>OX453044.1:12251739-13733871 GCA_949699805.1 Tromatobia lineatoria
GACCAAAAATACATAATATAAACTATATGCAGAGTCCGAGGAATGATGCAAACAGTTTTTCGCGTTTTTCTCGCGAAATATCGGTCCTAGCGCGAAAAAGGACGTTCATTTGTGATCACTTATTCTCATTCGGATTCCTGGTTGCCTGATAAGTTTTTCGTAAAACCATGGGCATATTCGTAATCAGCGGAGCACAGTGCATTGAAAAAACTTGGGCGCGTGTGAAAAAAATGATTTCTCCGAAAGATATCGTAAAATTACAGAGTTTTTCGGAAAACGATAAAAATTAAGATCCTCGGTGCCGGTTTTTCGTGGATATTATAAATTCTGCGCGTTCTATCGCTAAAACAATGTTTTATTCCTTTTTAGCGACCAAAAATACATAATATAAACTATATGCAGAGTCCGAGAAATGATGCAAACAGTTTTTCGCGTTTTTCTCGCGAAATATTGGTCCTAGCGCGAAAAGGACGTTCATTTGTGATCACTTTTTCTCATGCGGATTCCTGGTTGCCTGATGAGTTTTTCGTAAAACCATGGGCATATCCGTAATGAGCGGAGCACAGTGCATTGAAAAAACTTGGGCGCGTGTGAAAAAAATGATTTTTCCGAAAAGATATCGTAAAATTACAGAGTTTTTTGGAAAACGATAAAAGTTAAGATCCTCGGTGCCGGTTTTGGCGGATATTATGAATTCTGCGCGTTCTATCGCGAAAACAATGTTTTATTCCTTTTTAGCGACCAAAAATACATAATATAAACTATATGCAGAGTCCGAGGAATGATGCAAACAGTTTTTCGCGTTTTTCTCGCGAAATATCGGTCCTAGCGCGAAAAGGACGTTCATTTGTGATCACTTATTCTCATGCGGATTCCTGGTTGCCTGATGAGTTTTTCGTAAAACCATGGGCATATCCGTAATCAGCGGAGCACAGTGCATTGAAAAAACTTGGGCGCGTGTAAAAATAATGATTTCTCCGAAAGATATCGTGAAATTACTGAGTTTTTCGGAAAACGAGAAAATTAAAATCCTCGGTGCCGGTTTTTCGCGGATATTATGATTCTGCGCGTTCTATCGCTAAAACAATGTTTTATTCCTTTTTAGCGACCAAAAATACATAATATAAACTAAATGCAGAGTCCGAGGAATAATGCAAACAGTTTTTCGCGTTTTTCTCGCGAAATATCGGTCCTAGCGCGAAAAGGACGTTCATTTGTGATCACTTATTCTCATGCGGATTTCTGGTTACCTGATGAGTTTTTCGTAAAACCATGGGCATATTCGTAATCAGCGGAGCACAGTGCATTGAAAAAACTTGGGCGCGTGTAAAAAAAATGATTTTTCGAAAAGATATCGTAAAATTACAGAGTTTTTCGGGAAACGATAAAAATTTAGATCCTCGGTGCCGGTTTTTCGCGGATATTATAAATTCTGCGCGTTCTATCGCTAAAACAATGTTTTATTCCTTTTTAGCGACCAAAAATACATAATATAAACTATATGCAGAGTCCGAGGAATGATGCAAACAGTTTTTCGCGTTTTTCTCGCGAAATATCGGTCCTAGCGCGAAAAGGACGTTCATTTGTGATCACTTATTCTCATGCGGATTCCTGGTTGCCTGATGATTTTTCCGTAAAACCATGGGCATATTCGTAATCAGCGGAGCACAGTGCATTGAAAAAACTTGGGCGCGTGTAAAAAAAATGATTTTCGAAAAGATATCGTAAAATTACAGAGTTTTTCGGAAAACGAGAAAAATTAAGATCCTCGGTGCCGGTTTTTGGCGGATATTATGAATTCTGCGCGTTCTATCGCTAAAACAATGTTTTATTCCTTTTTAGCGACCAAAAATACATAATATAAACTATATGCAGAGTCCGAGGAATGATGCAAACAGTTTTTCGCGTTTTTCTCGCGAAATATCGGTCCTAGCGCGAAAAGGACGTTCATTTGTGATCACTTATTCTCATTCGGATTTCTGGTTACCCTGATGAGTTTTTCGTAAAACCATGGGCATATTCGTAATCAGCGGAGCACAGTGCATTGAAAAAACTTGGGCGCGTGTAAAAAAAATGATTTTTCGAAAAGATATCGTAAAATTACAGAGTTTTTCGGAAAACGATAAAAATTTAGATCCTTGGTGCTGGTTTTTCGCGGATATTATAAATTCTGCGCGTTCTATCGCTAAAACAATGTTTTATTCCTTTTTAGCGACCAAAAATACATAATATAAACTATATGCAGAGTCCGAGGAATGATGCAAACAGTTTTTCGCGTTTTTCTCGCGAAATATCGGTCCTAGCGCGAAAAGGACGTTCATTTGTGATCACTTATTCTCATTCGGATTTCTGGTTACCTGATGAGTTTTTCGTAAAACCATGGGCATATTCGTAATCAGCGGAGCACAGTGCATTGAAAAAACTTGGGCGCGTGTAAAAAAAATGATTTTTCGAAAAGATATCGTAAAATTACAGAGTTTTTCGGGAAACGATAAAAATTTAGATCCCCGGTGCCGGTTTTCGCGGATATTATTAATTCTGCGCGTTCTATCGCTAAAAACAATGTTTTATTCCTTTTTAGCGACCAAAAATACATAATATAAACTATATGCAGAGTCCGAGGAATAATGCAAACAGTTTTTCGCGTTTTTCTCGCGAAATATCGGTCCTAGCGCGAAAAGGACGTTCATTTGTGATCACTTATTCTCATGCGGATTCCTGGTTGCCTGATGAGTTTTTCGTAAAACCATGGGCATATCCGTAATCAGCGGAGCACAGTGCATTGAAAAAACTTGGGCGCGTGTAAAAAAAATGATTTTTCGAAAGATATCGTAGAATTACAGAGTTTTTCGGAAAACGAGAAAAATTAAGATCCTCGATGCCGGTTTTTCGCGGATACTATAAATTCTGCGCGTTCTATCGCTAAAACAATGTTTTATTCTTTTTAGCGACCAAAAATACATAATATAAACTATATGCAGAGTCCGAGGAATGATGCAAACAGTTTTTCGCGTTTTTCTCGCGAAATATCGGTCCTAGCGCGAAAAGGACGTTCATTTGTGATCACTTATTCTCATGCGGATTCCTGGTTGCCTGATGAGTTTTTCGTAAAACCATGGGCATATCCGTAATCAGCGGAGCACAGTGCATTGAAAAAACTTGGGCGCGTGTAAAAATAATGATTTCTCCGAAAGATATCGTGAAATTACTGAGTTTTTCGGAAAACGAGAAAAATTAAAATCCTCGGTGCCGGTTTTTCGCGGATATTATGAATTCTGCGCGTTCTATCGCTAAAACAATGTTTTATTCCTTTTAAGCGACCAAAAATACATAATATAAACTAAATGCAGAGTCCGAGGAATGATGCAAACAGTTTTTCGCGTTTTTCTCGCGAAATATCGGTCCTAGCGCGAAAAGGACGTTCATTTGTGATCACTTATTCTCATTCGGATTTCTGGTTACCTGATGAGTTTTTCGTAAAACCATGGGCATATCCGTAATCAGCGGAGCACAGTGCATTGAAAAAACTTGGGCGCGTGTAAAAAAAATGATTTTCCAAAAAGATATCGTAAAATTACAGAGTTTTTCGGAAAACGATAAAAATTTAGATCCTCGGTGCCGGTTTTTCGCGGATATTATAAATTCTGCGCGTTCTATCGCTAAAACAATGTTTTATTCCTTTTTAGCGACCAAAAATACATAATATAAACTATATGCAGAGTCCGAGGAATGATGCAAACAGTTTTTCGCGTTTTTCTCGCGAAATATCGGTCCTAGCGCGAAAAGGACGTTCATTTGTGATCACTTATTCTCATGCGGATTCCTGGTTGCCTGATGATTTTTTCGTAAAACCATGGGCATATTCGTAATCAGCGGAGCACAGTGCATTGAAAAAACTTGGGCGCGTGTAAAAAAAATGATTTTTCAAAAAGATATCGTAAAATTACAGAGTTTTTCGGAAAACGAGAAAAATTAAGATCCTCGGTGCCGGTTTTTGGCGGATATTATGAATTCTGCGCGTTCTATCGCTAAAACAATGTTTTATTCCTTTTTAGCGACCAAAAATACACAATATAAACGATATGCAGAGTCCGAGGAATGATGCAAACAGTTTTTCGCGTTTTCCTCGCGAAATATCGGTCCTAGCGCGAAAAGGACGTTCATTTGTGATCACTTATTCTCATGCGGATTCCTGGTTGCCTGATGAGTTTTTCGTAAAACCATGGGCATATCCGTAATCAGCGGAGCACAGTGCATTGAAAAAACTTGGGCGCGTGTAAAAATAATGATTTCTCCGAAAGATATCGTAAAATTACAAAGTTTTTCGGAAAACGATAAAAATTAAGATCCCCGGTGCCGGTTTTTCGCGGATATTATAAATTCTGCGCGTTCTATCGCTAAAACAATGTTTTATTCCTTTTTAGCGACTAAAAATACATAATATAAACTATATGCAGAGTCCGAGGAATGATGCAAACAGTTTTTCGCGTTTTTCTCGCGAAATATCGGTCCTAGCGCGAAAAGGACGTTCATTTGTGATCACTCATTCTCATGCGGATTCCTGGTTGCCTGATGAGTTTTTCGTAAAACCATGGGCATATTCGTAATCAGCGGAGCACAGTGCATTGAAAAAACTTGGGCGCGTGTAAAAAAAATGATTTTTCGAAAAGATATCGTAAAATTACAAAGTTTTTCGGAAAACGATAAAAATTTAGATCCTCGGTGCCGGTTTTTCGCGGATATTATGAATTCTGCGCGTTCTATCGCTAAAACAATGTTTTATTCCTTCTTAGCGACCAAAAATACATAATATAAACTATATGCAGAGTCCGAGGAATGATGCAAACAGTTTTTCGCGTTTTTCTCGCGAAATATCGGTCCTAGCGCGAAAAGGACGTTCATTTGTGATCACTTATTCTCATGCGGATTTCTGGTTGCCTGATGAGTTTTTCGTAAAACCATGGCCATATTCGTAATCAGCGGAGCACAGTGCATTGAAAAAACTTGGGCGCGTGTAAAAATAATGATTTCTCCGAAAGATATCGTGAAATTACTGAGTTTTTCGGAAAACGAGAAAAATTAAAATCCTCGGTGCCGGTTTTTCGCGGATATTATGAATTCTGCGCGTTCTATCGCTAAAACAATGTTTTATTCCTTTTTGGCGACCAAAAATACATAATATAAACTATATGCAGAGTCCGAGGAATGATGCAAACAGTTTTTCGCGTTTTTCTCGCGAAATATCGGTCCTAGCGCGAAAAGGACGTTCATTTGTGATCACTTATTCTCATTCGGATTTCTGGTTACCTGATGAGTTTTTCGTAAAACCATGGGCATATTCGTAATCAGCGGAGCACAGTGCATTGAAAAAACTTGGGCGCGTGTAAAAAAAATGATTTTTCGAAAAGATATCGTAAAATTACAGAGTTTTTCGGGAAACGATAAAAATTTAGATCCTCGGTGCCGGTTTTTCGCGGATATTATAAATTCTGCGCGTTCTATCGCTAAAACAATGTTTTATTCCTTTTTAGCGACCAAAAATACATAATATAAACTAAATGCAGAGTCCGAGGAATGATGCAAACAGTTTTTCGCGTTTTTCTCGCGAAATATCGGTCCTAGCGCGAAAAGGACGTTCATTTGTGATCACTTATTCTCATGCGGATTCCTGGTTGCCTGATGATTTTTCCGTAAAACCATGGGCATATTCGTAATCAGCGGAGCACAGTGCATTGAAAAAACTTGGGCGCGTGTAAGAAAAATGATTTTTCGAAAAGATATCGTAAAATTACAGAGTTTTTCGGAAAACGAGAAAAATTAAGATCCTCGGTGCCGGTTTTTGGCGGATATTATGAATTCTGCGCGTTCTATCGCTAAAACAATGTTTTATTCCTTTTTAGCGACCAAAAATACATAATATAAACTATATGCAGAGTCCGAGGAATGATGCAAACAGTTTTTCGCGTTTTTCTCGCGAAATATCGGTCCTAGCGCGAAAAGGACGTTCATTTGTGATCACTTATTCTCATGCGGATTCCTGGTTGCCTGATGATTTTTCCGTAAAACCATGGGCATATTCGTAATCAGCGGAGCACAGTGCATTGAAAAAACTTGGGCGCGTGTAAAAAAAATGATTTTTCGAAAAGATATCGTAAAATCACAGAGTTTTTCGGAAAACGAGAAAAATTAAGATCCTCGGTGCCGGTTTTTGGCGGATATTATGAATTCTGCGCGTTCTATCGCTAAAACAATGTTTTATTCCTTTTTAGCGACCAAAAATACATAATATAAACTATATGCAGAGTCCGAGGAATGATGCAAACAGTTTTTCGCGTTTTTCTCGCGAAATATCGGTCCTAGCGCGAAAAGGACGTTCATTTGTGATCACTTATTCTCATTCGGATTCCTGGTTGCCTGATGAGTTTTTCGTAAAACCATGGGCATATTCGTAATCAGCGGAGCACAGTGCATTGAAAAAACTTGGGCGCGTGTGAAAAAAATGATTTCTCCGAAAGATATCGTAAAATTACAGAGTTTTTCGGAAAACGATAAAAATTAAGATCCTCGGTGCCGGTTTTTCGTGGATATTATAAATTCTGCGCGTTCTATCGCTAAAACAATGTTTTATTCCTTTTTAGCGACCAAAAATACATAATATAAACTATATGCAGAGTCCGAGAAATGATGCAAACAGTTTTTCGCGTTTTTCTCGCGAAATATTGGTCCTAGCGCGAAAAGGACGTTCATTTGTGATCACTTTTTCTCATGCGGATTCCTGGTTGCCTGATGAGTTTTTCGTAAAACCATGGGCATATCCGTAATGAGCGGAGCACAGTGCATTGAAAAAACTTGGGCGCGTGTGAAAAAAATGATTTTTCCGAAAGATATCGTAAAATTACAGAGTTTTTTGGAAAACGATAAAAGTTAAGATCCTCGGTGCCGGTTTTTGGCGGATATTATGAATTCTGCGCGTTCTATCGCTAAAACAATGTTTTATTCCTTTTTAGCGACCAAAAATACATAATATAAACTATATGCAGAGTCCGAGGAATGATGCAAACAGTTTTTCGCGTTTTTCTCGCGAAATATCGGTCCTAGCGCGAAAAGGACGTTCATTTGTGATCACTTATTCTCATGCGGATTCCTGGTTGCCTGATGATTTTTCTGTAAAACAATGGGCATATCCGTAATCAGCGGAGCACAGTGCATTGAAAAAACTTGGGCGCGTGTAAAAATAATGATTTCTCCGAAAGATATCGTGAAATTACTGAGTTTTTCGGAAAACGAGAAAAATTAAAATCCTCGGTGCCGGTTTTTCGCGGATATTATGAATTCTGCGCGTTCGATCGCTAAAACAATGTTTTATTCCTCTTTAGCGACCAAAAATACATAATATAAACTATATGCAGAGTCCGAGGAATGATGCAAACAGTTTTTCGCGTTTTTCTCGCGAAATATCGGTCCTAGCGCGAAAAGGACGTTCATTTGTGATCACTTATTCTCATGCGTATTCCTGGTTGCCTGATGATTTTTCCGTAAAACCATGGGCATATTCGTAATCAGCGGAGCACAGTGCATTGAAAAAACTTGGGCGCGTGTAAAAAAAATGATTTTTCGAAAAGATATCGTAAAATTACAGAGTTTTTCGGAAAACGAGAAAAATTAAGATCCTCGGTGCCGGTTTTTCGCGGATATTATAAATTCTGCGCGTTCTATCGCTAAAACAATGTTTTATTCTTTTTTAGCGACCAAAAATACATAAAATAAACTATATGCAGAGTCCGAGGAATGATGCAAACAGTTTTTCGCGTTGTTCTCGCGAAATATCGGTCCTAGCGCGAAAAGGACGTTCATTTGTGATCACTTATTCTCATGCAGATTCCTGGTTGCCTGATGAGTTTTTCGTAAAACCATGAGCATATCCGTAATCAGCGGAGCACAGTGCATTGAAAAAACTTGGGCGCGTGTAAAAATAATGATTTCTCCAAAAGATATTGTGAAATTACTGAGTTTTTCGGAAAACGAGAAAAATTAAAATCCTCGGTGCCGGTTTTTCGCGGATATTATAAATTCTGCGCGTTCTATCGCTAAAACAATGTTTTATTCCTTTTTAGCGACCAAAAATACATAATATAAACTATATGCAGAGTCCGAGGAATGATGCAAACAGTTTTTCGCGTTTTTCTCGCGAAATATCGGTCCTAGCGCGAAAAGGACGTTCATTTGTGATCACTTATTCTCATGCGGATTCCTGGTTGCCTGATGATTTTTCCGTAAAACCATGGGCATATTCGTAATCAGCGGAGCACAGTGCATTGAAAAAACTTGGGCGCGTGTAAAAAAAATGATTTTTCGAAAAGATATCGTAAAATTACAGAGTTTTTCGGAAAACGAGAAAAATTAAGATCCTTGGTGCCGGTTTTTCGCGGATATTATAAATTCTGCGCGTTCTATCGCTAAAACAATGTTTTATTCTTTTTTAGCGACCAAAAATACATAATATAAACTATATGCAGAGTCCGAGGAATGATGCAAACAGTTTTTCGCGTTTTTCTCGCGAAATATCGGTCCTAGCGCGAAAAGGACGTTCATTTGTGATCACTTATTCTCATGCGGATTCCTGGTTGCCTGATGAGTTTTTCGTAAAACCATGGGCATATTCGTAATCAGCGGAGCACAGTGCATTGAAAAAACTTGGGCGCGTGTAAAAAAAATGATTTTTCGAAAAGATATCGTAAAATTACAGAGTTTTTCGGAAAACGAGAAAAATTAAGATCCTCGGTGCCGGTTTTTGGCGGATATTATGAATTCTGCGCGTTCTATCGCTAAAACAATGTTTTATTCCTTTTTAGCGACCAAAAATACATAATATAAACTATATGCAGAGTCCGAGGAATGATGCAAACAGTTTTTCGCGTTTTTCTCGCGAAATATCGGTCCTAGCGCGAAAAGGACGTTCATTTGTGATCACTTATTCTCATTCGGATTTCTGGTTACCTGATGAGTTTTTCGTAAAACCATGGGCATATTCGTAATCAGCGGAGCACAGTGCATTGAAAAAACTTGGGCGCGTGTAAAAAAAATGATTTTTCGAAAAGATATCGTAAAATTACAGAGTTTTTCGGAAAACGATAAAAATTTAGATCCTCGGTGCCGGTTTTTCGCGGATATTATAAATTCTGCGCGTTCTATCGCTAAAACAATGTTTTATTCCTTTTTAGCGACCAAAAATACATAATATAAACTATATGCAGAGTCCGAGGAATGATGCAAACAGTTTTTCGCGTTTTTCTCGCGAAATATCGGTCCTAGCGCGAAAAGGACGTTCATTTGTGATCACTTATTCTCATGCGGATTCCTGGTTGCCTGATGAGTTTTTCGTAAAACCATGGGCATATCCGTAATCAGCGGAGCACAGTGCATTGAAAAAACTTGGGCGCGTGTAAAAATAATGATTTCTCCGAAAGATATCGTGAAATTACTGAGTTTTTCGGAAAACGAGAAAAATTAAAATCCTCGGTGCCGGTTTTTTGCGGATATTATGAATTCTGCGCGTTCTATCGCTAAAACAATGTTTTATTCCTTTTTAGCGACCAAAAATACATAATATAAACTAAATGCAGAGTCCGAGGAATGATGCAAACAGTTTTTCGCGTTTTTCTCGCGAAATATCGGTCCTAGCGCGAAAAGGACGTTCATTTGTGATCACTTATTCTCATTCGGATTTCTGGTTACCTGATGAGTTTTTCGTAAAACCATGGGCATATCCGTAATCAGCGGAGCACAGTGCATTGAAAAAACTTGGGCGCGTGTAAAAAAAATGATTTTCCAAAAAGATATCGTAAAATTACAGAGTTTTTCGGAAAACGATAAAAATTTAGATCCTCGGTGCCGGTTTTTCGCGGATATTATAAATTTTGCGCGTTCTATCGCTAAAACAATGTTTTATTCCTTTTTAGCGACCAAAAATACATAATATAAACTATATGCAGAGTCCGAGGAATGATGCAAACAGTTTTTCGCGTTTTTCTCGCGAAATATCGGTCCTAGCGCGAAAAGGACGTTCATTTGTGATCACTTATTCTCATGCGGATTCCTGGTTGCCTGATGATTTTTTCGTAAAACCATGGGCATATTCGTAATCAGCGGAGCACAGTGCATTGAAAAAACTTGGGCGCGTGTAAAAAAAATGATTTTTCAAAAAGATATCGTAAAATTACAGAGTTTTTCGGAAAACGAGAAAAATTAAGATCCTCGGTGCCGGTTTTTGGCGGATATTATGAATTCTGCGCGTTCTATCGCTAAAACAATGTTTTATTCCTTTTTAGCGACCAAAAATACACAATATAAACTATATGCAGAGTCCGAGGAATGATGCAAACAGTTTTTCGCGTTTTCCTCGCGAAATATCGGTCCTAGCGCGAAAAGGACGTTCATTTGTGATCACTTATTCTCATGCGGATTTCTGGTTGCCTGATGAGTTTTTCGTAAAACCATGGCCATATTCGTAATCAGCGGAGCACAGTGCATTGAAAAAACTTGGGCGCGTGTAAAAATAATGATTTCTCCGAAAGATATCGTGAAATTACTGAGTTTTTCGGAAAACGAGAAAAATTAAAATCCTCGGTGCCGGTTTTTCGCGGATATTATGAATTCTGCGCGTTCTATCGCTAAAACAATGTTTTATTCCTTTTTGGTGACCAAAAATACATAATATAAACTATATGCAGAGTCCGAGGAATGATGCAAACAGTTTTTCGCGTTTTTCTCGCGAAATATCGGTCCTAGCGCGAAAAGGACGTTCATTTGTGATCACTTATTCTCATTCGGATTTCTGGTTACCTGATGAGTTTTTCGTAAAACCATGGGCATATTCGTAATCAGCGGAGCACAGTGCATTGAAAAAACTTGGGCGCGTGTAAAAAAAATGATTTTTCGAAAAGATATCGTAAAATTACAGAGTTTTTCGGGAAACGATAAAAATTTAGATCCTCGGTGCCGGTTTTTCGCGGATATTATAAATTCTGCGCGTTCTATCGCTAAAACAATGTTTTATTCCTTTTTAGCGACCAAAAATACATAATATAAACTATATGCAGAGTCCGAGGAATAATGCAAACAGTTTCCGCGTTTTTCTCGCGAAATATCGGTCCTAGCGCGAAAAGGACGTTCATTTGTGATCACTTATTCTCATGCGGATTCCTGGTTGCCTGATGATTTTTCCGTAAAACCATGGGCATATTCGTAATCAGCGGAGCACAGTGCATTGAAAAAACTTGGGCGCGTGTAAAAAAAATGATTTTTCGAAAAGATATCGTAGAATTACAGAGTTTTTCGGAAAACGAGAAAAATTAAGATCCTCGGTGCCGGTTTTTCGCGGATACTATAAATTCTGCGCGTTCTATCGCTAAAACAATGTTTTATTCCTTTTTAGCGACCAAAAATACATAATATAAACTATATGCAGAGTCCGAGGAATGATGCAAACAGTTTTTCGCGTTTTTCTCGCGAAATATCGGTCCTAGCGCGAAAAGGACGTTCATTTGTGATCACTTATTCTCATGCGGATTCCTGGTTGCCTGATGAGTTTTTCGTAAAACCATGGGCATATCCGTAATCAGCGGAGCACAGTGCATTGAGAAAACTTGGGCGCGTGTAAAAAAAATGATTTTTCGAAAAGATATCGTGAAATTACTGAGTTTTTCGGAAAACGAGAAAAATTAAAATCCTCGGTGCCGGTTTTTCGCGGATATTATGAATTCTGCGCGTTCTATCGCTAAAACAATGTTTTATTCCTTTTTAGCGACCAAAAATACATAATATAAACTAAATGCAGAGTCCGAGGAATGATGCAAACAGTTTTTCGCGTTTTTCTCGCGAAATATCGGTCCTAGCGCGAAAAGGACGTTCATTTGTGATCACTTATTCTCATTCGGATTTCTGGTTACCTGATGAGTTTTTCGTAAAACCATGGGCATATCCGTAATCAGCGGAGCACAGTGCATTGAAAAAACTTGGGCGCGTGTAAAAAAAATGATTTTCCAAAAAGATATCGTAAAATTACAGAGTTTTTCGGAAAACGATAAAAATTTAGATCCTCGGTGCCGGTTTTTCGCGGATATTATAAATTCTGCGCGTTCTATCGCTAAAACAATGTTTTATTCCTTTTTAGCGACCAAAAATACATAATATAAACTATATGCAGAGTCCGAGGAATGATGCAAACAGTTTTTCGCGTTTTTCTCGCGAAATATCGGTCCTAGCGCGAAAAGGACGTTCATTTGTGATCATTTATTCTCATGCGGATTCCTGGTTGCCTGATGATTTTTTCGTAAAACCATGGGCATATTCGTAATCAGCGGAGCACAGTGCATTAAAAAAACTTGGGCGCGTGTAAAAAAAATGATTTTTCAAAAAGATATCGTAAAATTACAGAGTTTTTCGGAAAACGAGAAAAATTAAGATCCTCGGTGCCGGTTTTTGGCGGATATTATGAATTCTGCGCGTTCTATCGCTAAAACAATGTTTTATTCCTTTTTAGCGACCAAAAATACACAATATAAACTATATGCAGAGTCCGAGGAATGATGCAAACAGTTTTTCGCGTTTTCCTCGCGAAATATCGGTCCTAGCGCGAAAAGGACGTTCATTTGTGATCACTTATTCTCATGCGGATTTCTGGTTGCCTGATGAGTTTTTCGTAAAACCATGGCCATATTCGTAATCAGCGGAGCACAGTGCATTGAAAAAACTTGGGCGCGTGTAAAAATAATGATTTCTCCGAAAGATATCGTGAAATTACTGAGTTTTTCGGAAAACGAGAAAAATTAAAATCCTCGGTGCCGGTTTTTCGCGGATATTATGAATTCTGCGCGTTCTATCGCTAAAACAATGTTTTATTCCTTTTTGGCGACCAAAAATACATAATATAAACTATATGCAGAGTCCGAGGAATGATGCAAACAGTTTTTCGCGTTTTTCTCGCGAAATATCGGTCCTAGCGCGAAAAGGACGTTCATTTGTGATCACTTATTCTCATTCGGATTTCTGGTTACCTGATGAGTTTTTCGTAAAACCATGGGCATATTCGTAATCAGCGGAGCACAGTGCATTGAAAAAACTTGGGCGCGTGTAAAAAAAATGATTTTTCGAAAAGATATCGTAAAATCACAGAGTTTTTCGGAAAACGAGAAAAATTAAGATCCTCGGTGCCGGTTTTTGGCGGATATTATGAATTCTGCGCGTTCTATCGCTAAAACAATGTTTTATTCCTTTTTAGCGACCAAAAATACATAATATAAACTAAATGCAGAGTCCGAGGAATGATGCAAACAGTTTTTCGCGTTTTTCTCGCGAAATATCGGTCCTAGCGCGAAAAGGACGTTCATTTGTGATCACTTATTCTCATTCGGATTTCTGGTTACCTGATGAGTTTTTCGTAAAACCATGGGCATATCCGTAATCAGCGGAGCACAGTGCATTGAAAAAACTTGGGCGCGTGTAAAAAAAATGATTTTCCAAAAAGATATCGTAAAATTACAGAGTTTTTCGGAAAACGATAAAAATTTAGATCCTCGGTGCCGGTTTTTCGCGGATATTATAAATTTTGCGCGTTCTATCGCTAAAACAATGTTTTATTCCTTTTTAGCGACCAAAAATACATAATATAAACTATATGCAGAGTCCGAGGAATGATGCAAACAGTTTTTCGCGTTTTTCTCGCGAAATATCGGTCCTAGCGCGAAAAGGACGTTCATTTGTGATCACTTATTCTCATGCGGATTCCTGGTTGCCTGATGATTTTTTCGTAAAACCATGGGCATATTCGTAATCAGCGGAGCACAGTGCATTGAAAAAACTTGGGCGCGTGTAAAAAAAATGATTTTTCAAAAAGATATCGTAAAATTACAGAGTTTTTCGGAAAACGAGAAAAATTAAGATCCTCGGTGCCGGTTTTTGGCGGATATTATGAATTCTGCGCGTTCTATCGCTAAAACAATGTTTTATTCCTTTTTAGCGACCAAAAATACACAATATAAACTATATGCAGAGTCCGAGGAATGATGCAAACAGTTTTTCGCGTTTTCCTCGCGAAATATCGGTCCTAGCGCGAAAAGGACGTTCATTTGTGATCACTTATTCTCATGCGGATTTCTGGTTGCCTGATGAGTTTTTCGTAAAACCATGGCCATATTCGTAATCAGCGGAGCACAGTGCATTGAAAAAACTTGGGCGCGTGTAAAAATAATGATTTCTCCGAAAGATATCGTGAAATTACTGAGTTTTTCGGAAAACGAGAAAAATTAAAATCCTCGGTGCCGGTTTTTCGCGGATATTATGAATTCTGCGCGTTCTATCGCTAAAACAATGTTTTATTCCTTTTTGGCGACCAAAAATACATAATATAAACTATATGCAGAGTCCGAGGAATGATGCAAACAGTTTTTCGCGTTTTTCTCGCGAAATATCGGTCCTAGCGCGAAAAGGACGTTCATTTGTGATCACTTATTCTCATGCGGATTCCTGGTTGCCTGATGATTTTTTCGTAAAACCATGGGCATATTCGTAATCAGCGGAGCACAGTGCATTGAAAAAACTTGGGCGCGTGTAAAAAAAATAATTTTTCGAAAAGATATCGTAAAATTACAGAGTTTTTCGGAAAACGAGAAAAATTAAGATCCTCGGTGCCGGTTTTTGGCGGATATTATGAATTCTGCGCGTTCTATCGCTAAAACAATGTTTTATTCCTTTTTAGCGACCAAAAATACACAATATAAACTATATGCAGAGTCCGAGGAATGATGCAAACAGTTTTTCGCGTTTTCCTCGCGAAATATCGGTCCTAGCGCGAAAAGGACGTTCATTTGTGATCACTTATTCTCATGCGGATTTCTGGTTGCCTGATGAGTTTTTCGTAAAACCATGGCCATATTCGTAATCAGCGGAGCACAGTGCATTGAAAAAACTTGGGCGCGTGTAAAAATAATGATTTCTCCGAAAGATATCGTGAAATTACTGAGTTTTTCGGAAAACGAGAAAAATTAAAATCCTCGGTGCCGGTTTTTCGCGGATATTATGAATTCTGCGCGTTCTATCGCTAAAACAATGTTTTATTCCTTTTTGGCGACCAAAAATACATAATATAAACTATATGCAGAGTCCGAGGAATGATGCAAACAGTTTTTCGCGTTTTTCTCGCGAAATATCGGTCCTAGCGCGAAAAGGACGTTCATTTGTGATCACTTATTCTCATTCGGATTTCTGGTTACCTGATGAGTTTTTCGTAAAACCATGGGCATATTCGTAATCAGCGGAGCACAGTGCATTGAAAAAACTTGGGCGCGTGTAAAAAAAATGATTTTTCGAAAAGATATCGTAAAATCACAGAGTTTTTCGGAAAACGAGAAAAATTAAGATCCTCGGTGCCGGTTTTTGGCGGATATTATGAATTCTGCGCGTTCTATCGCTAAAACAATGTTTTATTCCTTTTTAGCGACCAAAAATACATAATATAAACTAAATGCAGAGTCCGAGGAATGATGCAAACAGTTTTTCGCGTTTTTCTCGCGAAATATCGGTCCTAGCGCGAAAAGGACGTTCATTTGTGATCACTTATTCTCATTCGGATTTCTGGTTACCTGATGAGTTTTTCGTAAAACCATGGGCATATCCGTAATCAGCGGAGCACAGTGCATTGAAAAAACTTGGGCGCGTGTAAAAAAAATGATTTTCCAAAAAGATATCGTAAAATTACAGAGTTTTTCGGAAAACGATAAAAATTTAGATCCTCGGTGCCGGTTTTTCGCGGATATTATAAATTTTGCGCGTTCTATCGCTAAAACAATGTTTTATTCCTTTTTAGCGACCAAAAATACATAATATAAACTATATGCAGAGTCCGAGGAATGATGCAAACAGTTTTTCGCGTTTTTCTCGCGAAATATCGGTCCTAGCGCGAAAAGGACGTTCATTTGTGATCACTTATTCTCATGCGGATTCCTGGTTGCCTGATGATTTTTTCGTAAAACCATGGGCATATTCGTAATCAGCGGAGCACAGTGCATTGAAAAAACTTGGGCGCGTGTAAAAAAAATGATTTTTCAAAAAGATATCGTAAAATTACAGAGTTTTTCGGAAAACGAGAAAAATTAAGATCCTCGGTGCCGGTTTTTGGCGGATATTATGAATTCTGCGCGTTCTATCGCTAAAACAATGTTTTATTCCTTTTTAGCGACCAAAAATACACAATATAAACTATATGCAGAGTCCGAGGAATGATGCAAACAGTTTTTCGCGTTTTCCTCGCGAAATATCGGTCCTAGCGCGAAAAGGACGTTCATTTGTGATCACTTATTCTCATGCGGATTTCTGGTTGCCTGATGAGTTTTTCGTAAAACCATGGCCATATTCGTAATCAGCGGAGCACAGTGCATTGAAAAAACTTGGGCGCGTGTAAAAATAATGATTTCTCCGAAAGATATCGTGAAATTACTGAGTTTTTCGGAAAACGAGAAAAATTAAAATCCTCGGTGCCGGTTTTTCGCGGATATTATGAATTCTGCGCGTTCTATCGCTAAAACAATGTTTTATTCCTTTTTGGCGACCAAAAATACATAATATAAACTATATGCAGAGTCCGAGGAATGATGCAAACAGTTTTTCGCGTTTTTCTCGCGAAATATCGGTCCTAGCGCGAAAAGGACGTTCATTTGTGATCACTTATTCTCATTCGGATTTCTGGTTACCTGATGAGTTTTTCGTAAAACCATGGGCATATCCGTAATCAGCGGAGCACAGTGCATTGAAAAAACTTGGGCGCGTGTAAAAAAAATAATTTTTCGAAAAGATATCGTAAAATTACAGAGTTTTTCGGGAAACGATAAAAATTTAGATCCTCGGTGCCGGTTTTTCGCGGATATTATAAATTCTGCGCGTTCTATCGCTAAAACAATGTTTTATTCCTTTTTAGCGACCAAAAATACATAATATAAACTATATGCAGAGTCCGAGGAATAATGCAAACAGTTTCCGCGTTTTTCTCGCGAAATATCGGTCCTAGCGCGAAAAGGACGTTCATTTGTGATCACTTATTCTCATGCGGATTCCTGGTTGCCTGATGATTTTTCCGTAAAACCATGGGCATATTCGTAATCAGCGGAGCACAGTGCATTGAAAAAACTTGGGCGCGTGTAAAAAAAATGATTTTTCGAAAAGATATCGTAGAATTACAGAGTTTTTCGGAAAACGAGAAAAATTAAGATCCTCGGTGCCGGTTTTTCGCGGATACTATAAATTCTGCGCGTTCTATCGCTAAAACAATGTTTTATTCCTTTTTAGCGACCAAAAATACATAATATAAACTATATGCAGAGTCCGAGGAATGATGCAAACAGTTTTTCGCGTTTTTCTCGCGAAATATCGGTCCTAGCGCGAAAAGGACGTTCATTTGTGATCACTTATTCTCATGCGGATTCCTGGTTGCCTGATGAGTTTTTCGTAAAACCATGGGCATATCCGTAATCAGCGGAGCACAGTGCATTGAAAAAACTTGGGCGCGTGTAAAAAAAATGATTTTTCGAAAAGATATCGTGAAATTACTGAGTTTTTCGGAAAACGAGAAAAATTAAAATCCTCGGTGCCGGTTTTTCGCGGATATTATGGATTCTGCGCGTTCTATCGCTAAAACAATGTTTTATTCCTTTTTAGCGACCAAAAATACATAATATAAACTAAATGCAGAGTCCGAGGAATGATGCAAACAGTTTTTCGCGTTTTTCTCGCGAAATATCGGTCCTAGCGCGAAAAGGACGTTCATTTGTGATCACTTATTCTCATTCGGATTTCTGGTTACCTGATGAGTTTTTCGTAAAACCATGGGCATATCCGTAATCAGCGGAGCACAGTGCATTGAAAAAACTTGGGCGCGTGTAAAAAAAATGATTTTCCAAAAAGGTATCGTAAAATTACAGAGTTTTTCGGAAAACGATAAAAATTTAGATCCTCGGTGCCGGTTTTCCGCGGATATTATAAATTCTGCGCGTTCTATCGCTAAAACAATGTTTTATTCCTTTTTAGCGACCAAAAATACATAATATAAACTATATGCAGAGTCCGAGGAATGATGCAAACAGTTTTTCGCGTTTTTCTCGCGAAATATCGGTCCTAGCGCGAAAAGGACGTTCATTTGTGATCACTTATTCTCATGCGGATTCCTGGTTGCCTGATGAGTTTTTCGTAAAACCATGGGCATATTCGTAATCAGCGGAGCACAGTGCATTGAAAAAACTTGGGCGCGTGTAAAAATAATGATTTCTCCGAAAGATATCGTGAAATTACTGAGTTTTTCGGAAAACGAGAAAAATTAAAATCCTCGGTGCCGGTTTTTCGCGGATATTATGAATTCTGCGCGTTCTATCGCTAAAACAATGTTTTATTCCTTTTTGGCGACCAAAAATACATAATATAAACTATATGCAGAGTCCGAGGAATGATGCAAACAGTTTTTCGCGTTTTTCTCGCGAAATATCGGTCCTAGCGCGAAAAGGACGTTCATTTGTGATCACTTATTCTCATTCGGATTTCTGGTTACCTGATGAGTTTTTCGTAAAACCATGGGCATATTCGTAATCAGCGGAGCACAGTGCATTGAAAAAACTTGGGCGCGTGTAAAAAAAATGATTTTTCGAAAAGATATCGTAAAATTACAGAGTTTTTCGGGAAACGATAAAAATTTAGATCCTCGGTGCCGGTTTTTCGCGGATATTATAAATTCTGCGCGTTCTATCGCTAAAACAATGTTTTATTCCTTTTTAGCGACCAAAAATACATAATATAAACTATATGCAGAGTCCGAGGAATAATGCAAACAGTTTTTCGCGTTTTTCTCGCGAAATATCGGTCCTAGCGCGAAAAGGACGTTCATTTGTGATCACTTATTCTCATGCGGATTCCTGGTTGCCTGATGAGTTTTTCGTAAAACCATGGGCATATTCGTAATCAGCGGAGCACAGTGCATTGAAAAAACTTGGGCGCGTGTAAAAATAATGATTTCTCCGAAAGATATCGTGAAATTACTGAGTTTTTCGGAAAACGAGAAAAATTAAAATCCTCGGTGCCGGTTTTTCGCGGATATTATGAATTCTGCGCGTTCTATCGCTAAAACAATGTTTTATTCCTTTTTGGCGACCAAAAATACATAATATAAACTATATGCAGAGTCCGAGGAATGATGCAAACAGTTTTTCGCGTTTTTCTCGCGAAATATCGGTCCTAGCGCGAAAAGGACGTTCATTTGTGATCACTTATTCTCATTCGGATTTCTGGTTACCTGATGAGTTTTTCGTAAAACCATGGGCATATTCGTAATCAGCGGAGCACAGTGCATTGAAAAAACTTGGGCGCGTGTAAAAAAAATGATTTTTCGAAAAGATATCGTAAAATTACAGAGTTTTTCGGGAAACGATAAAAATTTAGATCCTCGGTGCCGGTTTTTCGCGGATATTATAAATTCTGCGCGTTCTATCGCTAAAACAATGTTTTATTCCTTTTTAGCGACCAAAAATACATAATATAAACTATATGCAGAGTCCGAGGAATAATGCAAACAGTTTTTCGCGTTTTTCTCGCGAAATATCGGTCCTAGCGCGAAAAGGACGTTCATTTGTGATCACTTATTCTCATGCGGATTCCTGGTTGCCTGATGATTTTTCCGTAAAACCATGGGCATATTCGTAATCAGCGGAGCACAGTGCATTGAAAAAACTTGGGCGCGTGTAAAAAAAATGATTTTTCGAAAAGATATCGTAAAATTACAGAGTTTTTCGGAAAACGAGAAAAATTAAGATCCTCGGTGCCGGTTTTTGGCGGATATTATGAATTCTGCGCGTTCTATCGCTAAAACAATGTTTTATTCCTTTTTAGCGACCAAAAATACATAATATAAACTATATGCAGAGTCCGAGGAATGATGCAAACAGTTTTTCGCGTTTTTCTCGCGAAATATCGGTCCTAGCGCGAAAAGGACGTTCATTTGTGATCACTTATTCTCATGCGGATTCCTGGTTGCCTGATGATTTTTCCGTAAAACCATGGGCATATTCGTAATCAGCGGAGCACAGTGCATTGAAAAAACTTGGGCGCGTGTAAAAAAAATGATTTTTCGAAAAGATATCGTAAAATCACAGAGTTTTTCGGAAAACGAGAAAAATTAAGATCCTCGGTGCCGGTTTTTGGCGGATATTATGAATTCTGCGCGTTCTATCGCTAAAACAATGTTTTATTCCTTTTTAGCGACCAAAAATACATAATATAAACTATATGCAGAGTCCGAGGAATGATGCAAACAGTTTTTCGCGTTTTTCTCGCGAAATATCGGTCCTAGCGCGAAAAGGACGTTCATTTGTGATCACTTATTCTCATTCGGATTTCTGGTTACCTGATGAGTTTTTCGTAAAACCATGGGCATATCCGTAATCAGCGGAGCACAGTGCATTGAAAAAACTTGGGCGCGTGTAAAAAAAATGATTTTCCAAAAAGATATCGTAAAATTAC
Organism: Tromatobia lineatoria; assembly: GCA_949699805.1. Classification (NCBI taxonomy): domain Eukaryota; kingdom Metazoa; phylum Arthropoda; class Insecta; order Hymenoptera; family Ichneumonidae; genus Tromatobia; species Tromatobia lineatoria. The sequence goes on from OX453044.1 coordinate 12,272,290, forward strand.
AGAGTTTTTCGGAAAACGATAAAAATTTAGATCCTCGGTGCCGGTTTTTCGCGGATATTATAAATTCTGCGCGTTCTATCGCTAAAACAATGTTTTATTCCTTTTTAGCGACCAAAAATACATAATATAAACTATATGCAGAGTCCGAGGAATGATGCAAACAGTTTTTCGCGTTTTTCTCGCGAAATATCGGTCCTAGCGCGAAAAGGACGTTCATTTGTGATCACTTATTCTCATGCGGATTCCTGGTTGCCTGATGATTTTTTCGTAAAACCATGGGCATATTCGTAATCAGCGGAGCACAGTGCATTAAAAAAACTTGGGCGCGTGTAAAAAAAATGATTTTTCAAAAAGATATCGTAAAATTACAGAGTTTTTCGGAAAACGAGAAAAATTAAGATCCTCGGTGCCGGTTTTTGGCGGATATTATGAATTCTGCGCGTTCTATCGCTAAAACAATGTTTTATTCCTTTTTAGCGACCAAAAATACACAATATAAACTATATGCAGAGTCCGAGGAATGATGCAAACAGTTTTTCGCGTTTTCCTCGCGAAATATCGGTCCTAGCGCGAAAAGGACGTTCATTTGTGATCACTTATTCTCATTCGGATTTCTGGTTACCTGATGAGTTTTTCGTAAAACCATGGGCATATTCGTAATCAGCGGAGCACAGTGCATTGAAAAAACTTGGGCGCGTGTAAAAAAAATGATTTTTCGAAAAGATATCGTAAAATCACAGAGTTTTTCGGAAAACGAGAAAAATTAAGATCCTCGGTGCCGGTTTTTGGCGGATATTATGAATTCTGCGCGTTCTATCGCTAAAACAATGTTTTATTCCTTTTTAGCGACCAAAAATACATAATATAAACTAAATGCAGAGTCCGAGGAATGATGCAAACAGTTTTTCGCGTTTTTCTCGCGAAATATCGGTCCTAGCGCGAAAAGGACGTTCATTTGTGATCACTTATTCTCATTCGGATTTCTGGTTACCTGATGAGTTTTTCGTAAAACCATGGGCATATCCGTAATCAGCGGAGCACAGTGCATTGAAAAAACTTGGGCGCGTGTAAAAAAAATGATTTTCCAAAAAGATATCGTAAAATTACAGAGTTTTTCGGAAAACGATAAAAATTTAGATCCTCGGTGCCGGTTTTTCGCGGATATTATAAATTTTGCGCGTTCTATCGCTAAAACAATGTTTTATTCCTTTTTAGCGACCAAAAATACATAATATAAACTATATGCAGAGTCCGAGGAATGATGCAAACAGTTTTTCGCGTTTTTCTCGCGAAATATCGGTCCTAGCGCGAAAAGGACGTTCATTTGTGATCACTTATTCTCATGCGGATTCCTGGTTGCCTGATGATTTTTTCGTAAAACCATGGGCATATTCGTAATCAGCGGAGCACAGTGCATTGAAAAAACTTGGGCGCGTGTAAAAAAAATGATTTTTCAAAAAGATATCGTAAAATTACAGAGTTTTTCGGAAAACGAGAAAAATTAAGATCCTCGGTGCCGGTTTTTGGCGGATATTATGAATTCTGCGCGTTCTATCGCTAAAACAATGTTTTATTCCTTTTTAGCGACCAAAAATACACAATATAAACTATATGCAGAGTCCGAGGAATGATGCAAACAGTTTTTCGCGTTTTCCTCGCGAAATATCGGTCCTAGCGCGAAAAGGACGTTCATTTGTGATCACTTATTCTCATGCGGATTTCTGGTTGCCTGATGAGTTTTTCGTAAAACCATGGCCATATTCGTAATCAGCGGAGCACAGTGCATTGAAAAAACTTGGGCGCGTGTAAAAATAATGATTTCTCCGAAAGATATCGTGAAATTACTGAGTTTTTCGGAAAACGAGAAAAATTAAAATCCTCGGTGCCGGTTTTTCGCGGATATTATGAATTCTGCGCGTTCTATCGCTAAAACAATGTTTTATTCCTTTTTGGCGACCAAAAATACATAATATAAACTATATGCAGAGTCCGAGGAATGATGCAAACAGTTTTTCGCGTTTTTCTCGCGAAATATCGGTCCTAGCGCGAAAAGGACGTTCATTTGTGATCACTTATTCTCATTCGGATTTCTGGTTACCTGATGAGTTTTTCGTAAAACCATGGGCATATTCGTAATCAGCGGAGCACAGTGCATTGAAAAAACTTGGGCGCGTGTAAAAAAAATGATTTTTCGAAAAGATATCGTAAAATTACAGAGTTTTTCGGGAAACGATAAAAATTTAGATCCTCGGTGCCGGTTTTTCGCGGATATTATAAATTCTGCGCGTTCTATCGCTAAAACAATGTTTTATTCCTTTTTAGCGACCAAAAATACATAATATAAACTATATGCAGAGTCCGAGGAATAATGCAAACAGTTTCCGCGTTTTTCTCGCGAAATATCGGTCCTAGCGCGAAAAGGACGTTCATTTGTGATCACTTATTCTCATGCGGATTCCTGGTTGCCTGATGATTTTTCCGTAAAACCATGGGCATATTCGTAATCAGCGGAGCACAGTGCATTGAAAAAACTTGGGCGCGTGTAAAAAAAATGATTTTTCGAAAAGATATCGTAGAATTACAGAGTTTTTCGGAAAACGAGAAAAATTAAGATCCTCGGTGCCGGTTTTTCGCGGATACTATAAATTCTGCGCGTTCTATCGCTAAAACAATGTTTTATTCCTTTTTAGCGACCAAAAATACATAATATAAACTATATGCAGAGTCCGAGGAATGATGCAAACAGTTTTTCGCGTTTTTCTCGCGAAATATCGGTCCTAGCGCGAAAAGGACGTTCATTTGTGATCACTTATTCTCATGCGGATTCCTGGTTGCCTGATGAGTTTTTCGTAAAACCATGGGCATATCCGTAATCAGCGGAGCACAGTGCATTGAAAAAACTTGGGCGCGTGTAAAAAAAATGATTTTTCGAAAAGATATCGTGAAATTACTGAGTTTTTCGGAAAACGAGAAAAATTAAAATCCTCGGTGCCGGTTTTTCGCGGATATTATGGATTCTGCGCGTTCTATCGCTAAAACAATGTTTTATTCCTTTTTAGCGACCAAAAATACATAATATAAACTAAATGCAGAGTCCGAGGAATGATGCAAACAGTTTTTCGCGTTTTTCTCGCGAAATATCGGTCCTAGCGCGAAAAGGACGTTCATTTGTGATCACTTATTCTCATTCGGATTTCTGGTTACCTGATGAGTTTTTCGTAAAACCATGGGCATATCCGTAATCAGCGGAGCACAGTGCATTGAAAAAACTTGGGCGCGTGTAAAAAAAATGATTTTCCAAAAAGGTATCGTAAAATTACAGAGTTTTTCGGAAAACGATAAAAATTTAGATCCTCGGTGCCGGTTTTCCGCGGATATTATAAATTCTGCGCGTTCTATCGCTAAAACAATGTTTTATTCCTTTTTAGCGACCAAAAATACATAATATAAACTATATGCAGAGTCCGAGGAATGATGCAAACAGTTTTTCGCGTTTTTCTCGCGAAATATCGGTCCTAGCGCGAAAAGGACGTTCATTTGTGATCACTTATTCTCATGCAGATTCCTGGTTGCCTGATGAGTTTTTCGTAAAACCATGAGCATATCCGTAATCAGCGGAGCACAGTGCATTGAAAAAACTTGGGCGCGTGTAAAAATAATGATTTCTCCAAAAGATATCGTGAAATTACTAAGTTTTTCGGAAAACGAGAAAAATTAAAATCCTCGGTGCCGGTTTTTCGCGGATATTATAAATTCTGCGCGTTCTATCGCTAAAACAATGTTTTATTCCTTTTTAGCGACCAAAAATACATAATATAAACTATATGCAGAGTCCGAGGAATGATGCAAACAGTTTTTCGCGTTTTTCTCGCGAAATATCGGTCCTAGCGCGAAAAGGACGTTCATTTGTGATCACTTATTCTCATGCGGATTCCTGGTTGCCTGATGATTTTTCCGTAAAACCATGGGCATATTCGTAATCAGCGGAGCACAGTGCATTGAAAAAACTTGGGCGCGTGTAAAAAAAAATGATTTTTCGAAAAGATATCGTAAAATTACAGAGTTTTTCGGAAAACGAGAAAAATTAAGATCCTCGGTGCCGGTTTTTCGCGGATATTATAAATTCTGCGCGTTCTATCGCTAAAACAATGTTTTATTCTTTTTTAGCGACCAAAAATACATAATATAAACTATATGCAGAGTCCGAGGAATGATGCAAACAGTTTTTCGCGTTTTTCTCGCGAAATATCGGTCCTAGCGCGAAAAGGACGTTCATTTGTGATCACTTATTCTCATGCGGATTCCTGGTTGCCTGATGAGTTTTTCGTAAAACCATGGGCATATTCGTAATCAGCGGAGCACAGTGCATTGAAAAAACTTGGGCGCGTGTAAAAAAAATGATTTTTCGAAAAGATATCGTAAAATTACAGAGTTTTTCGGAAAACGAGAAAAATTAAGATCCTCGGTGCCGGTTTTTGGCGGATATTATGAATTCTGCGCGTTCTATCGCTAAAACAATGTTTTATTCCTTTTTAGCGACCAAAAATACATAATATAAACTAAATGCAGAGTCCGAGGAATGATGCAAACAGTTTTTCGCGTTTTTCTCGCGAAATATCGGTCCTAGCGCGAAAAGGACGTTCATTTGTGATCACTTATTCTCATTCGGATTTCTGGTTACCTGATGAGTTTTTCGTAAAACCATGGGCATATCCGTAATCAGCGGAGCACAGTGCATTGAAAAAACTTGGGCGCGTGTAAAAAAAATGATTTTCCAAAAAGATATCGTAAAATTACAGAGTTTTTCGGAAAACGATAAAAATTTAGATCCTCGGTGCCGGTTTTTCGCGGATATTATAAATTCTGCGCGTTCTCTCGCTAAAACAATGTTTTATTCCTTTTTAGCGACCAAAAATACATAATATAAACTATATGCAGAGTCCGAGGAATGATGCAAACAGTTTTTCGCGTTTTTCTCGCGAAATATCGGTCCTAGCGCGAAAAGGACGTTCATTTGTGATCACTTATTCTCATGCGGATTCCTGGTTGCCTGATGATTTTTTCGTAAAACCATGGGCATATTCGTAATCAGCGGAGCACAGTGCATTAAAAAAACTTGGGCGCGTGTAAAAAAAATGATTTTTCAAAAAGATATCGTAAAATTACAGAGTTTTTCGGAAAACGAGAAAAATTAAGATCCTCGGTGCCGGTTTTTGGCGGATATTATGAATTCTGCGCGTTCTATCGCTAAAACAATGTTTTATTCCTTTTTAGCGACCAAAAATACACAATATAAACTATATGCAGAGTCCGAGGAATGATGCAAACAGTTTTTCGCGTTTTCCTCGCGAAATATCGGTCCTAGCGCGAAAAGGACGTTCATTTGTGATCACTTATTCTCATGCGGATTTCTGGTTGCCTGATGAGTTTTTCGTAAAACCATGGCCATATTCGTAATCAGCGGAGCACAGTGCATTGAAAAAACTTGGGCGCGTGTAAAAATAATGATTTCTCCGAAAGATATCGTGAAATTACTGAGTTTTTCGGAAAACGAGAAAAATTAAAATCCTCGGTGCCGGTTTTTCGCGGATCTTATGAATTCTGCGCGTTCTATCGCTAAAACAATGTTTTATTCCTTTTTGGCGACCAAAAATACATAATATAAACTATATGCAGAGTCCGAGGAATGATGCAAACAGTTTTTCGCGTTTTTCTCGCGAAATATCGGTCCTAGCGCGAAAAGGACGTTCATTTGTGATCACTTATTCTCATTCGGATTTCTGGTTACCTGATGAGTTTTTCGTAAAACCATGGGCATATTCGTAATCAGCGGAGCACAGTGCATTGAAAAAACTTGGGCGCGTGTAAAAAAAATGATTTTTCGAAAAGATATCGTAAAATCACAGAGTTTTTCGGAAAACGAGAAAAATTAAGATCCTCGGTGCCGGTTTTTGGCGGATATTATGAATTCTGCGCGTTCTATCGCTAAAACAATGTTTTATTCCTTTTTAGCGACCAAAAATACATAATATAAACTAAATGCAGAGTCCGAGGAATGATGCAAACAGTTTTTCGCGTTTTTCTCGCGAAATATCGGTCCTAGCGCGAAAAGGACGTTCATTTGTGATCACTTATTCTCATTCGGATTTCTGGTTACCTGATGAGTTTTTCGTAAAACCATGGGCATATCCGTAATCAGCGGAGCACAGTGCATTGAAAAAACTTGGGCGCGTGTAAAAAAAATGATTTTCCAAAAAGATATCGTAAAATTACAGAGTTTTTCGGAAAACGATAAAAATTTAGATCCTCGGTGCCGGTTTTTCGCGGATATTATAAATTTTGCGCGTTCTATCGCTAAAACAATGTTTTATTCCTTTTTAGCGACCAAAAATACATAATATAAACTATATGCAGAGTCCGAGGAATGATGCAAACAGTTTTTCGCGTTTTTCTCGCGAAATATCGGTCCTAGCGCGAAAAGGACGTTCATTTGTGATCACTTATTCTCATGCGGATTCCTGGTTGCCTGATGATTTTTTCGTAAAACCATGGGCATATTCGTAATCAGCGGAGCACAGTGCATTGAAAAAACTTGGGCGCGTGTAAAAAAAATGATTTTTCAAAAAGATATCGTAAAATTACAGAGTTTTTCGGAAAACGAGAAAAATTAAGATCCTCGGTGCCGGTTTTTGGCGGATATTATGAATTCTGCGCGTTCTATCGCTAAAACAATGTTTTATTCCTTTTTAGCGACCAAAAATACACAATATAAACTATATGCAGAGTCCGAGGAATGATGCAAACAGTTTTTCGCGTTTTCCTCGCGAAATATCGGTCCTAGCGCGAAAAGGACGTTCATTTGTGATCACTTATTCTCATGCGGATTTCTGGTTGCCTGATGAGTTTTTCGTAAAACCATGGCCATATTCGTAATCAGCGGAGCACAGTGCATTGAAAAAACTTGGGCGCGTGTAAAAATAATGATTTCTCCGAAAGATATCGTGAAATTACTGAGTTTTTCGGAAAACGAGAAAAATTAAAATCCTCGGTGCCGGTTTTTCGCGGATATTATGAATTCTGCGCGTTCTATCGCTAAAACAATGTTTTATTCCTTTTTGGCGACCAAAAATACATAATATAAACTATATGCAGAGTCCGAGGAATGATGCAAACAGTTTTTCGCGTTTTTCTCGCGAAATATCGGTCCTAGCGCGAAAAGGACGTTCATTTGTGATCACTTATTCTCATTCGGATTTCTGGTTACCTGATGAGTTTTTCGTAAAACCATGGGCATATTCGTAATCAGCGGAGCACAGTGCATTGAAAAAACTTGGGCGCGTGTAAAAAAAATGATTTTTCGAAAAGATATCGTAAAATTACAGAGTTTTTCGGGAAACGATAAAAATTTAGATCCTCGGTGCCGGTTTTTCGCGGATATTATAAATTCTGCGCGTTCTATCGCTAAAACAATGTTTTATTCCTTTTTAGCGACCAAAAATACATAATATAAACTATATGCAGAGTCCGAGGAATAATGCAAACAGTTTCCGCGTTTTTCTCGCGAAATATCGGTCCTAGCGCGAAAAGGACGTTCATTTGTGATCACTTATTCTCATGCGGATTCCTGGTTGCCTGATGATTTTTCCGTAAAACCATGGGCATATTCGTAATCAGCGGAGCACAGTGCATTGAAAAAACTTGGGCGCGTGTAAAAAAAATGATTTTTCGAAAAGATATCGTAGAATTACAGAGTTTTTCGGAAAACGAGAAAAATTAAGATCCTCGGTGCCGGTTTTTCGCGGATACTATAAATTCTGCGCGTTCTATCGCTAAAACAATGTTTTATTCCTTTTTAGCGACCAAAAATACATAATATAAACTATATGCAGAGTCCGAGGAATGATGCAAACAGTTTTTCGCGTTTTTCTCGCGAAATATCGGTCCTAGCGCGAAAAGGACGTTCATTTGTGATCACTTATTCTCATGCGGATTCCTGGTTGCCTGATGAGTTTTTCGTAAAACCATGGGCATATCCGTAATCAGCGGAGCACAGTGCATTGAAAAAACTTGGGCGCGTGTAAAAAAAATGATTTTTCGAAAAGATATCGTGAAATTACTGAGTTTTTCGGAAAACGAGAAAAATTAAAATCCTCGGTGCCGGTTTTTCGCGGATATTATGGATTCTGCGCGTTCTATCGCTAAAACAATGTTTTATTCCTTTTTAGCGACCAAAAATACATAATATAAACTAAATGCAGAGTCCGAGGAATGATGCAAACAGTTTTTCGCGTTTTTCTCGCGAAATATCGGTCCTAGCGCGAAAAGGACGTTCATTTGTGATCACTTATTCTCATTCGGATTTCTGGTTACCTGATGAGTTTTTCGTAAAACCATGGGCATATCCGTAATCAGCGGAGCACAGTGCATTGAAAAAACTTGGGCGCGTGTAAAAAAAATGATTTTCCAAAAAGGTATCGTAAAATTACAGAGTTTTTCGGAAAACGATAAAAATTTAGATCCTCGGTGCCGGTTTTCCGCGGATATTATAAATTCTGCGCGTTCTATCGCTAAAACAATGTTTTATTCCTTTTTAGCGACCAAAAATACATAATATAAACTATATGCAGAGTCCGAGGAATGATGCAAACAGTTTTTCGCGTTTTTCTCGCGAAATATCGGTCCTAGCGCGAAAAGGACGTTCATTTGTGATCACTTATTCTCATGCAGATTCCTGGTTGCCTGATGAGTTTTTCGTAAAACCATGAGCATATCCGTAATCAGCGGAGCACAGTGCATTGAAAAAACTTGGGCGCGTGTAAAAATAATGATTTCTCCAAAAGATATCGTGAAATTACTAAGTTTTTCGGAAAACGAGAAAAATTAAAATCCTCGGTGCCGGTTTTTCGCGGATATTATAAATTCTGCGCGTTCTATCGCTAAAACAATGTTTTATTCCTTTTTAGCGACCAAAAATACATAATATAAACTATATGCAGAGTCCGAGGAATGATGCAAACAGTTTTTCGCGTTTTTCTCGCGAAATATCGGTCCTAGCGCGAAAAGGACGTTCATTTGTGATCACTTATTCTCATGCGGATTCCTGGTTGCCTGATGATTTTTCCGTAAAACCATGGGCATATTCGTAATCAGCGGAGCACAGTGCATTGAAAAAACTTGGGCGCGTGTAAAAAAAAATGATTTTTCGAAAAGATATCGTAAAATTACAGAGTTTTTCGGAAAACGAGAAAAATTAAGATCCTCGGTGCCGGTTTTTCGCGGATATTATAAATTCTGCGCGTTCTATCGCTAAAACAATGTTTTATTCTTTTTTAGCGACCAAAAATACATAATATAAACTATATGCAGAGTCCGAGGAATGATGCAAACAGTTTTTCGCGTTTTTCTCGCGAAATATCGGTCCTAGCGCGAAAAGGACGTTCATTTGTGATCACTTATTCTCATGCGGATTCCTGGTTGCCTGATGAGTTTTTCGTAAAACCATGGGCATATTCGTAATCAGCGGAGCACAGTGCATTGAAAAAACTTGGGCGCGTGTAAAAAAAATGATTTTTCGAAAAGATATCGTAAAATTACAGAGTTTTTCGGAAAACGAGAAAAATTAAGATCCTCGGTGCCGGTTTTTGGCGGATATTATGAATTCTGCGCGTTCTATCGCTAAAACAATGTTTTATTCCTTTTTAGCGACCAAAAATACATAATATAAACTAAATGCAGAGTCCGAGGAATGATGCAAACAGTTTTTCGCGTTTTTCTCGCGAAATATCGGTCCTAGCGCGAAAAGGACGTTCATTTGTGATCACTTATTCTCATTCGGATTTCTGGTTACCTGATGAGTTTTTCGTAAAACCATGGGCATATCCGTAATCAGCGGAGCACAGTGCATTGAAAAAACTTGGGCGCGTGTAAAAAAAATGATTTTCCAAAAAGATATCGTAAAATTACAGAGTTTTTCGGAAAACGATAAAAATTTAGATCCTCGGTGCCGGTTTTTCGCGGATATTATAAATTCTGCGCGTTCTCTCGCTAAAACAATGTTTTATTCCTTTTTAGCGACCAAAAATACATAATATAAACTATATGCAGAGTCCGAGGAATGATGCAAACAGTTTTTCGCGTTTTTCTCGCGAAATATCGGTCCTAGCGCGAAAAGGACGTTCATTTGTGATCACTTATTCTCATGCGGATTCCTGGTTGCCTGATGATTTTTTCGTAAAACCATGGGCATATTCGTAATCAGCGGAGCACAGTGCATTAAAAAAACTTGGGCGCGTGTAAAAAAAATGATTTTTCAAAAAGATATCGTAAAATTACAGAGTTTTTCGGAAAACGAGAAAAATTAAGATCCTCGGTGCCGGTTTTTGGCGGATATTATGAATTCTGCGCGTTCTATCGCTAAAACAATGTTTTATTCCTTTTTAGCGACCAAAAATACACAATATAAACTATATGCAGAGTCCGAGGAATGATGCAAACAGTTTTTCGCGTTTTCCTCGCGAAATATCGGTCCTAGCGCGAAAAGGACGTTCATTTGTGATCACTTATTCTCATGCGGATTTCTGGTTGCCTGATGAGTTTTTCGTAAAACCATGGCCATATTCGTAATCAGCGGAGCACAGTGCATTGAAAAAACTTGGGCGCGTGTAAAAATAATGATTTCTCCGAAAGATATCGTGAAATTACTGAGTTTTTCGGAAAACGAGAAAAATTAAAATCCTCGGTGCCGGTTTTTCGCGGATATTATGAATTCTGCGCGTTCTATCGCTAAAACAATGTTTTATTCCTTTTTGGCGACCAAAAATACATAATATAAACTATATGCAGAGTCCGAGGAATGATGCAAACAGTTTTTCGCGTTTTTCTCGCGAAATATCGGTCCTAGCGCGAAAAGGACGTTCATTTGTGATCACTTATTCTCATTCGGATTTCTGGTTACCTGATGAGTTTTTCGTAAAACCATGGGCATATTCGTAATCAGCGGAGCACAGTGCATTGAAAAAACTTGGGCGCGTGTAAAAAAAATGATTTTTCGAAAAGATATCGTAAAATCACAGAGTTTTTCGGAAAACGAGAAAAATTAAGATCCTCGGTGCCGGTTTTTGGCGGATATTATGAATTCTGCGCGTTCTATCGCTAAAACAATGTTTTATTCCTTTTTAGCGACCAAAAATACATAATATAAACTAAATGCAGAGTCCGAGGAATGATGCAAACAGTTTTTCGCGTTTTTCTCGCGAAATATCGGTCCTAGCGCGAAAAGGACGTTCATTTGTGATCACTTATTCTCATTCGGATTTCTGGTTACCTGATGAGTTTTTCGTAAAACCATGGGCATATCCGTAATCAGCGGAGCACAGTGCATTGAAAAAACTTGGGCGCGTGTAAAAAAAATGATTTTCCAAAAAGATATCGTAAAATTACAGAGTTTTTCGGAAAACGATAAAAATTTAGATCCTCGGTGCCGGTTTTTCGCGGATATTATAAATTTTGCGCGTTCTATCGCTAAAACAATGTTTTATTCCTTTTTAGCGACCAAAAATACATAATATAAACTATATGCAGAGTCCGAGGAATGATGCAAACAGTTTTTCGCGTTTTTCTCGCGAAATATCGGTCCTAGCGCGAAAAGGACGTTCATTTGTGATCACTTATTCTCATGCGGATTCCTGGTTGCCTGATGATTTTTTCGTAAAACCATGGGCATATTCGTAATCAGCGGAGCACAGTGCATTGAAAAAACTTGGGCGCGTGTAAAAAAAATGATTTTTCAAAAAGATATCGTAAAATTACAGAGTTTTTCGGAAAACGAGAAAAATTAAGATCCTCGGTGCCGGTTTTTGGCGGATATTATGAATTCTGCGCGTTCTATCGCTAAAACAATGTTTTATTCCTTTTTAGCGACCAAAAATACACAATATAAACTATATGCAGAGTCCGAGGAATGATGCAAACAGTTTTTCGCGTTTTCCTCGCGAAATATCGGTCCTAGCGCGAAAAGGACGTTCATTTGTGATCACTTATTCTCATGCGGATTTCTGGTTGCCTGATGAGTTTTTCGTAAAACCATGGCCATATTCGTAATCAGCGGAGCACAGTGCATTGAAAAAACTTGGGCGCGTGTAAAAATAATGATTTCTCCGAAAGATATCGTGAAATTACTGAGTTTTTCGGAAAACGAGAAAAATTAAAATCCTCGGTGCCGGTTTTTCGCGGATATTATGAATTCTGCGCGTTCTATCGCTAAAACAATGTTTTATTCCTTTTTGGCGACCAAAAATACATAATATAAACTATATGCAGAGTCCGAGGAATGATGCAAACAGTTTTTCGCGTTTTTCTCGCGAAATATCGGTCCTAGCGCGAAAAGGACGTTCATTTGTGATCACTTATTCTCATTCGGATTTCTGGTTACCTGATGAGTTTTTCGTAAAACCATGGGCATATTCGTAATCAGCGGAGCACAGTGCATTGAAAAAACTTGGGCGCGTGTAAAAAAAATGATTTTTCGAAAAGATATCGTAAAATTACAGAGTTTTTCGGGAAACGATAAAAATTTAGATCCTCGGTGCCGGTTTTTCGCGGATATTATAAATTCTGCGCGTTCTATCGCTAAAACAATGTTTTATTCCTTTTTAGCGACCAAAAATACATAATATAAACTATATGCAGAGTCCGAGGAATGATGCAAACAGTTTTTCGCGTTTTTCTCGCGAAATATCGGTCCTAGCGCGAAAAGGACGTTCATTTGTGATCACTTATTCTCATGCGGATTCCTGGTTGCCTGATGAGTTTTTCGTAAAACCATGGGCATATTCGTAATCAGCGGAGCACAGTGCATTGAAAAAACTTGGGCGCGTGTAAAAATAATGATTTCTCCGAAAGATATCGTGAAATTACTGAGTTTTTCGGAAAACGATAAAAATTTAGATCCTCGGTGCCGGTTTTTCGCGGATATTATAAATTTTGCGCGTTCTATCGCTAAAACAATGTTTTATTCCTTTTTAGCGACCAAAAATACATAATATAAACTATATGCAGAGTCCGAGGAATGATGCAAACAGTTTTTCGCGTTTTTCTCGCGAAATATCGGTCCTAGCGCGAAAAGGACGTTCATTTGTGATCACTTATTCTCATGCGGATTCCTGGTTGCCTGATGATTTTTTCGTAAAACCATGGGCATATTCGTAATCAGCGGAGCACAGTGCATTGAAAAAACTTGGGCGCGTGTAAAAAAAATGATTTTTCAAAAAGATATCGTAAAATTACAGAGTTTTTCGGAAAACGAGAAAAATTAAGATCCTCGGTGCCGGTTTTTGGCGGATATTATGAATTCTGCGCGTTCTATCGCTAAAACAATGTTTTATTCCTTTTTAGCGACCAAAAATACACAATATAAACTATATGCAGAGTCCGAGGAATGATGCAAACAGTTTTTCGCGTTTTCCTCGCGAAATATCGGTCCTAGCGCGAAAAGGACGTTCATTTGTGATCACTTATTCTCATGCGGATTTCTGGTTGCCTGATGAGTTTTTCGTAAAACCATGGCCATATTCGTAATCAGCGGAGCACAGTGCATTGAAAAAACTTGGGCGCGTGTAAAAATAATGATTTCTCCGAAAGATATCGTGAAATTACTGAGTTTTTCGGAAAACGAGAAAAATTAAAATCCTCGGTGCCGGTTTTTCGCGGATATTATGAATTCTGCGCGTTCTATCGCTAAAACAATGTTTTATTCCTTTTTGGCGACCAAAAATACATAATATAAACTATATGCAGAGTCCGAGGAATGATGCAAACAGTTTTTCGCGTTTTTCTCGCGAAATATCGGTCCTAGCGCGAAAAGGACGTTCATTTGTGATCACTTATTCTCATTCGGATTTCTGGTTACCTGATGAGTTTTTCGTAAAACCATGGGCATATTCGTAATCAGCGGAGCACAGTGCATTGAAAAAACTTGGGCGCGTGTAAAAAAAATGATTTTTCGAAAAGATATCGTAAAATTACAGAGTTTTTCGGGAAACGATAAAAATTTAGATCCTCGGTGCCGGTTTTTCGCGGATATTATAAATTCTGCGCGTTCTATCGCTAAAACAATGTTTTATTCCTTTTTAGCGACCAAAAATACATAATATAAACTATATGCAGAGTCCGAGGAATAATGCAAACAGTTTCCGCGTTTTTCTCGCGAAATATCGGTCCTAGCGCGAAAAGGACGTTCATTTGTGATCACTTATTCTCATGCGGATTCCTGGTTGCCTGATGATTTTTCCGTAAAACCATGGGCATATTCGTAATCAGCGGAGCACAGTGCATTGAAAAAACTTGGGCGCGTGTAAAAAAAATGATTTTTCGAAAAGATATCGTAGAATTACAGAGTTTTTCGGAAAACGAGAAAAATTAAGATCCTCGGTGCCGGTTTTTCGCGGATACTATAAATTCTGCGCGTTCTATCGCTAAAACAATGTTTTATTCCTTTTTAGCGACCAAAAATACATAATATAAACTATATGCAGAGTCCGAGGAATGATGCAAACAGTTTTTCGCGTTTTTCTCGCGAAATATCGGTCCTAGCGCGAAAAGGACGTTCATTTGTGATCACTTATTCTCATGCGGATTCCTGGTTGCCTGATGAGTTTTTCGTAAAACCATGGGCATATCCGTAATCAGCGGAGCACAGTGCATTGAAAAAACTTGGGCGCGTGTAAAAAAAATGATTTTTCGAAAAGATATCGTGAAATTACTGAGTTTTTCGGAAAACGAGAAAAATTAAAATCCTCGGTGCCGGTTTTTCGCGGATATTATGGATTCTGCGCGTTCTATCGCTAAAACAATGTTTTATTCCTTTTTAGCGACCAAAAATACATAATATAAACTAAATGCAGAGTCCGAGGAATGATGCAAACAGTTTTTCGCGTTTTTCTCGCGAAATATCGGTCCTAGCGCGAAAAGGACGTTCATTTGTGATCACTTATTCTCATTCGGATTTCTGGTTACCTGATGAGTTTTTCGTAAAACCATGGGCATATCCGTAATCAGCGGAGCACAGTGCATTGAAAAAACTTGGGCGCGTGTAAAAAAAATGATTTTCCAAAAAGGTATCGTAAAATTACAGAGTTTTTCGGAAAACGATAAAAATTTAGATCCTCGGTGCCGGTTTTCCGCGGATATTATAAATTCTGCGCGTTCTATCGCTAAAACAATGTTTTATTCCTTTTTAGCGACCAAAAATACATAATATAAACTATATGCAGAGTCCGAGGAATGATGCAAACAGTTTTTCGCGTTTTTCTCGCGAAATATCGGTCCTAGCGCGAAAAGGACGTTCATTTGTGATCACTTATTCTCATGCGGATTCCTGGTTGCCTGATGAGTTTTTCGTAAAACCATGGGCATATTCGTAATCAGCGGAGCACAGTGCATTGAAAAAACTTGGGCGCGTGTAAAAATAATGATTTCTCCGAAAGATATCGTGAAATTACTGAGTTTTTCGGAAAACGAGAAAAATTAAAATCCTCGGTGCCGGTTTTTCGCGGATATTATGAATTCTGCGCGTTCTATCGCTAAAACAATGTTTTATTCCTTTTTGGCGACCAAAAATACATAATATAAACTATATGCAGAGTCCGAGGAATGATGCAAACAGTTTTTCGCGTTTTTCTCGCGAAATATCGGTCCTAGCGCGAAAAGGACGTTCATTTGTGATCACTTATTCTCATTCGGATTTCTGGTTACCTGATGAGTTTTTCGTAAAACCATGGGCATATTCGTAATCAGCGGAGCACAGTGCATTGAAAAAACTTGGGCGCGTGTAAAAAAAATGATTTTTCGAAAAGATATCGTAAAATTACAGAGTTTTTCGGGAAACGATAAAAATTTAGATCCTCGGTGCCGGTTTTTCGCGGATATTATAAATTCTGCGCGTTCTATCGCTAAAACAATGTTTTATTCCTTTTTAGCGACCAAAAATACATAATATAAACTATATGCAGAGTCCGAGGAATAATGCAAACAGTTTTTCGCGTTTTTCTCGCGAAATATCGGTCCTAGCGCGAAAAGGACGTTCATTTGTGATCACTTATTCTCATGCGGATTCCTGGTTGCCTGATGATTTTTCCGTAAAACCATGGGCATATTCGTAATCAGCGGAGCACAGTGCATTGAAAAAACTTGGGCGCGTGTAAAAAAAATGATTTTTCGAAAAGATATCGTAAAATTACAGAGTTTTTCGGAAAACGAGAAAAATTAAGATCCTCGGTGCCGGTTTTTGGCGGATATTATGAATTCTGCGCGTTCTATCGCTAAAACAATGTTTTATTCCTTTTTAGCGACCAAAAATACATAATATAAACTATATGCAGAGTCCGAGGAATGATGCAAACAGTTTTTCGCGTTTTTCTCGCGAAATATCGGTCCTAGCGCGAAAAGGACGTTCATTTGTGATCACTTATTCTCATGCGGATTCCTGGTTGCCTGATGATTTTTCCGTAAAACCATGGGCATATTCGTAATCAGCGGAGCACAGTGCATTGAAAAAACTTGGGCGCGTGTAAAAAAAATGATTTTTCGAAAAGATATCGTAAAATCACAGAGTTTTTCGGAAAACGAGAAAAATTAAGATCCTCGGTGCCGGTTTTTGGCGGATATTATGAATTCTGCGCGTTCTATCGCTAAAACAATGTTTTATTCCTTTTTAGCGACCAAAAATACATAATATAAACTATATGCAGAGTCCGAGGAATGATGCAAACAGTTTTTCGCGTTTTTCTCGCGAAATATCGGTCCTAGCGCGAAAAGGACGTTCATTTGTGATCACTTAGTCTCATTCGGATTCCTGGTTGCCTGATGAGTTTTTCGTAAAACCATGGGCATATTCGTAATCAGCGGAGCACAGTGCATTGAAAAAACTTGGGCGCGTGTGAAAAAAATGATTTCTCCGAAAGATATCGTAAAATTACAGAGTTTTTCGGAAAACGATAAAAATTAAGATCCTCGGTGCCCGTTTTTCGTGGATATTATAAATTCTGCGCGTTCTATCGCTAAAACAATGTTTTATTCCTTTTTAGCGACCAAAAATACATAATATAAACTATATGCAGAGTCCGAGGAATGATGCAAACAGTTTTTCGCGTTTTTCTCGCGAAATATCGGTCCTAGCGCGAAAAGGACGTTCATTTGTGATCACTTATTCTCATGCGGATTCCTGGATGCCTGATGAGTTTTTCGTAAAACCATGGGCATATCCGTAATCAGCGGAGCACAGTGCATTGAAAAAACTTGGGCGCGTGTAAAAATAATGATTTCTCCGAAAGATATCGTGAAATTACTGAGTTTTTCGGAAAACGAGAAAAATTAAAATCCTCGGTGCCGGTTTTCCGCGGATATTATGAATTCTGCGCGTTCTATCGCTAAAACAATGTTTTATTCCTTTTTAGCGACCAAAAATACATAATATAAACTATATGCAGAGTCCGAGGAATGATGCAAACAGTTTTTCGCGTTTTTCTCGCGAAATATCGGTCCTAGCGCGAAAAGGACGTTCATTTGTGATCACTTATTCTCATGCGTATTCCTGGTTGCCTGATGATTTTTCCGTAAAACCATGGGCATATTCGTAATCAGCGGAGCACAGTGCATTGAAAAAACTTGGGCGCGTGTAAAAAAAATGATTTTTCGAAAAGATATCGTAAAATTACAGAGTTTTTCGGAAAACGAGAAAAATTAAGATCCTCGGTGCCGGTTTTTCGCGGATATTATAAATTCTGCGCGTTCTATCGCTAAAACAATGTTTTATTCTTTTTTAGCGACCAAAAATACATAAAATAAACTATATGCAGAGTCCGAGGAATGATGCAAACAGTTTTTCGCGTTGTTCTCGCGAAATATCGGTCCTAGCGCGAAAAGGACGTTCATTTGTGATCACTTATTCTCATGCGGATTCCTGGTTGCCTGATGAGTTTTTCGTAAAACCATGAGCATATCCGTAATCAGCGGAGCACAGTGCATTGAAAAAACTTGGGCGCGTGTAAAAATAATGATTTCTCCAAAAGATATCGTGAAATTACTGAGTTTTTCGGAAAACGAGAAAAATTAAAATCCTCGGTGCCGGTTTTTCGCGGATATTATAAATTCTGCGCGTTCTATCGCTAAAACAATGTTTTATTCCTTTTTAGCGACCAAAAATACATAATATAAACTATATGCAGAGTCCGAGGAATGATGCAAACAGTTTTTCGCGTTTTTCTCGCGAAATATCGGTCCTAGCGCGAAAAGGACGTTCATTTGTGATCACTTATTCTCATGCGGATTCCTGGTTGCCTGATGATTTTTCCGTAAAACCATGGGCATATTCGTAATCAGCGGAGCACAGTGCATTGAAAAAACTTGGGCGCGTGTAAAAAAAAATGATTTTTCGAAAAGATATCGTAAAATTACAGAGTTTTTCGGAAAACGAGAAAAATTAAGATCCTCGGTGCCGGTTTTTCGCGGATATTATAAATTCTGCGCGTTCTATCGCTAAAACAATGTTTTATTCTTTTTTAGCGACCAAAAATACATAATATAAACTATATGCAGAGTCCGAGGAATGATGCAAACAGTTTTTCGCGTTTTTCTCGCGAAATATCGGTCCTAGCGCGAAAAGGACGTTCATTTGTGATCACTTATTCTCATGCGGATTCCCGGTTGCCTGATGAGTTTTTCGTAAAACCATGGGCATATTCGTAATCAGCGGAGCACAGTGCATTGAAAAAACTTGGGCGCGTGTGAAAAAAATGATTTCTCCGAAAGATATCGTAAAATTACAGATATTTTCGGAAAACGATAAAAATCAAGATCCTCGGTGCCGGTTTTTCGTGGATATTATAAATTCTGCGCGTTCTATCGCTAAAACAATGTTTTATTCCTTTTTAGCGACCAAAAATACATAATATAAACTATATGCAGAGTCCGAGGAATGATGCAAACAGTTTTTCGCGTTTTTCTCGCGAAATATCGGTCCTAGCGCGAAAAGGACGTTCATTTGTGATCACTTATTCTCATGCGGATTCCTGGTTGCCTGATGATTTTTCTGTAAAACAATGGGCATATTCGTAATCAGCGGAGCACAGTGCATTGAAAAAACTTGGGCGCGTGTAAAAAAAATGATTTTTCGAAAAGATATCGTAAAATTACAGAGTTTTTCGGAAAACGAGAAAAATTAAGATCCTCGGTGCCGGTTTTTGGCGGATATTATGAATTCTGCGCGTTCTATCGCGAAAACAATGTTTTATTCCTTTTTAGCGACCAAAAATACATAATATAAACTATATGCAGAGTCCGAGGAATGATGCAAACAGTTTTTCGCGTTTTTCTCGCGAAATATCGGTCCTAGCGCGAAAAGGACGTTCATTTGTGATCACTTATTCTCATGCGGATTCCTGGTTGCCTGATGAGTTTTTCGTAAAACCATGGGCATATCCGTAATCAGCGGAGCACAGTGCATTGAAAAAACTTGGGCGCGTGTAAAAATAATGATTTCTCCGAAAGATATCGTGAAATTACTGAGTTTTTCGGAAAACGAGAAAAATTAAAATCCTCGGTGCCGGTTTTTCGCGGATATTATGAATTCTGCGCGTTCTATCGCTAAAACAATGTTTTATTCCTTTTTAGCGACCAAAAATACATAATATAAACTATATGCAGAGTCCGAGGAATGATGCAAACAGTTTTTCGCGTTTTTCTCGCGAAATATCGGTCCTAGCGCGAAAAGGACGTTCATTTGTGATCACTTATTCTCATGCGGATTCCTGGTTGCCTGATGATTTTTCCGTAAAACCATGGGCATATTCGTAATCAGCGGAGCACAGTGCATTGAAAAAACTTGGGCGCGTGTAAAAAAAAATGATTTTTCGAAAAGATATCGTAAAATTACAGAGTTTTTCGGAAAACGAGAAAAATTAAGATCCTCGGTGCCGGTTTTTCGCGGATATTATAAATTCTGCGCGTTCTATCGCTAAAACAATGTTTTATTCTTTTTTAGCGACCAAAAATACATAATATAAACTATATGCAGAGTCCGAGGAATGATGCAAACAGTTTTTCGCGTTTTTCTCGCGAAATATCGGTCCTAGCGCGAAAAGGACGTTCATTTGTGATCACTTATTCTCATGCGGATTCCTGGTTGCCTGATGAGTTTTTCGTAAAACCATGGGCATATTCGTAATCAGCGGAGCACAGTGCATTGAAAAAACTTGGGCGCGTGTAAAAAAAATGATTTTTCGAAAAGATATCGTAAAATTACAGAGTTTTTCGGAAAACGAGAAAAATTAAGATCCTCGGTGCCGGTTTTTGGCGGATATTATGAATTCTGCGCGTTCTATCGCTAAAACAATGTTTTATTCCTTTTTAGCGACCAAAAATACATAATATAAACTATATGCAGAGTCCGAGGAATGATGCAAACAGTTTTTCGCGTTTTTCTCGCGAAATATCGGTCCTAGCGCGAAAAGGACGTTCATTTGTGATCACTTATTCTCATTCGGATTTCTGGTTACCTGATGAGTTTTTCGTAAAACCATGGGCATATCCGTAATCAGCGGAGCACAGTGCATTGAAAAAACTTGGGCGCGTGTAAAAAAAATGATTTTCCAAAAAGATATCGTAAAAATACAGAGTTTTTCGGAAAACGAGAAAAATTTAGATCCTCGGTGCCGGTTTTTGGCGGATATTATGAATTCTGCGCGTTCTATCGCTAAAACAATGTTTTATTCCTTTTTAGCGACCAAAAATACACAATATAAACTATATGCAGAGTCCGAGGAATGATGCAAACAGTTTTTCGCGTTTTCCTCGCGAAATATCGGTCCTAGCGCGAAAAGGACGTTCATTTGTGATCACTTATTCTCATGCGGATTTCTGGTTGCCTGATGAGTTTTTCGTAAAACCATGGCCATATTCGTAATCAGCGGAGCACAGTGCATTGAAAAAACTTGGGCGCGTGTAAAAATAATGATTTCTCCGAAAGATATCGTGAAATTACTGAGTTTTTCGGAAAACGAGAAAAATTAAAATCCTCGGTGCCGGTTTTTCGCGGATATTATGAATTCTGCGCGTTCTATCGCTAAAACAATGTTTTATTCCTTTTTGGCGACCAAAAATACATAATATAAACTATATGCAGAGTCCGAGGAATGATGCAAACAGTTTTTCGCGTTTTTCTCGCGAAATATCGGTCCTAGCGCGAAAAGGACGTTCATTTGTGATCACTTATTCTCATTCGGATTTCTGGTTACCTGATGAGTTTTTCGTAAAACCATGGGCATATTCGTAATCAGCGGAGCACAGTGCATTGAAAAAACTTGGGCGCGTGTAAAAAAAATGATTTTTCGAAAAGATATCGTAAAATTACAGAGTTTTTCGGGAAACGATAAAAATTTAGATCCTCGGTGCCGGTTTTTCGCGGATATTATAAATTCTGCGCGTTCTATCGCTAAAACAATGTTTTATTCCTTTTTAGCGACCAAAAATACATAATATAAACTATATGCAGAGTCCGAGGAATAATGCAAACAGTTTCCGCGTTTTTCTCGCGAAATATCGGTCCTAGCGCGAAAAGGACGTTCATTTGTGATCACTTATTCTCATGCGGATTCCTGGTTGCCTGATGATTTTTCCGTAAAACCATGGGCATATTCGTAATCAGCGGAGCACAGTGCATTGAAAAAACTTGGGCGCGTGTAAAAAAAATGATTTTTCGAAAAGATATCGTAGAATTACAGAGTTTTTCGGAAAACGAGAAAAATTAAGATCCTCGGTGCCGGTTTTTCGCGGATACTATAAATTCTGCGCGTTCTATCGCTAAAACAATGTTTTATTCCTTTTTAGCGACCAAAAATACATAATATAAACTATATGCAGAGTCCGAGGAATGATGCAAACAGTTTTTCGCGTTTTTCTCGCGAAATATCGGTCCTAGCGCGAAAAGGACGTTCATTTGTGATCACTTATTCTCATGCGGATTCCTGGTTGCCTGATGAGTTTTTCGTAAAACTATGGGCATATCCGTAATCAGCGGAGCACAGTGCATTGAAAAAACTTGGGCGCGTGTAAAAAAAATGATTTTTCGAAAAGATATCGTGAAATTACTGAGTTTTTCGGAAAACGAGAAAAATTAAAATCCTCGGTGCCGGTTTTTCGCGGATATTATGAATTCTGCGCGTTCTATCGCTAAAACAATGTTTTATTCCTTTTTAGCGACCAAAAATACACAATATAAACTATATGCAGAGTCCGAGGAATGATGCAAACAGTTTTTCGCGTTTTCCTCGCGAAATATCGGTCCTAGCGCGAAAAGGACGTTCATTTGTGATCACTTATTCTCATGCGGATTTCTGGTTGCCTGATGAGTTTTTCGTAAAACCATGGCCATATTCGTAATCAGCGGAGCACAGTGCATTGAAAAAACTTGGGCGCGTGTAAAAATAATGATTTCTCCGAAAGATATCGTGAAATTACTGAGTTTTTCGGAAAACGAGAAAAATTAAAATCCTCGGTGCCGGTTTTTCGCGGATATTATGAATTCTGCGCGTTCTATCGCTAAAACAATGTTTTATTCCTTTTTAGCGACCAAAAATACATAATATAAACTATATGCAGAGTCCGAGGAATGATGCAAACAGTTTTTCGCGTTTTTCTCGCGAAATATCGGTCCTAGCGCGAAAAGGACGTTCATTTGTGATCACTTATTCTCATGCGGATTCCTGGTTGCCTGATGATTTTTCCGTAAAACCATGGGCATATTCGTAATCAGCGGAGCACAGTGCATTGAAAAAACTTGGGCGCGTGTAAAAAAAATGATTTTTCGAAAAGATATCGTAAAATCACAGAGTTTTTCGGAAAACGAGAAAAATTAAGATCCTCGGTGCCGGTTTTTGGCGGATATTATGAATTCTGCGCGTTCTATCGCTAAAACAATGTTTTATTCCTTTTTAGCGACCAAAAATACATAATATAAACTATATGCAGAGTCCGAGGAATGATGCAAACAGTTTTTCGCGTTTTCCTCGCGAAATATCGGTCCTAGCGCGAAAAGGACGTTCATTTGTGATCACTTATTCTCATGCGGATTTCTGGTTGCCTGATGAGTTTTTCGTAAAACCATGGCCATATTCGTAATCAGCGGAGCACAGTGCATTGAAAAAACTTGGGCGCGTGTAAAAATAATGATTTCTCCGAAAGATATCGTGAAATTACTGAGTTTTTCGGAAAACGAGAAAAATTAAAATCCTCGGTGCCGGTTTTTCGCGGATATTATGAATTCTGCGCGTTCTATCGCTAAAACAATGTTTTATTCCTTTTTGGCGACCAAAAATACATAATATAAACTATATGCAGAGTCCGAGGAATGATGCAAACAGTTTTTCGCGTTTTTCTCGCGAAATATCGGTCCTAGCGCGAAAAGGACGTTCATTTGTGATCACTTATTCTCATTCGGATTTCTGGTTACCTGATGAGTTTTTCGTAAAACCATGGGCATATTCGTAATCAGCGGAGCACAGTGCATTGAAAAAACTTGGGCGCGTGTAAAAAAAATGATTTTTCGAAAAGATATCGTAAAATTACAGAGTTTTTCGGGAAACGATAAAAATTTAGATCCTCGGTGCCGGTTTTTCGCGGATATTATAAATTCTGCGCGTTCTATCGCTAAAACAATGTTTTATTCCTTTTTAGCGACCAAAAATACATAATATAAACTATATGCAGAGTCCGAGGAATAATGCAAACAGTTTCCGCGTTTTTCTCGCGAAATATCGGTCCTAGCGCGAAAAGGACGTTCATTTGTGATCACTTATTCTCATGCGGATTCCTGGTTGCCTGATGATTTTTCCGTAAAACCATGGGCATATTCGTAATCAGCGGAGCACAGTGCATTGAAAAAACTTGGGCGCGTGTAAAAAAAATGATTTTTCGAAAAGATATCGTAGAATTACAGAGTTTTTCGGAAAACGAGAAAAATTAAGATCCTCGGTGCCGGTTTTTCGCGGATACTATAAATTCTGCGCGTTCTATCGCTAAAACAATGTTTTATTCCTTTTTAGCGACCAAAAATACATAATATAAACTATATGCAGAGTCCGAGGAATGATGCAAACAGTTTTTCGCGTTTTTCTCGCGAAATATCGGTCCTAGCGCGAAAAGGACGTTCATTTGTGATCACTTATTCTCATGCGGATTCCTGGTTGCCTGATGAGTTTTTCGTAAAACCATGGGCATATCCGTAATCAGCGGAGCACAGTGCATTGAAAAAACTTGGGCGCGTGTAAAAAAAATGATTTTTCGAAAAGATATCGTGAAATTACTGAGTTTTTCGGAAAACGAGAAAAATTAAGATCCTCGGTGCCGGTTTTTGGCGGATATTATGAATTCTGCGCGTTCTATCGCTAAAACAATGTTTTATTCCTTTTTAGCGACCAAAAATACATAATATAAACTATATGCAGAGTCCGAGGAATGATGCAAACAGTTTTTCGCGTTTTTCTCGCGAAATATCGGTCCTAGCGCGAAAAGGACGTTCATTTGTGATCACTTATTCTCATGCGGATTCCTGGTTGCCTGATGATTTTTCCGTAAAACCATGGGCATATTCGTAATCAGCGGAGCACAGTGCATTGAAAAAACTTGGGCGCGTGTAAAAAAAATGATTTTTCGAAAAGATATCGTAAAATCACAGAGTTTTTCGGAAAACGAGAAAAATTAAGATCCTCGGTGCCGGTTTTTGGCGGATATTATGAATTCTGCGCGTTCTATCGCTAAAACAATGTTTTATTCCTTTTTAGCGACCAAAAATACATAATATAAACTATATGCAGAGTCCGAGGAATGATGCAAACAGTTTTTCGCGTTTTTCTCGCGAAATATCGGTCCTAGCGCGAAAAGGACGTTCATTTGTGATCACTTATTCTCATTCGGATTCCTGGTTGCCTGATGAGTTTTCCGTAAAACCATGGGCATATTCGTAATCAGCGGAGCACAGTGCATTGAAAAAACTTGGGCGCGTGTAAAAAAAATGATTTTTCGAAAAGATATCGTAAAATTACAGAGTTTTTCGGAAAACGAGAAAAATTAAGATCCTCGGTGCCGGTTTTTGGCGGATATTATGAATTCTGCGCGTTCTATCGCTAAAACAATGTTTTATTCCTTTTTAGCGACCAAAAATACATAATATAAACTATATGCAGAGTCCGAGGAATGATGCAAACAGTTTTTCGCGTTTTTCTCGCGAAATATCGGTCCTAGCGCGAAAAGGACGTTCATTTGTGATCACTTATTCTCATGCGGATTCCTGGTTGCCTGATGATTTTTCCGTAAAACCATGGGCATATTCGTAATCAGCGGAGCACAGTGCATTGAAAAAACTTGGGCGCGTGTGAAAAAAATGATTTTTCGAAAAGATATCGTAAAATCACAGAGTTTTTCGGAAAACGAGAAAAATTAAGATCCTCGGTGCCGGTTTTTGGCGGATATTATGAATTCTGCGCGTTCTATCGCTAAAACAATGTTTTATTCCTTTTTAGCGACCAAAAATACATAATATAAACTATATGCAGAGTCCGAGGAATGATGCAAACAGTTTTTCGCGTTTTTCTCGCGAAATATCGGTCCTAGCGCGAAAAGGACGTTCATTTGTGATCACTTATTCTCATTCGGATTCCTGGTTGCCTGATGAGTTTTTCGTAAAACCATGGGCATATTCGTAATCAGCGGAGCACAGTGCATTGAAAAAACTTGGGCGCGTGTGAAAAAAATGATTTCTCCGAAAGATATCGTAAAATTACAGAGTTTTTCGGAAAACGATAAAAATTAAGATCCTCGGTGCCGGTTTTTCGTGGATATTATAAATTCTGCGCGTTCTATCGCTAAAACAATGTTTTATTCCTTTTTAGCGACCAAAAATACATAATATAAACTATATGCAGAGTCCGAGGAATGATGCAAACAGTTTTTCGCGTTTTTCTCGCGAAATATCGGTCCTAGCGCGAAAAGGACGTTCATTTGTGATCACTTATTCTCATGCGGATTCCTGGTTGCCTGATGAGTTTTTCGTAAAACCATGGGCATATCCGTAATCAGCGGAGCACAGTGCATTGAAAAAACTTGGGCGCGTGTAAAAATAATGATTTCTTCGAAAGATATCGTGAAATTACTGAGTTTTTCGAAAAACGAGAAAAATTAAAATCCTCGGTGCCGGTTTTCCGCGGATATTATGAATTCTGCGCGTTCTATCGCTAAAACAATGTTTTATTCCTTTTTAGCGACCAAAAATACATAATATAAACTATATGCAGAGTCCGAGGAATGATGCAAACAGTTTTTCGCGTTTTTCTCGCGAAATATCGGTCCTAGCGCGAAAAGGACGTTCATTTGTGATCACTTATTCTCATGCGTATTCCTGGTTGCCTGATGATTTTTCCGTAAAACCATGGGCATATTCGTAATCAGCGGAGCACAGTGCATTGAAAAAACTTGGGCGCGTGTAAAAAAAATGATTTTTCGAAAAGATATCGTAAAATTACAGAGTTTTTCGGAAAACGAGAAAAATTAAGATCCTCGGTGCCGGTTTTTCGCGGATATTATAAATTCTGCGCGTTCTATCGCTAAAACAATGTTTTATTCTTTTTTAGCGACCAAAAATACATAAAATAAACTATATGCAGAGTCCGAGGAATGATGCAAACAGTTTTTCGCGTTGTTCTCGCGAAATATCGGTCCTAGCGCGAAAAGGACGTTCATTTGTGATCACTTATTCTCATGCGGATTCCTGGTTGCCTGATGAGTTTTTCGTAAAACCATGAGCATATCCGTAATCAGCGGAGCACAGTGCATTGAAAAAACTTGGGCGCGTGTAAAAATAATGATTTCTCCAAAAGATATCGTGAAATTACTGAGTTTTTCGGAAAACGAGAAAAATTAAAATCCTCGGTGCCGGTTTTTCGCGGATATTATAAATTCTGCGCGTTCTATCGCTAAAACAATGTTTTATTCCTTTTTAGCGACCAAAAATACATAATATAAACTATATGCAGAGTCCGAGGAATGATGCAAACAGTTTTTCGCGTTTTTCTCGCGAAATATCGGTCCTAGCGCGAAAAGGACGTTCATTTGTGCTCACTTATTCTCATGCGGATTCCTGGTTGCCTGATGATTTTTCCGTAAAACCATGGGCATATTCGTAATCAGCGGAGCACAGTGCATTGAAAAAACTTGGGCGCGTGTAAAAAAAAATGATTTTTCGAAAAGATATCGTAAAATTACAGAGTTTTTCGGAAAACGAGAAAAATTAAGATCCTCGGTGCCGGTTTTTCGCGGATATTATAAATTCTGCGCGTTCTATCGCTAAAACAATGTTTTATTCTTTTTTAGCGACCAAAAATACATAATATAAACTATATGCAGAGTCCGAGGAATGATGCAAACAGTTTTTCGCGTTTTTCTCGCGAAATATCGGTCCTAGCGCGAAAAGGACGTTCATTTGTGATCACTTATTCTCATGCGGATTCCTGGTTGCCTGATGAGTTTTTCGTAAAACCATGGGCATATCCGTAATCAGCGGAGCACAGTGCATTGAAAAAACTTGGGCGCGTGTAAAAATAATGATTTCTCCGAAAGATATCGTAAAATTACAGAGTTTTTCGGAAAACGATAAAAATTTAGATCCTCGGTGCCGGTTTTTCGCGGATATTATAAATTCTGCGCGTTCTATCGCTAAAACAATGTTTTATTCCTTTTTAGCGACCAAAAATACATAATATAAACTATATGCAGAGTCCGAGGAATGATGCAAACAGTTTTTCGCGTTTTTCTCGCGAAATATCGGTCCTAGCGCGAAAAGGACGTTCATTTGTGATCACTTATTCTCATGCGGATTCCTGGTTGCCTGATGAGTTTTTCGTAAAACCATGGGCATATTCGTAATCAGCGGAGCACAGTGCATTGAAAAAACTTGGGCGCGTGTGAAAAAAATGATTTCTCCGAAAGATATCGTAAAATTACAGAGTTTTTCGGAAAACGATAAAAATTAAGATCCTCGGTGCCGGTTTTTCGTGGATATTATAAATTCTGCGCGTTCTATCGCTAAAACAATGTTTTATTCCTTTTTAGCGACCAAAAATACATAATATAAACTATATGCAGAGTCCGAGGAATGATGCAAACAGTTTTTCGCGTTTTTCTCGCGAAATATCGGTCCTAGCGCGAAAAGGACGTTCATTTGTGATCACTTATTCTCATTCGGATTTCTGGTTACCTGATGAGTTTTTCGTTAAACCATGGGCATATCCGTAATCAGCGGAGCACAGTGCATTGAAAAAACTTGGGCGCGTGTAAAAAAAATGATTTTTCGAAAAGATATCGTGAAATTACTGAGTTTTTCGGAAAACGAGAAAAATTAAGATCCTCGGTGCCGGTTTTTGGCGGATATTATGAATTCTGCGCGTTCTATCGCTAAAACAATGTTTTATTCCTTTTTAGCGACCAAAAATACATAATATAAACTATATGCAGAGTCCGAGGAATGATGCAAACAGTTTTTCGCGTTTTTCTCGCGAAATATCGGTCCTAGCGCGAAAAGGACGTTCATTTGTGATCACTTATTCTCATGCGGATTCCTGGTTGCCTGATGATTTTTCCGTAAAACCATGGGCATATTCGTAATCAGCGGAGCACAGTGCATTGAAAAAACTTGGGCGCGTGTAAAAAAAATGATTTTTCGAAAAGATATCGTAAAATCACAGAGTTTTTCGGAAAACGAGAAAAATTAAGATCCTCGGTGCCGGTTTTTGGCGGATATTATGAATTCTGCGCGTTCTATCGCTAAAACAATGTTTTATTCCTTTTTAGCGACCAAAAATACATAATATAAACTATATGCAGAGTCCGAGGAATGATGCAAACAGTTTTTCGCGTTTTTCTCGCGAAATATCGGTCCTAGCGCGAAAAGGACGTTCATTTGTGATCACTTATTCTCATTCGGATTCCTGGTTGCCTGATGAGTTTTCCGTAAAACCATGGGCATATTCGTAATCAGCGGAGCACAGTGCATTGAAAAAACTTGGGCGCGTGTAAAAAAAATGATTTTTCGAAAAGATATCGTAAAATTACAGAGTTTTTCGGAAAACGAGAAAAATTAAGATCCTCGGTGCCGGTTTTTGGCGGATATTATGAATTCTGCGCGTTCTATCGCTAAAACAATGTTTTATTCCTTTTTAGCGACCAAAAATACATAATATAAACTATATGCAGAGTCCGAGGAATGATGCAAACAGTTTTTCGCGTTTTTCTCGCGAAATATCGGTCCTAGCGCGAAAAGGACGTTCATTTGTGATCACTTATTCTCATGCGGATTCCTGGTTGCCTGATGATTTTTCCGTAAAACCATGGGCATATTCGTAATCAGCGGAGCACAGTGCATTGAAAAAACTTGGGCGCGTGTGAAAAAAATGATTTTTCGAAAAGATATCGTAAAATCACAGAGTTTTTCGGAAAACGAGAAAAATTAAGATCCTCGGTGCCGGTTTTTGGCGGATATTATGAATTCTGCGCGTTCTATCGCTAAAACAATGTTTTATTCCTTTTTAGCGACCAAAAATACATAATATAAACTATATGCAGAGTCCGAGGAATGATGCAAACAGTTTTTCGCGTTTTTCTCGCGAAATATCGGTCCTAGCGCGAAAAGGACGTTCATTTGTGATCACTTATTCTCATGCGGATTCCTGGTTGCCTGATGAGTTTTTCGTAAAACCATGGGCATATCCGTAATCAGCGGAGCACAGTGCATTGAAAAAACTTGGGCGCGTGTAAAAATAATGATTTCTCCGAAAGATATCGTGAAATTACTGAGTTTTTCGAAAAACGAGAAAAATTAAAATCCTCGGTGCCGGTTTTCCGCGGATATTATGAATTCTGCGCGTTCTATCGCTAAAACAATGTTTTATTCCTTTTTAGCGACCAAAAATACATAATATAAACTATATGCAGAGTCCGAGGAATGATGCAAACAGTTTTTCGCGTTTTTCTCGCGAAATATCGGTCCTAGCGCGAAAAGGACGTTCATTTGTGATCACTTATTCTCATGCGTATTCCTGGTTGCCTGATGATTTTTCCGTAAAACCATGGGCATATTCGTAATCAGCGGAGCACAGTGCATTGAAAAAACTTGGGCGCGTGTAAAAAAAATGATTTTTCGAAAAGATATCGTAAAATTACAGAGTTTTTCGGAAAACGAGAAAAATTAAGATCCTCGGTGCCGGTTTTTCGCGGATATTATAAATTCTGCGCGTTCTATCGCTAAAACAATGTTTTATTCTTTTTTAGCGACCAAAAATACATAAAATAAACTATATGCAGAGTCCGAGGAATGATGCAAACAGTTTTTCGCGTTGTTCTCGCGAAATATCGGTCCTAGCGCGAAAAGGACGTTCATTTGTGATCACTTATTCTCATGCGGATTCCTGGTTGCCTGATGAGTTTTTCGTAAAACCATGAGCATATCCGTAATCAGCGGAGCACAGTGCATTGAAAAAACTTGGGCGCGTGTAAAAATAATGATTTCTCCAAAAGATATCGTGAAATTACTGAGTTTTTCGGAAAACGAGAAAAATTAAAATCCTCGGTGCCGGTTTTTCGCGGATATTATAAATTCTGCGCGTTCTATCGCTAAAACAATGTTTTATTCCTTTTTAGCGACCAAAAATACATAATATAAACTATATGCAGAGTCCGAGGAATGATGCAAACAGTTTTTCGCGTTTTTCTCGCGAAATATCGGTCCTAGCGCGAAAAGGACGTTCATTTGTGATCACTTATTCTCATGCGGATTCCTGGTTGCCTGATGATTTTTCCGTAAAACCATGGGCATATTCGTAATCAGCGGAGCACAGTGCATTGAAAAAACTTGGGCGCGTGTAAAAAAAAATGATTTTTCGAAAAGATATCGTAAAATTACAGAGTTTTTCGGAAAACGAGAAAAATTAAGATCCTCGGTGCCGGTTTTTCGCGGATATTATAAATTCTGCGCGTTCTATCGCTAAAACAATGTTTTATTCTTTTTTAGCGACCAAAAATACATAATATAAACTATATGCAGAGTCCGAGGAATGATGCAAACAGTTTTTCGCGTTTTTCTCGCGAAATATCGGTCCTAGCGCGAAAAGGACGTTCATTTGTGATCACTTATTCTCATGCGGATTCCTGGTTGCCTGATGAGTTTTTCGTAAAACCATGGGCATATCCGTAATCAGCGGAGCACAGTGCATTGAAAAAACTTGGGCGCGTGTAAAAATAATGATTTCTCCGAAAGATATCGTAAAATTACAGAGTTTTTCGGAAAACGATAAAAATTTAGATCCTCGGTGCCGGTTTTTCGCGGATATTATAAATTCTGCGCGTTCTATCGCTAAAACAATGTTTTATTCCTTTTTAGCGACCAAAAATACATAATATAAACTATATGCAGAGTCCGAGGAATGATGCAAACAGTTTTTCGCGTTTTTCTCGCGAAATATCGGTCCTAGCGCGAAAAGGACGTTCATTTGTGATCACTTATTCTCATGCGGATTCCTGGTTGCCTGATGAGTTTTTCGTAAAACCATGGGCATATTCGTAATCAGCGGAGCACAGTGCATTGAAAAAACTTGGGCGCGTGTAAAAAAAATGATTTCTCCGAAAGATATCGTAAAATTACAGAGTTTTTCGGAAAACGATAAAAATTAAGATCCTCGGTGCCGGTTTTTCGTGGATATTATAAATTCTGCGCGTTCTATCGCTAAAACAATGTTTTATTCCTTTTTAGCGACCAAAAATACATAATATAAACTATATGCAGAGTCCGAGGAATGATGCAAACAGTTTTTCGCGTTTTTCTCGCGAAATATCGGTCCTAGCGCGAAAAGGACGTTCATTTGTGATCACTTATTCTCATGCGGATTCCTGGTTGCCTGATGATTTTTCCGTAAAACCATGGGCATATTCGTAATCAGCGGAGCACAATGCATTGAAAAAACTTGGGCGCGTGTAAAAAAAAATGATTTTTCGAAAAGATATCGTAAAATTACAGAGTTTTTCGGAAAACGAGAAAAATTAAGATCCTCGGTGCCGGTTTTTCGCGGATATTATAAATTCTGCGCGTTCTATCGCTAAAACAATGTTTTATTCTTTTTTAGCGACCAAAAATACATAATATAAACTATATGCAGAGTCCGAGGAATGATGCAAACAGTTTTTCGCGTTTTTCTCGCGAAATATCGGTCCTAGCGCGAAAAGGACGTTCATTTGTGATCACTTATTCTCATGCGGATTCCTGGTTGCCTGATGAGTTTTTCGTAAAACCATGGGCATATTCGTAATCAGCGGAGCACAGTGCATTGAAAAAACTTGGGCGCGTGTAAAAAAAATGATTTTTCGAAAAGATATCGTAAAATTACAGAGTTTTTCGGAAAACGAGAAAAATTAAGATCCTCGGTGCCGGTTTTTGGCGGATATTATGAATTCTGCGCGTTCTATCGCTAAAACAATGTTTTATTCCTTTTTAGCGACCAAAAATACATAATATAAACTATATGCAGAGTCCGAGGAATGATGCAAACAGTTTTTCGCGTTTTTCTCGCGAAATATCGGTCCTAGCGCGAAAAGGACGTTCATTTGTGATCACTTATTCTCATTCGGATTTCTGGTTACCTGATGAGTTTTTCGTAAAACCATGGGCATATCCGTAATCAGCGGAGCACAGTGCATTGAAAAAACTTGGGCGCGTGTAAAAAAAATGATTTTCCAAAAAGATATCGTAAAATTACAGAGTTTTTCGGAAAACGATAAAAATTTAGATCCTCGGTGCCGGTTTTTCGCGGATATTATAAATTTTGCGCGTTCTATCGCTAAAACAATGTTTTATTCCTTTTTAGCGACCAAAAATACATAATATAAACTATATGCAGCGTCCGAGGAATGATGCAAACAGTTTTTCGCGTTTTTCTCGCGAAATATCGGTCCTAGCGCGAAAAGGACGTTCATTTGTGATCACTTATTCTCATTCGGATTCCTGGTTGCCTGATGAGTTTTCCGTAAAACCATGGGCATATTCGTAATCAGCGGAGCACAGTGCATTGAAAAAACTTGGGCGCGTGTAAAAAAAATGATTTTTCGAAAAGATATCGTAAAATTACAGAGTTTTTCGGAAAACGAGAAAAATTAAGATCCTCGGTGCCGGTTTTTGGCGGATATTATGAATTCTGCGCGTTCTATCGCTAAAACAATGTTTTATTCCTTTTTAGCGACCAAAAATACATAATATAAACTATATGCAGAGTCCGAGGAATGATGCAAACAGTTTTTCGCGTTTTTCTCGCGAAATATCGGTCCTAGCGCGAAAAGGACGTTCATTTGTGATCACTTATTCTCATTCGGATTCCTGGTTGCCTGATGAGTTTTTCGTAAAACCATGGGCATATTCGTAATCAGCGGAGCACAGTGCATTGAAAAAACTTGGGCGCGTGTGAAAAAAATGATTTCTCCGAAAGATATCGTAAAATTACAGAGTTTTTCGGAAAACGATAAAAATTAAGATCCTCGGTGCCGGTTTTTCGTGGATATTATAAATTCTGCGCGTTCTATCGCTAAAACAATGTTTTATTCCTTTTTAGCGACCAAAAATACATAATATAAACTATATGCAGAGTCCGAGGAATGATGCAAACAGTTTTTCGCGTTTTTCTCGCGAAATATCGGTCCTAGCGCGAAAAGGACGTTCATTTGTGATCACTTATTCTCATGCGGATTCCTGGTTGCCTGATGAGTTTTTCGTAAAACCATGGGCATATCCGTAATCAGCGGAGCACAGTGCATTGAAAAAACTTGGGCGCGTGTAAAAATAATGATTTCTCCGAAAGATATCGTGAAATTACTGAGTTTTTCGGAAAACGAGAAAAATTAAAATCCTCGGTGCCGGTTTTCCGCGGATATTATGAATTCTGCGCGTTCTATCGCTAAAACAATGTTTTATTCCTTTTTAGCGACCAAAAATACATAATATAAACTATATGCAGAGTCCGAGGAATGATGCAAACAGTTTTTCGCGTTTTTCTCGCGAAATATCGGTCCTAGCGCGAAAAGGACGTTCATTTGTGATCACTTATTCTCATGCGTATTCCTGGTTGCCTGATGATTTTTCCGTAAAACCATGGGCATATTCGTAATCAGCGGAGCACAGTGCATTGAAAAAACTTGGGCGCGTGTAAAAAAAATGATTTTTCGAAAAGATATCGTAAAATTACAGAGTTTTTCGGAAAACGAGAAAAATTAAGATCCTCGGTGCCGGTTTTTCGCGGATATTATAAATTCTGCGCGTTCTATCGCTAAAACAATGTTTTATTCTTTTTTAGCGACCAAAAATACATAAAATAAACTATATGCAGAGTCCGAGGAATGATGCAAACAGTTTTTCGCGTTGTTCTCGCGAAATATCGGTCCTAGCGCGAAAAGGACGTTCATTTGTGATCACTTATTCTCATGCGGATTCCTGGTTGCCTGATGAGTTTTTCGTAAAACCATGAGCATATCCGTAATCAGCGGAGCACAGTGCATTGAAAAAACTTGGGCGCGTGTAAAAATAATGATTTCTCCAAAAGATATCGTGAAATTACTGAGTTTTTCGGAAAACGAGAAAAATTAAAATCCTCGGTGCCGGTTTTTCGCGGATATTATAAATTCTGCGCGTTCTATCGCTAAAACAATGTTTTATTCCTTTTTAGCGACCAAAAATACATAATATAAACTATATGCAGAGTCCGAGGAATGATGCAAACAGTTTTTCGCGTTTTTCTCGCGAAATATCGGTCCTAGCGCGAAAAGGACGTTCATTTGTGATCACTTATTCTCATGCGGATTCCTGGTTGCCTGATGATTTTTCCGTAAAACCATGGGCATATTCGTAATCAGCGGAGCACAGTGCATTGAAAAAACTTGGGCGCGTGTAAAAAAAAATGATTTCTCCGAAAGATATCGTAAAATTACAGAGTTTTTCGGAAAACGAGAAAAATTAAGATCCTCGGTGCCGGTTTTTCGCGGATATTATAAATTCTGCGCGTTCTATCGCTAAAACAATGTTTTATTCCTTTTTAGCGACCAAAAATACATAATATAAACTAAATGCAGAGTCCGAGGAATGATGCAAACAGTTTTTCGCGTTTTTCTCGCGAAATATCGGTCCTAGCGCGAAAAGGACGTTCATTTGTGATCACTTATTCTCATTCGGATTTCTGGTTACCTGATGAGTTTTTCGTAAAACCATGGGCATATCCGTAATCAGCGGAGCACAGTGCATTGAAAAAACTTGGGCGCGTGTAAAAAAAATGATTTTCCAAAAAGGTATCGTAAAATTACAGAGTTTTTCGGAAAACGATAAAAATTTAGATCCTCGGTGCCGGTTTTCCGCGGATATTATAAATTCTGCGCGTTCTATCGCTAAAACAATGTTTTATTCCTTTTTAGCGACCAAAAATACATAATATAAACTATATGCAGAGTCCGAGGAATGATGCAAACAGTTTTTCGCGTTTTTCTCGCGAAATATCGGTCCTAGCGCGAAAAGGACGTTCATTTGTGATCACTTATTCTCATGCGGATTCCTGGTTGCCTGATGAGTTTTCCGTAAAACCATGGGCATATTCGTAATCAGCGGAGCACAGTGCATTGAAAAAACTTGGGCGCGTGTAAAAATAATGATTTCTCCGAAAGATATCGTGAAATTACTGAGTTTTTCGGAAAACGAGAAAAATTAAAATCCTCGGTGCCGGTTTTTCGCGGATATTATGAATTCTGCGCGTTCTATCGCTAAAACAATGTTTTATTCCTTTTTGGCGACCAAAAATACATAATATAAACTATATGCAGAGTCCGAGGAATGATGCAAACAGTTTTTCGCGTTTTTCTCGCGAAATATCGGTCCTAGCGCGAAAAGGACGTTCATTTGTGATCACTTATTCTCATTCGGATTTCTGGTTACCTGATGAGTTTTTCGTAAAACCATGGGCATATCCGTAATCAGCGGAGCACAGTGCATTGAAAAAACTTGGGCGCGTGTAAAAAAAATGATTTTCCAAAAAGGTATCGTAAAATTACAGAGTTTTTCGGAAAACGATAAAAATTTAGATCCTCGGTGCCGGTTTTCCGCGGATATTATAAATTCTGCGCGTTCTATCGCTAAAACAATGTTTTATTCCTTTTTAGCGACCAAAAATACATAATATAAACTATATGCAGAGTCCGAGGAATGATGCAAACAGTTTTTCGCGTTTTTCTCGCGAAATATCGGTCCTAGCGCGAAAAGGACGTTCATTTGTGATCACTTATTCTCATGCGGATTCCTGGTTGCCTGATGAGTTTTTCGTAAAACCATGGGCATATTCGTAATCAGCGGAGCACAGTGCATTGAAAAAACTTGGGCGCGTGTAAAAATAATGATTTCTCCGAAAGATATCGTGAAATTACTGAGTTTTTCGGAAAACGAGAAAAATTAAAATCCTCGGTGCCGGTTTTTCGCGGATATTATGAATTCTGCGCGTTCTATCGCTAAAACAATGTTTTATTCCTTTTTGGCGACCAAAAATACATAATATAAACTATATGCAGAGTCCGAGGAATGATGCAAACAGTTTTTCGCGTTTTTCTCGCGAAATATCGGTCCTAGCGCGAAAAGGACGTTCATTTGTGATCACTTATTCTCATTCGGATTTCTGGTTACCTGATGAGTTTTTCGTAAAACCATGGGCATATTCGTAATCAGCGGAGCACAGTGCATTGAAAAAACTTGGGCGCGTGTAAAAAAAATGATTTTTCGAAAAGATATCGTAAAATTACAGAGTTTTTCGGGAAACGATAAAAATTTAGATCCTCGGTGCCGGTTTTTCGCGGATATTATAAATTCTGCGCGTTCTATCGCTAAAACAATGTTTTATTCCTTTTTAGCGACCAAAAATACATAATATAAACTATATGCAGAGTCCGAGGAATAATGCAAACAGTTTTTCGCGTTTTTCTCGCGAAATATCGGTCCTAGCGCGAAAAGGACGTTCATTTGTGATCACTTATTCTCATGCGGATTCCTGGTTGCCTGATGAGTTTTTCGTAAAACCATGGGCATATTCGTAATCAGCGGAGCACAGTGCATTGAAAAAACTTGGGCGCGTGTAAAAATAATGATTTCTCCGAAAGATATCGTGAAATTACTGAGTTTTTCGGAAAACGAGAAAAATTAAAATCCTCGGTGCCGGTTTTTCGCGGATATTATGAATTCTGCGCGTTCTATCGCTAAAACAATGTTTTATTCCTTTTTGGCGACCAAAAATACATAATATAAACTATATGCAGAGTCCGAGGAATGATGCAAACAGTTTTTCGCGTTTTTCTCGCGAAATATCGGTCCTAGCGCGAAAAGGACGTTCATTTGTGATCACTTATTCTCATTCGGATTTCTGGTTACCTGATGAGTTTTTCGTAAAACCATGGGCATATTCGTAATCAGCGGAGCACAGTGCATTGAAAAAACTTGGGCGCGTGTAAAAAAAATGATTTTTCGAAAAGATATCGTAAAATTACAGAGTTTTTCGGGAAACGATAAAAATTTAGATCCTCGGTGCCGGTTTTTCGCGGATATTATAAATTCTGCGCGTTCTATCGCTAAAACAATGTTTTATTCCTTTTTATCGACCAAAAATACATAATATAAACTATATGCAGAGTCCGAGGAATAATGCAAACAGTTTTTCGCGTTTTTCTCGCGAAATATCGGTCCTAGCGCGAAAAGGACGTTCATTTGTGATCACTTATTCTCATGCGGATTCCTGGTTGCCTGATGATTTTTCCGTAAAACCATGGGCATATTCGTAATCAGCGGAGCACAGTGCATTGAAAAAACTTGGGCGCGTGTAAAAAAAATGATTTTTCGAAAAGATATCGTAAAATTACAGAGTTTTTCGGAAAACGAGAAAAATTAAGATCCTCGGTGCCGGTTTTTGGCGGATATTATGAATTCTGCGCGTTCTATCGCTAAAACAATGTTTTATTCCTTTTTAGCGACCAAAAATACATAATATAAACTATATGCAGAGTCCGAGGAATGATGCAAACAGTTTTTCGCGTTTTTCTCGCGAAATATCGGTCCTAGCGCGAAAAGGACGTTCATTTGTGATCACTTATTCTCATGCGGATTCCTGGTTGCCTGATGATTTTTCCGTAAAACCATGGGCATATTCGTAATCAGCGGAGCACAGTGCATTGAAAAAACTTGGGCGCGTGTAAAAATAATGATTTCTCCGAAAGATATCGTAAAATTACAGAGTTTTTCGGAAAACGATAAAAATTAAGATCCTCGGTGCCGGTTTTTTGCGGATATTATGAATTCTGCGCGTTCTATCGCTAAAACAATGTTTTATTCCTTTTTAGCGACCAAAAATACATAATATAAACTATATGCAGAGTCCGAGGAATGATGCAAACAGTTTTTCGCGTTTTTCTCGCGAAATATCGGTCCTAGCGCGAAAAGGACGTTCATTTGTGATCACTTATTCTCGTGCGGATTTCTGGTTACCTGATGAGCTTTTCGTAAAACCATGGGCATATTCGTAATCAGCGGAGCACAGTGCATTGAAAAAACTTGGGCGCGTGTAAAAAAAATGATTTTTCGAAAAGATATTGTAAAATTACAGAGTTTTTCGGAAAACGAGAAAAATTAAGATCCTCGGTGCCGGTTTTTCGCGGATATTATGAATTCTGCGCGTTCTATCGCTAAAACAATGTTTTATTCCTTTTTAGCGAAGAAAAATACATAATATAAACTATATGCAGAGTCCGAGGAATGATGCAAACAGTTTTTCGCGTTTTTCTCGCGAAATATCGGTCCTAGCGCGAAAAGGACGTTCATTTGTGATCACTTATTCTCATGCGGATTCCTGGTTGCCTGATGAGTTTTTCGTAAAACCATGGGCATATTCGTAATCAGCGGAGCACAGTGCATTGAAAAAATTGGTCGCGTGTAAAAAAAATGATTTTTCGAAAAGATATTGTAAAATTACAGAGTTTTTCGGAAAACGATAAAAATTAAGATCCTCGGTGCCGGTTTTTCGCGGATATTATGAATTCTGCGCGTTCTATCGCTAAAACAATGTTTTATTCCTTTTTAGCGACGAAAAATACATAATATAAACTATATGCAGAGTCCGAGGAATGATGCAAACAGTTTTTCGCGTTTTTCTCGCGAAATATCGGTCCTAGCGCGAAAAGGACGTTCATTTGTGATCACTTATTCTCATGCGGATTTCTGGTTGCCTGATGAGTTTTTCGTAAAACCATGGGCATATTCGTAATCAGCGGAGCACAGTGCATTGAAAAAACTTGGGCGCGTGTAAAAAAAATGATTTTTCGAAAAGATATTGTAAAATTACAGAGTTTTTCGAAAAGATATTGTAAAATTACAGAGTTTTTCGGAAAACGATAAAAATTAAGATCCTCGGTGCCGGTTTTTCGCGGATATTATGAATTCTGCGCGTTCTATCGCTAAAACAAT
Source organism: Tromatobia lineatoria (assembly GCA_949699805.1). Classification (NCBI taxonomy): domain Eukaryota; kingdom Metazoa; phylum Arthropoda; class Insecta; order Hymenoptera; family Ichneumonidae; genus Tromatobia; species Tromatobia lineatoria. The sequence goes on from OX453044.1 coordinate 12,311,897, forward strand.
GTTTTATTCCTTTTTAGCGACCAAAAATACATAATATAAACTATATGCAGAGTCCGAGGAATGATGCAAACAGTTTTTCGCGTTTTTCTCGCGAAATATCGGTCCTAGCGCGAAAAGGACGTTCATTTGTGATCACTTATTCTCATGCGGATTCCTGGTTGCCTAATGAGTTTTTCGTAAAACCATGGGCATATTCGTAATCAGCGGAGCACAGTGCATTGAAAAAACTTGGGCGCGTGTAAAAATAATGATTTCTCCGAAAGATATCGTAAAATTACTGAGTTTTTCGGAAAACGATAAAAATTAAGATCCTCGGTGCCGGTTTTTCGCGGATATTATGAATTTTGCGCGTTCCATCGCTAAAACAATGTTTTATTCCTTTTTAGCGACCAAAAATACATAATATAAACTATATGCAGAGTCCGAGGAATGATGCAAACAGTTTTTCGCGTTTTTCTCGCGAAATATCGGTCCTAGCGCGAAAAGGACGTTCATTTGTGATCACTTATTCTCATGCGGATTTCTGGTTGCCTGATGAGTTTTTCGTAAAACCATGGGCATATTCGTAATCAGCGGAGCACAGTGCATTGAAAAAACTTGGGCGCGTGTAAAAAAAATGATTTTTCGAAAAGATATCGTAAAATTACAGAGTTTTTCGGAAAACGATAAAAATTAAGATCCTCGGTGCCGGTTTTTCCCGGATATTATAAATTCTGCGCGTTCTATCGTTAAAACAATGTTTTATTCCTTTTTAGCGACCAAAAATACATAATATAAACTATATGCAGAGTCCGAGGAATGATGCAAACAGTTTTCCGCGTTTTTCTCGCGAAATATCGGTCCTAGCGCGAAAAGGACGTTCATTTGTGATCACTTATTCTCATGCGGATTTCTGGTTACCTGATGAGTTTTTCGTAAAACCATGGGCATATTCGTAATCAGCGGAGCACAGTGCATTGAAAAAACTTGGGCGCGTGTAAAAATAATGATTTCTCCGAAAGATATCGTAAAATTACAGAGTTTTTCGGAAAACGATAAAAATTAAGATCCTCGGTGCCGGTTTTTTGCGGATATTATGAATTCTGCGCGTTCTATCGCTAAAACAATGTTTTATTCCTTTTTAGCGACCAAAAATACATAATATAAACTATATGCAGAGTCCGAGGAATGATGCAAACAGTTTTTCGCGTTTTTCTCGCGAAATATCGGTCCTAGCGCGAAAAGGACGTTCATTTGTGATCACTTATTCTCATGCGGATTTCTGGTTGCCTGATGAGTTTTTCGTAAAACCATGGGCATATTCGTAATCAGCGGAGCACAGTGCATTGAAAAAACTTGGGCGCGTATGAAAATAATGATTTCTCCGAAAGATATCGTGAAATTACTGAGTTTTTCGAAAAACGATAAAAATTAAGATCCTCGGTGCCGGTTTTTCGCGGATATTATGAATTCTGCGCGTTCTATCGCTAAAACAATGTTTTATTCCTTTTTAGCGACCAAAAATACATAATATAAACTATATGCAGAGTCCGAGGAATGATGCAAACAGTTTTCCGCGTTTTTCTCGCGAAATATCGGTCCTAGCGCGAAAAGGACGTTCATTTGTGATCACTTATTCTCATGCGGATTCCTGGTTGCCTAATGAGTTTTTCGTAAAACCATGTGCATATTCGTAATCAGCGGAGCACAGTGCATTGAAAAAACTTGGGCGCGTGTAAAAAAAATGATTTTTCGAAAAGATATCGTAAAATTACAGAGTTTTTCGGAAAACGATAAAAATTAAGATCCTCGGTGCCGGTTTTTCCCGGATATTATAAATTCTGCGCGTTCTATCGTTAAAACAATGTTTTATTCCTTTTTAGCGACCAAAAATACATAATATAAACTATATGCAGAGTCCGAGGAATGATGCAAACAGTTTTCCGCGTTTTTCTCGCGAAATATCGGTCCTAGCGCGAAAAGGACGTTCATTTGTGATCACTTATTCTCATGCGGATTTCTGGTTACCTGATGAGTTTTTCGTAAAACCATGGGCATATTCGTAATCAGCGGAGCACAGTGCATTGAAAAAACTTGGGCGCGTGTAAAAAAAATGATTTCTCCGAAAGATATCGTGAAATTACTGAGTTTTTCGGAAAACGATAAAAATTAAGATCCTCGGTGCCGGTTTTTCGCGGATATTATGAATTCTGCGCGTTCTATCGCTAAAACAATGTTTTATTCCTTTTTAGCGACCAAAAATACATAATATAAACTATATGCAGAGTCCGAGGAATGATGCAAACAGTTTTTCGCGTTTTTCTCGCGAAATATCGGTCCTAGCGCGAAAAGGACGTTCATTTGTGATCACTTATTCTCATGCGGATTTCTGGTTGCCTGATGAGTTTTTCGTAAAACCATGGGCATATTCGTAATCAGCGGAGCACAGTGCATTGAAAAAACTTGGGCGCGTGTAAAAAAAATGATTTTTCGAAAAGATATTGTAAAATTACAGAGTTTTTCGGAAAACGATAAAAATTAAGATCCTCGGTGCCGGTTTTTCGCGGATATTATGAATTCTGCGCGTTCTATCGCTAAAACAATCTTTTATTCCTTTTTAGCGACCAAAAATACATAATATAAACTATATGCAGAGTCCGAGGAATGATGCAAACAGTTTTTCGCGTTTTTCTCGCGAAATATCGGTCCTAGCGCGAAAAGGACGTTCATTTGTGATCACTTATTCTCGTGCGGATTTCTGGTTACCTGATGAGCTTTTCGTAAAACCATGGGCATATTCGTAATCAGCGGAGCACAGTGCATTGAAAAAACTTGGGCGCGTGTAAAAAAAATGATTTTTCGAAAAGATATTGTAAAATTACAGAGTTTTTCGGAAAACGAGAAAAATTAAGATCCTCGGTGCCGGTTTTTCGCGGATATTATGAATTCTGCGCGTTCTATCGCTAAAACAATGTTTTATTCCTTTTTAGCGACGAAAAATACATAATATAAACTATATGCAGAGTCCGAGGAATGATGCAAACAGTTTTTCGCGTTTTTCTCGCGAAATATCGGTCCTAGCGCGAAAAGGACGTTCATTTGTGATCACTTATTCTCATGCGGATTTCTGGTTACCTGATGAGTTTTTCGTAAAACCATGGGCATATTCGTAATCAGCGGAGCACAGTGCATTGAAAAAACTTGGGCGCGTGTAAAAAAAATGATTTTTCGAAAAGATATCGTAAAATTACAGAGTTTTTCGGAAAACGATAAAAATTAAGATCCTCGGTGCCGGTTTTTCCCGGATATTATAAATTCTGCGCGTTCTATCGTTAAAACAATGTTTTATTCCTTTTTAGCGACCAAAAATACATAATATAAACTATATGCAGAGTCCGAGGAATGATGCAAACAGTTTTCCGCGTTTTTCTCGCGAAATATCGGTCCTAGCGCGAAAAGGACGTTCATTTGTGATCACTTATTCTCATGCGGATTTCTGGTTACCTGATGAGTTTTTCGTAAAACCATGGGCATATTCGTAATCAGCGGAGCACAGTGCATTGAAAAAACTTGGGCGCGTGTAAAAATAATGATTTCTCCGAAAGATATCGTAAAATTACAGAGTTTTTCGGAAAACGATAAAAATTAAGATCCTCGGTGCCGGTTTTTTGCGGATATTATGAATTCTGCGCGTTCTATCGCTAAAACAATGTTTTATTCCTTTTTAGCGACCAAAAATACATAATATAAACTATATGCAGAGTCCGAGGAATGATGCAAACAGTTTTTCGCGTTTTTCTCGCGAAATATCGGTCCTAGCGCGAAAAGGACGTTCATTTGTGATCACTTATTCTCGTGCGGATTTCTGGTTACCTGATGAGCTTTTCGTAAAACCATGGGCATATTCGTAATCAGCGGAGCACAGTGCATTGAAAAAACTTGGGCGCGTGTAAAAAAAATGATTTTTCGAAAAGATATTGTAAAATTACAGAGTTTTTCGGAAAACGAGAAAAATTAAGATCCTCGGTGCCGGTTTTTCGCGGATATTATGAATTCTGCGCGTTCTATCGCTAAAACAATGTTTTATTCCTTTTTAGCGAAGAAAAATACATAATATAAACTATATGCAGAGTCCGAGGAATGATGCAAACAGTTTTTCGCGTTTTTCTCGCGAAATATCGGTCCTAGCGCGAAAAGGACGTTCATTTGTGATCACTTATTCTCATGCGGATTTCTGGTTACCTGATGAGTTTTTCGTAAAACCATGGGCATATTCGTAATCAACGGAGCACAGTGCATTGAAAAAACTTGGGCGCGTGTAAAAAAAATGATTTTTCGAAAAGATATTGTAAAATTACAGAGTTTTTCGGAAAACGATAAAAATTAAGATCCTCGGTGCCGGTTTTTCCCGGATATTATAAATTCTGCGCGTTCTATCGTTAAAACAATGTTTTATTCCTTTTTAGCGACCAAAAATACATAATATAAACTATATGCAGAGTCCGAGGAATGATGCAAACAGTTTTTCGCGTTTTTCTCGCGAAATATCGGTCCTAGCGCGAAAAGGACGTTCATTTGTGATCACTTATTCTCATGCGGATTTCTGGTTACCTGATGAGTTTTTCGTAAAACCATGGGCATATTCGTAATCAGCGGAGCACAGTGCATTGAAAAAACTTGGGCGCGTGTAAAAAAAATGATTTTTCGAAAAGATATCGTAAAATTACAGAGTTTTTCGGAAAACGATAAAAATTAAGATCCTCGCTCTACGTTCAGGCAATATTGAAGTCGTTAAAGTTATATTCAAAGAAGAAGCAAAATGTTCAATATCAGCAAAGGTAACATAAATTCATTGCTATTGGATGCAGTAAAAAGTGGTCATGTTAGTGTTGTTGAAGTGCTGCTCAATAATGGAGGAGATATAACGGGTGAGTAATTTCAAGACTGCCCAGTATTGCATGTTGCGTCAATGCAGGGTCATAGGTGTCTGGTCAAGTTTCTTCACGAAAAATTAAAAGTAGGCATGGCCGACGTTTGTGGTATGACTGATAATAATAGTAGGATTCCTCTTCATTACGCTGCTTTTTTTGGCGACCTCGACACCGTAAAGTATCTTGTTGCAGAAGGTAGTAACTGCGATAGTCCTGACGAAGATGGTACAACTCCGCTTCATATGGCCGTTTTGTTCAATCACTTCAAGATAGTGAGATATCTTGTCGAGGAGAATGCTAATTTCAAAGCTGTCGACAAATTTAGAAATTCTCTTCTACATGTTTGGGCCAGTTATCCATTCAACGATTCCGAGATAGCGGAGTATTTGATAAACCATAAGAATATTGAGTTGGATGCTGTTAACATGAAAGGTCATGCACCACTCACGTGTGCTTGTGCTAATGGTACATGGTATGCTATCAAGTATCTCGTGGACAAGATAGGATCTCGAGTTGATATGTCCTCTAACTCTGGCTGGTCACTTTTGGACACCGCCGTTATTCATGGTGATTCTCATTTGTTGGATCATATCATGGGGAAAATGTCTGATAAGATCGACACAACCATTGTCAGTTTTCCAAAAATCACCTTTTTGATAGGACACACAAATATCGCAAAAGCCATATTAAAGGCTGTAAGAAACCCCGAAGGCTTCATCGATTCTTACATTGAAAACAAACGAATACTGATGAAATGCGCTATCATCAGGGATCACACTCCTTTGGTTGAAACTTTACTTCTAAATGAGGCTGAAATAAATCCCGAGCATAATTCTGGTTACGATTGGTTTTTAGGGCTAGCAGTTCACCACAGCTCCGAAACAATTGTCAAGATGCTAATTAAATCTGGTGCTGATTGTAATAATACAAGTTACGGTGTTACGCCACCTTTATTGCAATTGCGACGAACAGAAATGAGATGATTGAGATTCTATTGAACAACGGTGCTTACATAAACTTAGCAGATAATACACACAGAGGATACACACCGTTGCACATTGCAGCTAAAAATGGTAGATCTAACCCTGCCAAAGTATTAGTTCACCGTGGCGCAGATGTTGACGCCGTTGACCATAAAGGTTGGATGCCACTGCTACATGCTATTTACCAAGGCAACTCGGATGCTTATCAATTACTAGTGTTGAAGATGATTGAAAATATTGACATGCGCAGCAGGAATGAGCAGTATTCAATAAAAAATGTATTTAAAATTACTTTTTGTTCGAATAACTAAGATTTCATTATAAGAGCGCTAGAATAATTTTTTTTTCAATGAAAAAATTTACGACACCAAAAAGTGAAGTAATTACTTCTACTAATATACTCTCTATTCATACTCTACTTCTATTATTATATTCATATTTAATTTTACCAATCATTTTACCGGCTTGCACACATTTTTGTGTTTCATATGGTTGTACCTATACTTAAGAACTACTTTACTGACTTATTTTTATTTTCATTCATGTGTTTATAATTTTGGTGTGTTTGCGTGTGTAGCATTGTGCCTTTTTTGGGGTAAAAATTTGAAAAAAATCGAATTAGTTCATCTCATAACTTGAAATTTCCGTCTATTATATAGAGGCTGGAGTACAAAACGCTGGTGAGAAAGCCATAGTCCTGCTCGCCATCTAGCGGGAGCGGCGGTACTAGGCTCCGCGAGACACTAGCTGCACGAGTCTCAGACTGCCTGAGTAACTATACTACCGCGGCGCGGCAGTAAGGGGGAGGAGTCAGTAAAAATAGTCTTTTTCGATCCTAAGGACCCATCTTCTCGTCAGCTAATAAAAAATCTTTCTTCTTTTTTCATTGCGGAGCGAGAAAGGTTTCCTTATAATTAAAGAAAAAAACTTTGTTGATTGACTCGTCCCTCCCAACAATTATCATTCTCTCCATTTCGAGGAATTTGTTATACATCGATTGATAGTGTTCATTCTTCACGCTGCTACCTGTTGAAAAAATTTCAACGCTGTTGTCTTTTTACGAGACTCGATGGATGTATTTTACAACCATTTAATGAAACTTTTACAAAACAATTTTACTTGTAATTTTATTTAAATTGCCAAAAAAAATATAATAGAAATGCCACGAAAACTATCTCTAAACAATAAAGACATGCTCAATACCTACATAAAAACTAAATAGAGAATCTTACTCCTTTATTTTTCATTACCTTTTTTCGTAAAATTTTATGAAAAGAAGTACAATTTTTTTAGCTGTTATTTAAAATTCATACTTTTCATTTTCGTAATCGTAATTGGTAATGAAACAGAAATACAGAAATCTTGATATTCGAAATCATTGTAACAATTACCTTGAAATACTTTTCCCATCTAAAATTACCAGCGTGAAGTTTTTTCTTAAATATATTGGAGTATACTAACGAATTGTACGAATAGAAATTTAAGGAATTTCTTACATTATTATACCCGCTATTACGAGAGGGGGCGCGCGCGAATATGTTATCATTATTCGCGCCATCTCTTCACATCTGTTTTCCGTATTCTTGGCCACCCTGCGATAGTTCGAGCAGTCGAATTAACATTTTTGTTATTTGTAGATCAAAAGTTTCGAAGCTTACGGTATATATAAGGCCTCTGCAGACTTTGGAATTCATCTACACTGCGAGGGATTAAAAGTGATATGATACGATGTGCGTATGAGTATTTACAGTGTCAACTTCATGAGTGTAAATAACCTCAAATATATTTTGTATATCAAATTTTAAATCTAATATTTGGTTTGAATATTCATAGTCCTTGTTAAAAAATTATATAAGGTCATTGATAGTAGTTATTTTTTTTAGACTTGCAAGCTAATATGACAGTTATTGGGCCTTGATTTAATGCATACACAAGAAATTACCAGCAAATGAGCAGTGAGCAAAAAAATGTGATTCAGTGTACTGACACTGACAGAAAATAATAACAGAAACTTCGCCACAGCGCAGATTCTGTTATTATTTTTCATATTATTCACATGAAATTTATCATATCATAAATTGTTAAAAAATTTTTTTTTCAATTTCAGAATTCAATAATTAATACAAATATTATTAGTTGATTTCTCATTTAAAAAACTGTTAAATACCAAACTAATAAATTATAGAAATTTTTCATTATTGATGATCTGATAAATTTCATCATTCATGAATGGTTAAATAGAAACGAACTGTTTGCTCCACTGAATGACATACTTTTATTTATTGCTCATTTGTTGATCCTTTCTGTTATTTTATTTTTATTTATTTTTTTATATTCATTATTTCGTTTTTTTTTAATATTCAAGGTAAAGTATCAGAAAGAGATTTTGGATTGGATTTCAATACTGAAAATGGAATTTGAATGCAGAAGGCACACAACAAATTTTATTCTGGCCCATACTTTTTTTTGGAGAGTTATTGAACTTTGGGACACTCAAAACATATAATTTCATCAAAATCCAAGAGTCGATTTTGTTGTGGATTCCAATTACTTCCTCTTTTTACATACTGTGTATGGGATAAAAAAGTCAAAAAATAGCTGCATTCAATGGTGTGCAGTGTAACTGCGAGGAGAATGAGAACTAGTGGAGGTCAATACTCGAAGCAGTGTTCTCTGGATCATGCGCGGTCTATAAGACTCATGAAATTGATTCATGAAAGTAACCAGCTGCCTAAATTTGTCGGTCGATTTGGAACAAAATCCTTTGGTATCATCCTGAAAGGAACACATTATTTAGAGTTTTTCATTTGCAGACGGTTGTCCCTTAAGGAGCCCAAGACGACTGAAAAAAGTTATGAGAAAACAAATTCTCTAAATATTTCTTCATAAAATGTTACTTTCAAACAACAATGAATGTATACCAAGCATTATAATTCTGCAATATAACAAAGATATACAATGCTCCAAGATGATGTGGGAAAAAGAGTAGAAATTTCAACCTGTCGTAGCTTTGAGATGAAACTGGTGAACAAATTAGAGTGTTCCATGTCTTATTTCATCTGTCGAAGAGTGCATTCTAGTATGAGTCCAGCAATTCTGGATGCAGTGGAAATTGGATTTAGTGCTGCCAATTATTTCTTAAGTTTTTATTGAAGAATGATCTATTTACACATTTAAAATCATGGCATTGCAAAAAATGTCTTAAATGAACATTTCTACACTTATACTAGAATACACTCTTCAACAGATGAAATAAGTCATTGAACACTAAAATTTGTTCACTGGTTTGATCTAGAAGCTACGATAGGTTTAAAATTTTACTTTTTTTTTACACTATTTTGGTGCACTGTATGTCTTCACGCAGTGCAGAATTATAATACTTGTACATTTAATGAGATTTCAATTTAAGATTTAAAAAAAATAGTATTATTTATAAAATATATGTATGTGTATATATAAAAAATATAATCATAGCTTTTTTTAAGTGACTGGGTGCCCTTGAGGACCATTGAAAAAAAAATGCTCTGCTTGAATGGTGCATAGTGTAACTACAAAGACAATGTGATCCAACAAAGACCAATCCTTGGAGCAGTGTCCTATGGATCACAAACAGAGTTTAAGACTCATGAATTTGGTTTTTGCGCAGCCAGTTGATTGGATTGGTTTGCCCATCGACAAAAAATCCTTTGGTTTCATCCTGAAAGAAGGTAATTATCTTTAATATTTATTTGGTTGAAGAGGGGGGCGACCCCTGCAAGGGTAGTAAAAAGAAGAACTTTTTTGCCTGCAGAGTGGAATAAAGGGCACTTGTAGGGGCTTCCATAATAAAGGAGTCAATGGATTTGTAAATGACGACCTAATCAGTTCATCCATTCACAAAAAATCCTTCAAATTTGGGGGGATAAGTAGTGCATTTTTAAATACTATTCCAAGCATTTGGGGCTGATCAGGTGACAGGAATCGGTCGCCGACGGTAAAAAAAATATTGAAAATGGTACATTTGATGTGTAGAACGAATGACAGCGGGCGACTACATCATATACTCCGGACTGTTGATGACAAATAGTACAAATATTATAACAGTAATGTAATAGATTTTATTGTGGCAGATCTCAGTTGGAAAAGAAAAAACAAAAATAAAAAATGTAGGGCCTAATACTTTTGGCGCCTGCGACCTGTTGCCAGACATTTTTTAAGATACAATTATGACCCTTCAGGATTATAATCATTCTAGCTTATGACCTTTCGGGATTATAACCATTCGAGCTTATGACTTTTCGGGATTATAACCATTCGAGATTATGACCTTTCGAGATTATAACCTTTTGAGATTATGACCGTGCGAGTTTATGTAATTTCGAAATTTTTACCGTTCGATCTTGTGACGACTTGGGATCAAGTCAGAGTTGTGGGCATCCAAATGTTTGCATGAGTGTAAAGTTTTATAGGGATTAAAATTAAAATCTAATAAGCATGTTTCCATATTTTGAGTGCAAAGAGAAAAAATTTCGAAATCCAATGTAAGCCAAACCTAGTTATAAATGCCCCCCGCCCCTCCTAATTCAATAGGGATCCTTGTATAGCATGGCTTGATTTGTAAAAAAAATTATTCAGCTCAATAGCTACGAAATTGGAGCTTCCGAAATCCACAAGTGAAATAATAGTAATCAGAAGGGGTACTGGATTAAAATGCACATGTGTTTTGACAGCTATTTGATGGCTGTGGAATGAAATCGACCTACCGATTTTACTGCACCATCCCCAAAAAAAAACACCTATCAAATATTTTTATAACTCGCCCTTTAGTGCAGCTAGAGCATTGTGGTCTGTCTTAAAATTCAATATAAGTTACCCGCTCAAAATTTTTACACTGAATGATCTTACCACTTTATCCTGTTCCATAAAAATTACCATCCCCTTATGCAATATTTTCATAACCCAGCGCACGGTAAAGCTAAACTTCTGGAATGACGTTCAAAATTCATATTGATTGAACGGCGCAACATTTCCGTGTCTACCGATTTTACAGCTTCATCCCCTTTCGTTAAGAAAACTATCCCCATATTCTATATTCTCGAAACTCGGCATACTTTAGAGGTAGAGAGTTGCGACGTTTTTAGAATTGCATTTCCAATTAACAAATCAATATTCCTATACTGACCGACGCTACCGTTACGACGGATTATATTAAAATATTAATTTCTTGACCCTAAGGTGGGTTTTTTTTTCTGAAGAGTTTATCCAAATTGATTCAAACTGGTTTAAATAAGATGCCTTAAAATAGCCATTAACATCCATTTACACTTTAATTCAGTGCCCCTACTATTTAACATTTTTTGAGCCTCGAATAATGTGGATGACGATGAAGCTGAAACATTCACAGCTGGAAAAATTAATCATGTGGAGGGCATTAAATAAAAATGTACAGGAGTTCGTACGGCTATTTAATGGCTTCAAAAAAAAAAAAATCACAGCCTAGGATTGAAATACAAATTTTCGAAAGGATTCCGACGTAAGGGGATAAAACGAATCAATCGGTCAGTGTAGAAATATTCAGCCGTTGATCCAAAGTACATTCAAAAACACGTCGCAACTTTCTACCCGTATTGTATGCCGAATTATAAAAATATAGAATAAGGGGTCGGTTTTCGTATCAGACGGCGATGAAGCGGTACAATGGGTTTATGTGTAAATATCAAGCCGCCAAATTAAGATGAGTTTTAAGACTAGTTTTAGTGATCTAGCTATATCGTACACTGAGTTACAAGAATATAGATTGAGGGATGGAGCGGTCAAATCAGTAATAACGAGAATTTTGAGCCTTTAAAAAAAAGCGGAATTTCAACACAAATCAGGATATCCCAGGCGGAGTTGGTATGAAATGGCTTACTTAGATAATCGCACAACTCCTTAAAGTTGCTCGCCAGATGTATTGTCTTATCGGCACCAACGATGAATAATTTACAATTTTGTTCAGGTGGCGGGAGAAAATGTTACGGATCATCTTTCTGTAACCTAGTTTTTATTAGATTTGCAAAAATCAGTCGCATATAAAAAATAATAATATAATTACAACATACTAACAACATAACACAAAAAAACATAGATAAAAAAAACTATAACAAAATCGCCATAAAACCATAAAATACACAGACTATATTAATGCTAACTTATGCTAACTTGACAATTTTTGTACATCGGACCATTGAATTATACCTCTATCAGCATAAGACTTGTGTTTACATCAGATAAAATATGACAAGATTCTATTTTATTTTCAGAATTCTTCCATTTGGTTGATTTCCATCGTTTTTTCTGTTGCGTCCGTGTAGCCTCTTTCCATAATTTCCTTTGTCTTGACCGAGAAGATATCCGGTCAGATGCATCTCCAGACCTCATCAAAAGGGTCTTCAAATCCTTTTCGAAGACAGCTTTTTGATGGCGTTTCATTACAGCAACAGTCATTGACGACTGATTGCTTCGAGTTATTTGAGAACAATCGAACAAGGACTATTCTATGTTTTGGGTGCTCGGTCCAACTGAGCCTTCACCTTGTGGGAGAAGCCCTCAGCGCATTGCCTTCTTAAGGTTCCGAAGAAATCGCCTGAGTGGTCGGAAAAAAGCTTTGAGTTTTGGGTGGCGTCCAGTGCTCGTATCAGCCATTTCCTCCGACACCAAGAGCTTTATCGACCTCTTAAGGGTGCTGGAACATATAGGGTTCATTCCACTTAGCGATAGAGCAAGAATTTCCTCAATAGTCTCGTCCATAAGAAATTCGTGTTCGGATAATAAATCGCTGGCATTGAAGTCAGAGACCGATTTATCGCTGGCAGACGAATTTCCATAAGTTACCGACGTGTTGTTCAATTCGTCGCCCAGAGCGGCTTCCAAAAAGTCACTCTCGTCGTAAGCCGCGCTGGTGTTCATATCTTTGCCTCGTTTTTCTTCTGCGTCACTGTGGTTTTCTTCTTGGTTGGCAGCATTGACGAACATGGCAGCCGATGGAATCGTGGGCGCCATACTTAATGACGAAGAATACAGAATTTGCGTTCAACGAACTTCACAAGCCGACAGATTCAGTTCACTGGTTGAAAAATACGGCTGAGAAATCTCGAGAAACCGGCAATCGCGACAAGATTAATCAAAATGTTGATCACGGAGTTAAGCACTGTAGTAACACTGTAAAGGGTGACTTCACTGATGCGCTCCACAATCGAATGTGACGTTCGGAGAGCTGTTGCACTTTTTTATAGTTACGCCCGAGTGGAGTATAGAACCCCGCTCACGCTTATCGCATCGTGGGGAGAGGGGGACAATCCGTTCTCGAGGAGTAGGGATGCCCACTTCGCTTGGCGCGCGACCGCGCCCTCTGGTGGTAGCTAATCGTGATAGTTTCGTTGTACTCTTATGAAATAAATATTTTTGGAGTCTCCAAAATATCATTGAAACTCAATATGTACTACTAATTTTAAATGGTTAAAACTATCGAAAAGCAATAGTTACTATTCGGTCTTAATAATATATTGGCGACTCCGACAATTTTTTTTTCTGTATGGGTGTACTGTTGAGGATATACACCTCAGTTGCCTTTTTCTACTTCTCAAACTGAAAATTGCAGGCATTATGAAATAATAAACGAAGTAATTTTAAGGAATTTTTAAATATTTTTTGACCATACGGATTCCGAAATATGCGAGTAGAAAGCGCCACTTGAACATAAAAAATACATATTTTCAGAAGACTCTTTCGGTACTTTTTTTTTTCCCAATGTCACATTGGACTATTAGGAACACATGAACAAGAAAAAATCGGGCGATGCCCACTGTTTTTCGAAAATATTGCAGTTAAATAATGTTTTAGACCCATATATACAGGTATAGACATCGCGGCTTTCGAAGAGCGCGATGCTACCAACGTTTACAAATTGTGAGGTTATGGGCGACTTTTTACAAAAATTAGTAGAATATTGACTGTTACTATTTCTGGACATCTTAAAGATGTTATTTCACCCTCAATACAATGTATGGATTGCTTCATACATTCATATGTTTATGACATTTTTTTACTTTAATTTTTAACAGTTTGCATCAGGGAACATATGCGTCAACTCAGCAACAAAGTTGATAGAAAATAATGATAAAAGCGAACTTATCTGATAAATTGTTAATTCTGCAGCATAGAAAGGTTTACTTCTAGATCCCTCGAACCATTTAATGATTTAAGTTAACCTTGAGATGCGTCTTTTAATTTCTCCAGTTCAGTTGGTCAATGACTCAACAATACGAGGTGTCTATCCTCAAAAAAAAGATAATCTGTAGAAGCTTGTACATTGCTTCTCCATTATTTGTGGTTTCTTAGCAATCCTGGATGCAGTGGAAATTGGATTTAGTCCTGCCAATCATTTCCTGAGTTTTTATTAAAGAATGATTTATTTACACATTTAAAATCATGGCATTGTGAAAAATGTCTTAAATGAAAATTTCTACACTCGTACTAAAATACACTCTTCAAAAGATTAAATAAGCCATTGAACACTAAAATTTGTTCACTGGTTTGATCTGGAAGCTATGATAGGTTTAAAATTTGACAGTTTTTTTACACCATTTTGGCACACTGGTATGTCTTCATTATATGCCTTCACAAAATGCAGAATTATAGTACTTATTCATTTAATGAGATTTCAATAAAAGATTTTTTTTTAAAAGTATCATTTATAAAATATATAATCATAGCTTTTTTTGAGTGACTGGGTGCTTAAGGACTATTGAAAAAAATGCGCTGCTTGAATGGTGGATAGTGTAATTACGAAGAAAATGTGATCCAACGAAGACCAATCGTTGTAGCAGTGTCCTATGGATCACAAACAGAGTTCAAGACTCATGAATTTGGTCTTTGGGCAGCTAGTTGATTTGATTGGTTCGCCCACTCATAAAAAATCCTTTATTTTCATTCTGAAAAAAGGTACTTATCTTAAATATTTACTTCGTCGAAGAGGAGCGTGACCCTTGCAATAAAAAAAGGACTTTTACCTGCAAAGTAGAATGAAAGGCACTTACAGGGGCTTCCAAAATAAACTGGTCAATGGATTTGTAAATGACGACCCAATCAGTTGATCCATTTACAAAAAATCCTTCAGGTTTATTCTGAAGGGAGAGAATAATTTTTGTTTTTTTTATCGGTGAGTGATCTTCATCATAAAAAAAACACTTCTGATCAGCCCGCACATATATAATAAAAAATTAAATCACGCTCTGAAAGTAAATAGCGCGTTTGGATTTTTTACTTACTCATTAGTGTTTAGTATGCGTCTGCACTAGATCTTCAATCAAGCTCTTACAAAGTCATCCATGTAGCACTGACTCTTTTCTTGTTAAGCACTACCAGCATCACTTGGGGGAATAGGTAGTACATTTTTAAATATTATTTCAAGCATTTGGGGCTGATCAGGTGACAGGAATCGGTCGCCGACCGTACAAAAAATATTGGAAATGGTACATTTGATGTGTAGAGCAAATGACAGCTGGCGACTACATCATATACTGCGGACCGTCGATGACAAATAGTACAAATACTATAACAGTAATACAATAGATTTGATCGTGGCAGATCTTAGTTGAAAAAAAAAAAAAATTATTGGCCACCTCACTTTTTCACGCCAGAGGAGTTTTTTAAAGAAAAAAATTTCATATTCAATTCGAGACGAACATGTCAAACATACGCTGCTATATCTATATATAATTTATGTATAGGCAACTCGAGATAACGATTCTAAATATTGCAAATATTACAATATTGAAGCAACAGATTTGCACGTAGGGGATCCGATTTAAAAACGAAAACAAAAAATGAAAATATCGGGCACCTTGCTCTTTCACGCAAGTGAGATTTCTTGAAGTTATTATGATTATCAGCATTGCGAAAGCCGATTTTTGGGCGGCTAGTATTGATTAAAAAGAAAGAATATTGGCAACTGGTACATTCAACGTCTAGAATGTATTACCTCAGACAATTGGAGTTTGACGTGAGTTAGGAGACACAATATAAATGTGCGAGTGGAACATTAAACACGGACATATACCTTTAGACGACGGGACGTGGGTCAGTTCGGCAAAATGGGACTCCAGTTTTCGACAGGTTAAAATTGATGATGATTTATCAGTTATTAGCATTGCGGCAACAGAATTCCGTGCGACAAGTCTTATTTGAAAAAAAAAAACAAAAATAAAAAATGTAGGCCCTAATACTTTTGGCGCCTGCGACCTGTTGCCAGACATTTTTTACGATACAATTATGACCCTTCAGGATTATAACCATTCGAGCTTATGACCTTTCGGGATTATAACCATTCGAGATTATGACCTTTCGAGATTATGACCTTTTGAGATTATGACCGTGCGAGTTTATGTAATTTCGAAATTTTTACCGTTCGATCTTGTGACGACTTGGGATCAAGTCAGAGTTGTGGGCATCCAAATGTTTGCATAAGTGTAAAGTTTTATAGGGATTAAAATTAAAATCTAATAAGCATGTTTCCATATTTTGAGCGCAAATAGAAAAAATGTCGAAATCCAATGTAAGCCAAACCTAGTTATAAATGCGCCCCCCCCCCCCCTAATTCAATAAGGATCCTCATATAGCATGGCTTGATTTGTAAAAAAAATTATTCGGCTCAATAGCTACGAAATAGAAGCTTCCGAAATCCACAAGTGAAATAATAGTAATCAGAAGGGGTACTGGATTAAAATGTACATGTGATTTGACGGCTATTCGATGGCTGTGGAATGGAATCGACCTACCGATTTTACTGCACCATCCCCTAAAAAAAAAACAACCTTCTCTCAAATATTTTCATAACTCGCCCTTTAGTGCAGCTAGAGCATTGTGGTCTGTCTTAAAATTCAATATAAGTTACCCACTTAAAATTTTTACACTGAATGATCTTACCACTTTATCCTGTTCCATAAAAAGTACCATCCCCTTATGCAATATTTTCATAACCCAGCGCACGGTAAAGCTAAACTTCTGGAATTACGTTCAAAATTCATATTGATTGAACGGCGCAACATTTCCGTGTCTACCGATTTTACAGCTTCATCCCCTTTCGTTAAGAAAACTATCCCCATATTCTATATTCTCGAAACTCGGCATACTTTATAGGTAGAGAGTTGCGACGTTTTTAGAATTGCATTTCCAATTAACGAATCAATATTCCTATACTGACCGACGCTACCGTCCTATGCCGTTACGACGGATTATATTTAAATATTAATTTCTTGACCCCAAGGTGGGTTTTTTTTCCTGAAGAGTTTATCCAAATTGATTCAAACTGGTTTAAATAAGATGCCTTAAAATAGCCATTAATATCCATGTACACTTTGATTCAGTGCACCTACTATTTAACATTTTTTGAGCCTCGAATAATGTGGATGACGATGAAGCTGAAACATTCACAGCTGGAAAAATTAATCATGTGGAGGGCATTAAATAAAAATGTACAGGAGTTCGTACGGCTATTTAATGGCTTCCAAAAAAAAATCACAGCCTAGGATTGAAATACAAATTTTCGAAAGGATTCCGACGTAAGGGGATAAAACGAATCAATCGGTCAGTGTAGAAATATTCAGCCGTTGATCCAAAGTACATTCAAAAACACGTCGCAACTTTCTACCCGTATTGTATGCCGAATTATAAAAATATAGAATAAGGGGTCGGTTTTCGTATCAGAAGGCGATGAAGCGGTACAATGGGTTTATGTGTAAATATCAAGCCGCCAAATTAAGATGAGTTTTAAGACTAGTTTTAGTGATCTAGCTATATTGTACAGTGAGTTACAAGAATATAGATTGAGGGATGGAGCGGTCAATTCAGTAGTTACGAGAATTTTGAGCCTTTAAAAAAAAGCGGAATTTCAACACAAATCAGGATATCCCAGGCGGAGTTGATATGAAATGGCTTACTTAGATAATCGCACCACCCCTTAAAGTTGCTCGCCAGATGTATTGTCTTATCGGCACCAACGATGAACAATTTACAATTTTGTTCAGGCGGCTTTCTGTAACCTAGTTTTTATTAGATTTGCAAAAATCAGTCACATATAAAAAAAAATATAATTACAACATACTAACAACATAACACAAAAAAACATAGATAAAAAAAACTATAACAAAATCGCCATAAAACCATAAAATACACAGACTATATTAATGCTAACTTATGCTAACTTGACAATTTTTGTACATCGGATCATTCAATTATACCTCTATCAGCATAAGACTTGTGTTTACATCAGATAAAATATTACAAGATTCTATTTTATTTTCAGAATTCTTCCATTTGGTTGATTTCCACCGTTTTTCTCTTGCGTCCGTGTAGCCTCTTTCCATAATTTCCTTTGTCTTGACCGAGAAGATATCCGGTCAGATGCAACTCCAGACCTCATCAAAAGGGTCTTCGAATCCTTTTCGAAGACAGCTTTTTGATGGCGTTTCATTTCAGCAACAGTCATTCACGACTGATTGCTTCGAGTTATTTGAGAACAATCGAACAAGGACTATTCTATGTTTTGGGTGCTCGGTCCAACTGAGCCTTCACCTTGTGGAAGAAGCCCTCAGCGCATTGCCTTCTTAAGGTTCCGAAGAAATCGCCTGAGTGGTCGGAAAAAAGCTTTGAGTTTTGGGTAGCGCCCAGTGCTTGTATCAGCTATTTCCTCCGACACCAAGAGCTTTATCGACCTCTTAAGGGTGCTGGAACTTATAGGGTTCATTCCACTTAGCGATAGAGCGAGAATTTCCTCAATAGTCTCGTCCATAAGAAATTCGTGTTCGGATAATAAATCGCTGGCATTGAAGTCAGAGACCGATTTATCGCTGGCAGACGAATTTCCATAAGTTACCGACGTGTTGTTCAATTCGTCGCCCAAAGCGGCTTCCAAAAAATCACTCTCGTCGTAAGCCGCGGTGGTGTTCATATCTTTGCCTCGTTTTTCTTCTGCGTCACTGTGGTTTTCTTCTTGGTTGGCAGCATTGACGAACATGGCAGCCGATGGAATCGTGGGCGCCACACTTAATGACGAAGAATACAGAATTTTCGTTAAACGAACTTCACAAGCCGAAAGATTCAGTTCACTGGTTGAAAAATACGGCCGAGAGATTGCGACAAGATTAATCAAAATGTTGATCACAGAGTTAAGCACTGTAGTAACACTGTAAAGGGTGACTTCACTGATGCGTTCCACAATCGAATGTGACGTTCGAAGAGCTGTTGCCCTTTCTTATAGTTACGCCCGAGTGGAGTATAGAACCCCGCTCACGCTCATCGCATCGTGGGGAGAGGGGGGACAATCCGTTCTCGAGGAGTAGGGATGCCCACTTCGCTAGGCGCGCGACCGCGCCCTCTGGTGGAAGCTAACCGTGATAGTTTCGTTGTACGTTCATGAGATAAATATTTTTGGAGTCGCCAAAATATCACTGAAACTCAATATGTACTATTAATTTTGAATGGTTTAAATTATAGAAAGGCAATAGTTATTATTCGGTCTTAATATTATATTGGCGACTCCAAGTGTTTTTCTGTAAATGTGCTTTGTTAAGAAATGATAAACAGTAGAACCTTGCATATTGCTTCTTTATTGAGAGTTGTGACCACAGCAAAAACAACAATTGCTTCTTCATTGTTTGTGGTTTCTTACAAAGCTATCTCTACGAGGAAGGATGTTGACCCATATTGGTTTCCTTATAGAAGGGGCTTTGTAAAAGGCAACAAATAATAAGGAAGGAATGTGCAAGGTTCCGCTTTGTATCCTTATTTAAAATAAATAGATGAACATGGCTGAGTTTTATTTTGTGTACATACTACATTTGATTTTTTATATATATAATTTTTATATCTTAAGTTTTGCAAAAGTTGAAGTGATAAATTAAATGTTCAGAATATTTCGAAATTCCGTAAGATCAACATTATGTACGTTTCGTCACTGAATTACATATCAATAATGGATTTCACCAATCGATAGATATAGTGATATGAAATTTCAACACATGCTTACTAAATCAATCATTACTTAACTACTACATGAAAAACAACATGCATTTTTGAAATTTTAGTGCCCGATTTGAAATATAATGCACATCTTCCTGTAATAAAAAAAATCTCGGACTAAATCGTTAACATTTCTTACGAATTATTTGGTTAGCGTTTTTGGGTGATTAAATATCTAAATCTTCAAGTCCGTTACGCATGTTTTGATCGTTATGACTTTATTGTGTAGTGTAATATTTCTAAAAAACCGAAAAAAACCCAAAAATTCTACAACTACAAAGCTAAAGTCCCCAAGAGTTCTTTCCTCCATTTTATATGGGCGCCAGGCGCTTTCGCGCCGAAAAAAACTTTGCGATCTATTTGGGACTAAGCTGCTTTTGCCGGACTAACCGCGGCCTTCAAGAATTGTAGGGTGGTGGGATCCAAGGCCAGGTTTTCGCACAGAAATAAAAATAAATCGAACTCTATTTACGGGACTCTTCAAGCAAACAATTTATTCTTAATTATTTTCCAAAAATAATCTCCAATTTCCATACATTTTCGTCTCAGAGAAATTATAATTCTCGATAAAAAAAAAACAATATATCCTTAATCGGATAACACACAGACACCGACAAATCTCAGACACGAGAGAGAAGACGAGGATAATTAACCGGAGTAACAATAATACCCAATTCATGGATAACACCCCGCAAATAGATCGCGCACCTCCACATCTCTATTTTCCAGACGACACGGTCTACCTCCCCCTTTCTTTCTCACGCACACATTCGCGGTACAGGGAAATGTTTTCACACTTCGAACGGCTTTTACAAGATTCCCGACATGGAACGCGACAATCAACTCTCTTACGGGACAAATAACCAGCTACCCGATTCACCAGTATTGAAGTATTCCGCGTACACTCTCACACTACAATGCTTTTACCATTCCCGCGCACAACACAACCACTCTAAAAATAATGGCAAATATTCCCAGAATCACTCGTGACGACCCCTTTAACTCTACGTTAATCCTCGTATCTAATATTTCCCCACTGACTCGATCGTGTCGAGAACGGCCCGCTGTTAAGTCACACGGGACTCTCTAAACCCAAATATCCAAACAATAGACCTTGCGGACTCAACCACGCGCAGGATACCGTCGCCGGACGCGTCAGAACAATTCTTAAAATCTCTAACAACTATGGAGTGCCGAGTGATAGATGGCGCCGAAAAACGTTTCGAACAAATGCCGACTGAGACGATAATCAGGCCGAAGGAAATCAAGGAAGTGGGGGTAGATCGCTCCGATACCGTGCCGATGCGAGAATATGAACACATTAATCGGTTACCTCTTTAAAGTTTGGCCGGCGATACCCAGAGGCCAGGAGGGATCGCCTCTACTATCTATGTAGGCCCCGCCAATGTGATGAAGAAGAAGGTTAGCTCGTGGCAGAGTTAGAAGCTTGGAGAACCCCGAAGGTAAATCATCGAAGCTTCTGGGATATGGAAATCGAACAACGACTGGGAATGATCGAAAGTTTGGGGCGTGAAGTGAGTGGTGGGTTGGAGACAGTGCTGCGTGAGAAATTCGACATTCCCGTTAATATCGTCAACATCGAGCTGATTGGAGGTCGTCCTGTGGTATTGCTACGTTCTATGGAGACGAAAATCAACGTAATGAAAAGGCAAGCAGAACATCGAGGTATCGATATGTAAATTAAGGAAGACTCAACGGCGAGGGAGAAAGAGGGGATGAAGCAGAAAAAAAGAAGAGAGCCAAGAAAATTGTAACCGTGATTCAGATGAAAGGCTGTGTGAATGGTGTATGGTGATATCGGGTAGGGAGAGAGAGAGGAAAATTTAAAAAATACCGTTTCGTGGGTAGGGGTAAAAAATCTTTATGCGCAGTAATGTGAAATATCGTGGGGTCGGGTAATGTATGGCAAAGAAAAGATGTTCACAATGTTTCCGACGTAATAGTAATACAAGAATCATAGGTGAGAGTAAAAATGAAAATATGTCTTGGGGAAACTCATTCGCGGATTCAACTGGTAAATGGAAGCGGTTGTTCGTGAAAAGTAAAGAAAATAACGGCCGGGGGTCACCTTCTCGGAATAAGAAAAGGTATTTTTAAGACATGTAGTATGGAAGAATGGAGGTTTTGAACTGGTTGTAAAAATAGAGAGGAAACTAATCATAAAAGAGCCTCCCGTCAAGCCACACGTGATTCTCGGACAGGTGAAACATCCGAGTAAAATTTTAAGAAAATTCTAAAAAAATATGAAGAGAGTGGCACAGGTCTTCACGGACGAGCCAACCACAGGCAAAGAAAATCCGAGTAAAATAGCGTCGCAAACGGACTCCCACAAGGGTCGTTCCTCGAGCCGCTGTTGTTTGTGCTGTATTCAGGCGGTTTTAGTGAACTATTGCCACACTGTAAATATAATTTCAACGCCGGCGATCTACAGGTCTACCTGTATTGACAATCCGAGTGCATGGCGGAATGCATTGCATTGGTCAACAATGATATAAATTCCATTATCTATTGGGCCTCGGCAGCTGGACTGCAATTAAACAAAGCCAAAATGAAGCTGATAATAGGCAATCGACACTGCATAGCTAATGTGCCGTACGACGACCTGCCGTCTCTCGTAGTCGGTGATGTGAGCATACCCTCCTCGACGGAAGTGGCATGTCTATTCGACGGAAGTGATACTGTACCACCTAAAACTTGGTTGATGAAATCGGTGATGTGAGCATACCCTCCTCGACGGGAGTGGCATGTCTAGACGGCGGAAGTGATACTGTACCAACTAAAACTAAGCAGTTCCCTTCTCCCGAACAAGCTCAAGAAAAAACTAATCTCCACGCAAGTATTTGCACATTTTGACTACTGTTGCGTAGTATACCTTGATCTGACCAACGAGCATAATCTAACGCTCAGTTCTATCTAAATGCGTGCATACAATTCGTACTAAACGTCAGGTGCGATGCCCATATTACCGAATATTATCGATAATTGAAATCACCCAAAGTAAAGGACAGGAGGAGATACTTCTTAGGGTGCCTGATATATAAAGTACTTTTCTCACACATACCAAAGTTCCCGTTTGATAGAATTGGCAACGTCGAACGCTCGAGAAGAGTTCCAGACGACCGAAAAACCGGCTAAACCGAAAAAAAATGCAGAACGGAAATGTATAAGCATTCCTGCACAGGAGCCACTGCTGATTTATGAAATGCACTACCGGCGGAAGTACGCGAAGCTAAAACCATCGAAGTCGACAAGAAGCGGCTTTTTAATTATGTACCAAGAGAAACCGAGGCCGAAAAACAGCAAATTGCCTCGAGACGGGCGGACCGAGTAGTTCGTCGACGGGCGAGGAGCTGTCGATCGAAATCTTTCTCGCTTATATCGATATATTTATTACGTACCAATTTATTTATTTTTTATTTAATTTGATATTTAATTATGTCTACCGTTTTCCATTTATTTTTGTATTCTATTCTGCAATATTTTATAAACCCCGCCCGAGATTGCCCTGTATATTAACACATTATCAAATGAACGTAATAAGTTCTAAGTAAAACAAGTAATTTTTTGCAAGGCGCTTAAGGGGACCTACCTCTGAGCACCTCTAAGCTGTCTCGGAGTGCAACATAAATATTGCTTTCGCTCTCACCCACACGATGCAGTGCTAACGAACACTCACGATTTTGATATTAATAAAGAACAATTATTCGCATCGGTCAAACTCTCAAAGAAGAAAACCAGCTATTCAACTCACCAGTGTTAAATATTACCGCAAATCACTTTCACACAAATGAAGCGTGTATCAATCATTCTTGCACGCAAAACAATTAAGAATAACAAGTGACTGAACCTGCCGATGGAGACTCCTGGCGAATTCAACCAACAATTTTGCGCGCCCGGCAATCGCGACATGGGACGACAAAACTGTGGCTATAATGAGTTGGCTGGTGTAAGAAGAAGTCGCGGAAGCTCTCTCGTCGTCAGTAAGGTAAATGTACTTGTCTCAAAGTGCTGTCACGGCTCTTGACCCTATCAAATCTAAGCCGCATTAAGAATATTGCTTATATTCAATTACGACCGTTACTTTTTATTACTTTATTGACCAACAACTACTTAGCTCATTAGCCAAATTATTGCGGCAGCTAACGAAACTACAGACATTTTTCGAAAAATTCAAAAATGTATAAGATCTGAAAAAATGTTCAATCTTCTTCATAAATTTACCCACACAAAGAAGCGTTGTTGTTCAACCAGTGTACGAAACTTCAGCGTGATTGTTAAAGCTGTTTTTGAGATACTGCGATTCGAATTTTGTAACACACACACACACACACACACGCGCGGTCACATACATCCAATCTGGAGGTCCTTTGTAAACCACTTTTTTTGACGCCTTAGAACATTTGGAGTAATCTGACATGAAAATCGAAGAAATTTTGTTTTCACGAAAACAAAGCTTCCTCTACGAACAAGCAAAAAAAAGATTTTTTTCTTCGCATTTACAATCGAAGCTTTGTCATAAATACGCAAAATTAAAATTCCTACACTCATACTAGAATGCACCCTTTGACAGATAAAAGGAGACATTAAATGCTGAAAGTTGTTCGTCATTGTGGTGCACTGCATGTCTTCACGAAAATTCTTTAAGTCCCTTTTATGAAATTGCAATCAGCGCTTCAAGTCTCTTTCATGAAATTACAATATTTAATAGTAGCAGCTCTGGCGATCTAATTTCAATATTGGATTTATAGGGCACCTAACATAATTAATAACAAACGTTATATGTACTAGGATTCATTTATTTTCGTTATTTACACATCGTATATTAATACACATTTTAAACATATCTAAGTTTTTATGTCTGAAAGTAACTCAAAGATGCGGCTTCGAATCTAATTTTGTAACCAATATAGCTTTTAAGTTTTTTTCCTTCAGATATCTCTTTGTATCAAAGTCTGTCAAACCCCACCATGGTTTATACTTCGCTGATATTTAAGATCTTTTTAGCGGAATAGCCGTCGTTAGAATAAAAAAATTCAATAATGACTAAATGTGATTAATACAGCTTGCAACATTCATCAATAATCACACATGTCTCTAAGTAATTATTTATCTACAATGAATGATCATATTGCGCATTTACTTGAAGTAACAGTACGGTATTTGACATCACGTGGTACAACTAGATCGAAATTATATCGCTAATTTTGTGAAAATTTCCCGGCTAGGTAGCTAGGCGATAATAAAGAATGTCTGCCACTTGTAAGTTATGCGAATATCAAAGGCGACCATCTGCATCGTGGTCAAATGACTCCCTCTTCACTGATGAATTCCAACGGATTATTTAATAATCTTGGAAATAATCACTTAAGGTGAGTTCAAGGAATGGGTAGGGATGAGTGAGTGACAGGTTTTACAATAAAAACACAAATTCGCGGGAAAACTAAGGCACTTGCTACGGCATAAAAACCCTCACGGTTTAGAGGGAAAAGCCGTAGCAAGCGAATTATTTATTTAATAAAATCAACTATGTAATTATACAAACGTAATGAAAAATGTAATTAAAAACTAGTTTCACTAAGATTCTCCTGCATGAGAATACAGCAGGAACAATGCTGCTTAACTCTTGCGACCGCTCTGAACCTAATTATATCACGTTGTATTCCAGTAAGCGACTTCATTACTACTCAGAATCTAGTAGCCCAGTCCTCTGGCCAATAATATTCCACTCTTCGAGGACCAATAACACGTGATTAAGTTTTTCGGACCATTCATTCAGTTCTTTAGCACTGTCATACGACAAAAGATTCCTGATGATCGTAGAAGTGGATGAGCACTGAACAGTCATGCTATTCTTGTCACCCGCGATCCAAGATCGCTCAGTTTCGATCAGCAAGGTCCTTGGCCTTGAACAAATCGTCCTGTCCACAGTGGTTATCTGATCGGAGATGCAGGCCACCAGTTCGATGATCTTCAAAGGCTCCTTGACGTCTTGATCTCCTGGATAATTCCAGAACATCAAAGTGTGCCCTTTAAGAACGCACCACCAACGATTCCAAGCTGCAAAGCCACCGATATCTTCATAGAAGTCCAGGAATCCGTCGTGATTTATAGCGAGATGAAGCCTGCAAGCCAGATTCAAGTCGACAGTCCCACTCAGCGAAGAATTCCTGGGCAGCGGCATTATCGACCACGGCAAGCATGAAGTCAGGTCCTCCAAAGAAAACTCCGTACAACCGGCAAGTACAAACGACGACATCCGACTTTTCCAAGCATTGTGGTCATTAAGTTTCGGAGACCCAGTACTCTCAGTTTTCTTGAAGAACTTCTTGGGAGAAGTGAGAAAACGTGAGTAAGGAAGACAAGAAGTGCTTCTCGATTGTTTGGAGATCCGATGTTGTCCTTCACTGCAGTTTATTACTTTTCCGAGTTTCAACGAATAGACCTCAAACGTGATTTTGAAATCAGGTGTCAGATCGGGTATCGATATTGACTCGTTAAACTGCAGTATATTTTCGTTTGTGGAGCAGTAACGCGCAGAACTAGCCCAGACGTTGAGCCCATGAGCCACAATAACAACGAACCACTCAACTCCTTCTGGATTCGAAGTACAGATCCCGTTCCGCAAGTAAAGACGAATGTTGCTAACGGTTACTTCAGCTTTTTCACGAAACGACGTACTTTCCTTGCGGTCTTCATCCAATGTCATACCCTTGATCGCTTCCAAAGCAGCCTTACGCCGAAGACTCGCAACAAGGAGCAAACGCTCGGACTCGACACGTTCTGAGGTGCTCAGAAGATCAGTTTTCGAGTCGCAGGAATGCAAAGCTTTAGCAGCTTGACCCATGCATGTCTGCTGGACTTTGACCTCTTGCAAAAGGTCCTGCATAATCTCGATTTCGTCTGATCCCAAGAGATTCGTCGGAGCTACATGGAGATGCAGTTCCGACGGTTTGCAACCTTGATTATCCTCTTCGACCTTGAGAACCGGACGGAATTTATTCTTGATTCTTTGAGTCAACGAACGATACATGCGCTTTGATCTGTTAAGAGCACTATGTCTTTTGGGTGGTGATGGTTCAATTGCCGGCAGGCTGAGAGCTTGTATCACTTCTCTTTGCAACGGAATACTGTCCACTGAGATCAAGTCGCTCGCTGAGAAGTCAGAATTCGTTCTGTCTCTGAAATAAGTCTCGTCAGATGCTAGCGACAAGTTGTACAGTTCGTTGCCCAAAGCTTCCACTAGAAACTCCTTTTCATCGAATGACGCTGTTTCGTTCGAAGACGATGTGGTTTTTAGCCATTTGTCTGAGTGGTCATATTTGGGATCTGACACTGTTGTTCTAATTGATAAAAGGTCGGAATCCGGTTCCCTGAATTCTGAAGTGTATTCCAATATGGTGTCTTCCGTTTTGCTCTTGAACAGCTTTTCCGAACCGTTTGGGTCTTCAACCGCGTTATTCGAATTTTTTGCTGTTGGCTCACCGAAGGCTCTCAAATTGTTATACCTTCTTTGAGATACTTCGCTACGGAAATCCAGGGCTCCATTGCCATCGCGACGTCCTTGCAGCGAAGCACGATAAAGAGTGCTCTCCGTGAATGAATTTTCCATATCTGCAATTGCAAAATTATCCTATATTACAATTTAAATTTACAAATTATTATTAGAATTTGATACAATTTACAAGTTAAAAAATTGTCTACATCTCATATTGGAGTCGGCACATATGACAGAAAATTTTTGCATCTGCACAATTTCAACTTTAACCAGTCATAACTATGTAACGCAGAGGACAAAAAATTTCCCTTGGCACGATTTTCCGGACTACGATTATCTATAAGCACAATTTTTTATATATTTTTCCTACACATATTTTAGAACTTGCGGCCATTTTCAACGAAATTTCGCGCTTTTCTCGGTTGGCCAGTTGTACCGGCTTACCGATTCGTACAATAATTTTTTTTCCAAGGCAGATTAATTCATCTTGTGAATATCTCCAGGCACTTCTTTTATTTATTTATTTATTTATTTATTATAATTTTTTTTTATTGGCATTCAATTTTTTTATTTTTTTGGTTGGCCAATTCTACAGGCTCAACGGTTAATGAAAGATTTTTTCACAAGGTAGATTTATGCGTCTTGCGAATACCTCCAGGCACTTTTTTTTCTTTTTTTTTCTTTTTTTTTCCAAAAATTGGCAATTGATTTTCTTACTTTTGCGCTTGGCCAGTTGTACCATCTCAATGATTAATGCAATATTGTTTTCCCAAGGCAGATTTATTAGTTTTGCAAATATCTCTTGGCAGGTATTTTTATCTTTTCTTTAAAAAAAAAAACTAGGAGTGTCTTAAAATAATCGCAGAACCCAAACATCTGCCTTGGATAAAAATCAATCGCCTTTACAGAAACGGTGCAACTGAGTAACCACCGAAAAATTATAAAACTGAATACCAATGTCTGAAAATGATTTAAAAAAAAAACCGAAGCAAGTTCCTGTAGATATGCGGAAAACGAATCAATCTGCCTTAGAAATAGATTAATTTCCCGAAAAGGTAAAATTATTTAAACGGTCATTACAATGAATGAGAAGATGACAGTCAATAAAAAAAAAAAACGATGAAAAGCGTGCCTAGAAATATTCACAAAACTAATAAAGCTGCCTTGGGAAAACAATATTGCATTAACCGTTGGTACAACGGACCAAGCGCTAAAAGAAGAAAATCAATTGCCAATTTTTGGAGGAAAAAAAAGAAAATTGCCTGGAGATATTCGCAAAACGAATAAATCTGCCTTAGATAAAAAATTATTGCACTAACCGGTAAACCGGTACAAATGGCCAACCGTAAAAGGCGCGAAATGCCGTTTAAAAATAGCCGCCATTTCTAAAATATGTATAGAAAAAATATATAAAAATATATGTAAAAAATATATAAAAAATTTTGCTTGTAGATAGTCGTGGTCCGCAAAAAGCTGCTTAGGGAAATTTTGTTTGTCCTCTGCGTTACATAGTTATGGTTGGTTAAAGTTAAAATTTTCAGATACAGAAATCGGCTAAGTTATTCGGCACGTGCAATTCTGAATTAATAGAATCAATCAACAATTAATGGTAAAGCACTTTTCATCTTAAACCAAAATTGCTGCAGAATTTTTTTAAATTCAGTCAGACCTTATTATTTGAATTCCACATTTTGTAACGTACGAAAGTGAACAATGGAGCAGTAGAAAAAGTATGTACCTATCTTTTAGAGTAATACTCCCCAAAGTATATTTAGAATATATAACTTTGGTTTAACCAATGGTTAAAGTTGTTAATTACGTAGTATATAATTTAATTATTATGTTAGTCGAAGGGACTCTCCATATAAAATAATTGAACCGAAGACTAAAGGACAGAATATAAGCATTTCAGAAATCTAAGTAATTTGCGATGGGCATTATTTTGTTGAATAAGTTGTCGAATGTTGAAGTTTGTTGACAAGTAAACTAATAACAAGAATTATAATTATAGTTGATTAAGCCAGTAATACTTACTTGAAGCGATGAAAAAAACGTCGGCAATGTCGAAAATACACACACACACAAATACACCGTAAATTATCGGACAACGAGTGAGAAGTTCGCACTGGAAGGTTCACTAGTGAATGATGGCACAGAGTGGTTGCTTGCCCCTTGTATGACCTCTCACAACGCTAGAGTATACTGGAGTGGGGATCCCCACCTTTACCGCATGGCAGGCCCTCCAGCGGCAGCTATGGTAGTTCGCAGGTTTGCAGAAGTGCATGGGAATTAATTATCACTATCCTCATCGTTATCCTTACTTGACATATCTAAATCGAAATATTGACAGTATTTTATCTAAAAAATGAAACATTTAATTCTAGCATAGATAGTTTATTGTTTAATAATATGATTAAAGCAGTATCGTGTGTAACGGACTAATAACAGGTGTTTATCGGCGATTTTATTTTTCTACAACAATAACAATTGACACTTTTAATACACATTTACAAACACAACAGGAATAAATGTATTAAATTGTCACTGAATTGCGTGGTTATTAACTGACCATTAAATTGTTTCGCCGTGAACTGGCACGAAATATGGAGTTTTCATATATATTTGTTTTTTTACTTGAGATATTTCTTCGGTACGCCTTATTCAGGCTTTTTTTGTTGCTCCTCTCCTCTTTCACCGTTTCTACATACAGATACCTCTAGCGTGTTGTCTGCAGCCACTTCTTTTAATGCACTACTGCATGCCATTTGCTCGAGGGCTCAGGGAAACTGCGGAAAACTTTACCGATACAGGTAGCTATGTTTTAACTGAATTTCTATTGTATGAAAATGTATCAGAAACTCATATAAACATCCTCCCGCTCACCAGTTGACTCGCAATCCACTGCGCGGCTAAGCGGTTACCCATCCAAGTTGTGTCCACCGACAATGATGCTTAACTCTGAGGACCCCGAAAGCCTCACACCGACCTGGTGTCCCTCGCTGACGGTAATATTGCGTTTGTAATTATTGTCTGAAACGTAAAAATTATTTTTTATTCACATACATTTTTATTATCGATGAGCTAGAACGTCAGCGAAAAAGTAATTTTATATCACACTTAATGCATAAATAAATAAATATTATATATATATATATATATATTGCAATAATCGTATAAAATATATATATTTATATATTTATATATTTATATATTTCGATAGTTAGATATTTAGATATTTGTATATCTATATATTTATATATTTATATATTTGTATATCTATATATCTATATATTTATGTATTTATGTATTTATATCTTTACATATACATAATCATGTTGGCGCATTCTTACCGGATGTCATAAACAATAGTGAACACGTATAACAGGATAAAACCCTCTTCAAGTGTAGATTCGAAGACGTTTTAACGCGGAGCATATTTAAGAGCAAAGCAATCTTCGACATGCCGAAGGTAAAAAAAACCGGGAAAGAGCATGGACAACACTAGGAATTGTTGCTTGCTACTTTTTAAGGTGTTGAATATTTTTCAGCAATTCAAAAACCGGGGACTTTTCGTCCCAGAGACCTGGTCTCTCATTTGGACTAAGACATCGTGCACGCTCTGGACATGATCCAAATAATAGAGACTTAGGGAGTAATCTTTTTTAAATTGGAAAACAATAGCATAAACGTTTTGCTGGCTTTTAAACCTTTGAGGAGGACAGGAAGCGTGCCTATTCCCACCTCCAAAAATTGCTGCGTTGGAAGACTTCACTGTGAGAAAAGCATATCGTTGATTCAACGATTTCATATGGTAAAACGAATATAGGAAGGGTTGCAATGTTTTATGGTTGAAGCGATGATAATATCAATAAACGATACTTGCGAGGGGAACCAAACGTTGAAATCGTATATGCAACAAAACGGCATATTTAAAACTATTAGAATAGTTTTTGAAACTATTATCATTTTGATGATTGCTACTAGAATTATATTTGCTATAACCATAAAATATAGATGGCTTTGCTGCGGATTATATAAATGGTTCATCCAACTATTTTCTTATATTTGGTATAACCATACAAAATAGACGAGTCTCCTGGTAACTATAGTTTATAGTTAGATTATCTAACTATATATTTTTTTAAATTACCATATCTTTCTATCAGTGTCGTATGTAAAAGCGTGATAAAAACGTAAATATTATGTTTGGTTGCAAAAAAAGACAAATGAAAAGGCAAAAGTGAGAATATAGGGAGCACAGTATTTCAAGTTATTCAAGCGCTCACGAAGTATTTACCGTGCAAACGTTACTAGTATACATAGACAGAGGAGCAGTCGACTTTGTATACAACATTTAGTAATTAGCTTAGTCTTCACCGTTAACTGGCAGTTCTCACTCTTAAAACCTGCAATTTAAAGGATTAGAATGTCGATAGCTCATTGTAAAGATTTTGGGAAATACTTGCTAATAATTTCCCGTTCAGGTTCAGGGACAATTCATGTAAGAACTAAAGCTCTAACACCTTTTCATCAGGTCAGATAGGATACAATAATGTTCGGGGTACTGTAATATAATAGTGCACTAATCCTCTCTTCGAGCGGCTATATTGCTTCTCAACAGGTCAGCCGCTCATAAACTCAGCTCAAGTTCGCATGATAAATGGATCGTAACGGTCTCTTTACGAAAATTCGTCCCAGCTGTGTCGTAGACTGCTTTTTGTAGGAAATTATCCTGTAATATTACCCTCTATGAAATGCATTTATAAAAATAAAAATCGTGGCAATAACCGCGTAGGTAAAAAATTTGCAATCATCAAAAACGACGATTTTTCTAGGAAAGTCTTTTTACAATGTGCGTATGCAAGGCATCATATTTTCCAAAGAATGATAATTTATACGATTAGCATAGGATAGTTATATACGGAGTTTATAAATATTGTTATTAAGTGAACTTTGAAACATCTTTTATTTTTCTGTTTGCCGTTCTGCATTCGTTAATTTTTTCAATTACTTTTAAGCTTTTTTGATTATTTTTAATTATAATTAACTGCGACGATCGTGAAGTTGTATTTTGTTAACAATAAAAAGAAAAAAAAACACAATTCAACATTTTCCGTCCACCATTCCATAAATGAGATCCCAAAGTACTTTTAAGAATTTTTTCAGATTTTTAGAGAAATTTTCGTTCGATAAAATAAAGGCTTGAAGTTAAGTGACCAAATTGTAGCCAAATACGGTTTTTAGAAAATGTAATACATTCATTCAATTTATTTAATACATTCATAGTCAATAATGGTTTATTTTACGAATACAAGTCTTGATAACAGTCTTATCACAGAATATTTTTGTTTCTCTATTAAGCAAAATATTAAAACTTAGCTTGAGTATTTTGAATAAGTGGATTTTATTTCTTTTACATTGAAAACTTGAGCTTGTTAGCTAAAGTTTAAAGATAGTTAATACACTAACGTCGTTTTTTCGCTGTATTCAAAATTCCATTGAATCGGAACCTCTTTGCCGATTCCAGGCAAGTTCAATAATAGCAAGCAATGCTGATGCTACTTGTACTTACGAAGAATTATTTACCACGAGTGTCTAGAATTTTGCAAGAAATGCGGTGAACAAGCCTATTTTTGATAAAAATTAAAAGGCTGTGGAAATGTTCGGTAATTAACCAAGCTTTTAATATAGTTCGTTTGTGTTGACGCCTAAAACTTGCCAATTTCTGTTTCGTTTAAATTTTATTCATTTTTTTCTCTTTTTTCGGTAAAGTTTTTTAAAACTTTTTTTTTACTTCTTGTGGTTAAAATAAAACTATAATAATGTTTTCTTAGATTCTGAATTTTTTTTAGCATTTTGAAAAGAACTTACAAAACGTAGAATTGTATAACTGAACGAAAAACATTTAACTCAGAAAAATTGAACAATTGGAACAATTTTATCGAAGAACAAAAAAGTGGAATGGATTTTATCGAATCGAGAAAAAATAAGAAATTGGATCATCGCAATTAATGGCTCGAAGTATGCCTTTAGCTATTATATGAGATTGACACTTAGTTATTCGACCGGTTACCGGACAGGAGGCCCTTCAAATTCAAAAAGTTATACAATTCTCATTTCTGCTTATGAGGCATATTAATTCAGTCACCCAAAAAAAGTCTAAGACTGTTTTTGGCGTAAAATGCCAAAAACTTTCTATTTTTCATTTAACTCATAATATCTCGGGAACAATGAATTGTATCAACATCTCTGAATAACGAAAATGTGCGTTTTTTCATGGCCCACAAGAAAAATATTAATTTAGAATTAATTGTGTAATTTTAGACATTATTTTACGGAAAAATAAACGAATTTTTTTTTTGTTTTGCGGGAAAGACTTCGGATTTCGAAATCGAAAAAAATTGTTGCAAGTTCTGTAAGTGAATGTCCAATTTTTTATATTTTTTTTATTGGACCCTTCAAAGTTCATGAGTTCAGCTTAAGATATTTTTCAAAAATAAATATCGAACAACAGCAAGCGATGGGATAGGTGCTCTTCTCAAGGGAGCCGCGATACGTGCGGATCTTCAGATTACATCAGGTAATGGTATACTCGGTGTTCGAATCCATTTCAATAAGATCCCCCATTTTATTGAAATGGATTCAAACACGGAATGATCAAAATATCGAATATTTTGGGTTTGAAAATAATAAGTTTGAAAAGAAACAGTTTGGCGAAAATGCTATCCTACTATGATATATAAATAAATTAGTGACCATCGATATAACATTCTTTATTTTATGGAATTTTCAATAATTGACAAAATCAACGATATTACATAAACTGCGGCAAAATATAGGATATCAATCCCATAATTAGTATGAAAATGAAATTATATTCAGTTATTGTTTTCATCAGATTTCATGAAATTTTAAATTATGTACAAAATTAACTTTATCGTCAACTTTAGCAAAACTTGGTATCACCACGATTACAGTATGTAAAAAAAACAATACTCGAACATGTTTATCTGTCGAATTAGAACGGGAATGCGAAGTAGAATCTTCCTCATTTACTTTGCTTTTTACAAAGCTTCTTTTATGAACAAGCCAAAATGAATTACAATACTTCCTCATGGAGGTAGCTTTGTAAAAATCAAAATACTTTGTTTAAATTAAATTAGAAAATTATATTCCAAAGTCTTCGTCTTATCTAGCTTAAAAAAATAGCGTCCGCAGCTAATAGTGAAAAATAGTAGAATTATCTGATAGACTATAAGAAGTATCAGTGTTTATATAAACAGGAAACATCTTATATATAAGATATATATAAGAATCTAGACAATGAATATATGTTCATACAAGCCGTACAAATTCATATTAATCATAATCATCGTAATCCTTATCATTAAAATCATGTATGCATGAACTGTTATAAGTATTTTATTGAACAGACTCGAACAAAACTAAAACAAACGATTGTTTGAGAAAAATGTAAAAATTGTAAAAATCCATTCGCTCCTCTTTCTTGCAGTCTCCGTGTACGTATGACCGTGAATGCCAGTAAACAGCCGCTGTGTCCGGGAAATTGCTGGTCAACTGGAACAAAAAGTCGATAATTAACACTTTACGATATTTTTTATCTCTAGATATGGTAGCATTTTACCTGATAGAACCCACCATTATACATTAAGGGGATTAATAGCCTCTATTTTGGTCTCGCAGCGAATGCCTTGAGAACGTCAGCCATCACAATCGGATGCGATGTAGTCATCGCCCGAAAACCACTGGTTTTCATTACCGCTGATAGATTCACTCTAATAAATTCTGCGACTTGCGCCTTTAACGGTTCGGCATTGTGAATATAAGCGTGTATTAATGTTTCTGCGGCGTTATCAACCTCTAGTCTAGTTTGCAGCTCCTCCACGCACATAAGCTTGAGTCCCTCAAGGTCGTACTTTTCGGCGGCCATTAGTAGCTCACTCGCCATTTTCTTGATATTAAAAACTTGGCCATTGTATATGTACCGCAACATTTCACGGAATACTGTGGGTTTCACATCGGTTACTACAACGCGATTCTTGAGATTTTCTTCCATTTCGTGCTCGAACATTGCAGAAAATACGCGACTGCGCACGGTCAAAATCGCTTTGTGTGCGAAAAACTCATGACCGCAAACGTTGATCGTAACATCACTGAATTTTTTGTTTTCAAGCAAAATTCCCAGTGTCCCGCAATGTTGACATGCTGGCCCTTTTATAAAAGTAGTTTCTTCAGGAATGAGGAGTTTTACTTCGCAAGTTACTTGCATATTGAACGGTGTCTGTGAGTGATATATGTCTGAAAACAAATGGGTTCTTTGTAGTAGGGCGTCGACATAGTATTCTGTTATATTTATCGGTGATATGGACTTGTCCGATGAACGCTGTTGAAAATTCTTTGTGGCCCAGAATGTAGAATTTCTATTTCCAAGTTTATAAGTCACAGTCATTTCGGGTATGTCGCATGGCAAAAGACAAAGGCATTCTTCCATGCCTTCCGATGTTCCGCTCAATTTAATGTACCACTTAAGTTCTTTGTTGCAGCCTGGTGAAAATATTGGCGAATAATACTCAGAGTTGAAATCGATTTTTTTTATCGTCCAAAGGTAGTCGAAATATACGATCGTCGAACGATTGGGGCCAGATTCTTTTATGAACGGGATGATTTCAGCCTCGCTTTTGGACGTCATGATTCTATTCTACAGTACAGCACTGAGTGAAGTTGATCAAAGAGATTTCCGATATTTGTTACGAAAGATACTTGACGCGTACTTATCGTCCACTGGGCTTTAGGCGACGTGATTTCGCCTATGAAGTGCCGAGTGTTAAGTATGACGAGAGCATACCGAACGAACGTTGTTGGTAAACGAAGACTAATCGCCAAGTCGCTGTAATAGAAGCTTGAACTTTCTTTACAATAGTGATACCGATTCCTCAAAGCGCAGAGTTTCATGTGGAGCGTGACGATCGACGAAAAGCCACTAGAAGGGCGCACACACAGTAAATTAGGGCCGCACACTTTCTACCAAAGCGAAATTATCCTACGATTTCTGCAAGCCTTCCACCTTTTTAGATTTTTTACATTTCCATACCATCAATAGTTTTGTGGGTTTTATTAACGTCTATATGAATTCTTCGACTTTTTTAATTATGTGGAAAGGTGTCATTGGGAAAAACTACTGGTATTCGATTTTTCTTACGAAATAATTTTGCTTTGTTGATGCACCTTTGATTTTAGTCAAAGTTATACGGGATTTATGGATATACGTGCAAAAACTATGAAAACGAAAATTATCAAAATACTACTAAAAAATTGAAGCTCTATTTAAAGTTGTTGCGGGTTCTGAACTTCGTGTACTTAGTTCCCAAGCAAAGACGACCGAGAGTTTTCGTAAATAGATGATCCCATAACGGTACTGTCGATCATTTTCCAAGGGTGCCAAGCGTTAAAGCGATAATCATTTAAGCTGTACGTAGTTGTTTTATGTACGTGGTAAAATTTTTTTAGCTGTTATAACGTAAATACGGTGGAATCGCTAGAACTTCCTATAACAGCAGTGCAATCGGTTGAAAATTTTGCGATTTTGTTTCTCCTAAACGGTGCTGCTAATCGTTTCGAATCTTTTCCAGACTATTTGCAAAGGGATAATGTACATCCACGAAAAAATTTTCCGCAGTGGTAGCATTTTGACTTGGCCCCACAACAACCTTAAGGTGAAGTGCTATACGGATCGGAGCGCCCTGAGAGCAGTGATGTAATGCCGAAGTGTGACCGTTACAGGAACGTCATATGATGAATGGTAAACTGACAGAAATGACCGAAACGCCATATCACACATGCGTATTAGGTTGAAGGGGAAAAAAGTAAACCTTACCATTTAAGCTATATATTTTAGCCTCGCACAACATATTCTAGAGTCAACGAGTACACCGGTGCGGTGGTGTAGTGGTTAGAGTACCCTGGCAATCTTAACAACCACCGTTTTACCGTAAAAACGACCGGGTGGTTTTTTGCAATAAAAACGCAAGTTGGTTGTAATGGATAAAACTACTTGTCCTCGTCTGCAATTCCTATCATAACCGCCGTCGATAAGCGAATGCTATTGAAAAATGATCCAGAAGAGGCGCTGCGCGCGCAATTTTCGTACAATCGCTATAGGGAATCCCCTCCTTACCAACATCCGACAACAAGTTTCAATTACACATTCAAAGCGCTTGTCCAACAAAAATTATTCGTAATTTTCACATCTTCGCACTTTAGATTTTCATATGAACATTGAATTTCAGTTTCAACGAAATGTAATCCCAAAAACCCCGAAGCATGCGAAATTCCAAACCGGAAGTCGCTTACACCGCAACAACGACGATCAAAATCACAACTTTTTTTTTCATCCCAATTTCCGTCTGTTTTCAAAACACATTACATGTATTAGGTGCGTTACCTTGTGCATAGTTAGAGGAATAAGTGATCGTTGGGAAAGGAGTGCGCTTGGACTTTGGTAAGCTGCGTAGTTGGCCTACGGAAAACGCTGCATTTTATTCCACGTACTCGCCAAGATACTATGGCGAAACGTGATTAGGTTGGAAGTGGGGGAGCGAGATAGGCAGAGAGAGAGAGAGAGAAAGAGAGAACGAACTAAGGGATATAACCTCATCGGAAGCATACATAAGACATAACATTAGGACGCTATTCCAAAATGGCGTTTCTTGCGTACCT
This sequence comes from Tromatobia lineatoria, assembly GCA_949699805.1. Classification (NCBI taxonomy): domain Eukaryota; kingdom Metazoa; phylum Arthropoda; class Insecta; order Hymenoptera; family Ichneumonidae; genus Tromatobia; species Tromatobia lineatoria. Next base: position 12,350,080 of record OX453044.1, read on the forward strand.
TTAGTCGCGTATTAGACAATTCTTTCGAGTATTATTATTATAAACTTGACTCGCGGTTATCTCGAGCAACTTTTTTCTGCTTTCTCACGATAAGCTCGCGAAATCTGTGAGGTTATGAAACATTCGGCTGGCGTCGTGGTGGTGAGGACTTTAGAACGCGATTCCTCGTGAGGTTAACATTCGAGATATAGAAACGAATCCCACGATAATGCAGGAAATTCTTCTCGCTGCCTTTTCTGTCATATCGAGCCTACTCATCGTATTTGCCCTTGCGCTACTTGGTAAGATAAAGAATTTTTTCAATCGATCGAACATAACCTAAACGGAATTTAAGGGTATTTAAAAATTATTTTTAAGTCTTGGAAGTTTTATTTATAACCTCGAAAAATTATGTATTCTGAAGATGTGTTTCTATATAGAAGAAAAGCAAGTTGCAGTATGTATGGGGTATTTCATGTACATTGTATTACTTCTTGGCTCAGTAAAATTTGGGGCTTTGGACTTTGAAATGAGTAGACAAAAAACATATGACTCATGTCAAAGTTAAGCTAAAAAGTCTTTTCTTTCATTTGCTTTTTGTTATTCAATTGATCTTATTCATTGATCTTTCTTGAGATCAATGAATAACAAAATCTTGAGAAATTACCATGTCGTCCCTATTTGGCAGAATATTTCGACAGTATACAAAAATTGGCATCAAAGAACTCGGAATTTTTCAGGCCTAGAAAAATATTTTACAGCGAATTTTTTTTCATGTATTGATATTTTTAAGATTCATGATGCAAATTCTTTAATACTCTGTGAATATTCTACGAGGTACCCTGTAAAGTCTACAGGGAGATAAAAAGTATTGTATTGAAAAAAGACAAATAATTTAAAATTCTTTCAGAGTAAATGGCTTTCTTGGTGTCATGATGAATAGAACATAATTTTTTATTCAATAGCCCATAGAAAAACATAATCTCTTTGTTTCCAGATTTTTTTTTGCCAGACCGTAATCGTCCATGATATATGGACTTGAAATAATTCAACATATTTTTTGAATGAATGGATTATAAAATTTAAAAAAATCTACAGAGAGTCTGTTTAAATAGGATTAATATTGCTGATTATCAGGCATATCTGAGAGGGTTGAGAAAAAAGTGGCTAAATTGGTGAAAAATGCCTCTTATATATGAAGAATTCTCTATCAATTCAGACTCTTTTTTTTACCCTCTCTGATCTGTGCTATCATTGCTAATACTAAAGTACAAGCATACTTCTATGTGAATTTAAAAAAAAAATTCAAAACAATATTTCAGAAAACATGGGTTTTTTCAAATGCGAATATCTCAGAAACTTGAAATTACCAAGAAACAATGTCTCTACATCAAATTTGTTGTTTTCTGTTAGCTTTTGAGTATTATGTTTCAAATAATTTTTACGCTCCAGTGAGAATGATTTTTTACTGGAAAAGGAAGGAATTATTATTTTTTCAAACGGATATATATTTTATTGGACTGAAAGAATTGCAGAGTATTCCAGCACCACTGTTGATCACCAAACAAAAAAGCCAGGGTGGAGCTGATCAATGTTCTGGTATTAAAAAATCTATTTGTGTGAATGTTCTGAAGAACAAGGAAATCGTTATTTGAAAAATTGCAAGCCGGTTATTTTTTTTGACTAATAAAATTATAGAGTATTCCTGCATGTCTGTCGATATCACAACAAAATCATCAGAGGCATGGATTCAAGTTTGGATTTAAAAAATAACCCCTGTTTTTTGAAATTTTTACACATACAATTTTTTTTGGTATACCAGAAAATACCAATAGTTTTTTTATTCAAAAAAAAAATCTGCCATTTTTTGCTTTAAAACTCCTTTTCACCAGAATCTGAAAATTATTTAAAATAACGGCTCAAAAACTAACAGAAAATAACAACGTTTATGCAGAGAAATTTTTCCTAGAAATTTGAAGTTTTTGAGATATTTGCATTTGGAAACAAATTGCATTTTTCATAATATTGTTTTCAAAAATCTGAAAGAATTCACATAGAGTGCCCTTTATTGGTACATTGATAATACCAATTATCGAGCAGATCAGAGAAAGTAAAAAAAAAGTGGTGGAATCAGAGAACGGAGAACGCTCCATATATATCCTAACTTAATGCATTGAACGGTTCTAAAGTTGTACATGATTGAGTTTTTGAACGCCACACAGCATCTACAAACGATTTTTAAACCACTTTCTTTAACATTGTGGACCATTCTGATTATAGTATAAAAGTCTTGCACAAAAAAATTCATCGTAATCAAGCTTCTTCTATGATAAATGTAACCAAAATTTGGTATTTTACATTGAACTTTGAATAAGTATGCAAAAAAAATGGAGCTTACGCAGAATTCAATTCAGAAACTCTTTTTTTTCCACTTGGTATTTGTTTTCCAAGTGAGAAGATCCAGTCACCTAAATAAAGTTGTAAGAAAAAAAATCCTCTAAATGGTTAATGAATGATCCTTCTTTTAAAAAATGTGACTTTCAAACCTCGTTAAGTACATAATAGGCACTGTCATTGTGCAATTTCATAAAGATGGTCAGTGTACAACAATGTTTCGAGATTGTATATTGAATCTAGAATGCACTGTTTGACTTATACAATAAGACATCAAACACTAAAATTCCTTCACTGGTTTAGTCAGAAAGTCATGAGAAGTGAAAAATTTTACTTTGTACCTCACACAATTCTGGTGCACTATGTCTTTGAAAATTTCAGAGTTCTTATGCTGCTCATGTATTTAATGAGGTTTCAGTGTAAGATTTTTCATACGGAGATAACTTTCAAATTTTTATTTCTCATGTCATTTTCAGGTGACTGGGTTCTTAAGTATAGATCTAATTTTAGTTTGTGATACTGCATCTCAGTTAGTGAGTAATTCTCCTATATTGATCTGACTAAAAATAAGAAATGCGTTTTAGCCAACAAAATGTTTGGTATATATGTGCTAATTCCTAGCTCAATTGGTTAAATGGTACTTGAGTTGTACACAATTAAATATTCAAAACCTTGCACACACTGATTCATGCAGACTTTCTGAACCACTTGTGTCAATATTGTTGACCATTCTAAGTATACTAATATGAAAATCTCATTCAATAAAATTTAATGAAAATAATTTTGCTCAAGAACTTAAGATCAAACCTCAGGCTTAGAGTATTTGAGGTAAAAAAAAACAAGTATTTCTTAATAGTATCTCCTCATTATTTAAGAGCAATTGAAGATTTTCAAAATAAGGCATAAATTTTGTATTGATAAAATGCACTGAGATTTTTTGTTTTTCCGACTTTTGATAAATCTGTGACTTACTTAAACGACAGGAACAATTTCGGTCACTAAAAAATTCGTTTTAAAATATTTAATAAAATAAGATTACAAAATTTGAGATTGTCATACATTTGAGGAATTAGTATCTAAAACAATACAATATTTTCGGAACAATTACATATCTTTACTTCAGTTGAAACGTTGGCTCTCTCTCCAAAATCTAAAAACACAGAAATAGGAAGAAAAACAAATTTGCAGATACAAAGAATTTAGATAAGTGTGTGAAACACAGTTTTCATTTTGTTCCTCGATATACATTTAAACACCAGGAAAATTAAGATATTAAAAAAAAACTGTATAATAAAATTGAAACTGCTCAACAATCGTACATATTATTGGGCAAATTTCAGTTTCTATGAAATAAAAATTAATCAAGAAAATAAACTGCTGGCTATTCATTCCGTCGAATATAAAATATCGAATTTCCATTTTACATTGCAGGTTGGTACCTCGTTTGGAAGTTTTTCCTGTCGAGATTCCGCTTTGTTCGTGAGTTGCTCGGTGGGATGAGCGAATCTTCTTCGGTCCACGATTTAAAGAACGGAAGGTCGCGTGTAAAGAAATTGCGCAGAGATTGAGAGTTACCGCATAACAAGCAAACAATCTTTCAAGTATTCGACAAGAACACTTACCTTCTTTTTTTATCGATAACTGCAATAAAACAAAATAATATATCGAGATGTCGATAAACATACGCTGCGCTAATACCAATGACCTTCTCAACATTCAGCACTGCAATCTCCAGTGCTTACCGGAGAATTATCAGATGAAATACTATCTCTATCATGCGCTTTCGTGGCCACAGTTGAGTTACGTTGCAGAGGATGAAAAAGGCAGAGTCGTGGGTTACGTTCTGGCAAAGATGGAAGAGGATTGCGAGGATAATCCTCATGGACACATAACTAGTCTCGCTGTTAAACGATCACACAGACGATTGGGTATCGCTCAGAAACTGATGAATCAGGCATCGCGGGCGATGGTCGAATGTTTCGAGGCAAATTACGTTTCGTTGCACGTCCGGAGAAGCAACAGAGCAGCATTAAATCTCTATACGAGTAGCTTGCAGTTCGAAGTATCCGACGTCGAGCCCAAATATTACGCTGACGGCGAAGACGCCTACGCGATGAAGCGGGACTTGAGCAGCTTTCAGCAGGAGAAGAACGCAGCCAAGGAAAATATGATTAAGGATAGCGGGAGTGCGCACACACACACGGGAAGATGTTGCGACCACTCTTAGTCGGTTCTACCACCGGGTTTCCAATATTGTGAAGAGATTTTCGAGGATCACGAATTTCGGGGATGGAACTTCATCAGAAAAACGGATACAACGTGGCTTATCGCGTGGGCCAATTGTACCGTAGAATTAAATTGGTCGAAAGTTCTTAATAAAATAGACGTATTGTGCACTCGAACCAGATGTATTGTTATTTTCCTTTCCTTGTGTTTGTTTTGAGATATATATATATTCTACTGCAATCGCCAATACTGGTAAAATATCAGGTTCGGTGTTTAAACAATTGTAAGAAAGATTTTAAAAGTTCACTTGGATATTTTGAAATCTATCTTGCTTTTTTTAAACGGTCGATAGAAGGAATTGGTGAAATTCTGATCCTGCAATATCCTAAGCTGTTTTTTTTCGAAAGCGTAAGCAAATACAACATTTTTTTTTTGACAGTAGAAACTTTTTTTCTAAAAATTAGAATTGATGTTTCGTGTCAAATTTGTATCTAAACTTTTTTTTTATGCTTGTTTTTACGTGACTCAAAGTCGAATTGGGTGTCTCGATATATTTTTTTGTACTTTTTATATTTATAAAGTATCATATCTTGATAAGAATTGAATCTACTATCAGTTCGTTTAGCTAAAAATTTGTTCTGAACTTTATAAACGAGAAAAGCAAATTAAAAGGAAAAATACCGACTGAGTTTTGTTGCGTTCATGCACAAAAAATTGTGAAAATAATAAATAAACAAAAGTATTTCAACGCCGGCAATAAAATTGACATTTTTTCCGAATAAAAAATTATATACGTTTCGTTACCAAATTATATATCTATAATGGCTGAATATAATTTTTTTTCGTACTAAATATGACCTTGATATCTCAAGTCTTGCAGATAAGATTAAGTCAAGTAATTCGGTAAAGTTAGATTTTTGATAATCCGAAATTCGACGAAACAAAAATTTGTTACGAAATTATATACCTCTTATACCTGCATATTATTTCGTTTTAATTTTGAGCTCTGGATAATATTTCGTGTCTTGCCACAGTTAATACGATACCATTGATTTTCTCAATCATTCGAAATTCCATAAAATAAAAATTTTTATATCGATGGTCACCACATTATGTATTTATTTTAGCCGAATATCATTGACTGTCAAAAGACTACATTTAAGCTTAATATGTCAGATAGGATTTTGGAAAATTTAATGACAATGTCAATTGAATAAAAAATTTTAATTCTATAAAATCGGAACCACTTTAACCGTTCGACCCAAATTCAATACCAAGCAGCTTGAAGTGCATATGCGTTTTTACAAAATCATTCCGCATAATGGACGTATTTTTACAAAAGTTAGTGCGACCACGCGTTTTTTTTGGCACAACTTTCAGTTAAGTGCCAAGTTTGAGTTCGATAGCTGAAATAATTGTTTCGATATAAACATTTAAAATTTGTATACAGAAATTTATATACACAAACACAGGCATACATAGATACGGTCATTTTTTCTAGATTACTTTTTTCGACGTTATAAACCGTTCTGAGGGTCCTGACATTAAATCTCGAATTTTTTTCTACGTGAAAAAAAGCTTCTTCTATGAGGAAACGAAATATAACTATAATTACAAATTTGACTTTTAAAAACTGCAAATCCTATGAACCATTATTCATTGGCGTAAACGGAAGTACTTATCTGTAATGGAATTTGAGTTTTTACAATTCTTGACGGTGTATGCAGTGGCTAGATTTTTCAGAAGTGTTGGTTGTTGAAAACTTAAGACTTGGATTATCTTAAGATTAACCGAGACTTGTAATTTTCGAAGTATCAAAAATGTAGAATAAAAAATCTTGGCGGAATCAAGAAAACATCTTCTAGCAAATATAATGAGCTATTATTTGCCGTAACCGAACTAATATTATAAATTTTTTTTTTTTTTTTTTTTTTTTTTTTTTTTTTTTTTTTTTTTTTTTTGTTAAACGATATTCACTTTTTAAAAGAAGTTCAATCTTTTTTTTTTCGGAAAAGCTAGAAGAAAATATTAGAGAATCTGTGAAACTAAAAAAAAAAAAATATTTGAAGGTTGTTCGACTCCATGATTCCCAAAACATATAGAAATTCTGACAAATTTCCGGAAACTTTTGGACAAACCCCGAAAAAGTAATTTCTAAGAAAACCACAGAAACTTTTCCTAGTGGGAAACAATTGACCAAATAAATAAACCGTACTCCAATCCGATAATTCTTTCATCATCACGTAATTTTTATTGATTCACGATGTCTATGATATAAATATACAAGTAACGCTCCCACGATTAGCAGTAATCATTGTACAGCAGCGTGGCTCTCATATGCGATGCCAAGAAATGCGAAAACCCTGACGTTTTCACATTTCCAAATACATAGCTGCCGACTGACAGTCTATTCCTGCGTTGCCAAATTTGCAATACGCTGCCAAATATAGTTTTCTTCCCTTACAATCTGTATTGTTCATTGCACGATTTTCGGACAAGCGATATCGTCCTACTCGGCTCGTGTATTAAATACGCGTCGTTTTTTCACAATTATTATATATATATATATATATATAATATATTCTATTTTATTATATAATGTGTCGTTATAATAATATGTATAAATATGCCTATTTACAGGATATAATTGTAGTTAAGGTTTCTGGAGTAATGTTTTGTCTTTTCTGTTTTTTTTTTTTTTTTCATCATTCAGTTCGAAAACTTAGGCGCTCGATCTGTAAATACACTAGATACTAAAAAACGTTCCTTCCCAAGAATCGATCGAACGCTGTATTTTTTATCAGCGCGCCACTCTGATAAATTCTTCTGCGAATTTTAAAATAATAATTTGCAGTTTAAATAACCGAGAAATCGTAGACAGATTTTTATCGATTTTGACTGCAATTATGCACCAGGAACAATGAGCAAGTAAAACACACTCGGTAAGTCTGTACGACGGTTTACAATCGCGTGAAATGGCTACGTAATATAATGCAATTGTGTAAGAGCCGTTTAAACGCTAAGTGGTTTTTTCCATCGCTTTTCCTACCTATAAAGTACAGTTCTTTTTTTTACCTATACACATATAACTGCCTGCATGTATAAATATCTTACAATGTGCTTGCGATTGATAAATTAAAAATGTAAAATGTGATCACGTTTTTTTGTGGTTCTTGATGATTAACATTTAAACGTTCCAATTTCGAGCGGAAGTCGTGAACGGAATTTTAATATCCTGGTATAAGAGAAAAATACAATGAAAAAAAATATAGTAAATATACTAACATTGATTTTAAAAAATAGTAATACGATTTTGAAAAATTGTATTACTCTTTTCGGTTCGTTGCAATGGAGATACTGATTCTCTGGAAACATAATTTCTTGAAGGATTTCACTTTAATTTGTCATTCTTGAATTTTTATGAATATTTGCATGAAAATTAAAAGAATTTAGTATTTTGGAAAATGATGAATATTTTCTAAAAATTAATAATGTATATGGAAAATTTGCGTTAGCTACTTTGATGAGAAAACTAATCAGGTTTTTCAATGACATGTTAACCTATTTTTGAACCGACTTATTTATAAATTTCCGATATTATTTAAAATGAATTTTTTTAGTATCCTGTTTATTGTTTTTTTTTAGATTTTTATCGTATCGCGAATTATTTTAAAATATGATTGAATCTCACTTTTGGCTGAAAATGTACACACGACGCATCAATAATGAAATAACAGCTCGAAATTCAATGTTTTTCCGCATAATTTTGCGCGTTTCGCTGCTTGCATTATTATTTTCTTTCGTGGGTAAGGAAAAAATCTTACGATTGAATGGTTCTTATAAAATCAGTCTATCGAGACTTTCCGCCGCGAAGCGGTTTTTTCGTAGTCGTTGTTACTGTTAATTTGACCGAAGCTTTACGAAATCCAGTTTTTCCTCTTATCTTCATAAAATGGTTCACAAATTTATTTATTCATAGCGATGCTATATGAATAATATTAAAAAACGAGAACTTTTACATTACACGATAATTACGACAGTCATTTTAGTGTCATAGTCGCGTTAGGCTCATTTCACATGGAATCATTTAAATTTTAGAATTCTTCTTGGTTTATTCTCCCAACGTATTATTTTGTTGCTTATTTATCTGGAGTCAAACCCAGAAATTAGGGTGTTTGACTTTCATCGTAGTTAATTATACTCTTTGTATCTATTTTATTTGTAAAAGTAACAAAATTGAAGGTAAGATCGTAAAACTGGTAATTCGCAGCGCTTCTGCAGGCTGAGCTAAGTGTTTATAAAAACAGCCGCGTCGCTTCTAAAAAAAGCAGATGCACGGTCGAAAAAGCTTCATATAAAATGGGCGTCTTAAAAAATCGTCGAGTGTCGAATCGACACGAAAATTGTCGTCCAAATCGAGCAAAAACAATTTATCCAGGAAAACCCGTCGATGCTCATTCGCGGATGTTTCCCATTTTCTGAACTTCGTCGTAATTTGAAGTGCATTTTGGTTCGATCTCGTTAAACATTAATTCTATGACTTTGACCGACGTTTAGCTACACGTTGTGTTTTTCTTTCTTGCCTTCTTCATTAGTTACGATCTTAAATTCCACCTCTAACATCGCAATCTGGTTTCGTCGAAAGGCCATTATAGTTAATTAATTTCCTTGATTAACCGTTTGATTGTTTTCCCTTTCTCGACGTTGTAAAACACTGTTTTTTATAGACCTATGCTTTGGCAATTGCAGTTCGGGACTACGAGATCGAAAATTCGTATACGGTTACGAATTTTTTTCTTTTCTTTAGTAACGAAATAAAAGTAACTTCGCCTGACGTGAAATTTCGATCTCGATAATTTATGTCCTTTGTGAAAAAATTGGATTAAAATCTAGAAAAACAATCGAAATTTCGTTTGTTTTCCTTCAAAAGTTAATGAAAATTTGTTTTTTTCCTCGCATTAATTTGGGTGACTAGGTTTCGGGAGTTATCTAAAATTTTCACAGTTTTGTAGATTTCGAGAATTTTATGGGATTTCAAAATTTGCTGAATTTTTAGAATTTTTTTCAGGATTCCAAAATTTTCTGAAACTATAAATTTCTAGAATACGCTAGTTCTCAGGAAAACCTTTTTAGAAAATTCTCTGGGTATCTACGTTTTCGTAAATTTTTAGAATATCTATAACGCTTGAAATTTTTTTCAATTCCTCGAATTTTCACAATTTCTAGAATTATTCTAGTCTGACAATTTCCCATATTTTAAAAATCTTTCACCATACCCTTGATTTTTCAAATTTACTCGATTTACAGGATTATCTCCATTTTTTTAATCTTCTAGAATTTTTCATTTGTCCAGAATAGGCTGAACTTTTCTGAAGATTTTCAGAAACACGTAGATCATCTAGAAAGACCGAAAAATCGCTAAAACGATTTCATTGATTGTTCTAATTAACAGTACGAATTTTTTTCGTTTGTTTTCTAGATTCTTGTCGACAATTTTTTCAGCGGATTTAGGCCTGAGGGTAAAATGTTCTTACGATAAATCGATACAGAGTCTCGCGCGACGCTCTTATCGCTTTTCGTCAATCGATAGTTTTCTTTCATTCTGCTCGAGGCAGAAACTTAAATCGTTCAGGGCTGTTGAGCCGCGTGTATCATCGCGACCTTGAGGTCTTTTGCCAGATGTGATACGTCCACTACACTGTCAACCATCTCCTGGACGGCCGTCACGCTTGGAAAGAATTGAGCCGCTTGCTTCGTTTTTGATACAGTCTGTGCCAGAGCCTCGTTCAGTGAATTTGCGCATTGTAAAATTCTTGTTCGTACGTCATTACGCGTCACGTTTCGATGAACCGTGTCACCGATGTGCACCAGCCGATGAGCGCTGAGTACGACAAATTTGCCATGGGCGAGAAAAACCTGCAAAAATAATATATTGAATGTTATTTTTCTTGAAATAACGGCTTCTTTAAGCTGATAAGTTTCCGAGTAACGATTACATCATATTATACACTGAGAGAAATAAAATAACCGATTGCACTAAATCATTCATTCTCATCCTCATTCATTGGATACGTGTGAGCGATTCCACCGAAATTCAGCTACCGAATGATTTATTTCTTTCGTTGAAAGTTTTTTTAAATCGCATTTGTTAAAACTTGACTAAATTGAAGTACAAAAACATAAAAATCTGCTGTAATATCAGAATTTATAAATTTTTAATTTAAAAGTCTTCATTTTGGGACAGTTTTATCGTACTACATTACTGAAAAATGGAAATGTGGGGAATTTTATGGCATGCAACAAAAAAATTAATACCGAACATTAATATGGAACATTTTAGATCAAGTTTACTCAAATAAAAAAAAAAAAATGAATAATTTTTTTTTTCATCGAAAGTATGGCCACTTTTCAGGAGATTAAAGATTATTTTTGAAATGGGATTCGGAGTTGCTGGCCATCTTTAAGACCAAACTATTTTTTAATTTTTTATATTTTTTATATTTTTTTACATAAACCTCCGAATATTTAGGCCGAATTGATTTCATCGAATTATGTATATGAATGACAAATTTTGAGAACTATTCTCATAGTGGAATTACAAATCGTTGAAAAGATAAGTCTATTTTCCACAGTAATATCATTGAAATCCCAGCATTTTATCAATTCGTTTTTCACGTACATAATTCGAGGAAATCAATTTGGCTCAAATATGACGAGGTTTTTGCAAAAATGATTTTGCCTCAAAAAGGGCCGGAAACTCCGAATCTCATTCCAAAAAACAAATTGAAAATACGTTATTCATACACAGGACTTCGAAAAATTCATTCGGCTAGAAAGTAGCGGTAACTTTGATGTAAAAAAATATTATTGATATTTTTTTCGAAAAATTTGAGTTAATTTGAGCTGCAATGCCATGGATAAATCTGTATTAATTCTTCTGTTGTGGGCTATAAAAATTCACACATTTCCATTTTTCAGAAATGTATGTACGACGATACTGCCTCACTATAAAGACATTTGAATAAAAAGATTAAGAATTCTAATATGCCATCAGATTTCTATTTTATCGTATTCAAATTTGGGGAAGTTTTTACAATAACAATAACTGATTTTTTAAAATATTTTTAGAAACAAAAAAACTTTTGGATCTGTTTCCATCGTTAAACCGAATTGATTTAATTATGTCAACAACATAATATTTCATGTATAATCATGATTTAATTTTCGAAAGCAATAAATAGAAATGATTACAAAATAGAATACGAAGTTTTGAGACGATAAAAGCGAAATTCTTGAGGCGAGTTTTTTACCTTGGGAGGTTGATTGTGTTCCACTGTCTGGAGAAAGGCGTCGATAGCATGAGTGAGATGAGCCCCGTGAGTTATAACTTGTGCGGCATAAAAAGCGAGCAGTTGTTTGTCGTTTGGATCCATTGGAGTTGGTGTCGTCGGTGGCATCTGAATGGCTGCGTTGTCGGCCTCATTCACGAGTAGATCGTAGCTGCTTCGAAGCTCCTGAGGCAAAGTAGCTCTCAGTTCTTCTCGCTGCTTCGCTACTACTTCCCGTGAGTCCAGATTCACGTAATCGTAGTCATCCGCGTTGCCGCTGTTTCCAGTGCTTCCTGTGCTCGAGATTAAAGATGATCTCTTGAAAAGAAGTGTCGAATTTCCCTGCAAGAAACCCACAATATATATATTATAAAATGTCTATCAAAGTCGTCAGTAATTATATAGAAATCAAAACGTCATTATATGTGTTTCAGCGAAAAACAAATTGTACCACACGTTTTTTTAAAACATTTTTTAGTTTTTAAAAAAGTTAAAAACGTTTTTTTGGAAACAGAAGAGAATCGGTTTTTATTGTTAGATTTTTTATCGAATACGTATAAAACGCAGAAAGCATTTTTTAAATGAAATATTGCACTGAATGACGAAAGAATTTCATTACCCATTGCATTTACTTAGTTTGTACTTGTACAAAACGAGAATTGCATATGTGTTCTCCAGTTCAATATTCGAGTCAGGATTTCAACCGAAATTTAATGTGCAATGAAATCCATTGTGTAGATTTGAATTTGCGTAAAACAGCACTTCAAAACTGTGTTAATGTTAGAGTACATAATACGAAATCATTTTTTATTCGGATGTCTTAGAATAAAAATGTAGTCATTCATATTTTTTGCTTAGTGTGAAAAAGAAAAGGAGCTCAAACTTTTAATGAATCATACCAATTGAAATTAATTTTATTTTTCATTCTGGTAATTTGACGGTCTGCTAATTTTTTGTTCCACCAATGTTTTGAAATAATTTGTATTTTCATATCTGATGCCAGGTTGAACGCGGTGTGTGAAAGAAAAAACAAAGTGTCAACGAACTTCAGAATAAATCACTGTGGCGTGGATTGTGAAAATATTACGCAATGCATAATGATACGTTCAGTAATTAAACAAATCTTTGTATGGCAAAAAAAATTATCTTTTTGTGAAAAATTTACTGTGACAAAAATTCTATGGTGAAAATCATATCTCTAGGCGAAACGTTAAAAAAAACAAAGAAAAATCATCAAAATTAAAACACGTTTTGTACTGTTTTAAACTTTTTCTAAGTTATTTTCCAATTTTTTCGGAAAATTTTTTTTCGAATTTTTATACCGTCGAAAAGTATCTGCAATTTTCTCTCATTTTTCTTGAACTCATACGAAATGAACACCAAGCGACGTAACTGCCTTAAGAAAACTCCCTTTACAGCGATCATCTTTTCGAAACATAATCATTTCATTGAAACATCATATTTTGTTTGAAAAAAGTCCTCCAAAAATCAACTTTTCCTGTTTCAAAAAAATCATGTTTTGGATGAAAAAAGGCGTGCTTTAGTTTCAAAAATTCAGTTGTAATTTTAAAAAAAGCTTTGGTTTTATAACTGCCTCTGATTTGAAGACAAACCATGTAATTGTTCTTTTATAAAATGTTTTGACTCTTTAAACCAAAAAAATTATTGGCTCAGAAAAAAATTATGGGGGCCAAAAAAACTTTTCTTGGTTAAAGAAAAATCATTCCTGTCTTTTAAGAAGTCAATTTAAGAGAATTGTAAAAATAGTATTCTCTGTTAATACAGGGAAAATTATTTTACCTGTATAAAGCTAGCGATTTGGCGAACGTCCTCGGTGAGAGCTCTAGCGCATGCTACGAGTTGATCCAGAGGGTCGGGAAGAAGACTGGTAATGAGAGGTGGTGTGCCGTTAGTAGGTGTTGGGGTATCGCCACCTCCGCCTCGGCACAACTTGGTGGCATCCCACTCCATCGTGTCTAATTCGCTAGCGGCTTCCTGTACAAGTTTGTCGGAGTCCCTAAGAGCTTTAACGAGTGGCCTGAACTTGGTAGCAAGACCTTTGTCAGGAGCTTTGCCAGCGTTTCCAAGAGTCCCTTCGGCAAACTCGACGAGGTCATGAAGGGAAGTTCTAAGCCTGAGAGCGGCGAGCCTAAGATCCATGAGACTGGAATCCAATTTTTGAGCTGTTCTCCATCCTGGACTAACAAAACCGAGCAACCTAGAGATAGCGGACGATGCTTCGCCCTGCAACCTCTGAAGACCTTCCAGGGCGGAGTCCAGCTCCAGAGGAAGTTCTTTGTTCACCGGTACGTCATAAATTTGCTGGTTCTGCTGTTGATTTTGCAGCTGTTGATTATGAAGATTGTGATGCTGTTGAATGTCTCGCTGATCACGATTTTGGTGCTGATTTTGGGGGGGCGGTGGTGTCGTTGGTGTCTTCGGCAACGGAGTGTTGTACCGGGATGATAATGAGGAGGATGGAAGACGGGGCCTCGGAACGTCGTAGTCTGGAGCCGCGAGGCTGGATCTGCAAATCGGTAAATGAGATCTTAGAACGATTCATCGATATCCATTTCAAAAATCACTGTAAATAAAACTTGAAATTAAAGGTACTAAGGCTTATAAAATTTGCAACACTTTGTACTCAAAACTGCGATGCAAGTTCCGTGTACTGGATATTTTCAATTCGTTTGCGAAATTAATATAACTAACTATAAATTTAATCAATATTTACTGGAAATTAACGAATATTGTCACGTAATTGCAGCAACTAACTCGATCTGTGAACTGATGTATTCGCGAGTGGTTATGGATAAATAGTACGTAGGACCAACAAGTTGGTTTCTGTAACCAAACGCAGCGTTTTTGTTACCCTATTAGCTGATCGGATCACGACCGAAATCACGGTGAAAATCACGCGTGAGTTTTGACACCGAAAATCACGGCAGACATCGTAATCTCACCTAAAATAACGATAGATATCACGTCTCGCCTTAATGTCTCCGGAGAGTTCACGATAACAACTTCACATTAGTAACAAATATGATGAAAAAATCGTATGTTGCATTCGTATTCAAGCCCTTAGCAACTTTTAGTAGTTATGGAATAACAGTATTTAGTTACATGCATTCTATAATAAGGTCATTTCAAATTTAATCTGCTTGCCTCTAACGATTGGTTGAAACAGCGACTTTTTTTTAACGAAACTCAATATGCGGTTAAATCAATCTGTCTTCTTAACACTGACAGTGCATAAGATTCAATCGAAGAGAAATGTTCTTGAATAATGTAGTGTAGTTGATTCAAATATCGTTTGATTCGAACTAATTTCATTCGACCGCAGCGTCGAGGTTGATGTTACTAAACCTTTTTCTTGATGTGCAAAAGTTCGCTTCGATTAAAGCGCAAAGTTTTCGTCATTGGATGAATAGGTCAAGTCAAAACTACAGCCATGGGCTTAAAGAATTGGAAGAGAAGTTTTATATGGTAAGTCATTCAGTTAATGAACGGCGATACAAGCAACTAACGCTAGCCATCCTAACCAACCAAAAAATTCGGAAGTGCAAGTTAAACGTGGCATGTTTACTCAAATCGTTTATCTTGGAAGCACATTTGTGCTTTTTCAATCGCTGAACCCTTAACGGTCGAGCGACTTACGTTAATCATAAATGGGTAAATCTCCTCAGGTCAGTAGAAAAAACTACCCAAGGAAACTGGATTCAGATTTCAACGGATTATCAAGGAATCGTTCACACTGTTATTCAACTATCGGATATTTAAATTCCCTCAAAATCAATTCCACCCCTTGCACAACTTTCAAACTCGTCAAGATCGAATTCTGAACTAAATTCTTAAAATCAAAATACATTTCAGTGACCGATCAGTGATTCAACTTTTATACTAATGAAGGATGTTTTAGACTAAACTTTACTGATGTCCAACGGATCTTAGCCCATATTCCGGACCAATTAACCGTAGTTAAGGTAACTAATAGAACAATACAAATTTGTTACTTTGGACGTAACAAATCTTAGATCAGAATCTTACCTATTGGACCCACTGAGGGATCCATCGTTGGTGAGGCTAGAAGCAGAACTGCTGGGCGTAAGGGGTTGCAGTGGCCGGGGAACATCGTAGCAGTCCAACGGCGTAATCCCAGAGCCTCCAGAACAATTGGAGTTGGGTGTGCAGGAGGTTGGCGGCCTGGGAATGTCGTAGCAAGACGGTGCCGGACTCGGACTACTAGCAGGCGATGGAATAACGGGCGTGGCTCTGGGCGGTACATCGTAGCAATCGGTCATATCTCCGCCACCTCCGCTATCCACGGAATTCTGGGGTCCCGATGTGAAACGTCCTGGAAATGACAAACAATTCCACAACAATAAACAAACGTTTCCCTCGTCCTTAGCGTAGACAACGAGACACACAAAAGGGAACGACTGCTGAGCATTTGCAAATACTGAACAGTCGCACCCTTTCCTTTTTCGTGATCAACCCTTTCGTTGGTCCACAAACCCTTGAGTTTTTTTCCGCCCAAGGAACACGATTGTCCCCAAGGGTGCAGACAGCCTCAAAGAGACAAGGAGTGTACAAAATAAAAGGCAAATATTCGCGAGGCAACCGACAAAAAAAAACTTATGTGGGAAACCATGGCATTTATCCTAAATACCAGACGCAACGTGGCGTTAAATG
Source organism: Tromatobia lineatoria (assembly GCA_949699805.1). Classification (NCBI taxonomy): domain Eukaryota; kingdom Metazoa; phylum Arthropoda; class Insecta; order Hymenoptera; family Ichneumonidae; genus Tromatobia; species Tromatobia lineatoria. The sequence goes on from OX453044.1 coordinate 12,366,699, forward strand.
CATCGTACAAGGGGTGGCGCTTTTTTAAATAATGGGGAAAAATAGCCCGGAAGCTGCGGCAGTCTCGAGAGTCTACAGCCGGAAGGGTTTACACATGGATTTACAGCGAAATGTTTAATTGGATTAAACTTTGGGAATGCGATGGTGGAAGAGTCTGGAAAAAATAATGGTTATAATTTCGAATAATAATGCCGAAAAATGTGTTAATGATAAATAATTCAAAACAGTAGATTCTCGGACTTTCAGAATTTTTTTATCTTGTCGGATTAATTTTCGGGATTTTTTTCTTCATTTGTTGAATTCGTTGCAATTTCTTTGAAGGTTTTAATTTTGTTTTAGATGCTGATGCTCGTTTACAGAGATGAGAATTTTAGGGATGATTTCCTGTAAAAATTCTACGTTACACTTTGGAAATGAAACAATAATTAATCGAACATGGTTTCGGAAAAAATTATTCTTATATAATGGTCGTCAACATTTGGGAGAAAAAACTTTTGTTAGAAAGTATAGATTTATAGTACAAGCAGAAGCCGATTACTACCATCACAAGAGCTAAAAAAGGTTTTTCTCGTATGTTGAACGAGAATTTTTACTGCGATATCGAAAAACTGCAGGTTTCGCGAGCATCAACCTGAAAAAAGTGCACTACTAGACAGAGTACTAAAAAATATGATATATGTTTGAAAAACTTTAGTGAATAAATTTTGTAACAAAAAAGAACTTCCGATTATTTATTGATAAATTTTTTCAACGCTAGTTTATTCATAATTTGTCTCATTTTCTACAGATTCTTCTATCGTTGCAAAATACACAAACTCATTTCATTGCAAACGTCAGAATAAAGCATTATTACAGGATTTCTTCCTCTTCAATTTAGACCACCCTTTGATATACCGGACGGGTTCTTCTCGATCGAAAAATAATTTTGGGTCCACCGAGTGTATAATTGCTGAAATTTTACCGACGAAAATCTTCGTGTTTCAGACCTTCAATTTTCGAGCAAATGGTAGGGCGATTTTAGTGGAGAATTTCCCTTTTTTTTCGGTCCCTTCAACTTTCTTAGTCTTAATGTACTTTTTTCGCAGATTTACTCTTTACGCAGCGCAAGCAGATAATAATTGGATTGTATCGCGTGTGGAACATATGACGCGGTACTAACAGTCGAGCTATTACGCGTGGCTTGAAAAAAAAAGATCTTGCCGGACGAGAAGGCGAAACGCGTTTTACCGGATGCGAATATGGTGGGCGATGGCCATAGAGAGGCTGGCACTGGAAATATTCATCCCGATACGTAAAAATGAACACTATTGATCGATTAACAGGTTGAAAAATATTTCACAATGTCTCTAACGTCTATCAAATTTGCAGAACATTTGGAAAAAAAGATTATCATAATTTTTTTATCGTAAATTTCATTAGATATTTCCTCGATTGGATACCATAGCAACTATCGCCATAACGACGATGGCCATAGTAACCATCGCCATAATAACCGTCACCATGACAACCATTACCATTCCAACTATCGCCATAGCAAACAACGCCATAATGGACATCACCATTCCAACCATCGTCATAACAAACTTCGCCATAGCATACATCGCCATAGCAAACCTCGCCATAACAAGCATCGCCATAGGAAACATCGCTATAACAAACATCGCCATAGCAACCATCGCCATAGGAAACATCGCCCTTCCCTTTCGGAAAGTAAGTGCGCTATATCACAAGCAAGCACACGGGTAACTATAACAATCTAGTTACATAACATTTTCATGCGTAATATAATTTTTGCCACACAACCGTGTCAAATTTGAAGTAATACTGCTTGCAATCATTTTGTTGACTAGGTTAATGATATGATGTTGACAGCAAATTGAACAAATTAATCGCACCATCAAAATTTAATAACAAAATCTAACCCTGTGTTTTCATCCGGTGAATATATTAATATCTTCATAATAATGTTCGTGAAAATTGTACAAATAATAGTACTTATCAAAGTAAACAAAGGGGAAATACCTGCGTGCAAATGATCCGTATTTGTGGTTGAGTTAAGTGGTGAGTCCCGTCGTGACGGTGGCGCCGGACTTCCCCGACTTGCTGGAAGATCGTAGAGATATACATCACCGCACTTTTGTGGTGTCACCACCTGCAAACATACAAGGAGCGAGAAATAATTTAACAATGACTCTTCTCTGTTTTATTCTCGAGATAAAGTCACACGTGAATGAATATAAATTGTCGTGAGGTGCATGTTTGTGAGGGCTCGAAATGATTTTTTTTTCTACCTCTGGTACACTCCCGATGAGCAACCCTCTTAAGCAACCCTTTCACAGCCCTCGCGCACCAGAGATTTTCACGCATGACTTGCCATCCAAGTACTACTTCTACGGGAAGAGCTAGTAGACATTCTACAACCGTCTTTTTGTCCGACCTTCCACAAGGGACAAAACACTAGACATTCCTGAGGCTTTGTAGACACCTGAAGAGGTCTACTGAAGCCTGTCGAGTATCGAGAAGAAATACACTCGAACATACCACGAAAAATCGACAAAACGAGACGCGATCAAGTTGTCTTTTAAATCTTAACTTTGAGTAAAGAAGTAAAGTAGAAGAAAAAAATCGTTTTCAAGTAATGCGAGTGTTACGGTTTCCTTGACTTACAGGAAGACTTTGAAGTTCGTCTTCAAAAGAAGTCTGGAAAGTAGGACTTTGAACATTGCTTCCATATTACTTTTACAAATCAATGTTTATGATAGCGAGCGTTTATTAATTTTGAAATGATCAAAATTGACTGATGTTGTACATATTAATAGAAAGATTCATTCTGATAACTTTAAATCCATGCGACCTATGCATTTAATCCAATCGATCATCATTTCCATTAACAAACGGGGCTTAATGGTTAATACGAGTTTTTACTTTCTGTATGTTTTTTTTTTTAACAAATTGTACAAACAGATCTTCTTAGTAATATTTCAATCCTACACACCGAATTTTTTTTTTTCGTAGATATGACATTTTTCATGAGAGAATAAATTTTTTCATTAAAGCGATAATAATTTTTTTACAAGATGTTACGAAATTTGAACCTTCCTGGCTTAAATCAAGCCCGAATAATTTTAAAGATTAAATTGCTAATAGAGATAACAACTAGAGTAAAATCAGAAAAATCTATTAACATATACATATAACATATAACATATAATGACTATTAAAACATGTCATGTGTGTTAAAAAATTCGTAAATTCATCCGACCTGATTTATATATACATAAACATATATATAAAAAAAGGTAAAAGCGAAGTTATATATACTGAACATTCGACAAATTTTACGTATGGAAATGTAACAATTGAATTTTTTTTTTATCGTAACAACGCTGGCTATATCATAAGATAAGTTATGAATATGAAAAATGCAATCAATTCATTCAAAACTACAATGATACACTTTAAACAATTTTCTGAAGAAAGGATTTCCTTCTTGCACTCCATTGGTTGTAGTACCGTTGATAAGATGTTACACCTTTTCTGCTGTGATAAGTTGTAACATCACAGAGGAAGTCCCAAGGCTTGGTCGACCCCTGAAGAGGTCTATGAAGGTTGGATAAGAAGAAAGGACTCCACCGTAATACAGATCAATAAAACAAAACAAACAAGTTTTCCTTTCTGTCTGGATTGTCAGTAAAAATGAAAAAACAATAACGAATTCTTACCACCACGATTCGATTGACTTACAAGAAGACTTCAATTTGAGTAAATGAAAAAGCGGGATCAATTAGATCAAGACCGTAATCCAACGTTTCAAGATTGAGTAAATATGATTGGCGTTGTACTTCGTGTATTGTTGAACTGTCGACAAGATGTTGGAGTTCTCCTTTGTCGAAGGACAAAAGAAAAGGATACTCTCAGGATATAAAAGGCTACAGAACTATAAAGAAATGTAACTGCAGTATATCGGACAAACGACTTGGCTGAAGTTATCCCAGTGAAACAGAAAAAGGAAAACGGAAGGAAAAATAGGTTCCGAACGTGGATCTGGCATTGCTTCGTATTTCTGGAGAAGAAACGAGGTCGACGATCGCCAGGGCAAGGCTTGGCAACATATCCGCTGCGATAAAAGGTTACGAGATGGAATGGGAAGTTTCGGCGAAAAAATGGGCCACTCTATCGGTCGTTCTCGACAGGGGCGAGCCTCAGCTTGTACTCATAGGTACTATGAACTACCTTCAACAAGCAAACTATACACTAGACTTTTGTCATTAGCGTAAAAGTTTTTGACGGACGCACCCTTTGTAAACTGACGGAAAACTGACCAACCTCGGTAGTTCATCGCAATTTTATCCCCTGATAAGAATTCTCCCTGAGTCACGTTGAATACGATTAGGGGGTGTGGATTCGTCCACGAAGATGGTTTCCAACCTGCTTGAGATTGGGGCTTTCCCCTTGCGACACGATAAATCACCGAGCCATTGCGGTAGGGCGAATCAATTTCCTGGGACTCTGGATATTATTGAAAAATGTAGAGCTGGTAAAATGCACAATAGACTTTTGTCATTAGTGTACATTAGCAGTCACACTGAGAGGAAAGATTCCTCTGACGCCAAAGAAATGGTTGGGTTGATTTTGTTTTCAATGATTTCAACAAAATATTTGTTCAACTTCAATGAAATAGTGCACTTGAATGTCAAAGAAAACATTTCATTGCCTGTGAAAAAAAATTTACTTAGTGAGCATGTAATGTATACATGTGAATAAAATAAAAGAAATAGTTCGATTGTTGTAAAGAAAAGTTTTCATTCAAAAGAACGGTCTTCTTGATTAATTAAAAAGATATATTTGATGGCAGTGCTGGGTATTTTATCGGCCAATGTTAAGTTCTTAGGTCTCTCTCGCACCTAACCTCACTTTTTTGTTATCTGTTTCTACAGGAATGAACGGCTTTGATTTTGAGGGAGCCCATACTATAGTCCAATTTTGCCGTACTTGAGCACATTCTCACTAAATTTGAGATTTATCTGCTGAGTAGTTTAGGAAAAAATAGGTCTCAAAAATCTGAGGCGTGGTGAGGGAAGTGGTGCTATGGCTTCAGTGAAATCAATGACCAGGTTAGCTGTAAATTGTATAGTTAATCTTTCTAATGCTGTATCATTGGCTATCAATCACACGATTCCATTTGAATCTAAAAATCGTCTTAAGCGTAAGTTCCAATTTTAATAAAATAAATTTTTGCTTCCGTTATTATTTGCCGATATTTCAGAAAACAAAACCAACTTGTTATCTGCAGAATTGACAATGCAAATGATAACATGCAAATGACAACATCTACCCGTTCCGAAAAATGAAATCTGTTAAGGAGATTCGTCAGTAAAATTGAAAATGCACAGAAAAATCTGAAATAATTATCGCGTTTTAAATAATTCATAACAAACTCACATGAATTTTTTGGGCATTTTCATCTACATCGTTTACACAAAATCAATTTTTTTATGCATGCATTTTAAAATGGGCTCTTATGGCATATTTACGAATTTAAAAAAAAAATTAAATTTTTATTTACATCGTTGAATTTTTAAGTATCTGGTGGAATTAATTCTTTTTTTATTTCGATGTAAAAAATTTGTTCAATTTTTTTAATTTTCTTTTATTCGGAAATATGCCATAAGAGCCCATGTTAAAATGTATGCATAAAAAAATTAATTTTATGTAAACGATGTAGACGAAAATGCCCAAAAAATTCATGTGAGTTTGTTATGAATTATTAAAAACGCGGTAATTATTTTAGATTTTTCTGTGCATTTTCAATTTTACTGACGAGCCTCCTTAACAGAGGTTATTCATGAAACATGTGCTTCTGTATTGGCAATTTGCCTCACCTCCAATCGATCAACGTGTAACCCCGAAGTCCTTCGTGCAACCAACAATCTCTGACACAAAGCCGCTTCTCCATCAGCCAATAAAGGGTAATCAGAGCGCGAAGTACATCAATAGCATGAGGTACCCTCGAGAATGCCCGAAGAGGCCCATTGCACCGAGTTCGGGTCCACCAATTAAGCTCTCACTGGCGTTAATTACGGCGAAGGGTTTCCGGCCGCTGATGCTTGCTTGCCGTGTTGCTTCATCGGGCTAACGCTGGGAACGGAACAATTGGATTCGGGCGTCGAAAGACACGCCTGACCATTCAAGAAGAAAGCCCTGTAAGCCCATTCTGTACCTTGGTACACTTCACCCGCTGCTTCGCTGCATAATTACACCCGACCACGATTCTATGACGGTGTATCACAGTACACGTGCAGTACACACGAGTAGACGGAGTAGAGACGGTCTTGAATTAACTCGGGGCTCACGCGATATTCTACTCTTCGTAGTAGGAACTACACGTACAACTCGAGCAAGGGAATTCGCGATATCCCTGAGTCGGAATTCAAACCTCCACTGACACTGTAATTTCTACACTTCACAATACAGGCGGACACATCCTGAATCATACTATGGTATGACTCTTTCTACGGACCATTCGTTGACCTTGTACTGATTGTGGAATTGGGAACGTTCTTAACCACGTAGAAAACAAAGTTAGTTGAGAAAATCGATCTTTAAATGCTTGGGGGCGTTAGATGTAGTTTGGTTGGCGTTACCAATCGGTTGGTTGGCGTTAACACTCGAGCGGTCGGTGACCAATCAGTTGTTTGGCGTAACCAATCGGGCGGTTGGTGACCAATCAGTTGTTTATCGTTAACTATAACCGGGCGGTCGGCGATCAATCAGTTGTTTGGCGTTACCAATTGGCCGGTCGGTGACCAATCAGTTGTTTGGCGTTACCAATTGGGCGGTCGGTGACCAATCAGTTGTTTGTCGTTACTAACCCAGTTGGCGTCACCACTCGAGCGGTTGGTGACCAATCAGTTGTTTGTCGTTAACTATAACCGGGCGGTTGGTGAGCAATCAGTTGTTTGGCGTTACCAATCGGGCGGTCGGTGAGCAATCAGTTGTTTTATGTTACCAATCTGTCGGTCGGTGACCAATCAGCTGTTTGGCGTTACCAAACGGTTCGTTCTGACATACAATAACGTACTAATGCTATATTCTACTATGCCTGTTGGTTGCCACGTGACAATTCCGTGATTCCTACAAATACATGTTTTTCACCGTGTACTGTTGAAAACCACTTTTGAAAACCGCTGTTGAAAAAAAAAACGTTATTTTCATCATAATTTGCTCTTGACATGTTGAATATGTTGTCACGGAAAAATCGTTTTCGCAAAAGCTGGGCCCTGTAGAGTAATATTTAATCCTACCGCAACAACGTCAAACACGTTAGAAAATAGAGATATGATAAATTTTCAGACTTTACAAACTTCGAAACGGCGGTACTTAATTTGATGCTATAGGACTTCGATTTAGCGAGACACATTTTTTATGGAGAACTTTTGGTGTCGATGAGCAGTTGCATATTTCTCTGTTTTAATGAACTCAATTTTTTTATTGTGTAACGTTTAAATTCAATGCGGCAGTGGTAAACACTACCGTACGCATTTCCGGGCTTTCCCAATTTAATGAAATATCGAAGGCAACCTGATATTGGATGAAGTATTTCGATATCGGCAAATAAAAATTGCCGCAAACCGCAGTTTTCAACAGTTATGACAGTGTTGTGGTAGTTTTAAGTATTATTCTATAGGCCAACTAATTTGGAAAGTGAGGATCTCTCGAGGCTTTTCAGAAATCCTCCTTTTCAGGTTCTTGTAACACTTTTGATTTCACTGGTTCGATGCACTCGAAAGGAAATCTAAGTTTCGAAAATTTTCCTTGAAATATCCGACTTTTAATACCAACTATGTAAAGAATCTGTTTTGATCTCAAGTGGGTCAAACATGTCACTTTCAACCATTCATCTCCAAAGTCTCATACACGGAGAAAGGATTTAGCAGAAATTATCATGTCATATGGTAGAAATTGTCGAGGCAACGTGGGACACCAGCGCCACTATCGGCGATAGGCGAAAAATTCAACGGCGTTATAGAAATGTTTACTCGACCATTGAGATAATTTTGCTTCCTTGTAAAAAAAGCTTTATAGAAAAGCAAAATTTGCGAAATTAATTTAAAAAAAAACATGAAATACTGATCGACGTAACTCAATGTACGATTATACTGCGTCGTTTTGTATACCCACGAAAGGTTAGGAGCTGAGAACTTGTCAACTTCCGCCATTTTCACTATACTTTTATTCCCATTCGTCATATTTAGTCATATTTTAGTAGTTATATGTCGAAAAAACGGCCCCGGCTAAACATCCAAACATCGGCATAGAAAATTTCCAGACAACTTTCGGATAAAGTTCACTACAGTGGCGTGATGTTCCCCCGGTATTAGAGTTTTCTAGCAGTTTTCACCGGATATAACGCAGTTTTTTCTAGATCCTTCATTTCGTGTACCTGTTTCACTCCGTTCTATCAGAGAACAGGACTTGAAAAAAAATTCAATGGTTTTTTCAATACACTACGAACGCGAAGTTTTCGCATTCCAGGCATTCCAAGCGTTTTCGTCTGGGTTTTTGTGGACCGAATACGAAACATTGCTACGTCTACGTTCAATAGAGGTTCGTAATTTCCACTCCAGTATCGATAAACGCATCGGCTGATATGGGAGTTTGAAAAGATCCACGATGAAATGTGTGGGTTGCCAGCGTTTGTATCTGGATGGTTGGGAGATTGACGCTGTAAATCGTTAACCCACAGAAGGGGATTGAACGCCAAATGGAGTTGTGTTAGTTTATTGGCAGAACACTGTTTATGTGAAGTATACATTGGAAGTGAAGTAGATCTGCAGAGACAGATGATTGGAAAACCTAGTAGAGTATTAGTGGGTTAGGCATCGAGTGCTACGTACGTGGGATGTGTACGCGAGCTGACGACTTGACTGACAAGAGCTTCCACAGTATTGGCTGCTTTCAGAGTTCGAATTGAATGGATGTACCAACACAATCACGGAGTAGTACCAGCAAAGTCGCGGATCCGCAGTGAAACGTGGCTTCAAGGAGCTGCCATTGTGTTGATTGGAGAATGGACTTGGAAACAGGGGTGTTTTGGGAGAACCATAGCATCAACAGTTACAATTGTAACAACAATGCTTATAAAATACCATCACCATCATAGTACAAATTGGAATCTTAAGCCTTCTAGTTTTTGACGACGGAGTTTGGGTGACTATCCAATTAAAAATAGTAGAAACCAAAACTGAAAACATCGAATTTCTTCCGATACCTGTCTGTCCAGGTCCTTCTCGTTGTAGCAGGTCTTGTTTGGTGATTACGAATGGAGATGATAAGGTTTGCAAGGAATTCGGATGACTAAAACACTTGCCATAAGGTTGTCAACATTATAGTTTAGGAAAACGACCACTATGCCCAGCCAGATACATCGCATGAGTCTCACTGTTGAGTCACTCAACTCTAAAAAGTATAGGTAAGATATTGGAGGTTGAAATTTGAAGCATTTCTGATTATTTAAAACACCCCCGAAGTACTTATAAAAGTTAAGGTCCATGGGAACCGCAATAAGATCACTTCGAATCATTTGGTGAGTCCTAGCGTAAAACTTCTCGTTTGACTGGGTCATAATTAAGGATTTCATAATCGAATAAAGAGCCAGAAATAACCCTGATAGCCGGTAGTGAGTTGTTAGCGCTTGTCGTGGTTATCGGGTGTAGAAATCAAAGTTTTCTGGAAGTTACGGTCCACGTAATTAAGTTTTTCAAATGTTAAGCCGAAAAGCCTCCGAATGAAGAGCCCGTATAACGAGATTAAAATTCGTATCAAAAGCCGTAAAATAATCCCAATGACAGATAGTTCATTCTGAGTCCTCTTCCTAATGAATTTGGACAGAAATCGAAAGTAAGCCCATCCGGTTTTAATAACAACTTCCTGATTCAGATGAGTACTTAGAAGACTCCTACACCAGTCAAACTCCAGGCTTAGTTAAGGGTCCTTAGTTAAGAGTCCTAGCGTAAAACTTCCCGATTGAGTGGGTCATAATTAAGGATTTCATAATCGAATATAGAGCCAGAAATAACCCTGATAACCGGTAGTGAGTTGTTAGCGCTTGTCGTCGTTATCGGGTGTAGAAATCAAAGTTTTCTGGAAGTTACGGTCCACGTAATTAAGTTCTTCAAATGGTAAGCCGAAAAGCCTCCGAATGAAGAGCCCGTATAACGAGATTAAAATTCGCATCAAAAGCCGTAAAATAATCCCAATGACAGATAGTTCATTCTGAGTCTTCTTCCCAATGAATTTGGACAGAAATCGAAAGTAAGCCCATCCGGTTTTAATAACAAGTTCCTGATTCAGATGAGTACTTAGAAGACTCCTACACCAGTCAAACTCCAAGCTTAGTTAAGGGTCTACATTACAACTGTGGGTTGAACATCAAGTGAAGGTACGGGATGATTTTCTGCAGGACTGTGTACCTTTAGAGGCTATGAGTCTGTCTGGGTACGTATGTACATGGAATACGAATACAAGTTGGGCACGGTGTATGCACCAGAGCTAGGGGTCGGTTTTCCACGGGGTTGCTGCAGGGGTGGTGTCGGTGGTCGTGGTTGTACGGTATAAAACGCGAGTGAACGCCGAGTGGATAGAGACAGAGAGAGAGAAAGAGAGAGAGAGACAAAGAAAGGGAGAAGTGTGGGGCGAACGTGGAGGCCGAGGCTGCCACTGGGAAAGAGGGTTGAGGTCGGTCGATACCGGGCGGCGTCGCGGCGCTCTGCCCCCTCCCAACCCCCCGGGAAAGGCGTATGACCTCCACCGAATGCACGAACACGCCATAGAACGAACGAACCCAGGACTACGGAGACGAAGGAGAGAGAGAAAGCTGGAGAAAGATCCTGAGGGATAGCAAGAGTGAAGCGGAGAATTCCCGGTTTCCATAGAAACACGAAAAGAGCCCTCCAGAAGCTTACAACCGGGTGCCAGGACCTTCGGCCTACCACCGCGCCTTCGCGGTCTTTAACCAAAAAATCTCTGGCGTATTATGCTGTTTTACGTTATTTACTTTTTTATTTTTTCACTCATTGGACTTACTTTTTTTGTCTTTTTTGGCTTTATCAACAAACTTTGTTGTGGGGAAAACGTTTTTTGTTTTTTAGGCTTTTGTGTAAACGGGCTCGGAGTTTTTTAAAAAGTTGGAAGATCACATTTATGAATATGTCTGTCAGTATGCGTGTGTATAAGGGCATCGTTTCTCCTCATTAATCGAGAACCGTTTTGGATAGAAAGCTGAAATTTATAGTACATGTTGAGGAGACAAGTTTCCTTGTTTGGTCCAATTTTTAACTAAATATATGCATTCATTCATTTTTAACGCAATTCTTCCAAAAATGTTTGTATGCGCTGTAACTGCCACATTTATGAAGATATCGGGTTAAAATGTTGTACAAAGTTGGACTATCATAAACCAATAATCGGTATTGAAGTAGATGAAGTATTGACGCTTTTTTTTTTAAACGTCTGTATGCTCTTTAAGGGCTACGTTTTTTGAGGTATTGAGTTAGAAGTTTGTACAAAGTTTGACTATCATAAACTAATGACCGGTATCAAATTAAAGCATAATCTATTAAACCGGTCCGTTTTCACGGTATTTGAAATTTTTATTTAATGGCTTGACGCGCTCTAACTTTTACATTTTTTTAAATACTGGGTTTAATTCTGAAACAAACATAAGCTTTTTTTTATCAAACGAGGTGTAGCGGTAAATCTGGCATAAATTCCTTCGATCCATCGATTGAACGATCGGTTCTGTCAAGTCACGAAACGAAATAACGAACTACAAAAGAAAGGTTTTTGAGAAAACGAAAAGTGGTAAACGTACTTTCCTACAAACAGAGCTGAGTTCATTGCAATAAAAAAAAAGAGGAAACAATATGCCAATGTATTTGGCAGCTTTGTTGGGCGACTTTTGGGGTTGAGATCGGAATTTAGTCTTGTAACTATTGATTTAGATGAACCTTTTTGGGTTTTGGGTTCACGCAACGTCCTAAAGAAATGTCTCCCAAAGGGAAATACAAATGCTTAACTATTAAAATGGGGATTTGCGAAGTAACAAATCGATTGAACCCAAAATTACTCACATACTTCTATTTAGTTCAAAGTTTCAAACCAAGACAAACATTTTAAAGGCTCCGCAAATATTGGATTTAAACCCACGTATCAAGTTTCTTCTGCTCAGCACGGACCAATCGCAACCATGTTTTAAGTTGGAACGGTGAACAGAAAGAAAATGTCTACATAAATGTAGGTTTTCGGTAAATAAAGATTATGTATCTTTATTATTTATGTACTAATTTAAAAAATAGTACATATAGTTAGAATTTCAAGGATGGCATAAATTTTGTCTTAATTTATTCGTAACGTTAGAAATTCTTTATTTTAATTTTCGAGGTTCAATGGATAAATAAATATCTAAATCTAATCAAACCTTAAAAAGCGCCATTCCAAAAGAAATGTGTTACTTAATTGTAATTGAAATAATACGCTGAATGCTTTCGAAAAATGTGTACATACAATGACTTTTTTTCATATTAATTTGATACCAATTACTTGTTTCAAAGAATTTACATTGCCATAAAAATATATAAAAAATTGAGTGAAAAAAAAAAAATCTCAGTAAATCCACTTCCCAAATTTCTATGAGAAGCCAAACATTCGATAATCGATGATTCGAAAGTAATAGTCCATTACTTTCTCAGTCATTTTTATTTCACCGTTTTGTCTCTTACAATAAAATCCGTCCACACATTTTTACGTATATATATTCTACAAAAATAATCAACGTCAAATGGTTGAAGAAATAAAGAAAAAAAGAGCAAGCTCCAATTTAATGGGATGGTTACAAAGCGAAAACATATTTAACGTGATTATGCGAGTTTCCGCTGTGATATTTTTTGCGACACTTAATACACTTCCAGCGCGAAATCCGATAAGGTTGACGGAAAAAATTGTCACGAGTTAATGGGTTAAGCTCGTACCCTTCTGCTGGTAGTGAAAGGTGAAAGGCCATTGAAAGTATTGTGCTCTCAAATACCACAAAGGCTGAGATGGTCTCCGGCTGGCTGCAGCCGTTGAGAGCGCGTGGCCGAGAGCAGTTTCGACTTCCGTTGTTGACGTCCGAGGTCGACGTCAATTTCAGCTGAGCCACGTGCCACCATCAGGCGTGGAACGATCGCCCCAGCCGGCGATTCTTTCACGTGTCGCGTTACCTATTCAAACCTCCGTACGTTCTGCAGCGCTCACTTTGTTATATATACGCGCCCTCCCACTTCAAACAGGGAAATTAGGGTAGATCACGGAGTTTTGAAATTGAGCCAGGGCTTAGCTTCGAAAATAGTTCACACCAATGTGTTCAGAGGATCTCCGAAAAAAAGCTCGAAAAATAAAACTTGGAAAAAAACTATTTAAAAAATCGCCAATATTTACGATTATTCCCATCCAAATTTCGACCAACAGAATTGCACCATTCGGCGTCACGGCATTATGCTGATAATTTTTTGACGATTTTGTCTGTTGGTTGCTGTATATACAAAATGAAAGATCATTCAGCCGCGTTAACCATCTGTCAAACGGACAGATTAAATTCAATTGTGACAGTCGAAGGGTTTTATTAAACATAAACCGTAATTTTCGTCTCATGGTGCAATTCCATTGGTCGCAACTTGGATGGGGAAAAAAATCCCCCGAATACCAACTCGAGCTTTGGAATTAATCTGATATTTTCCTCAAGGATCCCTGCACACAAATGAGCTCGTCCTATGTTCCAGACAAATGTGTGCATTTATTATTATTTTATGACGGTTTTTTTTTCTTAAAGATTTAATTTGTTTTATTCTATCCTACTTTCTCCATACAATTCGTTAATGTATCGATAATTATAATATTTCCTAGAAATTAAAAAAAATTGAAAACTGGAAGATTGTTCGAAAATAAATTTTTATAAAAATATCCACTGTCCCAACTTTTTCGGCTAATATTTTCTAGCCACTCCCTTTGTGATCATAACTGAATAGCTCTTTAGCTGAATAATACTTGAAGCTTCATGTCTTCAAAATGCAAATTCACGTCAATCTGTCCTATTGTCTAAATTACCTTGTAATTTATCTTGTATACGGCGTTTCTTCAGAGAATTGTGTAAATTACCGCCCTGCATAGAACGTTACTTTTGACTATTGTCTAGATTACCGTATTTTATACAACGTTTTTTTAGACAATTGTCTAAATAACTGTCTCATATCAGACGTGACTTAAAATACATATTTTGTGGACGACGTGACTTTAGACCATTGTTTAAATTACCATTCGTATACGACGGGAGCTAAGACAATTGCCTAAATTACTTTTTTGTATGCGACATGGTTTTAGATAATTGTCGACGTCTTTTGTATCAAATGAAGGGTTAACATGTCACATTGCCTATTGAAACATTCGTAAGTTCTGTAACCCTTGAAAATTTACGTATACGTTTCCTCATCAAATAGGGTAACGAGGGTGGATGGCAGAGCCTTAAAAAATAGCCTGGACTCAAGGTCGAAAATAGTTCAATCCAGCTGCTTGAGAAATATGGACCAGAAATGTCCCTGACTCCTTGTTTGCTGCTGCAGACTTTCAGCACGAGTATCTCGCCCACGTGTTTCTGAGACTCAATTGCTATCTCGACCAAACTCGACGGGGCGATAAATACTCGAGTAAATTAATCGGACGTGACGACGCGATATCTTAGAACCGATATTGCTTTTTTTTTCTTGGGACTATTCCTTTCTCGGATTTCTCTACAAGTCCTACGAAATTGTTGGAGTTATTATTGATCGTAGTTTCGCTTTCCTCGTTTCAGTTTCTTATTTCGCCCGAGATTGTTTATTGCCAGGGAACTTCTGGGGTATTTAAGTTTTCACCTGATACGGAAAGTCACCTGCTTTGATCTAAGATACTATACTTCATTTCCTTCCTCAGAAGTGATCTGAAGAAAATATTTTTGTCCCCAGCCAGAAAAGTCAACTTAAATACAATCAAATATATTTCTTCCTAGCTGGAATCCTAAAAAATTTTTACCCAAAAATAAATAAAAAAACTCAAAAGCCAAAAAAAAAATTGGGCAATTCAGAATTGAATTTATTGGTTTAAAGAATGAATTCAAAATGTAAGAATAAAAATGTAAGCACAAACAAATATTAGAGATTTCTGTGTCTTTTATATCGGTGATCACCAGAGAAAACAAGATAGTTTGAAAACAGTTGACAATCTATAAATACAAAACAAATTTTGACACTCTCTAAAGGATATTTAAAAAAAAACATTTAAAATAATATCTTAGATTTATCAGACATCTTAAAATAGAATTATAGAAGTTTTCGAGATGTTCACAAATTTTTCGCTATATACCGAACAATTTCCAAATTCTTAAATTTTGTATTTTTCCTGATAAATTACCGATATTCTTCAAATTTCCAGACAACTGTTCAAAATTTTTAGGTAAGTGTTTGATATAATCCATTAATTATTTAAGATTTGTAAATAACTTGTCGAAGGTTATCACTTAATTTTAAAAGGTTTTTACATAAATTTTTGAGGTTTGTAGACAAATTTTCATGATTTTCGGATAAATTTCTGCCATATTCAATCACAGCAAGAATTATGCAATTGTCGAATTACAAATGCGCATTTCAAATAATATATTCTACATCCTGAATCGCTTCTGAATAATAGCCTGGTCCGTATTACATAATTTTTTACACTTTTTGAAATATAACTTTTATTATATTTAACCTATTCCCAAAATACTCGAAAATTTACTTTACAATCTATATTAATTTGCACTCATGAGTCTCGAGCAATGTCTTAGTTTCACTTTGCGCTTAATGCCGAGAAGGTTAACTGGGGTTAGCACATTTTTAAAAACTGCTTTCCACGTGCAGTATGTTAATGGAATATAATATATCGATGACGACGATACTGTGGAAGGTGTGTTGCAGCCGTTATGGTCCTTTCTCGCAAGTTGCGCAGACACACAGGTCTCGGAACCACACGGTAGAGATATAATCCCACGCGAACGAGTTTCGCAGTTCATTGATACCACGAACGAGTGCGAGCGGTAGGTAAAGCGAATCCGACCCACGCCCAACCATAGCTATATCCTCCACAGCCTCCGCACTCTCGCCGCCCCCTTCTTTTCCATGGTTATTTACTCTTTATTTACAATCATGTACTTTTGTGTCTACGTTCGCCGTAATGTATTCAGAATTATCCAGTTTTTCGCGATTTGATTACAATCGAGGCTTTAAGGATTTTTCACATTTTGCTTCTTCGCCCCGATGAAAAATATATACAATATATATACGAAAATATATTATTTATATCTGGAATAGAAAACTTCTTGAACGATAATGTTACTTTAAAAATATTTTATTTATTTTAGATGTATCACAAATATATTTCTCACTCGCATATATTTCGTATAGGTATCTCAAAATATATCTCAGTAATGGTATTTTTCGGACCAGATATGTTGAATATCTGAGATATATTTTTCAATATATCTTGAATGTACTTTTTTTTATGTAGAGGAAGTTTTGTTTTTGAGAAAAGAAATATTCGAGATTTTTATGTCAAAATACTCAGAAGGGTCTGAAACGTCGGAAAAAGTGGTCAGAAAAATTGTCCAGATATACATACTTTTTCAGATTTTCAAATAATTTCTAACAATATGTTCAACTTGAATAAAGCTTGCTTTAAGAATGTAATCACATTTTGTGAACTCCTTATATGATATGTTTCATAATTTTTTTAAATTTTAACGAGACAGGTAAAATCGTTGAACGATTTGTTATAAAACCACATGGGTTCGCGAATCCATAAAATGATTCGAAAATGGATTCGCATCAAAATTGGCGAATCCATTTCAGAAGAAAATCTGCGATTAAAACAAGGTTTGTTCGCCTTGCTGTGTTCAATATTTCAAATTCTATTTTCAACAAATGAAAAATGTTTACATTTGTATAATGATTTTATTATTTGTTTATATACTTTGTTCACATACGTAAACTTTGTTTCCAAGATTTTTTATTTTCGTTTTTATATTAAATTCTGTTTCGTTGATCCAAGGATTGTGAACCCAAATTCATAAATTTGTTGAATTTAGATTTCATTCATATTATATTTCATTT
Organism: Tromatobia lineatoria; assembly: GCA_949699805.1. Taxonomy (NCBI): domain Eukaryota; kingdom Metazoa; phylum Arthropoda; class Insecta; order Hymenoptera; family Ichneumonidae; genus Tromatobia; species Tromatobia lineatoria. The sequence continues at coordinate 12,383,912 of OX453044.1, forward strand.
ATGAATAATAATAATTTATCTCTTTTGATTCTGACGATTAAAGGCATCGATAACTAGACTGATCGAACTTTCGATTACTCCCTCTTATGCCTCCATCTCTTTTCCTTTGGCCTTATCCACTCACCCAAGTCCATCGAGGTACGAGTCACGATTCTCGTTCACTCGAGCTACTGGAAATAGCGAGGTCGATCTACAGACCGGATGGAGCCGGAACTCGTGAAGAAGGATGCGAGGACTCGAGTTCTCTGTATTAAAATTACGATTGATAGGTTCGCAGGAAGTCGGCGTCAATTAAAGAGCCGCTATTTAAAAGAAATTGAGGATGTAGGATATGAAAATAGGGTGGATGAGGAATGACAATAAAATTAAGAAAATTGTACTTCAGTATGCTCGTTGAGACAATAAAAACAAGAACAATTGTGAAATTATAAAATGAATAACGAAGATGTTTTAATTTCTACAAAAGCTATTCTTGTCTCTTAACAGAGAGGGTTTCGTTATGATCATTTTTTATTTGTTTCGAATCTCAGTAAGTTCAAAATGTACTAATGCGACTGCAATTCAAACAATTGGAAAAAAATGCATGTGTATATGAGGCATTTCATGATTGTTCACCCACTAAAAAGAACAATTCTGCAAATTTGTAAAATATTGGATTCTATAATTGCAACGAATGCAGCAAGTCAATTATTTTTATTGTTGGTTGTACTTTTCAATCATTTATTATTTCAACCAAAATATAATATATGAGGTCACACCATTTCGTTTAATGTTAATACGAAATTTTAACCCGGTAGCTAAAAATTCGTTTGTGTCAGAACGTTACCGTACTATGTCAAAATTTTTTAATTCTTATAGAAATAAAATGCGTCACACGATTTTTGAAAAATGAATAATTGTCAAATTTCAAACCTAATGTTCCATGCATTCATTCTACTAATTTAACGAAAGATTTGGTTAACAGTATACTTACTAATTTGCCTAGTGTTAAGGGGATACTCAGGTGATCACGATGAAATTTTTTTTCATCGCTCAACTTTTCATCTCAGATAAGGATATTTAGACATTTTTTTTTCAATTCAAAAATCAAAATTAAATTTTTTTTTTCCAGTGTATCGCAAATCCCAAACCTAATCTTTTTTAAAATGTTATACTGAACGTAGAAATTTTTTTTTTTTTTCGAAAATTCGAAGCGTTCGAATTATTCATGAAAAAAAAAAACCATTATTTATGGAGAATCAGCATCTGATAATATTTTGAGTATGAAATGAGTAGAGAAAAAAATACGACTTTGCAACAAATATAGACTTCAGAAAGTGAAAAAAACAATTAAAATTTAAAAAAAACGAACCACAATCGCAGATTTTGAATTTTCTCTTCGAGAATTTTATCCCACATTCAAAATAACATAAAAAAAAGATTACGTTTGGGATTTTCGATACACTGAAAAAAAAATATTCAATTTTTATTTTTGAATTTAAACAAAAATTGACTTCATATTCTTATTTGAGATGAAAAGTTGAGCGATGAAAAAAAAATTTCGATCACCTGAGAAATAATGTTACTGGATTTGGCAGGGGCTTATCCTCTTAAGCGCCCTCTGTGTGATGCTAGATAATCATACAGCTATAAAACGCTCGTGAAAGTAGCGCATAGGAAGATGAGAAGGAAAAAAGGGATGTATGAGTGCATCAACAAGAGCCAGCGCAAGATGAGCAAAGCATTCGTCCTGGCCTTTGAGCTGAACCGCCCGCGCATTCCATCGAGATGACTCCAGCAGACAGAAGTGGCGACCCCACTTTAGTGCGTGAGACGTAGGTGAAAACCGTACTTGTTGGTGCCTCGGAGTCGTGGTGGCTATCGTTTCACGAATGGGAATCGCGTTCGTGATCCGCAATAGCTAAACGGGTATACGACTTTCCTGGAGACGACAATATGAAGAAGAAGAAGACGAAGAAAGACAAGGACACGGACATAACCGTGGTGGACATTGTCTACGGTGTCGCGCGCCGTTCCGCTTGCAGCGGTCCAACCAACACTCATGGCGACTTATAAGGACACTAAAACTTGGTTCTTGACGATAGGAGGAGGCAGAACAGAAGAAGAAGCTGAAGAAGGACGAGAGAGTCGTAAAACCGGCTGCGCCATCTACGGTCGTCAGCTCTGACCGTCAGCGACCAGAGTGGCTGGGGTTTTGCGACAATCTTGATGAACCTGCTAACCCTGTCTTTTTCTCTTGCCACTTGTCTTCGAGTGTTTCCCTTATTTTCGACGATGTAACTGTTGCAACGTCGTTGCTACTTTTTCTCTGCCCTTAATTAACGTCTCTTTTTCTTCTCTCATTCTCTACCACATTTATCATCACAGTAGTTTCACGTAACTTTTTGAGATTCGTAAATTCCTGTCATGTAGTTTCCCACATGTGTCCTGTTATGTGGTTTTATGTGGTTTCCCATAAAAAAACTTTGCTGCGATTTACGTTTCAAATTGGCCTCGAAGTGTAACTTCAGATCAAATTGAAAATGAAATTTGGGTTTCAATTTTTTTTGGGATAACTTTAGACCTTAAGACCTAGTTTAACATGAGAAATGGGATGAATTCAAAGGTCGGACTAAAAATCTAACTTATTATGAATTGCAATTCGAGGTTAGAATTGAGATCAAATATCAGGTCAAACTTGACATCCAACTTAACATGAAATTGGAGGTCTTACATGAAATTAAATTTTCAGGTTAAACTTCTGTTCAGACTTCAGATTCCGTTTAAAATGAAATCTGAGGTACAACTTACAATATCATCTAAGGTTAATTATAAAGACCGAATGGAAATGAACATTCACATTATCTGCTGGTCAAACTTGAAAGGCAATATGAGGCTAAACTAGAAGCCAGACTCGAAATGCGATTCGAGACTAATCTTGAGGTCAAACATGGAATGCAATTTTAAGTTAGTTTTGAGGTCAAACTTGAAATGCAATCTAAGGTTAGTATTGAGGGCAAACTTAAAATGCAAGTTGAGGTTAATCTTGAGGTCAAACTTGGAATCCAATTTAAGGTCAATCTTATGGTCAAACTTGAAATTCATTTTAAGGTCAAACTTAGAATGCAATTTAAAGATAATCCTGAGATCAAATCTGTAATGCAATTCAAGGTTTATCTTGATATCCAACTTGAAATGCAATTCAACTTTAATCCTGAGATCAAGCCTGGAATGCATTTTATCATTTATCTTGAGATGAAACATTTGAGATTGATCTTGTCGTTCGATCCAAGATGTAATTGAAGGGTGTACTTGAACTTCAATCTTAAATCAATTTGAGATTAACGATAAGACAAAGTCTCGTTTTAATCTTAAGTATGATTAGCCTGAAGTTGCATACTTGAGACCCTATTTGAAACCGTTGAAAGTGAGGTTAATCCATGGATAGTAAATTGTTTTCGTAGTTTCCACTGGATATTAACCAACAACGCAAGAATGTGCAAACGATGTCTCAACTTTAGTAACGACCGTTTATAATAGCACTGGGCGGGTGCTAGAAAAGCCCTCTAGAGCCGCTGCACCGAGACTACGAAGATGGGAAGAAGCCGAAGATGAAGCTGAGGAGATTGCTCGACGGAAGTTTGAACATCTTTCAAGTTCCATTGACCCGAGAAACGCCGACGCTCTTCTCGACGCCGAGACGAAGACGACGAAAACGAATAGAACGACGAAGACGAAGAAAACTAAATGGAGGATGTGGCTATGTTGCTCGTATTCCTGTCGTCTCACGAGTGAAACACACTTGCACACGCAAATATGCTTTCCAGCAAAGAGCCCAGTAGCCGTATCTCGCAAACAAGAGTCCAACACGCTGTACGATGCACGGAAGAAATCTCAAAAAAGAAAACAAAGACTTGGAAGAACCGGCGCAAAACAAGACGTCCAAGGGACGCGGCGAACTGAGCCAAACTCCAGAAGGAACAGGAAGACCCTAGTCAGCGTCAGAGCGAAGCAAAGGATGCGGCGAAGAGAAAGGAGAAAAAGGAAAGATTAAACCAGACTCCGAAAATAATACGCCGTTGGTGTAACGGCTCGTTGTCCGATGCGGGAGATGCCGCGAATACGAGATGATGACCGCCAACAGGTTATCTTGATGCATTGTGCGCAAGAATTATTTTGACCTTTGGACGGCGCTGGAATTTTTTACGAAATTTTTATTTTCTCATCACATACAGAGTATGTAAAAGAGAAGTGTTGCAATTTTAAAAAAATCGACTTCAAGATTTTAATGGAAATACATGTTTTGAGTGTCCTAGATGCCAAAAAACACATTAACTCACGAAATGCGTAAAATTAAATCGTGATATAGAAATTAAATCTATAGAATGACACTAAGATGTAGAACTGAATTGCATAGAGTTAGACCAAGATGTAGAACTGCGTAGAAATGCGTAAAATTACGCCAGAATGTAGAACGAAAGTGCACAGAATTAGATTAAATGTCGAACTGAAATATGCTTTCAGTGTTGCATTGAGCAGCCAAACCATAACAACTATATGACGCAGTCTCCACATGTAATGCTGGAATCGTGATATTTTTTAGCATAAGACGAACACATTTAGAAATTCATCCACGTTTATGTTCGCAATAAAATATTCCAAGTGTGCATAAATAAATTTGTGGAAAAAAACGCAAGTCAAATGTGGTTATGTAAAATATATTATAAATAAACGACCATATATAAAACTGAAATGTGTAGAAAATATTGTCAGCCGAAAATTTGATATGATTCTCCATAGTGATTTGAAATGGCCCATAGAATAATGTGTAGAACAAAATAATGTTTATAAAGTCATCCATATCAAAGAAATTCGATACACTAGTCAAATGTTACGCTTCTGTTTATCTATTAAGCAATTCAGCTTACAGATGGACTTTAATAGATTACAAAGTATAAAACTGAAATGTGTAGAAAATATCGTCTGCCGGAAGTTTCATATCGTTCTTCATAATAACCTGAAATCGCCTATAGAATCTTGTATAGGAGAAAATAATATTTGGCAAGTCATCCATATCATTGAAATTCGATACACCAGTTAAATTTCACGCTTCCGTTTATCTATTAGGCAATTTAGCTTTCAGATCGGCTTCAATAGATCAGAAGGCGGTCGATATTCTGTTATTTATAGATTCGTAGCGCAACGAATGGCAAGGTAAATTATGATACTCTCCCAATGCCTGAGGCTTTTGAGGGCTCGATTTGAGCTCACAAACAATGTTTATGCAACACCAACGATGCTTATGCTTTTGGTATTCTTGGCCCTGCGGCATATGGGCTTGCAGAATGCCAGCAGGGCTATGTAATTGATGGGGTACGACCGACAGAATGAGCCCTATGTGATGAATTAGTTTGATGTAAAAGCATAGTGCACAACGAAAGGAATAATGGAAGCCAATATCAACCGCGTGGACCTTTGCCCTTCTGTTCTTCGTACCTACAGTCTCCGGGTCGTTCTCTTACCGTGAGGTGAATTTCATTTCAACAAGTAGCGTTTAACGAGCTGCACCAACTGTCGACAATTGCAATTTTGGTCTCCTGCCCCTTAAGCTTTTAGACTAAAGCCCTGCAACTCTTAAGTAATATAACCCCAAACTTGAGTATGACGTGAATGGTATTTCCACATTTCAGATTACAAATGGCAGGTAGACTAAATTATTGTACATTTTGCTTGTATTTTCTAGTAATTGAATATTGTAACTGGGATTTTATTCTATCAATTTTGAAAAGCTTGTCAAGCATTTCAACTTTAGACATTTGTTTGTTTATTTAAAAAATGAAAAAAAAGGACTATGTAATTGATGGGGTACGACCGACAGAATGAGCCCTATGTGATAAATTAGTTTGATGTAAAAGCATAGTGCACAACGGAAGGAATGATGGAAGCCAATATCAACCGCGTGGACCTTTGCCCTTCTGTTCTTCGTACCTACAGTCTCCGGGTCGTTCTCTTACCGTGAATTTCATTTCAACAAGTAGCGTTTAACGAGCTGCACCAACTGTCGACAATTGCAATTTCGTTCTCCTACCCCTTAAGCTCTTGGACTAAAGCCCTGCAACTCTCAAGGACTATAACCACTAACTTGAATATGACGTGAATGGTATTTCCACATTTCAGATTACAAATGGCAGGTGTATAGACTGAATTATCGTCCATTTCGCTTGTATAATCGAATAATAAAATGTTTGTAACTGCGTTTTCATTTTATTAATTTTGAATAGCTTGTTAAGTACTTTTAGTTTAAACATTGATTTGTTCCTTTCAAGAATAAACAAACAAAACGCGAAAAGGTGCTTATCCTCTCTTAAAAAAGACACGGCACGTCAGGAGCCGAAATATCGAAAAAAAAACTTCAGAGTCTTAAAGTCGCTGTAGGATCACGTGTGGCGCGCTTTTCGAATTGTTGTTTTTTTTCGCAGTTTGAGATAAAATACATCTTTGGTCGGAAACAGATTTTTCTTCTCTAACTTTCATTTTTCTTTGTAAAAAAAAAGACATAGCATATCAAAGGTTGGTTATATCGAAACACTAAAGCAGAGACAGTCACGTAAAGTTGCTAATCGTATAAGCATGCAAATATCATGTTTAGTCATAAGGAGAGACTATTCAAAATCGGCTAAAATGTTTAGTTTCTGCTTTCCCTTAACAGATCAAAACCGCGCCTGCGTTAAAAATAATAATACGTTTAAATAGTAAGGCCGGAAAAATTTGAGTTCAAAACTGACCGATCTATATCCATTTCAATCCCAAATCGACCGATTAGACCGGTAAATAAACGTTCCATTCGAATTTGCTTGAAATATTCCTAAATTAAAACAACCGCTTGTAAAACCATTTTTATCAAGCGATTGACAGCTTTTATCCAAAATCGGTTAAAATATTTGGTTTCACTTTGCACCCAACCAGATTGAAGCACGCATGTGGTAAGGGCTTCCTTTTTACGTCAAAACACGACAAAAAAAATCCTACAAACGTTACACGCAATGTATTGTGAATACGCGTCTATAATGATGGACACCGAGAAGACGAAACCAGAATGTAAAGCGCGGCTGGAGCCGCAGAGTACAACCGCTTGAATATAAAGCGATTCGACAGAGCCCCTTGAGAGTCTGTAGGGTTTTCATGCGTTACGAATGCGGGCACGCGCCCCCCTCAGGAAAACGCGAAGAGAGCCTTAAAATTCTACAGCGAGGCATCTCAACATCAGCTGCTTCCTGTCCCGCCTTCGTATTGACACTTCTCACCAGCCCAGAAACCCACCCAGGCCAACAATGGCCTCACCACGGTTTCATCTAAATTTCCATCGGTCTCGAACCGCATGAAAACCTGGAATAGATTGAAACATGTCCGATGGTCGAAAGGAATGGAAAATAATGTCTTACCCTGTTCGGTTGAACGTGCCAGCTTCTGCGCTTTCCGTGACGTTGAAGACCGTCTTCCGAAATGTTTAAATCTGCTTTGCTTCCACTTAGACAACCACCGTTGTCGTACTGACCCACCAAAAGTCGTAATCTGTTGCCTGGACAAATTCCCTGTCGTGATACAAAAAAAACCTTCGTTAATTATCATACAGCACAGAGGAAAATGTAATTCCGAATTGCCATCGGTCAGTTTTGGTCATTTGACCAATAAGTTACTGATATATGAGCGGAAATAATGAGGTTAATGTGTATTCTTAAAAATGTTATGAAATTTACAACACGTGCAACATACGAAGTTTTATGGAATATGCAAGCCAAGTATATCGATTTGTAATTTAAATATGTTGGGATGGAAAATTAATAGTTTCATTTTTTATTTAATATTGGTGAATTGAAATTTCGATTTAGAAAATGACAATTTCATAGATTCGTCTATTAAATTACAGAATTTATAAGAGGAAATGGAATGATTGCAGAAGAAAATTATTTACTGAGTAAATATTTGCAATGAACAATTCTGATCTCTCGGTGAATTCTGTTTATTTTTACTTCCTGTAAAGAAAGCGCTTTTCTTGAAACTTTTTAAAAAAATTTTTCATCTCGGGATGCTCAGAATGCTGTCGCAAAAGTTGAGAAGAGTCATTTGCACGAAATATCCGCATGAGTGTATTATACACATATACACATTGTATGTGTGTGTATGTATATTTGGATTTTTAGTGGCACGATAGCGACCGCAATTTTTAAGATATCGGCCTGAAATTGGGTACACGAATAAAGTGTGGGTAGAAAAAGCCTGAGTTCAAATTTCGCGTAACTTTACTGGGACATGTGAGTCATTAGATCGTAAAATATGAACATTAATATATAAGAGCGATTCCACCGAAAATCACCGAATATAAATCTACATTAACTTTTTCGTTATTGGCTATAAATTTCCACACATTTACATTTTTCAGAAATGTATGAATGATGAAACTGTCCCAAAATTAGAAACCTCCAATATCTCATCCGATTTCTATAATTTTGTATTCGAATTTGGCAAAGTTTCTACAATAAAAAACCCGATTTTTTTTAATTAAAAAAAAAAAAAATGAGAAGCTGAGTTTCAGTGGAATTACTCATACGTTATCGCAAAGGTCCACTAACAACTTCAAATTCTCACCCAAAATAAACAATTTCGAAAAGGCTACATTTTTAAAAATGTACCTGAAGACCTTTTCAAAAGTCTTTGTAACTAAAAAATTATAGTCACTGTGAAAAGTCTCTTCAGGTGCATTCTAAAGATATAGCCTATTAAGAATAGTTCACTTCGGGTTAGAATAAAAAAATTGTAGCAAAATGGGTATGACCTTTACCCTGCATATTCGAATTCGTGCGAATCATCGGTACATATATTCATTTGGATCCACATATATATTCGGTTCATGTGATTCTAATTTCATGTACCCCTCGTGACTCGGTTGCTGTCTCGCGTAGTGTGAGTTATTGCGTTAACGGTGGTGAGCGAGGCGAGCTTCGCGTGAGTGCAATTTGTATGGAAATAGGTATGCAAATGTAAATAGCGCAGGAGAGCTTCTACGATGGATGGGAAGTGCATGCGGTACCGCGCCATACACCACGATTCGTCAACATCCCCTCTTACTTTATTGAGGATGAATCAGAGCTTAGTCGGACACTTTCTCTGGGCTCTCTTCATGTTGTGATAATCGCCTTGTCATATCGGAGTCAATGACCATCAGTGATCGTGATCGTTACATACTGAACAATTTAATTCTGTGCACACCTTGTATAAAAACTTACAAGAAAATTCAGATATAAATTGTTGTGGGGAACGATAAAAATAACTGTTATATAACTGTCCCATTGTAAAGTTTTCAAAAAAACGAAATTTTTTTTTATTCGCAGAAAAGCATATTTAATTTCGAGATCAAATCTCAAATAGTTTTTGAATTTTTTTATTTTATTTTTTTTATTTGCTGCTGCTTCCACTTAAAAGTAAATTATTCGGTTAACTTGAAATTTTTATGGCGCGTTCCAAACATGTTTTGTTATATGATGATATAGGATTTTTTTTATTGCACTGAGAACAATGTATAGTTGAATAGTGGATCCACTATACAGATATAATTCTTAGGAGGGACGATCATATCGATTATTATTGGATATATTAGGTATTTGATTAGTTTATTATTATGTCTGTTGCTATAATTTTTTTGTCATTATCGTAACTATAAAAGAGAATCGTCCTTACTAGAAATTGTATGGTAAAAGGTCAGAATACGTACTTTTGCAGTAAAAAAAATTAAGAAATCGATTGTTATCGGGTATTAGATATTTGATTAGTCGAGCTACGATTATGTTTGTATCTATTATTTTCTTGTCATTGTCGTAACTATAAAATAGAATCATCCCTACAAGAAATTATATTCTATGGTAAAAGGTCATAATACGTACATTCACAGTAAAAAATAAAAAAATAAAAATAAAAGAATTTCTTCGACACAACCTAGAGAATACCTATATTATCTGACGTATCCATATGATAATTTGATCGTATCAACACAACATTCAATCAAAAATATTAAATACATTGTTCAACTAATAAAATTTTAATTCCCTTCATCAAAACGACCAATAAAATATATAATCCGTTAAAATGAAGAGTTAATTTAAATATTTTCGAAAATGGTTTACTTGAAAATTCAGTTGATAGAATTCAATATTTCTCTCAGTGAGAAGTGGACAGATTACGATTATTTCAATTTTGTACGCGTTTTTTATCCTGAAAGTTTCGTAGCTGAATTCTTCTATTTTTATTTTAGAAGACAAAAGCATTTAAATATAAAAGGCGAAAACTTCAGTTTTTCAACCGATTTTACTTCTTACATTTAACAATATTTTCGCACGTTCTTCTGTCTGTTTTCGTACATCACGATGAGTAAGTTCTGCTGCTTCACAAAATCGATCAGGCCATCGGGATTGAAGAGACTGGATAACGGAGCAGATGTTGCGGACGTGGCAATACGGGACCCGCGAACTACATCGACAAGACTACTACCCGGGCAAAACTTCTGTGTGTAATTTGTGCTGCAGCGCCAGTAGCTTTACGGCCCCTATATCACTAGCGGATCAATTGTCTCCTAATGGAAGCAAACTCTATAGATTCACTATTGTAGAGAACGTACAATAGATCTCCTCTCGTTGCGGCGAGCAAACATAGCCAGCGATATTTCATCGCCAACAGAAACATTTATTCAATCTACATTTCTATTGATAATGTGAAAGCTTGGGAAACAATGACTTTGTAAGATTCAAATTATTCAAATTACTAAGGATTGAATTTGTACTCTCAATTTAAATTTAAACTTGAGTTCACCCTTTGAAGTTTAAAGTCCGAACTTGAGTCTTAACTTTATTTTGAGATTAAAGTTTAGAATTTATTTTGGGGTTAAAGTCCGAACGTAAATTCTTACTTGAGTATTTTCTTCATATTAAATTTCATGTGCTTTATTCGAATTTAAGTTTGATTTCGTTAACGGTAAGTTCGAATATTAAATTCGTTTTTCCAATTAAACTTTAACTTGAGTTTGTACTTCATTTTAAGTTTGAAGTACGAAGCTAGGTTTCAACGCAAAATTGTGTTAAAACTTGAGTTTAAAAATGACATCAACCTTAAGATTAATATTTACATTGAACCTGATTTTCATTTTAGTTTACTCTCAAAATGAAATTCAACTAGTTCCGTAAATTTCAACATAAGTTGTATTGAACTTGAGCAAGAATTTTAACAATGGACTTGATGAATTTAGTTCAAACTCAAGCTGCACCTCGAATGTTCTCTGTTCAGAGTGAACGTTCAGTTTTAACTTTAGTTACGGTATCGATCCAACGTTGAGTTATTATTTATATTACAATATTTATTATTTTTGTTTCCTCATAAAAGAAACTTTGTTTACGTTTAAAAAAAAGGAGTTTTTCACGACAGGACACTCAAAATGGTCTACAGGGTCGACAAAAGGGATTTTAAAAAAATATCTGAATGTATATGTAGGTGTGAGTATGTGTGTGTGTTTGGCAGGTTTGCAAAATTCAAACCACTGTATTTCGAAAACGGCTTCAACAATCAAGCTGAAATTTGGTACAGTGGTAAAGGAACAAAGCCCTTTCCTATGTATAGATTTTCAAAATTCAAAAAGGAAAATTCCAGATATTATAAGACATACATTTTTCGAAAAATGGCTGTATGATATATACCTGCCGCAATTTTTTAGCTATCGAGCTGAAACTTGGTATAAAAATTCAACAAGGGAATGCAACCTTCGGAATTGACTTTTCGCCAAATCGGTAGAGTGGTTTCGTTTTTATGAGATTTTGAAATTTCCAACAAAAAAAAATCGGTCTGCTCTAATTCAAATTCAGATAAAACGTCAACAAAGCGACTGAAATTTTTTTGAAAGCGACAGGTAATATAACATTTAGCACTGCTATGTACCGAGTTTTCTTTCGAAGAGCTTCCTCAATGAGGAAGCCAAAAATAAAATAAACAAACTTCTTGGTAAAGACGACTTTGTGAAAGATAAAAAGGATGCAAAGTAGAACCTTGCACATTACTTTCTCTATATTTGTAAAGTAAGTTCAAGTGAAAATTTTTACTTTTTACCTCACACCATTGAAATGCACTGTATGTCTTTATGAAATTGCAGAATTGTAATATTTGTCATCTATTTAATGAGGTTTTAATGCAAGATTTTTTTAGAAGAAGTATATAATTGCCAGAACTTTTTTTCTATGACTTTTGTCAAGTAACTGGATCCCCTTAAACCTAAACTTAAGTTTAAAATACACCTATAAGATTCGTGATCGATTTTACAATTACCGGTACGACGCTTAACTTAATGTTGCTAACTTAACCTCCTTCAAATTATAAATAACCTGAAACCGAATGATAATTATCTTCTCGTGTACGAACTCTTAAAACTCCAGCCTCTGAAAAAATCTTAAAGAAATAACCAAATGAAAAAGTGAGAGAAAATGTTTTGACAGATGTCAAGCTATCGCCACGATCACTCAAGAAGTCTTGGCGAAGGGTGTAAACAGCAGCAGCGGCAAGAGCATCAGTAACCGGGTCTCTCGGGCCGAGAAGAGTTATTTGATGACCGCGAAACTATCTTGCTATCTCGTTTCTTGTCTTGGTAACAGATGTTGGACGAGCAGACGCCTCGAGCGCAGTTGAGACGAGTAACAACTATAACTTGAGTTACAACGCTATCTCGACAACTTCTCGGTGTGCAGCATCTATTGAGGATGCATGGATGTATGGGCGCAATGGTGATTGCAAGTGCACATGCGGACGCGATATAGCTCGCGGATATTATATCTCAAAGTGAGATGCAATGGAAAGCGAACGAACGTCTTGGGCTCTTTCTGATCTTTGCCATGATAAAAGAGCTTGAATTTTTTTATTTTCTGCTCTCGTAACTATTTTATGGCGAGCAGGATGTGCGAATTAATCGCTAAGCATTTACAAGTCATGTCGATGACATTTGCTTAAGCGTCAAAATTAAGCGTCTTGGGCTCTTTCTGATCTTTGTCATGATAAAAGAGCTTGCGTTTTTTGAATTTTTTGTTCTCGTAACTATTTTATGGCGAGCAGGATGTGGGAATTAATTACTAAGCATTTAGAAGTCATGTCGATGACATTTGCTTAAACGTCAAAATTTGCAACGCTCATATTTTCGACAAATATGTGCATCGCTCAAATTTCCGTCAAATATTTGCATCGCTCATATTTCCGTCAAATATTTGCATCGCTCAAATTTCCGTCAAATATTTGCATCGCTCATATTTCCGTCAAATATTTGCATCACCGTTCTGAAGCGTAAGCGAGATTTTTTTCGTATTTTTATATGATTTTTATATGTTTTTTATGATTTTGAATCAATTTGATATTTTGGGGATCAAACTTAATTTCGAATCGGTTTTGTATTCCGGGGATCAAAATTCATTATGAATCGGTTTTGTATTTCGGTGATCAAAATTCATTTTGAATCGGTTTTGTATTTCGGGAATGTTCATTCATTTTTAATCAATTTTTTATTTCGGTGACCTTAATAAATCTTGGATCGGTCTTGAATTGAGGTGAACTTATTTTTCTTTGGATCGCTTTTGAATTTCGGCAATCAAAACTAATTTTTAATTAATTTCGATGCCGAAAACTCAAAATGGTCAATTGGTGAATGACGAAAATAATCTGAATTCACGCTCGATTTAAAAAAAATTGAGGATCCATTATATGACGGACTAAAAACGCAAAAAATTTATGAATATGCCTAAAAGTCAAACAATTTATAACGCAACGTAAAATTGCACGTGGTAAGTAAATTTTGAGCCATTTACTCCAAATCTAAATCCAAAAACCTCAAACATAAAATAAGTGCACCAAACGCTCTAGAAAAGTCGTACGACTGACATGCTCATAAGATCTTCAAATCCGAGAATACAAAGATTAATTCATTAATTGTCAGTAATTAATAAAATTAATTGTCAGTCAACATATGAAATTAAAAGTTAACTTTTTTAACAAAAAAGTTTATCAAAATATATTTGCCTAAATAGTAATAAAAAAATATATCACTCAAATTTCTTTTTCAAACTATTTCCTACGAAATAAAAATAATTTATTCTATAATTTCTCAAGCCAAAAATGTTGATCAATTGAAAACTGATGATTGAATATTGAATTGAAATTGAAAATAGAATATTAAAAATTCACTGCACCTGCGTTTTAATTTCAATTTGATTGAAACAATAATTACCTGTCGCCCTCGAAGAGCGCAGAGCCACCATCCTTCAAGCCCTGAAGTGTTTTGCTCGAGAACTGTAAGTACGTCTCCTTTCCGGAAAGCCAATTCGTCCGGCGCCTCAGCAATATTGTCGTAAAGTGCTCGGGCTTTAACGCATTTTTGCTGCAAAGAGAAAAACGACAAAATTTATTAGTGTCACAGATTCCGATTAAATGTACAGAGGCTTTCTATTTAGAGATGGAAAGATGCGTGTAGCCAACAAATAAACCAAATGTTCGCTAGCATTACCGCTGAAGATCCTTACGAACTGCGTAAGAGTGGCAGTTGAAAACTCGCGTCTCGAGTTTCAACTCTCAAGTGAGTTCAATTGAAGTGCTCGAGAGCTGCGGGACAAGAAACGAGGGAGCAAAGTGCCCCGCATTCAATGAAATATTGACGTCATCCACAAACTGCGAGAGAAAAGACGGAAGAGGCTGCGAGTGAAGTAAATTGTACCGAAGACTTTGACGGATTCCGCGATAAATTGGTTACGCGAATCTCGCAAAGTGCATAAAGTGCCTCATTCAGAAAATCGACAAAACTCTATTTTCAGCTTCGTTGACAAATCGTTTTATTCTGAATAGGGTTACTTTTGTTTATAGATCATTGCACTCTGAGAGTGGAATTTTTGAACGTAACTTGAAGCTTAAGGGATTTAGGCACATAAAGAAAGTCATAACGAAAAAAATTCTTGAAATACCTTCAAGTAATACTAAAATGTGTCCAATTATGGGACTAGTCAAAGAGTTTGAAAAGAAAGTGGCTGAATTGACGAAGAATCTCGCATATATGAGTGAACATAATTTCAATGAACGAATTGAAAATAAGTTCAATTTTTATGTAAAATAATTTCTCATTCAAGTGCAATAAAACATTAATCACTCCATAGAAAGGTTAATTCGCGGTGAAATGATACTCATAATCATTATTTTGTGGCAAACATTTGTTGTGTTTATTAAAAAAAATTTTAAGTTTTTAATGAATTCAAAGAAAAACCGTTTTCCATCGAAGTACCTGAAATATTGTAGGAAATATGAATAAATCGGTGTTGAAATTTATTATCCAATATATTAAGTATGAACCGGACTGAAATTTTTTTTGAAATACTCAGCACTTTTGTCTCAGTAATTATTCAAAAATTTGTTTCAAGCGCTTCAGATAATTATTGCAAAATAAAAACTATTAACTTAGTTATGCGATAAATTTCATGCAATTACATGATGAAAATTGATCTAACTTCAATGTTCCAGATTAATTCGGAACTTTTTTTTCATTAATTTAAATCTGTTGGTTATTATTAAAATCCGAATAATTAACTATTTCGATGAATCAAAATCAATGATCGCGTCACATTTATCTTCCTGTCGTTTGCATTAAAAGTAATGTGAAAATCGAAAGTAATGAAACTTCATGTCTGCTGAATAAAGTTTTGGCTAATTTTTGCGAGCTGATTTTGCGTCTGTGCTTGCGAGTGATTTTGAAGGATTCAACGCTAAATTGCGTAGACAAACTCCGAAAGCGGCTCCTGTTAAACTTTCTAAATTAGGCGCGCGAACGCTCGCCCTCTCGTCGCCAAGTAATTGGTAGAGAAGTAATTATTTTCCAGCGACAGAACGAGGCGAACGGAGAGTAATTGACGCGTCGTGTTTTGCGAACATATCTCCCTTTCTACGTTCTCCAACCGAAACCATTAATTTCAACGAAAACACGTTGAAATATTTTGGAGGAGTGGAAATAAATTTCAAATTTTTTTAAATACAAAAAGAAAGGATATTTGCTCTCTCTTAATATTTTTTATAAATCTAACACAGTGTGATATATTTTTTTGCCAGTTTCATATTTTCCTCGCGTTAGGTGCCAATAATTTTTAATTGTTCTGACATTAATCGACTATTAGAACCAATAAAAAAATTCCTGGAGAATTTTCATTGAGAGTAACTTTTATAAAAATGATTACCGTTTGTTTTATAAACTGAAAAATAAATATTAGAGCGACTATTTCAGATTTTATTGTCAGAATACTCAAGAACAATCACGAAAAATGTTGCATATCTTTGTATCCAATAATTTTCTATGAATTATTGTGCGAAAATGAAAAATCTGCCCAATACTATACGATCACTAAATGTGCCGAAAAATTCCCTGCTTTTCCCAAGAAAACTAAAATCACATTTTCATTATATTTTTTCAATAAATAAAAAAATTATATTTTCACCGTCAGAATATTCAGATAAAATCTGTGAAAAGGTTTTTTAGATTGCAAAGTTTTCATTTGCCTCTCGCTATGGGCTGAAATAATTTTTTTTTTACTCAAATGTATTTTTTTAACTCCCTGCAAATTTGTGTAAAAATTCAGAATTTTTTTTTAAAGCCTTGCATTTTTTCCGTTCTGCATGTTGACGTATTTTTTTTAATTCGCTTCAAATTTGTGTAAAAATTCAGAAGTTTTTTCTCAAAGTCTTGTATTTTTTTCCGTTCTGTACATTGCAGTCAGACTGAATTTTGAAATTAAGCCAATACAATCCTGAAACGGCTCCAAGGATTCCATTCTCTCTTTATGGCCTCGGCTTTCACATTGGAATTTAATGGAAGCATTTCTCGACGTCAGTCCACATGTATATGCGAATTAGGATGCGTGGAACGTCCTTGAAAATATACAGCGATGAAGTTGCGTAAAACGTTAGTAAAGAATCGCGCGGATTACCGGCCTTGGGTTAACCGTACTCTGATTAGAGTCTCGTCACTGGTCTATCTTTTTATGTGACCATGAAGTCAGTTTATTTTTAATCCATGATCACCTGTTTTGCATTTTTACCCTAGGAAATATCGAGGGTTAAAACCTCGCTAAGTTGGAACTAATCAATCACACTGTATGACTCAGTCAATACGAATTGTAGAGTTCAATTTTTTACAACTCATTTGTAAAGAAAAAAAGTTTAAATATTTTAATAGCTTTTAGCCTGAGATTCCTAATCTGTTTATTGCTTTCTCATTTCCGAATAAATAATTATTAGTCAATTTACCTGTCGAAAATGTTGAAACTATGTATTAATTTTTTTTTTAAATGGGGATTTGAGTAGTGGTCAAAAGATTCTATTTTAATAAAAGATGACATAATAGATAAATCGATTTTTTTAATGCATTGGTATGTTTGTAATTTTCTTTTTCATTGGCTTTTGAAAATTGCCAGAATAAATGCGAATCAACATATACTTTCACCCCATAAAATGCTTGCGAATATTCAAAATAGTGACTAACTTATATTTTACATTTTGTATCCTCTATTATGAAAGAACTTACTAACAAGAATCATTGTTCATTATCAATAAATATTATTGACCCAATGAAAAACCATTTTATGGTATCCGTCATTTTAATGTTTTAACTCTGTATTAGAATAAACCGACTAGTGAAGGAACGGTTAAGCAGACGACAAAACCCAGTGAATGAACATTTTTTATGCATTTATTTTTATGGACATAGTTTTTCTGCAAAAATTATCTATAAACGAATTAAAAAATAAATTATGTCCTGCGCAATTTCTATTATAATACCAATTCATATCAATTCAGCATTTAAAAAAATAAACTGTTTAAAAAAATGCGGATTATTTTCTATATTTTTGAATAATTTGAAAATTTCCTATAATTTTACTCGTTTATTGAGAAATATAATTTTATTTTGAAGAAAAAGAGTAACGTTCATAATGATGGCTTATATTGATCCAATGTCACGATTCATCTTCCAATAATTCTATATTTTATCCTCGACAACTTTTATAATAAGAGTAAACATAATTTCAGAAATGGTTGGACGTGAATGGTTTGCAGAAACTTATAACGGTGAAGAAAGTGAGTGATCGTTGTAGAAAAGACAGAAAAGAAGTAAAGAGGATACGAAGCAAACCTGTACTATCTAGTAATCGAGGGTGGGCTTGTCCTAAGCTAATATTTTCAAGGCGGGACCGCACACGCCTCGCGTCGTTATACATTTCTATGGAACGCTTTACGTTTTGTGCTTCTGCGCTTGTAACGTTTTATAACGCTTCAACGTGTGTAGTGCTGACTACTATGTAGAAAAGGCACGGGAGTCCCAAGACCGCCCGGCCCTTCCACTTATGGCCCTTATGAGTCAAGGTATTATATCCTGAGCTTCCCACAGCGCCAGAAGCAGACTCGATAATTCTACCGCCGCGGAGAATGAAGGGAAGATGAACGAGGCCCAAAAAGAACAATAACTTACTCTATACTTGAGCAATGCAACGTTGTTAAATCTAGCGTCGATCTCGTCATAGAAAAATTGATACTCGTATATCTAAGTGGTTGTGGGAATTTTAATTTTTTTATATAAATTTCGACAATTAATTTACACAGCAATCTTACTTTCACATAGACATGGTGTTCGGTAAACGGTCGATGTGAAATTGAAGAACATTTTCAGAATATTTGATAAACGTTGTCCAAAAATTTCGAAATCGTTTACCGAAAATTTTAAAAACATTTTTAGAAAATTTTAAAAACATTTTTAGAAAATTTTAAAAACATTTTTAGAAAATTTTAAAAACATTTTTAGAAAATTTTAAAAACATTTTTAGAAAATTTTAAAAACATTTTTAGAAAATTTTAAAAACATTTTTAGAAAATTTTAAAAACATTTTTAGAAAATTTTAAAAACATTTTTAGAAAATTTTAAAAACATTTTTAGAAAATTTTAAAAACATTTTTAGAAAATTTTAAAAACATTTTTAGAAAATTTTAAAAACATTTTTAGAAAATTTTAAAAACATTTTTAGAAAATTTTAAAAACATTTTTAGAAAATTTTAAAAACATTTTTAGAAAATTTTAAAAACATTTTTAGAAAATTTTACCAACATTTCTAGAAAATTTCAAAAACATTTCTAGAAAATTTCAAAAACATTTTTAGAAAATTTCAGGTTAGTTGCTGATGATATTTTGGAATGCTATTGAATTTGAGAGAATATGAATAATTCAAGGGATGCATGAAATTTTCAGCAGAAAACCAAATTTGAGAACATTTTAAGGACCACAGGACCCTCCAATTTCCATGGAATTCTATTTTTAGAAACTTGTATGTTATCATACGCAGAATGATCGAAAACATTGAGAAAAGTGGTTGCAAAAAAATGTGCATTTTCAAAAAGTATTCATGCCAACAGCAATTGATATTCAAAAATAAGTCGCAATTCAAATAAATAATCCAAGTTCTCAAAATTTTTACAATTTAAACAAAAGAACTGTGGCCTAGAAGTATGTAATTTGTGATAGAAACTTTAAAAAATGTCGAGCCCAAAAATAAATTACAATTGGAAAAAAACGAAATAAAAGATGTAAAATCTGAATTTCAAGTGTACAAATTGAATAAAATCTTTTTCATTGTTATGTGATATCGATCGTTCTCTTTGACAGTCTTTAATGAGCTCAAAGTCGCTTAATTGTTACTATATCATTCGATAAATCTCCAGACTTTGCTTTCGAACATAAAATCACAGCTAATTTTCGTCACAATGGAAGGAGGTTTCCGTGCTTGTTTCGTCGCAGGGGTTGATAATAATCGGCCAGTGGCCCTCGATGAGATTTTCCTCCTCGTGGCCCTAGAGGGTAATTATGACGATGAGAAAGATAAAGAGGGAGAAGGGCTTGGGACTGGAACGTTGATTATACCGGAAGAGCGATGACACTGACAGGTTCTCTCGTGACAGGGTTGACGGGGATGAAGATGAAGGGTGCTCCGTGGTTTCGTGGCAGTCTGGGCGCCAGCTAAGAGGAGATAGGAAAGGGGGGGGGTCACGTGGTACAGCAGTTTGCACAAGTGAAAGGCCCACGTGACGTTAAAACAGCCAAGTCACCCTTTCGGGCGATCAATGACGCGTTTTCACCTAGACACGCGACTTATCGTCATTTCTCTATTCATAAGTCCGCCTACGGTCGCTCTACATCATCTTTGTAATTTACATACACGCTTACAAGCTTCGCACGCGTAGTTGGGGTGCACTAGCGTTCCGGTTTGCGGGAGAAATTACATCCCCGGGCTAGCACGTGTCGGACGAGTGTCCCTTGTGACTTGAATACATGGATAATGGGGCGCTGTGTCCTAGTTCATTCCCACTATGAGAACGAAGAATGTGGACCATGCACGTTAAAGAATAGCCTTGTTGGTGTTCTCGAAAAAGCGGCATGAGAACCCTAAAATAATAGTATATTACGATACGAGTGAATTAAACTTTTTCTGACGAGGGTGAATTTGCAGCACGAGCTGAAGGCGAGTGTTGCAATCAAACGAGTTGAGAAAAACTTTCTCGCACGAGTTTCGTATACAATTTATTTCACGAGTGTGAGAAGTAGGCACTTCTTATGAATGTATGGACTTATGAATGTATACATAAGTTCACACACATCCCCTTGTATGGAATGGATTGGTTAATAAAAATTATGTACTACTACTACTCTGCTCTTTTTTTTTTCTCTGTCTGAACTCTTGCTTTATTTTTCTGTATTGCTCAGGTCCTTAGGGGACTCAATATCCCAGGGTCTTACAAATAAATAAATCTAAATCTAAAATCTCTGTATCTGCATTGCCGTGGATCGTTTCGTTTACGAGAAAAGTCCTGTTCATTCGCCATCTAGCGGCTGAAAACTCACAAGATTTCAATATTTCACAGTCATCCCCGGGCTAGCAAGTTTCGGGCGAGTGTCCCTTGTGATTTGAATACATGTAGAATAGGACACTCCTGGGACTTCAGGGAAGTAGGGACGAACACTACCTCGTTCCTACTATGAGAACGATGAATGTGGACAAATATCTGACTGCTAGAGACTGTACCAATGTTGCAGTTCAGTTTGCACAGTTAAACTCTTGCACTTCACGTCGCTTGCAAGAACGAAACGGTACAGCTGTGGAAGTTAACCGATGGCTAACTTTCAACGGCCATGCCATGTTCAACTTGTGTTTCCAAGTGCAGCTTAACCCCAAAATGATTCTCGAAGCTTTTGAAGGTCCAATTAAATATCGTTAGGCAGTAGATATACAGTTTCCCAGTGAAAAATAATGATTTCCAAATTTTCTGAATCTTACTCAGCTGTCCTTAATGTTGTTTTGTACTGAATCCGGCTGAAATCGGTACAGTAGTTAGGACTTTATGGGATGAAAGATTCAAAAAGCAATAACCAAGACCTGTTCAACAATATGACACAAGAGAAACTGGACAAAGGATGGAAAAGATGATAGCTTCCAGATTACCCATTCATGTCTCAAGATCAGAATAATGGAATCGCGTGATCTTCATTAATCTTCATTTACCACCTCATCCTGCGCTTTCTTCTTTCTTATGTATATATCCATTGAGAACTTTTTCTTGTTTGATGAATTAGGAATGAAGTCCAATTATGCCGAGGTGATAAAAGAGGAGCAGAAAAGCTTGAGCCGTCGGAGTTTGCAGCTTTGAAGGAGTCCAACTTGGGGCTGGAGATAGAATTATGCAGATTTCCGCCATCACCGGACAAGTCCGTTCAAGATTCACTTCCTTCTCTACCACACCCCATTCTTCAACATAATCTCCAATTCCCTCAAGAATATTTCACGTTCAGAGCTGGAAAAACATCCAAACAACCTAGACTATGAGAACCCTAAATCATATTGTCTTATCATTGAATCTCTGGATTGATATTGAGATCTTAACAGAAGATGAAGAAATAATTTTTGTCTCCATCAGAATTCTTTTCTACATTACCTGATATCAGCTCTTATCAGATTTTCCGAGAATTAATGCGTTACTTAAAATCATAATTATTTATGAGATGCAAACGGAAAATGGCGGTATTTAATGAATCCATAAACGCGACAAAAAAAGAAGCAAATAAAAAACAAATCGGACTCTGTTCATCGTAAGCATTTCCTTATTATTGAATCTTTATATTGTTACAGACATCCCAAAAACAGATTAAAAATAATTTTTCTTACTGAAGAGGGTTTCGATCGCGAAATGATGTCATATTTTGAAAACATAATTATATATTAGATGTGGACAGAAAATGGACATTCACCATCAATGCACAAACAAACAAAGACAATAAAAAGATGCAAGCAATGTTGACGTTGAAAACTTCACATATTTCCTTATCGTTAAATATTTATATTTGTATGAAAAGTATTTTTTTCAATCATAATTTTTTTCTCTGGCAGGACAATTCAATAAAAATAAAATGGTATTACGATCTATGAAAAGTTCTGAATATTTATTTATTTTCAGGAAACATAATTATTTATTAAGTGCTAACAGAAAATTGAAATTTTGAGTGAATCCACAAACGGTTTTTGGGTCAGTATTGACGATCGTCTTTTTCCAATAATAACTCATCGAATATTCAGAGGGGATAGTGGTGAATTCAACGTGGCCTCTGGAAGTTAAACGTTTGCTGCGGTTTGAAATTCGTCAGTGTGAGAGCAAGATAGCGTTTTGATCACGAGTCAACGATTCAATGAATCCAAATGAAACGAACGAGGTCCAATGGAGCGCGAACGAGTTGTCCGATTGCGCTCATTGACCAGCCTGCTCCTGGCTATTTGGCGTTTCAATCGCCATTAAACTCTAGCGGCTTTTTCATCCTGTGAAATTCTTTTTTCCTGGTATCCATTCAGTTTTACTAAGCCCATGTGTCTAATCGAGGAAACCTAAGCATTCGAGAGAACTATTTTATTGATGTCTGAACAAATTCCTTTAATCTTTGCTTGCAAGTTGCACAACAAGAAAAGCTAAAATGGTCGAAGCAGAACATTCGTCAATTACAGCAAAGAAATTGCAGCTATCATCAAATTTATTTAGCGCTTTAAAAATTGTACAATCAAGTGTACCTTGAGTTTGACAATAAAATTATAGATCGAAATTGAAATAAATGTGCATTAAGATAAATCGAAATGTTCGAGGAATTCTAAATTTAAAATAAAACGTAAAAACCTGAGCACTATGTAAATCTTCCACTGGACAATTTTTTTATTGAATCTTATTGTAATTTTCAATCATCTTTAGATTAGTCATTCAGTTCAAATTTTTATAAGCATATTTGTTAAAAGAAGTGAAGGTGAACCTAATTTTCAATCGCTACTTCAAGTTGACAAAAATACCTCCTAATTGATGGCAAATTAAGGCTTACGCTTCACCGGTTTGATACACTGGCAGACAGCATTCGAGAAAAGCTTAGTGGCTGTGCGACATCTACCGACGATTCGCAAAACTGTCCATTCTCAGTTGTCGTGGAGATTCCCGCGCATCCCCGTATATTCCGTATAATCCCACATACTATTAAATTTAGCCAAGTCCACTTTATGCATTAAATTTACGATAAAAGTATATAATTTCGATAAGAATATTTTTGTAACACATGCATGAAATGTGCCGCTTTATGTGCCTCGAAAATGTTGCAGAAATTGCGCATTATAGCAGGCCATAATATAAAAATGCCGATCGCACTTCACGCACGCAAATTTACTTCACGCACACTTTCCCCGTGCATAATTCACTTCACGCACACTTTCGACGCGCCACCTAGTCGGACGAAACGCGAATTAGTGTCGCTAGCGCCCGAGTCCCGCGAACATCGCAACAGAAGCGCGCCGCATCGAGACGATGGAGGAGGATAACCTCCAAATGGCCGATCGCGAGTATCGCGACGACACATTATATTGTGATATTAAGATAAAATTAAAATAACTAGTTGCTTCCAATATATTTATGAATTTGTTAATTCATTAAGAAATTTGTTTTTTTGCAGTCGGGGGGCTCCGCCCCCCGAACCCCCCACCGGGGCTTCGCCCCTGGCCCCCACCGGGGCTTCGCCCCTGGACCCCATCATGGCTTCGCCCTGGACCCAAAGCTCCATCTCTCCACTTTCTAATTGCATTGGTTTCACATTTCATGCATTTGTTACAAAAAATAGTATGTGACACTCGGGCGTGATGATGAAATCTATACGAAGAGTGAAGTCGGCCGCACATCGCACTCGTACCACAGACGGCACTCGCCTTCGGCTCGTGCCGCTGTGGTACTCGTGGCTCGTGCGGCCAACTTCACACTCTTCGTATAAAGTTCATCATCACGCCCTTGTATCACAATGTACTATTTTTACATTGATACCTAGGTAGTATTATTTTGAAAGACATTATACATTTAGCATATTGTAATTCGTAGAATTTTCAACAGTGCAGATGCAATCTTATAATATACCGACAGTGTCTTACATTACCTCTAATGTATTCGAAAGCGTTTTCAAAGGCATAAACACGCAGGGTGTATCAGGTAATGTTGATATCTGAGGGTGCTCACTATCTGTGGGGTCGAGCGTGACTGGATTTCGCGGAGTCGTGGTCGATTGCTCGTGCATTTACCAACATGACAGAGCACCACCAGCATTTCTTGGATTACGCATTCGCCATTAAAAATGTGGATCGAAGGCGAGATAAAAAATGTGGATTGAAATAAATCGAAATTTAGAAAAAATTCTTAATTCAAAAGGAAGAGTATAAATTCAAGAAATATAAAAATCTTTCATAGGGGGAAATTTTATTTGTTTTGCATTTACTTTCAATTTGCTGTCATTTTTTAGATTTGTCATTGACGTCAAATACTTCTTGAAAAATCTATTAGTACTAGTGAAATTGGTAGTATTTTCCAATAGCTAGTGGAAGTTATCAGAAATATGGGTGGCAAATTGAAGTTCGGGATTCATTCTCCTTATGCACCGCCAGACGGCATACGAGAAGAGCTTAGGAGCCATGCGACATCTACCGGCAATCCGTAGGATCGTCCATTGTAAGTTCCCGCATAATTCCTGAATCATCCCGTATAATCCTACATCCTATTATATCAAGTTTAGCCAAAACCAGTTAATGGATTAAATTTCCGATAGAAGTTTATTATATTTGATAATAATTTTTCTTACGGTGATTCCTAGATTGTATTATTTTAAGAGACTTTATGCATATAGCATATTATAAACTTCATAAAAATTTTCAACAGTGCGGATGTTATCTCATAATATAGTGACGGTGTCTCACATAACCTCTAACGTATTTTAAAAGCGTTTGCAAAGGCGTATATACTCGAAGGGTGTATCAGGTAATGTTGATATCTGAGGGTGCTCACTATCTGTGTAAAGGGTCGAGTGTGACTGGATTTCGTGGAGGGGTGGTCGATTGCTCGTGCAGTTAACGACGAGACAGAGAACCACCGACACTTCTCGGATTACGCGCGTTCGTTCGACGACGTCGTAGTCGACGGTTGGTCGCACATTGGCCACACACCGGCAACACATCGAACCATCAAACCGGCTTATTGTGCATGCGGCCGCTGTTGCGCATACCGAGGTGCGAGTTACTGCGACATAATGCACCTTGATGCATCAGTGCACCGGTAAGCCGATAGCTTCTCCGTGTTCCGCTTCCGTAGTTCTTGTAGACCAGTCCTTTCGCCGTTCACTGCGGTGAGACGTTGGAAATATTAAGAAATGGTACTGGGACTTTACACGGAAAGAAGAGCCTGCTAATAACTACGAGGATATCCATTTTTACATACTATAATTTTTGCATCCGGATAATACAATTTACAACTTATGCTTTCCAAAACTTAATTTCTGACAGCGAAAAAAATTAAATTAATTGTTTTCGGAACTTCAAATTAATAAAGTACGCCGAAATTTTATTTGCAATAATATAGCTCAAAACCTCTATGAACGAATAAACTGTATTTACTATATTATGTACTTATATTTTATTAATTTTATTATGAATATTTTTTTGTCGTTGTTGAGGATTGAGTTTTGGAGAGTCGAAGTTGAAAATTCGGTATTATTAGGTACATTTTATAAACTTACAACAAAAATTCGAAAACAAAATGGAGTAAGTATTGAAAAGGGGTTTTGTAATGTATTTTTTACTTTTTTACCTTGAAAATGTCACGGAATACAAAAAATATATATATTTTTTTCGGAAAATTCTGAACCTTCCCGCCTAAAAATAGTACTTCAGGTTTT
The DNA here is from genome assembly GCA_949699805.1 of Tromatobia lineatoria. Lineage (NCBI taxonomy): Eukaryota > Metazoa > Arthropoda > Insecta > Hymenoptera > Ichneumonidae > Tromatobia > Tromatobia lineatoria. The sequence goes on from OX453044.1 coordinate 12,410,259, forward strand.
CCAGATCAGATTCGGTAAAACGTTAAAATTTTGAGTTTGAATTTTTAGTTGAAAACCATAGTAGACAATTTCCGATGGGAATGATGAGCAAAGAATCTCTAATTGAGGCTTTATCTGCATTTCAGTATAGTAAATCAAATCATGAAAAAAAGAGTACAAAAAATTTAGAGACCTTTTTTTGTCCGACATTTGGTGAAATGAGTCATAGGAATAATAAGTGAATTTTTCGTACTATTTTTAATATGATACTGAAATCAGTTATAGTAGGACTTTTTATGCATTTCCTTAAATATATTGAATGCATTGCAAGTTAGTGTATCGAAAATGTAGTAGTAAACATTTTTCTAAAGTTTCCATCATAATCTTTTATTTAATTTTGTATCGCTGACTATTTTGTTGGAAATTTGGCTTTTTTTCTAGCTAAAGTAGGTCGATATGTCATAAAGTTAGAAGTAAACTTATCAAATGACAGTTTAACCGAATATACAAATTCAATCTAGCATTTTTTATGGCTTACGAAAGACACTTTACGCGAAAATTTTGCTCTTCATATGCACCGCGGTGGACTATTTTGATTACGGGAAAACTCGCGTTCATTCGCCATCTAGTGGCTGAAAATTCACAAGAGTTCAGTACTTTTTCCACTGTATCTATATAAAATATATCGATACACACAAGATAATAATTTAAATATTCCAATCGTAAAATATGAAAAAATGCGCTCCCATCATGTAAACATTTTCATTGGAGTTCAAATAACAGACATTCAGAATGTCAAGTCAAAAGTATCTGGCATCATATAATTCATCACTGACAAATGTTTGCACAGTTACTGATTTCGCAGTAAAATGACAATGACGAGGATGAGACTCACTCGGTCAGAACACTTAACCGGAAACTTGCCTCACACTTCCTGGAGTCGTTTTTATAAGCACCATATACAATTCGGGCCGTGGGGGGGATGAGTCACGAAGCATTATAGGAGTCAACGTATTTTTTTTCGGAGGGTGATTAGTCGTGCGTATTAATGAATAATCATATTACCTAATTTTAGCTATTGTCACAACAGACCTTCAATAATCGTGACGAACTTTTTTTGAATCCAGAATACATTAAGCGCTAAACTACACTTCATTGTAGTTCTTGATTCACAAAATTTTGCTTTGTTTTAATGATATTTTTTCTGTCCTTCGGAATTTACTAAATTTTGCTTTGTTTTAATGATATTTTTTCTGTCATTCTAAATTTACAAAATTTTACTGTGTTTTAATGATATTTTTTCTGTCGTACTGAATTTACAAAATTTAGCTTTGTTTTCATGATATTTTTTCTGTAGGTCAATATTCACAAAATTTTGCCCTGTTTTCATGGCCTTTTTGTAATTCTATGTTCACAAAATTTTGCTTTGTTTTCATGAAAATTTTTGTCGTCAAGATTTTCACGTCAGAAAACTCCAGATATTTCCGAATGTCGAGAGAAGTGATTCAGAAAAATAATCCTCATGTGTCCCGCACTAACCAATCAACTGTTCAATCTAATCAGCTTAAGTTGTAATGTCGTTTCGAGTACAGGCCAATATTCACTTGTTATAAATTTTTGAAAAAATCGTTTAGAACGTTTTGTTTCTATGAGACTTTAAAAATTTTTAATCACCCATCAATTATGAAACTTGAACAAATTCTTAGTTGTTAGTTGATGATAGATATCAGATTGAGTGAAAATCACAATCATAGTAACTTAATTTTTGGTTATCATTTGTTAACAAAATTTTTCTATTGAAATTAATTTCTTCAATAAAAATATGCAAATTAAAATTATGCACATTCTTTATTCTGTTGCGCTTTCTAGAAAACTTTTTCTATACGAGAAAGTCCAAATCGATTGACACACTTCCCCATAATTTGGAAAATGAGCACAACAATCAATTACAAAGCAACGTGCAAGTTTCGATTTTTTTTCACATTGTTGCATATTATTTTAATGATGCCAACCTGGACAGCATATTTGTACGCAATATTTCCTTATGGCAAGATCCTGAAATTTTCCAAAGCCTTTGCGCAATGTGCTCCCCAAATGGCAACAAAAACCGGCGCTTTTCGACGCTTTCTTCGAAGGCACATAAATGCAAATTAAATTCAAGAGCAGCAAACAAAAGTTCAGTCATGTCGGATAGCAGATTGAGTAAAAATGACAACCATAGTAACTTAATTTTTGGTTATCATTTGTTAACAAACATTTTTTATTGAAATTCATTTCTTCAAAGAAAATATGCAAATTGAAATTATGCACATTCCTTATTATGTTGCGCTTTCTAGAAAACTTTTTCAATACGAGAAAGTCCAAATCGATTGACACACTTCCTCATTATTTTGGAAATGTGCACAATAATCAAATACAAAAGCAATGAGCAATGCGGAAGCTTCAATTTTTTTTTTTACATTGTTGCATTTTATTTTAATGGTGTCAACCTGGACAGCATATTTGTACGCAATATTTCCTTATGCCAAGATCCTGAAATTTTCCAAAGCCTTTGCGCAATGTGCTTCCCAAATGGCATGAAAAACCGGCGCTTTCCGGCACTTTCTTCGAAGACACATAAAGGCAAATAAAAATTTAGGGGCTGACCAGTACAAACTGGCGAAATTCTTCGCCGGAGTTCCTCTCACGTGTGAGCCAAATTTTAAGGCTTACCGGTAGCTTCTGCATTGTCCACTCGGTCCCCATTCACCGGACCTCGAGTTTTACGACACCCCGTGATTCCTCAGCATTGTGGGCGGTGTTGCTGATGCGCACTGCAACTCTCACGGGTTGAATATTCTACCCAGAAAGCATCTCAAGCTCACAGCGTTTGTGCTAACGCCGACTTCGAGAGAGTTTTGAGACGAAGGGACAGAAATGAGTCTGTAAACTTGTAAAGCGCCGGGAGAGAAGAATTATTACCTCAGAACGACCCTTTTGTAGTGTCCAGTGGATTCTGGCGCCACGTGGCCACCAGAACTCTGCAGGGTCCTCCATTCAATAGGCATTAGTGCCACAACACGGAAAAATCATATTCCCGTCGAAACACAAATTGTACATTTAAAGATGGAACGTTTGAAAAAAATAAATAAAAAATTTCTCTTACATCGGTCGGCTAATTTTCGTATGTATATTTTTATGGGTGTACACAATATTATCGGAATTTATGGAAAAATTTCTTAGGGGGGCTTTTATATTTATAGGATATAGCGTATTTCAAGTCAAGTACGTCGCTTAGCAAAAAATGCTAAAATAGTATACGATTTTTTACGAGAGGTTCCCAATGTCAGGAATATTCATTCTCGTTGGACAATTATCTACTAATTGTCTATTCAAAGGTGTATATTTTATATTTTTATTTATAATTTTATAAGTATTATTTCATTATGTATAAAATATTGAAAAAAAATTATTTTTCATTGAACGGCTAATTTTCGTATGTAAATTTTTATGGGTGTACAAACAACATTATCGGAATTTATGGACAAATTTCTTGAGGCTGCTTTAATATCCATAGGATATAGCATATTCCATCGGAACATTGTCTGTAAATCGTATATTATAAAGTGAGATATTTGAAAAATAAAACATAATAGAAATTTACACCAGGCAACTAATTTTCGTATGTAATTTTTTATTATCATTCACACAATATTACCGTAATTTTTATTTTTTATTTAGCGACGATTCGCTGTCGCTCCTCTCGATATTTATAGGATACAGCGTATTCCATGTCAAATGCTTTACAAAAACTGCCAAAATAGAACACGTTTTTTTCAAATGCGGTTCCGGATATCAGGAATAATTATATTCTCATCAAAGCATTATCTATGAATCGAACGTTTTGATTAAACTTTCTCAAACTAAAATCCCACGACTAAATATCAGACATACCATTGTAGGTTATATTGATATTTAAAAAAAAACAAACAAAACGTCATCGTATGAGTGCAAAAAAATATACCAAAGCAAGGTTTTTACTTAATGAGTTTCCACTTATAAAATTTTTTTTTTTCCAACGACATTGAATAAAATAAATCTTATTCTAAGTACTTAGAGAATTTTATTGAAAACTACTAAAGATTGAAGATCGGTAGTCCAGAACATTTCCCCCCAATAAAAAAAAAACTCTTATAATTATAATTCACCGCAATTTATACGTTCGTTAAACTAAAATCCCACGACTAAACATGATACATACCATTGCAGGTTATATTGATATAAAAAAACATAAAATAAAACGTCAACGTATGGGTGAAAAAAATATAAACAAAGTAAAATTTTTTAAACTGATGAGTTTCCAATTATAAAAAATATATTTAAAAATAATGACATTGAATCAAATAAATCTTATTCTAAGTACTTAGAGAATTTTTTTTCAAAGCTACTGGAGGTCAGAGACCGGTAGTCTAGACGGCTCATATATCAAAGAATCCTAGAATAGCTACGATGCACTAGCCAGAAAAACCTCTTAAATTTTTCACCATCTCTTGATGCGCCAGAGTCAATGAGAGAAGCACGTGTTGAGTGTTACACCGTATCATCGTAAGGCTTTCCTAAGAAGCGACGCGGAGTCAAGAGTGTCGGGAAACGTAAACACCGCCGTTTACTTCGTTCATTCATCGCCGTAGGTCGTCGTCTTCGTAGTCATGAAAAAAAGCTATCCCATCTCTGAGTGGAAATTTAACGAGTCTCACAATTAGTGGTGGGAAAAGATGACGACGAATTGCTCCTGAAATGTCGGAACACCCGCAGGCTTGTTCGACACGCGTGCGAACCAAACGGTAAGTCACGACGTCTCTTCAATTACCGCACTCTGTTAATTCGAGTGAATCCTCAATCAACATCAGTGGCTCGGTATTGAAGCAACGAGTAGGAAGCCAATCTTGACAGCCTTGAACCCCCGAGGGGTATGGGTATAACCCGGTAAACCGGACGAACGGTTGGATGAACGTGTTGGCTGACGTTAGCAGAATATACATATTACGTAATTGATTGCATAATACCAACAAGATTTCGGTCATTCTGGAGAAAATAATTAAACAGCCACACAAAAATTAGCGATTTCAAAACCCGAGTTTACCTCAAGTTTTAATTACGTGAAACGTAAGTTCATCGTTAGTTTAACGAAAGTTTAATTGACGTTGACAACGTTTTAATGGCGTTCAACGTAAGTTCAACGTGGTATCAAATTAAGTTTGACGTTAGTTTAATTTAAGTTTAACGACCGTTTAACTTACGTTTACCGTGACTGTAACTTAAGTTTATAACGTGCCTTCCACTTAAGGTTAAAGTTAGTTTAACTCAAGTTAACTCAACTTCGACTTAATTCAACTCCACTTCGACTTGATTCAGCTCCACTTCGACTTGATTCAACTCAACTTCAACTTGATTTAACTCAACTTCAACTTCGCTTAAGTTGACTTTAAGTTAAGTTAACTCAATAATAAATTGCGTTATATATATAATTGAGAATCATAAGTCAATGAATCATCGAGTTATATATATATATATATATATATAATTGAGAATTATAAATTGAGTTAAGTTAACTTCAAGTTAATTTAATTTCACTTTAATTCAAGATTTATCTTGGCGTTAACGATACTTGAACTCAAGGTTAACTCTAGATCATCTTGTGGTTGAGTCAAGTTCAACAAAACTTTAATTTTCGGTCAGTTTACTTTTAACTTTACCTTAATCGACGTTCAATTAAAGTTCTATCATCGGTACACTCCACCTCCAATTTATTGTGAGCTTCACCTCATTTCTAACTTAATTTGAATCTTATTTGACATGAATTCAATATTAACCTAATTGCAACTCGATGTGGACGCAATTTTACTTACTCAGAAAGCATTGATAATTCAATGTGAATTCATATGACACTCGTTTGAACTCATTCTACATTTATTTAGAACTCAATCACAAGTAATTTGAAAATCAGTTTTAACTCAATTTAAAATTACGTTGAGCTGAACTTAACTTCAACTCAAACACAGTCAGAACTGAATTTCGAGTCTATATCAACATTTGAATATCAATTTGATCGCGATTTCAAAATACCTTAAGCTAAGTTTGAACTAAATTTAACCCCAATTTTAGGGATAAAATTTGAGACATTTTAAACTGCATGTAATTTTCCCTTTATCTACCTTTATGTCAAGTTTGACCTTACGCTTGCGCTTGTATTTGGAGATTTTCAATTCTGGACTTCTCCAAAGTTTTATCAAGTTTAGGGTTTGGTCTTAATTGAGTTGTAATTTTAATTTGCACTTATATTAACTTAATATTGACGATTTCAGCCGCATTCAGTTTTTGCTCCATCTACCTTTAACTTAAGTTTGATCACAAGTTGGTACTTGTATGGAAAAACTGAATTGAAAATATACCTCTAACCACTAAAAATTGTAAACTTTATGAAGTTTGGATTTATGCGCATTTTTATCAAGTTAAAAAGTTAACTTACCAAGCACTTAATATTGATTCAATTTCGCCAATTTTAACTGGATTTAATTTACCGTTAACTGCCGTCAGTTTGACTTTAAGTTTGGACTCTCATTTAAAGACTGAATCAAATAATAATTGTACCCACTAACAATTGCAAACTTTATTTGGGTTAGGAGTGTTGGACGTAGTTATAACTTTCATTGTAGAGTCAGTACAAACGCCGATTATATACCGGTAAGTCGACTCTAAATATAGCCTCCAGGCTTACGTTCGCTTCGCATCGCGTACTATATACTATACAATGCACTATACACAAGCATCTTAACGTACACGAAAGCAAAAGGTCTCGTGTACGCACCGACACCTTGTCCTGAGCTCACGGTGTCATCTCTTATCCCGCTTCCAGTTATATCGCTTTGTGTCACTTTGCTTTGCGACTTCCAACGGTTACAATGAATCGCATCTAGGAATATGCACGACAATATTGACTTAAGAGCCGTTTTTCAGCACACACGTTTTTCCATTACTTTTTAATCTTTATTGCAATACATATTTCGTATAAATTTTTCACGGTTCATCAATATTTATCACGTCAATCGAAGCATCAATATTTATGGTGATCTAAACCGTGATCAAAATATTAATCACACTGTATGGATCATCTGTGACGAACATGTGAGTTCTATAAAAACGATATATGCGTACATTAAAATTTTTTTCCATGTATTTTATTTTTAAAACCATCGATGGAAAGTCTATGTATAAGTTTTACATAAGATTTTAGAAGTATGCTTTAAACATTTATTTTTATAGGTACATTACTTATCTTACACTGTTAGAAAATATTGGAAGTTTTTATGCATAAATTCGTTATCGAAATTTAATAAGCAATTGTGGTCTAGAAATCCTGTACTTTTCCAGTAAAATTAAAAAACATTATTGAAATTCAAGTACTTTTACTGTAACATTTCATTACATTACTGAATACCATACATTAATTTTAAATTACACTTGTATACTAAATTATGTCTTTTTGGAAATTATAAACCTAAAAATGCAACTCACACTAGCGTAATGGTTGCAACCTAATGGACATATTGATAAAATCGTAAAATTTATGCAATTAGTCTTGACAAAATCTACTATGTTATCGTTGTTCACTCGTTAAATTGGAAAAGCAATCTCGAATTTAACGATTTTGATCAAGGTAACTCAAGTTTAATCCAATAAGATTCGATGAACTGTAAATCAAGTATGAATTAAGTGTAAATCAACTGTAAATAGAATGTTAATGAAGTGTAAATCAAGTGATAGTTAAGTGCAAATCAAGTTTGAATCAAGTTTATACCAAATTTAAATCAAGTTCAAATCCACTAAAATTGTACTTGAATTAAATTAAATAGGTATTTTATCTACTCGTATTATAAAAATTTATATAAATAGAAAAATGAACATTAGTTATTGCAGCATGAATCCTTTTTCCATTTTCCTATTCGAATCTGAAGTGCAATGAATAATGACGAGCTCTACGGAATACGAAGAAATTGAGGACAAGTGAGTTGTAATAATAATCCTGGGCCTCACAAATCGTTAGGCTCTTGTAATCCCGGATTTGGGATCAATCAGATTTTGATCTGTGATAGATAGAAGTGCGACGGGACCCTTCGAGTGGAAATGGTGGCAATGCAGCGATCTGCTGGTAGAAGGGGGGAGGGGGGTATGACGAATCGTTATAGGACACAGGGATTGCGTTAGGAATTAAAGAATCAAGTTGTGTGACATGGAGATGAAGCGGTCTGTTATGGGGTTTAGGTTTGGATGTAATATCCTAACAGAGAGAAGAAATATATATCCCACGTCCATGACTGAATCGAGATGGGCCTGAGACCGCGGGTCAAATATCTAGGTACTCGTTTGTGATGCTGATGCCGCTGTGGCTGTGCACTATGTGGGTCGCGGTCGAGAGGGAACTTTCAAGACGTAAGTATACACACGACAGAATAGTGCACTATAGTGTTTCGTAGTATACTGAAGTCCTTCTTCTTCTTGTTTATCTTCTTGTGTTTTCAAACTATGTACAAAAGCATTGTAAGCTGTTTGGTCATGCGAAATACTGTCGCTTGGCTTGTTCTTCTTTATGTAAGCAAATGGTGCTTGAATCATATTGTACGATTTTTTTTTATCGGAATGTACTTGAGTGTGGCTTCACTGATTTTGACGATGTCCTTGTGGTACTCATTAAGGTGGTTTATTTTAAACTTTGATTTCATTTTTTAGGTTTTACCATTGCAAAAGCAGAGCCAAGTACTTGAAAAAAAAATCATACATCACGCATGCGTTCAAAAAAATTCTGAGTTCACTTCCAAATTTTTTAAAAATGGAAGTTCATTTTTTCCTGTGGCTTCTTTGGAGGTTCGATGTTAGATTTCTTGTTTGTGTACCACCTGAAAAATTGTGACAAATGCTCAACGTAAAATTTTCTGAAAACTTCAGTACATGGGAAATATATTTAGATGTCATTATAGAGTTTAAAAAGAAAATAAGCATAAAATAAGTTTCTCGATGTATGTATTCGTCTTGTTTATGATGGTTTATATAAAAATTAAATTTTTTTTTTCTCCTATCGAAGTAAGTTAGGATATGCAAAATTTTATTTTGCGCGTGTCCTAGCACTTACTGAAATAGGAGAGGAAAGGAAAATTTAATTTTTATATGAACTATTATGAACAAGTCGAATGCATAGATGACGAAAGTTATTTCATTATTATTTCCTTTAAAATTCTGTAGTGACCTCTGAATATATTTTTAATGTACTGATGATTCCGAAGAATTTTATTGTTTTTTAGGGGCAAGACAAACTCAAAATCTAAATTGAACCTTCAAGAAGTTGGATTTTCTTTTGTTTGGAAAATTCGGGGGTGAACTCTGGATCTTTCTTGTATGCATGTGATTTAAGAGGATTTTTTTAAAAGTATTTGGCACTGCTTTCTGAGTTGGGAAATCCAAACAAAAAGTTGAAGTTTAAAATGAGCCACTCTACTGTTGTGAGATTGATTGTTTTTTTATTAATTATTTTATCATCGGACCAATTTATGTTCGATTCGTTACTTTGATGAAAGATTCTTCCATAATTCGGCATTTAAATTTTTTTTTTCAGCACATCCGTTGTTCAAGGGTAAAACTTTATCATTGCACAAAAAAGTTAAAATTATTTGCAAGGTAAAAAATTATAACCCGAAAATGTATTGACAACTTTTAAAACTCGAATTTTATTTTTATTGTTGCACTATTAAAAACTTTTGAATCTCGAATTTTATTCTTATTTTCATTTTTTGCCTATTGACAACTTTTGCATCTCCCAACAAAATAACATAATGACATCGAATATCCTTAAAACTGCGGTGAACAAAGAAAAATCGAATAATTTTTGCGTGGGTCGAGTTCTTTCTTTTTTTCTTTTTTTTTTTGTAAGTGAGCTCCTCTGTCAGCCGCAGTAAAAAGATACCGTTTACTAGTGTATCTTCTCCTGTCTTGTTATTCTTCTTGGTAGAAAGTCATTTCGTCGGCTCGCTCTCATTTTCTTCACAACCTCTTCGAGTCTGCTGCTGGAAAGTAACGCTCGCAATAATATTTCTCCTGTACCACAGGCAGCCTCTTCTTTCGTGATGTTCCAGAAGCAATACTGACAGTAGCGGTTGCAGCCTGGCTCTCCTCTTCCCTCTGAACCGCTTTAATCTTCTTCTTCTTCTTCTTCTTCCATATCTTTATTTCCCAGTGTTTTTTTTTTTAGTGCAAAACTGACTTCTGTCTGATGGAAGGTTACGATCTTTTTTAAAGCCAGAAAAGCGATATTTTATTTATTTATTATGTATTTATTATTTATTTATTATTTATTTATTATTTATTTATTATTCTTACTATTTTTGTTTTTTTTTAATTTATATTAGTCCAATGGAATTTTAGCATAAAATTCGGTTTGAAGGGTTCAAGGATGGTAAATTAGTGAAAATAGTACAATATGATACAAGGGGAAAAAGTGTGTAATTTTTGGGGCGGAACGGATGAAAAACCCCTTTTTCTAATTTTTTTTGTCTGTAGTAATATTGACAATATTTAATTGAAAAAAAAATCCATCGGGTTCATTCTGAAGAGAGGAAATTTTTAATTCTTGCTTTGTGAAGTGGAGAGTTGTCCTTATAATAAGAAAAGATTCTTTCAACTGACTCGTCCCCCTTAAGCCACTAGTGCTAAGGATTTAGTAACAAAAAGTTCGATTTCCGAACTTCTTTATCGGATCGGCGTTTTCCGAATTCAAAAAAAGTATCCAGCCAATCGATAATTTCATTGGTTTTCTAAAAGAATAATTTTGGTTTGTCAATTTACTTTATTTGGTCGTTGAACCAAATCGCGGTCGATTTTTTTGTGTAAACTAACAATACATCTGTCGCTGTTCGATAATTTTCGATCGAAAAAATCCTGAAGCTTCATAAAACCTTCCACGAACTATGTGTAAAAATACAATTTTGTTGTAATACCCGCTAAAAAAAATATTGAAAAACTCAAGATTTTCAAGCCTTAAAACGACTCAACACCAAATTTGGTTTTTAGATAATTTTTATTTAATTATCGAAATCATAAAAGTTTCACCCAATCCTTATTTTTTCTATTCGCAATCTTTAGTCTTAAAAAATGCGCTAGTTATTGTTATAATTTTTGCGACAATAATGAGAAAAAAAAGTGTAATAAAATGTAAAAATAAATAATTACATTATTAAATACTTGCAGACAAAAAAATAATTCAACTGTTTATCTTATCATCAATTACTCTTTAATTTCGTTTTAATTATGTTAAAGTTTCGGTTAACGGTTTCCTCATTCACTTTCCGTCGGAAAAAGTATTTTTTTCCCAGTACTTAATTTTTTTTTCTCAATGAGTCTGGCGCGTACTTCTGCGGGAGAAGGTTTACTTTGTAGAGGAGGGTCGTTGACTACGAGGGTAAACTAGGAGTCGCAAGATTGTGGCCACTTTCCGTTGGAAACGTACCTCCAGGTAGAGCTCATGAAGGGCATACACACAGGCCATCACACACGTTTCGTGCAAAGTGTTTTTCCCGGTTTTACTCTGTTCTTTCTGTCCGTCGTCACGAGTCGCACTTTCCAGTTTCCGAGGGTCGTTGGAAAAAAGAATAAAAAAATGAATATAAAACGACCCGCCGTCAACACTTTGTACAGTCGCTTAGCAGAGACGAGTGACACTCGACAAGTCATGGGAATGAGAGCTTCGTAATCATGACGACGCAACGAAAAAAAAAAGCAGCTATCACGAAAATTAAAACAACTTATTAAAACGAGTTTGAAAAAAAATTATTTTCCAGTGAAATAATTCAAGTTCATATATAATTAAGTTCAGAAAAATTATAGTGAGCTTAAGCGGAAAAAAACGGATAAATGACAGAACTATCTGCAGATTTAAATGTGCGTTGGAAAATTCACTTTATTATGTAATACCACCAATTTTTTCGAATGGTTACGGTCACCAACCAACAAAACAGTTGAGCAAAACCATTCCATAAAGCAACTAATTGATCAGTTGTACAAAACCATTCTATAACCCAACCAACTGATCAGTTGTGCAAACCATTCCATAAACCAACCAACTGATCAGTTGTGCAATAGATGTTGCCCATACGACCAACTTTTTAGGCGGATTGTAAAATTATATGCATTAGATCAAGTCACGACATGATTAATGAAAAAAAAAACACGAAAAATTATGCCAATCCATTATCTAGATAACCAACTGAACAGTCGACAAAGCCATCAGCTGTGTAAAACAATAAGATCATACAACCAATTTATCAGCAGAATAAATAAACTCAAAGAAAGACAAATCGATTCATTGGTTTATCTAATCAGCCTCACCAACTGATCAATTGCGTTACACAATTGATAAGTAACACCAACTAACTAATTATGTTCTTGTCATGAGCAAAAATTTCGTGTGACAAATTGAATGCAGTTGAGTGTACCCAACAATTGAGCGATCATTTAATAAATCAATATAATTCCAATCACAAGAAAACACTTTAAGTGTTATCTACATGTAATCAAGAAAAATCAGCCATTCGATGCTCCTGATCTTAGCGTCTGACTATGAAGAAGTTGTAAGACGCTAGACACGTTAAAGAATGTGAAAAAGAAGAGTATCGAAAAGCATATATGTAATGGAGCATTTTTTTTCCGCCATAACTGGTCGACCTTTTTGTGGGCTATAAATAAAAATGGCCGTCTATAAAAGCCCAGCGGAAGGGAACCCGTTTAATGGCGGCGTTTGCAGAGTAGGTATCGATCCGTGAGCGATAAAAGGTGCTGCGCCTCCGGACGATTCCTTCTAATCTTATCGGCGGCGAGCTCGCCGCGTTTAAGTGGAACTGGATCGTCGACGCAGCAAACTGGATCACCACGAGTGTCGGGCGTCGTCGTCCGCGGCGACCAGCAACAGATTAATAATAATAATTAAAAAAAAACAGCTAAAAAATGTGAAGAGAAACAACGACTAATATGCGAGTACTGCCTGGGGTAAATTATGCAGAGTTAATCGTGAACGAGAAACGAGTCCGGTGAGCTAGAAAGAAAAGATCGAGGGAGAGAGACGCACTGAGCCAAGGGAGTGAGGATGAGAAAAGTAAAATTGCCCGTGGCAGGTAGAACGACCACCTGCACCACATGCGAGACTGAGGTGAGGCATCAACAGCCTCCGTTTTATATTCTTCATCTCCTGCTTCCTTTCCCTTATTTTTTCTCACCATTTAGTGACTTTAGTTGAAGCCACGCGTTTCCTTCCCATGGGAATACATATTGGAGACAACGTTTTCTGTTGTGACGTGGAAGGCAGACTACCGGGAGTTTTTTGTGTTTTTTTTTTTTTTTTTTGGGGTCCGTTGAGCCGTTTGGGTCGAAGGTTTGATAGAACCTGCCATTTGATTGAGCTTTAAGCTTACCTGAGAAAGGGACGAGATAATATTTTTTTATTTGTGGGTTTTCTATTCAAGCCCTGTTTGTTCAAGGTGTAAATAAGAGTTTGTAAATAAATTGCGTTATGCGGAGGATTTTTTATACCGAATCTAGTGCGGAATATAAGGTTACAAAAATACATGTTGATAGTGCTTCATTTGCGTTCTGTGAGATTTTATTTCCCAGTTGAAAATAATTAAGTATCAACGATGAGAAATTTTTTTAATGCACTTTCTGTTTAATTGTACAAAAATTTATTTGAAAAAAATACTGGAGTTTAAAAATATTATTGATAAATAGTACACCCAGAAAATGTGTATTTTTTATAGTCTTGGTGCATGTAATAAACATTATAGAAAAGTTTATACGAGCAGATGAAAAATATATTTACCACAAAATCACATATTTTTCGAGGCTGAATATTATTGATCATTGATTTGGAGATTTTTCGATGCTAACTTCACTTTTTTTTTCGAAATAAATTTTTGTTATAAATTCAGGAAATTTGCTTAAAAACCGCCAATTTTCACATGTGGTTTCTAAAATTTAATCCCTGATTTTAGAAAAGAATGAAATATTCGTAATTTAAAAAATAAAGTATAAATCTATAGAAGATGTTTTGAGTTATTTGATTTTAAATAAAATTCTTTGAGTATTTTAATCATTGGGAGTTTTAAAAATGATGATCTTTACGTTACTAATTTTACTTTTCTGTGCTATCAGAAATTAAGTTTTGCAGAGCACACGTTAAAATTGGGTATTCTTTGGAAAATGTTTTAACTTTAAAAAAAAAAGATTCGAAAAAACGTGTGGTAAGTATAAAAAAAGGTATTTCAAGTATTTTTAAAACTTTTGTCCTTGAAAATGTCGTTGAATGTAAGCATACATACTTTTTTCGGAAAATTCGGTGAATTTTTTTTCTTAAAAATAGTACTTTGGATTTTCCTGGTAAGATTTGGTAAGACGTTAAAATTTAAAGTTAAATTTTTCATTCAAAATTGAAAGAAGTGATTTCCTTTAGGAATGATAAGCAAAACATTCTAAATATGGGCTTTTTCTTTACTTTTCTTTTCTTTTCTTTACTTATACTGAATCGAATCATGAAAAACAAAAAGCACCAAAAACTTGAAGGCCAGATTTTCGTCCGATATTTGATGGAATAATAGATCAAATAAAGCTTCCTCAATGACGAAGCAAAAATGTATGAAAATCAGTCCACGAAATTTAATTCTTTCTTAACTATTTTTTACAGTCGGAACTTATATTTATTGAGACGATTCTGAGACAGATTGTATGCGATAAACGATATCTGCAGATAAGGCTTCTATTCCACATCGATCAAAGTCTCAAATGAACACCTTGATGCGGTTTAAATTTGTTTGGAGAATTTGTGGTGAAGAGGAAGCGGTTCACCGCGGTATTTCAAGAGGGAGAAGAGATATTTTTCCTCATAGTTTTTTTTCCTCTAGAGTTTCTGCATATCATATCTTTAGGGGTCCACGTCACGTGTACTTAAAGTTGCAGAGACCGTGAGAATCTTCCTAAAGTTTGTCTTTCTTGTTTTTTCGAAATCCCTCTTCACGAAATGGACCCTTGACCAAACATAAGTCATTTAAAAAAGATAAATTATCACCGCATTTTATTCCATGTCTAAAAAAAAATACAAAAAAAAAAAAAATCTACTCCAAATTTAACAAACGTTACAAAATATCTTACAATATTTTTCATTAATAAATCAGATAATTAGATTCAATATTTTGAAATGAAAATACCTCGTCTAGAATTTCGTTAGAGCAAAATTCAGTTTCGACGCTTTATTGAGGGTGAAAATTTTCCATTTTTTTTCTTGAACAAATGAATTCATAATTTTATTGCATAGCCACGCCCTTTGAGGAATAACGGATAAAAAGTCTGTCCGTTAAATGCAGAAGACATCAATTGCTTGCGTAATTATACATTGCCTTGATTTATCGTTTTCTTGAGTGATGCCTTCAGCCTCCGAACAACAACAAAAAAATTGTTGTTAACCACTTTTGTCAGTCATAAACTCGATGCTAAATAGCAAGAAAAATATCGGAAGAATGTGCATAGGGAAGTATTGCGTTCGCTGATTTGTGAGTTGTAAGTGGCGTCTGGCGCCAAGGGAAATTAAGTTAACGAAAGGTTTCGCAAACGTCAATTTTCTTTAATTTTTCCGTCGCGCAGACTCTTACAAGTCTGAAATTAGGTTCTTATTCGCTATCCCCATAACGAATTTTCTGTAATTTGCGCAGTTGCGAAATGCAACGATTAACAATCGCTAAAGATTCGCTATCAGAAGCGATAAGTCAGGGAGTAGAAGTCGGTCGCGGTTAAAACGGCGATTGCTCAGTAAACAAGTCACAATAGCTGTTCCAAAGAAATCATTTTGCAGGTAAAACAGGGCGTTGAAATACCTCGTTATTCTTAATCGTTCTGGGTCATTAAGGGGTTAAGCCATCTCGAGATTAAAAGAAAAATTGTTTTCTTGTTCGGCTGGGTAAATTGTTTATACTTTTAAGAATATTTAAAATGTTGAATTGGACCTAATCACCTGACAAAGTCATACGAAAAAAATGCTGTAGATGATACACTTCTTTTAAAAAATCTTAAATTAAAACCTCATTAAATATATAACAGGCATTATAATTCTGCAATATTTTAGAGAGATACAGTACACCGAAATAATATGAGGTAGAAAGTAAAATTTTTCACTTATCGTAGCTTTTATACCAAACCGGTGAACAAATTTTGGTGTTTGATGTCTTATTTTATTTGTTAATTTTAATTCCAGATCTTAATAACAAGGCTATGATTATAAATATGTAATTAAATTTTTCTTATATCACGTAATCTTGATATCTTGATATCTTGATATCAGTCAACTAACCAACGTTTCTGGTTTAATAAAGTAAACGATAAAGTAAAAAAAGAACTTTCCTCTAACAAAATTTAAGAAACATTGACATCCTTCGTGAGGTTTCCAATAATTTTAATATTTCATTCTAATTTCCACAGAAAAGTTTGCCAAATACATCACAGTTGACGTTTTCGACCTTATAAGCAAACAAAAAAAAAGCGATCAAACAAATAAAAAATTTGAAAAAGGTGTAAAATATTGATAAAAAATTATTTCCCTTCTCCCGGAGTGAAACTAGACAATCCCTGGAACGGAACTCAACTGAGCGACTCAAACAAACAGTCCGTGCTCAAAGATTAGAGGTCCGTCCCAAGAATTCTCACAGCCTATCCTCGAGCTTCTTTTTTAGCGACGTTTGCGATTTCGTTCCGCGAAGGCATCTCGCACGCTCGCATAGCACGGCTGCAAAGCGATTTCGCAACGCCTGCACATACAGTCAAGAATAATAGAGGTAGGGTGAGAGTGTCGTCAAGGCTCGCACGCGGCTCTCAGAACGCGACACGACATAAACCCGGTCGTACAAGAGAGAGAGACAATGAGAGAGGCCTGTGCAAAGAAAGTTGTTATGTATACCGCACGTGTGTGCACTAAGATATATGCAACACAGCGTCGACGAGAATCCGTGCCTGCTTTGCAACTCTCGATGGCCATTGTGCAGAAATGCTTCGGAAAATCCAACAATCTACGAAGATCGAAAGGAAGAAGGAAGAGACATTGAGAAAGCATTCGTGTTTGATTTGTGTCACACAAGTGACTAGATATATCCATGTTTATATCAGGATATATCGGTCGATGCACCGAGCTGGTCTGATGTTCAGGACATTCTATGTCAGTTGATATTGTTTGGCAAACTGTGTTTGTTTTGTCGAATCCAACTCTACACATGATCATCTTCCAAACCTACACTTAAGTCCTACTGCAACTATTTATTACAACATCTACCAATTATACACGTAAATAGCTTACTAAATTAGCAAGAATACACCAGGAGTCAGTTCTACACATAAGTAATATTTCGCATGGTTGAGTCCTACACTTAAATTTTACGCTATACGTTTCAGTTCTACACATGAATCCTACGCTACACGCTTAAGTTCTACACCTAAATCCCACTCTGCACGGTTCAGTTCTACATTCGAATCCTACGCTACACGTTTCAGTTCTACACCTGAATCCTACTCTACACGTTTCAGTTCGACGTTTGAATCTTACGCTACACGTTTCAATTCTACACCTGAATCCTACACTAAACGTTTCAGTTCTACATTTGAATCATACGCTACACGTTTCATTACTACACCTGAATCATACACTACACGTTTCAGTTATACACCTGAATCCTACGCTACACGTTTCAGTTCTTCATCATGAGTCACTTCTGCACATGAATCCTACTCTACACGTCTCAGTTCTACATGATGAGTCGACATCTGAGTTTTACAGTGTTTGTTTCAATTCTCGATCATGAATCCTACTCTACGTCATAAATCTGTTTTTAAGAAGAATCCTACTGTGCTCATTTTTCAACCTATCATAAGTTAGTTTCACATACAAATATTACTACACAAATAAGTTCTCATCATGAGGCAGTTCTACACACAAGTTTTACACTCCAGGCTTATTTGATGGACTGGAGTTAAGTATTATGTATTGTAGTTATTAATACTCTTACGTGTTCTTATTGCCTATTCAGATACCTGTTTGGAAAACACGCAAAGTCTTGAACTTTGCTCTTCCAAAAAGTTGGCTAAATCTTGCGAAATATTCGAAACCGATAACAAGATCAGAAGTTGATCAAAATAATCTGAGGCCCTGTTTGATAGACAGAAGTAGTTAAGTATGATGTATTGTATTCTTATCGTCTTTTATGTGGGTAGAAATGGGGTTACAGTGATCACCAATACAGAAGACAGAACGAGGATAAGGAAAAGTGCCAGAAGTTTGAAGGACTTGTGTTACGTGGTCGGAATCTTGATTCAACGTGACATTGACCACGCGATCTCTAACTCCGATTTCTGTTGCATCCATCGCTTCTGTTCGCTCCCTTCTGGGCAAAAATAGAGGGAAGACCGAGGTCGGGCATGAGTGAGTGGTGGTGTTAGTAATGGTAGGACGATCGATTGGTCTGCCAGGCAACGAACCTAGGGAGGCCACCCTCGCGCCTTGTCGCCTTCTTTCAACGCCATGGTCGACCCTTCCCAAATCTTGGGGACGAAAAAAAAACCAACTGACTCGACAGGTCAGAAATATCAGCCCGCCGCAAGGTCGAAAGCTAGAGGAAAACAGGACCACTCACTAATGTGGTGTAAAATTACTTATACCGTATTTTTGTAAGGAACACAGACCTGTTAGGACTTTTGAAGACTAACGAAATATTATTTTTTACAAATTTGGATGGAACAGGTTTGTTGCACTAAATGAAATTATGACAGATGTTCTTTAGAGATCACTATTGATGCAGATGACTTTAAACCCTAACAAACCCTGCGACCTCGAAAGCGATCAGATAAGACCGAAGAAACGACCGGTCGTTAAATGCAAGAAAAAATACAAGAAAAAAAAATCGAATCATTTTCTATTAGTTTAGTCGTTTCCTTTGTCATATGAGTATTTTCAATGGTTCTTACCTTGCATTTAACAACCGGTCGGTTTTTCGATCATTCGGCTGGGGGTCAAAATAGCAAATTCCACAATGATGGCCATTCTAGATTCGGGCTCATTCATCATCTTGAAAATCGCTTTTTTAGCCACCTGGTCATTCGGCTGGTCATTGGACCTGCTAGAGTAGGAACTCAGAACGAGCAGACGTAAAAAAGCGATGACAGTCCATTAATAGGAAACACTCTTACATACTATTACCTTTTTTCGACCCCATGATCAACTTTTTCCAAATCTCAAGAACAAAAAGACTGTAACTGACTGGACAACTCAAAGAAATCAGCGCATCACAAGGTCGGAAGGTGGAGACAAGCAGAACAACTCGCTGAGCTGGTGCGAAATGACTCATGCCGCATTTTGTATGACGAACAAAAACCGGTTTGGTCCTACGAAGACTAATAAAAAATCTTTTTCCACGGAATTGACATTGTGGAAAAAATTGGGAAGTTATTATGACAGGTTGTGAGCAGCTCGATTAGCCGAAATCGAGCATTGGACGAGGAGACGCAAGAACGAAATAATCAGTCGTCTGAAATAGTGACCCGGCTGCTGCCACATGTCCTAAAATGGCAATGGGATTGAACTGCGCTGAGCAACGCGGTTTCGCAGTGGTTGCCAAACGTTCGCGGCCACTTGAACCAGTTCTCTTCGTGGGGGTTCGGCACTTTGTCGTTGAGCAACGGCGTGCGTGACTGAAACGTCTCACGGCTCGTTTCGAATTCGCTCGGAGTTCGAAACATCAGAGAAAGGCGACCGCCGACAACGTTATTCGAGTGTAATTGTTCGGAATGCTTTCCTGATAAGAGAAAAATAACGTCTTGAGACTTTGTTGCCAATTTGCTGCGTCGTGGCCTTAAACAATTTGCAGATTGCAAATGGAATTTAATTTGGAAGCCAACACTGGAATGTATACGTCGCTTGTTGCGACGTATTAAGAAAATATTTTTTATTTTTTGTAAATTACAAATGTCTCTTGAGGTTGTAATTATACATAAAAATGGTACAAAACTGGCCGCGATTATTAAGAGCTCTCAAAATAACCAGGCTTTTCGAAAACATCACAGGGTAAAAATTCCAAAGGTATAAATTATGACAAGTGGATTTTTATTGGGTTTGAAATCTATTTATTAATTTTATCGTGAGTTGATGAAATTAAGGACTGTGTTTTGTGGTGTTGAGAAAAAGAAACGTGAAGACGAGTCGAAATCTTTGAAAAATTCTGTCGTGATAAATGTATTTTTTTTTTAAATAAAAGAATTTGTTTCATTAGAAAAAAAGCATTACCAGGAATTTCATACATAGGTTTTTAAATCATTTTTTTCAATAACTCCTTGACATTATTTTTATCAATTATTCAACATTACGAAATTATATATTTCAAAAAAAAATCAAAAAATTTATTTGATAAGTAAAAAACTATTCAACGCTCAATGACGTTGATATTATTCTCGTGAGAAGGTATAATTAAGGCAATTTTGTGGGTGATACAAATCACCCACAAGAAGATTCTATAGTCCTTTGGCCCATTTCGGGTGTGTGCTAAGCAAAGAGAGATGGTTGAGTTAGGCTGAAGGAAGGCGACGAGTTGTGGAATAGACTCGAATAGTCTACAGGTCGTGGCTTACTCCGGCTCGCAATTTCTCCTCCATCTCGCTTCCTCCCGCTCCAGGTAATTCCTGACGCTGCAAACTAACGGTAAATTAGAACGAAAAGCCTCGCGCCAGCGGAGTAGTCAGGGCTTTACAAGATATACGGTGTTCGCGACCTTTTAACCGACGTAGAAAGATCGCTGATGCATCGTAGTCTAATTGGCCTACTGTTACACTTACGCAAAGCATAAGTGTAACTAAATGATTTTCCGACTGAATTCTACGGTAATTTTAAAGGTCAAAATGCACGGGTAATACTTCGATTCTACGTAACCCAATTCTACACATAATTGACTCTACACATCATCGACTCTGTACATCATTGACTCTATACATCATTGACTCTATACATCATCGACTCCATAGATCGTCGACTCTATATATCATCGATTCTATACATCATCGACTCCATAGATCATCGACTCTATAGATCATCAACTCTATATATCATCGCCTCTATACATCATCGACTCTATATTATCAACTCTATATATCATCGACTCTATATATCATCGACTCTATACATCATCAACTCTATACATCATCAACTCTATACATCATCGACTCTATAGATCATCGACTCTATAGATCATCGACTCTACACATCATCGATTCTACATATCATCGAATCTACATATCATCGAATCTACATATCATCGAATCTACAGATCATTGACTCAACACAACAGCAACGGCATGTCCCGATTCAACATAAAAGAAGCTGTCACAATTTTCAACTAAACACAACTCTATCTCTAGACATCACTAAATTCAACACAACCCAATCTCTTCACAGACATAGACAGACAACGCCCGACGACAAGATTCTTCACGACGTAAATTGACAACGGCAATATTCTACACAAACAGTGCTCTACACCAGTAATATTCGACACAGGCAATATTCTGCACAAGCAGTATTCTACACGACCAGTTCTACGCAGGTACAACTGTCACAAGGTTAATTCATGATCCCAACTCTCTACACAAAAAGTTCTATTTTCCTGTATATATGTTTATATATACACTTTTCCACGTAAACCATACCGCACTATTGTTTACTTCACTTAAAGCTTCTCTGGACCAAGCAGACAACTAAGATACTCGGACATTCCTCATGGATGAGTCAACAGGCCAGTTACGTTTTTCTAACTTTTTTCCTACAACCTTTCTTTCGTAACTGCCAACGCTTGGCTACAATCTTAAATGATAACAAGTATAGTGTCCGTTTGGATGATTCGTCTTCCGTTCAACGAAACAAAATCTACAAAGTAGTTCAAGTTTTAATGACCTTCTTTACCTTTTTTTTTTCGAATTTCCGTGTAGTGATGTTTGCATTTTACTGCCTTAATGACGTTCCCAAAGTCCCGTGAGGCAATTAGCGAGGTTGTCTGTATTAAAGTTTGACAGATGTCAATCCTTGTTGACTATTTCTACACATTTTTGGGTTACTAGCTTTAGGGTTGATATCTCATAATTTCAGACATATTTTTTATCGTTTCTTTTATCCCAAATTTCTTCATAACCATTTGTGCTAGCACAAAATTTTTTTTACAAATGTGAAGAAATAGAAGGACGCAGAAAAAAATTTCAAACGACCTCGAAAAAATCTAGAAAGCTCTTATCCTTTTTTCTAATTCTATAAAATCGGCTTGAGAATAGGTTTATGTGTTCATTGTCATTCTCAGAATGATTATTTTTTATACTTAAAAAAATATGGAAAGTAGAACCTTCCGCATTAGATCCTGATAGTTTTTTTTAGTATCCACAAATATAACTCTGCTTTCTTGAAGATATGTTTATCGATTTTGGGCTCACCATGAAGGAAGATTCGTAAAATTCGAAAAATAATGGAGAAGCAATATAAGATTCTATGTTGCATTTTGCCTACCATTTTGGTGAACTGTATGTCTTTAAAAAATTGCACAATTATGTTGTTTGGTATTCACTTAATGAGGCTTACATATACATTTTGTTTTGAAAAAGGGTAGAACTTGCAGAATTTTTTTTCTTATGACCTCTTTTAGGTGACTTGGTTGGTCCCCTTAATTGGGCGATTTAACTTTTAAAGATTCTTATATTTTGAAGATAACACGACCATGCGCAAATAAATGCTTTTTTGTATATCTCGAGTCTAAAAATAAAAATAGATGTCGTGTTGTAAATTAATAGACCCTTTGGATTATCAACGTAACAATTACCACTGACCTCAACAGAAACATATTGATAAGATAAAATGATTCTTGTTCGCGATAAAAATATGTAAATCATTAAATGTAGCATGATAAAGTGAGTCAACTGATAGGATGAATATTTTTCCTTCGGAATAGTTTGCAAAGCTCCATCGATCGGATTCTCGAGCTGTCTCAAACAGTCTTCGACGATAACCCGGAGCCATCAGCAACAGCGACAGCAATTTGTCGTCGTCCTGGTTCGCCTCGCTTCGATACACTTTCGATAAACTCTCTGGAAGAGAACTCAACGATGACAGCTTGAAGTTTGAGTGACAGACGATGCATTTCTGCGCCACGAGCGTAGCTGAGAGCCTGCGATTACGTTCGCTTAATTAATTGTGACAAACAGAGTGATATCCGCTCAACCGAAAGTTCAGTTCCATTTGAATTCTCTTTAGAATATTACCTTTGCAAAATTACAGCTATCAATATTTCATTGGAATGGAATAATTACAATTTGTCGGAAACTCGCTTCAATATTTTTTAAAAATTATTTTCAGTTATTAAAACGTGCTATTAAAAAATCAATTTGATGGGGATTTTCTAAATTGTCTTATATAACCTTAGAAATAAAATATGTCCATGGTTGATCCTATCGGCTTTTATGTGATCCTATAGGGTTTTATAGGAATCTATGCGAATTTACTGGAATTTCACCGGGCTTTCTATGGAATGACATGGTTTTTTCGGACTTTCAATAAAATTATATAAGATGATGTTGATTTTGATTGGTAACCCATGAAGATTTTATTGGATTTTGTGGGTTACAACGGAATACAAGATTTGGATACGAGAAGGTGTCATGGAATCTTTTCGGGTTTTTTGGAGTTTGACTAGAATCTTATGGGTTTCTCATGGGATTTTACTAAGATCTGAAGGATTTTCACTGAAGTTCCGTCGAGAACTTCATGGTTTTTGTAACTGAGTTCCACTAGAAACTTATATTCTTTTACTGAAATTCGAATGAAATATGATGAATTTTCACTGTACGTCCAATAGAATCTTATGGGTTTTTTCTGGGGCTCCACTAAAATTTTGGAGTTGTTACCGAAAGTCCATTAGAACCCATAAGATTGGAATCTTCTAGGTTTTTATTGGAGTTCCACTAGAAACTCATGGGTTGTTACTGAAAGTCCATTGGAATCCCATGAGTTTTTATTCGAGTTTCACTGGAATCTCATGGATTTTTATTGAAATTCCAGTATGACCGCATGGATTTTTCCTGGCTTTTTACTAGAATCTTATGGATTTTTATTGGAGATCCAATGAAATCTTATGAGTTTTCACTAAAATTCCAATAATATGTTATGGGTTTTTACTAGAATTCTGGTACAATCTCATGAGTTCTTACTGAAATACCAATCGATTCTTATAGGTTTTGACTATAATACCAGTAGAATCATTCGAGCTTTTACTGGAATCGCCCCAGAATCTTATGGGTTTTACTGAAATTCTACTAAAATTCTATGGTAACACACAAAAGAGGCCGAACAAAGTCCTAATGGATTTCTACTGAGATATTTTCTGGATTCTATGGAGCTTATGGGTACTTACCCATAAAATCCCATGAGAATTATATAAAATCCTATAAGAAACTACTTCAACTCCGCAACCGATCCTATGCAGTCTTTCACCTGAATGTCATATAAAGCTTAAGAAAATATTCCTAATAATTCTTGTGGCAGATTTAATTATCATACCTCTTAAAAAATTAACAGGTAATTAGAGTAATATTCAGTACCCCATATTAATAACTATACGTAATACACATACTACTTTTATTTTCCTTCAAGTTTCCGTCTTGGTTTTTTTCCCTTTAAAGGATCACAAATTTTTTTCACAGACAAAAACTAGCTGTTCAAGTGATTCAACTTCAATATGATAATTCTTTTAATCACATTCTATAAATAGTACATTTATTTTTATAACAAATGCAGCAAGTACGATGCATTTTTTAAAATTAAATTGAAACCCGACGTTTAACGACGCCTAAAATTTGGTCATTTAAATCAACCCCCTAAGTTAGGGAATTATTGACGCGTGACACAATCGTTGCAATGCGGATTAGGGGAGGGAGTATCCGTTACATTTCGCTCGGTCAGGCTTCATTCTTCATCATCCCCTTTTCTTCCTGCGCCTTCTTTTTTTCAACGCTGTGCAATCATGGAAATGCGCGTCTCTTAGTGCGTGAGACTATCCAGCTTTTTTGGATAAACCCTATGGAGTCTTAAAACGTTCAGAGGGTAAGACGAAACAGTACAGTATCACGCGTATCGAATTTCGTGTTCCCCCGGAGATTATCAGCCCTTGACAGTGACTATTTTCCTTAAGGTTGAATCTTAATTCCTTAATCGAATATATATGACTAATCAAACTTATTTTTACGGCGAAACTGAAACGTTATTAAACGAATTTAGAGACTTAATACGATTCAACTAAATGATACTGTGAGAAATATTTAGTTGAATCAACGGAATCAGTCCAAAAAAACTATTTATTTGGATCTTTCCAAGTAATCCATTTACTTGGATCATTTATATATTTAAAAAATTCTTTCATTCAATGGAAAAAAAATTTCATTGACTCAACAAATTATTTAATTTTTTTCAGTAAATATTGTGTTGATTCAATGAAACTGTCCTATGAAAAATGTGAGACAAAATACTTATTCATATTATATTGTTTTGTATGGTTAATTCTACCAACTAAATTTACAGTTGGATCGAAACAATATTTGTTCCAATTTGAACAATATTAATTATGACCCAGTTAATATTTAATTGCTCCAATTAAATCACATGGATTTACAAATAGAAGATATACCCGATTTATTTCTAAGCGACTGCCTGAATGAATCAGGACTCTACGGCATATTAAGTAATATGCCGAATTCTTCTGAATTGATAAACAAATTGATTCCCTGAAATTATGATTAACAAGGATCTAAAAATTTTAGATGATGAAGAAAATCACGCAGAATATAAAATATTTTCAAAAACTAACAAAATTATTATTGGTATGTTTAAAACAATGCAAAAGTATTAATTCCACAAAATACAACAACTTGAACAAGTTTTTATAACCCCAAGATTAACATCAACGTCTAGCAATTACAAAGTTAAATAACGATCATTTATAATAGATAAATAAATAAAAATAATTGTATTTCCCGATAACATAACACACGTATGACTCGATTGCCATTTTGTCCGAGGATAAAACGATAACGATCTCATGTCTATTGGAGTAAAGTCCGAATTATACGAGAGATTGTGTTCAACCGGTTGAATTAAATTCAAATGGCGTCACTCCGACAACCGGCATCGCCTGTTCAACGACAGGTAAGCCAGAGTGTGTAGGGTGTAGATAAGAGAAAATACTATCGACTATATCTCATGAGAATAACGGGAGAATTCTGCACCTAAATAGTTCAGAGACTTCGTGTCGATTTTCCGCCCCATTCGAATATGTTACATGTAAGAAACTGTATGGAACACTGCCAATATAATCGACAGCCTCGTCAATCTTCTAATCAATTTTCGTTATCGTGCCTCCGATGACGACAGTTTCTATTATCTACACAGTATCTATATTTTTATGGACGGTATTTTATAATACACGATAAAATTATATAGTGTATTATAAAAATTTGTTATAAACATTAAGAAATTTACAACATTTTTCATATACAATTTCATATAAACTTTACGAATTACGCATTTATAATTGAAATGCATATGCATTGCACTCAAAATTGGATTTAAAAAAATAATATTTATTTTATAAAATTTTCCCTTACATGAAGCCGAAAGTTTCGTTATATTGGTAGCAAATTATTATTAATTAGTTTTAGCGATGAAAAAACGGGGTTTCATACTTTTTTTCTGAAATAGACTTTTCTCGTGACGTTGAAATTATGGCTATGGCTGTTTTAGGAGTGAACTAAATAAAATTAATGTAGTTATACATTTTTCGAAAGGTGACACTTAAAAATCATGATAGAATCAAAACAGATCCTTTCTAATAGTAATATTTAAGCCTACAAATAAAAAATAAAAAAATGGCGGAAGGAATTTAGAGTCCGATTTTTGAACCGTCACCCAAAAAAATCCATATCTTTGTAAATTTTTTCTAAATGACGTCCAGATGTCCATCAATGAATAACTGTACTTTCGAATAAGTGAAAAAAAACCTTCTCCTCCTCATTTGGTTTGATAATTAAAAAGATACGAAAATCTCGGAAATATAAAAATTCCACAAATTTGAAGCAACTTTCGCCGGTTCGGGCAACTAAAGCGGAAGTGAGACGGACATGAGGCAAATTTATTTTTTATGTGGCGCACAGCCTCAGGGATATAATCGACATTACCGGTTACAGAATATTTTGGAACCGGAATGGATGTGAAATACAAGTCGGTGGGGATTCCCTGAAGGTCTCTAGAGTCAACAGTACGAAGACAAGATAGACACACTTGACCGTCACAGAGGAAATAGAGGAAAAGATAAGAAATCGTATATCCCTGTCACCTGACTAGACGTGGAATATAATATACCTGTAAAAAAATAGATATGGACTAAATTTTCGTGTTATTAGGTTTTTCACGAACAAAATGTCAGTTCTTATGAAAAAAAGAACCAACTTTATTTTTGTGAAACATAAATTCGTACATCTACCTTATTAATACTACCAGTACCTTTTCTATGAAAAAAAAATCTACCTCAACTTGCGTCGGAAAAACTGATCTAACATTTGAAAACGTGTTGTCTTCTAAAAATTGAAACTCTACCCATTAAAAGTCTACAGCCTCATAACTCTACCACCTAAGACTCGACAGTGTAGTGTTATGAATCTATTTTATTGAAACTCTACCATATGAGTCTTTTCGCGTTATCTCTCAAAGAATTCTTTAAAAACTCTACCTTGAAACATCGTCTTATAATTCTTTCGGGTAGATTCATAGATTTAGACTACCAAGATTGTGTCATATAGAACCCTAGCGTGTTAAAACTCTACCATGTAGATGTACAAGGGTATCGTATCAAAGTTCTGTGTCATTACAAGTCTACCCTTTAAGAATTCTGCTTGATAACTTTAAAATGTCAGAAATCTGATGTTTCACAATTCTATCATGTTATAACTCTACTATGTCAGATTATCAATCCACCGGAGTAAGTTATATAATATAACTCTACTGTACTACAGTTTCACTGTATCGAGTCTTTGATGCATTGAGCTTATTTTCTATTAAAATTCTACAGTGTCGAGATATGAATCTATCTTAATAAGACCCCAATTTTCTTATAACTCTACCATGCCGGCATATTAATCTACTCTAATCAGACTCTATTGCGTAATAAACCGCTTCAGATCATAAATCTACCCAAGTAATTATGAATCTACCTGAATAAAACTCAATTATGTTATAACTCTACCTTATGACAGTTGTACTGAATTGAATCTTCGACGCCTTGAAACTCATCCCTATCAAAATGCTACAATGTCGGAATATAAGTCTGTCATAAAATTTCATTATGTTATGACTCTACCATGCCAGAATATAAATCTACCCCAATCGGACTCTATTGCGTAATAAGTCTACTGCTTTTGACCATAAATCTACCCAACTAGGCTTAATATATTACAAATCTGCCTGAATAAGGCTCAATTGTATTACAACTCTACCTTATCACAGTTGTACTGTATTAAATCTTCGACACGTTAAACTCTTCTCTATTAAAATTGTACGATATATTATATTCTAAATATACCTGAACATACCACTCAATTATGTTTCGACTACGTCACTAAAATTCAGATTCATCTCCGTGACATTTCAATGAGGTAGATTTTTCATACGTCATCGAATAAATTAATCCTATTGAAACTTAATCATCTTATGACACCGAAAACACTTCGAGGTAATTGATAAAGGTCTTGTGATAACAAGATTTGTCTTATCAAACATATCAAATCAATTTGTTGACAATATGTCGAATCAACAAAAAGCGTATACACAATATTCGAATTTTCATGATAATTGATTTCATTAATAAGAAATTCACGTGAAAGTCACCTTTGCACATATATATAGTAATTCATCACCATTAACTATGTGTTTCCGGGTTCCTGAGAAATTGACCTTGAAACAAAATACAATTTTAACAGTTTACCACATGAAATATTGCCCAACGCGGAAATGATCGACTCACCTGACTTAAGGAGGTGGGAATGATGTCCGGAGTCTGTGGCAACATTTTTCTTCTCTTTCCTTTACCCCTTTTTGTTTTGCACTGGCAAACTTAAATAATCACACCTTTAAAACTTATCGCCTCCACCTGACGCACAAAACGTTTAAATGCACGCGTCAACGACAGCGACGCTGGGCGTCACACGCAATAATAATCATAATCGTATGTAATCGATTAACCGCGCAATAAACACAAAAACCAAAACAAACACACTATTGGCTCGGGTTTCAAACGATAGATCGATAAAACTCGCTCGCCGTGCGCGGGCATCTGACACCTTCGGGTTCGCCTTTGGGACTCCACAAAATAACCACAAATCAAATTTTCTTTCAGATTATAATTTTTTTTATTATTCTTCTTCGACGATAAAACACTAAAATTGGGTGGACAATTTTTTTTTTTGGTAGACGAGGAAAGAACGTAGAAAGAGTGAAATTATCGACGCGCGCGCGCCGAGCACGAACCTTCCGCCTTAAGGTTGTGCGCGAGACTGCTGAGCCGGGGCGGTGCAAACCCGACGAGACTCAGAGTCGATCGAACCCGAAGAGCCACGAGGATGTCCGAGTTTGCCCGTAGGTCGTGCGCGTCGCGCATCGAGTCCTCGTCGGCGCCGCCGTCGCCGTCACTCGGAACGCTTTAAGTTCTTCGTTTTTCAATGGTTTTTGTTTTTTTTTTCTTGGTCTTTCTCTACGCCGCTTTAGGAATTTATTATTGACAGCTCGACGCCTCGGGCCTCGAGGAAAGGCGAGAAGATGACGATTGATATCGCTGAGCTGTATGTGCAGCGGCGGCTTAATGCCAACCAACCGAACCGAGATCCTGATGCATGCGGCTTTTAATTTTTTGAACGCACTGCGGACTACGCGCTTCGCGCAACCTTTTTGCGCAGTGGGATTTCATGGTGCGGTGTAAGAGAAGATGCGAAGTTTAGCCTTGCAAATTGTTTTCTCATTACTTTTGGTTTGAATAATGAAGCTACCGCTATGAGGAAGTATGATGGACGATTTTGGCTTCTGTATAGAGGGAGCTTTGTAAAAAAAGCTGCAAAGTAGAACTTTGCAAATTCCTTTCTTATTGTTATTATACATATATATGGACGGTTTTTTAGAACCACTTTTCTCGATGTGCTGGAGCATTCCTGAAAAATTCCTGGAGAGTCCTGAAATAAAAATCTCGAAACAGAATCTTTTCATGAATTCAAAGCTTTTTCTATGAGGAAGTAAAAGATAGTTTTTTAAATTATGAGTCATTAAAAAAAAACTGTAAATTCATTTTAAAAAAACTGTAAATTCATTTTTAAAAAACTGTAAATTCATTTTAAAAAAGCTGCGAAGCTGAATTTTTCAAATTGATTCCTCATTATTTTTGGTTTTTATTTCAAAGCTATCTCTGTGAGGAAATATGACAATCGATTCTGGTTTGCTCATAGAAACGGTATTGTAAAAAAATCAAAAATAATGACGAAGTTATTAGCAAAGTTCTACATTGCGGTTTTTCTTTATTATAAAAGTTAAAATTTTGAATAATTTGAACCACATAACAAATTGTAACGAATCTGTATACCTATTATTGCTGAATACTACTGATTTTATGTATAACATTTGAG
The DNA here is from genome assembly GCA_949699805.1 of Tromatobia lineatoria. Classification (NCBI taxonomy): domain Eukaryota; kingdom Metazoa; phylum Arthropoda; class Insecta; order Hymenoptera; family Ichneumonidae; genus Tromatobia; species Tromatobia lineatoria. The sequence continues at coordinate 12,441,075 of OX453044.1, forward strand.
TTAGCTATTTTACGCTCTGCTAAAGTTATTGCAATAACATCATTTTCTCAAAAAGCAAAAATTCGGAAGAATTTGAACCCCATTACAGATTATGATAAAACTATGTACTAATGATCGCTAAATAGTACCGATTTCATGTATGAAATTCGTATTCGTTGTCTCATGTTCTGCCACAGTCAAGGCAAAAACGTTAGTTTTTCGAACATTTTAGTCTATGAAATTCGAATCACTTTTCCGATTTTGGTCAAATTAAAAACCGAGCAATATTAACAGTATCTGTACGTATGAGAATAAATGGACCACTGTTTCACTAGTGTTTATTTTAAAAATTAATAGAATTTGAATAGAAACGAGAAAAAAAATGGTCTCGCAATTTTTTCGCTCAATAAACTATTCAATTTTTGTCTCAAATAGTTTTTATCACTATTTGACACTAAATACAAATAAATATTCTTTATACTTTTTTTTCACCTTGATTTATTTTTCATCAAAGTCACACCTTGTCGCGAATTTCTTAATTGTTGATTGAATCAAATATGTCATTGCTTCGACAATGTATATGTAATTTATCCTAAATTTGCATAGGAATTTTTTATTTGAATTCTAAAAAGTATGCAAAGTACCCAGTACGTTGGGTACTCATTATTTTACTCGTATTACAAAGCTAACCTTTATAAGAAAGTATGTTACTGAATTCCGGCTTCCTCATAAAGGAAGCTTTGTGACGTATAGAAAATAATTAGAAAGTCATAAACAATGGGATACTTTGTTACCGTGTTTTGAAAAGTCTAATGACTTTCTAGAACATCTTGTAAGCAATTGATTAGATCGTTACCTTAACGTTTTAGGCAGCGAAACCAACTTTATTATTTCTTAACTAATTCCAGAGCATAACAAATTCGTGCATCGTTTATGAAATTGTATTGAAATAATTTTTTGCCAAAATGAATATTTTTAGTACCGTCACAAAATATCGGTATTCTAATCGAATCGAATTTGCCAAAGGCAAATTTAACAACGTTTAACAAATTCATCAGTCACTAAATTTGTTTTACCTATAAATTTCGTTGATTTTCTCCACAGACATTTTTTTTAACATTATTATTTTTCAAACTAAGTATTTTTTGACCATGTAATTTTTGAAAATAAGTATTCCAGAAATTCTAATTTAATGGAATATGAATAACACACACTTAAGTCCCTGAATATATTTCTTTCCTGCGAAATTCACTATTTTTTCTTAATGAAAACATAACAGAAAGATATTCGTCGATAACGTTTCTACGTAATTATTTTTTCAAATTATTTTTTTTAAATTCTATCCAATTAAACTTTCAGTTAAAAATTTATCTGTAATACACTCATACGTTAAAATTTTTTATTTTTTCCGTAAAATATTCAATTATTTCTGTTTGAAAAAAAAAAAAAAACCAGTAAAATATTCGTCGATGTCTTTTTAACACTATTATTTTTCACAATTACAATTTTTTTTCATTCTCATCAAATCGAACTTTGAGTCGAAAATTGATACATAAGACAATCGTAAGGTACTAAATATATTTGTTCCAGTAAAATACCTTATTTTTTTTTAGTCAAAACATAAAAGAATTAGGATATTTGTCGATAAATTTTCGCGCTTATAATTTGCAAAATTTAAATGAAAAAAAAAAACTTCTATTATAAATTTATATTCAATACATTCCCGAGTAGCTAAATATATTTTTCCTGGAAAATCCGTAACTTTCCTTGAGAGAATAGCAAGCAAAAGGATCATTTTCGAAGCAATGCATTACTCGATTGTTATAAGTGTGTGTGTATGTGTGTATGTGCGTGGAATGTCCCTCTCACCTGTTTAAAGAGACGCGATAACGGTCGATTACGTCACGCACGTAGAGTCGGGGTATAGTAAAGGTATTGAGAGAAGAGTGAAGGTGGGAGTGGAAAGAGAGATGACTCAGGGTTCTCGGCACTAACGACGATGATTCTCAATGTGAATTCGGCTGATGAACCGCGGCCTTAGCAATGTCATGACTGCTATCCTCGCGCTTCGACGATGCGTCGACGAAGCATTGCCTCGTAAAGAATCTTTTACACTTAACGAGTTCCATATCATCCGTGGAATCCCGTGTAGGAGTTTGTAATCGCGCTTTTTCCTCGTATCGACCGTATGACGTTGCCAGATCAGTTTGCAATCTGGAAAATGACATAACTATCTACTTATTTATGTATTATTGCGGCAAAGTTAGAGAAAAATAATTACTCATCGTTTATTTTTAAATCGAAACAAAATTTTTCAACGTTTTCGTGAAAGAAAATTTTTTGAGCTTTTCATGTTACTGCACTCAGAATGCTCCAAAACATCGAGAAAAGTGGTTTAGAAAAAATGTCTGTATGTATATGCATGTATGTAGGGCATTCCACGTCAAATCAGCAGGCCATGACCCTCACTCTCATCGATTTTTTTTATTTTTTATTATGATGTTATTACCGACACATGAAGGCCTCGGAATTTTTTTCAGATTTCTTTACCACCAGTAACATTTTTAAATCCTCGAAAAAAACCAATTTCAAAAAAACTGTTTTTAAAAATCTGAAAAAATTTTGATTGACACTGATTCTATGATTTAAAATATGATTTTTGAGCGCTATGCCATAATGTGATCTCAATATTTACTATTTTTTCCACATTTTTTTTTCATATCGTAATATGATTTTTTATTTTTTAAATCAGGATAACTTTCTTAAATATCAATGGCTCTTAATTTCTCTGAACCGGTCAACTGACTCTTTCTCTTACAGGTCAACATCCCATACAGCACATCAAACTTAATAATTAAAAGATATTTGAACTTTGATGGAATATTAAATAAAATAATATGGTCAAAATTATCATTGCGTCGCTCTTCATAATTGTTATCGATTCGAACCAATTAGAATGTTTATTAAAATAGGACCTCATCCATCAACTTTACCAAAATCAACACTGAAAACAAATTGATAGGACAATAATAATTTTCACAATCAAATAAATATAAAATAGAAATATTAATTTACTATATAGTGAAAAGTGACGACAAGTATTTATCAAGTTATATTATCATTACATAGAGTACTGAAGAGGACCTCGACCAAGGTCGAAAAGTGTCGCTTGAAATAAACAGAGTTTCCTTGGATTCTTTGAATTAGCCGCCAATAAGCGACCAACCTTCGTAACTTATTCTGATAATTCGGCCGCAACATTACAAAAGCAAGCATAGTAAGAGACATTTGTCCTCTACCAGTGTACCAAATTCCAGTTTAATTGTTACCGCTGTTTTCGAGATAGGGTAAACGAGCCAGTGGGTAGACGGGGCCCAGAGAATAGACACTGTCGATAAGAGCACGTGCATAAAAAGCGTCGACCCACTGAGTTTTTTAGTCTGCTTAACTGTCCATTTACTGGCCGGCTTACCCTGCAGCGGTTTGAATTTTGCAAACCTGCGACGCGAGCGCGCGCGCACACGCACACACGCACGCACACACACACATTCGGCTAAAGTACTTTTCTCGACGTTTTAGGCCATTTAGAGTGTACTGAGATAAAAAATATAAAAAAATAATTTTTCACGAAAACAAAGCTTCCTATATAAAGAAGCAAAAATAAATGAAATAAAGTACATAAAATAAACGGTATATAGAAAATACATGTATAGTAGTATATATTGGCGTACTGGCGCCAGAGCACAACTCTGTAGACGCTCATCAATAAAACATGCTATAGACGTGGATACCACGAATGCTCTTGGGATCAACTTGAGAGTATAGGGTGTACGAGGAAGTAATAAAAAGAAAAACGAGAAGGAGTCACACGCGCCGAGGCGCTGGCCCAAAGGCCCAAACCCGTTGGTCCCGTCGGTCTTCTTTTGAAAGTGACCCTGAATTCAAGATAAGGATGCTTCGTCTCTGTATCGATATAATTTACTTGCTATTCTTATGGTTCTTTCAACATTAATCAATATCTTGCAATCACAATGACTCAAACGTCGAGAAGCAATTTATACATCACGATAAAAATATTATAGCTGATTAACTACAAATTGACTTTGCTTCAATTCAATCGAATGCACATTAATTCAATCGTATTAGTACTATAATTTGTTGGTACTCGATGAAAGCATTGTTTCGTTCTCACAGTGCCTTTCCATTTTTATTTAAGAAGTGACCTAAAGATCCAACAAAAAGTAATACAAAAAATTAAATCTCACATCTAAATGTCTTTGAGCACATCTCAAGCATCATAGTACTACAATTTTGTTTACGGGTCATCAATTATTAACAAGAGTTTATGCACTTCCCCTCTTTGATTTAGGGCGATTGCACCAGTGATTGAACGGTCATCAGCAAATAAACAACTTTTTGAGAGCTGATAATAAGTTTTATCGATTTAACTGGACATTCAATTTTTTATTGGACTTTTTGTAAGCTATCTACTGCGTTTATTTTGTTGCAGTAGTCTATTTTATAAAAGTGCAGTTTAGATTGGCTCGTTTACTGACTCGTGCTTTTAGATTTGTTATATGTAGGACTTTGTATGTCAGGACACTCAAAGTACTCGAAAACATCGAAAAAAAATGTTCGTACGTATGTGTGTAAGTGTGTGTGCGTGCGCTTGTGTGTGTGCGCGTGTACGCTTGAGCTTGTGTGCGCGTGCGTGCGTGCGTGCGCTTGTATGTGTGTGCGTGTGCGCTTGTGTGTCTGCGGCTGGGCTTCGAAATTTCAATCACATGTAACTCAGGAACCGTTCATCCGATTGAGCTAAAATTTAGTGCACGAGTAAAGCAGCAATGCATCTTCGACTGCTGCAATTCCTTACAAAATGTATGCCAAAATTTTTATTTTATAGCTTTTGGAATTTTTTTCAAAAATGGCCATGTTGTACTAACTAATTCTTTATACGTAAAGGTACTGTTGGTGTTATTTAGTATTGAATTTGACTGAAATCGGAAAAGCAGTTCGATTTTAATGGGGTTTACAAATTTTTTTTTAATCTTGTTTTAGCCCTAACTTCAGCAAAACGTGAGACAATAAACTCTCATTTTACGTATAAAATTGGCAACATTTAGCAATGATTAGTAAATAGTATATCATAATAATCTGTAATGTGGGTCGAATTTCTCAGAATTTCAACTTTTATTCTGTAAAAACTACAAAGTAGAACGTTGCAAATTGCTTTCTGATTATGCATACTTGCTCATTAAGGTAACTTTGTTAAAAATAAAAAATGAATGAGGAAGCAATTTGCAGAGTTCTAATTTGCATCTTTTTTTTTCCAAACTTTTCTCTATGAGGAAGCTAACATCGATCAACATACTTCCTCATAAATAGCTTCGTAAAAATCGCACAATATTGAGAAACCATACGCAAGGTTTTACTTTATTTTTTATGGAACCGAAATTAGCTCTATGAAGAAGCCAAATTATGGGTTGTCGATGCAGCGGATGAAGATATGTGCCTGAAAGGACCGAGTTTTGACTTAGGAACCACTAATTACGTGGTCTAATTCTGAGTTAAAATTCCACTGGCTTGAGTGTTGTGTTGCCTCTTTCCATTGCACGTCACGTTCTCTCGGTTTAGCCGAGCAAGGCCGCGTGGGCCTCGACCCTGAATCCCTCGTCGCTTTGGGCCATCTTTATTATAATACTGAAGAGAGCCCGCGTTTTCTGGCCAGACGGGCCGACAGACATGCACAGACGCGTTCTCGCGTCTTAATGAAATAAAAAGTCGAGGTAAAGTTGAAGACGCAAAGTGTCGAGTGTCTGCTGTAGCCAAATGTAATTTCATCTCTGCTGCTAACACTTGCTGCACTCCAACTTTTATTCTCTCATTCTTCGCCTCCTTTCAATCTTTTTTTTCTTCTCTTTCTTACACCATTTGCGCTTCTTCGTGCATTTATTCGCGCCACGTTGGCCCCACGGGCTTGGATATTTACGGTTGAATATCCCCAGGAAAAAGTCCTGGCAAACAGTGAAAACTTAGAAGCAACTCAAATTAATATTTAATTTTGCTTCCTTATAGTAGAAGTTTGGTTCACGAAAAATAAAAAAGAACGTTTGTTGAGATTTTCATTTCAAGACACTCAGAATGGTCCAAAATATCGAGAAAAGTGGTTTTGAAAAAAATGTCCACATGTGAAGGATTTGTTCACTTTTTTTAATAATATAAATAGATCGAATTTCTCTACCTGGAAAATGACAGTGTTTTTTTTATGAGAAAAATTTCATAGAATGGGAAATTTTTTTTTTTAATTCTGGCAAGTGCCGTAATTGCTGAAAAATTAATTTTGACAATTGAAAGCCACTTTTTGTTCGCAAAATGTTGGAAATTGAATTATTAAATTTTTATTTTTCGTAGATTTCCTTAGCACCTTTGCGTTTTGATTAGGCATTTCCCAGATAATTGGGCTTGAAAAAAGTAGTCAAAATTTTTGGAACTTTGTAACTCCGCAACAATTAACACTACCATATGACTTCATAGATCAGAAATTTTGTTTGACTGAGTACTATAACATTCTCGAATTTCAAGAAGATTTGTCACATTAATGTCTGGAGACGGATCTATTCATATGGAATCTTATGTATGTGTGCAGTGCTTTAAGACTTCAAGAACCGTTCAACCGATAGTGCTAAAATTTAGCACACAATTGAAGCAGCAGCTTTTTTAACTGTGGCAATTTTTCACAAAATGTGCGCGCTGTACCTTACGTAAAATTGGCGATATTTTGGTGAATATTTTTTCATAGGTTCAGTTGCTGTTAATGTTGTTTGGTATAAATTTTTACCGAAATCGGAAATTCGGTTCAAATTCTATAGAGTTTTGAAATTTTCGACATATTCGTCTTTTTGCCCTAACTATAGAATACAATGAGATAACGAACGCAAATTTCATAATATGGTTAAATTTGCTCAGAATTCTAACTTTTAGGAAAAATTATGTTATTGCATTATTTAAGCTGAATTATATAAAACCGCCCTCGTACAATAAATATTACGGGCTGTAAGACTTTAGTCAATGGCCCATTAGCCTTGTACAAAAAAAAAACTATACATCTTGAATAATGGATTGTAACATATTGTAAGGCTAATAAATCGCATTTACTACTACTATGTTATTGCATTAACTTTAGCAAAACATAAGATAGCGAACTCGAATTTTGTACATGAAATTAGTAGTATTCCGCATAAATAGGTACACAGTTTCAATTTTTCAAAAATTCAACTTTCACTTAAAAAAGGCTGCAAAGTAGAACTTTATAAATTATTAAAGTACTCGTGTACTAGAAGTTTCCGAATATTCGAATCCATTAATTAATCAATAATTTTTTTAAATATTCAAATCCATCGATTATCACCAATTTTTCGAATACTCTCATTCATTCATCATGCCATTATTTTTCCCAACATCCGAATCCATCGATTATTCAATAATTTTTAGAATATTCAAATCCACGGCCTCGCCATCGATTGGAAAATTGAATATCCCTCAAATATCCTACTCAAAAACGTATAAGTCCATTCAAAAGTCACGCGAATAGTGCTATTCCATTCGCACACTCCAAATAATCATAAAACACTACCATACAAATCTCGTGAAATATCACCGACGTGCATCGATAATTAATACCTGGAAATAAAAATCCAGTTGCATGGTAGAACGGCAAAGAGTCATGAGCCGATGACGTCACCATGGTGAAAGACAAAATGAAGAAGAAAGTAGGAACTCGCGTAGTTGGGATTCGAGTCACGTGTGTTTGCACCTTCGATCGATCGAAGAGTCCGCAAGTTGTCGAGGTAGAGCAGCAGAAAGAGGAACCCTAGCGATTCGTTTATAGCTCTAACGCATACTTACCTCCCTACGATAAGATGGTTAAGGCGCGCGCGCACCTAACTACTCTCTGTTGTTGTTGTTGTTGCGTTGCTCGCCGCTGGAAACCCGCGGCAAGAAACTAACCGGTAGCGATGCCCAGAGATATTCCGGTTGTCGATGAATAAATTTTACCCTGAGGCAAGGCCGCGCTGTACAGAACAGCGTCCACCACGACCGCCAGACTGGCGTCGATACTTTATTTATAACAGCACATAGCGTAGGATAGAGGAAAAAGACGATACGTCTCTCGCTCTCCCTTCAGGATCATGAATCCTCCACGCGCCTTATATTACCGGGTCTTTCCAACACTCGAAGGCTTTCTCGTGCATTTTTACAGACACGTCCTTTATAGCTACTCGGCAAATTCTCGGGTATAACAACAGCAATTTGGCGTATACTATGTACCGACGTAGGTTTCTGGTATAAGCATTTAAGACGAGATAGTTATTTTTCAAGATGCAACCCTAGCAGATCCAGCCACGGAACAAACCACCATCGAAATCACCAGTGGTTTTCTACAAAAAGTTCACTTAGAATTTTGACAAAACCACCACGAAAACCACTACTCCGAAATTCGTTTAAATCGAGGAGTGGTGGTTTACTAGGTGGTTATGTCAAAATTCTGTCGAAACCACCACGTAAACCTCCATTCCTCGATTTAAAGGAATCTCGGAGTGGTGACTTACGTGGTGGTTTTGTCAAAATTCTACGTGAACTTTTGGCAGAAAACCACCATAGTGGAAACGACCGTGATTCTATGGTGGTTTGTGCAGTGACCGGTTTTGCTAGGGAAGAACATACGGACGAAAAAAAGAATGCAAACTTTGGTAAAAATTAGTGATAGAAAACGATTTAAAAAAATGATATTGTTCCGAATGCGGACTTTCGCTCATGAGTTTACGAAGTGCTATCATAAATTTACGATCGAAATCCTATATGTTTTCTTCATAACCTACAATATTATCATAAATAATATTATTTTTATATTGAGCGCGTCCGCCGCTGTCGGTCAATATAAAAATTATATTATTTATGATAATATTGTAGGATATGAAGATAAGATATGGGATGTGTGTGTGGCTTGGGCGGTTCACAGAGTTAAGGATGTATGATACGTACAGTCCCGCCAAAAGCGAGTTTCAAAGACACTTTCGATCACTTCCCGATGCACTGAGTGAAATCGTCATAGTACAGTTAACTATAAAGTGACAACTATTGATTTTTATTCCTTTTATAGTTACGGTGACTATTAAAATAGTTGTGACAACTAATTAAATGGTAACAACTATGTTTGTACCAACTACAAATCAGTAGTTGTCACTTTATGTTTATTAATACCATAATTTTCTCTCAGTGTGGGATAAAAATTGGAAAAAAATAATGCATATAAAACGTGTTGAAAATATTGATTTCTCATAATAATAATCCCAAAATGTTATTTACAAATTGGTGAAAAAAACAATTGTTCAACAAACAATCAGTCAACCTAAATTTTTTCTAATGAAAATGATATGTTAATTTATTTGAATGCATACGAATTTTTTTAGATTTTTTTCTTTATTTTGATTTTGATTTTTTTTTAAATGCTCAGAATATAACAAATTTTGGATATGCGTTTTGCAAAAAAATCTTGAGTTTAGTAGATGGTTTTATGCCGAACACATATCCAAAATTCGTTATTTTGCACACATTTTTGGTAACACAATATAAAAATCAAAATCAAAATAAAGAAAAAAAATCTGAAAAAATTCGTATGCATTCAAATAAATTAACATATCATTTTCATTAGAAAGAAAGTTAGGTTAACTGTTTATTTGTTGAACAATTGTTTTTTTCACCAATTTGTTAATAACAATTTGGGATTATTATTATGCGCAATCAATCTTTCCAGCACGTTTTATACGCATTATTGTTTTCCGATTTTTATCTAATCGGGAAGTGATCGAAATTGTCTCTGAAACTCACTTTTGGCGGGACTGTACGTATCATACATCCTTAAGCAGCATTGTTTGCGGCCATAACTTGGATAAATGACCGCTTAGCCGCGCACTCGTTTGCGCGTAAATTGTTGAGCGGGAGGCAGTTTTTTCTGAGTTTCCAATGTATTCTAATAAAGCAGAAACGTAGCAATCTATTCGAATAAATCTTTAAGTATGCGATTATTGTATAAAAGTTTCATTCCAAATAGATTTAAACATAAAGAAATATAAACTGAAAATATATCGAACATTTATCTATAACGTATATAGTTTATATACGTTGATGTTGCATAACGTACTTATAATGTTTGTTCATTAGACACGTGAAATATATTTATGACATAAAATTCGAAATATATACTGAATATCTATGATATCCGGTATGTAACGGATATCAAGGATCTTCCCAGAATATATTTGATCCACACTACTTAAATATATAAAATACAATATATTCTTTGATAAATTCTTTGTACAATTTATTCAAGGGAGGAAATAAGTTTTGATGTAGCGTGAGATCCATAGAATCTCAAGTAGACATCTGAAAGAAATTCAAGTGATGTCATAGCCTCCTAAAAACAGCGCGGATAACACTCAACGCATAACTCGAATGTGTCTGTCTAGGCAAGAGGACATAAATATGTAGTACGTTGGGCTAAAATGCCTCGGCGCAGGATCCAAATTTTGCGTTTATTATTCAACGTCCGGCAGCCCAATTCCGGCCCGGATAAGTTGCCCGAAAAATGTTTGGAAAACGTAACAATTTTCGTACCTTAACCCTAAAATTTAACACAAAAATAATTTATCTAAAGACAATCAAATTATATTTTCATTTAATTTTGAATTACCCCGGATATTTTATTAAGTGATAATTATAAATCGATTCATGGTGAAAGCATTTCTTTTTTTATGCTAAGTAATTCTGCCCAAAAATAACCTTCAACGTTCACGGTGACCACTGTAAAGAATATTGTAAGGGTTTTAGTTATTGTAAAGAATATTTGTGAAGTTTTCAGCAGACTACACCAATCTGATGGATTAAATTTTTCCGTCAGAATAAAAAGTATCTTATCTAAGGTCTGGTAAGACGAGATGTGCAAAAAATGCGGCGATCATAAGAAGTTTCGTTGTGAACAAAAATCAGCTCGAAGTTCAAAACGCGAAGAAATTTCATCGTCTAAGAGAAGACGTTCGAAGTGTCAGAGAAAAACTTCACGATGTCGTGAGTCGTCTTCAAGAAACAGTGAAAAATCGAAGCAATCTTGTAAAGCCAGGTTATTGAGAATATTTTTTACTCCAGCTTAGGTACAATCTCTTAACAAAAGTAAACTTGGTTAAATCAAAATTGTAGTTATCACTGGAAAAAAAAGTTTACCCTGAACGAAAAATCAAACGTGTTATCACATTGTAAAATAGAAAAAAAAAGGAAAAATAATTCCGTCACTTTGGCTTGTGGGCCAAAAATTTGATTGTTCATCGTGGTATTTTCAAAACAGAAAAAAATTAGCTTTTTAAAAAATGGCCCTTTCTGTTTAGCATACAATATTCGAGCCATTCTACCGATATTCAGCCTCAAACATTTTTTTTTCTCAAAAAAATTTAAAAAAACTTGGGTTTGTAGAAATGGTACCTACAATGAAAAAAAAATTTATTAACAATTTTTTCGCAAAATTTAAGTAAATTTGAGCTAAAATGTCCCGTTTAAATTTTTTCTGATTTTTTGTTGTAGGCCATAACATTCCACAAATTTCCATTTTGTAGAAACCCATGTACAATGAAACTGACCCAAGATAGCGCCGTTTAAATGAAACATTTCAAGATTCTAATATTTTATCAGATTTCTATTTTATCGTATGAAAATTTGCCGAAATTCTTACAATCACAAAACCCAAGTTTTTGAAATTTTTTGAAGAACACAAAAATTTTCGTGGCTGAATTTCGGTGGAATCGCCTCATAACTAGAAACAACGGTAAAACAAAACTGAAATAAATTCTAGAAGCATTTTTCATATAGAAGAATACCGTAAAAAATCACGAACGATATTTAAGAAGTTGAATGTGGGCAGTTGATCGAATCGGCATGAAATGCCCCATATATGTTTCCAAAAAATTAAGAAAATAACTTTTCTTCTTTTACCTAGTTCAGAACACTTAGAACATGAAATAACTGAAAACGAAAGTTCCGTTTCCCGATTAAATAACAAACGGATCAGGAAAACTTGTCAAGAGGGAATTAACCGAGATAAGAAAAAGAAGAAGAAAAAACAGAACAAGAAGTGCGACGGTGGCAAGAAGAGGAAGCTCTCAGGATCTTCAGAGTGTCCGCGACTCATCGAACATCTCATCAAGAGCTGCTTTTGCCTCAAGTGTCTCGACTCCTCGTCTTCTTCGTCTCCTCCTTACGCTGTTACGTCCTCTTGCTGCTGCAAATGTCGTTTTTGTCGGCCTGATTGCGAAAGCAAATCCATACAGTGCAATGACTGTGACCGTCTCGTCACAGCGTCGCTACGAGCGATTGACGAAGACGCCGACAATCTTTGCCATTCTGGGAACATAGGAAGCGCATACTTGAGTCGGGAAGTAGAAAAACCGCTCGAATGCGTCACACGCGACAAATCCAGCGTAGCCTGTAAGAAATCGGAAAATGAATTTCGATTGGATGTTCCTAAACATGAACCGGAAGAAAAATTGAACGATTCAGTTTGGTAGGCACTCATTAGGACTTTTCTCAGATTTTGTTATATCTATACTATTTATATTAATACTATTATTATCGCAGTGAACACAAAAATCGGTTTCGTTGCTCCTCTATTACAATTTCCCACTCGGCAATGTAACTGTTACATAACACTGTTGATACATAACCGATTTTTTGGTTCACTGGGAGAGAAATATATATATATATAAATCAGATATTTATTTTTTGGACAGAAACTTGAAACATTTATTTCAGTTGTATGTTGAAAATTGCTCTTAGCTATTTTTTTGAAGCCTGGTTGGATTGCATTCTTGCGACTTTATAAAAAGGTTTTTTTGCTACCTCATAAAGGAAACTTTATTTTCGTAAACATTTTTTTTTTTTGGATTTTCATGTGAGACTACTTAAAATGGTCTAAAACGCCGAGAAAAATGGTTTGTACGAAATATCTGTATGTATGTGCGCGTGTGCTTGCACAATTTTTTGTTAGCTCGATAGCCGACGCAATTTTGAAGATATCAGGCTGAAATTCGAACCACGAGAAATCTGGTTTGGAATTTTTTGGAGATTCAGCTATTTCGTTTTTAAAAAAAATTCGTAAAAAAATAGAAGCGAGGTCCGGGACATTTTGAACAGAGCTCAAAGAAATTGATATCTGACAAGGGACTTATGAGAATTTTATCAGATTTTTAAATTACGGCCCTCAATATGTTAATTATAAGAAATCAGAAGTATATGAATTGTTCTAAAAAAATCTAATAAAAGTTGTGGTTGCTTCTTAGAGATAGAACAATAATATAAAAAATCGAGGATGAAATCGCAGAGGGCGAGGGTCAGACACAGGTCGAGTTGGGATGGAATGCCCCATATCGTTTTTTTAAAGTCGAATTTTTTTTTTCAGTAACCGAAAAAACGATTCAGACACAGTAGTCAAAAGCGCAATGGTCAAGAGTTTTACTGCATTAAAGGACTTCAGAAGTTGTCGATGTTCCCCAAAGTCACTCACGAATGACAATATAGTGAAAACTACAAGTGATTGCTGCAGTCGACCCGAGTCACCAAATCGCATCTCTCCGCTGCAAAGAATCACATCCAAAGTTCGGAATGCAAAAAATTCTTCATTAACTCGTCGCAGCAGATGCGATGATCGTAGCAGTTCGTCACAAGCTCTTCTGATAATGTTCGACATCGTTTTTTGGCCACACACATGTTTTCCACGCTGAGAATATGACAAGTAATTGTAAATATCGCTTCTCATGATTCTTTACTTTGTTAGCCTTTATGTATAATTTTTTCTACCTTCCAACTCATAAGTGGGGTCGATAGCAACCCCGCGCTTCCCTTCTACATAGAAAGGTCGTACAAGCAGTGAATTGAGACGAAGAAAATCTGTAAAAAAATGTACTATTAATAATTCACCGTTTATATTCAACGCTTTATCATTACGGAATTTAGAAGTTACTCCACAAGTAGTTTTTTACGTAGTCTTTATACATTTGGTTTCCAAATTTATCAAAACACGACGAATTGGATTATATATATTTTTTAAATATTCAGTTCAAGTTTTTTAAGCGCCTTTTTCCATTGAACTGATTTTTTTTCTATTTTAGTGACCCATTTGAAAGAAGTATGCAGAAGGGCAATCACAATAATGAACGAGATATAATTTAAGATAAATAAAAGAAAAAAAAAATTAATAAAATTATGAAGCTTTGAATTTTTGGGAAAAAATGCTGACGTTCCCTTAACGTTCACAAAATTTGAGATAGGATATTCAAATTCTCTATGAAAATAAAACATTATTTATTGATGTTCGATACATAATTTAGTAGAGATTTATTATTTCTTCAAGGCTAAAGGAACAATTTTGCCCAATTTGCATTTAAAAAAATTATTTAAAACAAGGATGCAGAATAGGACCTTGCACATGACTTCTTCATAATTTATTCTCACTTTATACAAAGATTTTTCTATGTGGAAGGCAAAATCGATTAACGGTATTGCTCAGCTTCGTAAAACGTGAAACAAATACTACACGCAAAAAATGTGCAAGATTCTGCATTGCATCTTTTCCTAAACAAATAGCTGTAATTTAAATCGCTGAATACCACTATAAATGTTGAAAAGCTGTAATTAGACGATTTCAAAATAAAATTACAAATTTTCCTCTTTAAAAAAAACCGTATAAAAATATGCATGTGGAATCATTAGAGGACATTGAGTTATTATTCTATAAAATCATTGTTATACATTTTTTCTATATTAAGTAAACACTTTTTGATCAAGAACCGTTCCAATTTATACCGGTTTGTCCTATAAAACAGTTCAAAACATTTCCCATATTTTAGCATTCAATTGACTTTACTGTTCCGACGGTTGAAATTTCATTTTTCCTTTGTTATTAGGTTGTTTTCATCCTTACATTAATTTCGTTAGCTTCCAAAGAAAATTAGATGCAATAAAAAATCAACAATGTGGCAGTTTTTTCGATTTTTTATGAAGAAATCGAAACTTTATTTCATTTTTCTCATTTGCGAGTATCCTTACGTCGCTCCCGGCATTATTATTATTACTATTGTGTCGTTCGAACGACGATTACGATTACAAAGACGACGACGATCGATTACGACATCAGGAGCTTGCGGATTAAATACATTTTGTTCATTACGTACACAGAAGAACTTAGCACTGGAATGATCGGTTTTACTCGCTATTCATTCTTTTTTAAACAGTCTTTTGTCTTTTCGTGGTTTATTTATGGGTGGAAAGCTCGGCAGGTCGATTTAAGAGCTTTTTGTGGAAATTTCGCTAGAAACTGCTTTACCGACGCCTTTTGCGAGGTTCTGAGATGAATTTATTGAATGGAAGTTTTATTACATTACACTAATCGATGAAATGGAAATTATCCGAAATATAATCAATGCGCCGATTTAAGGACGTCGAATAACTTTGCGACAGTTTTTATCGTTTTTACAAAATGTTATTGATAAAATGAACGGACTTGAGACTGGTTTGTGATAATACACGTGTGGATAACTCAGGAAAGTCTCCACAACAATTGATTTACTAAAATATCAATTGATTAATAGCAATTAAAAAAGCACGTCTCTGTTTAGTTCTTTTCTAGAAATAATCCGTAATTTTTTAATCAATTATAATGCGCCATGATTTATCCCATTGATCAAAAGATGCTTTATAAATGGGCCAGTCAAATATTTCAAGTTGTTGACCGTTTTATATATATCGCTATTTGTGAAAAAAATAAAATGAAGAATTATGCATTTTTTTTCAGGGGTAAAAAAATTGGCAGTTATTATGGTAAATTACCGTTAATCAGTTTATGTTTTCGCAAAATAATGAGTATCAATATCTTTTTGGATTAAAGGAAAATGTATCACTGAGACAAGCGCTTTAATTTTCGTAATTGAATTTTCGAAAAATAAAGAGAAAATTAATTAAAAATCGTAGGTGAAATAATAAATCGATAATTAGGCATTTTTTTTAATAAACGAGAAAATAAAATTCTTTGAAGACTCTAGTAAAATTTGCTATAAGATTTCTTTCTTTTTAAATTAAAAAGGATTAATATTTTACGTATTTACCGCAATTTTGCCAAGGTAATACAAATCTCCGTTGCGGCAAATGTTTGTCGCAATATTGATAAAAATAATTCTAAATCAATGACGTTCATAATACTCAATTTCATAGTATGATCAACTAACGAAATTTTTATTAATGATCTAAAAGCGAAAATAAATAAATGCTATCTCATATTGAATATTAATAAACGAATAGAAATTCTTTTTATTTCATCGTGGGCTATTTTATTTCATCGTGTTTTATTTTATCCACAAATGAAAAAAAAAAAAAAAAATTGTTTGCTGGTTAGACTTAAAATTCCTTAAAACAGTTGTCATAAAATTATGGTCGACAAATCTGTTCACAAACGACGCATTGACTATTTTTCGCTGTAAGATAAATATTTGGAACTGATATTCACCATATTTGATACTAAATAGTGGGATAAAAATCATCTTCATAAAAAACGCCTAAATCGTGAAAAAAAAAGGAAACTGAATAAAAATTCCACTAAAATTTCGAGACACGAAGTAGACGTTGATTCTCGTTGAAGATGATTGACCGGTTATTTCGTTTTTCGGTTTCTTTTTATAACGCGGATCGCATTTTGTTATAAAAATTGGGAAATATTCGGAGAATTAGGAGTTGAAATTCTTCATCGATTGCTGCGTCTCGAAATTCTCATTTGCTTCTCAAGTTCAAATTGTCGAAGATCTGCTCTTTGAAGAAAGTCCTGGCGCTCGAGATATCCATCTTTTCCGCGATTGTGTGTATTTATCTCCTCGTCGATGTTCTCCTCTCTCTTAAAACTGTCCCAATCGAGTTTCGACTTTTCCAGAGTGCTGATTTTCGCCTTTTTCCCTAATTGACCGAGAACCGAAGATATTCCGCCGAGACCGGCGCGTTTTGCTCCTCGTCCTCTAGAGGACAAACCGCTCGTCGGTTCTGCGGGAGATGCTGACGCTTCTTTCGGTGATTTTTCCACAGAAGGCAACGAGAGTCTCGCTTCCGCTGAGTCTGCGGCAACTTCTGTCTCCACTTTCACTTCCTCACCGGCAAATTCAAAGATTTTTGTTATTTTCACCTTTTCTTCCACTTTGGGCCTCACTATTGGTGAAGTTAAACTTCCGTTCGACGACTTTTGAGGCTTTGGCTTTGAAACTGTACCTGTGAAAAAAATCAGCTTTGGTTTACATTCGGAAGCGGAACGCGATAAAGTAATGATATTAATAAATATATTTTTGTTGCTTTGTTTTCATACATTTTTTTTTATTTAGATTTTCATGTCTGTACACTCAGAATACTCCAAAACATCGAAAAAAAGTGGTTTAGAAAAAATGTCCGTGTGTGTGTGTGTGTGCAGGGCTTCAAAATTTAAATCACCTGTAACTCGAAAACCGTCCAACCGATTGAGCTAAAATTTGGTATACAAGTGAATCAGCAACCCATCTTTAATTGGTGCATTTTTTTCGATATGTATGCAGACATTTCTAATTAATAGCTTTTTGAATTTTCTTAAAAAAGGATCCGCGCGCTATAGCTTTCGTGAAAATGGTGATATTTTGCTGAATAATTCTCTATACGTGCAGGTATTGTTAATGTTGTTTGGTATTAAATTCGACCGGAATCGGAAAAGTTGTTCGCATTTTATGGAGTTTTGAAATTTTCGAAAAATTTACGTAAATACCCTAATTTTGGCAAAACATGAGATAACGATCGCAAATTGCGAATTTAAAAACAGAAAATTTGAACTACATAAGTTTTTTTTATGCTTCTTCTATGAGGAAGCAAAAATTAGTTGCACTTTGATTTTCAACCTGAAATTTTAAAAACTATAATTTGTGATATTGCTTCTTTGTAACGAGAGAAACTTGAATTAATTCCGGACTAGTTATTTTAGTAGGTCAAATTGAACTCGAAACTAAATGAATAGTTACATATTAGCCGTAGCAAAATTCCGTGAACGGAATGAACGTAACAAATTAATGTCATTGAAAAACTGAATGATTTGGAAGGTGAAGAAAGTTCTTGAGTGAGTGTAAAAGTAAAACTGTGTACCATGAGGTTTCTTTTTCACTGGGTTTCCACAAAGCCAGTGAAATACACCAATTAGTTTGTCTAAATGATCCATGATAAATTCTATATGCAAATTAAAATAGAGACTTTAATTTACACTTATTCTATCAACTATTTCTAATAGCTATAACTTTCTTATGATAGACAAACAAGTAAAGTAGATTTGCTGTTAGTATATTAGTAATGCAACAGGAAAAATGCTGAAATAAAAAAACAATCGTGAAAATATGACGTACCAGTGTCTTTCATAAAATCAGCCCACAACGAGTCAGCTCTTTTCTTCTCCTCTTCCTCGCTAAGCGCTGGTTTTTCTGATTTATCCTCTGGGTCCTCTTCATCCTGGACAACTTCTTTTTCTTCTTTCACTGCCTTTCTTCTCTTCCCGCTCTTCTTCTTCCCTCCTTTGCTTCTTTTCCTTCCTTTCCCTTTATTAGATTCCGCTTTGTTTTCATCGTTCTCATCCTCTTGAGGACTTTCAGCGTCGCCTTCAGACTCCACTTCTGAGACTGGTTCGCAGTCGGCGCCTTCAGGAACGTAATCTTCATCATCGTCGTCCGAATCTGATGGCAACTCGTGTTCCTTTGACATTATTCGTCTAGAATTGACCGGAGGTTGAATATGATTATATTTTCATGTATTAATCAACGGAAAAGAGACATGAGAGGCATTCTGTACTATTTTGGGCAATGGTCTATTCTCAAGTTCCCAAATGTAGTCTCTTATTTTGTATCCTATTCTTCCACATTGAAAATGCATTGTCCCACAAAAAAATTTGTAGAATTTTGTCCACACATTTTTTTAATGTTGTTTTTTAATTACAGATATTTAATAATATACAGAGGACATTGTTTTTTTCAAATCTGAATTATAAAACAATACTACAATAAACAACATTTTTCATCCACAAGCCAAAGTGCAGAAAACATTTTTTCAATTTTTTTTGCACCTCATGTTGTTTTTTAACAAAAAGCTATGTTGTGATTGAAAAAATTATTTGGAATAGATAAAGCAAGAAATGATGTATTTATACAATTATGAACTTTACAAAAAAAAAATGTTGCTAAACTAAAATGACCAAATTAGTTTTTTCCAACTTTTTTCAAATCCAGAATATCCAAATTAAGTTTTTTCATCTATATTTCTGTACCTTTCTGATATAAGACTGAATATGCAAAACAGGCAATAAAATACAAAATAACATCTGTGATGATCTGTGTCAAGTTTTAGTTTTAGACTAAAAATTTAAGAACCAATTAAAGCTCTTAAATAGAGATCTTTCAAATAATTTTAAAGAGTAATACAAAAGAATGGAGCTTTGATGATCCCATTGATTTTCAAGTTACTTCTGTCATCTATTTCATGAATGGTGTAATACGAATCGTTTTTCCTGAATATCTCACATCAGTGAAAAATTAACACTTTTTTGTTAAAATGTATTTCATAAAATTTATCTGTAATATGGTTCAATAATAAATAAAAATAAAGAAAGTAATGTCAATGTTTATAATTCACTTTTCAATGTATTTCTAAAAATATCAATAATGGAATATATTTTTTTATTGTTCTTCAAAAAACATTTGTATATTCTCTTGCTTATATGATGAAAAAAAAAAAATTGAAAATATTTTATCAAAAAAATTATGAAATTGCATCAAGTTAAAAATAAATGAATGAGCATGGTTTTCAGGACCAATGATATTTTTTGATTAAATGTTAGCAAAATCAAGTTTATTATTTATTTTCTTACATCATACAAATTTATTCTATTTCAAGGAGCAAATTTCCAGATTATATTAGTTATTGCAAAAAAAATCTTTCAAAAAGTAAAAAAAATACAAGATAATTATTTTCTTTATTTATTTTCAAGGTAAAATAATTCCAGACATTACATGACTTTAAAAATAATTCAAACAAAATGTAGGAATGTTTTTTTAACAGAATTAAAAAAATCATTATATTCTCCCCTCCAAAAAACGGTATAAATCGATAATTAAAGGGGTTGGAATCTCACTTACCTTGAGGGCCAAAAAACTTGCGGCGAGTTTCCTAACCTCGAAAATTTTTGAAAATCTTGCAACAATAGTTTGTTTACACGGAAATAATCACTTTGCGACAACAATGGTAGACGGAAAATTGCAGCGAGCGGAGAAAGTTACGCACTCTGAACAAAGGATTCACGGGAAAAATGTTATAACGCTAAAGTAGAGACACAGCCGGTTTTTTTTTAAGACTAAAGTCGATAACTGATAAGCTTCAATTAACGATTTATTCGGGTTTCCGAAGGTAAGTAATTACGAAAAACAGCTAAAGATCAAGGAGCACGCTACGCAGTGTCACGTAACGAGCTTCAAGTCGCTCAGTCTGTTTGCGCCTGCGCTCCGCGGTGGTCAGTTTGGTAACTATGTAAAAACAGCACATTTCTAACTTCAGACATGAGATTGGAAGCGGGAATTCGAAAATGAATTCAATTTAATGATCGAAAAGCAAGACGCAGTTACGTACGAGATATTATTTTATTGTAGATATTTTTTCATTAAATCGGAGTTTTCTAGGTAAGAGTCTTTCTTTCTCGAATGCATTTTTTTGTATATGTTCCTTGACCTATTATGAACACGCATGCAGAAGGGAAAGGTGACAAATGCAATAATGCATGCGATATAATTTGATTATAGGATTTTTTAAATTTTAATCTAATTTTTTTGAGCATTAAGTACAAGATAAAATTTGCAACTTAACCCTTCTACATACTTTTTTGTGATTGGGTCATGAAGGTAAAAAAAAATCAGTTCAGCAGACGTAGGCCCTTAATTAGGAAATTCCGATTGAAATATAAATGCAATTATGGTTAAATTTAAAGCAACGTAAAAAAAATGGAAATCACTTATATAAAGAGTACGTGAAAAAACGAAGATTTTTTATATTTTTTAAGTTACAATACGCTTTGTACTTATCACGATATCGACAAACAAAGAAATATAAGCAAAAGGGTTATCTCGTAATCCAAATACCGTAGGCTCTCGAAATTTGGTACCGTTTTTAAGGAAATATAGTAGTATGATATTGAAAAATTATAACTTTTTTCGGGAGCTTTGAAAAATCGGGTGGCTGAATTGGTATCGAATGTCTCATATATTGATTTATATAGTTCAATGAAAAACATAACTTCATTGCTTCTACATTTGTTTTGTTGCATTTTAGTATTCCATGATTTACGAACTTGAAAAAAAAAAATTATTTCCAAAATGACTCGATAAAAAAATCTAAAAAAATGCACAGAGAAATCTTTTGACTAGTACTATTATATGGAAAAAGTATTCATGTTGGTGACTTTGACTTATATTTAGATAGAATGAATTACGCGAGTATCCAACTTTTTTTAGATGTTCGGGATATAATCGATTAAAAAAAAATGTGTCCTGTTGTCTGTTTTATCTTGGTTCAAATGCAAAAATTATTAACGTTTCCGCGTGGAATTCCGATTTTCGCGTTACTTCGTACAGTTGTAGCTTTGGAATAAATATTATCTACATTAGAACAAATATTTTTATGATCCAATGATAAACTTATTTGGTAGGATTGACAATATAATATGAGATGATATGAATAAGTATTTTGTCTCACGTTTATTTTTATTACTATTATTTATAACATATTAATATTTATTACACGATTGACGATATAATATGATACGATATAAATAAGTATTTTGTCTCACACGAAAATTATTTGAATCAACACAAAATTTGGTCAAAAAGATAAATTGCCAATTAAATTTCAATTCCATTGAACGAAATGATTAATGAAACAGATAATTGGTTCAAATGAATAAATTATTAGAAAATTTCCAAATAAATGTTTTTTTTCCGTGATTCAATCAAATAATTTTCTCAGTGCAATTGTTACGAAAAATTGTGAATAAAGTGAAAATCGAGTTAAGACTTTCCTTGCACCAATGTCTCAAGTGTCGAATGGCAAAAGCTTCCGGGAAACCGTCAGCATAACTCTGACCCTCGTTGAAGAAGGAAGGATAGTATCTCGTGTCAACGGGAATCTCGAATTACAGGATCCATTCACTATTCTCGTTTCGACGAAAGAGTCGTAGAAAAAATCAGAATTTGAGCGAAAGGAGATTAAAAGGTGGATTAAAGGTTTAGATATATCTCTTCCAGGAGAAAAGACGTTAGGATCTGTACTACGAAGTCAATTAGCATTATAGAATTTTAACTAGCTGAGTTTACTGAGAGAATAGTAAAAAATTTATTTTATTTAAATTGCGCGGCCATTTTTTAAATTTCAAATAATTTTCAAGGTGTTTTTTTCTTCGCTAAATTTGTATTTCTATAGCAAATTTAATATTTACCAGATAGCGCTTCGCTGTAGATCTGCTCGATGAAGTGTTTCTTTTATTTTTTTATTGGAAGAGAAAACAGGTTCTGATGAGTATTTTTTAATTACCTTAAGCTTTTAATTTTTTTTTTTCATTAAGGCAATTAAAAAGGGAAGATTAAGCGTTTTTCCGCTGGGAGCGCCACTGTTGACATTACGCGGGAGATTCGTAAACGGCGCAAGAAGCGAACTCCTCGATTGTCATTATCTCCTGATATTGAATCTTAAAATCGTCGACGAAATTCAAGGAAAATATTAGTTCTGGTTTTGCACGCTGGTGACGTGCTTGGTACATTATATTCATGGGTTAGTAATATGACGGAGCAAGGTCGCCAACAACTGTGGATCGTTTATTTATTTTTCCCTTAGAGGTAAAAAAGAGATGCAAATATTTGCATTATTTAAAGATTTAATTGATCATTTACATCAGTGATGTTATGAGCAAATATTGGAAAATCAAATAAAATTATATTATAATATATTATATCTTGCAGTAAAAATAACGGAATTCAAAGGGTAAACGCTGTAAAAATAGCCGGTTTTCGGAAATTTCTTTTAAAGAAATTATAACGTCATTTTTTTTCAACATCCCTCAAGGATTCAATCATGTCGTGATAATTTTTTTTCAACACCCCTTTCGTTTTTTTTTCACTAGCAGTTACAATTCATACCTTGAATTGTGATTGTGAAAAAATATTGAAAATTGATCAAATTACGAAGTTTTGAAAGAAAAAAAAATTGACATCTCGCCCTTAAAAAATTGTTGTATCTTTAATGACAAATCGACATTTTTCATCCAATAAAAAAATTCTAGTTCTTGGCAAAACAAAGTAGGTCTTCATGGCAGCGTTCGATATAA
Organism: Tromatobia lineatoria; assembly: GCA_949699805.1. Taxonomy (NCBI): domain Eukaryota; kingdom Metazoa; phylum Arthropoda; class Insecta; order Hymenoptera; family Ichneumonidae; genus Tromatobia; species Tromatobia lineatoria. Next base: position 12,464,554 of record OX453044.1, read on the forward strand.
ATGTTCACAATGTGAAAACGTATTTCCATTTAAAATATTAACGTTCATAATACAAGAGATTGTCCACTTTCATTCAAGCTTGTGAAAGAAATATATAATCATTGTTACAAACGTTTATTATATTATTATTTATTTATTTATTTGTTATTCCTCAAGTACGCCAATTGGCTTTTACTATCCCCTCCCTTCTATTTCCCATTTCATTCCTGGAGACCCCTCTAAATTTTATTATAATTTTATTTATTTCGAAACAAATATTTTCATATTGAATGCTTAGTAGTCAATGTAAATAAGGCAATATAAGTTTTCGATCATTTAAGGTGTCAACGGCAGAAAAAGAAATCATGTGGCTATTACGAAGATTTATTTATAGATTCGCATTATATGAAGGATGCGAATGTCAAAAATTGAAATAAATAATCAACGCCATTTCCGAAAATAAATTATATTCAATGCTAATCAAATGGAAAATACAAAAGGGTATTGCGGCACCTTAAAAAAGTTTCCACAGGGTTCAGGGGTCACGAGATTCAATCTAAACGTATATACTATGATTTCGTGAAGTGAGAAGTTAAAAATAAAAATTAAGTTTTGTTGTTTCAACAGTCTAATGTGTATGTGTGTGCTTCGGTATTTCGATCATCCGTAACTCGAGAACCGTTCAAACGATAAAATTTGGTACACAAGTGAAGCAGCAGTCCATCTTTAATTCATGCAATTTATTTTGAAATGTATCCAGAAATTTTTATGTTATAGCTTTTTGAATTTTTTTCAAAAAAAGCCCTGCACTCTCTAGGTTTCGTAAAAAATCATGATATTTCGCTAAATAATTCTTCATACGTCCAGATACTATTCATGTTGTCTGGTATTGAATTTGACCGAAATCGGATAAGCGATTTGGATTATATGGAGTCTTGAAATTTTCGAAAAATTCACATTTTTGCCCTAACGTTGGCAAAGCATGAGATAACGAACTGAAATTTCATAGATAAAATCGGTACTACTTAGCGATGATTGGTACATAGTTTCGTCGTATAATCTACAACGTGGTCCAAGTTTCTGAGAATTAATAATGATGTTATTGATAAGAGATTTTGTATATAAAATCAGTAGTATTTCGCAATAATAGGTACACAGTTTCGTCACAATTTGTTATAAGGTTCAAATTTTTCAAAAAATTAACTTTGATTTAGAATAAGGCTGCTAATATAAACTTTGCAAGCTGCTAATTTGAGCTCTGCAATTAGCTATAATTTTTTTAATAGCTGATAGCGACCTCTAAAAATGCATCAATTTCGGATTCTCTTTACACATCTTATTTTAATATTATTTCCTACGGTAATATGGGGTGTCCCAAAAAAAATCGATATTTTGACAACACACACGTACATATACGGACATTTTTTCTTGATCACTTTTCTCAATGTTTCAAACCATTCTGTGGGTTTTAACATGAAAATGTAAAAAAATAATTTTTAACTTTGCAAATTGCTTCCTCATTATTTTCGATTTTTTTTCATAAAGCTATCTGTATGAGGAAATATGTCAATTGATTTTGGCTTCTTCATAGAGGACGTTTTGTAAAAAAAGCCAAAAATAATGAAGAATCAATTTGCAAAGTTCAGTTTTGCAGCTTCATTCGCTATGAACATTCTGAAAAATTTTCACTACATAACAAATTATGACGAAACTGTTCACTTATCATTGCTGAATACTACTGATGTCATGTATAAAATTTGAGTTCGCTATCTTATGTTTTGCTAAAGTTAATGCAATAAAATAATTTTTTCTTAAAGTTAGAATTCTGAAAAATGTAAACCACATCGCAAATTATGACGCAACTATGTACTAATCATTGATGAATAATACCGATTTTATTTACGAAATTGGAGATCGTTATCTCATGTCTTGCCAAAAAAAAATTTCATGAATACAATGCGTCCTTTATGAGGAATAAAAATAAAAATAAAAATTCCATGAACAATCTCTGAGAAAGCAAAAATTAAAATTTCAATGATTATAAATCTTTTATTATGATTTTTCGTTTTTCAAAGCAAATAAATGTATTTAAAAAAAATAAAAATACAGTCGTGTGCATTGTAGTCTATTAAATTACTCGTATTTTCGCAAAAGTGCCAAGAGGATGTACCAGGTGGCAACATATGTCATAAATGCTCCGATTGGTGTAAGACGAATGGTATAAACGTTCGCCCAGTAGTAAAATGAAAAGTGGAGGTGGAAGTCGAAACAAGCTCCGCCTGTTAACATCATTGCGTCCCAAATCCCTCCCCACGAGCTTTTTTTTTCTTCCTCCTTTTCTTCAGCATCCATCTTCGTCGCTTTCCTCTGACGACTATTCGGGATCCACTTAACACTCACCAATTAGTTCCGGCTGTTCAGACAAGCGTGTCGGTCACTTCTCGCTTATCCCATCTTTAGGAACCCTTAAAAAAAAATTCTCACCCCAAAATTATAAATTCATAATCGAGTGCGGATTTTAAATAGGAAGAAAAAAAGTGTTTTTTAAATTTATTCCACATTCTTCCAATAAATAAAAATAAAAATAAATTAAAAAATGCCCCGAAAGCGCAGAGCTTCAATTAATTCTTTGGATGACGAGGATTTCGGGCCTGATGAAAAATACAGCAAAGATGACATGGAAGGTCGAGCACCGAGAAATGCAGCAAATGCAAGAGAGCGCGCGAGGATGAGAGTCCTTAGCAAAGCTTTTTGCAGATTGAAGACTACTCTTCCTTGGGTACCTGCGGATACGAAACTCAGCAAACTCGACACTTTACGCCTCGCTGCCACTTACATCGCTCATTTGCGGGCTGTGCTCCGAGAAGACGGTGACACGCATCCTGAATCGACGACATCGTTGTCATTGGCTTTGGTGAGTTTATTCAATTTTTTGGGAAAAAAATTCTTATTACTTTTATCGTTGCAAGAGATTAGTGAGAGGATCCAGAACCCTTAAAAAGTTATAGGAAATAAGATTCTGTAAATGATGCACTTCTTTAAAAAAATCTTAAATTAAATCTTCATTGAATATATAACAAGTATTATAATTATGCAATTTTGTAAGGACATACAGTTCACCAGAATGATGTGAGATAAGAAGTTATATTTTCCACAATTTTTTTTATTAATATTTTTTATTTTTTTATTAATCTTTGTCTATTCAAAAATCACTAAACAATTGGTTACAGTGGAATTGATTTTCACTGTAACCAAAAAGTCGAAAAAAAGTCATAGGAAATAAGATTCTGTAAATGATGCACTTCTTTTAAAAAATCTTAAATTAAAACCTCATTGAAAACATAATAAGCACTATAATTCTGCAATTTTGTAAAGACATACAGTTTAACAGAATGGTGTAAGATAAGAAGTTAAATGTTTCACTATTTTTTTAGTTTATTTTTATTTTTTATTAATCTTCGTCTATTAAAAAATCTCTAAACAATTCGTTACGGTGGAATTAATTTTCACTGTAACTGAAAAGTCTAAAAAAAGTCATAGGAAAAAGTGTTCTGTAAATGATGCACTTCTTTTAAAAAATCTTAAATTAAGTCTTCATTGAATATATAACAAGTATTATAATTATGCAATTTTGTAAAGACATTCAGTCCACTAAAATGGTATGAGATACGAAGTTAAATTTTTCACTATTTTCAAATTTATTCATGAATCTTCGTCTATTAGAAAATCATTAGATAATTTACTGTCAATTAGGTTACAGTGAAATAAATTTTAACTGTATCCAGATTTGATATGTTCAATCCAGAATCCAAGATATAAAATAAGACTAAAATAAGAAGTTTGTATTGAAAGCTACGACAAGAGAACAAATTTTCTTTCGACCTTAGTCTTTGTTTTGCACTGTCCGTCTTTACACAAGTACTGGCCTTTAAGGATGTAGGAGCGCGATGGGGTGCTCAACGTGCTCAAAAGTAAGAATTCAAAGAGAAATTCGAACACTTCCCGGTGGAATAAAAACCTAACAAAAAACAAGCATACAAAAGGTGCAGAAAAGATTACTTTTGCATATTAATAATTGCAAAATTTTATTAATAATTAGGTGAAAAAAAAATTGTTCAACAAATTATCCGTCAATCTAACTTTTTTTCGAATGTAAATGATTTATTCATTTTTCGGAATACGTACGAATTTTTTCAGAATTTGTTCTAATCATCGAAATTTCGTTTTTTTGGAATTACATTTTTTTTTAAATGCATGCTAAGTCGCGAATTTTTCATATGTGTTTGTTACAAGACCACCCATTACACCCAAGAAGTTTCCAAACGATCGATCAAATAGATTCGCGAATACAGCTCATACAAGAAAAAAAACCGCAATTTTTAAACATGAGACAAAATTCTGAGAAAATTCATACGTATTTAGGAAATTTAACGAATCATTTTTATTCGAAAAAAAAAAGTTAGATTGACGGATAATTTGTTGCATAATTGGAGGCCTGGTTACTGATCCGAACCGGGCCATCGGTGGGTACTTGCTACTGATCCGGGCCAGGCCCTCAGGAGATCTGGCTACTGATCCGGACAAGGCCCTTAACGGGGACTGGCTACTGATCCGGACCAGGCCCTTAAGGGGGCCTCGTTACTGTCCCGGGCCGACCCTGTCATAGGCGTAATGTCTGCAAACGGGGGAATGCGGATAAACAAATTATACAAAATAAAAAAAATAAAGAAGAATGCTTGTTATGGTCTTAATAAGGCTTAAATCCAACATTTTTCAAAAGATGAGTGTCATCCAAAGAATTTTTTCTCTTATGACTATTTGCAGCTGATTTGGTCCTCTTAAATGATAATGAACGCCTTTGTGCACTTTTTAATGAAAATAAGATAGAAAAGTCCGGATTTGCACAATGCTTTCTCATAGATGAAATTTTCTTTGTCTAGAGCTTTTTTCGATTTTTATATCTTATTGTTAGACTTTTCCGAATGGTCTGAATCATCGATAAAAGGGGCTTAAAAAAATTGTTTTGATGTATAATTGAAGCTTCGGTTGAAGGTGAAAATAGCGAATGACCAAAACAGTGAATGGTTAAAATAGCAAATTTTGAAATTAGAAACGTCTGAATCTAGAATGGTCATCATTATGGAATTCGCTATTTCAGTCATTCGCTGTTTTGATCTCCATCTCATTAAATTCAATCAAAATAGCGAATGATAAAAATGGTGAATGGCTGAAAAAGCAAATTCCATAATTCTGGTCATTCTACATTTAGACATTCCTTATTGGAAAATTCACTGTTTTAGCCATTCGCTATTTTGGTCACTTGCTATTGTGATCCCAATCCTCTGTTAACATGATTTGGCAAAATCGGTAAAGTAATCTGATGTTATGGAGTTTTGAAATTTTTTAAAAAGTTGACGTTATTGCATAAACTTTTCTAAGATTTGTTCTAGCGAACAAATTTTTTTACGTAAACAAAAGAATGTTCAGTGATTCTAATATTTATTTTAGTGAAGATCGACAGGAGACTCGGTTGACGCATTTCGGTTTTATGATATTTTTAAGATTTCGAATAATGTCTTTACTCGAAAAATGCTCTAATTCGAACACATTCGTAAATATCGGGCTGAAACTTCGTATTAAAATTAAAGATAACCGTGTTATCTTTGGTATCGAATGTGGGCAGAACATGTAAACAATTCGATTGTTACAGTTTGTAGAAATTTGGAACAAATAACCTTATTGGATAAACAAAACAATGTTTAGAACTGCTACATACCTAATTAAATGAAAGTTAATAGGACAGTTCAGATTTTAACAGAATTTATTTATTGATTTATTTTTTCTTGATGCCCAAAATTTAAATTATATTCGCTTTTTTAAATTTCGTTGAAACAAGAATGGATAATAGAATGTTACACAATTCTTCCTCATTATTTTTTGCTTTCACGAAAATTTCCTCTGTGAGAAAGCCAAAATCGATAAAGATTTTTCCTCATAGTCGTAGCTTCGCAAAAAGTGGAAAATAATGAGGTAGCAATGTGCAAAGCTCTTCACCTTCGGCGAACCCATCTCTGCGAGAAGTTACGTTGACCTAGTTTCGCTTTCTCACCAGCTTTTAAAAAGATGAAAAATGATAAAGAAAAGTGCAAGGCCTGATTTTTCAACCTTTTTATTTTAAGAAGTTCTAATTAAATCGTGTCCTATAAAATTATCGTACCTCCGTTGTTTTTTCATGTAATTAATTAAGTGGATGTCGAAAGTTTCCGCCTTTTTTGTTACAAGCTCTAAAAACAAAAATCATAAGAATTCTTGAAATTAAAATCGGTGTGAAATCAGTCCTTTATCATCTTTACCGAATTTGATGAATATGAGTTCATCCCAGAATTATTCATCGCTTCTATATGTGAGGCATTCTACGATACTTCATCGACTTAAGATTTCGAATTTCTGTAACCACTTCGAAAATGAGTAAGCTTAATGTAAAAGATTTGGAAATTTCTGAATTTTTTAAATCGTGTATTAACATTATGTGTATTAATTCGATTTAAAAAATTCAGAAATTTCCGAGCTTTTTCAAGTTTTCGCTTAAAGAAAAAACTGAATTGATCGTTTCTATTTCTATTGGCGATATTACTGCAAAGATTAATCGTAGAAAATAAGAAAAAAACCAGTTTTCTGTATTTTTTAATTCTGCATCTGAATAAAAAGGACATAAATTTATTTCGGGCGTTGAAATACTTGTTTTTAATTATTTAACAACTTTTTGTGCTTCAACACAACGAAACAATGGTAAAGTCATTTCTTCTCAAGAATTGAAAAAAAAATGATTTTTTATTATATATTCATAGGAATCGAATTTACCAGCGGGTCTTTTGGCTGAAAATTCGTTTTTGACTTGACAAACGTGAAAAATGAATAAAAAGAATGATTACCGACTAGTCGTAGTTTCTTAGTAACAGAAAATAACATTAACATTTTTTTTTCTGGTAAATAGCAAAGGCCAGTCGATATTTTTCCTGTATATTAATTTTTTTTAATTTGTTGTCATGTTGGAAACGAATTTTTAGCCAAGAAGTGTCAAAGTCAATTCTTCTCAAAACACGATTTGTCCCTGAATTACGGTTTTTTCGAATCATATCGTTAAAAAAATTGAGTCTACCATGAGTTCGATTGGCTGAAACTTCGTTTTCAACTTGTAAAAAAAAAAAAAAAAATAAACAGGAAAAATATCGACTGGATTTCCTCGTGTTCATGCAAAAAAAATCGTAAAATGATTTCTAGAGAAGTACTTAAACGCCCGAAATGAATTAATTTCATTTTTTTTCGAAAAAAGAATAAAAAAATACAAAATACTGTTTTTTCAATTTATTTTCTACAATTAATCCTCGCAGAAATATCTTCAAAAAAAATGAAAATGAAAATTTTAGTTTTTTCGTTAAACAGAACCTTCAAAGGGCTTCGATATTTCGGATTTTTTTTTATGGCTGAAGTATCGTGAAATATCCCATGTACTTAAAGGTTTAATTAAAAATTTCCCAACTGGATGAAAAAAAAGAAGAAAAAATTACCATTGCCGAAATAAACACACATAATTGAAGAATATCGGTAACAATCACGTACATTATTGGAAAAAATTACTTTTCCGTTTTGCTGCGTCTCGAACGAATTTTACGCAGTGGAAAATTAATAACTGTTTGAACTATAGATTTGTAAAAATGATTCTAAAAAATTAATATCCTTCCTGTGAGAGGAAAGAGGGAGTTGCATGTAAGAGCGAAATAACACCAGGTGGATCCACTCGGTGTGACGGGATTCCTCGCACCAGTTAGAGCAACAGCATCTTTTATCTCTGTTTACGTCTCACCAGGTGGACCGAATCACCCCGAGAGTTTCCTCGCCGCAACCCCGGCTTTACTCTGCTGTACCACTATTAAAATTCGAGTCGTTTGCGTTGTTCCGGAGTGTTATAAACGTAGACCGGATACTCCGGAATGCCATTACTCACACGGTCCATCAAACCCTAAGCTTTCAGTTATTGTTTTTTGTTTTTGCATGCGTTTTGATTTTATTTTTTATTTCAATGTCACGTTTTTTATTTATTTTTTACCGAACATCTATAAAAAAGCCTGAAGAGTAGAATCTTACAAATTGCTCCCTCACTACCCCGGTGAAAATATTTCTCTAAAAATGTTCTTTGCAAATGTCTGAAAAATTCTCTGACAATGTCTGAAAAATTCTTTGCAAATGTCTGAAAAATTCTTTGCAAATGTCTGAAAAATTCTTTGCAAATGTCTGAAAAATTCTCTGACAATGTCTAAAAAATTCTTTGCAAATGTCTGAAAAATTCTTTGCAAATGTCTGGAAAATTCTTTGCAAATGTCTGGAAAATTCTTTGCAAATGTCTGAAAAATTTGATGAAAATGTCTGAAAAATTCTTTGCAAATGTCTGAACAATTCCTTGCAAATGTCTAAAAAATTCTCTGAAAATGTCTGAAAAATTCTCTGAATATGTCTGAAAAATAATAATAAATTAAAATAATGTTATTATTCGGGAAATCTCACTTGATTCATTTAAGAACTCGAGAATGAAAAAAAAAATTGATACAATTAATATTATAATTGTTATTTTTATTGTAAAAAAAAAATTACTCCATTAACATAATGAAAATAATGAAATATTTTATAAAAATCTATATCTTCAACATGAAAAATTAAAAAATAATTAATATAATAATTATTATTTTTGTTAACAGTCCTGGCCGTTCGCTCTTCAGGGAGCATCGACGCCGATGGTTTTGAACAACAGTTGCGGCGTCTCATCGACGTCAAGTTCATCAAGCCCTAATCATCACTATCGTGGCCAGAATCAGTTGGAGAGTCACGAAATTCAAAGCTTCAATCATTCGAGCCACCAGCACATGTCATCTCGTCACAGTCATAATCACGACACCCAGCAGCTTTCCTACTACTGATAACGACGAAACACCTTTTTTATTCCCAAATATTAAATTACAAAAATATTTATTAAGAAAATCCAGACTATATATATTCATAAATTATTAATTATTTCATGTTGCTAGTATACCAAAGTCAATACTACTATTATAGCCGAGACTAGTCGAGAAATATTTTAGTGAATTTTATATTATTAATTCACGAAAAAAAAATTAAGTGCTCTAAAACAAATTTGGGCAGAATGTATTTAAAAACCAAAAATTGGGCAATGTCTTTCCACTCATTATCTATTTTCGCTAAAAATAATAAGTGGTTCTCCACTCATAAGTTTAAATTATGTATGGATTTCCACTCATCATCAAAATAGAAATGACTTACAAGTGGTTTTTCAAAACGCGAAATACTCTAATAATAATCAATTAGAAATCCTTATTAATCATCAATATTAATTAATAACAATTACTCAATAATTAGTCAATAACAACGTTCTTTCGTTTTGGAAAAAAAATCGTAATTTAATCTCGAAATAAAAGATAAGTTTTTCACTCATCACTTAAGCTGAAAATGAAAATATCACCAGATAAAAATCATTATTCAAAATCCAAATAATTTGAGAGTGAAAATCCATGTATTATTCACAATCGGTTAAATAATGAGTGGAAATCCATTTATTATTCAAACTTGAAATAAATTATGAGTAGACAACAATCATTATGTATACCTGAAGAAATAACCAGTGAAAAACTACTATCTAATGATGTAAAATTGGAAAGATAATGAGGGAAGAATCAGTCATTATTTTAAGCGAAAATAAATAAAGAGGGGAAAATCATACAGTATTTAAATAATGTATTTAGATATTTTTCCATTCGAATGTGCCCATCTCTGCTTCAAAATAGTCTTCCGGATATGAGCGGAAGAAAAGAAGGATACGATGACGAGACAGGCGCGGGATCGAAGAGGCTCCGCTTGTACAAACATAGCGAAGGACCTTTTGTGTAAATTTGAAGCTAAAATAATATATATCTCCTTCCATCGCGGTTGCTACAGAAGCGAGGCTAAGGATATCGCTTAGCGGCTTGTGTACGTCAATACAGACCGCCCTTTATGCTCAGTTTATGTTTTCTCACATTTTTGGGTAGCCGGAGGTCCGTATATGTTTCGTTTACTTCCGTTTCGTGTAGTTCTTAAGTTTAAATCATATTATAGTGATGTTTGCAATCATATTTGAGATTTAAGTGCGTGCTTGATTAATTATTGTTCAAATAAAACATTGGCGTCGAATCATCGATTTTACTCAAGATTTTGTATAGTATGTTACGTAAATGTGGAATTTTTTGTACCTACGATATTGTAATAGACCGAAATGTCCTTTTGGTATTGCGCAATTTGAATGTAAAAGTTAATGCCTTTAAATGCGATTCACTCAGAACTTTTGATATTTTATAATTATTAAACGGTTGTTGAAATGATATGGATATCAATGTGGGCTGTAATCGAAACACTATGACGCAAATAGATGATAAACACATAAAATAATAAAGAATAATCCAAAGACGAGAATTTATTACATTATGAAATCAAATATCGAACACAGTGCAAAATCAATACATAGCAGGTTTCTATTATTATTAATTCTAGTAGTAGTACAAGAAATTTATTGGTCAAGTTTTCTACGATAATGACAGGTTACAAATTTTCCGCAAGAAATTTATTGGTCAAATTTTCTACGATAATCACAGGTTACAAATTTTCGCTCCTTAATCCTATGGTCTACTGTTGCTTTGACCAATGGGCCATCGACCGGAGTCCTTCAGCCCGTGTTTTACGAGATTTTTTTTATCTTTTTTTTCCGGGGAGAAAATTAATTCTATTATTATAAAATTTTGTAATTCTTCCATTATAATAAATGTTTCAATTACACAATTACACATAAATACAAACATTCTCACTCAACATGAACGGCCATAATAAATATTATTCGGAATTTTTATTTAATGATTCCATCACCTACTGTTAAAAATAATTCAGGTGAAATTACTAGACAGTGTAGGAAGCTTATTTACAGAATCATGTATAGAAAATTTACCTTACCTTAGGCTAATCACACGTGCCTAAAAATTCATTTGCGCTGCTGCGCTTTTATAACCCTTTAAAAAGTCAGGTCACGTCCTATTATTATGTCAAATTTGACACCAAACTGAAGTCATTTCTCGCGGATTTTCCCGCATTCTTACGGTTTATGAATTTTCCAAATATTTTCTACAGTGTATCTACAGTTGCTGTCGCTGAATTTTTTTCGAGATTTTCATGTCAGGATACTTAAAATGTTCTAAAACATCGAGAAAAAGGGTTTTTACGAAAAGTCTGTATGTGTGTGTGTGTGTATGTGCAGATTTCCATGTACGCACATATATATATGTAGATAACTGTCGTAATTTCCTACGGATTTTCTTCTAATTTGACACTCAAGTTGGTATTATCATATAATATAGTTTGGGATTGTTTTTGACGCAAATCGGTTGAAATTTTTTTTTCCTACAGCATTATTAAAATTTTGAAAAAATCGTTTCCACGCTATAACTTACGCAATTAAAGAGGCACTGAGCTGACATTTTGTATGTAAATGGATTACCCGTAAAACATTATGTGTACCAAATTTCGCGGGAATCTGTCGAACCGTTCTGATTTTATTACAATTTTGATTTTTTCAAAAATGTCTGCAAGTACTATAACTCATGCAAATTCTGAGATATCCGGCTGCAACTGCCGATATGATTTCACGATTATTGATTTTCAATTAAGATTTTAGTCTAATGAACTGTCCAAAATGACAGAAAATTTCGATTTTGGTGAACAAAAAGAAATAAAAAGCTTTCACGAAAAAAAAAAATTTCGAAATTTTCCACAGATTTATCTTAAATTTTCTTCACACTTAAACGACCATTTAAAAAGATATTTGGGATAAATTTGCCACCAATCGGTTGGGTGGTTAAAATTTTATGGCATTTTGAATTATTTGAAAAATCTCGTTCGAATGCTTGCTCATGTAAATTACTAGGTATCGGGTTCCAATTTAATGTACATATGGACTATCATTATCCAATTTTTGCGTAACAGTTTTACACAAATCGGTCAAGCGTTAAAATCTTCACGTCACTTTGAATTTTTATAAAAATGTCTTCTGATCAAAGTTGATCAACATACTTTTTTTTTGGTCTCCATGGACACCCTAATCTACATGTGACATCAAGTCGCGCTCGCAGCGCGCCTAGCTTTGCAAGTCCCTGCTGTAAAATGTCTCCGCAATCCACGAGGTGGCGCTGCACGCTTCGTCTCACACAGGCAGTCAACCCAACAGCTTAAAAAATTGCATCACCGAGTGCAGCGCGAAGTGAGTAACAAAACAGAGGAGATCAGTGGGTGGCGAAATCCACAGTGGGTGACTTTTCTGCTGGCACAGCAGACAAGTCTGTGCGACGTCTCCATCGTCGTCGTCGTTCGTTACTCGCGCGGTCCATGATATCGTCCTTATTCTTCTTCGTGAAGTGAGAAATAGAGTCTCGGACGTAGATCCGATTACTCGCTCGCGATATAACGTCAAGCGGTTTTATCGCGAGGCCCCGCTTCTCGCGGTGGCCGCGTTAAGTGTAGCCGCGCGATAGTTTTCGCGAACCGATGTTGAAATGAAGCTGAGGCGCGTCATTTATGGCACCGCTAGTAAACTACGCGGTAGAGAAAAACCGGACGAGGAAGACGACGAGGACACGCAACCCGCCCATCACGGGTCCTCCTCTATCGCGGATTAATAATCAATGGCTCTATTTGAAATAAGACACGCGAATAAAGTCCTCCTGGATGATACGCAAAAGTTGACAAGCGTCATTGAGAATGCCCGAACGATCGACGGACATACGGTATTTATTATTATTCTCCTTATCATCATTATCACATATATTTGTTTTACTTTTTTCAAAATATTTTCTTCCTATTATGTATGTATGGCAATGGAAAAAAAAGTAATAATAATAATAATGATAATGAAAAAAACTTTGGGAAAAATACACAAACACGAAACGAAAACAAAACAGGACAAAAGAGGCACTAAATACGAAGAGAATTTACGGAGATCAGTATTTTAACGTTTATTTTGAATCCGTTACCAGATTTGAAAAAAAAAAATTTAGCTAACGTTACTTTAAAAATTAGGTATTTTTTTTGTAAATATATGGTACGCTAATAACGATTCCTCATTGGCGGATTTCTTTTAGGAATTGTATGTTGTAAAATGAAGCAGTGGTTTATATGCATACAGTGTGAAAAAATGTTTGGTGTAATTTTAAATTACGTAAAGAGAAAGCTGTTTTATGGAAACTGGTATATTGTACTTACAGTAAAAAATATAAAAATGTAGGCAGAAATCTGCTGGCTTCCATCGTTTGCTTTGGCTTTGGGACAGAGCGAATATATATTATATTGAAAAGTAAGGAGACATTTATTATGATTTATTAAAGTCATACAGTTTGATTAACTGAAGTTAATTACTTCTATTAATAAATGCCAACTTCTATTTCTTCTAAAAAAGTCATGCAAATATAAAATTGCTTGTCTTATAAATGTTTTCTTTGAAAAAACTGTATTAGACAAATGATCTTACGTTTACACAAATGGATTTCGGACGGTTTGTTATTAAATGGATTATTTTCAGACAAACTGTTTTTTACAAATTGTTATCAAACAAATGGATTATAGACAGTTTGTTATTAGATAAATTATTTTCAGACGTATCGATTGAGATAAATTGTTTTAAACAAACTATTATGAAAGAAATTGATTTTAGATAAATTCATTCAAATAAATGGTCATTGGACAAATAGTTTGAGACATTTTGTTATTAGTTAAATAGTTTGAGACATTTTGTTATTAGATAAATAGTTTGAGACACATTAGCATCAAACAAACGTTTTTCAACAATTTTGTTATTACTCAAATTGTCATCAGACTAATCGTTTTTTGCCAAGTTTGTTCTTAGATAAATTGTCATCAGACTAATTGTTTCCGAAGCCTTTTCCATGGGTAATTTAGACACGCGCAGCGAGTGTTATCATAACTTAAAATTATATATTTTTCATTTCCTGTGGGATAAGAGAAAAAAGATAATGTTTTATGAGGCGATATTGTAATGGAATGAAAAAGGCAACGAAGAAATACAAAACGATATCCAAATCCCAAGTAGTAGTATATTTACTACTACAAGTAGAAGCGTATTTACTATTACTAGTAGAAGTCACAAACCCTCCACTCTCAAAATTTCGTAGAAATTTTCTTATATGAATTTTATTTTGTATTTATAAATTCAATTTTGCTTAACAGCATCAGAAAGTACATTTATTTAAATGTTTCCATCATTTTTGCTCCTTCGGAGAAGATGTTGTCGAGATAACTTAAAAATGTTAAATTTTTTCAAACACCATATCTTAACAAGAATTGAGTCTACCATTGATTCGTTTGAATGACAATTCATTCTCAACTTGACAAACAAAAATCGAAAAATATTGACTGGGTTTCGTTATGTTCATACAGAAAAAATCGCTAGATCATTAATAGGAAGAATTTCAACGCCCGCAATGAATTGATTTCATTTTTTTCAAAAAGAGATTGAAGATATAAAAAAAAGTGTTTCTGAATTTTCTACGATCTATCCTCGCAGAAATGCCGCCGAAAAAAATATATATATATATATATCAATTTTCTCTTTAAATGGAAGTTTAAAAATTTCTCCAATTTTTTATCGTGTTAGAACTTCAAAATTCCTTATTTTCAGTGTGATTGTGGAAATTCGGAAATTTTGGTGTCTGAAATGAAATAACTGATATATATATATATATACGAACAAGAGTTTCGCTCTGCTCATATTCTTATTAACGTCGTAAAATCATTATCTCAGCCGTGAAGATATAAATGTTGAACTATACATTCAATAAATATTAGGGATCCCGAAATTTCATGTTCCATTAGAAGTACTAGTAAATAAACTGGCGCTGAACGTTACTGCATTCTCAGTTGCGTAAGACGTTTATTTACTTCCAAATTATACAAACGACGAGACGTCCCCGGAAGCCATAAAACGCAATGAGACCCTAAAGTCGATTACATCTTGGCAAAACGACGTCAACTTTGCCGGTGGCTTATATATACGCTATAACCTCAGGGAGAAAACTTTCGCCCTCCGTTGCATATGCAATTCAAAATTTGTTCGCATTCCCTTATTTCATTTCTCTTCATAATGTTGAAACATTGCAAAGTAGAACTCTGTACAGTGCTCCTTCATTATTTTTCGTTTTTTTTTTACAAAGCTACGTCTATAACGATGCATGCTTATCAACTTTGCCTTTTACATAGAGAAAGTCTGCTAAAAAAACAGAACAATAATGGGGAAGCGATATCTGAGGTTACAACCTTAGATACTGCTTCCTCATTAATTTTTTTTACTGGACTTCTTTTGAAAAAATCAATACAAAAATAAAATTTTGATGAAATGTTAGTCGTCAAAAAGTAAATCAGTAGAAATTTTTATAAAATTCGAAACCTTCTACTGATCTTTACTAAATTCTATATCTAGCATCACTGAACATTTTTTTATTTAAGTAAATAAATTGCGTTCTTTACATGAATTTTTATGGAACTCAATGCAACGAATTTAAAAAGATCGCCGTCCGTAAAATTTCAACGGCTTTGGGATCGTTCATAGAACTCTCGACGCTTCTTAAAAAAATATTTGTTTTATGTTGCATTGTAGAAAAAAATATGCTAGTGTATACATTGTTATCATACAGCAAATTGTTATCTGGGATTCATAAATATGTGTCATGTCCGTTCCGATATACCTAAAAAAATGTATTTACACAAGTACAAATATATTGATATCGGTATTGCTTCTTTATTGAATTTCATACCGATATTGTGAATATTACACTACCCTCATACGCATATTTCACGCTCAAACTCAACGCAGAGCGCTTCGTCTTCTTATCAATTTTTCGCAAATCTCGCTACCTGATATCAAGTCTTCTTGCTCTAACACACATAAATACCTCGAGATACTAATGTTTAAGTTAAAGTAATGAATGATTAAAAAGTACAACTAACGATCTTCCGGAAAATTCAAAATTTCGTGTATTTTTTGGAATTATAGAATCTGATTTTGTTATGAGATTTTGGATTTTCCGAAAAATGTTCGTTTTGCTTTAAGGCAGATAAAATTTTAGAAAATCGACTGAAATTTTCTGCTTAGAAAAAATAACATTTAACCTTGCTGCATACCAAATTTGGTGATAATCGGTAAAACGATTTAAATTTCACGTGATTTTGAATCATTCGAAAAATTTTCGTTTTTTTTTTTTTCAATTCAGGTAAAATAAAAAAAAACGATGAAAATTTTCTACACAGGGAAAATAACACGCAGTCCTACTACGTACTCAATTTGGTAAGGATGCAAAGTAGAACTTTCCACATTGCTTCGTCAATAATTTTCATCTTCCGAAAAGATTCCTCTATGAAGAAGCCAAAAATAAAGTAAATAACCTCATCGAGGCGGCTTTGCGAGAAGTGAAAATCAATAAGAAAGAAATGAGCAAAGTTCTGCTTATTTTTTTGGGATTGACTGATATAGAATGTCTCACAACAAACACATTTCCAAACTCACCTCCAAAATTCCTGCTTAATTTACGATAATGGAGCCCTACGTCCACGATTAACCCTTCTGTCTGTTTTCGCCCAGATTTAAGTATTTTAACCTAATTTCTGACAATTATCAATGAGTGTTATAATTTCGGAAATAACAGATGTACGACTCAAAGTGTTAATATCTCACTCAAAACTCCGCAAGAAAAGATTTCATAAAAAAAAAAAAAAATATGCATGCGTATACATTGTTTTTATACAGAAATACAAGTTGGTATTTGAAACTTCATAAACATGTATTCTCTGTATTTTTAATAATGAAGCTATATCGAAGGTTGCAAATATAATGTTTTTTTAAATATGCGGGTATATTTTTCATTTATTTATTTTTTCCAAATACAAATTTTTGTTCATAAGAAAGAAGAAAATATTATAAAACATTTTCAATTGCAAAAATACGCTGCAAGATGATGTTTCACCGAAGCCAAATATTATCCTGATATGAATTTTCACCCGAAACTTCATTAAGATGTGCTCACGTTACTTCTCAGAATTACACGACGGTAGAGCTTACAAATGGGTGTATATAGTATAATATTTCTATTCAGGAGTACGTGATAAGGACGCAAAGGGGTCCTCTTCCGGCGGGATCTTGGCGAGTAAGCAGACGCTACAATGACTTTGTACAGCTCAACGGGGCTCTATCGATATCGGGCCTCAGTCTGCCGTTGCCGCCGAAGCGAATCATCGGTAACATGGATGCTGACTTCGTAGCTCAACGACAAATCGCTCTGCAGAATTATCTAAACGAAGTACTAATGAATCCCATACTGGCTTCGTCGCTGCCAATGAAACACTTTCTCGATCCTGATAACTACTCAGGAGCGTTGCACGGTTAGAACCACAATTTTCTTAATTACACTTCACCTTACCGAAATTAATTAAATAGATGAGTAACTTTTGAATGTGAATTTTGAATATCTAACAGTTATCGAAGATTAACTTTTCGGAAATCCAACAGTGAAATTTTCTTATCACTGAAATTTCCAATATTTTTGATACTACAGTTTTCATACAATGAAGAGAAAAACTTAAATAAATTGGTTAAATATTCCCAAATTAACGAAAATAGACTTATTGCTAAATAACGAAATTTATGAGATTGAAATTTTTCACACCACTTTGCAAAGCTTCACAAAATGGAAATGAATTCATCACACGTCGTTTCAGAGTATTTCCATGTTTCTAAAAAAAAAACATCTAATTATTTGAATAAAATGTACGACTTCATTTCACAAGGAAAACTTTATTCATTCGAAGTTTAAAAAATCATTTTTTTTTCTCTCTATTGTTTGACAATTTTTGGTCGTAAATTAGTGTTAAATCATAGTCAATGACGTTGATTGATCTCCAGATGTTTCTTGTGAATTCCAATACAGGAACAAAATGAAAAATACCGGTTTTACCCAAACGCAAATAAATATTTTAGAAATTAAATAAAAAGTTTGCTCCAAAAATCTATTTTTTTTCCGGTGTGGAAACGAAAGAAAGTCCTAAACTCCATCTGAAAAATGATGTCTTACCGCCATTTTTCGACCTCTGTGTAATTTTCCCAACCTGCTAAGATTTTCGTCAATTATTGCGAAGTAACTCGGTGAATAACTTTGATTTGTAGAAATAGCGTTGCAACAGGTGTCGCTGGCTCTGCGCAGTGATGCCAATTACGAGATCGGCAAGCCCATCCCGGACATGGGATGGCGCTTGCGAAAGCACTACTACACGGTAAAGAATCGTCAAAATCCAAAGCACGAATTGTTGCTCGCGTGGGTGGAATTTGGCCCGGACAAACATCTCCAGGACAAGGACATGCAGGGCGTGTTTAAGAGTCTGGGGACCTTGAAGCACGCACATATCGAATGTATCGTTCATCAGCACGTCGCCGATTCCGGGGCACTGACCATCCGAAATTTCTATACAAACGGCACATTAAGAGACGTGCTATGCAACACCAAGCCGAAACAGCCGTTTATCAAGAAGTACGGCAATCCCAAGCAGCCCAAGTGTCTCACCACTTCGGAAATTGCCACTTACGCTTATCAGGTGATTTTTAATTTTTAATGGTCTAGTGTAATAATTTTGGTATCTAGCTGGTTTGGCAACCAGTTAACTTTTGCCCAAAACCCGTACAAAATAACCGTTAAAAAACCAGGCTCATTTTTCCACTAAACGAACAGTTATTTATAGTTGAGAATAAACGCTTTGTGAATTTTGTGACTGTTTAATCGAATCCCGGGAAAAATAGCGCCGAGAAAAATTCTTGGAAAAAATGCAAACAAAACGAACTTTTTGAAACCCACAACAAATTTTTTTCCAATTAATTTGCAACTATTTTCTGGTAATAATCTATTTGTGAACAAAATCCCAACGAGATGTATTTAAAATATGTGTAAAATGGAGCTTGTATTTTTCAATGGAAATCGCAAAATGTCTCTTCTCAGTATTCGTGAATAATTTCCATGATCATCTGAAACCACAATTATCTGGAAAAAAACATTGATGCAATAGGAACTTTTTAGTAGAAATGAATACTATTTCGCATCTTTATAAGGAAGAAATCATAATACGATTTCAAATTCGTTGTCAGAAATATAAAAGTTAAATTTTGGTTATCAAAGAAACGTTTAACAATTTATAATAATTGATAGCGTTGAAATTTTTCTTTTGATCGTCCATTACATTTTTTTTACTCTGCATAATAATAATTCCGAAAAGTTATCAACAAGTAGATAAATTAATGAATCATTCGGCGAATAGCCGTTAAAGGCTTTTCTTTTCATTTAAAATAATTTTTCTTAATTTTGGGAACGATATAAATTATTTTTGCAGAATTTTCTTACTTTTTGAAAATTGTCAATGTCGAATTTTTCAAACGCTGTTTTTCACGTTGTTTTTTTATTGTATTAAACCTTCGGAGAAAAATGTATTCGTTTGCAATGAGTCATTCACAGGTTCAAGAAAAAAATTCTTGAACCCGTGAATGAGTCATCTCTCATCTTTCTGGCGTATTTTTTCCGCCTACCGTTTAACCACACCGAAAAAACTACTTCGAGATCCGGCTGCTGGTTGATTTAAGATTTAACTGTACCGAATAACCGCTTCGATAACTACGAATACAATTAAAACAAATTAATTTTTTACGTTTGATTTAACGGGTTATTTTCCCATTTATTTATACATTCGACTTCGTTCGCAAATTTGGCATACTTGTATGACTACGAACAAAATTAGTAAATTATTACCTGTGACTGTTACTCCGCGCTTTAAACCCGGCTGTTCTTACCTTAGAGATCAAATGTTTTAATTTTATATTTGAAATTTAAGAAAATTATCAATATGTTATAAGTTTTCACACTTATATAACTGAGCTGAAAATTAGATATTTTTTAACCCAATGAAAGAATTGTTAATTTATAAGAATAATTTAAGAACTTCACAAATTAGGAAAAAGTATGAGTTGTGCTCGTCGCTATGTTCGTTGGATTCGTGTACTTATTGGGATTCTTCAACTGTAGCAGATAATTTTTCACAGTTTGTAAGACCATTCAATAATTTTGATGAAACAACAATTTTTAAGTCGTTAATATTTTTTATATTATTTTGGCTACAATTATATAAGTGAAAAACTTATAACATGCTCAGGATTTTCTTATCCTTCAAATATATAATCAAAACAGATGTCCTTAAAGTTGCGAATAGCTGGATAGTCTAAAGCACGGACCAACATTTACAGGCTCCCGGTATCGAATTCTACCAATGACGAAGAAATTTCCGTTCTATATTTTTCATTTGATTACACACAAATACAATAATTTTTTTTGTGCTTGTTATCGAAGCGGTTAATCGGTAGAGTTAACTTTGGAAACATCCAGTAGCCGGGCGTTTGTGGAAACGTTATCGAATCGGATATTTGTTACGGTTAACTGTTAAAACAACCAGCAGACGTATGTACATCGAAAAGTTATCGAAGTAGTCATTCGCTGTGGTTAAACAGTTAAAAGAATTCACGTGATAGTTATTTTAAGCGCCGAAGAATTGTTGCTTTTGGGTGCAAATGAACCTGGTAGTTTATTAATTAATTAATTCTCAATTCTAAAATGCGGAAATTCGTCCGAAATTACAACATCTTGAAATTTCGAACGAATTCCTGACCTTTTACAAAAGTAGAATAATATCTCGTTACCTAATTGGTGGATTTTTTGAAAGATTTTGGAGGCATTGAGCTATCTTCACGAAAAGGGATTGCCCTATGGACACTTGCACACGGGCAATGTACTTCTAACCCCGACAGGAGCCAAGCTCTTGGACATTGAGAACGGCCTTCTAGGTTTGCCCGCTTTCTATCGGCCATACGTCGTCCAGCGGCGAAAGCTTCACGCTACGGTAAGATTTTTTCAATATACAAGCTGAAAATCTTTGTAGCGGTGAAACTGGTTTTATCGATAAACTATTTATCCGACATGTACGTTTTACCGACAAATAATTTAACGGACAAACCATTTGATCGACAAATCATTTAGTCGAAAAATCATTTAATCGACAAATCATTTCACCGAAAAATCATTTAACTCACAAGTACTTTTTATTAACAAATCGTTATCCTGAAGAATACATTTAACGCACAGTTACGTATTTATAACAATTATCCGAAGCTTTCAAAGAACATGTACAACCTTCGAAATAACAGCAAAAAATGAATCAGAAATCCTGAAATTTTACAAAAATTTAGGTGAAAACAGAGGAGCAATGTAAAAGTCTAAATATTTAGCTCACAATCACTGATGGGTATTAATATGAAATAATAATGATAACGACAAATTTTTAATAAATATTTATTTTTAAACTTGCTCGGGCTTACAATTTTGCTGCCATTAACATTTTTACCAGAATGATATAAAATTTGGTTAATCTCGAACTGAATCTCGGAAACGCGATTCGCAGACCCAAGTTGACGTGTATTCGTTCGGTCACGTCCTCTACGAGATGGCGTTCGGAAGGCCTTTGCTCGAGGCCACGTGCAACGAGGTACCTCACTCAGATCCGAGTCTGAAGAATCTCCTCGAGGTGATACTTTCGCCGGAGGCGCTGAAACAGGATCTTCCTACGTTCGCGAATCTCCTCGAGCATCCGTTTCTCGACGGAGCAAGACGCGCGGCTCTTTCAGCCGGGACTGTCGAAAAGCCTCACTTCAAACTGAGCAGCCATTTGAAAGACGCGCTGGTCGAAGCTGCGAACAAAGCGGAACAACGATTGAGAGACGAGCAGAAAGTTGCGAGACATCAGAAACGACTCGTTAAGGTTCAGGAACTCATGAGCTCGGAGGAAGAGCTCAAGAAACGTAAACATAAACTGGTAAGTCGCGTGTTAGCCATCATTCGAGATGTTTATTCCTCCAGGTTATTTTTATTGCTATTCACTTAAGCGAACGGAGTTACATAAAAAAAATTCATTAGCTAAAAAGTTCTGTAGATAGGTCAAAGAATAGGACAAAGAATAGGTCTACTCATTTTTGGTGCTTTTTTTTCATGATTGGATTCACTTTCCTGAAATAAAGAGAAAATTCAAATTTGAGATTTTTTGCTCATCATTTCCAAAGGGAATCGTCGACTTTAGTTTTGGACTGAAAGTTTTCACTTTCAATGTTCACGTCTTATTGAATCTGATCGAAAAAATTCGAATTTCTATTGTTCGTAAGAAATTTACCGAATTTTCCGGAATAAAAAAAAATTGTTCATTCGACAACATTTTTAAGGTGAAAAAGTAAAAAGATTTGAAAAGTCCTTTTCGATGCTTACCACACTTTTTTAAAATGTTTTTTTACAATTCAAAAAGACTCAGAATTTAATTTTCAATCAAATAACTCGAATCGCTATTAGCGATAGAATCAACTATATTTACACACTGACACTTTATTTTATTATGAATTTTTCGATTAACCAATCAACCGTCACACACTGTTAAAAATCTGATTACAAAATTGACACCACCAAATAAACTTTAGTACAAATTTTTCGGTTTTTTGCTGAATACGGTAACACACACCAGGAAAAAACTCTTCACGATTGATAAATGAAGTTGATACCAAAACAAATTTATCGAAAACATTTGTGTGAATTTTACACCGCAAGAAACGTCATCATTAACACTTCAAAAAATAAAACCATCGAAAAGTTCACACCAGCTGAGTTTTACACCGTAGATTTTTAACAGTTTACTGATCTTAGGTAATCAGCAATTGGTCCACTTCCCTTAAAAAAAAGCGCGTAACTGTTTCCAGATGTCTCATAACAATCCTAGCAAAATTCTTTTTCGTTTCTCTCAGAAAAAGGAGCAAAAACTGGCGCAGGAGCAACGATCGGCCAGTCAATTGGGCACGAATGGGGTGAAGCAACAGATAAACGGAAAAAGTCCGGAGCGTTCGGACAGTCCGACGAGTACGTCAACGACGACGAGCGTCGGGACTCTCACGCCTCCGTCTCACGGTATGTTTTTAAAAAATCTTCAAATTTCTTTCTTAAATAAAAGGAAATGTTCCACTGTGTCTTTTACTAATATGTACGACGCCGATACTAACATTGTGCTTTGTCGCTACTCGCAAATCCCTCGGCCAGGTGGACACAAAAGTTGATGGCGCGTACTGCGTTCATTCATCTCACGTAGGTTCTTCGTAACACTTAAATCCATCTATTCGTATTGCAGATCGCATGTCTTTCGTTCATATCTTATGGTGTTGCTAGTCTTTCTTTTCTTCCTTCTATTATGTTTAGTTATCTTGATTCAGTCATTCATTAGCGGGTCGTTTTTTTGCAAAGCAAAATAATTCACTAACAAAGATAGGAAATTCCACGAAATTAGATTATATTTTTATATTTGTTAGTTATTTAAACAACTGGTTATGAAAGTGTAGATATTACTAGTTATTTATCACTTGCATAACGAAACAAAATTACGGACTGTTATATTAGATTACAATTCAAGTGATTTAGGATAAGAACTGGAACAAATAAATGTCATTGAAAGTTATACTTCAGAACATTGACATTGTATAAAAATAGTATGGAAATGTTTAATATATTTTGTTAGTGAAATACGTTAAAAAATTTTTAGAAACCTTTTTTAATAAATCATTTCACTGATTTTTTCTCTCAATATCACTTTGTTTAAAATTAATAGACGATTTTTAAACCGATTTTCCATTACTTTTTTAGGCTGTTGATAATAAAAATTTCGTTCAGTGCTTCTGAAACATCTGATGTGTAAATAAATCATTTGGACGTCTTGTAAACTATTAAGGCGATTTAACAAGGTTTATCATTGCGAATAGTATTCAATTCATAGAAATATTTAAATTCCATTTAAAACCATAAATATATTTGTCGTAAGAAAGTTTTCTCTGCGAATTTCACGACAGCTTAACATAAATCCTAATCTGCAAACTTTCCGATTTTTGTAAAACTCGAATCTGAATGACAACATCTTTCACTTTCATCTATACAATTAACGTTATTGCAGATACTAAGAACATTGATTTTGAGTAATAATGAAGCAAAAGACGTACTCAAATAGTAAATCAATGAATGATCGAACATAATTTGAGTGAATATAATTTTTTTCTTTTGTGAAATAAGTTTGTTAATTTCCCTGATATTTACTCATTTTTCCACCTTTTCTTTTACAAATTCGAAATCTTCTTTTTTCTTTCTTGAACATAGAAAATTTTAAATATGATAAGATTTACAAAAGTTTTAGAATCGTTCAACACATAGCTTCATGCAAAAAGCCTTAAAAAATGATTAAAATTTCAAAATGGTCGGATTCTTAAAAAATGTGTTTTACAAAAAAGTTACCGTACTTTTTTTTTTTACAAATATTGTGTTTTACAAAAAATGTACCATACTTTTTTCTTTAACATGATAATTTAAATCGTCGAATTTTTAAGAATTTGATGTTTTACAAAAAATGACCGTACTTATTTCGTACTATAGTTAAGCTAACACATCGTTCCTCTCCATTGCCTCCAATTGGGAAAATTGAGCCCCAACAAATGCATTAACAACGGGTGGGGGTCAAAATAGCCAGTGACCAAAATAGCGAATGGCTAAAATAGCGAATTTAAAAATACGGAACTTCTAAATGTAAAATGGCCATCATTATGGAATTCGCTTTTTTAGCTATTTGCTATTTTTATTATTCGCTATTTTGATAGCATTTTTATAAGATGGAGGTCAAAATAGCGAATGGTCAAAATTATGAATGGCCGAAATAGCGAAATTCATAATGATGATCATTCTAAATTCAGACGTCCCTAATTTTAAAATGCGCCATTCTAACCATTCACTGTTTCGATCATTTGCTATTTTGAGTCCCACTCATTAACAACATTTCAGAACCATCAATATCATCGAAACCGCTGTTTTTAGCATTTTTACTTGTATTTTTTTGTCAAATATTTACCTTTACTTAGTAATGTATGGGGTGCGCATCTTAAAAATCATTTTTTAACCAGTAATTTCAGCGTGCATGGCTTCTGAAAATCCCAAAAACCACTGTAGTTCCGCTGAGTTTACATAATCTCGATGATCGAACGTGAAATATTATTCCAAAGGTTCCACGGAACTACCGCCAGGTCACGCAAGTGTCGCAAAGGGCTCATATCTTGTCCATGTACCGCAAGCGCCCCCAATACCGATGCCGGAGCCGTCTTCCTCCTCCTCCTCTTCTTCTTTCAATTCAGTGAGTAACAAGAACCATAGCGTCGATCCTACGCTAAAAAACAACAACAACAACAACAACAACGCCGCGACAGCAGCGCCGCCAGGAAACGATCGTAGCGCCCTCCTCGGCAGCATCTGCAACTTCAACAAGACTAATCTTCGCCGAGTCACCAATGGGAATCATTGAATCTAGGTCACAATTAGGATAATGCGAAATTATTAATTACAAACAAAATAAACGAGGCCTCGAAGAATCTCGAGAGACTATATAGATATATAAATATATATATATAAATATAAATATGAAATATAAATATTATTAAAAAATACTATATATATATATATTAAAATATATCACTTATTCCGTCGGTAGAGTGAAACAGAGAAAGTGAGACTCGTCGTATCGGTGAAAATGTAAATCAGTATCAGATGATTTTCTTCCAGCACGGAAATTTATGTTAGGGATAATATGCGTGAAAAATATATATGTCAAATATTGAAGAAGTTTGCGCAAGAAATATTTAGGACAATTCACGAGACTTTGGCAAGATATAAACTTTCACAGATTGTGGGTTGGATTTTTTGATTATCTTATTTAAAAATTAAGGCTTTTTTACATCGTGATTATGGATCTGGAAATTTACTGGAAGGACATGAATATTTTTATCTGGAAAGGTTCAAAGTCTATATATTCGTTTTACTGAAAAGATTTTAAACTTTATTAAAAGGCGGTATATTCTACTGATAACATAGAATTTTCAATAAGTTTAGGTAGTCCTTGTGTGCGACTGATACTAGTCAAATGACAAACTGGTCGAGAATATTTGTTAATCGTGAGCTAAAAACGAAAAGCTGCATTCAATTAATCACTGTGACAATAAATACGTATTTCTGAATATGTTACTGCAGGAAACTAATTTTATCGGTAATAACTTACCGTTGCGGAATTGACTCAATATTGTCTGGTAAATTTAAATTTCGTCGCGATAATTTGTCTTAATAGACAATTACTGTCGACTTTTTTCGATCATGCCGATTTTTTTACATTGATCGCGAATATCTAAGGAATTTTTTCCACATTTAACGTGGCACAAAAATTTAGATGATGAAGATTAATTTTTGTTCGAAATTGGTTATTTTTCCATTAGCGCCAATGTATAACTCTACTTTTTTCCCCCATTTATGTTTATTTCCTTGACCAGTCAGCTCGATAACCAATCTTCAAACTTTGGAAACGCAACAAGACGATCTTTAACTGTAATATAATAAATAGTTAACACAAAACTTACAAGCGTCGGAGTGCAAGGACTGCTTTAAATCATTTATTACTTGAAAAAGTTCTGAATCGACATCAAAATAATTTCATTTTCAGACAAGCGTTCACCAATAAATATCAGATCATCGATTCTTCGCAACGGTTTTCTGATAATATTAAGGAAGTTTGAATTTCAAATATGGCAAAGTGTTGAAAGATTTTTTTTCCATATAAAATTTTTATTATTCTCCATTTTTTATAATGAAAGTGTTTTTCCTTCATTAAACTGTCCTTAGAAATTATCAATACAAATTCAGCAGTAGATATTATATTGGATGATCTTATAATCACAATCTTGTTTTTGGTATTCTCTATTTTTTGGTATATCTACAGATAAAACCGAAAACTAAAATGTAGAAATTAAGAAAAAAGAACGTCATATATATGCTAAAAAGTAAATATTTTTTCGACTAGTAAGATTTGGAGTCTTGAAAAATAAAAAAAACCTTTATAAGTAAAAAGTTCATTTAAAACCCCAACTTTTATGCATTCAAAAGAAATTTTGTGTATTCATTTTCAAGATAAATTAGGCTAGCGTAACAAAATTCTTAGTAAGAAAATAGAACAATGAAGAATTACGCTAGACGATAAAAAATTGAGGGTTTTTTTCCTTGTAGAAATCTCGTGAAATGTCTTATAAATTTTACTGATGAAACATGATATATGCAGAAGTCACATATACAAGGTAAAATATTGTTGCGAAAAAAAATACATGTGCATATTTTTTTCATATGCTGTGTATTTACGATAGATTTCACATACGAATTATAATATATACGAAAAATATATCATTTTTATATGTGAAATATACAAAAATGTATTTTACATATTTTTTTTGCCTAAATATAATCGACATAAATTTCCGTGGGAATTTTCACCTAAAATCCAGGGATTCGGATAAGCTCCCGAGTATTTTTTAGTCGTGTTAAACACGTGGTTGATCAAAAATAATTTTTTTAAGATCTTTTTTAAAGAATTTTCGTCGCGGTTTTTTTTTTGTTTAATGATTCAAATCTATGTTTCCTTTTGTTCTGTATATAAGTTTAAAAACGCTGAAAAATTATTGCTGATTGAAAGGAGGAAAATTATTATCATTGTCTGTTTTTAATGGCTGTTATACCTCCGCCGGAAACTCAATTCGTGTGGGCTAAGGAGGATTTTGAGAATATTATCGTTATGTTGGAAAAGTGCGGCGGAACGGCCTTGCCACAAGGTCTTCTCTTCGCAACAAAATAATATAGATATATTAAATATAAATATATATAAATATATTATAAGAATACAGTGAAAATGTGAATTATGATCAATCGAAGAGAAATATTCCAACACATATGTGAAATCTTCAAGTGTGTTTATTTGCTAAAATCCACGTGCTTTTTGAGCGACAACTTTTTTTTTTTCTATTATGCACTTTTTGCGACTAGCAGTTTCCAACGGTTCTATCTTTTTGTTTTATTCAGAGTTGTTTGCAGAGAATTGTGGACAATAAATTTATCATGCTGACGAGATTCTTGCGTTAAGCTTCTAATTTTGTGAGCGAAAAAAAAATTCGAAATAAAAGGTTTAGAGTTTTTTTAAATTGTAGAAAGTTGGAAAGTTACGAGCTATTTTGGCGCAAATCAACCGGGAAAAAAATCAGATATCACATTTGGCAAAAATTCAATAATTTAAATGTATGTCACCATAGTGGTTGAAATAACTCTAATTTCAATACAATTATGTCAAATATTCATGACATTTTTGTAAATATTCAAATGCGAAGCCCAATTTTAGTGCAAATAACGGAATTCAAAAACAAAAATTGCAAGTACCTATAAAATCCATGAAAAATTTCAAAGAATTTGTAAGTTCAAAAAGTATTTTAAGAAAATTCAAAGCATATTTTCGATAAACAAAACTCAAATAAAAATATTAACATTTTAGAACGTCGTTAAATTTAAAAAAATTGTCGCAAATGTGAAACGTGCTTTCTGTGTGAATTATTCAAATTTAAAAAACTCAAAAATCCATGAAACGAATTGAAATCTTCGACACAAAAAAACTTCAGTGCATTTTCCTTGCAAATAATTCCGGCTTGCAGAAAAAAAGTCGTAAAGACTTAATATTTTTTAATTGCTAGAAGGAAAAAAAATCGTTTTCGAAAAAAATATTTTCCATTTTTTTCAGAATTTTTTTTTGCACTTTTTTTTTGTTTTGAGGTGTCAACAGGAACAATCGTGCTCGATTCGTACACGGACCGAGTGTAAAAGTGGATAATTGTGTGCCAAGTGGAACGTACGAGCCTTCGAATTTTGATGCTTGCCCTTGTTCCGATTAATTGCTCGTCTTTGGATGTTATTTACGTACTATAGTCTATTCTATTTCTATACTACCTGTAGGTACCGTTACTATAACTATATGTTGGAAACGTTGTTGGATGTGCTCTGTACTATATCTCCCTCGTCTGTGAATATTTAAAGAAGCGTCTAATATATACATTATGCCCTCTGGGAAATTGGTCTCCAGCACTAATTTTTACCAAAAACAATTTATTACGCTACAACAAAACAAAACCATAAGAAAAAAAAACCTTTTCTAATTAAAGGAAATGTTGTGAATGAATCAAGAAAAGTGTTCTCCTGAAATTACATTGAAATCATCTAATCCATGAGTTGAAACTTTGCTTTGAGGGTGAATGCACCAATAATTGAACAGTCACCAGTGAATTAACAATAGCTTTTTCAGAGTTAATGAGAAACTTTAACTACTCATCTGGACATTCGATTTTTTATTAGATTATTTTTCAGCTATCGACTGTGATTATTTTGTCACACAATGTAGACAGAAATTAGATTGGTATGTTTATGTGCCGTTTTTGGATTTTCAGTATGAAGGATTTATTTTTATATACTTTGCGATAAAAATACGGTATTTCGCTTCCTCGTAAAGGACGCTTTGTTTTTGAGATTTTTTTAATCCATATTTTCATGTCAGGATGCTCTTAAAATGCTCTAAATCACCGGAAGAGTGATTTTTGTGTTTGGGTTCTTAGCACGATAGCGTCCGCAATTGTCAAGACATCGGCATGAAATTTGGTACTTGAGTAAAGTGTGTGTAGACGTGTGTGCTTACTTCTCATACGCTCCGCTTCGGTTTGCGTGCGAGAAATCGCACTTCTCGCACTAGTGAAATAATATTACGATAAGAGTGCGATAAAACTTTCTCTGACGAGGGTGAGTTTGCAGCACCAGCCAAAGTTGAGTGTTGCAGTCAAACGAGTTGAGGAAAATTTTCTCGCACGAGTTTCGTACACATTTTTATTTCACTAGTGCGAGAAGTGCGATTTCTCGCACGCGAAGCAAAGCCGAGCGGAGTTGCATAAAATTGTATCGAAACTCGTGCGAGAAACTGTTTCTCAACTCGTTTGATTGCAACACTGGCCTTCGACTCGTGCTGCAAACTCACGCTCGTCAGAAAAAGTTCCATCGCACTCGTATCGTAATATACTATTTTGTTTTTATGATTTCTTTCAATGAAAAAAACCATCGTTTCAGGCTCATGAATCAATAAATACATTGTTTTAGTTCGACTCATACTTAAAAAAAAACAATTTTCCACCTTTTTCGCGCCTGTAATTAGATGTAGCTCCTTAAGTTGAAAGGTCTGTGGGTCGAAAAAAAATTTCTAAACGATTATTTTCAGATATTTTCCACACTGGGTCGCGCGTCACTGAGAAGGCCACAATCTAATAACTACAGATTACGTCAGGCGCTTTTACTGCTTTGATTGCACACCGATTTACGCAGCATTTTACATAAACGCGTTGTCAACTAGTCGTCCGATTTTTCCTTCGTTCCTGGCAATTGCGTCGATAAAAATGATGAGTTGGTGATACTGATTTCGAGTAATCATTAAGGCGCTAAATTTTTTTTCTTACAGTTGTTCTCAAGCAAAACATTCCTTCGAAGAGCTGCTGAGGCACAGAATCTATTCCAGATTCTAAATAATTTATCTAAATTCGAAAGAATTTATTCCAGCTTCTGTATAATTTATCTCAGCTTTTGCAGGAATTATCCAAGACTGAAAAATACATCCCAGCTTCTGAAGAATTTATTCCAGACTCTAAACAATTATCCCCCGATTCTAAAGAATTTATACCTAATGCTAAACAATTGATCTTACTTTCTGAAAATCTTGATCCCTTTGAGATTCCAGTAAAGAATCTCGGCTATAAGCCTTTTTATTCGAGATACGTAAACTCTCTTAGTAATAAATTTTTTATAGGATCGAATTAATTTTCAAGAAGGTCATGTAGACTTTTTAAAAACATATTATTATAGGAAATACCGTAAACATATTATTATAGGAAAGAAATAAAAGGTTGTGAGTATTGTTTATAAAGAAAGAAAAAGTAAACACACAAGTTTTTGGTGGCCATACTTATATTAAAAATATGAGGTACGTATCGCGATTCACTTACATCATTCGTTGTTCCATTCCTCTGAATCTCGCAACAAAAACAAAGTCATCATTTTTTTCTTTCCTTGTGTAACAATTTTTGTGTTTTTTTTCCGTTTTAATCAACAAACATCAACAAGTTTAAAGTGCGCTGATACGTTTTTTTCTCCGTTTTTTTTGTACATTTAAAATATATGTTAGGCATCATTCTTTTCTTCCGCAGAATTATTACATATATATATACAATGAGTTCTTGAAAGTTTCAACAGACTTTAACCCTCCGTTGTCACGCTGCGGCAGAATAACAAAATTCATTTTGAAATGGCTGTCATTTCAAAACTATCCATTCGATGCGCACGAAAAAAAATTGTAGGATTCACTTTAAACATAGAAAAATATGTTTTGATAATAATAATTTAGCTTTAAGCTGCACGAATAAATTATGTCCGAAAGAAAAAATGAAGAACAATCATAACTTTTTATTTATTTTTCAATCTTTGCAGCTAGAATTCGTAAAATGCGTTTTGAGGAAAGATTTATCAAAAAAATGTTCTTAGTTTTCGATAAATCCGAAATGTAAGAAACTGTTGGTATTTTATTTTGTTTTTTCGATGCAAAACTACCACGATTATTGTATTTTCAGACCCAAAATTTTGATGACATTAAGTTGCACATGATTTCTCAACGATTTTTTTACACGGGACAAAAAATTACGCGATTTTTTAGCCTGGAATAATAAAAAAAAAAAGTTTGGTTTATTTTTCCATACAATCAATTGTTCGTAACGGTAGTCTGATTATGCGGAATCCCCTAATTTCTATAACAAATAGTAGGGTTTCCTTTTTCTCTTTCTTAATCCAATATCCTACGATTTGATTTTTTAGCTCCTGTAAATTCTCCGCAAAACCAAAAACACTGTTATGAAAAACCATTCGCACTCGGGTTTTTACACAAATTCCAACTATGGAAAATATATCGCGTATCTAGAATTATAACAACCAATTCGTATTATTTATATATTTTCTCAACAAAAAATCCCAGACTTCAATGTAACCAATTGTAGTTTTGGGAGAAACAAATTCTATAATAATTCAAATTATAGTATGAGCTGAGGATTTTTTTCGTCCTATTTATTGACAGAAAAAATCTTTTTTTTGTATCGTAATTAAAGACAAAAAATTTTTTCCAGTATGTGTTTAACAAAAAAAGAAAAGTTAGTTATTTTGCACAGTATGACTACCGAGGGCAAACGTCGCACGATTTTATCTTCCCACTCCTCTTCTCGGCCGCGCTTTCAATCGTCTCTCTTTTTTGTTTTGTTACTCTTGAATTTCTTCTTTTAGTTTACGACTCTGGATCATAAGTACGCAGGCTTAGGAAGCGTAGCGGGAAGCAACAAGGCAGAAGAAGCAGCAGCTTTAATTCGTCTAAATGGGAACAAATTGACGGACTGTTAAACTTTTAACATCCTCTATTGTAATAAAAGCTGCTACGTGCTTTCAGCTTGTATTGCGTCCCGCTGACGAGGGCCAATTTTATTCAGACTTCTTTCTACAGGCTTGTGTTCAGGAATACGACCATTCGAATAGAAAAGTATTCGAATAAACCATTCAAATACTGAATGATTTTTCACTCATTATTTTCGCCGGAAACCATGAGTAGCTTTTCACTCACTATTCATTTTCGCAAGAAATAATGAATAATTTTACACACATTATTTATTTTTAAGTAAAATAATCAGTGACTTTCACTCACTATCTTTCTGAGTTCAAGTCATTAATTATCTTTTCAGCTATAAATAATGTGTGGTTTTCTAATAACCATTATGTTGCCTCTAAATAATGATTTTTTTCCCCCTCATAAATTCTTTCGAGTTTCAATAATGAATTGTTTTCTGGAACGCTATCAATAATTAATTATTTGTAATTATGAATAATTATTGATTATTAACAGCGGTTCTTCATCCGAGGATAGATAATGAGTGGAAAAACAGTATTTTTTCCCCTTTAAACACATTTTGCCCATTCCTGAATTTGTGATACTGTTTTTTGCATTATTTTTGCTACATTTTGCACATCGAATTGCTACAAATGGCGAAGATGTGCCAAAAGGTAAAACGCAAGTTGCGGAATTTTTTTTGTTCCAACAAACGTTTCATCTTGCTCTACGTCTAGCTTTGAGTTTGATTCAAGTTGAATTCTACGTATGTTTTTAACATTGTGTCCATTTTTTTAATTGAGATATTAAAACACGAGAATTGAATAATCCTGAAGCGGTTCTTCAAATCGTGTATAGATTTTTTTGAGCTTTGACTTAACCCTGATTTACAAAGTTTGTCAGCGATTTTTCGTTATTTGCTTCAGGTTTTTTTTCTAACCGCATTTGGAAAAACAAAAAATTTGTTATTGCTGAGATTGAAATATTCTCATTGTTTTTCGAAATCAAGGAAATTGTCGTGGAATTTATTGTTAAGTTTGTGAATAATTGCGTCAAAAAATGCAACCAAGATCCATTATAAAAGTGATGAGTAGTGGAATTTAAGGGAATTTAAGCGTTTTACAGTTACAAAAAAACAGTTTTTCATATTTTTCATCGTTTTTACAGAGTTTAATGGAGTAATTAAACGGAATTAAAGGTTATTTGTATTCAAACAAGTCTATAATCCCGTGAAAAACTCATATCTACGGATTTAGAAAAAATATGAACCGATTTACGGCAATTTTTATAAAGTTCAGTTTGTATTCCGTTTTTTAAGGCATAATCGTTATTTTTGCCAATTTTCTTACGGCATAGATTACTTTTTTTTTTTTAAAAGATTGTTTATAAAATGATCATCTTTATATTTGATATTCTCAACCGGTTAATAATTATATTCGTTGGTGAAGTTATTCTTTCGCTGGAAACACAACGAGTTGTAATGTTCGAACTATCAAGTATCTAGACAATCAATTTGTAAAGCGTTTCTCGAGGAATAAAGAGCGGCCTAAAATTCAAATTGGCAAAAAAAAAAAATTATGGATTATTTTCCGAATATATATTTATTTTTCAAAATTTCTTTATGGCGGGTAAAAAAACAAATCCGTTCTTCAGATTTCTTGAAAATAAATGACCAAATAAGACTGTTTGAGAGTTTTTGTATATTTCGGGTTACACGTTTGCACCTGTAAATAACAATTTATCCCGTAGATAATTTTTTTAAAAAATCTCTTTTTATAAATATAGAATTTTTATATTGAACGGTTGAAAAACTGTTACTAAAATTCTCAAACAATTTCATTTTGTGGGTACGTAGAAAAAATTCTAGATAAAAATCAATTGTTATGTTCATTAAATTGCACAGAACTCTTTAAATCGTTTCACAAAAACTAATTAACGTTATTGTAAATCCATTTCACATTTCATGTTCATCTTGAAAAGCATCTTACATAAATTTTCAAATACTTATTGAGAATTTGTGATGAGAGAAGAATCTGAATGCAAAATATACGTCATTATATACATGACTTTTGAATACTAATAACGCGAATAGGTTATTGATAAATTAGTTGTAAAAAAATTGGCTTTACAAAAATTTTCGGCCGATTTTTGTTTTCAATATTTAATTAACGAAAAATATTTCCAGTTTTCTAAATTCTTGTA
The DNA here is from genome assembly GCA_949699805.1 of Tromatobia lineatoria. Lineage (NCBI taxonomy): Eukaryota > Metazoa > Arthropoda > Insecta > Hymenoptera > Ichneumonidae > Tromatobia > Tromatobia lineatoria. Next base: position 12,499,333 of record OX453044.1, read on the forward strand.
TTTGAGGGCAGCGCATCCAGAATTCTCTAAGTTTTATACATTGTCCAAGGTTACGTAAAAAAGATTCCAAATTCGCAATAGTTGAAAATACTATCTAAAAAATTATATATTCACAACGATCATCGAAATCATTCAAGAACCGAAGGTTTCTAAAACTTTGAACATTTTTTTAACTAATTAAATTATCACTTTTTGCGATTATTATTCTTATATAAAATCACTATCATCATTATCATTTGCAAGGTTCTCAAATTCTAATCTAATCAAAGATTATCAATGTATGCATGTATTTAGTCCTAGAATTCCGCTCTGAAGTCCTTGAATTCGTTCAAACTCGTAATTTTCATCGTACCTGAATACGTAAGCAAATAGCCCCGAAAATTCATTGACACTTGTTCAGAATTCGCTTCAAACTAAACTTGAAGTGCATCTAAATTATCTCAACAGGTATAATAATTCGAAACGTCTTAAAACTGGAGAGTAAAAAATTTCGCAAAACATTTCAAAACGTGGGAAATTTATTTTTTATTATTCCGATTTAACGATATTTCCGAAACGGAAATTTTTCACTACCCAGTTTGATAGTGTCTAACATCACGTAACATGATAGTAATAAAATTTAATCTCATTGCGCGACGTAACGCGAGAATTGCGTACAAAAAAAACATTCCTTTCAAAGTTAACTGTCAATTGAGAATATTGCTGTTTTTGTTTTGCTCTTTTTTTTTTCTTACAACGCTTCTGCTGCGTTTTGTTCTTTTATGTCGTTGTCGACCTTCTCGGTTGATATTTCTCAAAAGAATCTTGAGAAGGACGGAAGACAGAAGCCTGGCCCAGTACTCGTAATCAAGTAGATCCGTGGTCCGCTGTTTTTATTTTCTTTTCTTTTGTTTTATTCTCTTCTTCACGTGTGTATAAATCTGCGAAATTTGCGGCTATATAGAGTGACGGCGTGAACCGCCACTCTGACGTCATAGTACGTGTAGTTCTTCCGTAGTGGCTTTTAACCTGCGATCGTGGGAGAAAAAGAAAGAAAAGGCGGCGCTTATTATAAATTATTCCGATGCATTACGAAGCAGTTTATCGGTTTCCATGACGTAATATAATATGGCAAATGATCACAAAACACAACATCACATGGACAGAATATCACACAGGCAAAATGTCACAACGACAAAATATCAATTTTTTTTCACAATTTGTTCGAGATAAAAATTCGTCGAGTGTGGCTGATTGAAGAATTTGTTTAATTTATTAAATAGATTTATTAAGCAGCTACAATCGACACTGGTAAAAAAAAAAAAGATTCGTATTAGGAAAATTTGAATTAGGCTTCAGTTTTGGGCTGTTTGAATAATCGAAAATAAAACTTGACCGCCAATCGTCGCATACAATAACACCTGACAAAATACCAACTTCAATAATCAACCAAATTCTTACCCAAGGAACCTGGAGAAGGAAATAAGAGAAGGGAACGAAAGTATAGGGGCGTTTCATCAATTAATGACATTGTACCTTTCCTCTCCTGTTTAGCTGACATTTTTTTTTCAATTCCAAGTAGGTATACACTCAGCGGATGTCGCTTTGATTTTTTCAAATTTGCTCTTGAGTTTCCTACAGGTCCGCTGAAGGTATTGCGATTTTAAGAAGATCATTACAGAATTAATAGTTCTCCAAAAATATAAGATTCCCACGCATCTTATTCCAGCTTAAAAAAAAAACTATCGTTCGGTTCGTTCGTTGAATATTATTTTTCATGAATCTAGGAAAAATTGATAAGTTATTCGGATTCCATTCTGAAATTTATGTGTTATGTCAAAAATCATTTAATTTGCGAACATATTTTTTTATTTCCTATTTTTCACATTTTGTCCGCTTTTTCATATAAAAATGTCATATTGTATTTTCTGTCAAAATTTTATATCGATATATTACCATAAGGTTAAAGAATCTTGAAACGCGTATGGAATCACCAAAAAACATGAACATTGAAACATGTTGCATAATTTTAATAACACGATATGTTGCGAAATAGAAAACAGTGTTGGAATTATATGCGTTACAATACGTTAATTATTTCGTAGGAGTTTCGTTACATTTTCTGTCTACTTAATCACGTATATGTCACTTATATCCCGAAGTTATAGATTTTTTTGTCAAATATGTAGGAGGTCGACAAAAACTTGAATACAGGTTTAGGGAAATCTCGTACATTTTGAATGGCAGAATTAGGGCCTATTAAATAAAAACCGTTAAATATTAAAAATTACATTTGATATTTTAACACGATTTGTCTTCATTTGGGAACGACGTGAGGGGCATCAATCTCAAAAATCGTCTGGACCCAAAATAACGACCACCCACACGTACACATGAAGTTTATCATTTATGAAGATGTCGCGTCAGATCAATAATCATTCCCACTTTTATCCATGCAACGAACACAGGATACCAAATATAATATAACAGCAGGAAATGAGTCGATGTATCTCTTCGAATAAAATTGCAATGTGCTCAAAACGATCGAAGAACATTGTGATACTTTTTGAAGTAATATTTTGTTGTGTGATCAAACGTCCGTGATATTTCATGGTGTAATAATTGCACTGCTATATTATGTCGTGTCGCCGTTGATTGTAGGATTATTTATTGAATGATAATTTGCGTAAGCTTAAATCGCACCTCTGAAGTTCCTCCTGTATGCGATCGGTTATCGCTTTTCTCGAGTCGGTGTCGCTCGCCTTGGAAGCCTTCAGTTCGGCCAGCATGTCGCTGAAATCTATCGGTTCGCCGTAGTTCATCGTGACCTTTTTGCGCGTTTTTATCATGTACGGAGGGTCATTTGGCAAAACACTGTCCATACCCAGATGACAAATCGGAATCACTAGCGGCGTCACCGGCGACTCCATGATTAACCGACCGATGCCCCATTTTATCCTGTGGATTTAGATATGATTCGATTCCACTTAAATGTTCTAAAATCTGTTCCTAGCTACGCATAGATTATTTCTAAATTGTTCTGGTTGTTCCAAAGAAAATTATTCGTAAGAAAACATGTGGACGCTTTTAATATCATTCAAAACATTTCTGAATATCTCAACGAATAAATTAATCTTCAAGTTAATGCAGAGCTTGTATGTAATAGAAGAAAAATCTCGTAATAACTTTTTTCTTTTTTGCATTCTATATTTCTTTCAGAATGTCCGAAGAAAAAATTGTGCGTTGACGAATATTGAAAGTATAAAGATTATGATGTTCAATTATTCAGATTGACGTACGCTTACGATTATTTAAATATAAAGTGCTCTTGCCTCGTGTCTAAATTAATTGTCTCATGAATCAGTTATGACTGGATTAATGTAATCTACGGTTATGATTATAATAACACGAACCTCATGTTTTCTTTGAGCATATTGACTTTGCCCTCTGGAAAAACGTGGACCCAATCGCCGGAGCCCAATTTTTCGATGCAAAAGTTCATCGACTCCTGATGAACTCCGTCACCTCTTACGATGGGTATGCACTTGCCGAACATGAAGAAGTACGAGTGCCATACGTTGGTAAAGCAAATATCGTGAGCAGCGAGCGACCACCTCATTTTTCGCCGATTCATTATGTGTCTGAGGTCCAAGGTTGCTGAAGAATATTTTTTTTGAAATTATTTGATGCCCTTAGGTTTTTTAAAATGGTTTTGGATATAAAATTTTGAGGGGCTATACTAGGGTTGCTCTAATTTTAGCGATATTCTTAAATTTGTAATCTCACCTAATACAAAAGATGTTTTCGGTCAAAAATAGTTTGCACAGAATTATTTAGAGGTCGCTCAATTTTTTTTCAAGTTCTAAAAGTGTTAAAAAACTAAAAATTTGTAATCTCTAATCTAATTTTATCTCTCACCCCTCATATCATCTTGTTATCGCATTCCTAATTTATGGTCAAGGTTTCGAAATAAATATTATCATCAAAAGGTCGCTCAACGAGGAAAAACATTTCTGAACAAATTAATTTTTTTTTGTAAGTTTTTTTTTCTCAGCCCTGAAGCCTGACATTTTCTCATTATCCAACATGTAGTTTATATTGAAAAAATGTTATGGAAATATCAATGTTAAGCAGTCGCTTAACGAAGTATTGTTTTGTCATGTCTCTGAAGATATTTATATTCGGAGTCATAAAAAAAGTGAGACTGGAAAGTAAAAATGACCGCTGAAATTTGGGCCACCCTAGATTATACGGATGTGAGGCTTTGAAAAAATCAGAATAATTTTTTCTTGCATTTTTTCGAAATTTACACCTTCTAGAATATCCTACTCCAGAAAAAATTATACCATTGACGTAAAATTTCGACGGCGTGTTCTAAACATATTTTGTCATACCATGATCAAGGATTTTCACGATTGGATGAAAAATTTCAATTTGGCATCGTAAAAACAACAATCTTACGTGGCGAAATATCAATTTTTTTTTCATCCTTCGGTATTTTGTCGGATTTTAAATTTTTTCCAAAATCCTAGTTCATAGTAGAAAGAGTAGTTTGTAGTCTAGCAGCATTTTCGTTTTTTTTTGTTTTTTTTTAGGGACTTTAGCAGCTACAATCACTTTAACAGTGAAGCATTTTGTTTTTTTAGAGTGATTTGCACTTAAGTCGTTTGTATTTAATTATTCTTGTACTGAAAAATGATTTGATCTAGTTAATTTATGAATTAATTGATTCCTCAAGTATAAAAAAAATTCGATGTAACAATTTCTTTCTAAAAAATTCCCGAAAGTTGGCTAATTTTAAAGCGTTTACACTGGTATAGCCCCTTAATATTTGCTTCGTTTTATTATACGTAATAAATTATAGGGATTTTTTTCTTGTATAATTACAACACCGATAAGATTTAGGCTTTAGGAATTTTTCATCCTTTATTACCCCTCGTTATTTCTTGTCCTCGTTGGGTAAGAATAAATTTGTATTTTATATCTTAGCTGTAGAATGAGTTTGTGGAATGGTCAGGCGTACTTGTACGCTTTTTCCTTTCCGTTCTACGAGACCCCCGCTCTCTCTTCCATACACCCACCCCATATTCCAGGATCGTCGAAGCAGCTGTGATGATTCGATACTGTGATAAGCGGCACGTTCTTCGGTCTGTCATCCAGTGCCTTTGACATTATGTGTTTGTTGTAGACTGTGGTTTTGTTGAACCATTCTGTAATCCCACAAATTTTCTATGGTTTAGTTTTTTTTAAAAGTTTAAACGCACTAAAAGGATTCAGTCATCTAAAAAAACCTGGGAGAAAAAAAAATTTCCGCATGATACCCTTTTTATAAAAAATCTTACATTTGAATCTCATCAAGTATACATCAAGCATTAAAATTCTGCAATTTTAAGAAAATTTGCAAGAAACAAATACCCTTGTATCATCAATTTATATTTTTTTCTTATCTTATTTTTAGGTGAATCAGACTTTTTAAACTATGATTAATCTAAAAGTTCAATGCTATGTACTACTGAAAAGTTACAAAAAATGTTATAAAATAGAAATGTTACAAAAATAATGTGGGAAATAAAGATAGTAGCTTTTTCAATTTTTGCTGCATTGTTGTTAATTTTTATAAATAGCTTATGGCAGTCTAACTTTCAATTAATTTACAATTTTAGATTAATATAAACAATACTATTTGAGGCTGGTACTAAAATTTAGAACATTTAAACCATATTATCACTATAAAGAAATCTCTTGGTAAACATTTGTGGTATTTAAAAGGTTGGTGAAAATTGCAAAAACCAATTTTTCAATTCAATCATTCAAAATATTTTTTATTATCACAATTTGAAAATATTCTGAAATCTATGTGGGAATGACACCAGTGCTAAATTCATTCATCAATATTTAATTGATAGACATTGAAAAAAAGCTTTGCTGTATTTTCGTGCAACTTTTTAAGTAGCTCAAGGTTTGAGCTTTCAATGAATACGTTTTTTAAATGTTTGCTCCATTTTTGTTTAACCTTTGAAATAGCACTAGGCTTAAGTTTTCAATGATTGTAATGTCAGCCATTGCATTGAAGGTCTTGGCTAGCATCCAAGGCTCCTTACCAGTTTTGAGATAAGAAAAAATACTTCAATGTTCCGGAAGTAAAAAATAGAAACGCAAGAACTAAGGGATTACAAAAATTTATTTCATAAATAAAAATGTGAATAAAACGAAAAATCAATAAACATCATATAAAAATATTCATATAGAAACATTTCTTATTTTTGCTTATAAAGTTGTATATTCATAATATAGGTGAAAAATTTGAAAGAATTTAGTATAATCACTCTCATTTGCAGTCGTTTAAAAAAATTAGTGATTTTTACAGACTATGGAAAGAAATTAAGAGCTTAGTGAACAAGAACAGATACAATTTATTAAATAAAACTCATAATCAACTTAAAGCAATTGAGCACAGCAGCAAAATAAAAGTGATAATGATGATCAAAATAACAATAATGATAATAATAAGATGCTATAAAGTATAAGCAGACATAAAAACACCTCAGTAATCTATGAAAACAAAAGATCATACAAAAAAAAATGTATACAGTAAACATGAAATATTTGGAGAATTCAACATGAAAATGGTGAAAATAAAATTACTCCAGATTGAAAAAATTTGCATCATTGCTTGTTTTCACAAAGGTTTTTGCATCAAATGAGCATATTCGATATAGTGATGATAATCATAAGGTTACATTAATATACACTTATTTAAAATTCCTGTATCAAAGCTGGAATTGTGAACATGAAATTATAACTAGGAATTGATAATACATTACTTTATGGGATAAATAGAGTCACATACTTATTTTACAACATGGACCAATTATTTAAAAAATATACCTTAAATAGCTGAATGAGGGGTAATTAATCTTGTTATGTCCTACAAATAAAAAAAACTCTAGAATGACTTTGAATTGAAACGATTGGTTGTCATAATTTTCATTTGCATTGTCATATGACAGCAAGATCCAATTAATAAATGGATATAAAAGTCTCTAAAGTTCTAAGTATGCAAAGCAAAAAAAATTCAACCATTTCTCAATTAGGAAAAAAAGTGCATTTTAAGCATAAAACAATTGAGCATAGTGACTTAATAAAATAGTCATAATAACAATACAATAGCTATGAATAAAGTACAGACAGATCAACAAGTGACTAAATAGAAAACCAAGTACAACTAACAATAAGTAAACATGCTCTGACTAAATATCATTTTAATATAGAAAAAAAAGTGATGATTACAATAAAATTACTCTAGAATGAAAATTTCATTTAAAGTCATAAATAACTTTATGGTTCTATTATTATGATAATCATTTTGTGAATTTATCCAATTGACAAGAATGGAAACTTACAATAAAAAAACTTGTTTCTTAGAATGCCACTCAAATAGTTATATCACAGCAAGATTTAGTGTAAAAATTCAACGCGAGACAACAGTAACTTTATAGTACATAAAAACAAACAAACATGCAAATTGGGGAAAAAATATAAATTAACAATAAGCAAACACAAAAAAAAAAACAGGCTCCAACAAAATACAATTTTTATACAAATGCTATGCAAACTAAAAATAAATAGTGATAATTATGATAAAATTACTCCAAAATAAACATTTTTATTCACAGTCAACACAACATGATACAACATATATGTAAGTAACTTTATGGAATTCTGTAAACTCATACAAATAAAAATAACAACTTTGAATTGAAAAACTTGTTGCTTACAATGCCATTCACACTTATATCATAGCAACTTTCAATTAATAAATGACTCTAAAAGTCTCCAAATTAAAGTATTTAAGAAAATCAATCATTACTCAATTGGAGAGAAAAAAAACAAGTGCATTGTTAGCACAAAACAGGTGAACACAGTGATTGATAAAAAAAGTAATAACAATAAAACAGCTTTAAAGTACAGACGGATAAAAAAGTAACTAGATAGCGCGTAAAAACAAAAGCTAGTTGCAATGGAAAATAGGGATAAAAAAGTAGCATAGAGTTCAGACGAAGGTGAGCTGAGATGTGCAGCAGCTGAGGTTGTGCATTAGCTCACCTATGATGATCTTAGAGAATAGTCCGACTGCGGCAAAAGTAAGACTGCTAGCGAGGTTCCATAGGCCCCCGGTCTTTCTCAACCTGGGTATAATCCATCGTATATCGTAGACCATCCTGCTTGTGTTCGCGTACGCACAGATAAATATTAAATTGACGGGCCGACGTTTTCCGAGCGAAGCGCACGGCTTGCATAGGAAACCCCCCCGCGTAAAATCGTCTGCTCTTTCGTAATTCGAGTCGGCCATCGTCACGCCATCATGTTTTCGAGGGCCACCCGTCACGTGGCTCCTTCCGATTTTTAACGATGTTTTCCGAACGTCCACGAACTCACTGCGCGGGCGCGATTATTTGGCGGGAAGAATTTATACTTTTTGAATAGCATTATTTGTCATTACCGCGCGTTGAGATAAAAAGCTGCAAAGTGGAAATTTACAAATTGCTCCCTTGTTATTCGTGTTTTTTTTTTACAGAGATATGGGAAAGTATGTTAGCCGATTTTGGGTTCCTTATAGAAGATGTTTTGTAAAAAAAAAACAAGAATAATGAGAAAGTCTTTTGCGGAGTTCAATTCACAGCTTTATTTTTTAGTGAAGTGCATTTGTTGAAAAATTTGAAGTCCATAACAAATTATGACGAAACTGTGTACTTATCATTGCTGACTACTACTGATTTCATGTGTGGAATTTGTGTTCGCTCTCTAACGTTTTGCTTAAGTTATAATGCAATAATATCATTTTTTTCTGGAAGTTTGTCTGAGGAAGGAATTCTGAGAAATTTAAATTACATTGCAGATTATGACGAAACAATGTACTACTGATCATTGATAGATAGTACTGATTTCGTGTATGAAATTTGGGTTTGTTGTCTTATTTTTTGCTGAACTTAGGAAAAAAAAAGTGATTTTTTAGAAAATTTCAAAACTCTATGAGATCTTAACTGCTTTTCGGATTCAGGTCAAATTCAATACCAAACAACATTTAGAGTAACTGCAGTTATGAAGAATCATTTAGGTATATATCGCCAGCTTTACGTAAGCTTAAAACGCCCACGTTCTTTTTGGAAAAAATCAAACAGCAATACATTTTTTTTTAAATTCTTGTGTGCCCAATTCCAACTTTTAACTCAATCGGTCCTTGAGTTATTTCCAGAATTCAAGTTATTTCAATGAAGTTATAGAAATTCTAAAGCCCTGCACGAATACATACATACGGACATTTTTTCTAAACCACTTTAAAAAAAGTAAAAAATCCTTACGGTCCTTCAGGAAAAAAATGAATTTAGAACCAGTGTCCTCAAAAGGCAATCTTGCTTTTTCGGAAAAAGTGAATGTGGACTAAATGTCTTTGAAAATCGTTACGACTCGTTGAGAAAAACATTTATTCCAAAGAAATATCTTAAAAAAACAGTATGAAGGACCTTTGAGAAAAAAGAAGAATTTCAACCAAATGTCCTCAGAAAAAATGTAGCTTTTTGTGAAAAATGAATTTGGACCTCAATTTGACCTTAAAAAATGTTATGGCTCTTTAAGAAAAAACTACATTTAAATTGGATGTTCTGAAAAAGCTTGGAAAAAAAGCCGCATTCGATGGTATGAGAAGTATGTCGTATTAGACGTAATTATACTCCAATTGTACTTATATTTAAAATTATGTGAAACCCTCCGGTTGGTATCAAAAACTGTAATGGTCTTTTCTCAAGCGTGCGGACACTTCAAAACCTAAAGAAAATTTTCCGGGGCTTCAAGTTTCGGCACTCTTGAAAATATATCATTTCAGTTCAAGTGGAGAGAGAAAGAGAGGCTTTACATTCCCTTGAGTATTCAGTATAAAATTAGTAGTATACGAAAAAATATTCGATTTGTTTTAAATTTTATTGTAAAAGTCGAATACTTTTGCGTATACTCATTTCACACTTAATACTCGAATGTGAGTATGATTGGAGTATGATTTTGTCTAATACGAAATACTTCTCATACTTTCCATTTTAATACTATTCTAATAGTATTTTTATTCGATTTTTTTACTGCAGCTATTCGCCACAGCGCTCGGGAAATTCGACGTGTAGTTTTAGTTACCAACCAAGTAGCTTATCTGTTGAATCAGGCTAATCAACATTTTCATCGAGAGATAAGAGGCGGCGGTCGGTAAAATGAAAATTATCTACTGCAGGTACAATCGACTCGCCGGAAAGATCATAAAGTAGGAAATGTATGTTAGTACTCCGAATAATCACTGGTTGACGTTGCTTTCAGAGGATCTTACAATGGCTCTTCAAATGAAAAGTAATTTTTCCAATATCTACAGTTTTGCTTTCCCATAAAGGAGACTTTATTTTCATTAAAAAAAAAAAAAATTTCCAGATTTTAATGTAAAAAAACTCAGAATGGTCTAAAACGTCGAGAAAACTGATTTGGAAAAATTGTCCGAATGTTTGTATATGTGATGAAAGGCCAAAAATTCATATAACTGTATCTTGTAAGCTATTCGACTAAATCAGCCCAAATTTTAACAACATGTTCCGTACTGATTAATCTCCAATTGGTATATATTTTATGAAAATCGCTTGACGCTTTTCAATTTCATATGAATTTTTTTATTTTTGAAAAAGTATGTAATTGTTCTAGCTGAAATGAATTTCTAGCTATCGAGCTGAAATTCCTCGTTAAAGTTAAACAAATTAATGCAACCTATGATATTGAATTAAGGCCTAATCGGTAAAGCGGTTCGGTTTTTGTGAGATTTTGAAATTTTAAAGAATGTTTGTTTTGTTTTAATTCAGGTAAAATTTTAACAAATCGACTAAAACTTTCTACACAGGAAAAATAACCTTCAGCCCCGCTACGTACCAAATTTCGTGATCATCGGTAAAGCGGTCTGGACTTTGCGAAATTTTGAATTTTTCGAAAAAATTTTGTTTTCGATATTTTGTTACAGAATTTTATACCTTGATGATTGAAATTAATATAAATTTGAGATTTCTTAACGTATTCAAAGTACGGATGGAAAGTAGAACTTCGCTCTTTGCTTTGTCAATAATTTTCATCTATCGAAGAGTTTCGTCTATGATGAATCATAATATAAAATAATAGTACATTGTGATACAAGGGCGTGATGGTGAACTTTATACGAAAAATGCAAAGTTGGCCGTATGAGTGTGATTGAAAAAGAAAAATTTATTAAAGAATTAACAAATCCATCAGTGCACTGAAAACCGCGGGCGTATCGTCCCGATCGGTTCTTTTGAGGTTATGCTCACGTCTCTCGATTGTCTCGATGGTGCGCTTCTGTTTCGGTGTTAACGGGACTCGGGCGTTGGCAACACTGATTAACATTTCGTCCGACTAGGTGGCGCGTCGAAAGTGTGCGTGAAGTGAATTTATGCAACTCCGTGCGAGAAGTGTGATTTTTCGCACGCTCCGCTTCGCTTTGCGTGTGAGAAGTGAGCACTTCTCGCACTCGTTAAATAAAATTGTATACCAAACTCGTGCGAGAAACTTTTTTTTAACTCGTTTGATTGCAATACTCGCCTTCGGCTTGTGCTGCAAACTCACCTTCGTCACAAAAACTTTCATCGCACTCGTATCGTAATGTACTATATTAACAGGTGAAACTGTGCGTAAAGTAAATTTGTATGCGAGAAGCGCGATCGGCATTTATATATTATGCCCTGCTATAATGTGCAATTTCTGCACCATTTTCGAGGCACGTAAAACGGCACATTTCATGCATGTATTACAAAAAATATATTCATTTCGATTAAGATTCCTGTGGTAGAATGAAGGTAGAATTTCTGAGGTTATAAATTAAATTTTTCTATAAGCCATGGATTAAAATTTGTACGTGCAATTATGGATGTCTCGCTGATAGTATGAAGCTGCGCTGTTGAGAGGAATTTCATCGGATGTTCCATTATACGTTTGAAAAGTACCTCATAATTACCACAAGGCCAATTGTAATTAACCTCAATCGTCGGGCAATGGCAGTCAATGAACAAATTTTTATAATTTATAAAAACCCGAATTATGTAATTGTTTCCATAATTTTTATACTGTCACTTTTCATCAATAGCAACCATCCCTTTTTGGTACAACAGACGTTTTATTTACAGAAAATAGCAAATAATCCTTAGTGACTGTCATTTCCCCATTGTTCCCTTTATACAGCCCGCAAACAGACAGAAATGTGTTATTGTGTTTATTGAAATCTAGGACACTCAAAATATGTATTTTCATCAAAATCCAGAAGACGATTTTTTTTTACATCGTATGTGATGAAAAAGTAAAAAATATTGAGTATCCTGACATGAAAACCTATAAAAATAATCGCAAACACAAATCCTCCACAACGGAGCGAAAACAGTGCGGTCTGTTCAAATACTTTAACCACCGTTTGGAAATGGACACGTGATAATCGAGGAGGATGGCAAAGGGATGAAAGCCGATACGTGTCGGTTCGAAGAAGTCAGCGGACGGAAGGCAAATACCATGTTCTACGCCGAGAAGAAGATCGAGTTACAGGAGTTCCTTTTTTTATTGTTTAACTTTTTTTTCGATATCGCGTTACGCCCGATCTCTTCTCTGCTTATGCTATACAAGAGCAGCATTTCTGCGTTCAGATCCGCGTAAGTTTGAACGGTTTATCTTATATTAAGTAGCTTTTGGGGCTCCTTCTGAAAACTGACTCTTTGGACCTCCGGGCCTTGTAGCAGGATTTTTGCAGAATATTAATAAGATTATTCTTGTGGTATGCTGATAGAATTTTTTAAGCACCTGTGGAATGCAGAAAATTGACCTAAAAATTAAAAAATTAAAATTCTTGACAATTTTCGTATATTGAGCCCAAATAGCAATACTGTCACAATGACAACTATGAAATGTCCTTTATATGTTTCCTTTTAGATGCAATCGAAAGATAACTATAACGTATTTTTAAGTTCATCTCCACATGGATGTCAACTTAATGAATTTACGTTTACATGCCAATGTAGCACTACTGGCAGAATGACAACTATAAGATTTCCTTTATAAGTTGCCTTCCAGATACATCCGAAAGATAATTATAACGTATATTTAAGGACATGACCATATGGATGTCAACTTGATGGATTATCGTATATTTGCGCAAGTAGTACTACTGTCAAAGCGACAACTATAAGATATCTTTTATAAGTTGCCTTTTGAGGACAGCTGCCAGATAATTATAATGTATCTTTAAGTTCATGTCCATATGCATGTCAACCTCAGATATAAGATATGCTTTATAAGTTACCTTTTAAGAGCATCCGAAAGATAACTATAACGTATCTTCAAGTTCATGTCCACATGCATTTCAACCTAATGGACTTTCGTATATATGCCCGAATAGCACAATAGAATTCTGGATTGAATTTGGCGATTCTGGATGCAGTGAAAATCAGATTGACTATCACCGATTGTTTATTGATTTTTTAATTGAGAAAAATATACTTACGCATTTGAAATCATAGCTGTGTCATGGAGACTGAAAATATAAATTCATATATCCAATCCAGAAGAGCAGTCTTCGATATATCAAAGAAGACACTGAGCACTAAAATTTGTTTACCAGTTTGATCTGAAGGTTTTTCACAACACGTTAAAAATAATGATTTTTATCTCACACCATTTTATTGCACAGTATGATTTCACAAAATTGCAAAATAATAATGGTTGTTATGTCTTCAATGAGGTTTTAATTTAATTCTTTTTAATAGAAGTGTGTAACATACAGAATTTTTTTTCTGATGACTTTTTTTTGGGTGACTGACTTCCCTTAAGAACGTGAAAATTATTTTACAAGATCTATAGAAAACCCAAGACAATACTACAACTTTTATGTGAAGACATTTATTTTACTAACTTCATATTCCCGAGAAACCATCACTTGAAAGAAATCGGCGTTTTTTAAAGCGGATTGAAAAATATGGAAAAATTCACATACCTTTGATCACATCAAAATACCACAGAAGCTTTTCTATCGTATTTCGATGTGACCAATTACGGTGCAGATGTCGAAAAAAAAGTGGCTGAATATACGAAATAAAAACTTGTTAATTAAAACATACTTCCAACCCGCAAATAAAACCGACAAAAAGATACCATATTACCGACCCATCAATAAAAATAAAAATTCGAAGTAGGTTGTCCTCATAAAAATTGACATCAAACTAGTTAACAGATGATAAACCCGGCGAGTGTCTCGTTCTCCAAACAGTGAAAGAGGAGGAGAGAGAAAGAGGACCGTCGTAGGTCCCACAGCAGGTGGAGGTGGTAGAGGGAATCGAAGGAAGAGGAAGAGCCGGCGTGCGGATGGTAGGAGAAGGTCCCTCGCGGGGCCTTCATCTCAGCAGCGGCGGCAGTTCGACTCCGAGTCCGGCTGGAGTCTCGCTGTATCGCCGGGAAGCGATCGCGCCTTTTTTCCCTACAAATCTCCTCATTAACCTCACAATTGGCCCAAGTTTCCCTCCAAAAAAAACGCGCGTTATTCAAAATTCCCTCAAAATCCACCTACTGCGCATCCTTCCGCGCATTTATCAACCGTCGCAACGTACGCGCATGTGTCAAGTTAATTCGAAAAATATTCAGCCAGTGTCTGCGAGTGCATTGATGTGGGTTTTGTGGCATCGAGTCAGTGCACCGAGTCGCGGTGCACCGCTTCTTCGGAGAACGAGCCTTCGCTTCTACGGGTGGAATGCACCGTGTGTGTTTTAATGCTCTTGCCGGCAGCGAAGGCAGCACCAGCAGCAGCAGATTCTCTGGATAAAGAGTACAGCAGAGCCAGCGTCAGAAAGCGGACGAGTCGTCTTTTCCACGTCCCAACAGACCGTTGAAGACACATCCTTCACGTCGGGCCCCTTAAGCCAAGACTGTTTATAGATGTGACTTAAGGAAAGAGCTTTGAAAAAAAGGACTCTTTGACTGATTCCCAAGGAGGAACTTCAAGGGTAGCCTCCGGTGCCTCTTCGATTTCTTCCTTTTACTTCTCTTGGAACGCCCGATTCAACGGTCATTCCTTTCCGTCGTGAGAGGCTAACTTTATTCAGCTTTTGCATTCGCTTGGTGATACTAAACGGCGCGAAGAACGGCCGAAGATGTGTCACCCAAGTAGCCATGAAACCGTTCCGGCGTTTCGCAGCAGGCTCTCGATTCTGCGGAGGCAGGTGCATCCCGATAACCGGCGGTTGGAGCAGCGGCGCCTTCATTGAGAATCCTCACTTAATCCTCGTCTTGGTCGTCGGGAACTTTGTCTTCTTCGGCTTCAAACGTATTCTTCTTGGGGTTTTTTAACGTCACTTCTACTGCGTCAACTGCATCCACGATTCAGAATGATTCCGGAATGTCCCGGGGATGTCCTCTTCAGGCTCCATCCACTTTCCAGGCTACTTTATTGCCGATCATACAGTTCTAAGTTTCATTGGACCGGTGGTGATTTGTTTTAACGAATTAGCGAACAAAAGCATCAGGACCGAGTCCATTTGGTCCTTCTTGTTGTCCTGCGCTAGCTGTCATCAGTGTTTGGTTCGCTTCCATGAACTGATGAACTGGTTTGCTCGTTGGAGATTTGGATTATGGCACATTGGAGATGAAGTGTCTGAACATTGTGATTCTTGGTAATGCCAAATGGATCGTCAACAACTGCTTTGTGTTCTTGTTTCCTTGGTCTTCATCGTCTCGTATCAGTGACCATTTGTGCCAGCATGACGATTGAATGATTTGATCTTACGGAACCAATTCGTTGCATCGATTGGGATACATTAGGGATCAACGTGCCTGAACATTGCGGATTCTTGCCAGTGCGAAACGAATTATAACCAACTACTTTCTACAGTAATTCTGCCTATCTTCATCGCGTCTCGTACCCATTGCCATTTGTGCCAGTCTGTGGTTGGGCCATCAAGTTATTATTGTCCTTGGAGTGAAAACAACGGGAGTAGATGATTATTACGGGTTGCTGCAGGCGCGAATCTTCATCATTGTTGGTGCCAAGCCGGTGCCATTTGTACCGCTCTGTGGTCGAAACCAAGAATTCCATTACTGTCCTCGGGTTTGGACCGCAACGTGATCAAACTTCCATCGTTGGTATCTGTCAGTGTCGAAGACATCATTTTTGGATTAACGGAAATCTTGCCAAGATTTTCAGTGTTATCAACGTTTTCCTTTTAGTGTATCAAGTGTTTCAAGCTGTGCCCTCACAAAAAAACCCACATGCTTAGCAAACTTGCACATTAGATTTGTTTATCTTGTGATAAAACAGCGACAAATTGTTTTTGAACCTCCGGACGATTTTTGCTGCACCACAGCAAAAGGGCTACAAATTGTCCTTATCAACATTTCGAAAGCTTATCCGTATCGACTTGTGACAAAGAAACGACAAATCATCGTTATCACGTTTTCTCGAGCCAAAGCTAACAAATTAAACAAAGTTTTGGGTTTTTATGGGGCCACGACGAAAGGGCGACAAATTGTCTTTTCAGCCGTACAAGAATTCTTTTTATCGAGCTGTATTATTATTCAGGAAACGTTTCGAAATATCATGTTTCCAGATCAATTACGAGACAAAGGTGTCAGAATCAATTACCACGTGCATATCTTGGCTTTTTTGGTCTCGTGCCATTTGCCATTGATGCCCGTTTGCGGTGAAGTGACCACGAAACCGATTTGCGTGCCAATTTCAATACCTGTGCCTTTTGATCATATCAATCATCGTCATTAAACAACCGTTACTATAACGACCGCTTGAGTTCCTGTGAGTGCCGAATGGATTACTTCTCTCATCGTTCCCGACATTAAGCAACATCAAAGTTTTTGTGTTTATCCATTTAGTGTCTTTGTGTATACAAAGTGTTTATTTTTAAGTTTCCGTGTGCAAGGTGAAAAAGCGTTTTGTGCCCGAAATTGGATCTACGATAAGTGAAGTGCATATTTGTTGTTACCGAAGTGATTCGACGGTGCATTGGAAGCTGAACTTCCTTTGAGCACATCGTATTTTGCAGCAGTTGCCTGCAGCATCACCAGTGAAAGTTTCTCGAGGAACTTAGCTGCATCTTCTTCTTCTTCTTCTGCTTCTCTGGTGTACAAAGGAGCAACAGGTACGTAGTCGCCGCGTTCCGATCCTAAAGCGCACTAACGAATACCTTCACTCCGCACTTTTGTAGGTTATAATCGTGTACACATCTTCTTTCGTCGCTGCTCAGAGCGTGGACGCTTGTATTCGCGCTTATACACGAGAGCTCACAATGCAAACGAGCGCGGTCTCGTATTCACTCGCAAAATCGTCTTCAGGCCATAATGAAGATAATCCTCGTCAGTGCACAAGATTGTAAAGTCCTCGCGCAAAATATCCTCTGAGGATTGCAACTAAGGGAATCCGATGACGCGGCACTCGCCACTTGAAAATCAACCTGCTACGACGCGAGATAACGAAGAAACGAGATTCTTCATCTCTCTTGCGAATGCTGCCGGTTTTTTCTTTGGCGGAAGAAACCGGAATATTTGGACGATGTAATGACGATTTTTTGGCGAGGAATGGAGGAGGGATTTTTTGTTTTGTTTTGTTGTTTCGAGAGATGTTGGGTTATATTTGGGGTCTCTTCGGGCACTCTGATGTAATGAATTTCGAATTAACGATGTCCGTAACAGAAATGCAAGGGGGAAACAGAAGAGGTTGCAGTTTATTGTCATGTGAGAGTGAGATACACGAACCTACTGTGTTACCTGAAAAGATACCGGGGATTTGCTTCCGCATAGCGGAAGCTTTGTCTCCGGGTATTATTTGTTTCGAGTTTTATTTTTATTTTTGAATTCAGCAAATTATATGAACACTGTCAGAAATTTTTGTACGAAAATTAATATAAAGTATTGGAAGTTTTTTTGCAGATGCGCGTATACTAAATGTTATATGTGAATAGTAAGTAATATACAAAGAAATGTTTATGAAATTAATATACAGTATACTAAAAACTTCATAATTGTAGTGTTTATAATGTGTTTTTTTAAATGTTACAGCATATCCGTATATTAAATCAAAATTAATAAATTGTATCTGCGGAAAAACTTCCAATACATATATTAATTTTTGAAACATTTTAAACCGTAACCGTTTAAATCATTAGTAGCAACCTACTATGACTGATAGTAAGGTTTGATGAATAAATTTTTCAAAAATGAATACTATTCTGTAAATTTGATGCATTCCTTACGTTTTCATATAAATCAAAATACAAATCTCGTGTGAGCTACCTCAAAAAAATTAGCTACAAAGCCTCCCTTCCAGAGAAATAATTCTGCAAGCATCTCAACTTTTCAATCAACAGCTGATTTAAAAAAAAAATTTTTTTTAGGGACAATTTAATATATATATGTATATGCGGAACACAAATATACAATTGGTTTCAATGATTGCTTTGTTTGACAATGTTTGAATTTTCGGTTTGAAACATCTACAAGTTTCAAACAGCTGCAGGCGCTCGTTAGGTTGGTTTGAAATGGTCGCGCAATCTCACTGATTAGTTGGGCGCATTCACTAGAGAATTGCTCAAACTCACTTTGAATTGGCACGACAAATATTCGAAATTGCTATAGACTCGAGTAAATCGTTATAGCAAATCATTTCTGGCCAACTCATAAAAGTTAAGTCGGCCTAACTACTCTTTTTTCTCCATGAAATTTGAAAAGATATCGATAAAATGAAAGCTTGGAAAAAAATGGACTGAATAATTCTCCATTATGGGCTTAGGTTCAAAACGTCGGGTATTCAATATAATATTTTCGAGATTTTTCGGAACGGATCCGAAGGGATTGAAATTTGGAAAACAATGATTTTTCAGGTTAAAGGCCTAGAAAAAATATATACATTTTTCATTTACTCAATGACATATTTTTATTGTTAGATGTGTTGAATCACACAAATATTGGCCTGATTATTTTTATCAATATGATTTTAAAGAAAAATTTAAAAAATTGAAAAAATCATGGATTGAAGTTGTGAAAAAATGCACAGATGCCATTAGCTTTGGTCAATGACACCAAATAAATTTTTTTTAAATGCAGTCGGTTGGGCTTTTGGCTGTGTAAAATACCATGGAATGTTTCATATACATATTCAATGAAGGTGCTTGTTTAATTGGCTGCGCAAATTAGTTGGTTAGTATGTACTTGGGTAGATGACCACCTGACCGACTCGAGGGTCAGACCTTGGATGGGTGACTGTCTGGCTGACTCCATTAGTAATTGGTTGGGTGACCGCGTGTTTTATTTTGACGACCGATATTGATATGGGTGACCGCTGCACTGACTGTAGCGGTCAATACTTAGATGGGTGACCGCCTTGCCGATTTCGGAAGTAAATACTTAGATAGGTGATTCTTAGGGATTTTTAGGGAACTGTTTACGGGTTCTAGTAACGATCATGTTTGGTATCGCTATTTTGGCGTTCCCAAGAAAAAATGAACACGGCCCATTGACGTTCCCTTGCTGGCCCTGACTGGATGGGCCAATGTTATTAGCCCGAACTATCATTGGGGAAGTCCTTATGGTTCGTAGTGTGCCCTAGTATGGAATCCTTATTGTGGAAGCCCTTACAAAACCTGACAAGGCCCTATATTTTTTCACGCCCGCCTAGTTGAATTTTGGTACTATAGTCTGTGTGTTATACAGCTTCTGAAAATTTGAAGTCGTAAAACCATATTTTTATCTTAACAAATACAGCTGTGCTGAAGGAGGATTGGTATTAAATTTGGGATGAATCTATAAATAAGTCTGTTTTTTAAAGAATTTCAAGTTTAAAAAAATGTATGTTTTGGATTGGTTAAATATGATGAGTTTCGACCTCGTGGAGTTTTATTGGTGCATTTTCACTCCCCGGTTATAATATAAAACAAGCATTTTAATACATAGCAAGCTTATACGATTGTATATATGTGAGAAGTAAACATAATGAGAAAGCAATGTAAAAAATCCTACTTTGCAGGCTTTTCATATGATTTGAACATATTTTTTATCATATGATCAAATCATAGAAAAAGAAATTTAATTCAGAGACATTAAGTCAATTATGCCACACAAATTATTCGATAAACATTGTTATTCTAAATATAAGGCAACCTACTTATTGAATACAAGATACATTTTCAATTTTATATTAAGCCGATTGCATGAAAAAAATCCAATTGACATATCCATTAAAGATACATTAAATTGATATTACATTAGAATAAATTAACTTTCAATACTTTCAATTTCACCGCATTTTTTCATATCAATGTAAAACTAAATTTTCAGAAATTCATCGTTTGTGATTTATAAACAAATGACCTAAGAATCGCCTTTTTTTAAAAGCACGCCCTACGAATTGCCTTTGTAAGAGAGTATTGCGTTAGCCAGATCAAGAGTTCGAGTGGTTGTGGCAGCAATAATTGCCGCAGCTTTCAGTTAAAAGATCTCTGGTTGGCGTTCGAGTCAGATAGAGGGAGCCTCGACGAGTAACTTAACTACGTGTACCAACAGGCAATTCTCGAGGGAAAAGAGCGGGAAAGAGAAATCAGAGAGATAATGCCAGTGAAAAAGTGAGATAGAGGGAACGTGCTGCACGTATATACAAATTTATTCGGTCTCGATAAAACGAGCCTCTCGTGTCCGAGTCGATGTTGTGCTCTCACGGCGAGAGACTCAACCTCTATACACGCCGCGCTCTCTGCCGTCAGTACAGTCAGTTGTTTCTCTCACTCTCTCTTTCTCTCTTTTCCTCTCGTACGCCTCTCTTTCTCTTGTTTTTCTCTCGCATTCGCCTCTCTTTCTCCGTTTCCCTCTCTTTTTTCTCTCTCTTTCTCTGCGTCGCTCTCTTGAGACTTGTAAATTCGAGGAAACTCGTATGCCGATCACGTACCTCGTCGCGGATACGTTCTACGGGGTTGCCGCGTTCCTCCACGCGCCTGACTCTTCCTTCTTCTTCTCCTATCTATCCCTTTGACTTTCTTTTGTTTATAAGCTTTTTTTTTACCATTCTTCCTTGTTGCGCGAAGAAGAGAACGATCGTAGAGCGAGTGCTCGCATTCCTGATTTTCGGACTGACAAAATCGGGCTGTTCTTCATCGAGAACTGACGGCAGACTTCGAAGTAGTCGGGATTCCACGCAGAGACTTTTGGCTCCATTATAAGAACTCGACAAAATTACTTTCATGGAAAATACGAATTTTGGGCGGTCCGATGTAATTGTAGCGTTTACCGATGTACCATATATGGGGAAAATTGCCCGTTTCGACCAGGATTTGACCCGGACCTCGCCAATTTGAATTGTAAAAGTGGACAAGATTTTTCGTATTACAGTTTTTAAGCTTTATTTTAATAAAAAAAATTATTTAGCAATAGGAAAAAAATTAATCTAGTACAATCGTTCGGTCAAATTTATATTTATGTAAAATCGGATTTCCCAGAATTTTGTCAGATTTTCATACATTTTTTAAAGATTTTTGCGAAGTATGAACATTTTTTTTAAATACTTTTTTAAAGTGACATATCGAAGGCCATAATTTAAAATTCTGCAAAAATTCTAAAAACACTTTGATGCATATCAATATATTCAACATAGTATTTTTCAGAATTGCCCTCACAAATTTCGATATTAAGTATTTCTATTCGAGTAATTTGATTTGACGTCATATACTCCTTATGTTATTCTAATTAGCACGGTTAAAAAAGTCGAAATTCAAACCTCGAAGTCTACCCCAACTGCTGAAATAAAAAGTACCTTATAAGGGTTGGTTTAATATGAATAAGAAAAAAAATAATGATCATGAATACAAAAAAAATATTACACTAATGAGTGTTTCTTTATGAACGTAGATTAATTTGTATATGAAATTGCAGCACCAACAATTTCCAGAAATTTTATTTGCTTTACTGCCCTTAAATATCCTGATGCGAAGAGAGTTCCTACTCGGATCATAATTTGGCGTAAAATCCCTCGTAAGTTACGAAAAGTTGGAATCCAATACTCGGGGTCTCACGTACCCCAGTTCTAAAACAGAAAATGATATAGTAAATCGGTTGGTCTAGTACCAAGAAGAAGAAAATGATGATGAAGAGGGGCAAAAAAGTAAGAAGTCACGGATCGAGTAATTAGTGAAGTTTTTGCGAGAAATAAGAGTCGTTAGTTCTCGGAGTCAGCGATAGCTGAAGCGAGTCGCTCGCTTACGGTATGTTAATGGTCGCGATATGAAGAGAGGTCCCCTTCTTCAAGAGAGTAGGCCCGGGCCCTCTCTCGTCTCTGTGTGGGTAATTCGAGAAACGACCAATTAACATTCCCAGAAAGGAATAAGCTTCTTGCTGGTGGCGAACGGCAGAAGGCTTCCTCGACTCCGCGACCAAGCCACGGAGAGGAGATCTCTTTTGTAATTGCTACTCTTCGAGACTCTCAGCACACCGAGAAACGTCCCGAATGACGTGCTCTACTGCATTTTAGTCTCTGAACCGCTAGTCACAAACGTTCTCAACTAATTTTCCGGTCATTTACGTATTTTATTGCATAAAACATTCAGGAACTACCTTGTACTTGGTTTTCAATGACACCTGGTTATGTGACAATGAATTATTCAGTTGGTATCACTAAGTCACACGCGCCATATCTTGTAAATGGTGGCAAAAACGACTGTTTTTGGTCGTTTGCGATTTTTAGGTTGAGAGTAGTTAGTAATGATACATCATCATCAGGTGGCGATAATATGGAGAATATTTATAAGTGGTAAAGTCAATAAACAGTGGATACCATGAACGTCACTAGCTTAACCTCAACTCTCCGGTATTTTCAACACGCAGAGAAACGTCCCGAATGACGTGCTCTACTGCATTTTAGTCTCTGAACCGCTAGTCACAAACGTTCTCAACTAATTTTCCGGTCATTTACGTATTTTATTGCATAAAACATTCAGGAACGTCCTTGTACTTGGTTTTCAATGACACCTGGTTATGTGACAATGAATTATTCAGTTGGTATCACTAAGTCACACGTGCTATATCTTGTAAATGGCGGCAAAAACGACTGTTTTTGGTCGTTTGCGATTTTTAGGTTAAGGGTAGTTAGTAATGTTACATCATCATCAGGTGGCGATAATATGGAGAATATTTATAAGTGGTAAAGTCAATAAACAGTGGATACCATGAACGTCACTAACCTAACCTCAACTCTCCGGGATTCTGAACACACCGAAAAACGTCCCGAATGACGTACTCTACTGCATTTTAGTCTCTGAACCGCTAGTCACAAACGTTCTCAACTAATTTTCTGGTCATTTACGTATTTTATTGCATAAAACATTCAGAAACGTCCTTGTACTTGGTTTTCAATGACACCTGGTTATGTGACAATGAATTATTCAGTTGGTATCACTAAGTCACACGCGCCATATCTTGTGAATGGCGGCAAAAACGACTGTTTTCGGTCATTTGCGATTTTTAGGTTAAGAGTAGTTAGTAATGATACATCATCGTCAGGTGGTGATAATATGGAGAATATTTATAAGTGGTAAAGTCAATAAACAGTGGATACCATGAACGTCACTAGCTTAACCTCAACTCTCCGGTATTTTCAACACGCAGAGAAACGTCCCGAATGACGTGCTCTACTGGAGGAACAAGGAGGGGGTTATATTTAATTATGCTGAACCCCTCATAATGATAGTATGATTTTCAATATTATTTACATTTTGTTACGTTTTATTGATTGGAAGATGTTTAAAAATTCTAAGAAAAAGAAAAAAGTCCCGTTCAGATGAGTCACAAAATACGGCAACCACATAATCGATAATGCAAAAAATAAAACTCCATTACTTTCTCTTTCGTCACATTTTGTATTTCATTTGTATAGAAAGTCCTTTCATGTCAATCAAATATTTCGGGGGAAGATGGGACAAAGTGGGACCTTTGAACAAAAAAATGGCCTTATCACGAAGCCCGGAGTGTAATTTTACTGCCTTTGATCCAGAAACTCGATTCGAATACTTCTCAAATTCGGAAGTGCATGATTTTTTCAACTGGGTGCTACTGAACATTATCTCTGTTGAGTATATTTTGATAACAATCGTGTTTTTGATTAATTTTATATTCCGGAGAAAAATATGTCGTCAGGAGCATCTAGGACAGTCTTAGAAATATTTGCTCCGTTTATTTGTATCTAATGGTCACGTGGGACACGAATTACAAATGCTGGTCTCACATCTTTTACGCTGGGGTCCATCAATTCAATAAAATCGATGGTACGTGCGACTTTTGTAAATAGGAATTACCTACAACTTTTACTCTACAGTTCCATGCTGCTCCGAAAACAAAATATTTTTGAAAGTTGTTTCTTGAATCTAAATTTCACAAGTTAGATAACAATTTTCAAAGTTACTATGATTTCTTTTTGAATTAAGTTTTAGAAACGCCATTTTTTTTAAATGTCGAAGTATCCCAATTTTCCCCATCCTCGATATTTTGTTTGAAGATTTGATTGGTTTCAAGACTCGAAATGATCTTTAAAACGTCGTCTTAGGAATGATTCAGTTCAATTGAATTGTCAAAACGCGTTTTGGAAAAAATTTCTGAGTGTCCAACTTTGCTTTCCATTTTTTCCTTAATCACTCTCCCACATTGCCTCAGCTTTCCCTATTTTTTTTGTTACCAAATGGTGTCAAACATTTAAAAAAATTATTCACAATAAAATACATGAAAAAATTCAATGACTTCAAACGGATGAAAAATCATGCGGCCACTTCCCAATTTTTTCGACTTAGGTACATAAACATGGGTCATTAGGTTCAATGCTGCTGCCATTATTTGCCGTTTCAGATTTAAAATATTCACGGATCATTCCCATCAATTAAGTCATGATTTTTTTTTCGTAATCGAGATTTCACTCGAACTAATAAACAATTTATGGTTCCCATTTCCATATAACTTTGAATTTGCTAATAGGCCGAGAAGCTTAAGAATGTGTACCGACAACCTTATCGCTATCCGGAATGTTTGAAGGATATATTAGCCTTTTAAAAAATGTGTTATGGTTATCCATGGTGCAAGAATTCATTTTAGCTTAAGTTATTCATGCTTTCAAAATGAAGACCACATTCACACATAAATACGGATAGAATTCCTAACGACCTGCGGTGTTTCTTGTTGACTGTACTTTAGCACACGACTGCGTGGATATATATAATACCTACAATGTTCTTTACTTTAAGTGGACTTGGTTCTCGTCGCTTCCTAGTTTATCTATCCCTGCCAACTCTACATCAGGACGGAACACTCGTGAATCTTTATTTTTCTTATAGTCTGTTGACTCTCTCATCTCGAATCAGCTCCGAAGACATGCACCAATAGAATACGTGAGCACCAGCTCGACTTCACATGGAGACCATCTCCCTAGTCGTACCTTAATGAATTCCTTCGTTAATGGACTTCCTCTTAATGCCTCCTGTTTTATTATAATTATTGGTAGGTGAGTGGGTGGCTAGTATTCTGCTAGATCCACGTACCGAGTGCCAATTAGATCGAAAATAGAGTACATGAAAAAAATGAAGGGAAGCTGAATTTACAAAACATTAGATTGTTATCTCATGGCATGTACCATAGAATACAGGCAATAGAAGTGGGAGATCATTATGTAATATCTAGATTCGACCGATAGTAATAAACGTGCGGTCTTTGTGAGGTTGGTGGGTTTCATTGTTAAGGGGACCCATTTACCCTAAAAAAGTGATGAGAAAAAAATTCTGTGAATTGTACCCCTCATTGCGAAAATCTTACATTCAAACCTCATTATGTACATCAAGAGCATTATCATTTTGCGATTTTGTGAAGACAAAGTGTGTGCGCCAAAATAGTCTGAGGCAAAAAGTAAAATTCCCTTTCTCATAGAGAAAGCTTTGTGTTCATGAAAATAATAAGGATGCAAAGTAGAACTTTGCACATTGCCTCCGTAGTAATTTTCATCTTTCGTTAAACTCCGTTTGTAAGGATTTTCTTTTTATATATTTTCGTATTATATTTATATTATTTGTATAAAGATTTATTTATTTTATTCGTCAGTTCTTAGAAGAGACAGCTTTATGAAAAATGAAAATTATTGACAAAGCAATGTGCAAAGTTGTTGTAAAACAAATTTCTTTAATCAAGGTGATGTATTTTTTCAATTTTATAACTATTATTTATATTTAGCATTTTACATGGTTACAACTATGTATTGACTTTTTCTTCTTCTTTAGCGTTTCGACAATATGTAACCAAGTTTTATTTATTGACCAAAAGTATTACCGCTACGCTCAGAATGGTAGATAAATCAATAGAAGATCGACCCTTGAAAATAAAAATGGATTTTCATGCAATTAACATAAGTGAAACACGATTTTACTATTAAGAGAAGAATAATTGTCAAATTTAAATTATTAATGAAACTAACTATTAAACTTAATTTTAAAGTGAACGTGGATATTATGCAGCCCAGCTTCTAAAAAAATTTAATTTATTTTGTTTAAAAAAATTTCTGGAATGAATTACCATTTAAGGAAAGTTTTTTTTAAATAAAAAATGTCTTTGTAGCAAATAATAATTAATTTCTGAAGAGGACCCACCTCTTCTTTGCAAGTACAATGAGCAGAAATGCAACTTGCATTATGCAAATGAACTGGTATTTCCCTTATCAATCTTAACAACCACTGTTTTACCGTTAAAACAACTAGATGGTTTTTTTGAAAGTTGTAACGATCGTAAAAACGATGGCCCTAAAAAATATTATGCGGTTGTTTTGTTTTTCGATTACCATGGAAAACTGAGAAACACAACCGAATTACATTTTCAGGATAGTTTTTTTCGTGGTCGTTACGAGCGATATCTGGTTTTTTTTGCAAACCTCCTGGTTATTTGAAATCGCAATAATTCCTGTAGGGTAATCAAAAGAAAAAATCTGAAAAAATCAGAGGGTCCTTCACGGACGGTATACTTGACATTAACAAAGTTACAGCTAAATCGGAGAGGGAAAGTAGAAACTCTCGTTAATAGTTGTTAGAACGACTTGTATATAGATTCTCTATAGAATTTATGCAGACTATAGATGCCCAATTGCATATGTGAGACTAGTTATAATTTTTTTACTTGGAATTTCACGATATTCCACTAATCTTGATGAAATCCAATCATCTGCAATCTTGTTCGCTAGAAACTTGTTTTTAATTATTGGACCCGCAATCCTATTGGTCTTTTTTCCAATAAAAATTACGAATACCTCACGACCGCAACAAAATCATGTTCTCATCTACATTCTCGAAACTTGTTTCAGCAATACAAAATAAAAAAGTATAGTTATACTCGATTCGGAAATCGATTATATGGAAATATTATGGAAGAAATTTTACGAAGAAAAGTTAAAAAAAGAAAATCAATTTTTGGAAGAAGTATTCGAGTATTCTATTTCACAACTACGAAGAAAACAACAGCAATTTAAAACGCGCGCCACGCGTGATTCTGTACTGATTAAAACAGTCCGAAGTTGGCTTTATGTCAAAGCCATCGACGACCAATCGGAATGCTAGAAAGGTGGCTTCAGTCTTCGATATTTCATCTTTCGACGCACCATATCCTTTAGGGAGGATTTCACTAACCTTGATGAAATTCAATTACCTCCAATCTTGTTCACTAGAAACTTGTCTTCAATTATTGGGCCCGCAATCCTATTGGTCTTTTTTCCTGAAAAAATTACAAATTCCACAGGTTCGCAACAGAATCATGTTCTCATCTACATTCTCAAAACTAGTTCCAGTATTACAAAATAAAATAAGTATAGATATACTCGACTCAGAAGTCGACGATATCGAAAAGAAATAGCACATCGGTATGTGCCATGTTTTTTTTACGAAGAAAAATTAGAAAAAAAATCTATCACAAGAAGTATTCGAGTATTCTATTGCACAACTACGAAGGACACAACAGCAATTCAAAAAGCGCGCCACGCGTGATCCTGCACTGATTATAACAGTTTGAAGTTGGCTTTATGTCAAAGCCAATTTCATCTTTCGATGATCCATGTCTCTTTTATGAGAGGATTCCACTAACCTTGATGAAATTCAATTATCTCCAATCTTGTTCACTAGAAACTTGTCTTTAATTATTGGACCCACAATCTTATTGGTCTCTTTTCCTGAAAAAATTGCAAATTCCACAGGATCGCAACAAAATCATGTTCTCATCTACATTCTCAAAACTTGTTCCAGTATTACAAAATAATATAATTGCATCTAGGCTCGGAATCGACTAGTAATCAACCACCTCACGTGCCTCTTCTGCACTTACTCTTCGTCTTCTGGGTCGTAGGTGTACGTAGGCCGAGTGCAAAGCTTCTCGGTACTCGTGCACATCGGGGAGAAGTTGCACGGGATAGGATCACGCGTGCTACTCCGCACTCTTACCTTCTGTAGCCTGATGACTCTTGCTGCCGTTGCTGCAGCTTACATTCTGCAGCTTCACGTGCTGCCGCTGCTCTTTCCCGCGTGATAAGCTGAGCTACGAGCGAGAGTCGCTCTGGCTATACGGGAGATGCTGCACCAGCCATACAGAAAGAGACAGAGAGAGGCTACGAGAGAACAGGAGATAGAGAATCCGCAACGTAGGTGCTACGGTCATTACCGCTCGTTAATCTTGCCGAGCGGACCTTAATAAGCACCTACGATCTTGCTTTTCTACGTCCAACCTTCTCTCACTCGTCTCTTCTTCCTCTTATTTTTTCTTCTTTATTTCTCGCCCTTGCTTTGCCTCTTTTCAGGCTTCGCTCCTTCTTTTTTTTCCCCCTTTTTAATTCACACACAGATTTTAGGCGTAAAAATGAATAATCTAATTGAGGTTATGGTTAATTCCTTGTATTCTTACTTTGCTTTCTTACTTGAGGGAAGCTTTGCTTCGAGACAAAATGCTGGATAAGGTAAATGGCATCACTAATTAAGTGGAAATTTGGTATGTCGTTATTCTGTGGTTGTCATAATGTACGCTATAATTGAACTGATGATTTAATAAGACTTTACATTTTTACTTTCTCATCAAATACGGAGTATGTAAAAAGAGAAAGTATTGCAATCCATACAAAATTCGACTCTTGAATAGTGATGGAAATAAATTCTTTTAGTGTCTTATATTCCGAAAAAAACATTTCCTCATCTCTGTCTGTCTGTCTGTCTGTCTGTGTGTCCCGAAGTCAATAACTTTTGAAAAAATCTGTGGAACATAATGAAATTTGGTGTGTGTTTTCTGCATTCAAATCCTGGTTTTGGTATTGAAATTCAATCCAAATCCTTCACTGCTTCTGATCCTTTATCTAAAGTATTGAAAAATAACATACTATTTTTTATTCATTTTTCGACCGAAAGCTAATATAATATTTATTATACTTCGGTATGATAAATATAGAATTACCAGCAAATGAGCAGTGAACAACTGAAGGTTTAGAAAAAAAAGAGATTTTGTGGTCTTTTCAGTCATTCACATAACACTTTTGCAACTGGCTGTTGTAAAAAATCGGTCGTAACAACTGTAAAAACAACCGATCAAAAAACAAAATATAAAAATCGGTCATTTTTTCAGTATTAGATCCATCTAAACGACTGTAACAACAATTGTTAATAATATTTATATCCGATCGTTATTCGGTAAGCGCTTGTTACTACAAGCGTTATAACTAATTCTAGGTTTTATTTTTGCAAAAAACCACGACGATTTTTACTGTAAATGTTCGACTATGGTTTTTACTGTAAATCAGTAAAAAACAAAGGTTACCATTTTTTTCAGTTACATTTCTGACGCACAAGTTATAGGCCTAGTTATTTTGGGGCTGTTTCATGAGATCTGGCAACACTGTCAGGTAAGCAACACCGTTTGCAGTGCTCTGTATTAAGAATAAGACCGGATGCTTCAGCGACGGTGCTGCCAGGAGGGAGTTTCGTCCTTCGCCCGTGAAAGTCCTAACCTATCTTCCTCTGCGAGTGTCCGAGTAACTCCAAGATATTCCGGATAGCGCTGAGAACAGAGGGGATCTTTGTGCCTTGCGCACAGAAGGAACCTTCTTCCCATAAGCATATCGATCCATCGTTCGACGATTTATCCGACAATGAAATACGAGCCAGTTGCGCACTGCGATAAATTAAAGTTCTTCGGTAGATATATCGACACAGAGAAAACGAGAGAGACAGAGAGCGAAAAAAATTACGTGCGCTATATCCGCACCTCCGTTACTTTTCCTTTTCTTTCTCCTTGCGCGTATGCAGCCTTTAAAACTCGATCTGGCAAGATTTTTTCATGCCGTCATAGTATATCTACGGTGAAAAAAAAAAGATAACAGACATCGAAGGAAAGAGCCGGAAAATAAGTGCGGAAGAGTGTAACGACGACGTTGGTTATAAATAAGCAGCTTAACGATTGTACTACCAAGCATACGAGGATTTTACGGACCCGTAAAAGCTCACACGCTGCTCAGAATATTACAGATTGTAAACTACAATTTCAGTGACTGTCGTACAGGTTGGATTATGCGTGCTCGCAACTATGAACGCTTGCGCTCGCGCATAAAATCACCAAGTAAAAAAGAAGATAAGACAAATTGGTTGCAGTTATGAGCCTACATCAGTTACACATTGACTTTACACCATCAACTCTACTTCTTCAACGCTACAACATCGACTCTACACCGTCGACTCTACACCGTCGACTCTACACCATCGACTCTACACTATCGACTCTAGACTATCGACTCTACACTATCGACTCTACACTATCGCCTCTACACCATCGACTCTGCATCATCAACTCTACATCATTAACTGTACAATATACTCCAGCAATTCTACAGATGACTCGATTCTGCACCATCGACTCTACACTACATAACGAAAATTCTACACATGACTCGATTCAACACAATCTCTACACAGCCAGAAACACGAGACCGAAACAGTCTCGAGCTAAATTCACAACAACGATACTTACACAAGCAAAACATTTTTGATTTTTTTATAAACTATTTAGTTCGTCGTAATTGATGCAACAGTACTAATACAATGGTTGAAATATACCTGTGAAAAGAACAGTTGTGGCGTTGGAATAGGTTATGTTTGGCTCTTGCCCCACGGGGAGGGGGGGGGGGGGGGGGGGGGATCTTGTAGCCACATAAAATTAAACGGATATAAAATTTCGAGCGGCGCACATGGTACATACATGGTACATACTTTTCATTTGTCAAAGTAATATTCGAATGTTTGTTCTATAGATTAATACGCATTTGACGATAATTGTTAGGGGGAAAAAACGGTCCTAAAAAGTGAGAAAAACGAAAAACCCCCAACACAAGCAAAACTGTACGGAGGTAAACCGGTCATGGGCCAAGTTCACAATGGTAATATTCTACACGGGCACAAGCGTCACAAGCTTTATTCATGGCGGCAATACTCTATAAAAAAATCCACGATTCTACATAATTGTCAATTCGACACATAAATTTATCGATTATCGATTACTTAATGATCAGAAACAGTCTGATTCTTTTTAGTTCGGAAATAAATAAGAGAAGTCTGAGACAAGAAGGGAGAAAAAAGGAGTGTTACAATCTCGGTTAATCGTTCCATGATCGATATCCTTGGTCTTGCTTAGGATATTTCGTTTCGAGAAAAAAAAAGGAATATACTGTATTTATTATTCGATCTTGTGGAGAAATTGAACGAAATAATTGTATACATACGTAATCAAAATGAGGAGTGGTTTAAGTCACATTTAGTATTCAAGTGGAAAAAAGTAAGTATATTGGTTACATAGCTTCAAAACAAAAACGATGTACAAAGTAAACATTCATGAAAATTGTGAGCATGAAAATTGATGCATGTCTCGTTAATGAATTTTACAAACTAGATAATAAAATCAATTATCCTTATATTGTTTACGATCAATAAATTACTGCGTTATGAAGTAAAAAAATCTTTTTTATTATTCATCAAAAATAAGACATCACTCAGAAATATATGATACCTGAATCTGGATCAAATGTCAAAACCGGTTGACTTTTGCAGTTGTTCATGACCAAAACGAAATAAACAAGAGAAATCTGAAACAGGAAAGGAGTGAAAAAGGAGGGGCGTAAAATAATTGATGCAAGCGGGCGCCTTACAATCTCGGTTAATCGCTCCACGATCGATAACCTTGAGTCACACTGAAAAAAAGGGGAGAAAAAAGTGTATACGATATTTCCATCCCTTTCTCGTCTGTTTTATGCGACACCCGTTAATTATTATGTGCTTTGGTTATTAATTCACGGGAATACGTAGAGGTATCGTAAGGGCTTGAGACGATTCCTGGCGTAAATGCTGGTTTACCTCCTATTAGAGGCGAGAGCCTTAATTAATTACTTGGCGTTTCTCCGGGGGCACTTGGCCTCTTACTTCTCTTCTTCGCCATCATGCGGTTAATAGCGCCTTGCGCGTCGACCTTCCACGATGCCTCGTCTATCGATCATTGAGAAACGTGGACGACCCTCGTTGCACTAGGTTACCACGTAGTTGAACCCAATTCTTCGGTCAAACGAATTTGTACCTGAACTTGGCGTCATAACATCTAATCAACTCAAGCATGGTCATCAAGATTCTTGATAAAGCAAGTTAAAATTTATTCTCCTTTCTCATATTTTGAAGTAACGGTTGGAGGGTCAAAATAGCGCATGACCGAAATAGTGAATGGTTGAAATAGCGAATTACAAAATTGGCAACGTCTGAATCTAGAATGGTCATCATTATGGAATTAGCTATTTCAGCTATTTGCTGTTTTGACCATTTGCTGTTATGACCTCCGTCTTATTAGAATGCAATCAAAATAACGAATGATAAAAATGGCGAATGGCTGAAAAAGAGAATTCCATAATTATGGCCTTTCTACATTTAGACGTTGCTTATTTTTAAATTCGTTATTTCAGCGATTCGCTATTTTGATCATTTGCTATTTTGATCATTCACTATTTTGATCCCCACCCAGTTATGCGATGATAAAATTTTATCTCCTTTCTCAAATTTTGAAGCGACCCACGTGGAAAAAAATATACTAGGAAAAAATCGAAAAGTATAAATTTCAGTCCGACTTCGACGATAGCTCATTTTGTTTATGAAAAGATGCTTCATTGATTGCTACTACCTCTACAACTTTGAGCGGTTATCACATTTTGCGATATAAATTTACACCACATCATCCACCGAATATAGAAAATGTTCGGAGCCTTTGACGGAAGTCCATAACTATGCAAACGCAGTCACCCTGCTATGTCCATTTTATTGATTCTAATCCAATTTTCTAACTAATCTACACGTAGATTTGGCTTGTGCAGTCAAAATTCTGAAGAATCTGAAGTATGCGGATAAAGCCAAAGAATTAATGTCCGATTCCACATATCCAAGTTCCAGAGACGTTTATATCGTTCAATAAAGATCATTCGACATATCGTTTGCGGCCATATATTGTCTTTTTTCAAAGTTCGGTAATATGCGAGTTTTTCTGTTCCACATATGTTTCTGATCATAGTTGCACTGGATGCTGAAGCGTTTATGTTCATATTATATCCCTGTTAAACATAAAGTATATACGTATCCTAAAAATGAAATAGTGTATAATAAGAAATAGCTTATATTTATCGGTCAATGTCTGTAAAAAAAATCTACTCCAGCATCCCCTTAACCGTAAGCTTAAATCCGTCCACTAAACCTTAAGACACTGTAGAATAGCTTCAAAATATACCTACTGTTAATCCTGACGTTACCACAACTTTATCGTTGCATACTGTATATCCTAATAGCAATGCTAATATACTGCTTTGTTATCTCTCACAGGATGTTGTCGACGAGCGGACAGAGCAACGGGGGAAATGGCGGCAACGGATTTACCAACAGCGTCCAGGCTTTCCAGGGAGCCCCGTGCAGTCAGTGCAGGGAGCTCTGCCCTTCAGGCTACGTGCCTCATTTCTGGCGGTGAGTACCCTCTTCCTTTTCTGCCATTTATGTCTTCCATGGGAAAATTTATAATGAGAAATACGCTCAACAATGTACCGGTGTCATCTCTTCACCGATGTACAAAACCTAATCTGTTCTTTTACCCGCGGTTGATTCAACAGCTATATAGGTCTCAGTCCTACACAAGTCAATGTTACTAACGA
Organism: Tromatobia lineatoria; assembly: GCA_949699805.1. Taxonomy (NCBI): domain Eukaryota; kingdom Metazoa; phylum Arthropoda; class Insecta; order Hymenoptera; family Ichneumonidae; genus Tromatobia; species Tromatobia lineatoria. The sequence continues at coordinate 12,533,627 of OX453044.1, forward strand.
CATACTAATTTATTCTACAAATAGAAATGCTTCACAAACCTATAAACTCTGTAAATACAAATTCTACACGTAACAATCCTACGTGCGTCAGCCTTACAGATGTCAATTCTAGACGCATCAAGCTTACACACGTCAAACTCCGCATTTACCGTACGTACATTAAGCATACACGTGATATCCTACACATGGCGACTTTAAGTTCGTCAGTCCCACAAGGTTACGGAGTTTTTTAAATTTTTGCATTAACTCTGCATACATCATTCTACACACACCAATCTTACACATACTAATCCTACACCTACAAATCCTACACGTACAAATCCTACACGTACAAATCCTACACGTACAAATCCTACACGTACAAATCCTACACGTACAAATCCTACACGTACAAATCCTACACGTACAAATCCTACACGTACAAATCCTACACGTACAAATCCTACACGTACAAATCCTACACGTACAAATCCTACACGTACAAATCCTACACGTACAAATCCTACACGTACAAATCCTACACGTATAAATCCTACACAGATAAATCATAACACGTAGCAATTCTACACATATCAATTCTACAGCTACAAATTCCACACATATAAATTCTACAGCTACAAATTCTACACATATCAATTCTTCCAATTCTACACATACGAAAAGCACAAAAATCTACTTTTTGCAAGCAAAGACCTGTCAACCCCTTCATATGCCTACCTACAAAAGCTACGCATAAAAATCATACATGTTTAAACTGTGTATGTTTTAATTTTGTATTAAGCACGTGTCCATTGTTTTTAACGGTATGTAAACATTATTCATTCGAATGACAATAAACGAGAAAGCGCGACAATAGCAAATGAGCTCGTTGCCACTTGTCTTTTGTTTGCCATCTTCGGTTCCGTTGCGCGTGGGCGCACATTCAGTTTTACCTGAAGTGCGAATCGCTCTTTTACCGATTATTACACCGACGTTTGCGTCAAGGATGCAGCTCCCGGGTGAGAGAGGAATCCTGGCAACGATCGCCGGTAGTCGTTACTTCCCGCGCAAAAGTCCTCGCGATAAACGTTCCAGGGAAATAAAACGAGAAGTGGCCATTTCTCCCGCGTCTATAAAGTAACGTGGGCGTTTGAAGTGGCCAGTCGTTTGGTGCTGCCGTGCGGCAGGCATTAGGTACCTTCTTTTCCATACCAGGTGTCTCGTTTCCCTTCCATACTCACACGTACTTACATACATACTTGCTTGCAATGCTAACCTTCATGATCCCATAGCCTCCCAATACGGATTCTCCCTGCTCACAGTCGCCACGCTTATTCACACTTCTATCTACCAACGGCAATATTATATTACTGCTGGGCCACTCGGATACCATTTCTAACCCTTATGTGCGCTATAACTTTCTGCCACCGTAATATGCTACTGTATTATGCGCTTGGCAGTACGTAATATACATAAATATGTATTTAAGATCGCTGAGTACCATATCATTTTCAAGATTATTAACAATCACGTGATATGCAAAATGAATTGCAGATAGTATAGAGTGGAATTTGTAATTGTCGGTCTATGCAACGCTGAAATCGTTCTTCTTTTTTTAATTCGTTTTAGCCATTGCAATCGATTTTAATATTGTGCATTTGTAGTTTTCAACAAAAGGAATTTTTTTGGAGAAAGAGATTGTTCTGGTTTTTTTTTGTTTCAGTGTTAAGGTTTTTGTTATTTGTTTAAGAATTTGTCATCATTGCAATCGATTTGCATGGGATACGATTAGTTTCTCTATTAAAAGGAAGAATTTATTTTAAAAAATGATTTTAAAATTAAAAGAATTTATGTTTTGAAAGACACAAATAATGGTATTTCCTCTATTCTCTAATGAAGGAAACCGCCATGACCAGAGAAAAATATTTTTATGATTTTTAAAACATTTTAATCGATATTTCATGCTTCTTTGTTTACATGAAAAATATACTATAATAAAAAATTAGAAAAATCGTTTTTGTAATGGGTAAAGTATATCCATATACAAGATTCGAGGAAATTAAATCAAACCGGTAAATGGGAATTTTCGCTCACAACCCTAAATAACGACATCCCTAATGAGTATCTCTAACCTTCAAGAGTTAGGTTCCCCGTTCAGAAGAGTGAGTTGACTTTACTACGAAGAGAAGATGCTGCAAGCCATACCAAGAGATTCTCAGGCGCGATGACCAAGCTGAAATTTTTAATCGTTGTACATCCAATACGATCATCGCTCTCCCACCTGTTTATCATTTTCTGACTGAACGACCTACGTCTGGATCCGTTGCTGTACACTTGGCGCTGCTGTCGACACATTAATCCGTGCAGACGCTTTCGCACCCTCGTTCAGCCGGTTATTATTGGCAATTTTGCGTGCGAGCTTGTGCACGACCTGTTGCTATCTTTCGAGCCACCTCACGACACGTCGCATGTTCGTTTTAATTATCGGGCACCGCATCGGTGACTTAACGCTCGCTAATTGTCATTAGCATAAGGATTTGGAAAGTATCACGTTTCAATCTTCACATCTGCGGTCAACTATACATCTCACCAATATTTTTGGTGATTTAATGGTGGTGAAGTATCAAAATTGAAAAAACAAATTTTCGTTTAATTAAATTGATATTTATGTACCTATAATTTCTCCTTTTAGAACATTTTCGTTTTGATGAATGACTGTGTTTTTGAGGTTGCTTGAAAATAGTTTTTTCAAGCAATAATTTTCCCGAAAATTCAAAAATGCATAAAATTTTGACGGCACAATTGATTTTTACAAAATTTGGTACCGCTATAATTGTCTATTAGTGGACCAAATTTCAGTCCGATATCTTGTAAAATGAAATGTGAGAGCGTGATAAGTGTTTTTAGAAAAAATTTAAATTTCATAATTTTTTTCACCACTTGACGGATTCGGGCCAAATTTTGAAATTAGCCTTTGCGACCGACAATTTAGTTGTGTATCAAATTTCAGGCCGATATTATGGGAATTGCGGACGCTATCGTGCTAACAAAAATTTGAACATATACACACACTGTTTTAACGTATGCGACTATTCTCGGTCAATTGTTTAAATGATGGAATTTAGCGAAGTACATTTCACGTCAGATACAGTGTTCATTAGATTTACAATGCGCGAAACCGCAATCCAAATTTTACAAAAGCGAATTTTCACAAATATCGGCAATGGCTACCTTAATCAAATTAATTATTCAAGCATCCACATTTGACAAAATTTATCTTGAAAAAATTGCGAAAAAATACACAGATACCCACTTTTTCCACAAATGACTTTTCCCACGTTTAAGTATCAGTATTAGTACGTTTATCAAGTCTCGGAAGTTTTCATCCCCGAAGGACTAAAGCATAAAAGAAAAAAAAATACATGAACAGTTAATGCAATAGAATACAATAAAAATCTTAAACCAAATAAGGTGAAACAGAAGAGCAGATGAGATGTCTAACAAAGATCGAAAGCCTGACGAAAAAAAAGAAGGCGGTAAAGACAAAAAAAAAGAAAAAGCAAAGCCGAGCTCACTCCGCAGGCTTTTGGAGCATTTTGAACATCTGTAACAAAAATTTAGAAAAAAAAAATTCACAATAGGGTACCAGTACCGTAGGCCATCTTAGTACCGTATGTGGCCATACCTATTGCATGTAAATGACAGTGCTGGCCACAAATGGTGTAAACGGCTTTGAACCTAATTTATTAAGCAATAAGGCGTTTCAAGCATTGAATATTCAACGTTAAGTTTACTTTGGTTATTGTAGAATAAACTCTTTTCGTAATTTCTATAAACTAAAGTAATGATGAATTGATCTATACATTTTTTGTGTGGCCACTAATGATACAGTGGTCACAAATGGTACGTCTACCCTAACAAAGCTTACTTTACGGGAAACGAAAAACGTACTACACTCTCCGAAAACATCGCATTACAGCAAGATCGGATTCATTTTATGGTTAAGCCATTTATCGGAAAATTAATTACCCTTTACTGCAAACTACATAATTTGCCGCTAAGATTCTGCAGCGTTTCCTCCAAGACGAAAAGAACGTTTGTTTAAAATTGTATCTATTATAAGTAGTAAAAGGAAATTCTCTATCTCCAAACCGAATTCTCTTCACAGTTACCGCAGGTTGACTGTGTTCTTAAGCCTGAGATACGAAGCATTTCTTCTCATGTGAAACGCTTTCTATTCCTTCCAAGAATAATTTTTTCAGTAAGTTCGAAGTAGCTTTCGCGTTTGAGGCAAATAAAATAATCGTTTTGGATCAAGCAGATCTATTTTAAGAGTCTATTATTCTAACGATAAAGGGAATTCTTCTTAGGCTTGAGATAAAAAGTATTTCTTCTTAAGTGAAACGGTTTCTATTTCTTCCAAGAATAATTTTTTCAGAGTGTATCGTCAATATTTAGCAAAAATTCAGACTTGAAAAAAAATAAAAATCTCTATGTCGTCTTGTAAGTTAAAAATAATTATATGCAAGCTAGCACGGCAAAGAAATGCTTGGGTTCTGATTCATCGTGAAGTACCAACATGAACCCCTTTGGAACCGGTAGTCTCGGATCCATTCGCCACGCTCCTTCTCCACGTCGCTGGATACAATGGCACGCAGTCGAGGTCCCATCTTCGCGCACGATAACACGATACAGGACGTGTTTGGTCATCTTCGTCGTGGCTACCTGTTTACTCCGGCTGATATACGGTCGCCATCGCCACCGACTCTTATTTCTCCCTTCCGTGTCCCATTGACTTTGTTCGACACGCTCTTTATCTAACCCACCGCTCTGGACATCATATTGGAAAGTGCTGATTAATCTTTTTGCTTCAGGATCATCGCCTTGGTCATCATCGTCATCTACTTCGTCTCCGTAATCGAGAAACGCCGAAGAACCGCCAACCTCTTGCTTTTTACATGGCCTTTTCCCATTGCCTATTTTTACCTTCATAATCGAAAAGTATGGATGATTTTCCTCCTTCATTTTGATGAGGTCATGGTTGCTCATCACTATGTGCACTTTATCGAATCTGACCACACACGTTTACTATTTGGTGTACATCAAGAATACACGTTGTTCAAGTGTACTCATTATTTAGTAGTCAATTCCATAAATTTATTTTTTCACACAGAGTCGATGTAGTTTAATTCTACGCGCGATTCATTCAATACCCAATATCGCATCACGTTGTGAAATTTTAATACGAAGTTTCAGCCCGATAGCTAAGCTTTGTTCGAAACTAAGCCGTTTACGTACTTTTTTCGATTCTTATGAGGCTAAAATAGTTGTGAACTCCTCCTTCTTCAGTAGAATCAATTTTTGGGGATAAATTGACGGCAATCAGTTGTCCGAAATCGATTGACGGGGCACAAAATCCTACTTGTCGATCCTCCACGAGCCAATCCTACTCTTCTCAATGATTTATTTGATGGCTGGCCTAATAGTATTTTATTCAACCGAAACAGATTCTATTTGATTGAAATAAAATTTCACCTGATCGCAATAGACTCTATTTGATTGAAATGAGATTTCATTTATTCCAAATACACCACATAATTGATTCAAATAAACTCATCAGACCCATTTCTCTGGGTGTGGCATATTTTATCCATTTTCATTTAACGACGAGTGTTCGAAGGGCTCAAATTTCGACACGGGCAGCCCTACGTGAGCCGATCTGACAACTATAGATGTTTAATTCATTGACCCAACACTTCGTAACACCTCTTTTTCACTTCCAATGTATGATTAAAACCAAGTGATACAATGTAGAAATATTAAAACGGCACGAGGAAAAGATAGCAGGCGTAAAATCGGGCCGTACATGTGTCCTACGGATGGTATTCCCCAACACGTCATGCTGTTCATCTTGCCGAGTAAGAATCAGCAGCGGAGAAAGGTCCGTACCTACCTGCTTCAGGCGCACGAGTGCACCGGGTGTCTCGGGGAGAATCGATCATCCATATCGAATCGAGCCATCTCGCGTTGCGCCTTCTTCGTCTCCTTCTTCCTCCCTTTCGTCGACTTTTCTCCACCAGCAGCTCCTGCCTTTTTTTTGTCTTCATCGTACACACGGTTCGAGGGACGAGAACGATACTCTTCTCTCGGGAATCGACCTCTCGCGCCGATCAAAAGAAACCAAGGCAAACATATACAGTAAATATGTGTTTATTCTGTTGATTCCAAAGTCGTTTTCTCGCGATAAAAATAGTGGAAAATATATGATACCACGGAAGTATCGTGAAATGAAGGTACACGAAAAAAAAAATAACAAATTAATATGAATTAGTGCAAAACACCATTATAGCCGTGAGGCCTAACATGTAATTCTTCTTGAGGATTCGATTCCACGCAGCAATCGACAGCGGTAGAAAGAGGATAAAACATGGAACGTATAGTTTCTGTCGAATACAGGAGGCGCGGCGAGCGCCTCACGCGAAATTGTAGGGATGGTCAGACGGGACGATGAGGTTCGCAAAGGATTGAACAAAAAGAAAGCCGGGGAGAATACAAAAAAAGAGGGTAAGCGAGGAGGATGATCGTTTCCCAAAGGGTCGTAGGTCGAGTCCGCCGACTGGTCTCAGCCTCACGCGAGTTAGCTGCGTGTGTGCCCCAACCGTTAAAGCAACTTGGCGTTTCCACCGCTGGTTGTAGGAGAAGACGAAGATGATCCCAGTGAGGGCGCCTCTGAATCTCCTCGTGGCCGTTCTTCTTCTCTTCCACGACGAATCGCTCGCCAGACGAGTGAACTGCTACGGAGTTTTACCCGGGTTCGCTTGTGCCGAGAAAAAGGCAACGATGTAGCGTTGCTTTCACTGTAATTAACATACCAAACCTTGGCGTAATGTTCGCCGGCCGGTCTTGGTACGATCTCGACTGTGGCGCGGGCGAATAAGGAAGAGGGAGGAAAGACTTGGGAAGAGAGACGGAGAAAGAGGTCAGAGGATCGTTGCCAGCTCCAAAGGAACCTTCTCTCATCCTCACCTCCTTCGACTTCCTTTATTCTTTTCTTTTTATTCTTTCCTATATTGAGGGCTTCGTTATTCCTGAATTATAGGGCTCCGGGTGCATGATACAAGAGCTTTGTATCTCTGCAAACGGATCGACGCTACGCTTGGCATTCCACGTAGGCGAGTCGGGAAGGATGGACTTTCTGGGAAGTTTCATTTAATGGTAATGGAGAAAAAATGATACTGCATCGTTTTGATGCATATATCATGGTTGATGGTAATGTAAATGTGAGAATGTCAGGTTGGGATTGAATAGACGGTTTGTTGAACGAAACTATGGTATTTGGAGAGGATCATGGAAAGAGTGACTAGCAGAGCGATCTTGTTGGGATGATTGAAGCCATTGAGAGGATAATCCATTGATATGTCATCAGATTAGAGTCCATCTGAAAGTTACAGGTAGTTTAACATTTAGATCTGTATTCAACAAGTACATGACGAATTCCTTTTGCACTTAGGTATCATAGATCCTCGCGAACGTTTTCTGAATGTTTGTAAAATTTGATTTTAGGAAAAAAAATTTAGTTCGGATCCCATCGTTTTCTCATTAGGAAAGAGAATCAATATGGCGGATGACTCCTTATTGGTATCGACTGTTGTATTCAACATGTACGGGACAAAATCTCCTTGCACTTTCTCTTCTCATATGTTCTAAAAACTCTTGTGATGTCAATCTCAATTCTATAACGATATACATATATTCTGTTCTTCTGTTACGGGACTAAAGTATCCAGTAACAGAAGCATTTAGATGCACTGCCTGTGCTTGCAGTTTCGAATCATCGAAGAGCGTGGGACGTTGAGTGGAATGAAATGGACCCAATCTACTGCAACAAAGAAATTTCTCCATTGTCTGGTAGTTGTGTTTGTGAGTCGAGCTCGTGTCGTGAGGATTGGATGACGTATGTGGCCCACTTTGTCCAGACTCTTTCGTCAACAGATTCTGCTTTCATCTTCATGTTTATGCAGGCTTCAAATTGTCATATTCATTTCAGGTCGCAGCTTATTGCTCTTTAGCTACCTGATGACTTAGATCATTTTCTTGCTATTCTGATGTGTGTGGTAATCCTATGAATAGTGTTTATGTTACGATAGATGCATGTCAGTTCTCATTGATAAAATTCGAACATTGTTATTATCTTAAGCGTCGTTAGATCACAAGTGTTACCTGGCGCACATTGCCATACAGTTTGACCCACTTTGTCCAGACTCTTTCGTCAACAGATTGTGCTCTCATCTTCATGTTTATGCAGGCTTCAAATTGTCATATTCCTTTCAGGTCGCAGTTTATTGCTCTTTAGCTACCTGATGACTTAGATCATTTTCTTGCTATTCTGATGTGTATGGTAATCCTATAAATAGTGTTTATGTTAAGATAGATGCATGTTAGTTCTCATTGATAAAATTCGAACATTGTTATTATCTTAAGCGTCTTAAGATCACAAGTGTTACCTGGCGCACATCGCCATACAGTTCGACCTGCAATCTATCATACTCGAAATGTAGATGGTTGAGTTTACGATTGTTAAGGGTAGGATAACTCGGTACCGATACCTCACAATCCTACATTTTGATATCTACATTCGTAAAGTAGGGTTATCAGGCATCGATGTCTAGTAATCCTATACGCTTAACGGTTATTTACAACTGTAATCAATATAAAATTTAGCTAAGTTCCTTGTAATAAAATTGTCCTTGATGTGTGAATCCATTCACTGGAAGGTATATGTTTTCATCAGACACGACATGCAGTATTCATTCTAGTAATCTTGGAACTTATATTGCACATTATTAGTGGGATCTTCTGGGCGGTCAATCTATCACATATTGACTTAGATGATTTCACAAGACTAGTCAGGTCGTCCCGGATGAATCCTGGGTAGACTGGAATGGAGGATGAAATTGGATCCTAACCCATTGTGCATTTTTCATTGTATGGTAAACTTACCCTTTTACATACATGGTATGATAACGATACGTTGAAACGTATGAAAAGTGACTACAATGTTAAGAATGGGGAAGATTCAACCGATTTTGGGGGTATCCATTGGAAATTATTGAATAAAAAAATATAAATTATTATTAATTCATTAATTAAAATTATAAATTAAGACCTAATTGGCACCAATTCAGCTGCACTTAAGGAAAAAAAAATCGTTGCACTTAATAATGAAACAAATGTATCGCTCTCGATTCGAAACAATGTATTGTAGTAATTCCTCCTACAATTTTCAATATTCTGAACTGCAAATTTTTTTCATGCTTTGCATACCATCCTTGACAATCAACCATGGCAGATTTTTTATATAATTTTTTTTGCTATTCTAAGAAATCGACAGTGCTCGAAAATCGATGTTATTTTTTTGCTGCAAAATATATTATAAAGAGTAAGAAAAGGCATCTAGGTGAATTTTTTTCAGATTTCTTTATAGAATTATTTCCAAAAGCTAACTTTCACCACAGCCAGCCCTCTTACCTTTCCTCCCTTGAACCATGCTTAATTTTTAAGGGATACCTACAAAATATCAATACATACAATACATTTTCTACATTTGTACGTAAAATATATTTTCTACGGATTAAGATTTTCAGAGAAATTGTAGGTTTGTGGACTTTTGTTAATTCAATATTTGCATGATCAGTATTCTTTTGACATAAGGGACATTAGTCGAAAAATCAGGATTCAAGAAAGATATGTTCAAAGTTTTTAGGCAAAGTTAAAAGCCTAGGCTTCCGTTGAACACTCTTAAAGTAGCATCTTTTGCAGCTCATATCGAATTCCTTTACTGCCGTTTTTGAAGCACTCTTTAATCTTGGATAGCGCAAGTATAGTTAGAGCCCTTCACAGCGAGAGCCCTTTTACTGCCGAATGACTTTGAAGTGTGCGGAGCAAACGGGAGTCAAGTCGCGAGGCTCGAGTGCACTTGCATTGGCTAGTCGGACGCTAGGCCGCTGCGCCTAATGCGCAGCCTCGATTTCTAGTACCTCTCAGCTCTCGTTCCGTTTCACCCTTGCTTTACCACCTGCGACCACATAAATCCTTTCAGGGCAACATCATTGAAGGTTTCCATTCTGGCTCATCCAGATATCGCTGACGCTGTCTTCTCAAGAATCTCACTTGGTGCAGTTAAAGCTTCCACATTGCAAACAATCTTAGAATTCGTTTTCGACAACCACCTTAAGAGGTTGAAACAGTGTAAACACTCTAAAATTAGCCGATTTTCGGAAATTCTTTCAATAGGAATTATTACGTTGAATATTTTTCAACTTGAGGTTATTAATTTATTCATAAATAGACTATATTTAATAATTTTTTTAGGTATGAAAGTAATTAAACGCAAGCACCTTATGCGCTAATCACAAGTTTCTTCATTGTTGCAGTGATTGCGGCTATTAGAGTGGTTGAAAAAAAAACTGTTGAAATAGTAGCTATTTATTGTACCATAAACTGTGATTTTGGAAAAATATTTAAGTCTATAGAAATTTTAATAGAAGATAAAAATTTCGCCTCAAAATTGTTGTTTTTTAAAATGCTTAATTGACATTTTTATCTTATCAAAAAATCTTAGGTCATGACAAAATGTATTAAATCAATCTTAGGTATGACAAAATATATTTGGAACACGCCGTAATTTTTTTTTGAATTTATACCTTGAAATCTTAAAATAAGTTTTCAAAAAATATACTTTCAAAATAATGCGGGAAAGGTGTTTTTGGTTTGTTCAAAGCTTTACACTGGTAGAACTCCTTAAAATCTGAGAAGTTTACTACACTTACAAGTTTTTATGTACGACTGAACCTTCGAAAGAAAATGCATCAAAAAACCTCTTTAATTCTCCACGATAGTACGATGATCTCTTGATGTCCTTTGAGGCTGTAAACGTTAAATAATGGTAGTGATTTTTTTCTTTAACTGAGGGTGGATTAAGTACTGGACTGTGCTATAAAAATTGTCATAATGTCTTGTCTTAATCGTTTCTTCTGAAGCATCTCATTTGGTGTAATCAACGCGATCATATTGCAAACAATCAAACGAAACCGGTATACATAACTTGCAGACGAAATTCAAATGTTTATCATCCAATACGACGTAGTCCGCTATTAAGATTTACGAATGGCAAGAAAATTCTGCTCTTTAAATATCTTTCTTTACCCTCTAGATTGAAGTAACGATGTTTTAACGTTCTGGGATGCTGTAAGTTTTAGGTGATGAAATGTCTTGGTTCGATTTCTTTGAAATCGTTTAAGTCAGAATATATAAAGTAATTGTGGGAAGTAATCAAATATAAATCAGCATTGCCAGCAATGAAAAGTCATCGTTTGACAGAACTTGTCTAAAATTCGAACTTTAGTGTATGAGACTTAAGTATGCCCGAGATCTTGAGTTCTCGACAAGTCTTGAGAATTTTTACGAATGTTCAGAAGCACAAAAAGTCTGACAAATATCCAGAACTCCTATAAATCCCTATAATTTTAGGAAATCTACAGAACGCCGAGAAATTTAGCGTTTCCAAAAAGCTTCTTGGATATTTACTAGAAAGGTTATAGTTTTTAGAAATCTTCAGAATCCTAAGAATTTGGAGAATTCATAGAAATATTTAGAATTTCGAAAAATCTTTAGAATTCCGAAAGATTTTTAGAATTTCGAAAAATCTTTAGAATTCCGAAAGATTTTTAGAATTTCGAAAAATCTTTAGAATTTCGGAAGATCTTTACTATTTCGCGAAATCTTTAAAATTTCTGGAAAGCTTTAGAATTTATGGACATCTTTAGAATTTCTGAAAATCTTCAGAACTTTTAGAAATCTTTAAAATTTCTGGAAATCTTTAGAATCTCTGGAAATTTTTAGAATTTTTCGAAATCCTTAGAATTTCTCGAAATCTTTAGAATTTCTCGAAATCCTTAGCATCCCTAGAAATCTTCAGGAATTTAAGTAATATCTAGAACATCTAGAAATCTTCGGAAATTCTAGAAATCTCAGGACCTCTAAAAAATCTTTGGAATACCTAGAAGACTTCGGAAATTCCCAGAAATCTTAAGAATTTCAAGGAATCTCTGGCATTTCTAGAAATCATTGGAATTTTTGTTAATCTGGTTAAATTACAACAAATTCGAAAAAAAAGTAATTTCAAATTTTTTTTTAAAGCAATGGGCTATGACGTGCAACATATAAAATTCTAAAAAACCAAACGTGTAAAGTATCTGAAATCTTATAAAATTTAATTTCTTATTATAATTCTTGTTGAAGTCGTGGGAATTAGATAATAATCAATGCTTCTTTTCCTGGGTAAATTGAAGTGCCTCGTCATAAAAAAATGTTGACCATCCATAGACTGTATCTAAAAGTCATATTGCAAATAAGCAAATACGTCCATTTCGCTTTAAACAACCTAAATACGGAATTTTGATATCCACACCAGCTTGAAATCACTATCAAAATCAGAAATTTGACGAAAATGCAATGAAACCATTAACTCAAGACTTCAAGTCACCAGGAATGTTCGCCGGCCTTTTACAGTCAGTTGATATCGTAAAAGGATAATTTCTTCCCCGATTGAATGAAGTTGATGTGTTCGACAACATAAAATGTCAGACGAATGTTCACGTCTTGATCCCATGAACACTTTGGAGTGTTCCGCGCGTTTAGTTTCTTCAACTAAGGCTATATCAACAATTCCAGTGGCCATAACTTGTGACGTGGTCTGTCCGTATCTTCCATTCCATCACTTACTCGTAGACAGTTTCTTCAATTGGTTGTTCCATTCGATTCGGTATGCCACAGCTATTTTGTAATCCACACTTTTTCGCTCCGCGCAGACTTACAAGTTCATGTGATAAATTAGCTTCTTCATCTTCTCTTGAGTTAACCATTGGGAGTTTGAAAAACGCAGCGTCAACCGAATCAAGTTTTCAAGTTTTTCCGATAAACCGATGACCGTTGTCTCTGCCTCAGACGAATGCTTCCCTTCCGAGGCGTTCCGCAAGGGTGAGAAGAATCGGCGAGATAAACAAGAGTCCTCCTCTTTTCTTCGCAGCAATAGCAACAGCATGAACAGCGAGGGAGATCTGGAATCGCGATCGACGAGTTGCTTCATACCGTATATCGATTGCACGCTTGGATCGAGTTGGCTTCATGGAGACCGCGACTATGTTTCTCTTTCTCTTCTCTTTATTTTCTTCTTTATTCTCGTCTGTGGCAGCGCTGCTTTTGCTTCTGCTGCAACTTGGCGAACGCTTCTTCGAGCAGCGCGAAAGCGAACGGCCAACGGCCGGCCAAAGGACTCGCTGTTGCCGCTGCTTCAGCTTCTGCTTCTGCTGCTGTTCGGAGCAGCTAAGAGATGGGCTTTCGCGTTCTCGCACCGACGCACTCACGACGAGGGATCCGATGCAAGATCGAGGGAAAGAAAGAATGTCGTTTGTGTTTCGTCCGACAAAAACCAGAACCCCCCTTCAGCCTCGATCGCTCGTCTCTTTTTCCTTTCTCTTCGTCTCTCGCTCTCTCTCCCTTTCTGTCTTTCTCCGTAGTCCTCAAGTTACTTTGATCCCCGGCGACCGTCTCTTCCTTTCTCGCGGTATCGGGTGATTCTAAAGTTGAATTTCTTTTCTTATACTTTTCGAGATCCATCGTCGACGTTTTTCAAACAATTTCTGTCTTCTGTGTTGAGGCTTAGTTGTTGGACTCCATGGAAACTTGCGCTGTTAGAGGTATTGGAACGTAGGAAACTTGAAACCTATAGAGATTATTGGACTGCTTGAATATATTGAGTCATTACCAATTTGCACTAATATTTTTAGCTTCTTCGGTTGTTTACTGCCTTAGATAGTATTTAATTTGTCTAAGGGGAAAGTCTAAAGGGGTTTAAAGTGTAGAACTTTGGCTTTAGTGCTTTCGCATTGAGAGAAAAGCATATCGTTGATTCAATTATGTTACATGATAAAACGAAAATAGGAAGGATCGCAATGTTTTATGGTTGAAGCGATGATTATATGGTTTAACAAACGATATTTGCAAGGCTATTCGAAATAAACGTTGCAACGAAATCGCATTTTTGAAACCATTCGAATAGTTTTTGAATCTATTATCATTTTAATGATTGGTACTATAATAATATTTGCTATAACCATAGAATATAGATGTTCTTTCTGGGAATTATATTAATGGTTCATCCAACTATTTTCTTTTATTTGGTATAACCATAAAATATACACGTTCCTCTTGGGAACTATAGTTTATAGTTAGATTATCGTCGATCGAACTATATTTTTTTTTAATTACCAGATTTTTCTCTGAGTACGCTTGGTTCAAATTTGTTGGATCAAAATAACAGCATATATTATTTGCTGGAGCAATACTTTCAGCAAATAAGCAATGCAGTTTTTTTTCTCAGGGTCTTTAGGGAACCGAGCCACTAAAAAAAGTCACAAGCAAAAAATTCTGTAAATGACACACTTTATTTAAAGAGTCTGACTTCATAAAAAACTCATCAAATATATAACAAGCATTATAATTCTGCAATTTTGTAAAGACGTACACTGTGGAAGACATAATAAAAAATGAAAAAAAAAAAATTCCATTTGTCGGACCCAAACGGAGAACAAATTTTCGTGTTCTATCTCTTATTTGATTTATCTAAGAGTGCATTCTCGATTGAAATCGGAATTCTTATTTCAGGTCTTTACGACAAAACTGTGATTTTAAGTGTGTCAATAATTCGTTTGGTATTAAAAAATTACTAAACTATTGGTTACAGAGAATCTAGTCTTGACTACCTGACAATTCTGTGTCAATACACAGAATGATTCATATTCAGTCAATACCATATTCCTTCGCAAAGTAAAGAAATACCACGAAAATCAGACAAAATATTAGAGAAATTTACGAAATTTCTCGAAAAAAATAGATTTCAATTAAAATTGACGAGGTCCATGGAAAAAACCTACGACATTCCGGAAAAAATACTTTAGCATAAAATGGAGCATAACATTCAAGACCGAGCAGAAAGTAAAAAATTCCAATATCCTGTCATTTACGCATAATAAAGTACTTTATGAACTCGGCAATACGAGCAAAATGCAAGCAAATCTTATCGCCTCGCTTTTTAGATAATGCAAGTGGTTTTCTCGTTTTGATAGGCTCCGAATGTTTTTAAGAGTCCTGTCTACCTTCGATAATCCCGCAATAAAACCATTTCCACTTTCTTTTGAGCCGCTGCCGACCGTAATTTTTAAGCAGCCATGGAGGGAAGATAACGCAATATGGCGGTAATAGTATTTCCAGGTAAAATTGTTGGTGCTGAGTGGCTCCGTGTGCGGCGGCGCGGCGACCCACGAAAATACCAGTAAAGTTGTAATGCACCATCGGAAGCCGGTCCAGGCAAAGACTTGTTAGCGCCAGTTCTAAGGTCGATGAATTCCACGATTATTGGAAATAAATAGTGGGTCTGATAGCCGTGGTGAAGGTACAGGTCAGATTTGAATCGGGTGGTACGTTTGGGAGGTTAGATGACGGCTCGACAGAAAACGATTCAATGGCAGACACTCGGAAAGGCAGTCGACGATGATAGCAGTGCTCGGGGTAGCCGGTTTGAGAGTAGGGCACGTAGCGAGTTCCCATCGCCGTATATCCAACCTCAAAAACCACTCCTTCTCACTCGTTCACGTACCGTCGAAAGGAAGCACCTTGCTACGTTCCTCTCGGCTCTTTACGAGACAGCCTCGCTTCGACGCCCGTTAATTAGCCCAAGACCGAACGTACGAACCCAACGGCGAGACCAGCGGCTCTTCTTTTCTTCGGGCGCGATGATATGCCAAGAGCGTCAGTCCGACTGCGCGTGAACACACCTTTCAGAGGTTGAGGCAGTGAGCGGACTGAACGGAATCGGACTAATAGCATTTGGGCTTATTGAAATCTGACAAATAAGGTGACTAAATCTTAATGGCTGCAGAGAGAAAAATATTCACGGATAAAATCTTGACCGGAGACTGGAAGAACTCGGGGAATCTTGGAAAGGGGTTGTGGGATGTTAAACAGAGTTTGTGGGATTTTGGGAAGAGCTTAGGGAATTTTGGAAAGAGATTTTGGGATTTTGGAAAGAGCTTTTGGGATTTTGGGAAGAGCTTGTGGAATTTCGGAAAGAGTTTGTAGAATTATGGAAAGAGGTTCTGGACTTTTGGAAAGCGTTTATGAAATTTTGGCAAGCGTTTGTAGAATCCGTTGTGGATCACGTTGTATCTTGAAAAGATCTAGTGAAAACTTCGGAAAGGTTTGTGGAATCTTGAAGAGGCTTTTCGAAAACTTGGAAAACGTTTGTGGAATCTTGGAAAGAGATTGTGGAATCGTGAAAAGACCTTGTGGAAATTTGGGAAGCGTTTGTGGAATCTTGAAAAGAATTTTAGAAAGAGTCTGTCGAATCTTGGAAAAAATCCATCAAATCTTAAAAAGAGTCTGTCGAATCTTTAAAAGAATCTGTAGAATCTTAGAAAGAGACTGTCGACTCTTAGAAAAAGTCTGTTTACTGTATACCAAATTTGGGCTAGATAGTTCCATATGTTCCTTATACATAAATGTTTAAATTTTACAGGCTCACCATACATATCCGTATATTCGTTCTCATCCGTTTCTCTAGACTTTTTGAATAATTGACACATATACAAACCGTTAAATCATAATTACGTTTTATTTGTTACTAGTGTTGCGGAAAAATATAATACGACAATAATATTTTTTTTAAATAGTGCCAAGTTATAAGGTGTTAATTGGACAACTACTTTAACGACTCTTTAATAGGTACACACCACTGGTGAGAGGGGCTTAAACACTAAAGAGTGAGAAAGAGTACTCACGTCGTAGTCGACGGTAGATCGACGGGGAATCGTTAAATTTATTGCTACCGCCAACGGCTACCAGCACTTTATACCTGCAGAGACACGCTTGCTTGCTTCCAGATGAAAACCTTATCGTTCAGGCAACCGACAAGTATAACTTTGTCGGACATTCCAATTCTTTCGGACGACGAAAAGTGGAATTTATTCTGTAGTAAAGCTGCAGCCTAGACTCGAGGTTCATCACGATAATGATGAAAGATTTTTCGTTAAGATATGGTGACTTAGCCATTTATGGGATATTTTAAGAGGTTAATTTCAGCGAAATTTTTACAGCTGGCATCATCGGGTCGCGCTGGTCAACTATAAATTATCCGATTTTTATGGGTATTTGTAGCTGGAAATTTTCAAGATTACTGATTACAATTTCAAAGTTCAAATTCAGAAATTTGATATGGCACAAAATAAGATTTGTCGTTGTGCTCTGTAGAAAAGGTCTGATAGAAACGGATAGAAATGGGCAAAAACCACTTATCTTATATAGAATCTTATATAAGACTCTATCTGGATCTATGTGGTTTTTGCCCATTTCTATCCGTTTCTATCAGACCTTTTCAACAGGGCACAACAACAAATCTGATATAAGATTCTACCTGAATCTATGTGGTTTTTGTCCGTTTCTATTCGTTTCTATCAGACCTTTTCAACAGGGTGGTGTTGCGGCCGAATTATAATAAGGTAGTGGAGTTATCGGCTATTGGTGGCCACGAAAAAGGAAACTGAGTAGCTTTTTTATAAGTTTCGACACTGATCAGGGTCCTTTTTAATGTTTATTCAAAATTCAGAATTCATGTCATTGTGTCATCGGTAAAGTGAATGTTATTGTCACTTCATGAATGGTCATCGAACTCTCTGATCTAAGTGTATATCATTTCAAGGTTGGCCAATGTTGTGACTTCCCGATGGTTTGTGGCTAAAACAACCTTTATTTTTTAATCTTTTTAATTACCTATGTTGAACACGTGTGATTTGTTCGTGTTGAAAAGCCATGTTTATCGTGTTATTTATAAGATTTATTTTAAATGTATGTACATTGACTATTCAATTTAAATAAATTATCATTGAAGTGAACGGCTCAATTTCTGAGGATACCTGTTAGTACGATCAAAACGAAAATCTCAGTCGGGAATCAATTTATCGGACAAATTTTCTTGTTTGATCAGTAATTTTCGTCCCATGGTGTTATTCCATTGATCGCACTTTGGATTGGAAAAATAATCCCCGGAATGCCACTCTAGCTTTGAAATTAACCTGATTAACATTACTATTTTAAGGTATTCGACTATTCCCAGTCAATTGTTTTTAATGATGAAGTTTTTGCAAAACACATCTTGAGTCTGAGACAATGATCGCTAGATTCAAAGCGCCCAAAATCGAAGCCCAATTCAAATTTTATAAATCCGAATCGTTACAAATATCGACTGTAGTTGCTTAATTAATTAAAATTATTTAATCAAGCAGCCACACTCGACGAAATTTATCTCGAAAAATTAGCCTGATTGAACCTGACACGTTTTTCGTTCGTCATCTCTGATCAGAGATAATTCGAGTTGCAATTTGAAAGCAGCTGGTGAGTGGCCATCTTCAGAATATATAGAGTAGCGGTAGCGCTCGTCGAGTCAGGAGTAACGCCCAGTCGAGATCAGACAGAACAGAATGGTCATGTTAATGGATTATTAATTTTTTTTTTTTGACTTGACGTCAAAAAAAAAAAATATCAGGAAATATGTGGTATAACAAGTGACAATTCGAGCAAAACTTATAAGAGATAGAAACATTTCAAAGCTGAATCGAGAATATTGCTTACACTGAGCGAAAACACATATCAAGTCGTTTCAACGAAGCCGGCGATCACACTGATGACCTTTCTCACGATTAGCCTATGCGTATGAGCGGAAATCATTGACACAAACACAGACGTATCAACATGTTGGATAGTGTCAACGTTACCACTGTACGAATGCTCCCTCTGTACAAATCCTACCTGCTCTCCTTAACAGTAAACTATTGTGACCGTTATCGTTGTGTGGTATCAACTCATGTGTCGGATTGCCGTTGTGCAATGTTAGATGTCTAGAACCAGTGCTGTGTAGGATTAGGTTCTGAAGAACCGACTTATTGCCCTGTACAAATGTGGCAAACAAGAAAAGATCACAGATACATAAATTAAAATAGAACTGTGGGTCGTAAACCCCAAGGAAATGATATCAAGTGTGCTCACAACAGTGTCATTTCAGCATTACTTATATTTTTCTGGTTTCTATACTATACGAGAGATGATACATCATTTTACAAAAAAACAATCCATTGTATATCACGCAAAAGGGTAAAAAAGCCATACAATAAACTGCTATTCCCAATTGTAACTTAATACTCACCAGCAGTACTACCATCTTTCGCTGAGTAGAGATAATACAAACTGGTCATAATTATCATCACGGTTTCAATGTACTTTTGATTATAATTTTCATTTATGTATATATTTACCTGATC
Organism: Tromatobia lineatoria; assembly: GCA_949699805.1. Taxonomy (NCBI): domain Eukaryota; kingdom Metazoa; phylum Arthropoda; class Insecta; order Hymenoptera; family Ichneumonidae; genus Tromatobia; species Tromatobia lineatoria. The sequence continues at coordinate 12,553,032 of OX453044.1, forward strand.
ATTTTATTTCTATATCCGCGTGAAGCTAATCCTCATAAACGTAACAGTGCCTAGGGACGAGCAATGAAGGAGTAGCGTAACGTTTAACGGTACACCAGATGCCCCGTTTGGTCGTTGTCTTCGTCTTAGCCCTGCGCTGCAATGATCCAGCAATAAGCCAGTCATAGGGACGGCCCAGTTGCCTTCTCTTCTTCTTCTTCTTTTCCTTTTCCTTCCTGCAGCATCCTCGAGGCTCTTTCCCGCAGGCACACTTCGGTCTAACCCGAGGTACGTGTGAATGGGCGCCCGGCGACGAAAGACCCTAATCAAGGAAGCAGGAGGAAGTCTGCAGGGACTAAGACAAACAAACGGACACATTGTTGGTCGGGGGAATCTTCCGCACGTGACGTTACCGTAGCCAGCCAATTCCTAGCCTCTTTTCCGTGTCTGCTAGGATCGTCTGCACCGACTTCTCGGCACTTCCCTTTGCACTACTAACACGAGGCTTTATTTATTTTCCGGAACGGCCATTGCCGACGCCAATGACCAAACATAAGCACGTGGCTCCACCTCGTACACCTACATATGGTCTTTCATTTTCGCAGTCGTTCTAATAATAAACTCCTAAATTACAGTCTGGTACCACCCTCCGGTACATTAAATTAGGTACTACAACGAGGATCTCACGTAGGGACACTATATTCATTACAATGTCGCTGGTTAAATTATGATCGTATAGAGTATCTTATATTACCTAGCATGAAAGCTTGTAAATGAAGTATGTAAACAATTTCTTGTAATTAATGGAAACTCAATTTCGTGGCAGAGTTCCTCCTGATTGTTGGTAAAGGGTTGGTTTTTTTAATGGTTTTGATTTTATTTTTGGTATTCATTTTTCATGTCATCCTAAAATCCGTCTGATTGTAGATAGCAGTCGTAAGTTCGCAAAATCTATGAGACCATCGAGTCCGAACAATGTATCCGCATTTTTGTTGAGAACGCTGAAAACTGCCGCATTCCAAAGCAAACGCTGGACATAGTTTTACGTTCTCGCCCAAAGAGAATCCGACTAACCAGTGATAATCGTCGCCAGCGTCCAACGAATCGTGAATTTATGATCGATAGGTGGCGCAAGCGATTGTCGGGATTTTGAGGGACCTGCTGGTGACTGCGACAAGATCGAACTATGAAGCCAACCGAGGTATGAATAGTCCTGTTGCAATATGCAGTAAAGCACGGGTGCAACAATGCGAGGTGTCCAGCGATGAGAGGGAGTGGAGTCCACACAGCAAAGGGCGGCCGGGAATGGGGCACTACGCAACCCCGGATATGTATGGGGTGTCTCGTTAATCAAGAATGTCCTGGTATCGCGCTCGAGCGGGAAATTCTGGCTGCAGATACGAGTATAGTTACAGTCCTATATTGTAGATTTAGGCATTGGGGCTGGGGGGTTGAAAGCGCTCGCTACATCGTTGAAGGGCACACGGCGTAGGCCCCCACAAGCGCACCAAGCGGCCACAGTGTTTAACGCTTGACAAACGAGCGTCGAGGTACACCGCGTAAACAGCGTGTCCCTGTCCCTCTGGTCCTCCAGCCCTACCAGCCGGACTCGCGGGGTTCCTGTCGCCTATCCCTCTGGATCTCGCACCCCGGACACCATACGCCTACAAACATTGCCCAGATACACTGTCCACTGGCGCCTACCCTCGAATTTCGATATTGGAAAAATACCTTATAAATCTTTCCATTAGCCCGAATGATTAACGGTTGTCCAGTCGGATAATGCGCCTGCTCGGCTGGAACCGCGCTGCGTACAGACTCGGCATTTAATCCCAGCACAGCCATTCAGAGCTATTTTTGTAGCTTTGATGTAGTAGATACTCGAAATCCAGGAAATTATAGGAATGAGTTTGTTATCGATTTTTGAAGTTTATTAGTTTGTAATGTACGACTTGAAGCAAGTAGCCTTTGTAATAGCCAATTACCATTCTGTTGCATTTTGACTAACTTCCGGTTTACCAGGTGTCAACGTAATTGTATCAGCCCGAAAGCTAGCCAAGCGATTACGTAAGGATCAACCAGGAATTCAATCCGTAAATCACATTGCTAATCGCCAGAATATAGTGTTGAAAAATAACTTCAAAACCTCAGCGTTATTTTTCTAAAAGCCATTGGAAAATCCTGGGAATAAACCTGAAAACCAATCTGATCAACAACCTGAAAAGCCACGTGAAAAGTAACCTAAAAACTACCATGAAAATTAACCAGTCGTTTCGTTCAAATCCAACTGTTGTCGGAAATGCCTAATCAGACGTCAGTACCCGATTTCCACACATTACGACTCGACCTACATTTTTGACGAAACATTTTTCAGCGAATTTCCTTAAAAATGTAGGTGAGATAATAAATTTCAGAATTTCAGACTTTCGTGCATTTACTATTTGGAACTTTAACCCCGATTCCCTCACCCCTCAGAGACAAAGTTCCAAATGGTAAATAGTCGAAGGCCTAAAATTTCGAAATATGCTAGAAAACTTTTCGTTAAAAATATGGGTGAGATATTGCATTTCGGAATTTTAGATTTTCGTGTATTTACCATTCGCAACCTTAACCCCGCCTCAACTCCACGGCGCAAGACTCGTTAAAAACTTGATCCGATAAAACTCAACACAGTACAACTTGGCTCAGCAGAACTTGACGCAACATAACTTGACAAAGAAAATTAGGTTGATACATTTCTAGACAGTTTGAAATTGACATGCGTCACTGCAACACTAATTTTTTTTTAACAGAAGTATCGAATTTGGCACGAATCGAATTGGGGCTGTGTAGAATTGTATCAAAGCTTATTCATAATTTCCTGTGTCGAGTTGTACGGACTCGAATTTTGTCGAATTTAACTCGCATAGAGTCGTTCCCGTACAGGGAACTTCAGCAGTTTACAAGAGACCCAATGGTTGACCGATTATTCTTTTTCAGCAAGATCTACATATGAATCAATTCGATTAAGATTGGTTATATTGAAATCGAAAAGAGTTTATCAAGTTAGACTTGCTTTCGAGTTGACATATTGACATAGTATCCAATATCCGTTATTGACCCAAATGACGGTTAGGTTATTTACGCGAGTCTGGATGATATAAAATTATTTTTGTTACCAATTTGGCTTCGTATCGTGCACACAGTAGCCATACAAATAATTAAAAAACGATTCACATGTGTCGAGAAGTGCAAAAAATGATTTCACCACTTGTTTCGAAATTCAGTGCTCGTCGGGTTCTCTGAATTTGAATAATAAATTGGTTTTAAGTCATTCAAATTAACGAAACATAAATTTTCGTTCTTATGGATCTATTTTATTAAGATTTCGAAAGTAATATTAATGAAATTCAAGATTATCTATTGAATTGATGAAGATTGGTTATGTAAAATATTGGAATGATGACCGTTTTCGAGCTGAAGTATTCAGACTATCCAATATTCATTATCGACTAAAATGATGGTTGGGTTATTCACGAAAGCCTGGGCGGTATAAAATCAATTTCGCTACCGATTTTGCTTCTTATTGTGGATACACTGGTCATACGAATGAAGACAAAAAAAATTAATTTCACCACTTGTATCAAAATGTAGTGCTCGTCGGATTCTCTCCATTCGAATAATAAATTGGTTCTGAACCATTCAAATCAACGAAACATCAGGTATCATTCTTGTTCGGTAAGATTTTTGCATTCATGGATCTATTTTATGAAGACTTTGAATGGTGATATTAATTATTATCTCTAAGAATGAAATTAGTTTATTGATATGATTTAGGTGGCTATATGTGATTCAATATGACAAATTAAATTGCTAAAGCTTGGCAATATAAAATAGTGAAATGCGGTTTTCAATGTGGTTGTTTCCGAATTAAAATATTTGCATACTATTCAGTATTCATTATCGACCAAAATGACAGTCAGGTTATTCACCAAAGCCTATAAAATTGATATAAAATTAAGTATAAAATAAAATTAGTATAAAATAAATTTTGCTACCGATTTTGCTTCATATTGTGGATACACTAGTCACACGAATAATAGAAAAAAATCAACATGTGTCAAGAAGTGCAAACAAAGATTTCACCACTTGTTTTGAAATGTAATGCTCGTTGGGTTCTCTCAATTGGAATAATAAATTGGCAATGCGTGGTCGGAGCCGCAGCGATTATCACAGTCTCGTCCGATTCTCTCAGCATCTTCATAACACTGAGCCACGCGAGTTTCATGGTACGTGAGTGAGCGATGAGCGCGGAGAGAGGGAATGAGGAATTACGTTCTGAGCTAGTTGCCTTCGGGTTTAAAGGTTTAAGGCCAATAGCCAGCGTGCGGTCGCTGCCTTGTGGGCAGTGAGCGCAAGGTGCCTGCATACATTAACATAAAATCAACCGCGAGACTCCTTTTATCCCTCTCCTCTTACTCTCTATATATGCCCAGTTCCACATTTCTTCGGGGCCCGCGTGTATCGCATGCCTTTTCACTGTATCTACTAGCCGGGCTGGCGATTCTCGCGTGCCATCCCAACTGCTGTTTTCTGCCCCTGAGAATCCCAGGCATTCGTTACCCTATCGATTCGAGGAATCTACGACCTCTTAAGAATTTCTTACAGCGGAACTCTTCCGCTCATTTTTCCGTCAAATTTTCTTTGAGCTTTTCATTTGATGTATTCAAGGAGGAATGTTATCACGGTTTTCTTATAATTGCACTTGCAATTATTATTGCACTTGCGGTTATTGAGGATTACAAAATTTTATGGCAATTTGTTATACAATTGTCGCATACATCCCAACTTGTGCTTTCTGCCCCTGAAAATTGTAGGCATTTGTCTATATTCTATCGGTTTAAAGAATTTACAACCTCGTAAGAATTTCTTACAGCTAAACTGTTCTGCTAATTTTTCTGTCAAATTTTGTTTAAGCTTTGCATTTAAAGTAATTACGAAAAGATATTATCACAAATTTTATGTGAAATGTTGGGCTCTACCGAAAAGTTATCCATGTATTTTAAACACATACCAAAGTATTTAGCGTAGAGGTTATTGAAAAAAAAGTTGTGGTATCAGAAAATCGTAAGCAGCGTCTCAGACATCATTAATGATGCATTATAGATATCATCTCACAGTTATATTGGAGTAAAATTTTATTAGTTTGCCATAACGAAACAAATTGAAAAATTTAAGGTAAAAACATTGATTCAGAATAATGGTAACATAATAATAATAATAAGTCATTAATAGATTTCTAAAAAATGAAGATAGAAGTATATTTTGGAGCTTTTCTTAAAAGTGTATTCATAATTTTTTTGCATCTCTATATTTAAAGAAATTTTCAACGCATTTTAATTTTTGTTAATTGTGTCATAAGTGTTTCTTTTCCGAATTAGATCTCATCTGTACAGTCCATGAAATAATTTCTCAGAATTAACAAAACAAGATGACTATTTTTATTTCATCTTGAAAACGCAATCCATTACAAAAATGTATTATTGATATATCGTCCTTTGAAAAATGTTTCTTCTAAGCTTTATCTACGTTCCGGATTACAATCGAGCTTTTTATTGGAAATAAATGCATATGCGAAGCACCTTTAATTAATCGACCGGAACGCGGAAGTTTATCAGTCGGTGCAGCTTTGATGATTTTGAGTAATGCGTTTGCTTTGAAAGAGCGTGGCGGTCGCTCGGTGTGCGCTTCTTGTAAGTAGTTTCATCGTCATAAACTCATAAGCATCGGTGTTTCTGCTTTTGCGTGGCTGTCTACCACCTGTCATGCGGCTAAGCTACAGTGTAACGCCGGAGGGTTTGAGCGTCTCCCCTTTCCGCAGTACGCTTCCATTCTGTCTATCTCACTCAGCACAGACTCATCGTTTTAATGCACAGAACCGGGGGAAGGTCGTGCGGACTCCCGACTAGCAGCAGATAAACTCGACGGGGCGACAATCGATAACCGATGAGCCACGATAATCTGGCTTTTGCGCTGCTGGAACTCGCCACCCGACTCGTCACCGATAAGTCACTCCCGGATGTCCCGAAGACCTTGAAGGCTTTGCACGCAACAACGGCTCGGAAATCCATCACCGGGATTAGTGTTCCAGTCATGCGCTGGATAATGACATTTGATTTAACCAATTTGGAAGATTGTAGATCAATTTTGTACATAGTAGCTTTAGCTCATGAGAAAGCAGAAATATAATTAATAATACTATAAACAGGAGAAAACCTTTTACTAAAACGGATTTATTCTTTTTCTGTTGCAGGTATGTACAAGGACGAATCGTTTTAGAGAATACGACTAAAACATCACATTCTGACGCTATGCAATATAACACCTAATAGGTAAACTTATCATAAGACAATAATCGCCGTTGACAAGTGTGTCATATACATGATACACGCCATACTATCTTTTGAATGTTTGGTCGTGTCGTTTTCGCCATTTTTTCTTATCACCTGTCACATTCACGAACATGTTGGTACTTCAGAGAATTTCTAAGGAAACGCCCTAAGTCCTTGAAATGGTGAATTTTTACGCACAGGAAGCTCAATGTCACACTTTGCAAAAGCTCGAAAACGTTTTGGAGGAATAAATTCAAGCATTCTGCTATATTATCCCCAAAGGACCCTCGATTAAACTAGAGATATCCGGTGATTTTAAGAGATCGCCGGAGGATAAAAGGGTAGTGCACCCTTGCGCGAGGGTTCCGCGTAAAATAAGTCCGGTATAGTGTTCTGTAGTGCGGGCGACTACGCAGCCACGATGTCATTATCCGGTACGTTAATCTTACAGTTGGAGTCTGAGTTTCAACAGTGAATTTCGGCACCGCAGGGAAGGCAATGCCACCGCATATCATCGTCCTTGCGGTTCTGACAATCCCATGACGTCCCTTCGTCATCGCACTCTTCCTAATTCTCTACCCTAAAGGATCTGGGGTTAGTGGGCACTAACGTTTAACCCGAATTAAACGTCTACTCTGACCAGCGAAATGACCGCGTCTTTTACATTTCCATTGAACGTTATTTTCATCAGGGTTGTGTACTTCCATAATTTAAACCATTTTCCACACGCCTTGAGAATATAGTGAGTCTTGTAAAGAATTTTCATGGAATTCGGGAAGTTCGAGGCGACATCTGGGCAATCTGAAATGAAGTTTGGATAATCCGGAATAAAGTTTGGGCCATTCAGGATGAAGTTTGCAAAGTCTAGTATGTAGTTTTGGTCGTTCAGGATGAAGTTTGATAAGTTCAGGATAAAGGTGATCACTCCAGGATGAAGCCTGGTCAGTCCAGGATGAAGTTTGGTCAGTCCAGGATGAGATTGATCACTCCAGGATGAGATTGATCACTCCAGGATGAAGTCTGGTCAGTCCAGGATAAATTCTAGTCAGGATAGTTCTGATTCAAGTCTGAGCAACATGGGTAGTCTAACCAGTCTTGGATAGAGTCTGGTCAGCTCTGAATGAAGTATGGTGAGTTCCGGATGGATAATGATAATGACAGGATAGATAAGGGCTTGCGTTGAGAATATCGACGGCAAGATGTACATGGAGTCTGGGCAATGCAGGGTGAAGACTGGGCAGTTTGGAATGCAGTTTGGGCAGTCCAGTGTAAAGTCCGGAAAGCCCAGGATGAAGCATGAGAAGCTTAAGATGAATACTGGAAAACTCAGGATAAAGTCTGGGACGCTCAAGATGAAGTCTGGGAAGCTCGAGACGAAGTCTGGGAAGCTCAAGACGAAGTCTAGGAAGCTCAAGACGAAGTCTGGGAAGCTCAAGACGAAGTCTAGGAAGCCCGAGACAAAGTCTTGGAAGACTGAGATTAATTTGGGAAGCTCAGGATAAAGTCTGAGAAGCTTGGGATAAAGTCTGGAAAGCCCAGGATGAAGTTTAGGCACTCGCGTGAAGTTTGGGCAGTCCAGGCTGAAGTTGAGGTAATTCCGGATGAATTTTGTCAAGTCCTGGATGAAGTCAAGGTAGTTAATAGGATTGGATCAAATCCGATTTTCGTTGTGAAATACCCAGAGTTCATCTATAACTGACGATACTCCTTGAATCCATATTTTTTTCGCAGAAGCTTTAATAAGTAATCATTCAATTTGACAGAAGTTTTAATATACACGTTGATAAACTAAAGTTCATTTAATTAATTGTCTTTGAATCCGTGTTATCCCTCATTTTGTATAGTTTTGGTATTAGCAGTAACCATTAGCAGTGACCATATAGTTGTTTGTAGGAAGTGACCATTCACTGAAAGTGGACCAGAGGAGACGAAGGATCAAATCAAAACTAGTAATGAAAACTACGGCGATTCGGTGATAAATCTTATTTGTCAGTTCGTTCCATTAATTGAAAGCGAATGCGCTCTTGGCGGTTAAAGATCTTCAAGAAGAGGTCGAGGTGGTGGTGAAACAGAAAGAGCCACCCTCGATAACAAGAGCCTTCCTGTGCTCCAAGAGGGAAGCACTGAGCAAGAGAGACAAACAGACTGCGTGAGTGTGGAAAATTAAATGGGGCGGACTCTTGATTAGTTTGCCGATTCAGCCCCCAACGAAGTGTTCCGCTGCGATCCCCTTCGGCTACTCCCACGGTTAATCCAGCATTATGAATATTTCCTCATTCTCTCGCACCCTGTATACTCAAAACTTTCCCTCGGGGCTTCCGAACTCAACCTCCCAGATCTTAAGTGTCCTGGACGCCATTTTTCAGCCCTTGAACCCTTTTTTTTGTGGTGGTCCATGAGTTTCACAAATGTCGTCGATCACTATTCGTATGAAATCACTGAAGACATTTTGACGTAACACAAGCTGAGTCTGCTTACATGCAAGTCCGTACAAATTGTCAGATAAAAACTAAGTTTTGAGCAATATTGAGTATCGAATGGTGGTCCTACAAATTCATTTACCATCACCTACTACTTTGCTCGATGGTCATTGTGTCCAGAAGTCAAACCTATACTTGAATTACGATATAGCATCCGTTCATGAAACATCCTGTCTATACACAAGCGAGTTTCGACAAGCCCAAAATGCTACACAAGTGACATGCTACGTAAGAAAGATACTAATACCAATGCCATATATTTGGTTTCTACAAATTACCGACCATTCAATTCTACACAAAATATTCTTCAGAATTGAAATCCATGCAGAATAACTATACGTAGGACTGACATTGTGTAGAATTGAATGTCATGTGAAATTACCTATGCAGGACTGACAATGGGTAGGATCGATGATTGTGCAAAATCATCGCGCGTGGCATTGACAATAAGTAGTCACGAGTGGATCATCAATATATTAAATATGATTGCTAGCAAGTTATCTTCAGCATTTGTAATATGTACGATTACTTGAGTGAATAAAGTTCGCGTTTAGGATCTAAGTTTCCATTAAACCCTTGTGAAATAAAATAGTGTAGAATTGAAATACATGTGAAGTAGCTGATTGCGGGACTGACAATTTGTGAGATCAAAAGCCATGAGTAATAAAAGTATGTAGGATAAAAAATGTATAGAATCAAAATCCATGGAAAATAGCATATGTAGGAATCACAATGTGTAGGATCAAGGATTGTGCAGAATCAAAATCCTTGTGGATTAGCTCTTTGTATCTCTGACAATGTGTAAGATCAAAATCCACGGGAAATGAAACTATGTAGAACCCAAAATGTGTAGAATTGAAAGCCATGCGAAAAAACATGTAGAAATGACAACGAATCGACAATTGTGAGATCCATCGTGAGTAGCATCGACGAGTAGTAAAAAGTGGATAGCCAGGATATCAAATAATGCTTCTAGCAGGTCATCTTAAGCTTCGTAACATTTCACCACTGCAAGGGCCTCGTAAAGAATTGTATCGCAAAAGTCTCGGGTGCCGTGGTAGCGTCTCGAAACATTTTCAGGGTATTAGAAGTCGAACCGGACCGTAACCGGACGATAAACGAAGGAGCAATGAAGGTATAGAGAGGCCCTTTGAGAGGAAAGACCACAGTGTGGATCATAGAACAGCCACGCAGGGACGTTTATGACGAAGCTGCCACTGAGTTACGATCTCAATACTGTAATAAGTGCTCTTAGCGGAGCAATGCCTTCTTTTACCACTTCTCTTTCGCGCTCTTTGCCTTATTCAATATCACCGTCTCCCTCGGCTTTTCCTTTTGCGAGATGGCCCAACGGCCTACGCCGTAGATTTACGCAAGGAGTCAGTCTCCATCCACCCCTGAACACGGAGCCAAGAAATATTATTTAATTAACGATAGAGAAGGCCGAGATGGTAGTGGTTTTCATATCTTCCCAATAGAAGACCTCAGACTCCACTTCATTCCTTTACCTTTTCTCATTCTTCCTTTTTTCCACCTTTGCTTACTCAGTGACTGCAATAACCGTTAATAAAAAGCGGTATTTCTTCCTTTCTAACTACTTCCACTTCGCCTGGTCGTCTTTCCTCAGACTCTTTCTGACTTGCTCTTCCAATCGTTTTCGAGAAGGCTATAAAAACGGAGGATTCTTCTGCAACCTTCGAGGCCAGGAATTCAACAAGCCTGTCATCTATTACACCCTTGGGTTTATCACCGTGAAGTTTGAAAAACAATGTAACACTTCAGGTATGATGAAACGTAGGATAGGATTTTTTGACGCGAAACTGGATAGGATACGAAGAAGTATTTCCAATCTGGATTTACTTTGAGAGGCGGATCAAGTTCAACGGCTCTTTTATGGGTAATTTCAAGACATAGAATATGAGAAATTTTTATGTATGAGCTACAAGATGACTTTATATATGGAATCTTATGAGCAGTCTCAAGTGGAAATAACGTGAAAGCCTTTTTATCTAGCATGTACTCTCGAATATGTTGGATCCATTAGTGGGAAGGATTCCTTGATGGATTCCGTTACGAACAGATGATTATGCCATTTCCATTGGCTATTCTAACTCATTAAAAAATATACAGAAATTCCGGTATCCTAAGCAGGATTTACTACATCCCATATAGGACCTTATGGTGATACTCGGTGGGAATGACATACGATTGTTATTCCCACCGAGACTCGTAGGTTTTCGTGTTGAGATGTTCTTCTATTTCTAAGGACTTCGTGCTAAGGACTTCCTCCTATTTCAGTTGAGCTAAATTCCTTGAGGTAATCGCTCTACTATGTGCTAAAGATCAGTGAGAATTTTCCAAAAACGTTTATAACAACTTCGGTGGTTCCATTGATGTGTATGAAGAGTGATCCGTGCAGGAGTAACAAAAAAATTTCATTTACTTATGACTGATTTTAAAATATTTGTGAATTTGAAAATCATATCGTACGTCTAAGATACCGGAACTTGATTGTAGAAATGCCGTTCTTACTTTTTCAGTACCAGTTTTTAAAAAATACCAGCGTCGAGCAAAATACACTGACGTAAGACTTGAATGTGTAGTTTTTCTACATATTCAATATACTCTTTTTACTATTGTGTACACAATATTTTGTGTACGATGTTTGGAGCGTTTGTTATAAGATAATTGCGTGCACAAAATTAATCCAGCTTCTCATTTTTGTGAACGTTTTTAAAGAATATATGCGAAACTATAATTAATTAGTAATGTGTAAGGAAAAAATGTGTACATCTTTTTTCAAAGAATCATTTCATGTCAACGATATTTTTGATTAACAGATTTTTTTTTCCAATGTGCACAAAGATTTCATACACAAATTATGCAATGTGCATGACACTTTTTCCATGCATATTAATTTTAATGTGTACATTTGAAATCATTATGTGCACATTTAACTGGATTTTTTCAAATATGTTCAACCCTCACCGTGCACAATTCTTATGTGCATAAATCATACACTGTCCTACTCTTTCATTAGGTTATTGACTTGATTCTATTTTGGTCGTGCCGAATTCCTGAAAATTACGTAAGTACATTCCCGTACGGGAGCTCTTCGTCGAAGGGCCATAAACATGTTACGTTTTTTTCTTTCCCTTCCCGCTACGTAGCCTCCTTTACGGTCCCCTTTCCCCTTCACGGTACTTTCGCAACCGAACAATCGGCTAACGGCGAATTGTTGCCTGAACATAGCGGTCCGCGAGTCCAGACGAAGCGGAATCCCGGAGTCTGCGAAGATTACTTCCACTAGGAATGCGCTACAGCTCTTTTTGGTCGATTAGTCGTCAGCTACTGTTGTAGAATGGTTAGGTTTGTTATTCGCCCGCTCGGATGAATTCGGCAGCCAAACTTGCCTAAGAATGTCCTCCTTTAATTGTCCAAGAGCTGCAGCAGGGCTCCTCCTCTTTCTAAATTTCCCACCAGCCGCGGAACCACCAATCCGTAGAAGGCAAGTAAGAAAGCGGGGCTTAAACGACTCCGGAAAGTAATCTGCCTAATTACCCTGCAAGAGATTCATTCCGCTTGGGAAGAATCGTCCGCGTCTCGGTTCTTGCGTTGGTTCGGGACCCTTTAACTTTATATTCCCTTACCCTTTTGCCCATCACCACCCTTGAGAAGATTCCCTTTCTTCCCGTTCCACGAATTTACTTTCGAAGATTCCACCTCTTCCAGTCTTTCCTCGTTCCAACTCTCGACTATGCTATTTCGGAAGCTTAGCAAATATCAATGTCATTGTATCAACTCTTGTCGTGGGTAATTTCATTCTTCCCTGCTAATAAGGGAGTGACATTCTTCCATTTGAATTTCTGTTTGCTCATTAGTCGGAAAGGGTAACGTCATGAAAATTTATAAACTTAGGCAGATCTTGGAAGTATAAAGCGAAAATTGATTATTTGAATCATCAGCCGCCAATTATGGAATTTTATTAAGACATAAAAATGTACTTTATATTGGAGAATTGGCTGCGATATAATATGTCAGTAATTCAACGGTAAGTTGATTACACGTCTCAGACGTTAAGACAGATTTATTTTTTTTTGTAGTATATTATCTAAGAATCTCATGAAAGAACCTGGATTTTATTGCTAGGCGGCTTGATGCCTTTCATCACGTGGATCATTACTAGTATAGACATTAAATTTATATTCCCTCACCCCTTTACCTTCATCATCATTGAGAAGATTCCCTTCCATTCCGTTCCTGGAATTTACTTTCAAAGATTCTACCTCCGCAAGTCTTTCACCATGACCTACTACTGGACTATACTATTTTATGAGCTTAGTAAATATCTATTTTCATTGTATCAATGTGGTCGTGGGTCATTTTTCATTTTTTCTGTTGATAAGGGAGTAACTGTCTTCTATTTTTATTTCCTTTTGTTATTTGGCCGATAAGGGTATGACTATGGTAATTAATGACCTTCAGCGGAACTCCAACACGTTAACCGGAAATAGATTTAGAAAATCACTAGCTGCCAATATATACTTTTAATAAATGTGGCGATACAGCTCTTAACACCATAACACCAGCACAGTGTCTATATAAGTCCACACCAGTTGCAGTGCTAACGACGGGTCTTTAATAAATTGTGTTAAATGATAATGACATTGACATAAAATTAGCATTAACACCTTAATAGTATCAGCTTTTTAATATTAGAAGGATTGGTGCTAAGTTTTACATTTGTATTGTAGCGCTAAGTATTTGCAGATTTTTTTTTTTGAAATCCTGTTCAAATGAAATTTATGACAACAATTGTGTTAGAATTTGCTTTCATTGATATTACAACATACTTAGGTAGAATACACATGTTACGATGGTCCACCTTGTGAAATTATTTATTTTCCAATACTCTTAGTCTCAACATTACAGTTTCTTCATAATTACACCGACAACAGGTGATATGAACACGGGTATATTGCGGAATAGTTGCATATACATGATTGAATGTCGGTTTCAAACTATCTATGAATAATCTTTTGCGGCTGCGCATGAACAATGAAATAGAACCGAGACGATCAACGTGAACCGGCAATAATCTTGCAGATTTATGGTCAACGCATATCCTACGATACTTCTGTAGATAACTCTGTAGATAACTCTGTAGATAACTCTGTAGATAACTCTGTAGATAACTCTGTAGATAACTCTGTAGATAACTCTGTAGATAACTCTGTAGATAACTCTGCTCAAGATTATTCTGGTCATGGAATGAACAAAAGATCCTAATGTCAGTGTTGATAGATGAAGTTGACACCAGTATAAATTGAAGGTAATTGTTCGTGTTAATTCTGCACGGCAAAAAGTGTGTATATTAACACTGTAATGTGTGTATCATCATCAAAAAGTGCAGCCGAGTTTTACCCTCTGAATTTAACAGCAATGCATCGTCATCCGGGAATGAACATGTTCTATTTAGAATTGGTCGCAATCTGATTTCTCCGTTATTTAATGGAAAGTTTATGACCAGAATTTCCAGCACCATCTGAGTTAAAATTTAAACCCTTCGAACACCCTTCGTTGAATGGAAATGGTTAAAATATGCCACTTTTGGAGGTCAAGCATTATAATTTCAGTCCACAATAGTTTTCGATTACTCCAATTGGACATCCTTTTCGGAGGTTTTAAGGAGTGTCAAAGGAATGTAAGAACCTTCGTGTACTCTGCATATTTACTACATCTAGGTTTTGATGAGGGTCTAAATTTTAACTTGGGCAATTATTAAGGCAGATTGAATTTTTGGCCCTATGTTATTGGATAATCTAACAAAGAGCGAAATATTTTATTGATTTTAATCTTAATCCCCTTACTTCTTTACGAACTCCATTGGCGAGCTTTTTAAATACTTTGGGACAACAAATAACTTGGAAGAACCAAAAAAACGATGAATTAAACCAACCAATCAGCTGCACAAGTGACCACCAGATTGATCGGACCAACTAACCAGTTGTCGGAACATCAAACTTATTAATCAAGCCACTCAAAAGGTTTTCACTTTAATTTACCGATAAACTGGGATAAAATCTCTGTTGTGGACTTAACCAACTGACAAACTGGGTTAATGGTTCTGGTGCGAAACCAAAAAAACTAATAAACAGAGACAAAAGTCCTGTCAAGCAATCAACCAACTGATAAACCGGAATAATGATTTTGTTACAAAACTAATCTGTCAATCAGATATTAGCACAACCGACTAATGAATTGGCTTTATGATTTATTTGTGGTATGATTAACAAATAGGGCTACTTATCTTTGGACCAAATGACATTTATGTAGATCATCTTACCAATTGGTGAAACAACTGTCCAATTAGGTCAACTTTATAGCAGCCATTGAATTTTCCAGAGTTAATTTCATCATGATATTGGTTGTTAGAGGTAATCATTTTTATTCGTGTAGTGCATTTTACTGTACTCATTAGAGGGTCTGGAATTTCATGTCATTAAAATAATGGGGACTCGTCGGGGCACAAAAATTCCGACTCGGTTATATAATAAATCCAATGAATATTATAACCGTGTTTGGTTTAAAAACGAAGTCTCTGCGGTTATCCTAACACTCTCTATTCGTGGCAAGTCCAAAGCCCCTGACAAACTCTGGCTTTCCCGTCTCTTGCCACGATGTAATTCGTTTGCCAGTGACGGCTACGGCCAGGTGACGACGTTCCCTGCTTTAATAAGCGAAACCACGCAGCGTGATATTAGCCTGTCAACGAATCACCCTTTGCCACTCCATTCACCCTCGTTTCGTTCCGTTTCTCTTCTCTCCTTCTTTCTCTCTTTCTCATTACTTCTCTGTCTGCCGCTGCCTCGAACATTATTTATGGTGCACTCACAGTGGCGCATCCCTCTTATCATTCTCTCTCGTTCTCTTCTTCGTTCAGTTTCGCAATTTTTACCAAATATAAATGCCAGTAAGTCTGAAAATATTCATACGCAGACTGAGTAATTCACTATTCCCGTTGGAATTAGCTACATACAGACAAATTCTACTGGCATAGTCAACCATCAAATAAGGAGTATTCATTTTTAATCCTTTCAACTATTATCGTCGCTACGGTAAATATTTTATGGTCATGGTACGGATAACTTGAGAATCGTTATTTGAAATTCTTATTAATACAATTTTATAATACTTGGTGTGCAATCTACTTAAGTTTTTTTAACCATTCCAACATAAATTCCAGCAGTGAGGTTTAATTAAGTAATTACCGAGTGTGGTTTTCTGGTAAAAGCCGGAGGCAATCACACGACCTCTGGAAAAGATTCTTCTTACGGGTCTTAAACGATAATTTTCTGTATGACGTCCAAAATTTGGTCTTTTCTAAACGCAGGAATTGAAAATAAATATTTGTGTTCTAATTCGGAATAATGTTTTTCCGTTTCCGTCACCGAATAATATGTGACGACCTCAAGAATGAATAATTTGTTGCTCCAAGACGAATCTAATTTTATTGGGAAAGTTCTTTTCAATATAAAGCACGGAAGTTGCATTACATTGAATGAGGTGTACACGTAGAAACAGAAAATCATAGCGAGCTGCGTAGCAGACAAGTTTCCATCTTCGGACGCTTGGAATAAAAAGTCCAAACCAGCATCAGCGGGAGTTTAATTTTTTCCTGTTTTATCATCTGATATCCAGGATGTTTTTCCAAAAAAAAAAACTTTCTTGAATAATGAAACTCACTTAATCCGCTTTTATCATAACCATTTTTACAAATCCTTAACCATATTTGCAACGTCTCTCCCAACTGTTAAGAATGTGCGTATGATGCTTCGGCGAATGACGGCCTCATGTTATTCTTCTGGTTATAAAAACGTTTTGACGTTTTGCCCTGATCAGGACCACATCAGGAATAATTTATTGATTCTTATTTCGAAATTAAGTATGCCACCTCTATTAATTTCGAACTATTATCTCTATTGTTGTAGTTGATGACCGGGCTTTCTGGTCTTATAGGTTAAGCTCGTGTTAGATTTTGTTTGGAAGTTCTAAACTGGTTTCTTCCTTTTGAATCATTGTTTTTCTTGATTTTTTACAATTTATTTTACCGGAAAGTCCTGTCAGCATGAGGTCCCATTTAAAAACTCGATTATTACGAATAACATATGACATCCAGACGAATAAATAATTCATTGCACCAAGATAAATATAATTTCATCCGAAAAGTCCTTTCCAGCGTAAGATACAAAAGTTGCGTCACATTGAGGAAAGCATAACACGTCAAAACAGAAAATCAATCTCGATTTTCAGAAAAAATGTATCATAACCATGTTTTCAACATCTCACCCAGCGGACATCTTTCACGAATAATATATGACATCCAGACAAATAAATAATTCATTGTACCAAGTCAAATAAAATTTCATCCGAAAAGTCCTTTCCAACGTAAAGCACAAAAGTTGCGCCCCATTAAATGAGGCATAAACCGTAAAAACAGAAAATCATAGCGAGCTGCGTAATGGACGAGTTTCCACTTCGGATCCTTGGCAAATAAAAAGTTCAAAAAACACTTTCTCGAATACTTGATTTTAAAAAATCATAACCATTTTTTCAAATCCCCAACCATATTTACAACGTCTCACCCAGCGGACCTCTTTCACGAATAATATATGACATCCAGACAAATAAATAATTCATTGCACCAAGTCAAATATAATTTCATCCGAAAAGTCCTTTTCCAACGTAAAGCACAAAAGTTGCGCCACATTGAATGAGGCATAAACCATAAAAACAGAAAATCATAGTGAGCTGCGTAACGGACGAGTTTCCATCGTCGGATCTTTGGCAAATAAAAAGTTCAAAAAACACTTTCTCGAATACTTGATTTTTAAAATCATAATCATTTTTTCAAATCCCCAACCATATTTACAACGTCTCACCCAGCGGACGTCTTTCACGAATAATATATGACATCCAGACAAATAAGTAATTCATTGCACCAAGATAAATATAATTTCATCCGAAAAGTCCTTTTCCAACGTGAAGCACAAAAGTTGCGCCACATTGAATGAGGCATAAACCGTAAAAACAGAAAATCATAGTGAGCTGCGTAATGGACGAGTTTCCACTTCGGATCCTTGGCAAATAAAAAGTTAAAAAAACACTTTCTCGAATACTTGGTTTTTAAAAATCATAACCATTTTTTCAAATCCCAAACCACATATACAACGTCTCACCCAGCGGACCTCTTTCACGAATAATATATCACATCCAGACAAATAAATAATTCATTGCACCAAGATAAATATAATTTCATCCGAAAAGTCCTTTTCCAACGTAAAGCACAAAAGTTGCGCCACATTGAATGAGGCATAAACCGTAAAAACAGAAAATCACAGTGAGCTGCGTAGCGGACGAGTTTCCATCTTCGGATCCTTGCCAAATAAAAAGTTCAAAAAACACTTTCTCGAATACTTGATTTTTGAAATCACAACCATTTTTTCAAATCCCCAAACACATATCCAACGTCTCACCCAGCGGACGTCTTTCACGAATAATATATGACATCCAGACAAATAAATAATTCATTGCACCAAGATAAATATAATTTCATCCGAAAAGTCCTTTCCAACGTAAAGCACAAAATTTGAGCCCCATTAAATGAGGCATAAACCGTAAAAACAGAAAATCATAGTGAGCTGCGTAACGGACGAGTTTCCATCTTCGGATCCTTGGCAAATAAAAAGTTCAAAAAACACTTTCTCGAATACTTGATTTTTTAAAATCATAACCATTTTTTCAAATCCCCAACCATATTTACAACGTCTCACCCAACGGACCTCTTTCACGAATAATATATGACATCCAGACAAATAAATAATTCATTGCACCAAGATAAATATAATTTCATCCGAAAAGTCCTTTTCCAACGTAAAGCACAAAAGTTGCGCCACATTGAATGAGGCATAAACCGTAAAAACAGAAAATCATAGTGAGCTGCGTAGCGGACGAGTTTCCACTTCGGATCCTTGGCAAATAAAAAGTTCAAAAAACACTTCCTCGAATACTTGATTTTATAAAATCACAACCATTTTTTCAAATCCCCAACCATATTTACAACGTCTCACCCAGCGGACCTCTTTCACGAATAATATATGACATCCAGACAAATAAATAATTCATTGCACCAAGTCAAATATAATTTCATCCGAAAAGTCCTTTCCAACGTAAAGCACAAAAGTTGCGCCACATTGAATGAGGCATAAACCGTAAAAACAGAAAATCATAGTGAGCTGCGTAGCGGACGAGTTCCCATCCTCGGACGCTTGGAAAATAAAAAGTCCAAGCCAGCAGCAGCGGGAGTTTCATTTTTCTCCTGTTCCATCCTCTCTCCACCCAAGTAGCAGCAGCAGCAGCACCAGCAGCAGCAATGCAGTCTAGTAACCGCGAAGCTCTCGTTGTCCCATAACGTTACTGTTTTTCCGTTCTCTCGCTCTTTTTCTTCTCCGGTCGTTCTTCCCTTGCGGTGGATGTTGGCCAGGATTTTCCGGTCTCAACCGAACCTTCTCTCCGGCTGCTTCTGCTTCTGTTGTTGCTCGGTAGGTACTGAAGGTGGTAGTGTACTATATCCTTTAGCCCGGGCATTGTCCCGCGTCGTCTAGGATGCCCGGCGCCGAGCCACGATGTCTGGCGTCGCGACGCCCGGCGTCGTCTCTCTCCCATCCTTTCCGTACTTGGTACACTCGTAAAATACCTATACGTTTCAGGATATACGTTATAACCGTGCACTGGAGTTGAGAGCATCCGAGCCAACTTTTCTCCTCGTTAAATTGTTTTCCAACGTTCCACGGAAAATCCTGTGACGTTCTGACGACTACGGATTCTGGAGAGAATTCTGGGAATGGATCTTGCAGTCCGAGTGACGCTCAGGTCCGGCTCATCGTGTTTAAGATTAAATCTTTACGACTCATTTCTTTTGGATTACCATATTTTTATCGCAAGCTTCTTCTTCTTGTCTATCGGATGAGTGAAGTCAGTTTGTTTACACGTTTATGTATTGATGTAGGAGAGAATGAACGTCATTGGATCCGACGCACTAATGGATCATCCGCTTTTCTAGTAATGCGATAGTAGGTCATAGTGAATTGAAGTGGACTTTTGTTGACAAATGGAAATCTAAGTATTTGTTGCTTTGAATGCTGATATACGTTATACCCGTGCACTGGAGTTGAGACCATCCGAGCAAACTTTTCTCCTCGTTAAATTGTTTTCCAACGTTCCAGGGAAAATCCTGTGACGTTCTGACGACTACGGATTCTGGAGAGAATTCTGGAAATGGATCTTGCAGTTCAAGTGACGCTCAGGTCCAGCTCATCGTGTTTAAGATTAAATCTTTACGACTCATTTCTTTTGGATTACCATATTTTTATCGCAAGCTTCTTCTTCTTGTCTATCGGAAGAGTGATGTCAGTTTGTTTACACGTTGATGTATTAATGTAGGAGAGAATGAACGTCATTGGATCCGGTGCACTAATGGATCATCCGCATTTTCTAGTAATGCGATAATTAGCCATAGTGGATTGAATTGGACTTTTATTGACAAATGAAAATCTAAGTATTTGTTGCTTTGAACGCTGATATACGTTATACCCATGCAATGGAGTGAATTGCATCCGAGCAAACTTTTCTCCTCGTTAAATTGTTTTCCAACGTTGCACGGAAAATGCTGTGACGTCCCGACGACTAAGTATTCCGGAGAGAATTCTGGGAATGGTTCTTGCAGATCAAGTGACGCTCAGGTCCAGCTCATCGTGTTTAAGATTAAATCTTCACGACTCATTTCTTTTGGATCACCATATTTTTATCGCAAGCTTCTTCTTCTTGTCTATCGGATGTGTGAAGTCAGTTCGTTTAGACGTCGAAGTATTGATGTAGGAGCCAATCACGGTCATTGGACCTGGTGCATCAATGGATCTTCCATATTTTTTAGTAATGCGATGAAAGGTCACAGTGGATCGGATTAGATCTTGTTGATAAGTCGAACTCTAAGTATCCAGCTCATCGTGTTCAAGATTAAATATTTAAGACTCATTACTTTTGGATTACCATATCTTTATCTGAAGGTTCTTCTTCTTGTCTATCGGATAGCGAAGTCAGTTTGTTTACACGTTAAAGTATTGATGTAGGAGGGAATCAACGTCATTGATCATCAGGGGATAAGAAATCATATCGTCAAAAAATTATTTGTATGGATGCCCAAAGTGGAAAATGTGGGCGTCCATACAGGATGCCCAAAGTGAAAAAAATTATATATTTTCGTTGCTGAGGGGCGAATTTCTCTGCTTAAAAATATTGTCAGTTCAAAATTCTTTTCAATGTTCTTTGATAAAATACTTGGTATTGTTGGGACGAAGTATTTACTACAAACGGTATTTCACATGATGGACTGTTTATCCTTAAATTAAGGTATAATTTCAAATCGGAGAATTAAGGGGATTCTTATTATCTTATCATTTATCTTATTATCTTATCATTTATCTTATTATCTTATCCACTCTGCCAAATCCAGTGACATTATTTCTCAGGTGATCACGACGAAATTTTTTTTCATCTTTCATTTCATTTTTGTTTCCAAATTAAAAAATCAAAATAATTTTTTTTTTTAACAGAATATCGCAAATCCCAAAGTAATCTCTTTTTACAATGTGGAAAGTAGAAAGAAGTCGAAGAAAAAAAATTTATTTAATTTTTTTCACTTCCCGACGCCTTTATTGATTACAAAGTCGTCGTATTTTTTTTCGTCTCTCATTTCATACGCAAAATATTATCAGATACTGGTTCTCCATAAATAATGGATTTTTTTTCATGAATAATTCGAATGCTTCGAGTTATCAAAAAAATAAAAAAATTCCATATTTCATGGAAAATTAGCATCTGATACTATTTTAAGTATGAAATGAGTGAAGTGAAAAAAAAAAATGCGATGGCCTTGCAACAAATATAAACGTCAGGAAGTGAAAAAAAATGAAATTTAAATTTAAAAAAAAAGGAACCACAATCGCAGATTTTGATTTTTCTCTTCGAGAATTTTCTTTTATATTCAAAATAACATTAAAAAAATATTACGTTTGGGATTTGCGATACACTGAAAAAAAATTTATTTTCAATTTTTGAGTTTTGAAAAAATAAAAACAATGTTGATTTTATATTCTAATTTGAGATGAAAAGTTGAGGAATAAAAAAAAATTTCGTCGTGATCACTTGAAAAATAATGTTACTGGATTTGGTAGGCGGATTTCCTCGAAGGTGGAAACGACATTATTAACGTTTTGCATGATACCACGCAGGAAGACATTTTTTTGTTTTGTTACTTTTGGATCATACAATCTGAAACTGGAAGAAAATTCGAGTTTCACAAGGTCACAAATGGGTATAAGCGAAATACCACTAAAGTTGTTCCTATTATAAAGACAATGTGCTATCATGACACACGGTAACGTCTCGACGCCAAGTGCTTAATTTTATTCATCCGGAGACTTCATTACATATATTCCGTTTTTCATGACTTTGCAGCACTTCAGAACGACAGATATGTCTGGATCTTCAGACATTTGCATTATCAGTAGCAATAAAAAAAAAATTGTAGTTTTGTTCGGTGCGAATCAAAAAACCATCGTAAGAGAAAAATTGTGACTGGTGGTTTATTCCGTCACTTTCATCGTCAAAACGACCACTTTAGCCACAAGTGTCTAATTTCTAAAAATATGCTTGCGATTTTGTTTGAAGGTTAACTGTAAAACCACCCTAACCACGCTAACCACTCTAAACAAAAATTGTAGCGTCTGGTGGTTTATTCCGCCGTTTCTACAGGTGAAACCACAATTTCAAACGAATTTCATAGTGGTTACAACAAAATTTTAAATGAACTTTTACTTCGACGGTTGTTTGTTCGCTGAGTAGATTTGCTAGGTCAGATTATTCCTCGCTGCGTTACTTTCCTTCACGCCAGTCAAGAATCGTCATTTTTCCACCCACGTTGCAGGCATAAAATGTGCTCTTTTTAGTCAAGTCGCGAAACGATTATTTTCATTTCATCCTTTCCAAAGTAATTCAAACACTTTGCCATACGCGCTATGAAGTGACACTTGGATCTCCTTAGAAAGTTTATTTACCGTTTTCGAAATTATACCGGACAAAGAAATCGGTGAAATTAACTGATCGCCATGAAAAGTACACGGAGAGAAGAATATGGCGATAATCCCTCGACTCAACATAGCAATCGAGTTATATTCTGGATTTCTGGCGAGTCGAGGGATTATCGCCATATTCTTCTCTCCGTGCATAACGCCCGAATTTTTGCCCTGAAGAGATAGTCGGGAGTTCAAATACAAAGTCGCAAGTTAATTCGCTCTTTAAATAATAATATGCTTAACGAAGCGTGTATTATTTTCGAGTGAAGAAAACACAGGACCAGAAGTGGAATTACCAGAGAGTAAGAGAGACATAAAGGAACGGAGAAAAAAAAGAAAAATTCCGCAGCCCGTAGAGGTAACAAATCGCGCGCAGTCACGATCGATTCCGCTCGTTCGAGCGCGAAACGAGATCGATTTTACCTCGGACTCGTACCAGGAAGAGAATCACACAGCTCTAGTCACATTCTGGACAACCGTGTCCGTTTCCCCCTCACCGAGATAGGCCTCCCTCACTCTCAGTCAGAGATTTAAGCCCCACGTACGTCCTACACACGTTGCCCATTCCTGGATGTTCTATATATGTTGGGAGCAGCGTGTGCGACTATTAGTTCTGACCAGCCGAAAATCCCTGCCTCCGGGGCGCGTGATAGAAAGAGAAGCAAGAGATAAGGGCAACCCCTGCGAGCCAGTAAATTAATTACAGCTTAAAATATCGTTAGATGGTCCGCGGGTTTGCTCGGCGCGGTTATTAACGCAGTACATCATACGTGCGGCTCTGTTCTTTTCGGTCGATTCTTTTTCTCTATTAACCATTATCCTTCGTCGAGCCAGATTTACTTTGGACACTACGTATGAAGTAGAGAATACGATGATTATGAGACTGTTTGATTTTCTGAACCGATTATTTACTGCCAAAAGTGTTAGAGATTCATTTTCATGAAGATAATTATTTAGATAGTAGAATACTTTGTGAAATTTATTTTTAATAATTTTCGATTATTCAATTTATCAGAAAGGCGATAGTGTACGTACTGTCATTTTTTATCTGCTTATGTAAGGCATTTTGTGAATGAAAATCTACCCGAGTTGTATTTTTTTTTAGAAATTTCTAAGTATGACTGAGCATTTCATGGTTTGTTTGTAGCAATATCTATATTATTCACACAAATTCTCTTGAAGCAATCATAGACACTTGCATCTAAGCCTTGTTCAATTGTAAGGTTAACTTATAGGATTTATGAAATGAAATTAGAATTTTGTGTGAGTATCTGTGTGAGTATCTGTATGAGTACCTTTATGAGTATCTTTATTGGTGTGTTATTGAGAGTCGGTATGAGTACCTGTGTGAGAACCTGTGTGAGCCCCTGTGTGAGTATCTTTATAAGTGTCTGTTCGAGTATATGTATAAGTATCAGTATGAGTATCTTTATGCGTATCTTTATGAGTGTTTTCATGGGAGTGTGAGTCATGCGTGAGTATATATTTGAGTATCAGTATGAGTAGCTTTGTGAGTATCAGTGTGAGCATTTATGTGAGCATCTGTATAAGCACCTGTATGAACATCTGTATGAACATCTGTATCAGCATCTGTATCAGCATCTGTGTGAGTAGCTTTATAAGTGTCTGTTCGAGTACATGTATGAGTATGTTTATGCGTATCTTCATGAATAACATCTTCATATAATGGGGGTCGGTGTGAGTCATGTGTGAGTATATATATGAGTATCAGTATGAGTAGCTCTATGAGTATCTGCGTGAGTATATATATACATATATGAGTAGCTTTGTGAGCATCTGTGTAAGTTCCTATGTGAACCAGCGAAAATCACGCTAAACTATATTGAAAATATGCGCAAATTTTTTTTTAAATACCAACTACTCTTCAAAGATCGAAAATGATTGACAAGAAACTTTTTTTTTCCGTATTTGCAATTCATTAAATTTATTGAAATCTCATGCCATTTTATTTATTATTATTAAGGTGTATGAATTGGTATGTCTGTGCTCATATTTTCACGCGGATCCTCCAATATAACATAACATACACGAGCTCTGTAGCACGTGTGCCACCCAACGAGCAGTTAAATAGAGATTATCCCCCCAATGACTCCCCTCCACTCGCATACCCTCGACGCATTTTTTTTTCCCGCGATCCGATTCTCATGGGGGATGGAAATTGTGAAATATCGTCGAGTTTCACGTTCTGGCAATTACAGATATTGGAAAGCCCCTGCTTGTAACCCATACAGCTTCTGCAGAGTATCGTCGAGTATTTGCAAGAGCAACTGCAAACTCTATCCGTGTTTTCGGCTCTGCTTTATCTCTCTGCCTCGCTCGCTGTCGAAATACTCGCGCTATAGGCTCTCACGAATCTCGTGGGATAATAAAGGTTGCGAATTGATCGGAACTTTCCCACTTGGCTCTGCGGTATTAAAGGCCTATCTCTCGGATATAACCGTTATCATCGATATACTCATATCCCAAGAGTCAAAACTAATACCTTGTAAATTACGAAGTTTTTTAATTCGACAAGTATTTTGAGTACTCACTGAAATTTAAAAATCGAGTGATATTTAAATTTCTATTTTTTAAAAAATGAAAATGAGTCGTATAATTTAGATTCATTATTAGTCTTGTAGAATTGGCGTAAATAATAAAAAGTCTTCATTTGTTTTATGAAAATCACTTCAATGTGTGTAATCATAATGATTGTCGTCAATTTTTTTCGAAAGTCATCAGGATACAAGATTGTGCACATTAAGGATGCATCAGTTATTAATTTCTAGTTACAAATGATAATCGATTTGATACTAAAAATGTTAACCTGCGCTGAGAAAATTTGAAAAAAAAAATTAATGCCGTGGAAGATAGTAAGAGAATTTTTTATGAGACTTTCTTTAATGAGGATAGTTATATTGTGAGGAAGTTATTGGGGATCTATGAAGAGATAATTAATGTAGCAAACATTGAGAGTTTTTCAATTTAAACAAAAGTGAGATTTTTCTACTTCTCTAAATACCGACGTTTTATAAAAATCATTACGGTTTTAGAAAAAAAACTTTACATTTGAAAATTTTTCTAAAATTGTGAATTAAAAAAATATTGGACTCCCGGAGTTTTGATTTTTGAGGCATGGATATTTTTCAGCTTTAACTTTTGAATGTGTTTGGAAGTTCATAAAATTCGACGCGATTTTCTAGAAACGTTTTCATTATATGTAGGAAAATTCAGGACATCAACCATACAATTTTCAAGAATCATACATTTATGGACAAATCCAAAAAAATAATAATAAAAAATCCGAAAAATTATGAATTTTCGATAACATTGGGCGATTTACCCGAAAACAGAATAATACAGTGAAGGTCTTATGAACAATGAAAAATCAATTTATTACCAATCTTTATTGATAATCTTGTTTCATATTTGATATTCGAAATTAATGTTTTTAATACCTCTGTTAATTCGATTTCTTTCAGATTCTAATAAAAGTAATCTTTAAGCTAGGAAAACATATGTGAAGCATCCTTGAATATCTCACGAATTCGAATAGATGCTGGATTATAAGTATAAAATAAAGTAAAAAAGGTACATTCTTATCATTATTTTCGATAATTATATCAATCGATATGCATCATTCATAAAAAGGAGCGATAAAAACATGCCCACTATTAAAAAATTTAAATTGATGGAAGAGATTATGTATAGTTGATCAAGTGCTTTTCAAGAGTCTTATGCGCGGCTTCCTGACTGTTAAATTTTCATATGCATTCATTGTGCAACAGAAGAGTAGTTCAAGAGTCCGATGCTCTCAACGAGAACTCATTGACGAAGAGAACAGAGCCCACGCTCTCCATCGCTCCGACTCTCAGCTTTCACTCGTATTCCCCAAGATCTCCATACACTCTCCATCAAGCACTCGATCCACTTCTCATCGATCATGTTCCAGACTCGTTGGACTCGATTTTCAACCGCGGCGCCTTTTTCCAACGCCGTAATTGACAGGGAAGCGCGTACGTGCATTTTGCAATTATCTCAGTATGTCCTGCATTCCATATCAAATTTCCATGGGTTCTTGTACAAACTAGACGAGCTCGCATATCATTTCATCACACTCAAGTGTTTACGAGCGAAAACAAGATATGTGCTTTATTATTTCTATTTTGTACGTTAATTAATTTTCTTCGTTTATTATAATTTTTGAAGGCTTATCGATAATTACGATGTGGCGTCATTTGTGATGTTGGCATCGACACTGTGTATGTTTCAGAAATACAGAAAATGACCCAGGAATAATTTCGGTAACTAATAAATGTGGTCCGGATTTTTTTATCCACCGAATAAGTCACGGTTTGGTCCCTTTTTAACTGCTACTAATTATCTCATGTATCATCAGGTTAATTTTGCATATCATAAGAAGTTATTTGTAATAAATTGAAATAAGTGTAACTCTTTAATAATTAGTTTTAAAAATGACTATCTTTAAGTAATATAATTAAGGATGTATCGTCAAAACAGCTAGAAAAGTGTAAAATAATTATGGAAGCCCTGTAAAGAATTTTTTTTCACCATTTGATTAAAATTAGTTCATGCCTGATTTCGACGTTTTTAGAGTCCAAAAAGTCTGTAAAGTGCGTATAAAATCATCTGAACACTGCAAATGAAAAAATGCTTGGACTACGGAAATTTTTCTAAAGTCAATGGTCTCAAAATAGCAACAACCAAGGCTGCAACGTGGATCCTTTCATCCTCATTATTTTTTATTATTATTATGAAACTCCTTGCACGAAACTTATGAAACTTCCTTTATAAGAAAACCAGAATTAATCAATGTACTTTCTCATAGCTCTGCAACAATTGGAAGATGATGAGAAATCAATGTAAAGGGTTCGATTTCACACCTTTTTTTAAATTTATATTTTTCACTCTCGTTTCCAAATTTTTATCAATGGTTATAACAAGGTGCCGATATTAGGGCCGAAAACAAAAGCAAACGTTAGTGAAAATTACTTTAATCTTTCATGTCTAAAGATAAAAATAATCAAGGATGCAATATGGGTTCTTTCATGTTACATCCTCCCCATTTTCAATTTTTATCGAGCTTCCTCAATAAGGAAGCCAGAATCGATCAACATACTTCTTAATAGCTCGACAATAAGTGGAAAGTGATAAGGAAGCAATAAAAAGGGTTCGCACCCGTTTTATAATTTACTTAATTTCCGTTTTCAATTGTTATATATAATAAGACGTAATTTTTGGAACCAGAACTGAAGCTGTACCTCTTAAGGGGATGCTGGAGTAGATTTTTTTACCGACTTTGGTCGGTAAAACGGTACGATTTCGTAGTTTACAGTTTTCGTTGTTAATATGTTACAGTTATGTTCCAAATTGCACAGGATTATAATATCGACATAGGTGCATTTGCGTCCACCGAAATTTCGGGTGAAAACGCTTGAAAAATAGAGAAAATCGTAAACTTATAATCCTACCAAAAACCAGCATGGCCGCTCGCACTGTCAACACCACTTGTTTCGTACTATATAAACATTTCTAGGAATCGCATTTTAAAAACGAGTGTGGACGCAAATTCTATGAGGTCCTCCGCATTTTTGAAGACCGTTGGACTGGCGATAGCACAAAAGAAACGGACGAAAAGTGTAAACTACGTTTTCGTTGTCTGTTCGCTTGCGACATGAGATTATAGTCGGTCAAGAAGAGCGCAGCTATAGTTTCCCGGTTGCAACACAGGTGGCGCCGGCGTCATCTTCCAAACAGTGAAAAGTAAAATAAGAAATCACAAGTAAAACAGTTTTCAACATCAAATCGTAATCTACAATGGGATTATCGACTAAAAATTTTTAAGTGCATAAAACAAACATATGAGAGCTGGTCACAAAACTTGGTTGTGATTATAAAATTGTATCAATGCAATCTGTTCACCAGTCGACACTGAGTTATGGTTTTTGTAATAAATATAATATGTTTTGCGGTATCGCACTCATGCATCAGCATATATAAATGTCACAGCAAAAATAGTGTATTACGATATAAGTGTGGTAACACTTATTATTGTATGCTGTATTGTTTAAATTTTAATCGTCAACCTGTGTACGTGATTGATTTTTGCACGTAAAGTGAGCGTAAATTATTAATTATCCCGTGAATCATTAGTAAAATTCAACGTCAGGGGAAAAGGATAGCTTTTTTCCCTTGATAGATGAAACTTTCCAGTACGTCGTCGAGAGGCCGAAGACTAAGAAAACGTACTTCGAATACGACTTTCAGCGCTATATTCAGTTCCTTCGCTTCTCGTTATAATGATCCTCGGTTACGAATAATTTCTAAGCATTTCAAAAACATACCGGCACATATAATGAAAAAAATAGTGGTGACGAAAAAAAATCGTTGTCAATGTTAAGATTAGCAGCTTCAACGGTTGGGTAAGCTATCGGAGAAGAACAACTAACAGCAGTAAGCTAACAGAGAAAGAACTAAAACTTGGAGCACACTTGGAAATTGGTGCAATATCGCTTGTAGTGTAAAATTCATTTGCGGAATTTTTCGAAACGATATCAATTGTTTTCGGGCATTCTGATAATTTTACCATCTTCAGAGAAATTGAGATCCATTGATATTCAAGAAAGTTAATCTGATTTAAAAGATAAAAAAACAATATTGCAACGTGAAAAAAAAATGTGGAAAAAATAGTAAATATTGAGATAACATTATCGCATGGCGCTTAGAAATCATATTTTAATCATAGAATCAGTGTGCATTTTTTCAGATTTCTGAAAGCGGCGTTTTTAAAATTGGTTTTTTTCGGAGATTCAAAAATGTTACTGGTGGTATAAAGATCTGAAAAATATTCCGAGGCCTTTATGGGTCGGTAATAACATCATATTTAGAAAAGAAGAACTTTGCACACTGCTTCCTCACATAAAATTTAAAGACAGCTGTAAAGAGGATATTGTTAAATTAAAATTTTTAAAACGTCTACCTCTATGAGGAAGACCCGGGCTCGTGCAGAGTTGCGGGTTGGCGCGAGCCCGTCAACTCACTCGGTCGGCGAAGCGCTCGGCCTGTTATCTTTTTTTTTCTCGGAAACGAGTCTTCGTAACTGAAAATGTCTCATGACTTGTTATCTTTATTACAAATTCCTACAAATTTTGAATGTAAACGATATTTTTTATGACCCATAGTTCTACCATAGCGGCAATGTTAGAAAATGAAGTGTAAACTTATTTGAAAAATCAAATTATATCCAAAAAGCTTGATAACGGAAATTCATCGTTCGTCGATTAACTTGTCCGGAAGGGTAACAGATGAATAAATAAATAAAAAAAGATAAATTTCCGTTATCAAGCTTATTCTATACAATTTCATTTTTCAAATAAGTATACACTTCATTTTCTAATATTGCCGCTATGGTAGAACTATGGGTCATGAAAAATATCGTTTACATTTAAAATTTGTAGGAATTTGTAATAAAGATAACAAGTTATAAGACATTTTTAGATACGAAGACTCGTTTTCGAGAAAAAAAAAGATAACAGGCCGAGGGCTTCGCCGACCGAGTGAGTTGACGGGCTCGCGCCAACCCGCAACTCGGTCGGCGAAGCCCTCGGCCTGTTATCTTTTTTTTTCTCGAAAACGATTCATCGTATCTAAAAATCTCTCATGACTTGTTATCTTTATGAGAAATTTCTACAAATTTCGAATATAAAAGATTTTTTTTACGACCTGTGGTTTTTCCATAGCGCCAATGTTGGGAAATAAAGTGTAAAATTTTTTTCAAAAATCAAATTATATCGAAAAAGCGTGATAACGGAAATTCATCGTTCGTCGATTAACTCGTCCGGAAGGGTAACAGATGAATAAATAAATAAAAAAAAGATAAATTTCCGTTATCAAGCTTATTCGATACAATTTCATTTTTCAAAAAAGTTTACACTTTATTTTCTAATATTGCCGCTATGGTAGAACTATGGGTCATAAAAAATATCGTTTACATTCAAAATTTGTAGGAATTTGTAATAAAGATAACAAGTTATGAGACATTTTTAGATACGAAGACTCGTTTTCGAGAAAAAAAAGATAACAGGCCGAGAGCTTCGCCGACCGAGTGAGTTGACGGGCTCATGCAGAGTTGCGGGTTGGCGCGAGCCCGTCAACTCACTCGGTCGGCGAAGCCCTCGGCCTGTTATCTTTTTTTTTCTCGGAAACGAGTCATCGTATCTAAAAATCTTCCATGACTTGTTATCTTTATGAGAAATTTCTACAAATTTCGAATATGAAAGATTTTTTTTACGACCTGTGGTTTTTCCATAGCGCCAATGTTGGGAAATAAAGTGTAAAATTTTTTTCAAAAATCAAATTATATCCAAAAAGCGTGATAACGGAAATTCATCGTTCGTCGATTAACTCGTCCGGAAGGGTAACAGATGAATAAATAAATAAAAAAAGATAAATTTCCGTTATCAAGCTTATTCGATACAATTTCATTTTTCAAAAAAGTTTACACTTTATTTTCTAATATTGCCGCTATGGTAGAACTATGGGTCATAAAAAATATCGTTTACATTTAAAATTTGTAGGAATTTGTAATAAAGATAACAAGTTATGAGACATTTTTGGATACGAAGACTCCTTTTCGAGAAAAAAAAAGATAACAGACCGAGGGCTCCGCCGACCGAGTGAGTTGGCGGGCTCATGCAGAGTTGCGGGTTGGCGCGAGCCCGTCAACTCACTCGGTCGGCGAAGCCCTCGGCCTGTTATCTTTTTTTTTCTCGAAAACGAGTCATCGTATCTAAAAATCTCTCATGACTTGTTATCTTTGTGAAAAATTTCTACAAATTTCGAATATAAAAGATTTTCTTTACGACCTGTGGTTTTTCCATAGCGCCAATGTTGGGAAATGAAGTGTAAACTTTTTATTAAAATCAAATTATATCCAAAAAGCTTGATAACGGAAATTTATACTTCGTCGATTAACTCGTCCGGAGGGGTAAAAAATATTTATGAATCCGATTATGAGCGAACTCGAAGATGACAAAGGTTTCCATTGGTTTTGTTGAGTTTATCGCTAACAAAGAAATAAATTAACGGCAAAGTAAATATTGAGACCGCGCATTCGAAGTGCGCTTCTCTCAACATGACTATGACAATTTCGCGGAAATTTTAGGCATAGCCGTTCGCTTATAATGAATTTCGAGGACTGGGAACGGTTTCCGGACCGAGTGAATTGACGGGCTCGCACCAACCCGCAACTCTGCATGAGCCCGTCAAGTCACTCGGTCGGCGGAGTCCTCGGCCTGTTATCTTTTTTTTTCTCGAAAACGAGTCATCGTATCTAAAAATCTCTCATGACTTGTTATCTTACTGAGAAATTTCTACAAATTTCGAATATAAAAGATTTTTTTTACGACCTGTGGTTTTTCTATAGCGCCAATGTTGGGAAATAGAGTGTAAAATTTTTTTCAAAAATCAAATTATATCCAAAAAGCTTGATAACAGAAATTTAACCTTCGTCGATTAACTCGTTCGGAAGAGTAAAAAAAATTTATGAGTCCGATTTTTAGCGAACTCGAAGATGACAAAGGTTTTCATTGGTTTTGTTGAGTTTATCGCTAACAAAGAAATAAATTAACGGCAAAGTAAATATTGAGACCGCGCATTCGAAGTGCGCTTCTCTCAACATGACTATGACAATTTCGCGGAAATTTTAGGCATAGCCGTTCGCTTATAATGAATTTCGAGGACTGGGAACGGTTTCCGGACCGAGTGAATTGACGGGCTCGCACCAACCCGCAACTCTGCATGAGCCCGTCAAGTCACTCGGTCGGCGGAGTCCTCGGCCTGTTATCTTTTTTTTTCTCGAAAACGAGTCATCGTATCTAAAAATCTCTCATGACTTGTTATCTTACTGAGAAATTTCTACAAATTTCGAATATAAAAGATTTTTTTTACGACCTGTGGTTTTTCTATAGCGCCAATGTTGGGAAATAGAGTGTAAAATTTACTTCAAAAATCAAATTATATCCAAAAAGCTCGATAACAGAAATTTAACCTTCGTCGATTAACTCGTTCGGAAGAGTAAAAAAAATTTATGAGTCCGATTTTTAGCGAACTCGAAGATGACAAAGGTTTTCATTGGTTTTGTTGAGTTTATCGCTAACAAATCAATAAATGAACGGCAAAAAAAATATTGAGCCCGCGCATTCGAAGTGCGCTTCTTTCAACATGACTATGACAATTTCGCGGAAATTTTGGGCATAGCCGTTCGCTTATAATGAATTTCGAGGGCTGGGAACGAGTTTCGGACCGAGTGAGTTGACGGGCTCGCACCAACCCGCAACTCTGCATGAGCCCGTCAAGTCACTCGGTCGGCGGAGTCCTCGGCCTGTTATCTTTTTTTTTCTCGAAAACGAGTCATCGTATCTAAAAATCTCTCATGACTTGTTATCTTACTGAGAAATTTCTACAAATTTCGAATATAAAAGATTTTTTTTACGACCTGTGGTTTTTCTATAGCGCCAATGTTGGGAAATAGAGTGTAAAATTTTTTTCAAAAATCAAATTATATCCAAAAAGCTTGATAACAGAAATTTAACCTTCGTCGATTAACTCGTTCGGAAGAGTAAAAAAAATTTATGAGTCCGATTTTTAGCGAACTCGAAGATGACAAAGGTTTTCATTGGTTTTGTTGAGTTTATCGCTAACAAAGAAATAAATTAACGGCAAAGTAAATATTGAGACCGCGCATTCGAAGTGCGCTTCTCTCAACATGACTATGACAATTTCGCGGAAATTTTAGGCATAGCCGTTCGCTTATAATGAATTTCGAGGACTGGGAACGGTTTCCGGACCGAGTGAATTGACGGGCTCGCACCAACCCGCAACTCTGCATGAGCCCGTCAAGTCACTCGGTCGGCGGAGTCCTCGGCCTGTTATCTTTTTTTTTCTCGAAAACGAGTCATCGTATCTAAAAATCTCTCATGACTTGTTATCTTACTGAGAAATTTCTACAAATTTCGAATATAAAAGATTTTTTTTACGACCTGTGGTTTTTCTATAGCGCCAATGTTGGGAAATAGAGTGTAAAATTTACTTCAAAAATCAAATTATATCCAAAAAGCTTGATAACAGAAATTTAACCTTCGTCGATTAACTCGTTCGGAAGAGTAAAAAAAATTTATGAGTCCGATTTTTAGCGAACTCGAAGATGACAAAGGTTTTCATTGGTTTTGTTGAGTTTATCGCTAACAAATCAATAAATGAACGGCAAAAAAAATATTGAGCCCGCGCATTCGAAGTGCGCTTCTTTCAACATGACTATGACAATTTCGCGGAAATTTTGGGCATAGCCGTTCGCTTATAATGAATTTCGAGGGCTGGGAACGAGTTTCGGACCGAGTGAGTTGACGGGCTCGCACCAACCCGCAACTCTGCATGAGCCCGTCAAGTCACTCGGTCGGCGGAGTCCTCGGCCTGTTATCTTTTTTTTTCTCGAAAACGAGTCATCGTATCTAAAAATCTCTCATGACTTGTTATCTTTATGAGAAATTTCTACAAATTTCGAATATAAAAGATTTTTTTTACGCCCTGTGGTTTTTCCATAGCGCCAATGTTGGGAAATAAAGTGTAAAATTTTTTTTAAAAATCAAATTATATCCAAAAAGCGTGATAACGGAAATTCATCGTTCGTCGATTAACTCGTCCGGAAGGGTAACAGATGAATAAATAAATAAAAAAAAGATAAATTTCCGTTATCAAGCTTATTAGATACAATTTGATTTTTCAAATAAGCTTACACTTCATTTTTTAATATTGCTGCTATGGTAGAACTATGGGTCATAAAAAATATCGTTTACATTTAAAATTTGTAGGAATTTGTAATAAAGATAACAAGTCATGAGACATTTTTAGATACGAAGACTCGTTTTCGAGAAAAAAAAAGATAACAGGCCGAGGGCTTCGCCGACCGAGTGAGTTGACGGGCTCATGCAGAGTTGCGGGTTGGCGCGAGCCCGTCAACTCACTCGGTCGGCGAAGCCCTCGGCCTGTTATCTTTTTTTTTCTCGAAAACGAGTCATCGTATCTAAAAATCTCTCATGACTTGTTATCTTTATGAGAAATTTCTACAAATTTCGAATATAAAAGATTTTTTTTACGACCTGTGGTTTTTCCATAGCGCCAATGTTGGGAAATAAAGTGTAAATTTTTTTTCAAAAATCAAATTATATCCAAAAAGCGTGATAACGGAAATTCATCGTTCGTCGATTAACTCGTCCGGAAGGGTAACAGATGAATAAATAAATGAAAAAAGATAAATTTCCGTTATCAAGCTTATTCGATACAATTTCATTTTTCAAAAAAGTTTACACTTTATTTTCTAATATTGCCGCTATGTTAGAACTATGGGTCATAAAAAATATCGTTTACATTTAAAATTTGTAGGAATTTGTAATAAAGATAACAAGTTATGGGACATTTTTAGATACGAAGACTCGTTTTCGAGAAAAAAAAAGATAACAGACCGAGGGCTCCGCCGACCGAGTGAGTTGACGGGCTCATGCAGAGTTGCGGGTTGGCGCGAGCCCGTCAACTCACTCGGTCAGCGAAGCCCTCGGCCTGTTATCTTTTTTTTCTCGAAAACGAGTCATCGTATCTAAATAAATCTCTCATGACTTGTTATCTTTATGAGAAATTTCTACAAATTTCGAATATAAAAGATTTTTTTTACGACCTGTGGTTTTTCCATAGCGCCAATGTTGGGAAAAAAAGTATAAATTTTTTTTCAAAAATCAAATTATATCCAGAAAGCTTGATAACAGAAATTTAACCTTCATCGATTAACTCGTCCGGGAGGGTAAAAAATATTTGTGTTGGAATTTCAGCGAACTTGAAGATAACAAAGTTTTTCATTGATTTTGTTGAGTTTATCGCTAATTAATGAATAAATAAACGGCAAAAAAATGTTGAGACCCCGCATTTGAAGTGCGCATCTCTCAACACAAATAAAACAATTTCGCCTAAATTTTGAGCATAGCCGTTCGCTGATAATGAATTTCAAGCACTGGGAACCGTTTCCCGATCGAGTAAGTTGACGGGCTCGCAGCACCTCGCAACTCTGCGCAAGCCCGTCAAATCACTCGGTCGGCGAAGCCCTCGGCCTGTTATCTTTTTTCCTCTCGGAAACGAGTCTTCGTATCTGAAAATGTCTCGTGACTTGTTATCGTTATTACAAATTCCTACAAACTTTGAATGTAAAAGATTTTTATATGACCCATGGTTCTACCATAGCGGCAATGTTAGAAAATAAAGTGTAAACTTTTTCAAAAAATTAAGATATATCCAAAAAGCTTGATAACGGAAGTTCATCCTTCGTCGATTAACTCGTCCGGAAGGGTAACAGATGAATAAATAAATATAAAACGATAAATTTCCGTTATCAAGCTTTTTTGATACAATTTAATTTTTCAAAAAAGTTTACACTTTATTTTCTAACATTGTCGCTATGGTAGAACCATGGGTCATAAAAAAAATCTTTTACATTCGAAATTTGTAATAAAAATAACAAGTCATGAGACATTTTCAGATATGTCGACTCGTTTTCGAGAGAAAAGAAGATAACAGTCCGAGGGCTTCGCCGACCGAGTGACTTGACGGGCTTGCGCAGAGTTGGGAGTTGGTGCGAGCCCGTCAACTCACTCGGTCGGGAAACGGTTCCTTGTCCTTGTAATGGACAGTCAGCGAAAGGCTATAACTGAAATCCCCGAAAAATGTATTTATTCATTTTGAGATATGCGCCTTTGGTCTGCGTGGCCGTATTATTCTTTTGCTATTACTTAATTTTTTTATCAGCTATCAACACAACAAAACAAATTAAAATATTTATTATCATTGGGTTAGCTGAAAATTGTTATCATAAATATTTTTTCTTCTCTTTGACGAGTAAATTCGACGAACAATAATTTTTTGTTCGCAAAGTTTTCTGATATAATTTAATTTAAAAAAAAGTTTATCTTTTATTTGTTCACATTGATGCTACGGGAAAACGATAAGACGAGAAAAAAATGTTTTGCATACAGATTTTGTAGAAATTTCTGACATAAATAAAATGGTATACCACTTTCTTAGCCCCAGTCACTGTTTTTCAAGAGAAACGAACAAAACAAATCCAGGCTCCTCCGGCCGAGTGAGTTGACGGGCTCGCGCTAACTCGCGATTCTGCGCGAGCCCGTCAACTCACACAGTGGCGGAGAAATAGGTTTGTTATTTTCAATATCCTCGAAAACGATTGGTCATCGCTGAAATTTCCTTATGATTATATATCTGAAAAACATATACCCTAAAAAAAATATCAATAATATTCGACTCTCTAATCATTTGATCCACAAAGTTTCCTAGAATTCCGTAGTAATCCACGATTGCATACATTGTACTAAAAATATTTCTGCAGATTGCTTTTCTTACTTCGACAAATCATATAAATATAGTTTCACGTTCTGTATGAACTCTTCGATATTTTTTGGTGTAGTCTATTTCCATCTTATGATATGTTTATGGAATTATTAATATGTAACTGAACTAGCAATCCAAACGAATGTAACGATACAATGTATACGTTTACGTTGAATTGCTCTGGGAATAAAGTTGTAAAAAACGCGAGCTGTATTGCTTGCACGCAGATACACTTGGCAGCAAGAGTCTAAGGACAAACCTCGTAGAGTAGAGAGAGATGCAACGAAAACAAAAGATACGCTGCTAAGCTTGTGGAAGCCTATAGGAACTGTCGCGCTCCCACTTACTTGAGCACGATAGTGAAAGAAGGAGGAGAAGTCTCCTCAAAAGTGAGAGAGAATTTCCGTTATCAAGCTTATTCAATACAATTTAATTTTTCAAAAAAGTTTACACTTCATTTTCTATCATTGCCGCTATGGTAGAACCATGGGTCATGAAAAATATCGTTTACATTCAAAATTTGTAGGAATTTGTAATAAAGATAACAAGTCATGAGACGTTTTCAGATATGAAGACTCGTTTTCGAGAAAAAAAAAAAGATAACAGGCCGAGCGCTTCGCCAACTGAGTGAGTTGACGGGCTCGCGCCAACCCGCAACTTTGCACGAGCCCGTCAAGTCACTCGGTCGGCGGCGTCCTCGGCTTGTTATCTTTATTTTTCTTGAAAACGAGTCATCATATCTGGAAATCTCTCATGACTTGTTATCTTTATGACAAATTTGTACAAATTTCGAATATAAAAGATTTTTTTTACGACCTGTGGTTTTTCCATAGCGCCAATGTTGGGAAATGGAGTGTAAACTTTTTATTGAAATCAAATTATATCCAAAAAGCTTGATAACGGAAATTTATCCTTCGTCGATTAACTCGTCCGGAGGGGTAAAAAATATTTATGAATCCGATTATGAGCGAACTCGAAGATGACAAAGGTTTCCATTGGTTTTGTTGAGTTTATCGCTAACAAAGAAATAAATTAACGGCAAAATAAATATTGAGACCGCGCATTCGAAGTGCGCTTTTCTCAACATGACTATGACAATTTCGCGGAAATTTTAGGCATAGCCGTTCGCTTATAATGAATTTCGAGGGCTGGGAACGAGTTTCGGACCGAGTGACTTGACGGGCTCGCACCAACCCGCTACTCTGCATGAGCCCGTCAAGTCACTCGGTCGGCGGAGTCCTCGGCCTGTTATCTTTTTTTTTCTCGAAAACGAGTCATCGTATCTAAAAATCTCTCATGACTTGTTATCTTTATGAGAAATTTCTACAAATTTCGAATATAAAAGATTTTTTTTACGACCTGTGGTTTTTCCATAGCGCCAATGTTGGGAAATAAAGTGTAAAATTTTTTTCGAAAATCAAATTATATCCAAAAAGCTTGATAACAGAAATTCAACCTTCGTCGATTAACTCGTCCGGAAGAGTAAAAAAAATTTATGAGTCCGATTTTTAGCGAACTCGAAGATGACAAAGGTTTTCATTGGTTTTGTTGAGTTTATCGCTAACAAATAAATAAATGAACGGCAAAAAAAATATTGAGCCCGCGCATTCGAAGTGCGCTTCTTTCAACATGACTATGACAATTTCGCGGAAATTTTGGGCATAGCCGTTCGCTTATAATGAATTTCGAGGGCTGGGAACTAGTTTCGGACCGAGTGAGTTGACGGGCTCGCACCAACCCGCAACTCTGCATGAGCCCGTCAAGTCACTCGGTCGGCGGAGTCCTCGGCCTGTTATCTTTATTTTTCTTGAAAACGAGTCATCTTATCTAAAAATCTCTCATGACTTGTTATCTTTATGAGAAATTTCTACAAATTTCGAATATAAAAGATTTTTCTTATGACCCATGGTTCTACCATAGCGACAATGTTAGAAAATAAAGTGTAAACTTTTTTGAAAAATTAAATTGTATCGAATAAGCTTGATAACGGAAATTTATCTTTTTTCATTTATTTATTTATCTGTTACCCTTCCGGACGAGTTAATCGACGAACGATGAATTTCCGTTATCACGCTTTTTGGATATAATTTGATTTTTGAAAAAAAATTTACACTTTATTTCCCAACATTGGCGCTATGGAAAAACCACAGGTCGTAAAAAAAATCTTATATATTCGAAATTTGTAGAAATTTCTCAGTAAGATAACAAGTCATGAGAGATTTTTAGATACGATGACTCGTTTTCGAGAAAAAAAAAGATAACAGGCCGAGGACTCCGCCGACCGAGTGACTTGACGGGCTCATGCAGAGTTGCGGGTTGGTGCGAGCCCGTCAATTCACTCGGTCCGGAACTCGTTCCCAGCCCTCGAAATTCATTATAAGCGAACGGCTATGCCTAAAATTTCCGCGAAATTGTCATAGTCATGTTGAAAGAAGCGCACTCCGAATGCGCGGGCTCAATATTTTTTTTGCCGTTCATTTATTGATTTGTTAGCGATAAACTCAACAAAACCAATGAAAACCTTTGTCATCTTCGAGTTCGCTAAAAATCGGACTCATAAATATTTTTTACTCTTCCGGACGAGTTAATCGACGAAGGTTAAATTTCTGTTATCAAGCTTTTTGGATATAATTTGATTTTTGAAAAAAATTTTACACTCTATTTCCCAACATTGGCGCTATAGAAAAACCACAGGTCGTAAAAAAAATCTTTTATATTCGAAATTTGTAGAAATTTCTCAGTAAGATAACAAGTCATGAGAGATTTTTAGATACGATGACTCGTTTTCGAGAAAAAAAAAGATAACAGGCCGAGGACTCCGCCGACCGAGTGACTTGACGGGCTCATGCAGAGTTGCGGGTTGGTGCGAGCCCGTCAATTCACTCGGTCCGGAACTCGTTCCCAGCCCTCGAAATTCATTATAAGCGAACGGCTATGCCTAAAATTTCCGCGAAATTGTCATAGTCATGTTGAAAGAAGCGCACTCCGAATGCGCGGGCTCAATATTTTTTTTGCCGTTCATTTATTGATTTGTTAGCGATAAACTCAACAAAACCAATGAAAACCTTTGTCATCTTCGAGTTCGCTAAAAATCGGACTCATAAATATTTTTTACTTTTCCGGACGAGTTAATCGACGAAGGTTAAATTTCTGTTATCAAGCTTTTTGGATATAATTTGATTTTTGAAAAAAATTTTACACTCTATTTCCCAACATTGGCGCTATAGAAAAACCACAGGTCGTAAAAAAAATCTTTTATATTCGAAATTTGTAGAAATTTCTCAGTAAGATAACAAGTCATGAGAGATTTTTAGATACGATGACTCGTTTTCGAGAAAAAAAAAGATAACAGGCCGAGGACTCCGCCGACCGAGTGACTTGACGGGCTCATGCAGAGTTGCGGGTTGGTGCGAGCCCGTCAATTCACTCGGTCCGGAACTCGTTCCCAGCCCTCGAAATTCATTATAAGCGAACGGCTATGCCTAAAATTTCCGCGAAATTGTCATAGTCATGTTGAAAGAAGCGCACTCCGAATGCGCGGGCTCAATATTTTTTTTGCCGTTCATTTATTGATTTGTTAGCGATAAACTCAACAAAACCAATGAAAACCTTTGTCATCTTCGAGTTCGCTAAAAATCGGACTCATAAATTTTTTTTACTCTTCCGGACGAGTTGATCGACGAAGGTTAAATTTCTGTTATCAAGCTTTTTGGATATAATTTGATTTTTGTAAAAAATTTTACACTTTATTTCCCAACATTGGCGCTATGGAAAAACCACAGGTCGTAAAAAAAATCTTTTATATTCGCAATTTGTAGAAATTTCTCATAAAGATAACAAGTCATGAGAGATTTCCAGATATGATGACTCGTTTTCAAGAAAAATAAAGATAACAAGCCGAGGACGCCGCCGACCGAGTGACTTGACGGGCTCGTGCAAAGTTGCGGGTTGGCGCGAGCCCGTCAACTCACTCGGTTGGCGAAGCGCTCGGCCTGTTATCTTTTTTTTTTTCTCGAAAACGAGTCTTCATATCTGAAAACGTCTCATGACTTGTTATCTTTATTACAAATTCCTACAAATTTTGAATGTAAACGATATTTTTCATGACCCATGGTTCTACCATAGCGGCAATGATAGAAAATGAAGTGTAAACTTTTTTGAAAAATTAAATTGTATTGAATAAGCTTGATAACGGAAATTCTCTCTCACTTTTAAGGAGACTTCTCCTCTTTCTCCCACTATCGTGCTCAAGTAAGTGGGAGCGCGACAGTTCCTATAGGCTTCCACAAGCTTAGCAGCGTATCTTTTGTTTTCGTTGCATCTCTCTCTACTCTACGAGGTTTGTCCTTAGACTCTTGCTGCCAAGTGTATCTGCGTGCAAGCAATACAGCTCGCGTTTTTTACTACTTTATTCCCAGAGCAGTTCAACGTAAACGTATACATTGTATCGTTACATTCGTTTGGATTGCTAGTTCAGTTACATATTAATAATTCCATAAACATATCATGAGATGGAAATAGACTACACCAAAAAATATCGAAGAGTCCATACAGAACGTGAAACTATATTTATATGATTTGTCGAAGTAAGAAAAGCAATCTGCGAAAATAATTTTAGTACAATGTATGCAATCGTGGATTACTACGGAATTCTAGGAAACTTTGTGGTTCAAATGATTAGCGAGTCGAATATTATTGATATTTTTTTTAGGTTATATGTTTTTCAGATATATAATCATAAGGAAATTTCAGCGATGACCAATCGTTTTCGAGGATATTGAAAATAACAAACCTATTTCTCCGCCACTGTGTGAGTTGACGGGCTCGCGCAGAATCGCGAGTTAGCGCGAGCCCGTCAACTCACTCGGCCGGAGGAGCCTGGATTTGTTTTGTTCGTTTCTCTTGAAAACAAGTGACTGGGGTTAAGAAAGTGGTATACCATTTTATTTATTTCAGAAATTTCTACAAAATCTGTATGCAAAACATTTTTCTCTCGTCTTATCGTTTTCCCGTAGCATCAATGTGAACAAATAAAAGATAAACTTTTTTTTAAATTAAATTATATCAGAAAACTTTGCGAACAAAAAATTATTGTTCGTCGAATTTACTCGTCAAAGAGAAGAAAAAATATTTATGATAACAATTTTCAGCTAACCCAATGATAATAAATATTTTAATTTGTTTTGTTGTGTTGATAGCTGATAAAAAAATTAAGTAATAGCAAAAGAATAATACGGCCACGCAGACCAAAGGCGCATATCTCAAAATGAATAAATACATTTTTCGGGAATTTCAGTTATAGCCTTTCGCTGACTGTCCATTACAAGGACAAGGAACCGTTTTCCGACCGAGTGAGTTGACGGGCTCGCACCAACTCCCAACTCTGCGCAAGCCCGTCAAGTCACTCGGTCGGCGAAGCTCTCGGACTGTTATCTTCTTTTCTCTCGAAAACGAGTCGACATATCTGAAAATGTCTCATGACTTGTTATTTTTATTACAAATTTCGAATGTAAAAGATTTTTTTTATGACCCATGGTTCTACCATAGCCACAATGTTAGAAAATAAAGTGTAAACTTTTTTGAAAAATTAAATTGTATCGAAAAAGCTTGATAACGGAAATTTATCGTTTTGTATTTATTTATTCATCTGTTACCCTTCCGGACGAGTTAATCGACGAAGGATGAACTTCCGTTATCAAGCTTTTTGGATATAATTTAATTTTTTTTAAAATTTTACACTTCATTTTCTAACATTGCCGCTATGGTAGAACCATGGGTCATATAAAAATCTTTTACATTCAAAGTTTGTAGGAATTTGTAATAACGATAACAAGTCACGAGACATTTTCAGATATGAAGACTCGTTTTTGAGAGAAAAAAAGATAACAGGCCAAGGGCTTCGCCGACCGAGTGACTTGACGGGCTTGCGCAGAGTTGCGAGGTGGTGCGAGCCCGTCAACTTACTCGATCGGGAAACGGTTCCCAGTGCTTGAAATTCATTATCAGCGAACAGCTATGCTCAAAATTTAGGCGAAATTGTTTTATTTGTGTTGAGAGATGCGCACTTCGAATGCGGGGTCTCAACATTTTTTTGCCGTTTATTTATTCATTAATTAGCGATAAACTCAACAAAATCAATGAAATCCTTTGTTATCTTCAAGTTCGCTGAAATTCCAACACAAATATTTTTTACCCTCCCGGACG
Source organism: Tromatobia lineatoria (assembly GCA_949699805.1). NCBI lineage: Eukaryota > Metazoa > Arthropoda > Insecta > Hymenoptera > Ichneumonidae > Tromatobia > Tromatobia lineatoria. The sequence continues at coordinate 12,596,724 of OX453044.1, forward strand.
AGTTAGTCGACGAAGGATAAATCTCCGTTAGCAAGCTTTTTGGATGCAATTCAATTTTTAAAAAAAGTTTATACTTTATTTTCTAACATCGCCGGTATGGAAAAACCACGGGTTATTGAAAAAATCTTTTACATTCGGAATTTGTAGAAATTTGTAATAAAGATAACAAGTCATGAGACATCTTTAGATACGACGACTCATTTTCGAGAAATAAAAAGATAAAAGGCTCCTCCGACCGAGTGACTTGACGGGCTTGTGCAGAGTTCCGAGGTGGCGCGAGCCCGTCAACTTACTCGGTCGGCGGAGCCTTCGGCCTGTTATTTTTTTTTCTCTCGAAAACGAGCCGTCGTATCTGGAAATGTCTCATGACTTGTAAGCTTTATCAAAAATTTCTACAAATTTCAATGTAAAAGAGTTTTTGTATGACCCATGGTTCTGCCATAGCTGCAATGTTAGAAAATAAAGTATAAACTGTTTTTATAAATTAAATTGTATCGCAAAAGCTTGAAAACAGAGAACTATCCTCCGTCGATTAACTCGTCCGGAAGGGTAACAGATATATAAATAAATAAAAAAGGATAAATTTCCGTTATCAAGCTTTCTGGATACAATTTAATTAATGAAAAGACATTTATTATTTGTCGACTTACTTGTCAAAGAGAAAAAAATATTTATGCGTCAGATTGAGTGAAGTTTTACAGTTTATGTTTGGTAAAATAATTCTCGTTTATTGAGATACAATAATAACATGATGCTTACAAAAATAATGATATCGTAATAATGATAATTACGATATGAATTAATAAACGAATTCGCGCGCTAATCGGGTGTCACACTACGTGAGCGCAGCGAACCTACAGCCGTACCGGCTCAACCCTGTTCCCTCCCCTCTCTTGCCGAGCAGACGTCGTAGAGAGAAGACAATCAGTAGAAGCGCATCGACATACAACAAAGCGTGCTGTGCGGATGACAACTGATTTGCAGTTACCTTCGCAATCACTTGATAGTCGTTCAGTCAATTTGGACTATATCGAGTGTTTGTTATGTCAGAAAGACGAAAGAAAAAAGCTTTTGAAGTTATTTTAAATAAGCGTTTAAGTTTTAGAAGAAAGTGTTCATTTAGTAGTGGATGTTTCCGAAAAGAACAATGGAAACCTTTACTACGGAGTCGTCAGGGATTAAATACGGATTAGTGAACGATCACGGAAAAAGTAACCTTCAAAAGGCGAAATTTCTAATCGCATATCTACCGATGCCGGACCACCGTTATGCCGTACATGTGGTAAGAAACATGAAACATTTTTGCATCGAATACATTCTTAGATATAGTTGCTTTTTTATAAATATTTGCAGTGAATCATTAATATCACGATGTTTACAGGTGTACATTGTGTAAAACTTTGCAGATATGAGCTATTCTTTGTCTATTCAGCCACTTTTTTCGGTCCCTCCCACGATATGTTTTATCATTTGCCAAATTGTAGCACTACCGAAAAGTATTCTCTGTGATTTTTTCCACATTCTTAAATCAAGCCATTTGGAAAATTATCAGTTTTTTTTAAATCTATGTATCTCAGAAAATATTTGTCATACAGGAAAAATGTTGCGACAAGAAAGTTGTAGTTTTCCATGAACTCTATAATTCATTTTCTAAAATAATTGAATCGACTTTAAGAAGTTGATTTTTTGCTACAAAATATAGAAAATATTTTTCCTCTCTCAAAAAACACTTTTTCGTTTTCATTGCGAAAATTACAGAATCTCCGGGAAGATTCTACGGAAAATCGCTAGAGTGGCACCGCCTCGCGTTTCGCAGGAACAAAAAAATGCAAATAAAATACACAAAAATCCCCTTCCGTTTTCGATTTTATTGAACTTGAAAATTCGTTTCCGGTTAAATTTGCTTTCGATTTGCCCTCATTTTTCTAGCTCATCATAAATTAATATATATATAATTAATGAGCTTCACGTTCTTATTTGTTTCACCGAAATTTGTTTTATTGTTTTTTCAAACACCCTAACTCAACCAAAAAAAAATCCCAGAACTAGTCTAAAAATCAGTTCCAGTGCTTATAACAGATACACAACATTAAAATTTTTTTGAAATTTTTCCTGGCAAACTACGCCATGCTTTTCATTTTTCATTTAAACTATAATATCACGGAAACGATTGATCTTATCAACATCTCTTAAAAACGAAAATGTGCGTTTCTTCATGGCCCATAACAAAAAAATTAATTTGAAATTAATCGTGTAATTTCAATATTTATATGCTATATTTTACGGCAAAACTAATGAAAATATATATATATATTTTTTTTTGCGGAAAGGTCGTTGAATACTGGTATCGATATTTTTTTGCCGTAAAATATAGCATATAAATATTAAAATTACACAATCAATTTTGTGTAATTTGAATGCATGTGCTGATTTTTAGACGCATCTGTCAAATCTTGTCATCGTATGGAAGTGTGCTGTTTTTGTCAAGTGGCGAGTCGAACACAGAGTCATCTGAAGAGACATGTGCTGATTTTTAGGCGCAGCTGTCAAATCTTGTCATCGTTCAAAAGTGTGCTCGTTTCGTCAAGTAGCGAGTCGAACACAGAGTCGTCTGAAAAGACATGCGCTGATTTTCGGGCGCAACAGTCAAACCTTGTCATCGATCAGAAGTGAGCTGTTTTCGTCAAGTGGCGAGTCGAACACAGAGTCATCTGAAGAGACACGTGCTGATTTTTAGACGCAGCTGTCAAATCTTGTCACCGTTCAGAAGTGTGCTGTTTTCGTCAAGTAGTGAGTCGAACACAGAGTCATCTGAAGAGACATGTGCTGATTTTCAGGCGCAGCTGTCAAATCTTGTCCTCGTTCAAAAGTGTGCTGTTTTCGTCAAGTAGCGAGTCGAACACAGAGTCGTCTGAAAAGACATGCGCTGATTTTCAGGCGCAACAGTCAAACCTTGTCATCGATCAGAAGTGTGCTGTTTTCGTCAAGTGGCGAGTCGAACACAGAGTCATCTGAAGAGACACGTGTTGATTTTTAGACGCAGCTGTCAAATCTTGTCATCGTTCAGAAGTGTGTTGTTTTCGTCAAGTAGCGAGTCGAACACAGAGTCATCTGAAGAGACATGTGCTGATTTTTAGGCGCAGCTATCAAATCTTGTCATCGTTCAAAAATGTGCTGTTTTCGTCAAGTAGCGAGTCGAACACAGAGTCGTCTGAAGAGACATGTGCTGATTTTCAGGCGCAACAGTCAAATCTTGTCATCGATCAGAAGTGTGCTGTTTTCGTCAAGTGGCGAGTCAAACACAGAGTCATCTGAAGAGACACGTGCTAATTTTTAGACGCAGCTGTCAAATCTTGTCATCGTTCAGAAGTGTGCTGTTTTTGTCAAGTAGCGAGTCGAACACAGAGTCATCTGAAGAGACATGTGCTGATTTTTAGGCGCAGCTGCCAAATCTTGTCATCATAAAGAAGTGTGCTGTTTTCGTCAAGTAGCGAGTCGAACACAGAGTCATCTGAAGAGACACGTGTTGATTTTTAGACGCAGCTGCCAAATCTTGTCATCATAAAGAAGTGTGCTGTTTTCGTCAAGTAGCGAGTCGAACACAGAGTCATCTGAAGAGACATGTGCTGATTTTTAGGCGCAGCTGCCAAATCTTGTCATCATAAAGAAGTGTGCTGTTTTCGTCAAGTAGCGAGTCGAACACAGAGTCATCTGAAAAGACATGCGCTGATTTTCAGGCGCAACAGTCAAACCTTGTCATCGTTCAGAAGTGTTTTTCCGCACTGTACGCATTGAAAGCATTCTAGGCACATCATACGCGATTGAAGCATCTTGAACGCACTATGTGTAACAAACATCGTGTTTTGAGGTTACTTTGACAGCATATGGCCGTGTCTTAGTATCGCTGAAAGTGGCTGCATCACGCTGTAGCGCGTCTTGGCTGACTACGACGCGAACTGATACTGCAGTGGGGCCGGCTGCACACAGAGCGCGCTGTAGTCAAGTTCTGGATGTCGCGCGCGTTAGTCGGTAAGGTAGAATAAGATTTTTTTAGTTCGAACTTAGCGGCGCTGGGGTCACGTCGGTTTGGAAAATCGCCTCCAGCTTCCCCTTAAGCAAAAAATATGCACGTTGTCCACCGAGACTGACTTCAAAATCTAAGAAGTCTACAAAGTGGAAACGAAATCGTTTCAATCCGCCGATTAAGACACCTTGTGTTTCTATTTTGAATGCCGCTTTTTTTCTTGAATCTTTACTATACCAGTTATCAGGTATCGCTTTTTCAATTGAGAAAAAGGAATTAATGTAATTAATCCTTTCAGCACATTTTGATTGAAATTCGTTTATCTGCGTTACCAACTTCTGATTAAGAATTATAACATTCACAGAAAAATATACACCTTCTTTATCAAGGTTTGCACAGAAAGACATGTGCAATATCGTCCTAATCCGCCGTTTGTAACAATTACTCTAATCTTCCACGTGTAATGATAAAAATAACCATGATTGCAATATGGGTTTTTACATTTTACATTCTTCCTATTTTCTATTTTTATAGAGCTTCCTCAATAAGGAAGCCAGAATCGATCAACATACTTCTTCATAGCTCGATAATAAGTGGAAAATGATAAGGAAGCAATAACAAGGGTTCGCACCCGTTTCATTATTTTGTTAATCCCCGTTTTTAATTATTATAAAAAGACGCCATTTTCGGAACCAGAACTGAAGCTGTACCTCTCAAGCAAAAAATATGCACCTTGTCAACCGTGAGTGACTTCAAAATCTAAGAAGTCAGCAAAGTGCAAACGAAATCGTTTCAATCCGCCGTTTAAGACACCTCGTTTTCTTTTTGCAACCGCCGGTGTTTTTTTTCTCAAATCGTCGTTATACCGATTATCAAGGATCGTTCGATCGCACTCGAAGAGTGGCGCGAGCGGCGTACATGAACAGTTGTCTTCCGGTCTTTCAGAGGCTGGCGAATGCAAGTATAAGAAAGCCACAAGTTGAGTGTAGATTGCCGGGAGGCGATAATGGGCTCCCCGCTAGGACGCGACGTACCTCCTGCCTACTACCTATTATACCTACTACGTTCTATCTATATATCCAACACGTTTTATAGATACAACCAGCCACTATACCACACGAATGTGAGCCTCTTTCCCCTCGATCTCTGTCTCGTTGCACTTATGGTGGAGGAACTAGAATGCGAGAAAGGAGAAGGAGAAGTGGCAGGCGGAGGTGGTGCAGTTGGTCGAGAATACATGAGGAAGATGCCGAAGAACAGGGAAGAGAAGAAAGAACCAGAGAAGCCTGAAGCTACGCTGGTTATGCGGCCAGTGGCTCCCATTCAAGATCCCCTTCGCATAATTGGACCTTCTCTCATTATTATAATTTGGACTCACCCTTAATCTGCAAATACGCAACCAGATCATAGTTTAACCCTTTAAAGGCACTATTTTTCCTCAGATTGAAACCATTTTTAACTCATTTCTGAAAATTATTAATGAGTTTTGTAGTTTCGGAAATGACAAATGTATGAATCAAAGGGTTAAAGTGATTAGGGAGACTCAATAACCTAAACATTTTATAAGAAGTCAAATTTTCTTCATGATAACCTTCTGCTAAAAAAAAATCTTACATTTAAATTTTATTTAGGTAGTCTTGCACATTGTATTTATTTCGTATAAGTTTGAAAAAACAGAGAATGAATTGCCAATACTCCTTGATGGTTTAAAAGGCAGAAAAATTTTGTACACATTAAAGGTAGTGGAAAAATTAATTTTGCATAATACTTATTCTAATATGTTGTTAAGAAATTCATGAAAAAAATATTGTTCAACAAATTTCTTGAAAAATAAACTTTTTTATTTATATGAAAATGATTCGTTAATTTTTCTGTACACGTATGAATTTTTTCAGATTTTTTAATTCATTTTGAATTTTGTCTTCTTTCACTAATTTTTTGTACAAACTTATTTCTGCGTAGGCTGAAAAGTGTAACGTTTTTAGTGTAGAGTAATTCGGTGTAGAAATGCTCGCGTGTTCAGTCGTTCAGTGTACACTTTTTGTGTAGATTTGTCTTCGTGTGGATTTCGGAAATATGCAATTGTTCCGAAGCCTGCCAATTTTTCGAGATAGCAAAAGATTTCACTTGTGATCTCATCTAATCTAATCCAACAGCTGCACAAAATCCTCAAGATTTGGTGCGGTTTTATAAGACATAACACGATGTTTTGTAATTTTCTGAAATCTCATGACTCTTCCGATATTCTTCAAGATTATGTAAAATTTCATAAAATGTCTCAACATCTAAAAAAATATCTAAAACTTTCAGGGCTTTCTCCATATTAATATAATGTCTGTTCCTCATGTTCGCCCAGATTTCAAGAGTGGTTAACCCTTCCAACTTGACAATGAATCTCTTCAGTTGGTATGACTCTTGCATCCTGAGATTCAAGATATGTCAGCTTAGGTCATATCCAATCGAGTACATAAATCCAAGTCAACTTCTTAGCGTTGTCTTCATGGACCCCGAACATGGTCGCAATTCGAGACCGTTGTAATCTGTCTTGTCTGAAAAAGTTACATTTGGACCACCTCGTAAATCCACTCCTGAAATACAGCTAATATGGCGTGAGAGACTCATAACTTCATTTCCCCTTTCCAATTCTTCCAATTTTCTACGGCTCCCTGACCATCGTACCCGAAGATAGGAGGAAAAAAGTAGTAGGGTTTGATTGGAGATAGGAATTAACGAAGCCACGCACGAAACGCCCAACTCGGTTGGGCGTGTGGCAAACTTCTTCCTTTCTACCTTCTCATTCCCCTTTATCTTGTTTCGCCCAGCTCTGCTTCGATGCCTCGGTCTACCGACATCATCTTCAGACGCGACTATCCACAAGGCTATTATTGATCGTAACTCGCCCAGCTAGACTCTCACTCTCATCTCGTGTCATCTCAGTTTTCCTTCAACTTCTTCAGCACCTTTCTCCTCATCCCTGACCCCGCTATATTTTTCTACCTCTCGCTTTCCTTCGCCGTGAATTCTTCAGGGTTGCTCGCAAAAGGTGGCTTTCTTATCCTTCTGCCTCCAGTTCCAATTTTCCCCTCTCCCTGCCAGTCCCTTCCTTCCGGAGCGCCAACTCGACCTCTCTTCGAGCCTGAAATAAGTTTGTTAAGGAAGACGCGACGACGGGACTCCTCTTCCCCTGAGTTAGCTAACTCCCGGAGGAACTACCCTTGATTCACGGGCAAGATATGCTCTTCTTCGCTTTTTTATTCTCCCTCTGCCTTTCCCTTCTTGCGGTCCATTCACTCTCTGTTGCTTTTTCTCTGTTAAGAGCAACCTACAACGAAAGCTTCGTCGTAGCTCTTCTTGAATCTTTCTATAGTAGACATCGCTAAAGCTTCTTTCCTGAAGATCAGAGTTTGGATGGCTGTGGAATGTGTACGCTCACATGTTCCAAAAGTTATGTAACCATTTCTGCTAACAAGTGACGTTTATGTACGTCGCTTGATGTTGCTCTTTTCGTGTTAATAGCAACCTTCAATGAAAGGTTCACCGCAGTCCTGCTTGAATCTTCCCATAAAGGACATTGCTGGAACTTCTCATTTGAATAATGAAGTTCGGATAACTGTAAAAGTATGTAAGCTTACATGTGCCCGAAGATACGTAACGAATTCTGTTCACAAGTGTTGTGCCGTTTATTTACGTTGCTGAAGGTTACTTTTTTCCTGTTGAGAGTTACCTACAACGAAAGCTTCATCGCAAACTTCTTTGATTCTTCCAGTGGAAGACATCGCTAAACCTTTTTCTCTCAAAAGGATGACTGTATAAATATGTAAGCTTACATGTACCCAAAGACCTTTAACTAATTCTGCTAACGTGTCGCGACGTTAGTTTAGCACCGAATCGCCTCGATAAATATGTGATAAGTATCAGTTTCTTCAATCAGAAGACTGAGTTAGTTGAACTTGTGAAAGTATTTCGCCGTTCCTAGGACATTGTAATCTCCATACCAGACCACAGCAAAAAGTTGCTGTTTTCTCAGTCTGTTCAACGGCCTCAGGTATGACAGGCGGCGCGAGGGAACGTGTCTCCTTTTTCGGCGACCCTCGCCACGTTCGTGAACTCTCGCTTTCGTAGACAGTGCGTATTACACACCAGACACTCTCACCGTTTCTCGTCTAGATGTCTATCTCGAGGTTTATAAGAAGCAGCGTCAAGCAGTGAATTAGCAGCAGGTGGAAGAGGCAATAGTGGTATGCTTTTCGCGTAGTAGACCTTGGCAAGTTCTCGGTCGACCGCGCCATCAGGTATACGAAGCTACTCTTCATCGGTTTCTTCTTTTTGTTTGTCATTCTTATCTTCTTTCGGGCTGAGCCAGCAGTACTTGGAAACGGACTTTGTATTCGGGAAGCGAACTGTAATGCTGTAGGAATGGTAATTTGTCGGTGCCATATTAGAACTCACGACTTTACCGCTGTGATCCCTGTGTAGGCGCCATATTGATTGCTAAAACAACATTTAGATGTCTTCAAGTATTTGTCCCTTGGACTATCGGCTCCTGTTAATGGAATGGTGATTCATCCGTGCTGCATGGTAACCCGCCCTGTTACCTATATGATCTTTACGAAGACTATATTGATATCCATAGAAAAATATAAACAACTTCATGCTATAAATACAATGAATCATTGGTAAAACAGAATAATCATAGCGCTATTCAAGACTGTTGCCTTATAGGAAGCATCGTCAAGGTATTAGCTGTGTTATTCGCTATAAGTTTGCGTTATAACATACTTATATTGCTTGTCGTTTGAACCCAAAATGAATTGGGATCAGAACATTAGTTGCAAATGATAAAACGTTAACTATATAACCCACACGAATATTCTACCAGGTGTAATATCTACCGATAGCCATTATTCGTTCATCTTACCACCATTGGACCCAAATCATCAGCAGTTTAGTTCATTTGTCGGCGCCATATTGAAGATCACTATATCGACCGTAACGATGATCCACTTACCCACTTACAGTGTCTGCGGCTTTGAATCCAAACTGTACCACATTCACGTCGATACTGCTATGAAAATGGTAAGTCATCGGCACAGTATTGGTTACGACAAAACTGCTTCAACACCATCCGGTACTAAGGTCGACACCACAATTTGTTCGCCCATTCATCTTCTTCTTTCGATGACCGACCCGATATTCGAGTACCAGAGCTTTGAATTAAAGTTCACCAGGGAGTGTTAAGAGCATCGCAACCGCAGATCACCAGAGTAATATAAAGTGCATCGAGCACAATCTACCGCAAAAGCAATTTCTTCCACAGTTTCACTATCGAGATGCAGTGTATTGTGGTATGGGAAGGTGCACTCAGAGGTCGAAGGGATGTCTGATGAGTAAGAATCGAGATGCTGTTACCTCGGAACTAGTTTATAAGGGTTATACTGCCTACTGTACATCCCAGACAGATAGAAGCATTCTTTTCTTGTTTTCCTTTTCGCTTCGCTTCGTTTCGCTTCATTCCTACCGGGTAATATAATAAACGTGATGTAGCAGCAGGCGCAGCCGGTGCTCGAGAGGTTTCCAACTGGACTCTGTGCACGTCTGAGGGCAGCCGCAGGGAGTACGAGTCCGGCAAAGGGTGGGGAGATGCCTGGGCGAGGCTCAAATTGCTCTCATTTCCCCAGGCCTCAACTCCGTCTCTGTCTCTTTTGCTATTAAATCAAAGCGAGTGCCAGAGAAAGACAAGGGCAAGGGCAAGGGAGACTGCATAACGCAAAAAGCTCGTGGCGTGGGCACTTGTAGGTAATGCAACAAGAAGAGCCCAGTGTGAGTCCCACATCGGGTTTCTCCGCAAGGTAAACCCAACCAGCCTTAGCTGGACAAGTTTTTACCTTCCGTTTCTAGCTGTCCTATATCACGTGTAACCCTTAAGTTGAAAGTCAGAAGCTGCTACGTTCATCTCTGCGTCTAACTAGCTTCCACGTCTTCTTCCAGAGCTTTGACTTCAACGGTGACGAATCCAAACTATGTTCACGACCACCCGAAAGGACCATTACGATCACCTGGATCTGTCGCGTGATACTATTGCTTACAATCTCCTAGGAAAGATCTAGCTGTAGGTTGGATATCGGGTATGAAATGTTCCTTCTCGATTTTCCACGGGACGAACGTTAAAAGCAACGATGAGGAGCGAAATCCAGTAGCAGGAAGAGTGACTGCGGCTAAGGGGCTTTGCCGGGACATTAAAGCGGCTGATCCTACAGAAGGAGACCTGCTAGAGATTCCTGCTAGCGTAATGCTGGGACGTACGCGAGGATTCTCAGGCCTGAATCTCTGGCTGACGTCGTCAAGTACCGGCTTACACCCAATAAACGTGATTCGCTGTGGGAAGCACCGAGCTAAGGTACTCAGGAAAATGTTGTTTGTGAATCCCCTGCAAAGGTCTGATGGCAACAATTGACATAGTACATCGGCCTTTATCACTTTTATTTCTCTTTCGTGGTTCTGAATTTCTTGTTCTCTCTTAGCAGCAGAAGCTTCTAGCGTTTTCCATTCATATCTTCGGATAAGACAATCCACGTACTTCTCCGTTGTATTTAGACCTAACACTTGACCCACTTCTCTCTTGGCCAACTATAAAAGTGGAACATATTTCTATCAATGGACCCTTAAGTTGAAGAGAATGATCCATAAAGTGTCTGCAATCCTTTAGTTATGCAGATAGTCATTGACCTGGAAAAGATATCGGACTTCGCCACTGTTATTCCTTATCGACCTGCTACATTTTTCCTTGGCGTTTACTTCAAAACAGTCGAAGTAAACGGTATCGTTCATTCATAACCTTAAAAGAGTCTGGAATCCCGTCTCTTGTTTTTAGACCTAACACCCGACCGACTAGCTGTAGATCCTAGAGTTGACCCAAAGTGTCTGACTCTCCAGATTCAATCCTCCAGTCCGAACGGACGATTCATAAAATACACCAGGCTCTCGAAAATCTATATAATCGTCTTTTCCTGTCTACAGTAAGACGTCTCTTTTTATCCCCAGTTTTTTACCCGAACCGTGACGTTTACCCGTGAAAAATGGTCCCTAATTTGACAATGGGCAATATATATAAAAAAGAAAACGAAAGCAGGGTGTAAGGTGGGAAGCAAGGTTTCGAGAACGAAGTTTGGCTAGCGATATATCAAAGCGAAGAGAAGGAGGAGGGGTAGAAGGACGACGACGACTACGCCTAGCCCTCGTTCGTCTCGCGCAACCAACTTTTACCGTTTAATAAGTCGGTGCTATTTTTCACCCACAGGCTGCTTGAGCTGCCACCCAGAGGGTTGAGTCGCAACCCCTGACGTTCAAACGGCACACTATACTCATCTCCCTCCAACTCGTTTCCTTCGCCTTTCACTAATGGCACGAGCCGTAGATTCCCTCACCAAATTCAAGTTGGACTCGTTTTCGATGGCAGGGAATGTACTTGGCTTCGAGTTAGCGAGGTCACGTTCTGGCAGGCAGGTGCATCTCACGTATCTACACCTTCCTTCACTCGACTTGACTTCTCTTTTCTGATGACTTCAAGGTGAAACGCACTTACCGATCACCAACGAACGCCTGCCTTAATCGCTCACGTGGAGCCGGTACTTGTTCCACTAGCTGCTTAACCTGCTGGACTATCCTCATAATCCCACTCTTGATTCTCGTGACCAGCTTTTATCCGGCATCTTCGCTAAGGTCTTGTTGCAGGTTCTCCTTTCCCGCGAATTTAATCAAACTGGGTAGAAATCATTGGTTTGTTCTCGATGACCTGTTTTGCCATTTTTCTGGTACAATTAACATTGATTCTTGGGATTGAAGTCATTTCTGCGTTGGTGACGATGAATTCCAAGTTTTTGTTGTCAAAAGCTCATGTTGCCGTAATTTGGATTATGTTCTTGTAATACCTTAACTCAATGGTAATGCGTATATGTGTCCACTTGTTGAAGTGTGGGAGGTTGTTTGAGGCTTTAAACCATCCTTTGAGCAGATGTGTGAGATCTGTGTTGACCTCTATCGCAAATGAGAATAAGTTAATCCAATCCCACATTACTACACTGGGTAAGAAAAAAAATCATTATTCTTCTTTGACTTTGGCTGAGTATTTATTAAATTAATGTTATGATGCTTCGACGATAAAAGCATGTAGTCTTTTTTTATTTCTTTGATGGAAATTTGGCAAACCGTAACTCGGGTCTGAGTCGACCGAGTTACGATTTGTCAAAAATCCCATGCGAGAGGCAGTTATTCGTCAAAGTGGATAAAGATGGTCGCACTTTTTGTTTTCATGTGTATCTTCTTTTTTCTAATTCTTCATTATCATAATATATGAACCGTGATGTCAAGTTTTGCACAAAACTAAAGAAATAGTTAAAATGACTGTGTGGTAGTTTTCTCAACAACATAAGATTTTGGATCGAAGAAATCACGGCAACCTATTGCGAAGGTTGAGTAAACCTTCACTCAACCTTCGCAATAGATCGCATCGCATACCGCGAAGAGGTTCAGTCATCAAAATTTCTGCTGTGTCCATTTTTTTCTCAGGAAACAAAAATATGTTTTGATCGGACGATTTAATCTTGGCACGCGAATCCAATAAAAGTTTATGTATTCGGGTGATGCAGTGGATGATACAATGGTAAAAATAAGAATTCACGCACGATTTCATAACGACTATGATAAGTTTTTAGATTGCAGAAGAAGGACATGAGAACTGGCCTTTCTTGAATCGGCTAACGAGGCGCATTCCCTGCGCAGAATCAACGAATTAATAGAGAAGTAAGGTGGAATTCTGACGGAGCCATGCTGGAAAAGAGACGTCAGGTCAGGAGAAAAAACAAAGGGAGACGAGAAAGGAGGATGAGAGGAAGAAAGGAGGATGTGATCGGGGAGCAAAGTGGCCCTGCGGATATCGAGCTTCAGCTTTCGCTCGCCGTTCTCGCTCGGAAATGCCGTCTTCCCAACATCGTTGAATTCGTGCTTCACTCTGAGAGACTCGACTACTGCTCCCCGCCGCTTTTGTTGCTGCTAGCGCGCCACCTCGGTGTGTGCTACTCCCCATCCAGTTCTTGATGTCGGTAGACGACCGGGATAGAAATGGAAAGCGGAATTCGTGGTGAATTTCAATGGCTCGCGAGTTCGTGCCTGGAAAGCTTCTAGCGCGATCGAGAAAAGCCTTTCCCCGCCCCTCTACTGGCGCCTGCTCGATTCCCTTACCCCCACAACTTTCCCTGGAAAGTTTCGAGCTTGAGAATCCGAACTCAGCCAGTCCCTTTCACCTTTCGTCGATTCGATAAGACCGACCAAGTTTTCGGCTTCCCTTTGCTCCTCCATCTTCTGCTCTCTGATCTTTCCTCTGGCGACTATCGCACTTTCCTTTCAGACAATAGCGACTTACTTTTATCTGCGTTGCACTTTTTTTCTCAAATTTTTCGCCGCAATGTGGTAGATTTTTAATGTATGGTTGCTAAAAATAATCAGTGAATATATTGTTTGCTGATATGTGTGGGTTAAAAATGATCGTTAGTTTGTCAGTATTATCACTTTTTCACTGCACTCATATTTTGTATATTTGTGGAAAATTTTTTAGGGTTCTTCAGGAGTTTTAGTTCCGTGAATCTATTCGTATTCGAGAATGAAAGAAATGTACAAGGAGAATACAATGAAAAAAAAAATACATACCGATAAGTTTTTAAGTTGTTAGATGCATTTTTGGTTAAGCATTTTAACTAAAATGAGTGAATTTTTTCAAATAACATCGTAATAGTCTATTTATTTATGACATCATTAATTATTTTTCTAGTTCAATGTAACAATTTTTTTCGTATCTCGAATTTATCAGAATTTTCAGGATTTTCTGTAGAATAAAAAAAATCCGGCAATGAAGATCTCGAGTATTTAAACAGTAGAATGAACGTTGCTTTTTAACAATTGCATGATATCATTATTTGGTCAGATTTTCGGATGGCTCAAATATTTTATTCTCGTGGCATCGTAACAGAGTCCAGAATTTTTCATATTAGCTTGAGTCTGAAGAAAGAAGTACTATCAATGAACTTGCGCAATTTTCGAAAAGAAAACGTGTCAGAATACCTGGCCTTGTACGAAATTAAGCCGTTTCGGGGCAGTCAAGGAGTTACGCTCTTTAAATATATCTATATTATTTTTTTCTTCATCCCATTCTCACCAATTTGCTGCTTCTCCTTGGCCGCAGTTATATTTTACCTTCACTGCTTCGCCTTTGCGTGCTTAAGTAGTCACGGCTCACGTGAACTGCACGTTAAATGGAACGTTTGGTCGGCAACCTTAGGTAGTTTGTTTTGTAGGCGCTTTTTCTTCATTTTTGCCTTGTAATTTGTAACTTTACGCAATTCTAATTTAGCCTTACAACTCTGCTTTAGCTTTTGAACTCGTTAAACTTTTTTTTTTTTTAAGTTTTTGCACAAGAATTTACCTTCGCAAAGTAAAGAAAAATCAAAGGATTCAATGACTGAGTACATGACATGTACATGAGCCATCCAAATTTTCATTGCTTCCACTTTTTTATCAGTATAGGAAATGAAAATGTGATTTGATTCAAAGTTTCAATTCAAAGTTTAAGATTGCAAGTTACGATAAAATTTCCCAGATTTTGAGAAGTCATGAATTTTTTATACTACGTTGTAATCTGAAAACAATTTTACAAAATCAAAAGGATTGCATACGATTATGGAACGACTTCATGAATTTTTATGAGTTTGTCGAAAATTTTGGAGATTTCCAGGAATTATCAAGATTACATATGATTTTATTTCACTCGGTACGAGAAGCGAGGTTTTATGAATGCGCCGCGTGCATTAATCCTCATTTTCTAATCTTATCAAATAATAGTATATTACGATACGAGTGCGATTAAAATTTTTCTGACGGGGATAAGTTTTTGTTTGTAATCACACGAATTGAGCATTAAATTTCGTACGATACTCGTGCCATAAGCGTTTCATCAACTCGTGTGACTGGAACACTCACCTTCGGCTCGAACTACAAACTAACACTCATCAGAAAAAGGTTTATCGCACTAGTATCGTAAAGTACTACGTGAGGCTTGCCCTATTTGTTGCTATGTGTTCTGACACATAGCAACAAATTCTCAAGATATTTCTCAAGCTCATAAGCGATTTCAGAATACGTAGGGTTTTAAAGATTACGGAAATAGTATTCACTAAAATCGACTTTACAGGAAAAATGAAAATTTTGTGTAATTTTGATAAGATGCGCATAATTCGGTTATTCTAACCGAACTGCTTCATTTCATCGTATTACAACTTTTCATGTATTTCTTACGTTACATAATATTCCGGATTACTTACACAGTTTTGAAGTTTTTCAAGATTTCCAGGATTTTTAAAGATTTCTAGGGATTTTCAAGATTTCCAGGATTTCTAAAGATTTCTAGGATTTTCATAAGATTTTCAGGATCTCTTGAGGTATCTAGAATTTCTAAAGATGGACTATCCAATACCTTGGGTACTTATAATTTTCATAAATCTTAGGATTCAGAATGGCGTCTGCCAAGTTGAATTTCATGTCCAATTTTTTATCGAAATAGTCTGAAACTAATCCGATGAAACATCGCGAACTGAATGGGTCTTGCAATCTCACTTTTTTTCCTCACTAAGCAACTTTTTATTTACGAACAAATTAAGGAAATCCTCTAATCCGGTTGAGCCAGCATCTCCATCTCCTCAAGGAGCAGCCCGATGAATGAAATTTCGGAGGATCGTCCTCACCAGTCGATCGAATAATTTATAGGTAATCGAGCGGCGCAATTTCAAAGTTTTCTTCATTCTGCTAGGATAGCGTGCACCATAGTCACCTAAAGTGTCTGGAAGAGGGACGACCCTCTCAAGACCCGCCGCAGTCGCGCTTAAGGAGGATAACGACAAGGACAGAAGAAAGCATATCGAGTCGCACGAAATGTTGGCTAGTGAAAGCTACAGGGATTTTCCAACGACGGGAACAGCGACGAACAGGAGGAAGAAAGAGAGAGTTCCAACCCCGTAGGATTTACCATAAGAATGGTTGCCATTATTCGCATAGATCCGAGGTGGGTGATAGCGGCAGTCGGGCGAGAAGGAGAGCCCGAGTCGAAAATGGCCAAAGCCAGCTAAGGGGCTGGTGACAGATGCTCTGTATGCAAATTCACGCGAGACTTCTTCGTCTTCCTTCCTCTATTCCCTGGTTGGAAAAGCCACTATGCTCCAGTATCCCAACACCATACACACGTGAAGCCATGTTATTTCCTCCGCTTCCTCATCTTCTTTTTCTCCTTTCAGAACCCTGAAGAACCTCATTTTTCTTTTGTCTCCTTGACGCCTTAGGACTCGAGCTTGTAAAGGCTCTTCATGAGATATAATGAGTTAATGTACGTTTTGCCTGAAATTCTATTTATCAGTTTTCGGTAAAGTTTTATCATTGGCTACATAGTCTCTTTCACACAAAATGGTCTGTACGCAAGATCACGTAGGGACTTCTTCGTCTTCTTAACTTTATTTCCTCGTTGGAAAAGTCACTATGCACCAGTATCCCAACATCATACACACGAGAAGCTATGGTATTTCCTCTGCTTCCTCATCGCTTATTTTCACTTTCAGAGCCCTGAAGAACCTTATTTCTCCTTTGTCTCCTCAGAACTCGAGTTTATAAAGGTTTTTCGAGATATAATAAGTTAATGTACGCTTGCATTAAATTTTATTTATCAGTATTTCAGGCAGTTTTATGATCGGCTAGGAAGTTACTTGCATACAAAATGGTCCGTACGCAAATTCACGTGGGACTTCTTCGTCTCCCATTCTTTAGTCTGTGGTTGAAAAAGCCAGTATACACCAGTATCCTAACACCATACACACGAGTAACTATGGCATTTTCGCTCTTCTTTTAAACTCCCAAAAACCTGAGAAACCTCATTATTATCAAAAAGTATAAGCATTCCTTTTCACATTTCATTTCGAGCTTGAATTCGAGAGATTCTTGTATATTTATTTCCATTTTGGTACATCTTGGCATCACGAAGTTACCCTTGATAAAGCCCTAGACATTCTCCCGCTGTGTTTCCCTTTCTTTCACTTCGTTCCTCCCTCTCATTTTACTGTCTTCCTCATTTCCGGAACGTTGGTGAAGGAACAAAGGCCCGAAGAAGGAGCAGACCAGCGCAGGACTAGACTCGGTGGTGTATCACGTAGAATAAAAGCGAGAGGCCGAGTGAGAGGGAATTTGAGAGCAGGGAAAGGGCGTTAATTGAAACGAAAGCCTGATGCGCCCATCACGCCTTATTCGCTCTTTTCTTCCCTTCCCTCTTCAGGATCTTCAACTACCTTGCTAAAGATTCCACTCGGCTCCAATCGCCCTTCTTACTTTTTTCGTTATATCTTCTTCTTCCTTCTTTCAGCTTAAATTCAAGAGTCCGCGGGGAAAATAGCTCTCGTTACCGCTGACGGGGAAAAGGATTATTGGTCGTCGATTCAACTGCCTTCACTCTTCTCGAGCTCCTTAAGCTTTATCCCATTTTCAGCTAGAGTCACTTATCTACCTTGGTACTTTCGTTTTTCAGGAGCTTCTTGATGAAGAATCCGGAAAGGGAGAGTATAGGGCTTTCTAACAAAAGGAATAATTTTCTCCTTTTCATGTGTTGAGACGCTCAGATTTTGTTTTGAGAACGCTCGCTGTTTTTAAGGGAGGGGTTAGGGTTTGAGCGTAGAAAACACACTTTTTTGCGATTTTTTTTTCTCAAACATGGATTGAGCAATTTTATTCGAACCTTTTGTTCATTATTGAGCATACTTTTGACAATGTTGCGTAATTTTTTCATGCAGAAATATTGAAGCACTCTGCCGGAAATTATCTGAAAATGAAAAACCATGAAAATTTAGTCTAATTATAATCAAATCTTCCCCCCAACGTTATCTGATAATTTTTTTTCTCATTTCAAAATTTTTGGCGGCCATCTAAAGTGTGAACTGTTATTTTCCACGAAAAATTCCGCCATTTTGTGGGAAACAACCTTAATGTAAAACAAAACCAATCAAGTGCACAGATTCTGTAATTTTTTCAGCAGAAAAAGTGGTATTTTTGGTGAAAAAAATTATCTTTATATTATTTTTTAGCGAAAAAGTAATATCGGTTCGCAAAATAATTTAAAAAATTTCATTAAAAAGGTGACATAAAATAACTTTTATGTTGAAAATTTTTTTTCTATGACTAATTTTTCAAGATATTGTAACGATTAGCTTAGCAATAACTTCATCTTATTCTTTTTATCGACCGATCCCCTGAATACAGAAACCGACTGACTGACTAACGATCGTCTTGACAACGCGTTGATTAACTTGACAGTCTCTGACGAGTTCCAACCAAGAATAGACGCTTAACCTTTGACACGACTTCTCTTTTTGTTAATAAATCCGCTTTCGTTACCTTTCGTTATTTATTATTTCTTCGTAAACGTAACAATATATTGACTTTGAAAAATGCCCCATTACCGTAATATTGGATTTAAAAATTTCAAAAAAATTAGGAGAGAGTACTGTCAAATAGTACTAAAATGTGTCCAATTATGGGACTAACAAAAAAGATTTGAAAAAAAGTGGCTGAATTGACGAAGAATCCCTCGTATATAAGATGTGCATTTCGTATCCAAATTTTATCCAAAATCTTGACTCTTTCTAGTAGTTCACCTGAAAAATACCAATAAATGGTGAACAAAATTCAAAGGAATTTTAGGTAATTTTCTTTAGTAACTTTTTAAGTTGTTAAAAAATTAGTGAAACTGCAGCAGCTGCTTAAAAATTATTCCCTCTTAATCCCAGACTGTTCTGTCAAGGCAGGGAACAATTCCTCGGAAACCACTAGCACCAAACCCCTTTGCAATCCCTTTTGACGATGCTCCATCGAATTTTCGTGGCCAGGAGTGAAGGAGGGTCGCTTCGAAATTAATTTAATTAGCGGTCGGTCTAGCTTCGCCCAAACTCCTGTTATATAGTCGTTAATAGCACCTGTCGCGAGACATTGGCAGCAAAGCGTGGGTATATAACAAACACAACTGACAGCTGCCTTCAAACGCCGAAGAAGTTTGATTCTTGAAGAGTCGATTAGTCAGTACCTTAGGCAAATCAAGTACCTCCTCATCTTTAACTGTACGTCAACAGTCATTTGTAAAAATGCAAAAAAAGACTACTTTTGTATGCGTAACACGCTACATTCTCATCACATTTGTAACTGGCGTGAAATTTTTATCGTGAATTTACTGGAGTACGTGACAGAGTGTACGATTAGGAATTTGAGTATTTTTTACATTTTTTACAATCTATGTTTTTCGATATAATTTGTTACGATCAGAAATGTCACGTGAGGGACTGCAAAGACAACAAAGTCCGCACTGTAATGAATTACTTTTTGTTCAGTGCTCATTGACTGGTATAAGTATCTGAAGCTATTATTTCGACCCTATTCAATCAGCCCACATAATTGTATGTATTAAAGTATCACTGAAAAGTACTCTGTGGATTTTTTCAGATTTTTAAAAACAATATTTGAAAAATTGACATTCTTTTTCAAGTCAAAATATCTTGAAATCATGAAATATTTTTTTCTGTTAGCATCTGAGCGAAATGTATGAAATAATTGTCACATTCCGTAAGTATGATTTTTTTTACTGGAAAACGAAGCAATTATTATTTTTTTCTAAATTCACTTTTTTTTATTAAAAAAATCACGGAGTATTTCTGCATGACTATGTTGACGTCTCAAGACAATTGGCGAAGTGTCTTTTTTTAAATGTAACACACGCAAAATATTTATTCTCATGAAGGAAAATAGTGGTTTCAGTAGTAATACTTTTCTTGTTGTTGTCAGGTCGACAATTAAGCAAAAAAAAATTATGTTATCCATTTCCTGTAATTTTTTCTGCATTTTTTTCATTTTCCGTGTTTATTTTCCTGTAGTTTATCCATTATACGTGTCAGTAAAAAAAAAAAAATCTCGAATTTCGTGTCTGGACTATTTGGTGACTCCCTTGTCAACGAGTCCTACCGCGAAGCACATAAGCACAGAAGGGTGTGCAGATAAAACAGCGCCTCTCGCGGTTGTCGCACCCTTCGTTTCGTTTCGCTGCGAATCTCGAATGCCAAAGCGTACTGTATTATACGCATTCATGTTATATAGTCCCAGTGTGGTATGGAAAGTGAGAATATCTATAATACAGAAAGTCTCTGTCGCCGAGAAATATGCAGCGATATTCGAGCGAAGCTCCTGGTAACACGTGCAGATAACTGGAGCTCTCTTTCTATCTTCCACTTCGCCCTTTCTCTATGTCGAATACTCACGAGAGACAATTCTGGTATTTGCTGAGCCTTTTCAGCGGTAAAAATACTTCTCGACAATGTATCGCGTTGCCCTCAAATGGCTCACGAGTGAGTATCTTTTTCTTTGGAGAAAACTATATTGCTCGAAGCACGCAGAAAAATCGTTTCGAATCCAAGTTACTTTCGCCAATTTACATACATATTTCCACAGTGGGAAGATATGACTGTATATATGTTACGTGTTCATGAATTTTGGGGGTTAACATCAATAAATAATGGGTCTCGCTGTTACTAGATGCGATAAAGTCGTGACAAAAACTCATGTACATGACTAGGTTGGACTATATACAATTTTTTGAGATTCTGCGAAGGTCTTTGGGATCTTATGAAGATCTTATGGGATTCTACAAGGGTCATATCCGATCTTATGAAGATCCTGTAAGATTCTCTGAATGTGTTATGAGATCTTATGAAGATCCTATGGGATTCTACAAAGGTAATATCGCATCGTGTGAAGATCCTATGGGATTATACGAAGGTCATTTCGGATCTTGTGAAAATCCTTCAAGATTCTGTGAAAGTCTAATGAAGATCTTTCAAGATTCTGTGAAAGTGTTATGAGATCTTATGAAGATCCAATAGGATTTTACAATAATTATTTTGGATCTTATGGAAATCATATAGGTTTTTACAAAGTTTACATCGGATCTTATGGGATTCTACAAAGGTCATATTAGATCTTATATAGATCCGGTAAGATTCTACAAAGTTCATATGTGATCTCATAGAGATTTGATCAGATCGTTCAAAGATTATATCGAATCTCATGGAGATTGAACGAGATTGCAAAGCTTATAGGGAACCTTATGGACACTTTATGGAATTATACAAAGGTCATATCGGATCTTCGACGATTCTATGGGATGAAACAAAGGTTATATGGAGTCTTATGAAGATCCTATGGAATTATACAAAATTCTGTGTCACGCTGTAAGATTCTACGATGGTTTTAATCGATTTTATGGATTTCTAAGAAGAATCTATGGGCTGCTCATGGGATAGTACAAAGGTTTTACTAGAATAATATGCGATTATACAGGATTTTACTATGATGCTATGGGATTGTATGGGTTATTGTATTAAATTAACATCGAGTTCTATGGAACGACAAGAGTTTCATACAAGATGTCATGGTTTTTTTGTAGGACAATAACCAGTCCAATGAAACCTTATGGGATCGCACTAACACATCCTGTGTAATAATAAAAATTTCTTAATTGCCATAGGACGCAGCATAGTCATTTTTCTTCACACCTAAGAAAACGTCTTTGTGTACAAATGTTTTTCACAGGCCTAGTAATAAGCATTCAATTGCTATTCGTATTACTTGGCATCCATAAAAAAATCGTATCAGCTAATCCCTTGAAAACGACATGGCACATCGAAAGTTAAAATATCGAAAACTGAAGCCGACCAATTCCGATTGGTCGTCGATGGCTTTGACATAAAGCCAACTTCAGATTGTTATAGTCTGGAGAATCACGCGTGGCGCGCTTTTGGAATTGCCGTTTTCTTTCGAAATTGTGAAATGGTATACATTTTTCTTTGGAAAATCAATTTCCTTTCCTATCTTTCATGTTGTTTCGTAAAAATAAGACATGCCAACATCGAAAGTCAATTACATCGAAACACTGAAGCAGAAATAGAGTCACCTAAGATGACCAATGTTTATAATCATGCAAGGTTCATGTTTAGCAATAAGAAGAACTAAATGGAAGGAAAGAAGTGCGAGCGAAACGAACACGTCATTGTTGCTAGTTACGGTAAAATGTTCACATCAGTTGTAGTCCTTAAAAGTTCTGAAACCCAGTACCAAATTCCCGAAGAAACCTATTCTAAAAGTTGAGAAAAACAAAAGTGAAGAAGATGGGGAAACTAAAGACGAAAGACGAGCCGAGGTGGCGAAGGGTAGAAAAGCTCTTTTACCGAGTGTCGCCAAAGTGCAGGACTCGAGACGACGTAAGCCGTCACGAAGTAGCAAACTGCGGGGACCTTGCCGAAGAGACCCCCCGATGAAATTTCATCGGGGAAATTCAATTAAGAGTAATACCGTCCGTGGTATTATTTCCGCAAGTCCAATGAGCTTTTCCAACGAGTTTTACTCAGGCAAATCCAAGCAGCACACTTTAGGCCCACGAGTCACTAGGATTATTTCTTCATTCTTCTTCGATTATTTTTAGAGCCTCCATAATTTCCAAATTATTTTGGCTACGATGATTATCGCTATAATATTTATCCGACTTCCTCACTTATTTCGCATCAGTGGCACGACTTTCTAACCTCTTTTGCATTAGTGAAAATATCCTGGAGGGTTATTTGATTTTATTCGGAATAAAAATTACAGAATTGCAATGATAATAACCGTCGGTATCATTACGTGTTTCGGAAACGAAGTCCCGCTTATTTCCTCTCACACTTTTGCCTCAGCTCTTTCTTCCGCATCACAAGTTCTCTCAATTCCGTTCCCCTGGGGAATCTCTATTAGTGCGGTTCCACTCTCCGGTTTCGTTGAGCTACCCTTCTTCTCCTTTCTCCGCTCTCTTTCTCTTTCGTGTCTCGTAAATTATACCGCTGGAAAACAACGCAAAATTCGATCGAGAAATCGTTTGAATTCCTTGTCCCTTTAGGCGGCGGACCTGTGAGACGGATAGTCTGCACGATTCTGGAATGCTAATGTCACGTGTTGCAAGACGATCACGCTGTGAACGTGGGCCAAGTGTGTGCCACGCACGTATGCTCGATCTAGGGTATTCTGCCCTCAAACAAACCTTACTTTGTTCGTTGCAGCTTTGTTTCTTTATATTTTTGGCGTGGAGTGTCACATTCAACCCCTCGCCCACTTTTCCTCGTTCCTTCATTCCCGTAATCGCCCCACACACACATTTCTCTCAGCACTTACAAACGATTATAGTACTGGACTTACCCAAAGTTTCCTCTCCTACTTTTGTGCAAAATTACAACCTTCTTCACCCTTATGATCGCACATGTTTGAAATCTTCATTTCTCTCAATCGTGAAAATCTCATGAAATATCTACAATCGAATTAAGAGTTAAATGTGCGCTGAAAAATGTTTTCACACGCAACAAAGAACTAATCGGTTGGAACAAACACTTAACTGGCTGCAATGAACAAAGTTGGTTGGGACAAGCATATTATTGTCTGCTACCGACTGATTAGTCGTAATGACTGAATGACAGGAGGCAACAACGCACGGAATGTCACTGACTGAACGTAAAACCAACTGATTGAACGTAGAAGCAACTAATTGAGCGTAGGACCAACTAATTTAGCGGAGAACCGACTGATTGAACGTAGAACTAACTGATTGAATGTAGAACAACTGATTGTACGTAGAACTAACTGATTGAATGTAGAACTAACTGATTGAATGTAGAACTAACTGATTTAATGTAGAACCACTGATTGTATGTAGAACAACTGATTGTACGTAAAATTCAACAGATTGACCGCAAATCCGGATAACTGAAGGCAAATCAAACAGTTTGAACGTCAAACCAACTAGCTGAATGCAAATCCGATCGATGTAACGCAAGTCCGACTGACCTAATGCTAATTCGACTGATTTAAGGCAAACCCAACTAATTGAATGCAAATTCGACTGATTCACAGCCAAATCCAACTAATTGAATGCAAACTCAACTTATTTAAGGCAAATTCAACTAAGTTAAAGTAAAACCAAATGATTGAATATGAAACCAACTAATTGGAGGCAAAACCAACTGATTGACCTCAAAACTAACCAATTTGATGGAAAACCAACTAATTGAGGGCAAAACCATTTGATTGAACGCGGAATCTACCAATCGAAAGCGAAACTAACTAACTTAATGCAAAACTAACCAATTAAACACAGAATCAACTGATTCAGCGCAAAATCTACTGACGGAATGTAAAACCACCGGGTCGTTTACCCAATCAACTGATTCGTCGCTACGATTAACCGGTTGCCTGCAAAACTCGTCTAATTGGTTACGATAACCAACTAAATTAGAATAACCATCTTGTCGTGATTACGAGCTGATAGAATATTTAATTCTAGCTAATCGATTTGGTTTCAACCTTTTAATAATGCAACATAAATATTTGCCGATATTCAGCTGATTATTTGCGGCAACTCGTAGATTCAATGCGATAACCAGATAAATGGCTGTCATAACGAATCAATGGAATACAGAACACCACTATTCGTTTGGCTACCAATGGGATATTTCTCGAAACCAATTCAATTTTGTTTTTCGTATTATTGGCTTTGCAATACGATTAAAGCATTTTTTTTGGTGTTCAACCAGTCTTTTTCATTATCACTATAAATCTCACTCACACTCGCACTCTACTCTCTTGGAATTTTCTTTTCCGTTCACAGTCCACAGAAAATGCGGTTCCGGTACCGGAACACGAGAAAAATCGCGTATAAACGAAGAGAGCAGGAACGACGAGGAGATGGAAGAGAATTGCGCAACGGGGCGACCGCGGTTTCGCCATATAGTACAGGGACATTTTAAAACGTCCTGCAAAATTTACGAGGCGTCGCGCTCCGCCCCGTCCTCGAGAGTGCTCGTGGGAATTGAGAGATTTTCCTGCTCTGGTATAGCTCCAGCGCTCTCACTTCTCGCTCCTCCCCTTCTTTCTTTGTCCTCCCACGTTCGAATTCAGTGTCTTTAATTTTTATATCTCTACCATTAAGGACGTTCCCTCGGTAAATTCTGCTGGAAAATATCCCTAAAATTTCAACAAACTTTGACTGAGTTTTCCAAAACCGATCAATATTTCGAAGTCCACGATATTTTCAAGCTAAATTGGGGAGAAAAAAAATGCTCGTCAAAAATGCCAGAAAAATTCAAATACACTTGGCAGCAACTTATTTCTTTTTCCTCCCACGTTCGAATTCAGTGTTTTTAATTTTTATATCCCTACCATTACGGACGTTCCCGCGGTAAATTCTGCTGGAAAATATCACTAAAATTTCAACAAACTTTGACTGAGTTTTCCAAAACCGATCAATATTTCGAAGTCCACGATATTTTCAAGCAAAATTGGGGAGAAAAAAAAATGCTCGTCAAAAATGCCAAAAAATTTCAAATACACTTGACAGCAACTTCTTTCCTGTCCTCCCACGTTCGAATTCAGTGTCTTTAATTTTTATATCCCTACCATTAAGGTCGTTCCTTCGGTACATTCTGCTGGAAAATATCACTAAAATTTCAACAAACTTTGACTGAGTTTTCCAAAACCAATCAATATTTCGGAGTCCACGATATTTTCAAGCAAAATTGGGGAGAAAAAAAAATTGCTCGTCAAAAAAGCCAAAAAATTTCAAATTCTCTCGAAAGCGACATAAAAAAAAGAGATGGCTCACTGATTTTATCCGTAAACTTTGGGAGTGGGTTTCGGGGCTTTTATAAACAGCGTTTAAGAGGAAACGCTCGCTCGAAAACGAGCGAGGCTCATTTCCAGCTTTTACGCCGGTGCGACCACTTGATCCTTCGGTTGGGCTCGTTACTTTTTATTTTCGACTTATATTTTTGTACTTCCCTCTTCGTTTACTCGCGATCCCCTTTGTAGAGAAGGCAAACGATTCTTTCCGGAGCGGGAAATAGAGAGTTGGGCTTGCGGTTGTGGAAGAAATTCCCCGGAGAGAAAATAAGAAAGAATAATAGGAGAGACGGAGAGAGAAAAATTCGAGGCAAGGGCATTTGTATTCGAAGCACGTGGGTAGGCAGCATCGATACGCGAAAATCGAATGTCATGAGAGAATTTGAATAAAAGTGCCCCTTGCCGGGAATCCGACTCGTACCGTCTGATCAGCATATTGTCATCTATTATGTCTCCCTCGATTTCCCCTTTTCGCTTTACTTCATTCGATTATTTTCTTGTTGTTTTCGCGTATTGTTTACTATTTCTTTCGTATGGTATGCATAGAATTTTGTAAGCGTTGTCGTCTTTCTATTTTCTGTATTAAATGATAATTCTCTGGGGAAACAAATTGGGTAGGGGTCAAAATAGCGAATGACCAAAACAGTGAACGGCTAAAATAAGGAATTTCGAAATTAGGAACGTCTGGATCTAGAATGGTCATCATTATGAAATTCGCTATTTCAGCCATTCGCTATTTTCACCTCCATCTTATTAAAATGTATTAAAAATAGCGAATGATAAAAACGGCGAATGACTGAAAAAGCTAATTCCATGATTATGGACATTCTATATTTAAACGTTCCTTAGTTTTGTATTCTTCCTGGCACGTTCGAATCACATAACCTCCCAGTAAACACGTTTTTGAACGGCAATGTAACATGGAAGTTACATGTGATTGTAACAGTGTTACCCTTATGATATGTCGAGGATATATAACGTAGGAGTAACATTGTGATGTTGCATTAGTTACATACAGGTGATGTTACCGTTATGTGACATGTTTTCGTTGCAGTTGCATAACAAAAGTTATGAAACTGCAACGCAACGTGCGAGTAACAATAGGAACGTCACTTTCGTGACAGGAACGCACTGTTGTAGTGTTGTAACGTGGCAACATAACAAGTATATTGCAAACAATACGTAACATACATATTACAGTGGTTATATTACACCGTGAACATTCACGTTGTGCAACTGTTAAATACCGTAGTTCCGTTCCAGTTATGTAACGAAAGTGTGTAACTGTAATGTAACATGTATGTAACGACTGTAAGTCACTGCAGCGATAGTGCGGTCATGTTACAGTTACGTAAATGTGGTAACGTTACAAGAATGTTCCAAGAGTATGTACATTTGACGTTACATGCATATCACGGTGGTTATGTTACATCGAGAACATGCACGTAACGTAACGGTTATAAGCCGTAGTTGTGTTGCAGTTATGTAACTAAAATGTGTACCTGTAATGCAACATCTTTGAAACGATTGCAATGTAACTGTGGGGATAGTCCTGTCATATTGCAGTTACGTAATGTGATAACATTGCTAAAACGTTGCAAAAATATGTAACATCTACGTAATGTAGTTTCGTTACAGTCATGTAACAAAAATGTATTAATGTTACGTAACATGTGTATCACGATGTGATGTCCGCTAGATGGCCTGCGACT
This sequence comes from Tromatobia lineatoria, assembly GCA_949699805.1. Taxonomy (NCBI): domain Eukaryota; kingdom Metazoa; phylum Arthropoda; class Insecta; order Hymenoptera; family Ichneumonidae; genus Tromatobia; species Tromatobia lineatoria. Next base: position 12,624,273 of record OX453044.1, read on the forward strand.
CAAACGTTTCTCGCAAGCGATTCGTGTCACTAACGTACAAAAGTTTGCTTCAACTTTTTGTCCTAACTTCAATAGTTTAGCTAAAAAATGTATTTAAAAAAACGGAAAATTTACAACATTAAAAATTTCAAGGCTGTGTAATAAATCTAATATCGAAGATAGAAATTCGCCTCAAAAAGATTTTTTGTTCGTAATTTAATGATTCATAAGATGTCGTCATTGATTTTATGAACAAATAATTTCTTCTCAAATTGCAGGGAGAAAGAATGGAAAAAATCACTTTCCTGTGTCATTTAAATGGGAAAAATTCAAACGCGATGATGGATCTCTAAGAATTAAAATTATGAGCTCCGCTTTTGACAGGATCTTGACTAAGACGTATTCCACGATATTTTGGGCAGAGAGAAAAGATCAATAAATACCGCTTTTTTTGGCACACCCTAATATATATATATATATATATATAGAAACTCGAATTCTTCATCCGACGTTTCCAATTATCGATTTATCATATTGCTGACTTAATTTCTGCTTGGTAGTAGGATGATCATAAAACAAGAAAATCAGAGGTAACATTTAAGATCCTGTCGCGAATGTTTTTGGAGTATCGAAGGTAATGACTCTGCTTCACTTCGCATCTCGCGGTTTAGAGAATTGCGGTGCCCAAGTTGATGCCGCACTCTGCACTGCATTGCAGTGTGCCTAGGGCATCAGCTTTCACTCTCCGTGGCAGCGTGTACCGCTGAAACTGTCTCACCGAGTTGTCGTTGAAGAAGGAGAGGCCTTACAAGTTTCCTACCCTCGTCTGCCTTCAGCCGTGAGTGCATGTAGGCACTTCAGGAAAGTGCTTACCAGCGAAAGCCATTCGACCGGGCTTCTAGTGCTAGCCAAATAGTCTGGAATCATTTTTATTCTCTTCCTTTTCAATGTTGTTTAATGACATCGACATTACAGACTCGTTTTAGGTTTTACGGAAGACGGAATACCAGTTAGTGGAAATATCCTCTTTTCTAACTTTTTTTATACTGCAGTTGTATAGTGCACTTGGAAATACTTTAAAGTGCTGCTACAACAAAAAAAAACAACTATCAACAGATTCTGTTGTAAGAATTTCTTTAATTAGTCATATTCTTCGTCTCTAAATTAGTATTGACAGAATTGATATCGATTGTTGAACTGATTAAAATAATCAATCGGTACATCTGTTTTTCCATACATTAAATATATTACAATTACCTTGGCTTAAGCAACCAAATAATTCGTTGCGATAAATGAATATTTAATTGCCGCAACTAAATAATTTTTTTTCAAGAACAGCTCGAATAATAGCAACACTCGACTGATACGTTACACTAAACAACAAATTGAAAGAAGCGATCAATCAGGTATGAAAACATTTCTTTTCGACAACCGATCAATTAAGTAAAATAATTAACCGATTGGAGATGTAAACTTACTAATTCTTCACGAAAACCAATGATTTGGTAATGGCAACCAATTGATTAGTCGCAAAAACCAATTAGTTAATAATGGAAATAAACTAATAGGCTATAAATACTAACCAATTGCTTACAAAAACCAACCAATTGGTCACGAAGATCAATTCATCGTTTATGGAAAACCGTCTAATTTTTTTTTAAACTTACTAATCGGCTTCAACAACGAATTGATCAGTTGCGACTGCAACAGCCAAGTAGAGTATGAAAGATAATGTAGATATCGATATTATGTTTCCACTTATGAATCGTCAAGGAGAGAATATATTTTGTGATTGCTGAGAATCGAAGCCAGATTGTTGAAATACTAATTAAGAGCGCAATCTACTGTCCGAATGTCTTGAAAATCCTCCACTCCAATACTTTCTATGAATTGAAAGTTCATGCGAGTCAAAATCAGTGACCTTAATTATCCCCAAGTACACTTTTTCCCAAGAACAGGTTTTTCTCCGCAACCGTGCAAGTCCCATCAAAGTCTCTAACGACATTAAATATCAAGCGTCCTTCTCTCCCAAGTTGTGACGATCACATCCTCTAAAGTTTGCTTTCTTTTTTCTTAGATCCTGCTTCTTATCCCTGTAGAAACGGCGAAGAATTTGGAGGTGTGGGTCACTCAACAAGCTTTCCAGGCTTCCATTAGGTTTCGCCATCCTCCAGGACAAGACAACGTGGAGAGTTCCACGATCACCATCGCATACGGTGGGTCGTCGATTCTGCAAGGGTGGCCTGATATCCCGGATCATATACCCTCTCTGTTTCAGCTTTTACGCTCGTCTCCGTCTTACCCCGAGGGTAGTTCCACTTTCAGCCCCTCGGAAACTCTCTATTTTCCACGAGTCCAAATAGAATTTGTGGTCCTGTGGTCTACGGCCCTCCGCGTGTCCCTTTTACCATCCTTGCTGTATCAGCCTCTCCACTTTGAATACATATCCCCAGTCTAGTCTTTTCAACTCGCGATACATTCAAAGGGAAATAGAGTATTTCCCGGTGATCAGAGTCTATGGGAGATTGCCTCGCAATGGGCTCTTGAAAAATCTGCTACCGTTGAATTATTCGGATGTAGTTGTGGAAGCTTTGCTGGCTTTTGCATCACTTCCCTCTGTAGCAGGTCGAAGCGTGCCAGGTGTCGTCACGGGTTTTATGACCGGTCACCAAAGGGCAGTATACACCGGATGTCGTTTACATGTGAATCGCTCATTGGGGAACTTGAACTACTACCAGAACACATTGCGTAAAGCACCGGCAGAGTATCCAGCCGGATTCCACTTCCATCAATGTTGCATCCTTCTTCCGCACGCTTGCCCGGACGACATTTTGAATATATGGATGAATCCCAGGGAATATGAGGGTTCAGCTACTAGTTCCAAAAGCAGGAGTAATTCACGACTCATTTTCCTTCAAATCCGCTCGTATGCCTCGGTCGTGATTGACAAATTCAGTCAATGTAGGATCTGGGTAATCGAATCGTATTAGTTCATCAAAAGTATTGATGAACAAAAGTAACCAGTTATTAAATTTAACAAGCCGTTAGTCATGGCTAAATACGTATAAGCTAGAACTTCCGAAGATAAAACACAGAGTTTTTTCTCCAGGACCCACAATATTGGTCGATGTGATCAACGAATTTATTGCCTAGTTCTAATTTTGAACTACAATAAGCTGTTCACTTGCATATCAAAGTATTGGCTGCACCATTAGACATACTGGCTGCAAGGAGTGAAGCACTGGGGGCAACAACTGAACAGCTAACTACAACAACTGAAGTACTGACTACGACAATTCAACACCTGACTAAAACAACTACAGTACTAACTGCAACAACTAAAGATCAGTCTGCAGTAATTTCAGAAAGTGAAAAGTACTTTCTGCAACAACTGAAGTAGTGCCTGCAACACCTGAAAGTTCTGACTACAACAACAAAAGTAGTGACTGCAACAACTAAAGTACCAACTGCGACAACCGAAGTACTGATTGTAGTAACAACTGAACTAACGAAGTACAACTAAAGTAACAACTGAAGTGCCGATTGCAACAATTGAAATACTGATTGTAACAACTGAAGTACTAATTGAAACGGCTAAAAAATTTATAGCAAGACAAAAAATTCGTGTGAGGCTGTATCAAAATATAACTTTTAACAAATCTTCACCTGTCGATGTTGAACTTTCATTAGTGTGCGAGTAATAGAAATAAATAAGGTTTTCAGCAGAGTAGGCAAGAATATTTACGTTAAAGTTTCTGTTTCCATTTAATAAGTTGAATACAAAATCTCTAAATATCTTATAAATATCAAACGACGTGGGTTCTCGTACATTGATTTATTTGGACTGTTAGAATCTCGGTAGATTCTTCTCGACATGGAGCATCTTCCTGCGTTTCAACTGGCTACCTACAAGGACCCAGAGTTCCACTAGACGAACATAGTAAGCCAAACAAGCAACGTGAGAAAAGTTCAGAGGAAAAACGAGCTACAGAATAGCGGCAACAAGGGTCTGCCTAGCATTGATGTATCGTTTCAATTGTCTCAAGAGAGTTTCGGCCCCATGGGAGGCTGCCCGGTCCTGAGGAACTAATAAAAACCACCGATCTTCCGCCGGTGGACTATTGGGGTCGCACTCTTAGTGTTGGGTCACACTCTTCGTCTTGCGCCACCCTAATCCATCCTTCTGTAAAGACGTACTAGGGATTTTTATCGTTTTATAACTCGTCTCGGCGCAAGAAAAAAAATCATCCATCGAATTTTTAAACGGTTATCATACTATGGAATCTAGGAATGAAGCAAAAACAGCTTGTCTCACAGATGGATTGTCCTGAAAGATTGAACGGTAGAAGGGTTTGATCGAGTAAACCCTGTCGCAGAGTAGATTGAAAGCTTTGCATAAATTGTCCGAATCGTGCACTCGCTCCCGTACCTACCAAATAAGTCGGTTGTTCAGTTTGAATGAATGTTGGAATTGGGGAAAACTTACTGATAGAAAATATATCTACATTATAGGACGATCTTGTCAACACTTCGCCGTAATGATACGAATGGGTTCAATGATGCTCATCAATCCTATTATCAATCAAGGCTCATCAGGGCTATGATTGATCATTCAATGATAGGGACATAGGGGTCGCTGTACGGTGAGAGCGAGGGCAGTGCAAAATGGTCCAGGGTGAAGTCCAGGATTGATTGTAAGACTGGACTGTCTTACCCTGAACTGGGTAGATGGATTGTATGGATTGTAGGATCCAGTATGGATTGTAGGACAGTTAAAGCAAGTACCCGGAACGGACACCGGAACAGATTCCGCCATTGAACCACTGAGAATCGCGGAACGTCTAGGATGGAGTCTCAGATGGTGTTCAGGATGGAATCTTCGTAGCCCGGGTAGAAGTCCCAGATCGCATTGTCAGATGAAAAGTGATCTGAGAATCTATCCGAGACTCCCACCCGGTCTGTGAAAATCCCATCCGAGACGCTATCCGGAATTCCATTCTGGACATTTTTTTTTTCTGCACTCGTAATAGAAGCTTCGCGTGTAAGCTAGACAAAGTTTTGGAATAGCATTTTGTAAATCTGTCTTTGCGATCTCTTTATAATCCTGGAAAGCCCCGGAATCCTAGAAACGAAGCTCAACCGCAACATTGAATTTACATCTGGACCCCTGGAATTATGTCCATGTCACAATCACAACATGTCTCCAATTTGTTAAAAGTCCTCTTTATTTTCCTAATTTGAATCTCAAAACAATCATAGCCACTGCTATTTTGATGGGAAAGTGCGTGATGCCGTAACCGTAGAAAACCAAGGTCTATAATAATTGGCAATGTTCAGTAAGCATTCCAGATTCTAGAACCAGAAACTTCATTCGGTCAAACTCCCGTAATGTCCACTCGGCCAATTTCCATCGTGGGTATCAAGCGTCCTTAGGGCCAATCACAGGAAACCTTCTTGAATGACAGAAGCTTTGTGTCTAAGCTAGAGAAACGTTCTGCAAGAGCATTTTGTACGGCTATCTACGCGCTCTCTTTGTAATCCTTGAAAGCCCCGCGAGGCTAGAAACGGAGCCCAACCGCGACGTTGAATCTACGTCCAGACCCCTGGAATCCTTTGGTTACTATGTTTCCCCTTTTCTTCTGTGATTTTACCCGGTCTCTCGACGCCTTCAGCCACGTGCCTTAAGGTACTGAACTGTACCAGTTGTTCTAGTGCCTGCCACTCGAAAGGTTCACGTTATGCGTACGTATAATGATTAGATATTTCCGGACACGCTTCCAAGCAGTTTATTTAGGGATATGTTCCAGACGACCACTTTGTTATCATGTAGTCCTATCGTTTTCCACAAATGGCTCCCATTCTCGTGATATTCCGGTGGGGCTTCTGCTAAAGGGGATTATCTTCGCGTGCTGCGGAATTGGGCGATTATCGGTGATCGAGACTATAACACACCATCTCCATCTCGTGCCTCATGGGGCTTTCTGTTCCCGACCATTACAAGCCAGAACTTAGCGACACCTGGTCTTATCCAAGACACTTTTGGATCAAAGTGACATGAGGTCCAATCCTTCGAACAAAATAAGGTATTTGCTTTCACTGAAATCTTATTCGGATTTTCTTCTGTGAATTGGTTTTGTCTTCAACACTGCTATCATAAATTGATTTTAATGAGACCGCGAGGCTCAAGTTGACAATTTAATTAAGGATATATATCATTTAGATTGCTACGGACAATTGTGATAACGTGCAGCAAATCGAAAAACAAAATTGAAAAGAACTGCAATACAAAATTGTATTTGGGAATGTCTGAGTCTTATGATCTAGATTTCAGCGTTGAAAATTCGGTTTTCAATATGGCGGAAATAACATGAAGGCCGGAAAAGAGAGATAATATTCTGATTTACTTAACAATTGATATTTTGAAAATTTTAAAGATACTATCATATTTGCTTCGGTATCAGAATCGTAATGAAGTGACACAGGAATTTATGAATTTTTGATGTACAGAATAGTGATTATGTAAGTGTACATTAGTAGCGGAAGTGAAAACTGGTCGAGCTGACGATCACGCAGCTAGAGCTGAATTGCACCATTTAAGGGAAAGGTCTTATTTCCCGAGGGTCCTAACGAAGACAGCATGTGTCATACTATCTAATAACGTTCAAGATAATCGAAAAATAGTATCGATTTTTTTTTAATGAACAAAGAGCAAGTTGAGTAACTTAAACCTTGTAGTATGAACATTGATACTTAATTTAGAAATAAGTGATACCCAGAAGATGACTTAAAATGGGGAAGACGAAATAGGTAAATAACAATAAATATAACTGCAATAACAATTCCGATCTGCGAGTTTTAACGTGGGCTAATTTCAAATGTGGTCTTAAATTTTCGATTCGCAAAATGGCTACTATAACATTGTCACCACTAACAAAAATAAATATGCGCTTACCTTAAAAACCGCTGATTTACAATTCAGATATTCGAAAGTGGCAGAAAATTTAGCAGTAGAATCTCCCATTTCGAGTTTTAAATGTCGACTTTACGATTCCAAACCAATAGTACATAAGTAACTATATTTTTAGAGAAATATGTATCTATGTTTGGTTTACAAAACAATCCTGATTAAGACCAATTACTTCGACTTGTTAATGTTCTTAAGACATCACTTAGTACTTTAGAATACATTCATTCGATTCGAAAACACATCGTCATATTTTCTTTTAACTTTATAATAGCATCAAATAGAACACTGAGACATGATGAATAATTAGAAAAAGAAAAAAAATGAAATGTCGACCAGCGCACGACCGAGTCACAATTTTTCAAGTGAATTCAAATTCCAAATCAATAATCCAAAAGTAAATATATTGTTACACAAATCTGGATCATCGTTCGGCTCACAAAGAAAATCCAATTGAAACCTATTTCTGCGCCTTGTTATAAATGGACTTGGGTATTTACTTCAAACTAAAAAACCCTTTTACTCTGTTCCAAAAAGAACATTTTCTTTTTTTCAACTCCATAAAAGAATTATACAGACTTTCACTTTATAAGAGAATCAACCAGATCAGAAAAACACTATAAATAATAAAAAACGAAATGGAAGAAAAAAAAAAAATATCGACCAACGCACGACCGAGTCACGAGTTTTAAAATGCGTGGCAGAACTGCAAAACGATGAGGTATAGAGAGGCAGAGCTGACGAGAGGGAAGTCATCAGCCTCAGAGAGGGAATAAGCGAGGGAAAAAAACTCTCTGGGTTGTGACGGCTGCTCAGGGGATGAAACGGGGTTGGTGCATTTGTATTCACAGCAGCTTCTCGCACGGTTGATGAGCCTGGCCTGACGTATCGTCCTGCCAATCCCCCGGCTCATCCATCTCTCACTCTCTCTTTCTCTCTGCGCTCGACGCGCCTACGTGATCTGTCTGACAGAAATTCCAAATCGAAGTGAGGCTTTCACTGCGTTGGTCCTGCGTCGCGCAGCTCTTCATCGAATTATCAGAAATGGGACCAATACATATAGATAAAGGTGTTGAAAAGCATAATTTCAATTAATCCAATTATATGGGATTCAAATAAATGATTCAATTCATTCGACGGTTTGTATTGTCTCAGTGTAGAAAGACTAAACGATGAACTCCTGCAGATCCTAAACACAAATGACTCAAAATTATACAGGTAAATATTTAACTTTCAAAAGAGCGTTTGCACTGAATATATATGAAGCAAAAAGGGAACCAGTATTATAAATTTAAATTTAAATTGTACCCTCAAAAGCCATCCTCCTTGCATACGGGTAACTATGTACCCCTGATTAAAGCAATAATTAACACATACATACACACATCTTAATGAGTCATTTGAGTTTAAGACCTGCTCCGTTACTCAGAACACAAAAATAAACAAACTAAAAATCATTACAAAAAGGACGTTTCCAAATATTTCCAGCGTTAAAACGATTTGTTCTATTTTCTTTATCAAATAAAATGAAATATTAAATAAAAATATTAAAAGTAACATCTCCGTAAACAAAATACTAAGATTCCCATGTAATTCCTTCATCACTCCTAATCGTCCAATAAGTATCAAAAATTATTTTATAAAGCACAGTAAATCAAATTCTATTCACTTGACTATTTATAACCTCTGAAAACAAACACACCTCAACAAGACATTCGATTTAAGATCCGGCTTAGTTACTCATAACATAAAAAATAAACAAGCTAGACAATCGTCATAAAATAAACCTTCCCTAATATTTAATTTTTTTTTTTTAACATTCTCGATCCCCTCACATCTTGTTTACCCATGTCCTGAATTTTTTAAGTTATTACAGAACCAGATGCCAAGAAACTACATACACTATCAGGTTGAAATCGAGACAAGGCGACGGGATATACGAAGTAAGACAAGTCAAACGAAACTGGATATGCGATCGATCAATCAAGCGTCATGTCTCGCGCCTCGTAATCGAGTCAAAGAGACAGAGAGAGAAAGCGATAAAGGGACAACAACCGAGTGAACTCTCTCCAAGGTTTAATGGAAGGGAATTGGCTCGTGATTTTATGCGGTGAAGTGCTTCACTTCAGCTTATATATATATAGATATTGTATTACGTTGTGTATACTATTCGAATCCCTGGTGCAGCCAGAGCCTTTTCTTCATTAATTTAACGGGTGTGTAATAAACCGTGATGAAACGCGGTCGAAGGGGACGGAGAACTGAGTCCAGTACTTTTCGCCCGCCTGAAACTCCCTCTATGTGGAAAGGGGATGAAATCGGGGGCGGGGGCGGCACGAGGGCGTACGTGTTTTCCCAATAATTCAGAGCGACCAGGACAAGTACCCTCCTTAGTCACAGAAAGCAACGGTCCTCGGTCGTTGAAGGTACAGGACGCCCTAGAATTGCAACGTGCAGCGAAATTAAAATAATGGGTCGTTTCACCAATTATCGGACAAAGATCTGGCCTCCAAATTACTGGTGCTTTTTTTTTCATCATTCGATTGACTATACTGAAATAACGAGAAAACCTAAATTTGAGCTTTGTTGCTCATTATCGTGTACTTAAGTGTTCAAATAAAACTTATAGCTATAATTTCTAATGCCTTACCGAATTTGATGAGGAAAATCTGAAGTTTGAAAATCCAGATATTTCTTTTCACTTCCGACGACATTTTTAAGGAGAATTTTTTTTCAATCTTAGTAGCATTTTTTAGTTTTAGTACCATGTAACTTATTGCACTAACAAATACAATTGGAATTTGAAAATAGTATCGTCAATTGAATTTTAAAAAATATGTGCTCCAGTTTCACTAAAAATTACATGTATTAGAAAATTATTTTTTAAATAAAGAAATCTCAACAACTATGAGAAACAAAAAAATTGCCTGTTTCGGCTATGAGCTAGAAATTTTTTATATTCGACAGAGTATTTTTCAGAATTTTTGTGGATTTTTAAATAATGTCATTCGATATGTCACTCTATAAAGATATGAAAAATAATTTGCATAATTCGGGGATATTTGAAGAAATTCTAAAAAAAAAATGGTTTTACATGAATAAACATTCCACCAATCGCCGGAAGTAGATTTTTTTTCTATTTTTTAATAATCACTTCATAAAAAAAAACTTGAAAACTATTCGAAGAAAAATCTTGTCCACTTTGACTATAAACTGAAAAATTTGATATCAATCAAAGTATTTTTCAGAATTTTTTCAGATTTTCGAATTATGGCCTTCGATATGTTACTTCAAAAATATATTTTGAAAAACTGTCAGTAAAAAAAAATGGCGCATTTGGGGGTCCAACTAAGCCTACAAGAAACTATGAGCTAGATTGGAAAGGTTGAGGTCAACCCCTGATCGAAATATAAGTGGATTACCCCCTATATTTATATATTTATTTTGGATAACACAATAATTAAGGCTATTAAGTTTTTTATCATTTTATCAATCTCAAAGAATTTATATAATTATATACTATAATATGAAACTATTAATACAATTAAAGGTAACCCTAAAGCAGCCCCATAATATCCCATAGACTCAAAAATAATAACAAGACCGTCCAACTTGCCTGCAAACAATTCGCAAGCATCAATGATTTGTGTATCAGACAACTTCAGAGAATCCACAAACCGAAATGTCCAACGTGAAAAATCCACCAAAATTTATAAACATTAGCTGCAGACACCGATCATATATAACCTACAAAAAAAAATTAATAATAATAAAAGTCCACGTATATATACCGTTGTGAACGAGCACCATCTGTTAACGTAGATACCCATGAACTGAAGGATTCCGGTCGATGGCCTGTTGCCATGATGTATGTAAAGAATCTGTGTATATCGTAGAAAAAATAAATAAATAAAATCATGTATTCCAATCACCCTGTACATAATGTCAATAAAATAACTAGTATTAATAATGAAAATAATAAAGAATAATAATAATTACACTAAAATTATTTATCGTATATATACTTAATTATGGACATGTTAAAAAATACTGTAATTATAATAATTTACGTCGAATGTCAATATATTTTGAAAAATTAGTCGGAAGTCTAAAAATGTTACCAGAGGAGACAGAAATGTTAAGAGGAGAGAAATTTTCATATATTTCTGAATCACCTTGTATTCCACTCAAAGCGAGTAGGGATGATGCCAGAGGACAACTGGCATATATAGAGCGCGATATCCACGCGTTGGCACTCGCAGCGGCGGCAAATTTGACGCTGGCGCAGCCACCCCCGATTTCATCGGGGGTTGGTCCGCACTCCACGTGCTTCTCGCCGAGTTACGACGAGACTAGCCGAGCCACTCCGACCTCCGGATTTCAACTCGATTCCCCCAGAGCAACGGCAGCTCTTGCTCTCTGTTACGGAATGTTCTCAGTTTAGTTCGCGTGCCGCGACTACAGCTAACGCACCAAACTCTCTCTGCTCTCCCTCATCACAAGTTCCCTGCGCCGGCTCATCATCAGTCTACAAAGTTTTACCACCAGTTCTCTGACATCTTTTCAATATCAGACGATATTTATTTATTTTTAACAATTTACGAGAACATTTATAATTCACGGAAAATTAATTTGTTATTTATACAAAAATGTAAAACGAGCATATTTATATCGTTAATGAAATAATTGTAATCTATAAGGGCAGTTTTTTATTTTGGATTATGACTCTTTTGGTTTTTTTTAAATTTAAGAGTGAACAAGTTCAAATTTTTTTGTTTTATAGTGAATTGTTGGTTGTCAGTGCGCGAAAAGATTGTGAACCTGAAGGATAACCTGAAGAAGTGCAGATATTTCCGGATGGCAGTTTTTTGAACGCCTTTAAAAAAATCACAGGTAACATTTTGGACAGATTAGTTGTTCTATAATGGAATGAATAACGAAAATAATGAAAATTCAGCTTGGCAGTTGAAATCGTAGTCACTAAATTGCTTAGTTACTCTTTTTTTTTGTATACGTCAGTTGCATTCATTTACTTTGATAAATGTAGGCTAACTGTTTGAGGTTAACATATAAAATTGATAATTCTAGGTATTGAATTCATATTTGAAACATTTAAAATGATCGTGTTTTTTTATTCATCATTCTGACTAATACATGTATGAACGAAGTACAAAAAAAATATTTTTCATGGCTTTGCAGTTCTGCGAGTTCTAGATAACAATAAAATTTGTGGATGGTCATTCGAATGTTTATCTTGGGTCAACATTAAAAAATCACTAGGTGATTACTTCCGCCTTTTTTCAATAAGTTACTTAAAATACTTTAACAAAATGAAGTTAATTAACTTATTCATATACAGATGAAAAAAACAATGTATATAAGGTATTTAAAAGCATTTTTTCATCACAATTAAAATTTCATCTCAATTGTTATCCTAATTTCAATTTTGCTTGAAAATTTAAAAAAGTCGTAAACAACGTTTTCATTTACAGTTCTAATAAAAATATACTGTAAGCTATGTATTCATGTATATGTATGAATTTAACATTCATAATTTTTATCTTCATATTTATTATCAAATAAATTTTAGATACCTTTTTTTTAAATTACAAAGTCTTACCTTCGAAATTTTGATTCAGAATTTTCGATCAGTATTTCAAGTGCTTATTTCGACTGTATATCATGAACACATTTAGTCATAATTGTTCTTAACGTTTCAATAAATTATTCGAACCTCTTAAATAACAATTCTACGATAAAATAATTCGGAAGATGACTAAATGAAAAAAACAACAACAAAAAATTGTTGGAAAAAATGCAAGTTTAAAGAAAGAAATAATAATCTTTTTATTTACCTGGTAGATACGAATTTAATGAGAAATCTATATCTCTTCTAACGATTACGATGTCGTACTCACATAATTTCGCCCGGAATCAAATCGAATTTGTTCGCTTCTTAATTTTCATATTTCAACATTATGTGGGTGGAAACGATTCAGATGGATACTTATTGCTTGGTACCGCACCATCGGTACCTCATGCCGATTCGATTCTGTGCTATGGGAATAACTCTCGGTCCCATACCGCACACGCGTTCCTTTGCCCGAATATTCGTCGGCGGTTTGCGTGACAAGATATCATTAATCCTCTGGTTCCTCCACCGAAACGCATTTACTCACGCTCTCAATGTCACTTTGGTCGATATAAATTTGTCCGAATAGCCCACAGGACCAGGGAAAGGATTTGTCCCTAGTTGAATGGCTCGTTAACACAATATTATGTCCATTACAGTGACATTTATGCTTTTTTTATTCAAACCTCTTTACCCAAAAGATTTATTTTGAAACGGCCGCAACAATTTCTTCTCTCCATTTTAATTCATTTTAGTATTCGGCAGATAAATTTAAATTAGTAAAAAAAATATTTATTGAAACAATAAGTGATAATAACATTTAGATGTCATATTGACATTAATATTTTTTTTTACTCAAACTTTTTGCTCAGCACGAGATTTTTTTATAGCTAAATACAAGTTCATTGATTTATTTTAATTTCTTGTAGTAAATAACCGGTGAAAAACAGGAATTACTTTCTATTTAATCATGGAGCGATTGGTGGATCGAAAGTAAATTAAAAATTATAAATATAAAATGTCATTACGATCGCATGTACCTATCAACTCAGGAACATGATTAAAAATAAATAATGCTTGATACGCATTGAAAATTCAAACATTTTTACGAAGCAAACATTTTTTGTTAATACATCCGGATATTTGGAAATGAAAAGTTTATTTGATTCGGTAAGCCAGGCGAAAAATTGGAAAAAATCTACCTCTAATAAAGCAATTTTTTAAAAATTATTTATGAATGAATATTCAATGAATATATATGAAATTAATACGATTATATTTTCATATTATTCATATATTTTTATAGAATTATTGATTTTTAAAATTCATTGATAAATAATAACGATAATAATGGAGGAGAATCTTTAAGGTGTAAAAAACTATCCTGTTTGTCAAGATTTTTTTTCGATGTGATACTGAATTTTCCGTTGACGATTGAAGTATGACGATTGAAGAAGTTTACGACGAAGGCGGACCATAAACCATGAACTGTTTTATTATGAAAATTAATTTTTTCATAATAATAATGATAACAGAAAAGAATCCTTAAGGTGTAAAACACTATCCTGTTCGTCAGCTTTTTTCTTCAACGTGAAATTGAATTTTCCATTGACTTCACTAAGTGTGAAAACGTTAACCACGAAGACGGATCAGAAACCATAAACTGTTTTATGTTTAAAATTAATTTGTTAATAATAATAGTGATAATAGAAGAGAATCCTCAAGGTGTAAAACACTATCCCGTTCGTCAGCTTTTTGCTCCAACGTGAAATTGAATTTTCCGTTAACGACTGAAGTGTGAAGACGTTTACCACGAAGACGGATCAGAAACCATAAACTGTTTTATGTTTAAAATTAATTTGTTAATAATAATAGTGATAATAGAAGAGAATCCTTAAGGTGCAAGACACTATCCTGTTCATCTGCTTTTTTCTTCAACGTGAAATTGAATTTTCCGTTGACGACTGAAGTGTGAAGTCGTTTACCACGAAGACGGATCAGAAACCATAAACTGTTTTATTGTTAACATTAATTTGTTAATAATAATAGTGATAATAGAAGAGAATCCTTAAGGTGTAAAACACTATCCTGTACGTCCGCTTTTTTCTTTAACGTGAAATTGAATTTTCCGTTAACGACTGAAGTGTGAAGTCGTTTACCACGAAGACGGATCAGAAACCATAAACTGTTTTATGTTTAAAATTAATTTGTTAATAATAATAGTGATAATAGAAGAGAATCCTTAAGGTGTAAAACACTATCCTGTTCGTCCGCTTTTTTCTTCAACGTGAAATTGAATTTTCCGTTGTCGACTGAAGTGTGAAGACGTTTACCACGAAGACGGATCAGAACCTATAAACTGTTTTATGTTTAAAATTAATTTGTTAATAATAATAGTGATAATAGAAGAGAATCCTTAAGGTGTAAAACACTATCCTGTTCATCCGCTTTTTTCTTCAACGTAAAATTGAATTTTCCGTTAACGACTGAAGTGTGAAGACGTTTACCACGAAGACGGATCAGAAACCGTAAACTGTTTTACGTTTAAAATTAATTTGTTAATAATAATAGTGATAATAGAAGAGAATCCTTAAGGTGCAAAACACTATCCTGTTTGTCCGCTTTTTTCTTCAACGTGAAATTGAATTTTCCGTTGACGACTGAAGTGTGAAGACGTTTACCACGAAGATGGATCAGAAACCATAAACTGTTTTATGTTTAAAATTAATTTGTTAATAATAATAGTGATAATAGAAGAGAATCCTTAAGGTGTAAAACACTATCCTGTTCGTCCGCTTTTTTCTTCAACGTGAAATTGAATTTTCCGTTGACGACTGAAGTGTGAAGACGTTTACCACGAAGACGGATCACTTGCACTAGCGTGGAAATTGAGTCTGTGATCACGAGCCGGAACCCTTTACGGACCAGTCATCATGCGCTTCACTTGCAGTCATCGGACTCACTTGACTCTATTTCCTCTTTTCAAATGCTTGGGCACCAAGAAACACTTCAGAGAAGCAAAGTGCACGAATCACCGGTTTCGTTGAACCGTGTGCCGTCCATAAAGATTGGCCTTGTACTCGACCAACGTCTCTGTCGTTCTTTCATTCCCCTTATTTCCATCTTCTTTCGTTATCGCACGACGATAATTCTGCGTATATAACTCTAATAAATTCTCGATGGAATTTGTGTGACTCATATATGTTTCAGTAGTCAGATCGCGTAATAACGTTTTTGAGATCTGGTTTACAACATTTTATTTATTAACAAATTTTGGTCAATAAATTATCGTTATTCAGCTTCGACGATTACAGCCAGTGATATTTTTTTATGGACGTTTGGAAAAGAAAATAATGGCATATAAAGTCTTCGGATTAAAGTTTGTACTAATCATAGAATTACTTTCGATCTACAAGGCCTTTCTTTCAATAAAATAATCTGGTGCATAGGTATAACAACTTTTACTTATTTCTTGATATAATGTCGTTATTTTTATATATTTTCGACAGTGAAATATTTTTGAATGTGATTACTACAATGAAATCAGGGTTTAAAAGATCACAACATTCTTCTTTAAAAAAAAAAATAGTTTGCTATTATTTTGAAAACAGGAAAACGTTGCTAATACTTTGCCAATGATTACCTGTTAATTTCCTACTAATCGACCAATAATTTTTCCATAATTTGCCAATCCTTCGCCAACAACTTGTCAATACTTCGCCAATAATTTGCCAATACTTGGTCAAACAATTTTCAATACTTCGCTGATGAATTGCCAATCATTTTCCAATAATTGAATTATCAAAAAATGTTAAAAATGTTAAGAATTAATTCAATAATTTATTACTGTATTGCCAATAATTTTTCAATAATTTACCAAAACCTTTCCAATAACTTTCCAATAACTCGCCAATAACCCTCCAATGTAACCCAAAATGTTGCCAAAACAGTGAGCTCACAATAACATTCGATCTTCATCTCTTATTTTTGGAAACAAAATCACTTTCAATCCACCATGAAATATTCTCCATTACAAAACTTAATAGTTAAATGGAAAAAATACATCCTTAATTTTAATTACATATAAATATATATTTCATTTTCGTTGCCAATGACAATTTTTCTCAATGTCAAATACAAAAATACCTCGGCTACTACTTGAGTTGCGCTCAGACGAATTTAAGAAAAACGCCAAAATGTTTTCACTGATGTGTCGTACCTTGCATAGTAGATATGTTGTTCAGAGCAGACACAAGAGAAGCGAAGGGACGAAAAGATTTTGAGGAGTCAGTGTTGAGGCATATACAGCTTCGCCACAGAGAAATATCTCCTGTCTTTGTTGAACCTCTTCTTCATCCCCTATGCGAGAGTTCCCCTTGGTCTGGGTCGCTGTTTTGATGCCAGGGAATCCTCTGGTAGTCAGGGCGTGATAACGAGCCCTTTCTCCACGTTCCTGTACTGTCCTCCACCCTACAACGACGAACCAGAGCCAGAAAGACGACAGAAGTGTGTCTGCTTTTTCTTCTACCTTTCCTGCACGCAGTCTGTATATCTACATTAATTCCAAAGGAAGTGGAGAAGCGCAAAGAAAGTGTTCGAGGAAGTTGCGTGCAACACACGACGGATTATTACTTTCTTCTCGCCACTTTAGAGTGCATCGCTCTTACGCCAAGTCTACCGCCAGTTTTTGAGTCAAATGCCGTACACTTTTTTAATTAGCGACTGTTTTAATTAGCACTAAACCATTTATAACATGAGTCGAGTGTCTTCTACGTTTCGACTCATTCCCTTCTCATGCAACGTTGTGGAAAAATTTCGTTAACCCAGAAATATCCCATTTGTTTGTTTAATTTTACCACTGTTGATGATTAACAGTTTTCTAAAAATTTCTTACCACGTATTTATTATAATGTATGAATATGAGTATGAAAATATTCAGTGTAATTTCTTATTATGGCTAATGGAAGCTTTTTTACAGAAACTTCCATATGCAATTTGATATGCAAGTAAATCTAAAAATGTCATTATCTTAATATGCAAACTTGTTATTTTATTAAGCTCATGTATTTAATTTATTGTGTCAGCTGTTGAATAAAATTTCCGGTAATTGTGAACTTGCAAACATTTTTATCAGTGTATAAATGTTCGACTAAATACAAAAGAATTCATTTTTGCACAGATTCGTACAAGAACGCCACAAAAAAAACTTAAAAAATGGGTAGAAAAGGTGGTCTATTATTTTCTTCATAACTTCGATTTCCGTAGTAGCCCGTAATTAAGTATTACGGAGAAAAACTTTACTTTCGAAATTGGTATGTAAATAATTAATCAATGTCGAATAATAATCCAAATAAATGAACCGCAATTAATTCATGAAATAAATTTAAAAAAAGAAAGATTCTTGAAAGCATATAAGAAGATTGAAACATGAGTATTTCCGTTGCAGAAATAACATGAATAAGTACACTAAGAATGAAGAATTTCATGACAATATTTTTTAATAACTGGTAAAAAAAAATTCATATCTGTTGTCTGTAGACGTTTCTCGTCAGATCTTCTCTGCCTTTCTTTCTTTCTTTCCCTTGGCGCTCGCAGCGTTGAGCTCGATATTACGAGCAGAGCATTCATTCAGTGAGCACACATGGGGCTTCTCTCACTCGTCTTTGTTTCTTTCTTTTTTTTACTCGTGGCCATTGAGACTGATTGCACGCGATGGCCTGGCAAAGGTATTTAAAGTGCGTCGACTCGTGTACAATAATTCGCATCTCTTCTCCTCTTTCCTTCTTTTACGACTTCATCCAACCAAGAAAATTGATCAACATCTTTTTTTTCTTCTACGTTCCTTCATCGGCCGCACTATCCCACCGATAAGATCGTTTCGAGATGAACAGCGTCGTTCTATCTTCGTCTGTAGGTTCGCTATCTTTCAATCTCTCGGAACTCGTTTCCAACTCACTTTAGATTTGGAATTCTCTATTCACCTTGTATATGGATCCACTAATTGATGTCTTAGTCTACACGTGTATATTTGAGTGTCTAACATCGGCTAGCATAGGTCACATGACATCGGATTAAATACTCAGTGTGGATCAAGCAAGACGCTTGGTTATATATGCGTCAATTATATTATCGGTTAGACCAACCAAGTTATCGGTCACACCTACTAAATCAACGGATAATTTGGTTGGTCTAACCAATAACTTGGTTCGTCAACGAATAAATTGTCCGTAAATGAATACTTTGCTTTGTCAACGGATAAATTGTTTGGTGAACGAATAAATTGCTTCGTCAACGAATAACTTGAACGATCAACGAATTACTCTATTGGCCAATGAATAACTTGGTTGGTTGATGAACAACGTGATTTGTCAATAAATAACTTAGTTTGACTAACTTTTAACTTAGTTAACGAATAATGAACGGAGAATCGGATGTTTGGACCAATTACTTGGTGGGTCTAACCAATAACTTGGTTTGGTCAACGAATGACTTGGTTAGCCAACGAATAACGTGGTCGGTCAACGGATAACTTGTTAGTATAACCAATAACTGGGTTGGCGTATATAAAACGATTGCCTTGGTTGTTTGAAACAAGTATTGTTTGCGTGTGGATGAGATTTTTAATAATATACATAATACTTGTGATTTTCGATTACTGCGCCACTACTTCACCAATACTTAGACAATACTGCACCATTATTTTGTATGTTATTTCTAGTGCCTTCCTATTACCTGTTATTGCTTCACCATTTTACCGTCTATAGTTAAACAACACTTAGGCTTCGTCATTACTTTCCAATACTTCAATTTTACTTGCAAATACTTTCCAAAACTTCATTATAACTTGCCAATACTTGCCAATACTTTATTATTATTTAACAATACTGTTCAATACTCTATTATTACTTGACAATTCTTTTCAATACTTCAGCATTACTTGTCAATAATTTCCAGAACTTCATTATTACTCGCCAATACTTTCCAATACTTCAGCATTACTTGTCAATAATTTCCAAAACTTCATTATTACCCGCCAATACTTTCCAATACTTCATTATTACTTACCAATACTTATACATTACTTTGTCATTACTTCCCAATACTTCATTATTACTTGCCAATAACAATACATTACTTCGTTATTCATTTACAACACTTTGTCAATCCATGTCATTACCCAGCTCCACCAATACATTCCATATGTTCACACTCTGTTTCCCAAAACTAAGCCGAGAGCAAAGCAGATATTAGTGCGGAGGCAGCATGTGATCATCTCGCGAATAACAAGGGACTAGTTCAAAGTTTGCTCACCCTGATCCCGGCATAGTTCAATATTTGTCGAAGACCCTGGAATTAAATCGACCTGGTCTAAGGATTCGGCAGGTTTCAACATAAACTCGGTTAGCCGGCATCTCTTTGCTCTTGGCAACTGTTGGGAGAGGGATTGTGTTGAGTACACGATGCAGATGGAGGATACCTACCAAGAACCCTTATTCCCTCCTTTTTCTTCTTCTAATCCCGTAAACTCCGCTTCGCGAAGCAGCAGCAGCGACATCAGCGACACGGAAAAACGAATGGTCGCTCTTATCTCGGCAAACTGTGTTACACTTCAGCCCTCCACCCGCAGTTGATTCCTCCTCGAGATTATCTTGGTTGTTGGTCTCCCGTAGCAAGACTCCTTCGACGTTCCCAGTAGAATCCACTGGACGTTCTCCAGTCTCTGGCGGAAATCTACCGTGGAAAGGACATCTCTCAAGGATTACTTTCACATTAGGCATTCCCGAGACAAATTGGTGGACAAGATTGTCTGATTGAGAGCATACCTTACGCACGTATAGACTTCGACGTCGGTATTCGTTTAGAGGAGGTACATCTTGACGTCAGGAATCATTTCGTTATCCGTTTCTTGAATCCCTTGTGAATTATCGCTGGATTAGGACAATCTTAATGTACCAGGTTGTAAGACTAGATAATACAAGGACGATGAATGACTCCTTCATTTCTGATCCTTGTATTAAATTCTGATGACTTTTGTAGAATTTGAAGTACGCTATTATTGTTGTTATTGTTATAAATAAAAATGGCAAGCCAATGTAGCAAGACAAATTGGTGGACAAGATTGTCTAATCGAGAGCATACCTTACGCACACCGACTTCGACATCGGTATTCGTTTAAGGGATGTACACTTTGACATCAGGAATCATTTCTTTATCCGTTTCTTGGATCCCTTTGTTAATTATCGCTGGATCTGTACGTTTTATAAAATGTATCGTTGCCCAATAATTCGAGGAAAACTCTTCGATTGTAAAAAGACGACTTCAATAATTTTGTTATTCCGGTAATATGTGTAAACTGGCGTTGATCACGTTTAACGTCGTGAATTACATGTTATTTCTATTGTCCGACCAAGGTGGCATTAAATATGCAATTTGGAATCTTTCTGTCGGTGGAACTAAAAGTGGGAACTGTGCATAAATAAATGTTATCCATTTCAAGCTCCATTAGAATTTCTATCACTGATAAGGCGGAAAACAAAAAGAAACTAATTCAGCTTATTCTTACCATTGATCCGTTAGCACATCTCCATTTCTGAATGAAATCAACAGGACCACTTTGTTCACTAATAAAACTTCTAGTTCTACTTCTTTAACTGTATTTTTCCTGTTGTGCTCGAAGCAATGGACAGCTTTGTTCTATTAATCGGCCCAGAAAACTTTATCCGGTTCTGATCAATCAATAGGATCACTTTGTCTGTTCCGGAAAATATGTATTTCATTTCCTTATCTGTATTCTTCTTTGTTTCCCGAAGTAGGATGTATTACAAATAAGGAAATACGAAGAAGAAGCTAATAAGAATTAGCTTCATCTTCGTATCTACTTATTTGTGATAGGCCAGATGGAACTGCAGATACATGGAAATTTATGATGCACCGATTTCATAACAATGAAAAAAAAATTAAGAAAATAATAAAGGCTTACCTTCTATTCCTACAGATATATTTGTCGAACAATGTGGAATTAATTTCACCACTTCATAGATCAAGCAAACTTTGCTCTGATAATGCATGTCCACAATGAGAGAAAAAATGTCATTGACTCCAACAATTTCTTTGATTTCAATAAAATAAGATATTTGGATTTCAATGGAAACATTTCATCACCAGCAAAAAAAACATTTAGTCAATCAGCATATAATGAAAAAAACCGATTCCCTCCAACCCAAATAAACGATATATTTGATTGCATTCAGTCTGCGTATGATTAGTGACATCACGTCAGTCCTGGTCATTGAAAGCGAAAAACTGACAGAAACGCGTAACCAGGAATAAGTGTTTGTTCAAATAAGTGATGTGAAACGATTTTTACAACCTTTCTACACTAATACGGTTATAAATAACTTATATCTGCGGTGCTTCTATTCCTTCAGTGATAATGTATTTTAGAGGTTATGTTTTGCTTTAGTGTCCTGAAGACGACTTCTTTGAAATAAAAAACAAAAGGTTCAATATTTCAAAGAACTGTTTCCTCAATTTATTGAATTAGAGATCATCCAATGAAAAGATAGTATTGAAACTCGAGTATTTCATGTCATTGGTGAAGATTTCCGTGTTCCAACAAAAAGTTTTCCTCGGATGCATGGCTACATACAATTTTCCTTCCACAAAAACTGCAAAATTACATCATTCCTGTAATAGCTCGTCCATCTTCGAAATGCCAAAGTTATTATTCGCTTAGCGAGTTACGCCTGGATATCTCATCTCATCTCATCCCTTCAGCCCCGAGCTCCTCGGTAAATCATGAGGCAAATTCTGGACCAGGAAATCCGTCAACGTTAAACCCTATTAGCAAACGCCAGAGAGCGAAAAGGGCCCAGAATCTCGTCTCCCTTCCACAAGCGGCTAATGCCAATAAATATTATAGAACGGGTAGCTTTGTCTTTCGCGAAAGGCGTGAGTGTGCTTAACCTCGAAAATAACAGGAGCAGGAGATAAATTCTCCATGCGAAACCAGTTGCCGGTTTAATACGCAAATTAATACAAATTCGCGAAACGCGGTTTGACCCCGTGGGAAAACGGGGGCATCCCTTTAGTTTTTGTGTCTGATGTTTGCGTGTGTGTCGGAGTGCGCATGTCTAACACGTTACACGCGGAACGTACGAGTAGCCGCGAGTTATGAATATTAAACGGGACCGGGAATAGCGCTTTATTCTCATGATGATCGCGTGCATCAGGGGTTGCTTTAGCTTCGGCTTGGTTATGTGCCCCAACGCCTCGGAGATTCCCTGGAGCAAGGTCCCGACCGCGTTAACGTCTCGCATTTGTAACCCAGGACTCTGCGGACACGGAATTCTGTCGTAGGAAGAAAGCCACGCTAGTCCATGACGAACAAAGCGGAGGCAAAATACAGTGACACCGACGTTGGTGAATGATGATGAGCATATAAGAAGTGTCTTTGTCTACAGGCTGCGTCAAAAACGATAATTACTGGGTGAGCAATAGAAATACTTTAGCGAACGAGATATTTGTGGAATTACAGTTCCTTGAAATACCTCGTCAATACATTACTGATACTTAGTCGGCTAATTCGTGACAGTCCTTTTTTTTAACGCTTCGAGGATGACTTTCCAATACTTTGTTAATTTATTACTGATAATTACTCGGCCAATTCTCAGCTTGTCTTTGTTAACGCTTCGTGAATACCTTGCGGATAATTCGTCAATATATTACGGATACTTACTGCGCCAATTTTTAGCTACTCATTTGCTAATGCCTTGCCAATGCTTAGCCAATGCTTTGCCAATGCTTTGCCAATGCTTTGCCAATGCTTCGCGAATGCTTCGCCAATGCTTTACCAATACTTTACCAATACTTCTGTTCTCTCGACTTTTCGACGGTAAACTACTTAATTCAATTACAGAACACATTGTTGAAGACCGAACCCATTCAGAAAACGTTCATAATTGCAAAATTCAGAATATTCTTAGCTATATAAAATCTACGATATTGTTGTTCTGCTGAACATATTGCAATAAACATTCTCAAGTTTTTGATTCATAATAATTCTCGGCTTTAGTTCTACTTGTATACTGTAGGCCTTTACAGTAGATGAACGAGGGGACTTTCATTTCACAGTCGCGAATAAACGAACTGGTTTAAAGATCTGTTCCCCAGCTTTAACTTAAAAATATCTCGACAGAAGGCCCTACAGTCGCACGTGCACGGCCTAAAATAGGTTTTCCCTTTTGCCGCGTTCTTTTCCTCTCACTTCTTACTCTCCGTGTACTTCATAAAGAGACGACACGTCGAGAGTTCAATGTCTCTGGATATTTTAGGTATATATGTTTGGTACGTGTGTCTGGACAGATTTTTTTCCCCCTTCAATTTTCTTTAATGGAAATGTCGTTCGAATTTTTTTCTCATACAACACGGCTTTAATATTTGATACAATCGCAGAGTTCTGTCCGACACGTCGCATCGTTCTTAAGCGATCGGTTGCTCGCTCCAGCACCTGCTCACTCGTTACTCAAAGAGAATAGAAGACGTGAAGCTAGTACGTGTATCGAGTATCGATGCTTTGCAGCCTCTCCCTAAGTACACTCCATCTTTTCAAAGACTTTATTACTAGTGCGTCGTGTGAATGATGAGTTTCTAAACCGTTCGATCTAAGTCCGTTCCATGAGTAAGATGTATTCTCCAAAGATATTGAAAACCAGTTCCGTATTTCCATAAGTGCCATTTAAGAAGATACCGCCAGAATTTTAGGCCTTGTACAATTATTACGATAGTTGAGTTTGCAAATTTCAACATAACTGAGTCATCAAACTTACCACCACACTTGAGTAGACCAATCAAATTCACAATTTAACTCACTCAACTTACCACTTGAATTCAACTTACATGAGTCATTCAACTGAGTTGAGTTATGCGAATTATGTTACCAATCCAATCTAACTGACTTAAGTATCTTGATTCAGTCCTAACTCAACTAACATAATATATTTGACGAATTTAACTAACCGAGCCTGTTTAACTTACTCAACTGACACCTCTAACTCACCTTATACGATTCACTCAACTGACACCACTAACTCAACTTATGTAATTACTCAACTGACACCACTGACTCTCCTTGTATAACTCACTCGATTACATGAACTAACTTAAGCCATTTACTACGTCTACTACATACGCTACATTTTTTTACTTGGTTTAGGTTAACTCCATTAACTCACTTGATCTGTGTGACCTCCGGAACTCAGTTTATTGAAACGAAAAATCAATGTAACATCTTAAGTGGTTCGATCTTAAATATGAGCCAGAGGTAAAATATTTCGTTTAGTCGCTTGTTCTTAAAACTTTTTTTTCGACTCAAGCAATCGATATTTATCCCTTAGACGAAGGGCAGACGTCCCGCACGTCCCTCTAAACAATCAACATCCCGGAAAGGGTATACGACTGGTTTCGTGTTTACGAAATTAAATTTCAAACTGACAGGTCTTCTGGGAGTTGGAGGGTTGCGAAACCGGTCGATGGCTCGTGCAAAAGTAGCGGGAATAGCAAGGCTGAAGGAAACCAGCAACGTCAGCATTGACCACTAGACTATCATCACTGCACGAGCCCCAAACTTCGTTGCCAGCTGAATGACTATAACACTCGAGAAAAGTCCACTGTCACGCTTGGAAATTGCTTTCCAAACTAGTGGTGGAATTCTCGGTGTCGATTCAAGCGCGTGAACCAAAGTGGCCGTATTTTCCGGATTAGTTCGATCGCCTCTGACATACCGGAAGATCATAGGATTTAGTCTATCATGACACTTCACTTTACTCACAATTTTCTTTTCTTGTACAAGGTCGACGTATCGCTCATGAATATCTAAGATTTGTTTTTCTGTAGGCCATTTTATCTTGTTGTGGGGAGACTATAATTAGTTCTGAAGGTTTATACCTTTTTAAGAGTTTATGGGGTTTTTAAATACTTTTGCGCCGTTTTTTCCCAAAACCTCTAAAAATTTTGAACTTTTTTTTTCTCTAACAGATTCACTTATTTATTTTGGGAATATTTCTATATTTACATAGAAATTTTTTTAACAGTCGCGTGTACCTGTGGCCTAACCTTTTACTAACCTTTTACATTCTGATAATTTCTTATCGTCTATCATTTATATATTTATTTGATTATTCTGAGGATTATTTTGAATTGGTCAAACCACTTATGCCTTGTTAATTTTTTTGTCTACCTTATATTTTGACAATAATTTTACAATATTTTCAAACCGAATTTTGAAGAAAAAAGTATTCTGCAGGTTTTATTACCAAAGATTCAATATTTTGCCTAGGAATAAAAACAATCATTATGTCAGAATTTATTTTTTGAAATTCTGTTACATCAATTATGATTTTTAATTTGAAAGCTCATCGAATATTTTATAACTGCTTACCAAAATTGTAGATATATGTTTATTAACATATTTGATAAGTTTGAATTTGATTCATTAATGCCAATGCACTGAAGCCTTAATATTGAAAATATAAAATTTGAGAATAATATTCTTAATCAAACATGGATATTAGTAAACTTCTTTTTTATTTCTTCTGACGTTCAAAATTGGACTAGTAGACCAGTTTTTGGAAAATCATTTAAGCTTATGGTGAGTGACGTTTTGGAGTGACTATTTTGGGAAAAAACGTTTTCAATGTTCCTGTCAACGTTTGGTATAAATTCTTGAAAGAAAAAAAAAAAGTAATTTTTCATCTTTTACAAATTTATTTCTATCGGTAAATATGTTAATTGATTCCGACTTCCTCAGAAAAAGAAAGTCTTCTTTTTGAAAACTGACAAGTTGTGAGAATGCAATTCGCAAGGTTGTACTTTGTAGACTTTTTAATAACTTATACACTGTAACAAAATTTTTTAGAAATTAGAAAAACTATAAATTCCCTGTTACCGTTTGTTTTAAACGGTAAATTTTTCGCACTTTTTGTAACTCATTTCATAACTTTTTATACTTCTTGTAACAATTTAGAATTGCTCCAATTTGGAGAATTTAATGCAATTACCAATTTATGAGAAGTGACAGAACGATAAAGTAAAATTTACAGAATTTAGAATCAATTTGACTGACAATTTGCTGATGACTCTCGTTTTCGACTCAATCGCTGCAACGAACGAATCGTAACTAATTTACCAGTGTGTAAAATTTCAGCCCGATCGTCCAATCCGTTCTCCAGTTATAGCTGATTGAATTTTTAATTACTCTCCGCGCACACAACGAATATTTTTTTCGCCACGATTTTCTAGTTGTCCAAATGTTTTATAATAATTCCATAATAAAGAAGCTGTTCTTCTGCTGTGGGAATTTTTTTTGAATATTTATGAAAAAGTGAAGGTACTTAAAAATTAATGAGGCAGTAAAAAAATTGATCCTCCGTTTGCAAATGTGTGATATACGGTGTGAGTTTATAATGCCTACGTAGCATCCACAATATTACTCTCACATCGATATTCCTTCTTGTATTCTCTACGATCACGGACCGAAACGAATTCTATTTTATGTCTCTCGCCTGACGCACAGCTGTGTAGAGACCCAGAGACACATGGGACCCCATGAGGATAATTCGTGTCAGAAACACCCAGGAGCTCACCCTTCCTTACTCTGTACTCTCCATCTTCTTTTCTCCTTCTCAACCCTCTTCACATTCGTTGATTTCTCCGGTTTTATTTTTATTATTATTACATCGATGGTTGCGTCAACACGCATATTACGTGAAATGCTTATGATTACTATTCTTTCAGTGAACAAGAATAAAATGCCATAAGAGCGAAAAGTTTTCCAACCGATTTTGTAAATGCAATGCAAAATTGCTGTCCACTCAAATAAATTATTTCATTTTTTCATGGACTTTTTGACGTGAATAAAAATAATTAGACATAATTTTTAATGAAAATCAATTTAATTATTTCTAGTGGGACATAAGGTCATAAGTCAAACTGTTTTACCGATGGGTCAATCAACTTCTTACTTTATGCGAAAATGCGATTAATATTTTTTCTTGGACTATTCTCTGTTATTTTCGAGAAAATTAACAAGAAATATCAGTTCAAATATTGCGGGTAGAAAGAGAAGTTATCGATCGAACTGTTTTATCGACGAATTTATGAATCGTTCAACTTTTAGTAGGCACGACATCATAAGATCGACTTATTCGCTTTTAAAATTCGCAATCGTTGAATAGATTTGAATTTAATTGTTTTCCGCAAAATTCTAAGTTACGATTTGAACTATTTAACTGACAGTACTAATTAACCTTAATGAGAAATAATGTCATCAAATAATTTTTATCGTTCATAAATATCTTTGTTTAAATGCCTGATAAAAAGCGATATATAAGCATTCTTCCTAGTAGAAAAAGAAATTCTGGATCAGACTGTTTTACCGACGGATTTCTGAAGGTATTACTCATGAGGCAGAGAAAGATTAAACTTTACTCCCTTAAATTAAATCCGTCACTTCCAATTAATCTGTTGTGATAATAAATCCAATTGTTTCTAGAGAAACGAAAAATTATCGACTGAACTGTTTTACCGACAGATGTATACACGTACCATTCATGAAGAATATTATTTTTTAAATGAAATTCGTGGCTTATTAATCACATATTATTTAGTGCGTTCATTATGGAAATCATTTCAATTGTTTATAGCGGTGCGATGCGTAGCAACGACGATAACAAAGGGAAATGCATGTCGGCCTTTTGTGGAAGCGCTGCGCACGTCGGTTCGAACCCGTTCTGGCCCTTTTCATGCTAATTAGGCGGGTGAATGACAGCGCGTTGAAGCCCTCGCGCCCGAGCTTCACTGTTCTACCGCTACACTTGCCTCCCTATGGGAAGGGCAAGGAAGGAAACCTGAAGAGGGCTCGAATCGTGATAGAGCCGAAGCCCTTCCACCTTGCCTCCACCTCCTGCGTATCGACTACCGAATTTGAATCAATTTAGCATATTCTTGAACCACAAATTGAAAAAATACGAGCCTCCATTTGACCCTTTATTTTAAAGACAAGTCAGTAACTTCAAAATATCTTTCAGTGAAATTTTTGTTTAATTACGTCTCCAACAATAACTGATTTTTGCAAACATTTTCTGATGATTTATTTTTCCAGTAAACGTAATCTTAAACTATTTTTTTTTTTTAGATTTATTAGGTTTTCTTTTAGTTAAGAAAATTACTAGTTTTTGAAATTACTCTTTTCAATGGCCTTAATAGAATATCTACTCGCGGTCCGTTTTTACTTGTGCTTCGACTAGCTTTTATTTTTTTGATAATTTTAGTTAAAATATCAAGAAAAAAAATATATCACGAAACAAAAATAGTAATTAATGAGGACCCGGGATACAAAATTTTAAGTAGCAGTTTTTTTTTCATACGAACAGATGTTCCAAAATAAAAAATACTTTCCAAATGCACGAGTTTTTTATTTTGGATAGCATAATCGAAGATAAATTTGTTCTGTAATATTATACTCATTATGAACTTGCAAAAGCACACACATACTGATTAATCGAGGGTTTTGGAAAACAATATGCAAGATTCTGCTTTGTGACTCTTACAATAATCTTACTCCAAAACTTTGAGGAATGAAAGATGTAAATTAATCAGGAAGCTGTATGCAAAGTCTTACATAGCCACTTTTGATCTTACATAGCCACTTTTGGTCTTACATAGCCACTTTTGGACACTGTTTTACAAAATAATGATCCAAAATGAAAATTACCTTCCATATGCAGGATATTTAAAAAAAAACACAATGAAAAAAAAAAAAAAAAAAAACTGGTATTTTATTATTACGGACCTGCAAATGTGCACACACATACTGGTGAATGGAGTGCTTGTCGATACCTCGTGTAGCATGGGTCGAACTCGTCGCGTAACGTGTACCGGGTTCTTAGTCATAGCCCGACGTGCGAGGAGCCCAACCCCCCTTCGTATCCTCGTGGTCGTGTGTTTGTGTCTTTGGCTCTATGTGGAAGCCTAGGCTGAGAATCCCTTGGCATCGGGTATCGAATGTGTTGCGCTGTGCACACCACGTATTGGGGGGGCACACGGGGTAGCCACGAGCCCTTTCAGAGGGGTGCGTGCCCCTTGTAGCGAGAAGCGTGTTCATCACCCCCGTTAGCTAGCTAGCCGGCTAGTGTTCGACCCGCCTCAACGAAGCTCGCATCTTTCGTACTTTTCACCAGCCACGTAAATAATAACGCGAGTTTACGTGACAATAATAAATATAAAGCAAGTAAACAAAAATTAAAAAATCGTGAAAAATGATTCTTTCATCTCATTGTGCGTTCGTGTGGTCACTGCAAATGGATAATATTGTGGATAACGAGATTCTAAACAAAACATATCGATAATATTTTTCGAATTCTCAATAATTTTTTGAGGAAGTTCTTTTCGCTGGGATCGTGACTGATATTTTGTGATAAAAGTGTGTTTATCACCCTCTTCAGCTAGCTAACCGAACTAGTTTTCGACCCGCACCAACGAAGCTCGCAACTTTCGTACTTTTCATCAGCGACGTACATAATAACGCGAGTTTACGTGACAATAATAAATATAAAGCAAGTAAACAAAAATTTAAAAATCGTGAAAAATGATTTTTTCATCTCATTGTGCGTTCGTGTCGTCACTGCAAATGGATAATATTGTGGAATGAAATTCTAAACGAAATATATCGATAATATTTTTTGAATTCTTAGTAATTTTTTGAGCAAGTCTTTTTCGCCGTGATTGTGACTGATAGTTTGTGATGAAAGTGTGTTTATCACCCCCTTTAGCTATCTAACCGAACTAGTTTTTGACCCGCCTCAATGAAATTCGCATTTTTCGTTTTTTTAACCAGTCACGGGAATAATAATGCGAGTTTACGCGAAAATAATAAAAATTAAAATAAATTAAGTAATTAACGAATAATAAAAAATTGTAGCTATATGGTTTTTTAATTTTATCATCTCATAGTGTGTTCATGTGGTGATTTCAAACGGATATTATTGCGGTTTACGGAATTCTAAAAACAAAAAAATAAGGATAATATTTCTCGAATTTTATGACTTTTTAAGACAGTGTGCTTTGTCTTGATTGTGACTGATAGTTTGTGATGGGGTGCGATGTGGATGTGTAGATTGTGGTCCAGGGTCCGCCATCTTCTTGCAATATTATTTGCTGCAATAAATAAACTGCAGTGAACGTTTTTGGATTTTGTGAGTGATATATAGGATTTATGAGAATAAAAATCGAGATGAGACACTCACCGACTCAGCATTATTTCACCAGTTGCCCGAGATGGCAGATGACCAACGTTTTTCGCGCTCAAATAAAATTTGCTGCGATAAGGTAATTTTTTTCTAACAGAGTAGCACTTAATCAATATAGGTATTAATAAAGTAAATAATTGTTCATTAAAAAAAAAATTGCGAATGAACTTCCTTCTCATATAAGTTTTTTCTCATAAGAAATGTTGTTGGTAATATTTTGAGACCAGGATACTCAAAATGATCTGGCAGTTTTGTAAAGATGGTGTAGAAAATATGTATGTGTAAGTGTGCAGATCTCTGCAAAGTCAAAGTTACGCGTCTTGGATATTGCACGATTTCATTGTACTTGGATTTGGGAGAAAACTGAAACATGAAAAGTCCTTTGTTCGAGAACAAACAAAGGACAGCTTCATGAATAAACATTGACTCACGATTTTGGATCTAATTACGTTGGGTATTTATTTTAAAAAATTGGTACATATCCTACTAGTCATATTTATAGGAGTGCTTTTAATTTATAAGTGGACTCATTTTTAACAACATAGAAAATTCAATCTGATTAGAATTTCTAAGAAAGTATCGTTTTTATAGAATAAAAAAAAAAAAAATCTTTTTGTCGCTGTAACTTACGTATTATTGAATACTTTCACCTTGAATTTTCTGCAGCACTAGAAAAATATTCAGGTGTAATAAAAATTTAATTTCCTGAGGTTTAAAGGTTTGAATTTTATAGCTATCTAAGATTTCTAAAGTACATTATGATACCAGCGAAAATTTCAGGCACTTAAAATAAAATTTGCTTGAAATTAATCAAGATCTGGCTGAAGGACTACGGTCGATGGCCAGTTAACAATATATATATGTTCATAAGTTTTAATGATAAGCAAAATTAAGTATAGATAAGGCTAAAAAATGTACCGTATATTGTTAATAAACACTTACTACTACTACTAATCAAGATCCAAATGTCATTGGATTTAAACTAATCCGGGCCTTCAAAACATGACAATTTTTTTCAAATGGTCTAATTAGAATTCATGTTATAACCATAGATTAATTATGATCATATTGTCGAGATTTGATCATCATTATGCGAGAAAAAGCTTTTAAAAAACATTACTTGTAATGAACTGCCGATAATTATAATTTTATTACCTTTCAATTGTGTCAGTGGATATTTCAATTATTTCCCTATCTTTTAGAGACTAATTAATTAATAAAAAATGTCCATTATTGACTTACATTTTTTTAATCTCTCAATTACAAATAAATTGTTATATGCGTTTCTCCCATTTCCAGAAAATTAATACGGATTTACGGGAAGGTATGATAATAAACTGGAGTTGCTGTGGATATTAGAGATAAGCTTAGGCAGACTATGTACGCACACGAATTGAGATAACGTACGTGCATAAAATATTATCTTGTTTGTGCAGGGTTAATTCGCTGTATTAAATTTAGCGCAGTCATACTCAGGGTATTAATTTACACAGCTCCTCTACAAAATACCTATGTTAAGCCTTGAGGCTTTAGCTTTAGGGTTCTCGATTTCGTGGGTAAACTCTTGCGCCACGTCATCCCCTAATTTCCCAGAAACCACTTTTTTTTTTGTTGGGTCTGGACTTGGAGACGAACCGTCCAGTGTCAATGACACGTGCACCCCTTCGTTTTGACGGCCATTATGTCTCCAGGGATTTTTTTTTTTTTTACGTGATTCAATATTATCATAAAAATATTTCCTTCCTATCAAATAATTACATAAGCTACATCGATGAGACAAAAAAATGAATATACAGTGTTATAATTTAATTCAAAGTATGAGCAATTATTAAAAATTATTTAAAAGTTCCAGAAATTATTTCACGATTAAAAAGAGTATAATCATTATTTAAAATATTGTGAGCAATTGTCTATTAAGTATTGACAAGGGAAAGTACGAATGTTTCTGATCAAATAAAAAATAACTCCATTTTTTGCTTAAGCAAAACAGAAGCTACAACGGAATAGTGTAAATGCACTCATTAACTCATGCGTCATTGAATTGAGATTCGTTTTTTATTATTGAATGTTTTACACATACTTTTGCAGCCAAAAACTTGTATGATTAAAATAATACTTGAAAGATATAATTTGTATAATAATTCGAATGACATCAAAAGAACATCATTCAAAAGTTTATCGAACTCAATCGGAACATTTTTTTCATGTCAAGTGATTTCTAACCTAACAACTTTCGTTTTTAAGAAATATCATAGGTTTAAAAAATTCTCAAAAACGATAAACAAAAAATGTGTCACGTGAACAAAACTTCCTCCGAGAAAGCAAAAGAGCGAAGTTTTCAGTAGTATATTTATATAATGAAATTCCAATTCGACGAATTTTTCTTGGACATGTATATGAATAATTATTTCAGCATTTTCCACTTCATAGTTCGAATTCTTTAATTATTGTTCGATTACCGAGGCATAAAAAATGTAAGATATGAATTAATAAAAATAATAAAAATTCTAGCATGACGCAGAAAAAGAGAAATTACCTGAAAACCCGGTGTTTCTATGAATTATTGGATATTCTGTGCTAGGAAATGGTCATTCGTTTGCCACGTCACGAATCGCGGTTTCCTCGAAACCATTTGTTTCATTTTTCTTCGCTGGACACGATTCGTGTTACGATCTCCTCCTACGCTTAGCTTTCTTTTCAAGGATTTCGATGTTGCCTCAATGTTAGTCCTCCCCCATGACCTTATACACCCCCTTTTTTCCTCCCTTCGAGGCCCTTTCCCCGTTCGCGTCTTTTGTCAGGCTTCGAAAGAAGGACATCTCGTATTCAGACGGTAGAGTCCTATCAAAACTTATGCCTGTGGTCACACTCACAAGAAACAGAGAAAACTTTGAGTGAGCTTATCCCCACGAACCGGCGATGATGGTGTTTCACCCCCTCAAGATCTCTCTTATTGGATTTTCTCCATAAGCTGCGAAGCGTCGCCATCCTTTGAAAACAGAAGCAGCAACCATCAGCGATAACATGCGCGACGCCAAAGTGCCAATTATGTTAAGAACGTGTCGTGAATTTTTGAGAAAGACATTTTTCTATGTTTTTCTCTTAGACCATCTTATTTCCCTTTTTTCCCTCAAATGCTGCCAGAAAAATCATACCTTGTTAAAACCATTTCACCATGAACTTTTTCAAGGTTACTCTTTTTTTTTAAAGTTTAACTGAAATTACCTATTCAACTCGATTGCGTCAAAATTTACTTGAAAATTGCATTTGCATTGCAAAATAATTCTGAGATAATGCATTTCAATATCTTCAATTTCGTTGATTCGGCTCACTCATCATGATTCATTCATCAAATCATTTGTCTCGCTGACTTGTTTGACTTATTTTACTTGTTCGTATTATTTACTTTTTTTGATTTTATTGATTTTCGTGACTGGATTGACTCGACTGACTCGACTGACTCGACTAACTCGACTGACTCGACTGACTCGACGAACTCGACTGACCGACTGACTCGATTGACTCGATTGACTCGACTAACTCGACTGACTCGACTGACTCGACTGACGCGACGAACTCGACTGACCGACTGACTCGATTGACTCGATTGACTCGATTGACTCGATTGACTCGATTGACTCGACTGATTCGACTGACTCGACTGACGCGACTGATTCGACTGACTCGACGAACTCGACTGACTCGACTGACTCGACGAACTCGACTGACTCCCCGAACGCGACTGACTCGACTGACTCGACTGACTCGACTGACTCGACTGACTCGACTGACTCGACTGACTCGACTGACTCGACTGATTCAACTGATTCGAATGACTCGACTTACTCGACTCACTCGACTAATCAATCGTGAGCCGCAAAGCACCTGTCTCTTTGAAAGATATCGACTACTATCAGTGAATAAACGCAAATCTCCGAAGTACTTACCAATTATATAAAGAACTCATCGAGGATTTCTGAAAAAAGCAAACGTTTAACATCTTACCTCAGACTACCTTATCTCCTCCTCTTTCCTAAAGTTCTGCCTGGAATATCCACAATTCCTTTCCCTCTGGCTTCGTGCGGAAGTTTGTCATTCGCCTTTATCAAAATTCTCCGTTAAGCGACAAAGGCAGACAGGGCGATGGCCTTCTCCCTCGGCCCTAAGGCGTCCTCGCCTTGGCTCCGCAAGACACACTGACAAACTTTCGCATATTAAAACCTCCCTGATCTCATATTAAAACATTCTTCAAGCTATCCTTCTCTATTCCTGAAGTTTCAGTGAAGCTGGAGGGTAAGGAAGGTTGAGGCAGGGGATCAGAAGACGATAGACGGCATTTGGAAATGAAAGCAGAGAGACATTCTTCACTGACATCTCTCTTTGTGCAGATTGGTGAATTATTGGGCCAGATAGATGAATTCCTGCAAAAGCAGCTGGAGTTCTTCATGTTAAGGTCCTTGAGAATTGGAGAACCATTTTCTTTGACACTTTTGATCCCATTCGTAATCCTAACGATGTAATAAATGCCCCCATAACCTATTTTTCTCCATGGAAGAAAGTATGCTGAAGAAGTATATTTTTTTTATATATAAAAAAATATATAAATATAGAACATGGTATATATTTTTTATATATTTTTCATGTATTATTTATGTAGTAGGCAAAAATAAATATTTTGCCTGAAAGTACATCTGTTGAATAGACGTAAAGTTTTTTTTTTAAGTCAATGCGCGAAACGCGGTTTTACGCATGTTTCACGTACATGACTTTTCACACATTGTGAAATAAAATTTTGTACGATACTCGTGCGATAAAGGTCTTATTAATTCGTCTGATTGCAGCACTCGTCAAAAAAAGTTTTATTGCATCAGTATCGTCAAGTATTATTATATTAACCTACGTATGAATAATCGTAAAAAATATTTATTTGTATATTAGTACGTATAAGTGGCTTTACACGTTCACTATAATCTTAATGTAGATAAATTACTAAAACATTTTTAGAAATTTCGATGAAAAAAAACTCTACAATAAATGCGAAATTATTTTGGAAAATGCATGACACATATAACAAGTTTAAATGTCGGATTAATTTTAACGCGAAGGATTTTTCACAACGTCAATAGTTTTATGGACCTCTCGATCGAAAACCGAACAACTGTAATATCGTCTTTTAGCCATGTGACTCTCTCATAAATGCACGGATTGAGAAAGAATATCATATAATATCGGAAAAAAGTAAGTGCGAGGGTTGAATCGGATCGTAAAAATTCATTTTTATTCCTCGCCGGTGGCGAACTTTAGCATCGAGCGCCTGAAGACAGGCAACCAGGTGTACGAAGAGTATAACGGGTTGTCGTGCGCCAGGCGCTGAACCAAGGGCACTTCTGATTTAACCCTAAAGTTTTATTTCTATTGAATTATTTTAAAAAATAACATTGTTAAAAAAGTGAACCTGTGACGACTGTGTTTGTTGACTTACATTTATACATTAATTATTACTTATTGCTAGGAAAACAACTTGTAAGTCCCTGTAATAATATGTCAGTTATTTTAACAAAAATTTTAGTGGAATAGCTTATTATTGTAAAAATATTATGATAATAAATGAGCTATTATAATAATTACTCCTATATAAAAACATCCAATGAAGATTATTGAAGGAGTCTTGTAGTCTGTTTGGGAATTTTTTTTTCCATACTCTTATAGTTTAGAGGTTTAAGAATGTGTCTCAAAAATTTGTACAATTGGTATAACGTATAGCTGACTAAAAGTAAATTACTGAAATCAGTCGATATGCACCCGACTGCATGATAAACTTTCAACGCGTCGTTCTCAAAAGGACATTTTTCAAATCATGTACTTTTCTCAGGAACTACTGGGCCAATCGGTTTGCAATTTTGCATACATGTAGACGGGCTATTGTTTGGCCCTTCATGATTATTATTGCTTTATAATTACTATTAAAAGTGAAAATTTTACTGTAAAAATCAGAGTACTGTTTTTGAAGCGCCGCCAATTTGTAAATTTTTCATAAGATCTTTAATCAGAGGGCCGAACGATAATCATATTCGTAAGGACTAGAATGGAAAAAGTTTTTTTTCAGATGACCAGAACGGCGACAATCTCAAGGGACTAATAAGAATTTTCGCGACATAACCTGTGCAACATCAAATATCTTGTCTCATTTAGGATAAAATTCTTTGAAAAAATTCAAGGTGTTGCTTCAAACATGTATTAATATCACTGTAAAATATTAACACTGTACATTTAACCGTTTTGCTGAATTTAATTCTTAAAAAACCACCTCGAAAATAGGTATATACACAAGACTCTCTTAAATATGTTTTTACGTTACTTTTCTTTAAACAATTTAAACACTTTTGA
This sequence comes from Tromatobia lineatoria, assembly GCA_949699805.1. Taxonomy (NCBI): domain Eukaryota; kingdom Metazoa; phylum Arthropoda; class Insecta; order Hymenoptera; family Ichneumonidae; genus Tromatobia; species Tromatobia lineatoria. The sequence goes on from OX453044.1 coordinate 12,661,540, forward strand.
AAAAAAATTTGAAGCTTAAAATTTAAAGAAGAGCTTGAGGCTTAATAATTTTAATTTAATTTTATCCTAAGGATTTTTTCTATGAATCTGGCCTGTGTGGAAAACGTATTGCTATGAGCTTCAGGCACTGTGCCAAGCGGTACTTTTTCTTCCGCACGTTCTCTTCACTTTTTCTAATACTGCCTCGCTTCCGACGATTCTCTCAAGCGTGAAGAGATAAGACTCGCTAAAGCTTGCCAAATCGCATGGAGAATACGGCTTTTTTACCATTTGGCGTCGTTTAGTAGAGACATAAAAGAAAAGTACAGAAAAAGAACAAAGAGAGCCAGGATTTGGATGGGATATATACTTTCACGACTGCAAAAAGAAAAGAAAGGAAGAGTCGAGGAGATCTACATAAAGACAATTCTAACGAAAATCACAGATACTTATGCAAGCAAATTTTTACGGCCTCTCCTTGATCGAAAAATAATACATTAAGAACAAAAAAAAGCACCAATGAAAACCTCTTCTTTGAGATGAAGTCTTCACTTGCTTAAATGGAACTTCATAATCTGATCATTTTTGTTTTTATGTTTCAGGTGAGTTGGAAATTCCAAAATTAATATCGGACTGTGACAGTGGAATTAACGCAAGTATGAAATATAAATGCACATAGAATTGTGGCAAATTAATGTGGCAAACTTGGGCACATAGAATTGTGCTCAAATTAATCACTTTATTTTTAATCAATCGTTGTAAATATAAAAAAATCAATTGGAACAACGAATTGTCGATATTCGGATGAGATAACTTATAGCTAAGTATCCTCTAAGACCTTCACGCTCGGCTTATCGTAATTTGCCTAACAATTTGATGGTAAATACTTGAATGCTTAAGTTCAGACATATAATTATCGGTAAATAAGGCTTAGGAATATTTAAAGTAGAATTTTTCCAGAAGAAAAAGTCGAAAAAATAGGTTATTTTTGCATTAGTGCAGTGAGTATTCTCAGGTGTAGAACTGATCATGTGCAATGCGTGTTCCCTGGTGTAGAACTGATCATGCGCAGTGAGTGTTCTCAGGTGTAGAATTGCTGATCTTTCGAAATATCGCAGGCGTCAGAAAAAAGATCATTCACAGTACTTCTTAGGTGTAAAACTGATCGTATATAATATTTTTCACGAATAGAACTGATCATGTAGTCCTTATCACGTACAGTTTTGCTTAAAACGGCGGATCTTCAGGAATTCGCGGATCATGCGCAATACTTCTCAACTTTAGAACCCCCCATTTATTTGGAAATGACCTGTACTTTTCAAATGTAGAGTCAATCATCATCCATACTTCGTGGGTGTAGAAATAATATTCTGCACTTCTTAGAGCCAGAGTCGATCGTCATCCTACTTCATATGATGTAGAAATAATATTCTCCACTTCTTAGATCTAGAGTCGATCATCAACCATACTTCATGGGTGTAGAAATGATATTCTGCACTTCTTAGTTCCAGAGTCTATCATCATCCATACTTCATGGGTGTAGAAATAATATTCTCCACTTCTTAGATCCAGAGTCTATCGTCATCCATACTTCATACGATATAGAAATAATATTCTCCACTTCTTAGATCTAGAGTCGATCATCATCCATACTTCGTGGATGTAGAAATAATAATCTGTAGCCCTTCTTAACTGTAGGACTGACCATAAGGAGTGTCAAAGAAAAAAGGACCCTTTAGCACTCTGTTTTTTGGCCCCCTCACCTGGAACGTGAAATTAATTCATAGAATCCTGAAGAACCGGAGTGTGAGGTACGCGCGGCCTTGAATACGAAATCGGCGCCACGGCGAATTGGATTTCCGTGTAATTAAGGCGTGCACGTGGTCTTCGGGAGTTTGGATCGCCGTAGTTGAGTTGACTGGTGGAGGGTATTAATAGGACTCGGCTCGTTTCGTGCACTGTGTCGTGCTACGAGCGAGCCACGCGACGGCGAGGAAGAGCGGCAAACCCAAAACCCCCTGCTGCTTCTGCTTCCCTATATACAACTCTCTGCTCTGCATCGTTGACTTGTCCAGCATGTGCTGCACGCGCACTCTGTCCCGATGGAGCACAAGCTCTCTGTTATTGGTGCCTACCGCTATAGGCACTCCACCTTTGCGCCGGGAACATTAGTCAACGTCCGACGCGACCGCTCCTTTTTTATACCCGCGAACGAAACCCCAGGACTGGGTAATTAGTCAAAGCCCGTTGAATTCGGGCGTTCGTGTCGCGAGTACCGCGCGTCGAGACCTCTTTATCCCAGACAGCAACGAGGCTTGGAACATATATTTTCTTATATTGGATTGCTGATCTCTATGTGATAACAATGGTCGTTCTGGAAATGCTGGAAATTTTTTTCTAAGAGGGCTTAGATATCTGTTTAATGCCCTAAAATAAATTTATTATTTATTGGCACAAGTAAATAAATTATGTGTAAATTTTATTGGAATTGTATATAAAGATATACATAGAAGGTGCATACAAAAGTAGACATATATGTCGACTTTCCATGTGAAGATTCTATACAAATTACGTAAAGTGCAATATAGTTTATGTAAATTAAATATAACGTTTATACAACAATCGTTCAAATCTGTAGACTATATATAAATTTTATATACATGAAATACAGTGTATAGTTATTTCATATGTCCATTCTCTTATACAGACTATGTATATTGACGGATATATGATTTTTCCACGTGAGGGGCTTTGCGCGGCATAGAAAGAAAAGTCGAAATTAATGTAACATTGTTGCAAGTGGAAGTATTGGTTTTTAGTATTTGTAGCACGGTTTTTTAAATTTATTTTTTGTAATACATTCCGGGAAATTCTGTTTTAGAGTTCGATGGTCCCGTTTTCTACAATATTGTATGTAAACGGAAGAAAAAAAATCAAGGTCATTTTCTCATATTGGATTGCTGATCTCGATGGGATAATAATGGTTATTCCGAACATGCTGGAAATTTTTTCTGAGGGCGTCTTCGTTATTTGTCTAACACGATAAAAAATTTAATTGCTATTTGGGTTTGTCGTGGCATAAAAAAAATGTAATGTTCTTGCGAGTGTAAACATTGGTTTTGATTATTTATAGCACTGGAAAGTTTTTTGACGATTTGCTTCAATAAAATACATTTCAGAAAATTTAGCTTTGCAGATTTCATAAACGGTTTCTACCGTCTTAATTCTTACAATATTCTATGTAGAAGAAAAAAAATAAGGAGTTAAACTTAAAATACATCTTAACGTATTCACCATACAAAATGTTTTTTCAAAAATTCAACTGAATATTGTGGTTTTGAACAAATTATACTAATTTTAAATAATCTCAAAATCAATCACAAATAAAAATAAATCGAGCATATTAGGATAAAATAGCGGAAGCATGAAATTTTAGTTTTTAATACCAAGTCCTTTCTAACCCTTTATCAACCAGATATCCAGAGATGTTTTGGAATCGATAAAACATTGCAGGAAATATTACTTTAATCATTGTGATATCCTGCTTACGTTTAAAATTATGCATTAATAATTTTCCTCCGCAATAACCTTTACGAGATAACTAATCAAATAGAAAAAAATAAAAAATAATACATCGTTGTAACACAAAAAAATCGAAAATTACACTAAAATTATTTCCCATCGTGAGTGCTTGGAAATTTTTTTTTTGAGATTTTACCCTTTATCAATATTTTAAATACGTCAAAATGTCGAAAATCGCTTCGAACAAAGCAAAGCCTTCAATCCACCTTTTTTGGAAGCTCATCTACAAAGTGCCACAAATTTGTGATTCCATTATGATAAAAAGTGCAGCTGTATTCTGAGGCGACGCTCCCTTCGCTTTGTACCCCTGTCCCTTTGTTCCTTTCTTGATCGTGCGGTGCATCGACGTCACCCTTGTACGTTTTTTTCTTCTTTGTCTCTTTCCACGAAATTGCTTCTGCCCTATCCATGAACGAAGGTTCCACACTCTTTCCTCAAAGGATTCCTCAAGTCGATACAATAAAAAAAAAAGCCTAGCGTTCTTTTACGATGGGTTAAGCTTTCAGAGCGCCCTTATAAACTGCGCGCAAAGTACAGTTCTTCCCGATGTATATAACATTACTGCAGTATATCTCGGATTGTGAGAACGTGGAATAAAATGTGTCTCAGAACTCGTAAATAGTCGGGGTGCGAACACTCTCGATGTCGACACTTTTTTTCGCTCGAACCTCTCTCTCAGAAATTGAAGGGGAGAGTGCAGAAAGGGTGAGTTCTTAGGCGATAAAATTGCCGCTCGCCGTCCATTGCTTCCTTCAATGCTAGATGCAGTAGATTGTTCTTGGACAAAGCATTGAAAAGTTCTTTTTCTGAAACTGTGGGAATGAAAAATTTCTTCAATGAGTTATGTGGAAAATTGTGCCTGTAGGAATTTTTATGTGATATAAAAAATGACTCTCGAATTTAATCCATCAATACATTTTTTTTTTTTTTGTATAAAGTATAATTTAAAACAATGTTTGACGATTATTTCGAATACTAGAATTGAACGTCGAAAATGAAAACAGATTTCAACTGCAATTTTCAGATCCACTTAAGGTTGTATCAGTAATTAATTACAGCATCAAAAACCATACAGAAATGTACAGAAATGTATGGTTTTCGATCCCATGTATCGATACCCTCGATTTATGGGACTGCTGATGTGTCCTTTTGTGCCCGGTGCTCTCGCTATTAATAACCAAACTCGAAATCTGCTCTGCACTGCTATGACTCCCCCCCTGAAGTACAAGCCCAAAGGGAGAAAATGCTAGATCAGAACCAACGTATTCGTTTTGGAAAAATAATGGAGAGTCAGAAGAGTGCTGAAGGGGTTCGTTGTTTGACAATAAAATAGCTGCTTTCCTTACATTTCTTCCTTCAATGCTAGACGCAATAGATTCTTCTCAAGCATCGATGAGTTTCATTTTTTTAAATGTACCTGTAATAAATTTCTTTAACAGGTTATGCTGAAAATGTAATCTGTGCAACTTTTTTCTAGTACCTAGTATACTGTAAAGCAATTTCTGACGTTTGTTTCGAGCACTAAAAAAAAATCGTGAGTCCACAATTGAGAAAGTCGCCCGAGTTTAAAAAGTGATTATCCCTTCCATCAGCTCGTAATTTTGTACATCAAAAACATGAACGGATTTTGACAGTAATCACCAGATCTACTCAAAGTTTCATCCGAAACAAACAAACAAACTACGACGTCAAAAACCGTGCAGACATGTCCCCAATTTATGAGACTGCTGATGTATCATAATCCTGCAATCTCCCAACGTACCCAAGACCTTTTGTGTTCGGTGGTCCTGCTATCAATAACCGAACCCGAAATCTGGAGAACTGTTATGACTCCCCCCCTTAAATACAATCCCAAAGTGAGAAAACCCTACATCAGTCATAACGTATTCGATTTGGAGGAATAATGGAGGACCGGGGTAGAGTGTAGTGTATGGGGTGATGAACGAAGGGGCAAAAGGGCAAGCAAGACGCCATAACCATGAATGATATAGGCATGGGCTGAGTCCTGAAAGTACGTCCGAGCTTAAACGCGAAGCTGGACGTAAAAGGGGGTAGGGAAATGCTTGGCGGAAGCTGGTGCATGGAGAAACGATCGTCAAACGGGCCCCAGGGTCCAGCAGTGGTAGAAACAGTAGATACTGAAGAGGGAGTGTAGGTGCGCAGCCAGAAACCGCCATTCCCGTCAGATGTATTCCTATGAATCGTGCTTCTCGTGGTCGTCGCCACGGGAGGTATGGACGGAACGTTACGAGCAGCGTGCTTGCTATAATAAAACTATTGGACTGCCGAGGAGATCGCCTACCGTAGTTCTTGACCAGGGGGAGACGAAGGAAGGAAGGAAGGAAGGAAGGAAGTAAGGACGAAGGAAAACCTGCTTTCTCTCCCTCCCGCCTCTGTTTCCTTGGGTTCCCTTATGGTTCCCGGCAAAGCTATGGGATATAAATGCCAGGGAGCCGGTTCGTTTTCCACTCTGACCATGCCAGGCTCGCCCCATATAGATTCAATCACGACGGGACTCCCTTCCCACTGCTCATTCACCACCGGGACATGGCCGAGTCTACGACCCACGCTTGCTCGAAACAGAAACACGCTTTGCGAATACCAAACAGCTTTCTTTTCTAAGCCAAGGTAACACCGGTAGGAGAAGGTAGCCTGAGACTCGGTGGGAGGCGTCCTTTCGGCTTGGTCCAATTCGTGACGAGAATCTCGCGAGTCTGACCGAAGCGTCGATAGGGAGGTGATGGTGGGAGGGAATGAAAAATGAGAAAAAGCGTAAGGGTTGTTCGGGGAATCTCTATGTATACCTTTCAATGGTTGAGGAAGAACGCAAATGTTCTAAATGGACGGTAAGAAGGACCATGTGGGTTGAGAGATGGAATATTTGGAAGTGGGGAAATCGGAAAAGGAATTTCGACACATCATGTATTTTTCTAACTCTTCTTTATCGTCGTAGGCCGATTCCCTAATATGAAATTTTGTTCAAGGCTTGCCTTCTTCAACATCCCTTTGAAGATTCCTCCCTCTATGTTTGGCATGTTTTGAAAGGTGACGCACGGGAATTAATAATGAGAGACACTGACATGGATCATCCTTCCTCTTGTTTTTTATCCATTGCCTTGTGGATTCCTGCCAAAAGCAAGCGCCATCATGATGCCGATTGGAGGAGGTAGCTTCCAAATTCTTTGAATTCGTCTAACGATGACGAGAAGCAGTCGAGTGATTAAATCCTGAAGAGGAGGGACAAGTGGGAGGCAGTGAAAAACAGAACGAAATTGAAAAGTCGTTTGGACAAATACCTACGAATATCGTTTAACGATAAATAAGGATCGAGATGTTGCAAAACGAGGGCATAAAAGATGTTGAGAGTTGAAAGATGGAATATTTGAAAGTAGGGATATTCGGAAAAGGAATCAGTGCACCTTATGGGTTCTTGTAACTCTTTCCCTTCCCCGTTTTACAGATTCCAGTTCTTCTCCCTATTCCATCGGAGAGCCCAAAATTTTGTTCAGGGCAAACCTTTGGTTTCTTTAACGTCCGTTCAAGCACTTCCCTCTCCCTATCTCTGCCATATTTGATACATGATACCATGATAATACAAGGACATAATTTGCCTTTTCTCTCGTGTTGCATATATTACTTACGGTATTTGAGCCTAGAGCAAACGTCATGATAACGCCGATTTGAGAAATCGTTATTAGAATCCTTTGATTTTGTCCAATGGTGATCAGAATCTGTAAAAGTCATAGAAAGGTGGTAAGTAAGAGGAACAGTGGCAAATTGACGAAAGTGTAGCATACCAAAACTCAAAAAAGCAGATGGAAATTTAAAGATCAACTATTATTAACCCTTGTAACTCTTTCTCTGCCTTCTCCCCCGTTTTACTAGTTTGAGCTTCCCTCCATATCCAATTCAAGACTATAAAATCCCATTCGAGGCAACCCCTTGTCTCCTTTAACTTCCCTTCGACCAGTTCTCCCTTCCTCTTCGTGCCATATTGAATATGCGATGCCATAAGTCAGGCGATAATGCAATATACTCGCGCCGCTCGTTGTTTCGCTCATCTAACATATTTTTCTTCATGGTATTCATGCGGAGAGTCAGTGCGAGTTTCTCTATTAAATCTGGATTGAGCTCACTATCGATTCACCCGGCAGTTTCGTAGACTTTACTCTCTTAACTTGAGTGGAAATATGCTGATGTAGAGAACGATAAGGCATCAATTTAAAATTCCCAAACATAGGACCAACATATTCGATCCGACGAATACGGCCAGAATAATTCGACAGAACTTTGTGGACCCTTCAATATATGGTTCCTTACCATTGTTCGTCGTAAAACATACGGATCCGTCTATACGAGTTGGAAGAGACGAACTGAAGACCCAGAGCCAATTAATTTAGAAGATGTTAGCAGCCGATCGTAAAACCTTGGGAAGCTTTCGGTCTTCTATCTTCCCCGCTCGTTTGACTTCGATTCGGGCGCATGTGGCGATCTTCCTTCACATCTTCTCTGCCTCATTCATTTACTCAATTCGCCAGACTCACGCTATGCCACAATATACTTCATCCTGCCTCATTCCACCCAAATAATACTGCACCACATCTTCTGAACATATACTCAACGCAATCGCGTTGAGTACAATCACTCTTGTATACGCAGCAAGGACTCTTCTCCACTTAACCAGCTGTAAATCGTCTACGAATTGAGAGAAGCGGAGGCATGTTTCTTTTACGATTCGCGTGCTCGTTCTTCGCGTCACGGATCCCAGGATATTTTAGACCTCGCTCGGTAAATTCCTCTTTCCTCTCGGTAAATTCATCCGCAGCATCTCTAGTCAAGGTGCCAGGAACTACAGAACCGGATACCTTCCCCTCGGGATGTTCTGTCTCGCCAATTAACGTTCAGTATTACTAGGCCCTCAACACTTTTATTAGCCATTTTCTCTTTGAAACGAACATCGACCATAAAAACTGCATGAAAAGGTGCATAAGAACAAGTGCTCACAGCTACTTTTCTTTATCCCAACCGATTCCTTTTAACCGAGAGGATCGGATTCTGACCACGATTCGAACCTGACTGAAATCGAACTTGTCAGATTTTGTTCTAACCCCGGTAAAACTTGAATACCATTAGTGTAATCAACAGTTGCCTTGATATCAGAACTTGATAACTATTTTGACCGTGTATAGGGATTACCACTTCCTTTCAATTCACTTTCATGTACGGAACATTTCCGTCAATGATTTCAGAACCCCATATAAATTTGCCCATTGAAAATCACATGTTAAATGGCTGTTCAAAAAACTAGGAAATATGGAAAACGATTTTTTCTAGAGGATTACAATTAGCTTCAGTATGACTAAGAAATGCAAAACCTACTTTTCGACAGCTCTCTCTCACCCCCTGATACCTTTTAAGCGAGATGATGGCACTCTTCTTAATCTCTGATGGACGTTGGATGGATGTGTACTATTTTGTTTACCACGAACAATATCATAATCATCACGATAAACTATCTTACTAGCGTATTTTACCATGTCTCTATAGGGGGTTTGGATGCCTTCCAAACCGAGAAGATTCTTTAAAAGACTGAAAAAAGTTCACATCAACTTCGATGCAATTTTAGGTCCATCAATTAGCGTAGTGAACCGGAACAAAATGTTACTTGATGACTGACAGATCAGGCGCTTTCAGTTCAACGAAATCTGTCAGACATCATGAATAGGATCATCGAAATTACTTTACGACAAACTCATTGATTTCCTTATAATAGTCATTGCCATTCTTATTGAAATCCGACGCATGTCCAAATCACAATTGTTGGGTTTTGTCTAAACAGTGGCTAAACTTGGAGGCCATTGTTGATCAATAATTGCTTTAATATCTTATTTTGGTGGTGTGTGCCACGATGTTTCTGTAGGGTTTCTGTTGGTCCCTTCAAACCGACAAAAATCTCTAAAAGTCCGAAATAAGTACACACGAACCCAAATGTTTTTCTGTGATCTCGAATTAGCATATCGGAATTTCATTATACCCGCGTTATCGTTTTTCTGTTCCTCAGCGCCGTAAGTTACCAAGGGGTGCGTTTGGTTCTCGTTCGTCAAAATTTTTTACTATGTTGGTCCTTTCCAACCCGATAAAATTTTTCGAAAGTCCAGAATAAACCCACACCGACCGCAGTGTTTTTCCGTGCTCTCGGATTAACGGAACGGAATTACGCAACTCACCGTTGTCGTTTTTTGTTCTACAACTTTGCGAGTTTCCAAGGGATGGTTGGTTCTCGTTCGGCGGCATAGATAACAATCTGTGCGCGGCCCCTATGTACGAACTTTCCATGTGCCTCCGGGGCACATGGCAGGCGACAGAGGAGGTGGGCAGTAATGGTCCATGGTTTTATCTCTGGTCCATAATACTCGTAATATCAGGAAAAAATCACCTGTAAATTAAACGTTAATATGAAGTTTGGGATTAGCATAACGCTTCGAACAATCGATTGCTTTCGATCAATGTAGTTTGGAATTATTGTTATCAATCAGAAAATACCTTGATATCGTTTTTCCATGATCCACTTGATAATACCTAAAAGACTAACAAAATCTACAGAGGCTCTAAAACAGGATCATGGAAGCTACTCTTCGACCAAAGCAAGAGATTTCTTCTAATTTAGTTAATAGGATTCTGATAATTTCGGACGCTAGTTTACATTACTGCAGTGGACAAATACAAGTCATTGTTGAACAATTTTGTATCATCATGTCTTTGTAAAAGCTATAGGAACCACCCAATCTGACAAAAATTTACGAACGTCCGAAATAAACTCACATGAACTGCAAAGATATTCCACGATCGAATTAGTGAAACGGAATTAGACATCTCACTGTCATTGTTTGTTGGTCAGGTTACCAAGGGGTAGTTCAATCTGGACAGACGGAATGGATAACAACATATGTGAAGCTCCTCAAAACCCTCTTTACCAACTCTCCATATGACAGAAAAAAAAGGTGACCGGTAATAATCCACCGCCTTATCTCCGGTCTAAATTGAACATTAATATACCGTTTGGGGTTGACATAACGCACCGATCAACCGATTATTTTCGATCAGTCTAGTATGGCCAATTTTGAAATCATGTCTTTATGACGCAATTGATAATAATACTGACAGCTTGGCGGGCGTTTCCAATTTGTCAGAATCTACACGGATCATCCACTTTTTGAGTTGATGGGATTCCCCACGAGAAGAGTAAACCCACATCAACTGCAATGTTTTTGTGTGTTGTCGAATTAGTGGAACGGAATTACGCACCTCACCCTTATCGTTTTTTGTACCACAGCTCCACGGGTTACCAAGAGATGGTTGGTTCTCGACAGGCGGGATGGATAACAATCTGTGCGAAGCCCCTCAGAGCCCTCTGTACCAACGCCCCGTGGACCCGGGAGGCACATGGCGAGCGACAGAGGAAAGAGGGTGACCGGTAATAGTCCATGGCCTTATCTCTGGTCCAGGCTGCACCGCATGCCCAGGGTGTTGCCCCCTTGCCTTTAGGAGTTGGTATTCGCTGGTACCGCCTCGTGCCCAGAGATTTGCAGCCCGCGGGGCCGATAATATTTTAGTTTAAATTTAACCGGCCGCGGGCTACCCTCTGATTTAGGGGCTTCCCCGTCATCCCCGTTGGCACCCAACCCCAACCTAGACCTGCGGTTTCATAGGTCTGTGGGTTGACTTTCATGGAACTGCAATAGTACGACGACTATGGCGCAGGGAAAGGGAAAGGGAGGGAGGGAGGGGGAGGACGTCGGCGTATGCCAAAACTAGATGGTCGACAGCGATAAGCTAAACGTTCTGCTCCTATATTACACCTTTCTCACTCCTGCTCTGATATATACAGGGCGTTCTATGCCAAGTCGATAATTCGCTAACTCGGACCTCAGCCCAAAATTACTTATGGTATTTTTTTAATCCCAAATGGCATTTAGTTCTGTAATAGGAATTTGTTGCTTACTTGACTAATAATGTTTTTCAAATAAGCGTGAGAAAATATAGGCTTGGCACATTAATCTGAAGGAAATTAAAAAACCTTGGGGCCTTTTAGACGAGAAACCGTGATACATAAAAATTCTGGATGAAACAAAGTTGTAATGAAACATTTAATTACTGTGTTTCTTTTTATGTTGCATTAGCAATTTGATGATTGTAATTTATTCAGGATATCTTAATATATTCGTTGTATAATCTTTTTTCTAATGGAAAAAAAAGAGTTTGCTTATAGCGATTCATTAAAAATGTAACGAAAATTAAAGGAATAGAGAAATAGTTTGTATAAACATTGAGTGAATTCATATGAAATTTAAAAAAAAATGTTAATCTGTATCCAAATCAAAGCAGTCAAATATTCTGAAAATAATTTGTTTCTTATGAAATTATTTATGAGTTCCCAAAATGAAGCATTTTGAAGTAGTTCCAAATCAAGGTTGTAATTGTAGTTGTAGGAACCACGGAATTGATACGGGGCAACCAACGGGCATATGGCATTAGTAAGATATTCTGTGTCAGAACCAACTGATTCGTAATGCCAACTAACCAATTCATAATGTCAATCAAACTACGTCTAACGCTCCAGGTATTGAAAGATCGGTTTTATCAACTATCCAATTTTACTTCGTGAAAGAAGAGTCGATTCCAAAAAAAATTGGTGATTTAATTATTTTCTAAATTATACAAATGAAAAATATCTGTGTTTTCAATGAAATGTTGCGTTTGAATATCAAATAATAAAAATGCATTGCCTGTAAAATCATTGCTTGAAACATTATTATAGGTTATATCTTTTCCTTTAGTATATTACGCGTCATTCTTCTAAAGCAATGTTTGATAAATATAACCACTTCTCATTGAGTTTAAAATCACCATAAGAGAAGATAGAATTTTACTTCCAAAGATTTTTTAAAATTGAAACTTATTTTCTCACTGTATAGATAGAATCGTTAGACGGAACCAATTTTGGAAACTCAGGAATCAATGCCAGATCAATTTGATATGGAATGCCTTATATACACGGTAGGTAATACCTGTATTACCTACAGAAGCCTCGGGCCAACCACCATCATCATCATCACGACTCCACCTTCTATCGTCTCTCTGTTCTATCTCAGAATTCATCGTCGTCGCCGTGTGGCAGACCGAAACCCTGCTTTACGAGCGCCCTCTATACCTCCCGCTGAGCGTTTTACCCGAAATTACTACGGACGGAGTTTGGGGAAAGCATCGCACGACAGGCACGACGGAGATAGGTTTAGAGCAGTGAAGCACATGGATCCAAAGTTCCCGGATTAGATACCGCGCGAAAGTGCGATTCTCAACGATGAGCTCAATGTGTCTCGTGCAATATTCAAAGTAGTATACGTTGGAAACTCTCTGAACGACGGGGAAAAAGCATATTGCCGGAGGATAATCACATCGGTCCTTCGCTAAGAGTTTGATGTGAGGAAATTAAGGGGCTTAGGTTAGAGGCCCAAAAAGAATCGAACTTCGTTTTTTTTTAAAATAATTTGTTGCTCGAACTAAAACAATTTCTCTATCGGTTTACCGGTTGAGACCGATTTTTTTTATTGAAAAAAAATTATCAGACAATGATGAAAAAAAAAATTGCCGTCGGCTGATGATGCAAATTTCGTACAGGTGGACATCAAATCTCAAGGATCGCTTTCAAATTTACACGAAATAAGCTGAGCATCATTTAGAGACCGCTGCCGATCACCGATTTTAAAAAATGATTTTTTAAAATAAAACGGCGACGATTGAAACTCTATCATGAAGTATCCATGAGAAAAGTAGTCATTTTTACGTAATTCATGGTGTCTAGTCGTCCTTAAAATCCTTGAAATCCTTGGAATCCTCGAACTTCTTGAAGTGTCCTCAAATTTTGGGTATCCTTTTCAATTTGATCTTATTTCTAAATATCATCAGCAAATAACCTGAAAAACTATGTACCTTAGTTTTGCCAAAAATTACATGTATACATTCGTGCGTTATAATAATTTTCCGCGTACCGATTTTTCGGTTTTTATGGCTGTACTAAAACAACCTGGAAGTGTCCTTAAAATTTTCTGAAAATGTCTATAAAACGTTTTGAAAATGGCCCTGAAATATCATCAAATGTTCTCGAATTTTGTACGGATCTTTTACTGGACATTATTGCAATAATTGAAGCATAAAAGTCGAATTTTACAAAAACTACGGTCGTCGGCGACTTGACATTTTTTTTCTCGATTGGTCTAAAAGCTACAACAAGTTCAAAATTTCACATTCTACCTCAGACCATTTTAGTGTACTGCATGTCTTCACAAAATTGCAAAATCATAATACTTGGTACTTACTTAATAAAGTTCAAGCGTAAGTTTTTTTTTAAACTTTTTTATCTAAAAAAATTGTTTTCTCATAACTTTTTTTAGATATCTTACCGACCACAAAACTTGGAAACAGTATTGATTAAATAATTTGTAACAAAACTAATGAATCTAATGGAACAGGGATGAAATAATTAAAAAGAATTGGTTCATATGATTTCAAGATTAAATTATTTATGCATTATCAATTACAAAATTATTATACTTCATCTTTCATCATAACATTGCTCTCAAGTATCACTGCATATAACCTCGATCAACATACGCTTCTTTGCACGATCACGTGCCTGCATCTTATTAAATTTTATAACTCATCTCATGATCGACTGAGCTCATCGACCGTCGTAAAATATAAGAGCATGAAAATATTCGTTCGTCGCACATCGAGCAAAAAACCCATCTTCCTACTATGATACTTTTTAGCGTCTCCTAATCTCGTAGATGATTCGTCGCACGAATTTGACGTGGAAAGGGGCGATTTTAGAGAAACGGAGAGGCAAAGTACGGAGTGAGAAAGTGACGGGGTGAATTTAGTGCTCGCTGGAAGCACGTAGACCCCGATGGGCGTACATCCTGCGTCAAGCTCCGCTCAATTTCCGTCTGTGGAGGTTCTCTCTGTGCACCCGTCGCCCTCTATCGTCTCACTCTCCGCTCATTCGCAGTAAACCTCACCCCTTAAATTTCAGATAAGATCACAACTTGTCCCCAAGTTTCCTGCTTACTTTAGCAAGACCGTTGCAGCTCTGCGAGTCTCGTTCGCTCGTGTCGCTTCCATCAACGATCTTTCCAGTCGCATTCGACACGCCCAGCTCCAGCAAAGCTGATAAATCTTCGTTACTTCGAATTTTATTGAAATTCACGTTGTTCTGTAACAAAAATATTTGGAAAAAATCGTCATTGGCAATACGTGGTGACAGAAATAACGCATTTAATACTACAAATAGTAATCATATCGATAGCTGTCGAAAATAAATTTCATCCATTTTCAACAGGAATTACGTGAAGAAGTTTTTTTTTTTTTGATAATTCGCCAATACGTGATTCGACTCACACTCGCACTCACGCTGACGCTCAATGTTCAATGCTCACTGCTCAATGCTCAATGCTCAATGCTCAATGCTCCATGCTCAATGCTCAATGCTCAATGCTCAATGCTCAATGCTCAATGCTCAATGCTCAATGCTCAATGCTCAATGCTCAATGCTCCATGCTCAATGCTCAATGCTCAATGCTCAATGCTCAATGCTCCATGCTCCATGCTCAATGCTCAATGCTCAATGCTCAATGCTCAATGCTCAATGCTCAATGCTCAATGCTCAATGCTCAATGCTCAATGCTCAATGCTCAATGCTCAATGCTCAATGCTCAATGCTCAATGCTCACGCTCGATGCTCACGCTCGATGCTCACGCTCGATGCTCACGCTCGATGCTCACGCTCGATGCTCACGCTCGATGCTCACGCTCAATGCTCACGCTCAATGCTCACGCTCAATGCTCACGCTCATACTGAAATTTACATTCACACCCACACCTGCAGATACATGGAAAATGCGAAAAATACAACAAGTACTCGCACGTACTACAACGGTGTGATTAATTACGACAATTATAAGAAGTCCCTGAACCGTCAAAGATGATCTCGCAAGCCAATCAATTTCTAAGTGATTTATGGGGTTATCGAGAGCGTTGCTCCGTATCTCAAGCTTTCCTCGCAGTCACAGAGCTCAATCGAATTTCCTGCCAATAGTTAGGACCTTAGACACACGACCCTCGAGTGAAATTAAATTCAGGTCTCTCGCACGCGCTCTTACTGTAATAAAGCAAACGGAGTTTGTGGTACATGCTGCGGTGGTTCTGTGTATATATGTGGAGGGGTGAGCGTTCGTAAAACGCTCAATCTACCCTCTGCTGGTTTGTCCCCAAAGAGGCAGACGACGCAGTGCGGAGAGTTAGTAGAAAGAAGAAGGAAAGGGTAGTTTCGGTGAACGTATGCTAATACAAAGTCTGGCGGAATCCCCGATTCCCTCTCATCTCTCGCTGCAAGCTCCAGCTTTTACGTTAAATTATCTACGTGACAGAAAATACTTGTAACATAAATGACGCACATAACGTTTCTTGTCGCTAGAGTTTTTTATGCACAAATAAATTAAAAATATATGTGCATGTTATTTTGTGTGCAAAATATTTCTATGCAAACTAGCAAGATACCTTGAAAAAATAGAGTATGCAAGCAGAACTGTGTATTATTCGTTATAAGACTGTGGTTTTTAATACTTTAATAGTACATAACGATACAGCACAAGCTGAAGACGAGTATTGCAGTCCTACGAGTTGAAGAAGACGAAAATATAAGAATATAATGTAGAAAATGTAAAATGCGCTTTTTAAACCGAGTGAAAAAAATATTATTTTCTACTACACAAACATTTAAGTGAATATTGAAGAAAGATACAAATTGTTCTTTGTATGCACATAAATTCGTGTCTGGTTAAATTTTTTTTCAAGCTTGTGTGTCATCTATCTCTTCACATACGTTGTTTTATTTTCCCGTAGGGAAGGCTTTGTTGTTTAAAATTAAAAAATTTCGTGTGATGTTACGACACTCAGAATGGTATAATTTGGTTCAAAATAATGTTATTATTAACAATTCCAGTACTACAATCCGTGTCTATTAGATTTCTTACGATATCAACGGTCATTTAAAAATTCTCTGTGATGTTTTTTGCTAAAAAATAATATCTGTTGTCTTTGGATTTAAAAAAATCCCCGGTTTTGTCGGTAAACAATCAGTATCACCAAAATATAAATATCATTTCAAATATGCCATTCGAAAGCTTTCACAAAAATTCAGCTTTTATCTGGAAATTTTTTTATTTTTTCCAGGAACTTCAAGTTCAAATATGTTGGCTTGAAAAAAAATTGTTTTTTTTTAAATAGAGAATCAAAAATCCTAAAAAAATGTACATAGACTGCTTTTTAGTTATCTCTGATATGCCCAATTATTAGACAGATCTGCGATAGTCGATAAAAAAAGTGGCCGAATTGACAATGAATGCTTACTATAAGAAAAGAAAATTTTTCTCGCGATCAAAACAAATCCAGAACTTCTTCAAAGCGCCTACCGATAGGTGACCTACCGTGCACTACTGCAATGCTACGCCTGAAGGCCGATAACCGGACATACACGGCTGTAGTTCGTACCTTTGCCGAGAACGTGTGGAGCGCCTGAATCAGCTCTATGTCACTGACAATATCACTTTCAGATCTGTAAGCCGGGAAGAGTTTCGCAGGAGCTCTGAAATACTTTACTTCTCTTCAGGTTCAAGGGGTGACCTCGTTCCGGGTCAATTCTTCTCGTTAATTGCGATTAAATTAGGGAAAGTACCGAGGAGCTCGTTAAGATCCTCTAAGAGCCTGTGGGAGTTTCGTGGGCCTACTTGACGTCTTTGTGTATTATCATACTATGAGTATTATTTTTTCTTCATTAGTTTCTCTGCATAATTGGATTTCGATGGTTCTCGTTGATATATTCCATCATTATATCCACAAATATTTTTTAACAAATAGATTGATTCGTTTCACAATAATGTCATAGGCGCACTGAAAAACAAAGTAGAATTTCGCGCATTGCTTACTTATTATTTTTCCCTTTTTACCTCTATGAGGAACTATGTTAAATAACTTTGAATTCGCATATTTCTAAAAAGCGAAAAATAATAAGGAAGCAATGTGCAAGGTTCTATTTGGCATTCTTGTTTTAATTAGATAAATGAACATGTTGGGAATTCGCTTTTTTTGTTTCGTTATTACTAGAGCTTTTCCGAAAGGAAATGTGATAACGTATATTTCTTTAAATAATTTGGGTGAGGGTTAAAATACCGAATGGCCAAAATAGTGAATGGTTAAAATAGCGAATTTCGAAATTAGGTACGTCTGTATCTAGAGTGGTCATCAGTATGAAATTCGCTATTTCCGCCGTTCCCCATTTTGATTATTAGCTATTTTGACCTCCATCTTATTAAGATGCATTAAAAATGCGGAGTTCTCGACAAACCTATTTTCAAGTACTCCTATTTCTATGGGTTGGAAACTTTTTCTGATGAAGGTGATTTTGTAGTACGAGCCGAAAGCAAGTGTTACAATCTAACGAGCTGAGAAAAAGTTACTCGCACGATTTTCGTATACAATGTTACTTCGTATTCAATGTTATTTGCTTTGCTTCGCGTGCGAGAATACGCACTTCTCGCACGGAATTGCGTGATCACTTATTCAAAACTGCTAAAGTATTTTCATACAGTTGATTGCAAACCAAACAGTTTTTAGTTCTATATATAATAGGTACTAATGTAAATATGATTTAAATAAGGTAAAAATCAATCATGTTCTCGTATTCTCAAACGAGTTCTCGTAAACGAATCGTTAACAAAAGGGGTAACGCGGGAAAAAAGTGTGATTACAAGATAAAAGTGAAAAGCGAAATCAAAAGTATCGGCCCGAGTGGCAGAGCAAAAAACAAATAAAAAATTGGCTGGATCCGGTGTTAAATATGCCGCGCAAAGCAGAAAATCTGAAATTCTGATATCTTCATAAATACCTAAAACTCACGGAGCTGGCACCTCATGTTCGTCAAGAACAGTAGGTATTCGTCGATTTGACTTGTTTCCTCAGTGTATATAAGACTGCAAAGCTGCTCTGCGTTTGATTACAAACGAGGAGTCTATCTTTCGTTGACGGGAGCCGAGATTGGCGGTTCGACCAGGGTAGAGTCAAAGATAAAATTTTACACAGTCCAAGAAAGAATCTGTTGTGGACGCCGGAATGGATTTTATGATTCCAAGGTCGAGTCCAGAATGGATTATAAGACCGTCCAGGTGAGACTCGAAAATAAACACAGCCCAGGAGAGAATCCGTTGTGGATACCGGAATGGATTCTGTGATTCGATAGTCCAAGATCGAATCGAGAATGGATCAAAAGACAGTCCAGGTGAGACTCGAAAATAAACACCAGGATGGATTCTGTCATTGAACTCCTGGGATTCCTGGATTGTCTTTAATGGAATCCAGGATGAATTGTAAGACAGTTCGAGCAAAAATCCAAAATAGACACCGGGATGCATTCTGTCATCAGACTGCTGAGATTCCTGGATCGTCCAGGATTGATTGAAAACGACCGTGCAGGCGAGAATCTAAGACGGACTCCAGGATGGATTCCGCCATTAAACCGCTGATTAAAAAGGGTAAAGTCCAGGATGGATTGTAAGACAGTCCACGAGAGAATCCGAAATGGACGCCAGAGGAATTCTGCATTTAGACTGTCAAGAATCTCGCAATCCGGGTAGGAATATTCCTGGATGGAATTATGGACACCGATAATGTATTAACAGCGGAAGTAATCTGAGAATCCATCTGGTACACCCGCCCGGAGTGCGAAGATTCCATCCGGGAATCCATACTGGATACCATCCTAAATACCACCCGAGACTCCATTCCGGAATCCATCCGCGACTCTATTCAGAGCACCATCCTAGAAACCATCCGGGACTCCATTCCGGAATCCATCCGAGACTCTATTCAGAGCAACATCCTGGAATTCACCCGGGACTCCACTCAGAACTCCATCCCGAACCGCTTTTTCCTGCACGAGGAGCTTCTGTACTTCACAACGCGTGCGACAAGACTGTGGATAGCAGTCCATACAATGAGAAAAAAAAATGTATAGTTTAAGCAAGAATGCTATACTTATATCATACAGTATAATTCTAAGGAGTATCGTTTAAATTCTCTCGTTACGACAATGACAAAAAATAATAGCTGCAGACATAATAACAGCTTAACTGATCAAATGGATAGTATCCATCATATCCAATCGATTTGATCGTTCCTACTGGGGATTATATCGGTATAGTTGGACCTACTATATTTATCTCTCAGTGTATAAGGTCTCAAGTACCACTCGTTAGCCCTAACGCCTCATGAATAACGAAAACACTGTATTGTCGGAATATCGGGGTTCGATATCGGGACGTTAAGTTCCAATTACATGATACGATGCTATGTCGCCACAAAGTTACAACGGATCCGACAGAATTTATAATCGGAGTCGAATGAAGAAGTATTCAATCGAGTATAGCGATAGTCCGGGACAATAGCTTATCAACGTAGAGGTAGAAGAAGTATCGGCAATTGAAAAAATATTATAAAACGCAGCACAAAGTTCTGTTCAAACGTTTTCGTAACGATGACTGCTGTGCAGCTACAAAATTATAGGCTCAACAGACTCTTAATGACATTTGTTGGAACTTGGCCCTTTCAGGGTAAAGCGTCACGTGCTTTTGCTCTCTGCCTTTACTTCGTTCTTGTAGGTAGTGAAATCTACTTCGAGGTAACGAAAACAATACTATTTTCATTTATCATGCCTAATTGCAAATAGCGAAATACAAAAAAATTACCAACCTTGAGGTAATTCTAATATTAACCACGAAATAAAAATTGTGTTTCTTGATTAGCAGGATACCGCCATTCAATTAATTTGCAAGCGTTAATTTAAGGTTAATATTTAACCATAATATATTATAGGCAACGAGTGTATATTGTTAACACTAATTTTCCATCAATTCGGCCACGGACTTAGTAGCGTAATTGGTAACGCACTGAGCTGGAATTCTGGGTGTTTCACAATCGGTTCGAATTTAATTTTGTCGAGTGCGGCTTCATTAATTAACTTTATCAATTAAACAGTTACAGTCGATATTTGTAAAGATTTGTATTTGTGAAATTTGAATTGGGCTTCGGTCTCGCGTGGTCTGAATCTAGCGATCATTGTCTCAGACTCGAGAGTTGCAAAATTCCATCACTTCTCCAGCGAATCTGAAGAACTGCAAAGTAACCGAAAAGTGACCGGTCGTTATGGAACAGAAAATAACCCCAAAACAACGCAGAAGAAACCGAGTAACTGTCGGGTAATCATAAAGTGACCCGAAATGTACTCAAAAGTCCGTTCCGGATTACGTTTCGGGTTTTCAAAGAACTTTCAAAAACAACTTTCAACAAATTGTCGGTTACTTCTGCGTTACTTCGAGGTTTCAATTTGATAAGAACATTAGTCTCTTTGTAGTTGCAATTGGGTTCTTTTTTTGTTGTAAAGCAACGGTAGCCTTAGCAACCATAATGTAACCATATTATGGTTGTGTTACAGTAAAGCAACTGGAAATAAACCTCATAATAATGGTTACTTGTATATGACCGTAAAATAACCATGTAATGACGGTTGCTTGGATCTGCTAGGGTTATAATTGACCGAAAGGAGGCCATATGATGAAAAATTAATGTTAACAATACGTCGGCGTCGATAATATACTTATCACACCGTCGAATATTTCAGTCCTACAATATGCAATCTTTCAATAACATGTAGCAATAGTATATTATTAAACATTAATCCTACAGTTACATAGTCCAAGCGTGGAAAATAATGAAGAGGTTTTGCGCTTCGACTTTTTGACATGACAAATAGTCAACTTTATTTACAAGTGATAAGGAATACTTCTAACTAATTTTTCGATACACTTTGCCCTATGGGAAGTCCTAAGTTAGTTGTCTAATCTTAGCGAGAATTGATAATTGCACTATTAATTTTTTTACAAAAAAAAATTCCACTTGATTCTGAACGACATATCTCATAATTATATGGCATTATCGGTGATGGCAAAGTGCAGAATTATCTGGTAGCAAAAATATAATACAGCGGATTAAAGATTTATGTCGGAATTGAAGCGTGATAATGTTTTTTTTGTCAATTTAATATAGCAAAGTTACATACTTGTTAAAAAACCTCATGTGAGGTTATCATCAATTGTTATGTTATTAAAGATATATTTAATTTTAATAATAAATACGGAGTTTTCATCCAGATAGCTTTCGTGGTATTTAACGGCGGTGAAATCTTTATTCTCGTGGAATGCGGAACGACAATCTGCGTCAAATTTATGAGTTTAATCAAAGTCTGCAACAGCCTACTGAAAATCAAAGAGGTTCGTTGGAATCCATTAAGTTTGTCTTAATCTTCGATTGATTCCTTATTTCGAAAAAAACTTTTCCTCCAACTTGAGGTGGTATTATGGGAATTTTTTAATTACTCATACCTTTCGTACAAATTATATACCGAAAATATATCAACATTTGTTGAGCTTAAATATTTTTGTTTAAAAAATCTCTATTAGAATTATTCATTTGATTCCTCATTTTAAAAAAAACTTTCCCTATAACTTGAGGTAATACCATAGGAATTTTTGAATTACTCATATCTTGTACAAATAATATACCAAAAGTATATCAATATTTTTCAAGCTTAAATATTTTTGTTTAAAAAATCTCTACTGGACTTATTCAATTAAAAATAACTATGAATTTGGAAATCGCAGCTAAGAAATTTGTTGGAGGAAATGGCGAACGATACCGGTTGTTTATTGGACGCAAATAAAGCCTTGATAATGCAGAAATATACAGAAAAAGGACAAAAAATAACCCTTATGTGGACAGGTAGGAATGTAACTTAGAAAATGCAATGAAAGTCCGACAAGAACGGTGATATAAATTTTTGTTCAAACTTAATTAGGTTTCATGAGTATGATTATAATAACTTTCATGGTTCCAACACTGGCATCTGCGATACTTGCAACAGCCAGAAACATGACAAAGCAGCTTCCAAACCCAGTGTACTGTCACTTCGACATAGAGGAATATTATTATTACTTTTTCATTCACCAACTGGTGGCTACATGTTTATTTGATGGTGGTATCGTTGCCGCTGACACAATATTTGTCGTTTGTGTACAACATGCCTGTGGAATGTTTGCCGTTTTGGGGTAAGAGAGCTAAGACTGACACAATCAAATCTCAAATTTATTATTCTATCGATCTTATCAATATCGAGATCACCTGATTTTGAGAATAAAGACTATCTTTTTACTTTCTGAACATGTACAAAATATGTACAAATAGAAAGGATTGCAAACAAAAAAAACCATCGACTCCTAGATTTTGATGGAAATACATGTTTTGAGGATCCTACATTTCAAGAAACGGATTCACTTATTTCTGTCTGTGTGATTGACGTCTGTACGTCCAAAAATGCAATAACTTTTTCAAAATCTATAGACCGCAGTGAAATTTTTTGTGTGCCTTTTGCATTGAAATCCTGAATGGCTTCGAAATGAATCCTGAATTAAATAAATTCAAGATTGATTGAATTCATCCAATTGA
The DNA here is from genome assembly GCA_949699805.1 of Tromatobia lineatoria. NCBI lineage: Eukaryota > Metazoa > Arthropoda > Insecta > Hymenoptera > Ichneumonidae > Tromatobia > Tromatobia lineatoria. The sequence continues at coordinate 12,684,769 of OX453044.1, forward strand.
ATCAATGAATTGAAATCCTGGTCCTTCTATAAAGTTTAATTCCATTTTTTCACCCCTTCTGATCCTTTACCTGGAATATAAAAAAAAATTATCTCTTTTTCAACCGCAAGCTAATATAAATGTTATTCTGCCTCAATCTCATACTTACATATTGAACTAGTCGCAAATGAGCAATAAACAACAAGTTATTAAGTATATAGCAAAAACTTTGTTGTTTTTTTCAGTCACTCACATACGATTACTAAAACCATCCATCATCGAAAGTGTCTATTTTGTGAAGTACAATTTTGTACTAATTTAGTAGGCATGTAATTTAATCCAAATTTAATTTGATGGACATTTTTTTTACAACCAATGATTTCACGAATTTCATGTGAATAGAAAGGATATTAACAGAATCTTCGCTACACTAAATTACATCCCTTTGCTTACTGTCGCATTTATCTTTAGTTACTTTGCGATAAGAACACGATATTTTTTTTTATTTACTTCAAACAATTCGACATTTTGGCCGTTCATTGTCAACGACAGCCTGGAACTATTATAATTTATAGAAACCCATAATGAACAAATCATTCTACTTAACCGATCATTTACTAATGACTTAACGCTAGATATTATTCGCGCTCGATTCGGTGTGTATGAATAATTACTCCTATAACATATATGAGAATCGAACGTTTTGCGCACATTCCAATAAGAATAATTATTTCCCATGCCTAGATTCTAGTCCCGTTGACTAGATTTTTTTTCTACTTGCATCATTTATAATAAAATTTATTTTTAATTGTAGCTATCAGATAAGAAATGCGGTCGAAGAAAACGACGAAGAGCTTGACATGAATATTAAAGTGTGCAAAGACGCGACGTACAAAAATTTCATCGGCTGCATCGATCATCACAACAAAACAATCAAGTTGGTATTTGATTGAAAAAAAGTACTATAGCCAAAGAATGTAATAGAAATGTTGGTAAATGTGTCAGTAGTATTAGATCTTGAGGTTCTTGATCGCATTGTCCGAAAACAAGGTTCACCCAACTCATCGAGTCTACACACAACAAATCATTCCTTTTTACGGTTGGCATTAACATGTTGATTGTCAGCGTCACGGGCATTCGGGTAAATTAGTAGTATCTTATCTTTCTAATCAAAATATTGAACTCTTTCTCATTATATTTACCTGCAGCTTGTTACCGTGAGCAGCGAAACCGCAACTCCGGTCATAATTCGTCAAATTACTACGCTTAGCGGTCTGATGATTCATTTATTCATCGAGAATTACTACGGCCAACAGTTGATGGATCACAGTATTATCGCTTACGGCGAAATGTAAGAAGACGTTTTTTTTTCAAAGCTCGTATCATACTATTCAACGTTATGTGATACATGCTTCATATTATTCAGGCTGCTGAGTTTGAGAGAGATAGAATCTTGCTATTTCGAATGTTCTGCCACGGTCGATCTCACGGATAAATTATGGAAACTGCATAATCGTTGAATGCAGTTCACAGTTCTGTTACCTCGTTTCACTAGCAGTTTTTTTATCATAATTATCCTACGCGGGCGCTGACGCGTCCCGGCTTCCCTGTGTCAATTTTGACATTTAACATAAACAAAAAGATTCAATGTGTGATTTGGTTCCGGTCCCAGACGGTCTAACGACTGCGACGACCAATCACAGCACGAATTAAGAGGCAACAATGTAAATATCAAATCTACGATATTTTCGAGATATCTCGTGACCTAGAAACTTTTTAGGAAACGACACATGCATGAAAAAGTCGTTTGTTAGAGGCTGCAGAGCGTGCGTATTCAGACACTTTTCTGACGGTTCCGTGGTTCATTTTAATATAACTAAAGTGGACATGCGAACAACGTTCTGCACATAGCGAACGTGAACAACATAATTCTTCGTGTTTTAGGCTGTAGAATTTTTTTTTTCAATTCATATTACTATTCTCTACATCTTATCAGAAAAAGCGCTTCGTTCCGGTTGAAAACCACGGAACAATTTCTATTTATGCTTCATTGACGGCAGAAATAAACATAATTAATAATACGGGTATTTTTTCTTGGAACAAATGCATCGTAAGTGGCGACTTTCATAGTTGTTTTATGGAGGCGAAAGCGACTCTTACCGTAGCGACATCAAGACGACAGATTCGGGCATGCGCAGTCGTCATTGTACTCACTTTCGTCCCTAGCGCTAAATTTCGTTTGCTTTCCTCCCTCTCTGGCGGGACGAAAGCGATCTTATCAATGCTGTAAAAAGTTCGTGTAGTGAATCTATGTTCAGAGTAGTTCACCCAGAGAAATGGATCTGAAGGGTTTATTTGAACCAATTATAGGGTGTTTTCAAAACGAATGAATTTTTATTCAGATCAGATAGAATTTATTTGAACCAGATGAAATTTTATTTAGATAAAATAGGGTCTATTTCGATTAAATATAATGCTATTAGGCTGGCCATTAAATAAATAATTTATTTAATGGCCGGCCTAGTCAACGTCAAGCGACAAAAAATAACAAGTGACTCAGGATCATCATATTAAATTATGAACATATAGTGAAATTCTACCCAAACTATTATTTTTTTCTTTGTAGTTAGTGCAGCTTTTTTAATGGCGTTTCAATTACAACAGTGCAGTTTGCTACGACAGCTATTATAAACTATTTATATTGATTACATATATTCATTAAAAGTAATTTTTTTAATTAGCTAAGGCCGTAACTATACATTTTTAGACAGTAGTACCTTATTTCCTCTCAGTGCAGATTCAACATTGCTTAAGCATCACAAAAAATACAATTTAGAACATAGCTTAAGCATCCCAAAAAATTCAAGTTAAAACATAGAGACTAAACGATACAAAAAATATTGTTCCAATCTTCTCCAAGTCGAATACAATAGACCCAACAACACATCTTTGGTCCATAACACTTATTAAATTTCCACGATAAAACAAACTCCACAATCTGCATAAAAAGACACACATGCTTCCTTACTCGACGACGCGTGAGACATGACTGTGAATAGCTGGTCATATAAGGTCTCAAGTACCACATTTTCGCCCTTACGCCTCATAAATATGGAAAACACTGTACTCTGAAAATATCGGACTTCTACGTGACGACATTGAGACTTAATTACACAATAGGATACAACGTCACCACAAAGTTGCAGTGGATCCGACAGAATTTATAATTGGAGCGGAATGAACTCAACACTGTCCAAGAGAATACGTGATTAGCCGCCGACAATTATTTATCAATGTAGAGGTAGATGAGGTGTCAGCAATAAAAAATATTAGAAAACGCACCACGTAGTTCTTTTCCGACGTTTCAGTTACAATGACTGCTCTGCAGCTACAAAATTATAGGTCTAACAGACTCTTAATGACAATTGTTGGAGTTTGGCCCTTTCAGAGTAAAGCATCGCGTGCTTTCGCTCTCTCCCTTCTTTTAATCGTTGGGGGAAGTCAACTCTACTTCGAGGTAACAAGAAAAATACTATATCAACATATCATACCTACTTGGCAATAGAGACATAAAGAAAATCAACGTAATTCCAATATTGATTAAACACGACAAAAAATGCCGCGTCTCGAATCTTTTGGAGAACTTTTGGAAAAGTACGAAAATGTATGAGATATTGTGTTGAGATCTATTAGTGACAAAAATATTCCATACAATACACAACCCAATTGTACAGAAACATTCTTCGATATTTAATTACTCAACTTCAATCCTATGACCGCATATGATAGTTTCACATCAGGAAACCTTAATCCTCGGATATACGTACAATACAGCCAATGGTAGAATCCTACACCAATTTGACCCATTTACCTTTCTAATCCCACATTATAAAACATTAAGTATAGCGTCGTATAATTCAGTAGTACAATACGCAATCTTGGAATAATATGCTCTAGCAATAGTATTTTATACCACAGTATGCGTGAAGTGCCTACTTCACGCACACTTCGCTTCGCTTGCGTGCGTGAAACAGGCACTTCTCGCACTAGTGGCATAAAATTGTATACGATACTCGTGCGAAAAACTTCTTCTGATCTCGTGTGATTACAACACTCGCCTTCAGCTCGTGCTGCAAACTCGCACTCGTCGCGAAAAAGTTTCATCGCACTAGTATCGTAATGTACTATTATTGAACATCAAACCTACAGCTACAGACTTCAATCTCACAATCACACACGTTAATCCTACGGTTTATACTCCAATCATAGAGCCACATACTTCAATCGTCAAGCTACATACTTTAATTCTATAGCTACATATTTTTATCCTACAACAGCATACTCAAATCCTACAGATAAATTTAAGCTAGTTCTGTCGAATAGTGTCGAGTTCGCATAAGTTTTCGATAAATCAGAGGGGATTGCAAACAATTCTCGATAATACAAAAATCTAAAAAAAATCACGCATATTAATGGTGTGGAAAAGATTGATTTTGCATAATAATAATTCCAAAATTTTATCAACTAATTGATGAAAAATAAAAATGTTCAACAAATACTTCGACAACCGTTTGTTTTTTGTAAAAATAATTCTTCTATTTTTTTGAATACGCATGAATTTTTTCAAATATTTTAATTTACTTCGAATTTTAGGATTTTCTCCATGTAAAAATAACGAAAAATTCAAAGTGAAATTTTTAGAGAATCATCTACGACATTTTCCTTCTCATAAGCTTCTCAGGTGACTCGACCCTCTTAAAAATATATTCATATTCGATAATAAATATGAAGTCTTTATCCAGGTTGCTTTTGTGGTGTTAACCGGCGGTGAAATCGTTGTTCTCGTGCAGTGCATGACGTCAATCTCCGTCAAACTTATAAGTTTAATTAAAGTCTTCAACAGTCTACTAAAAATCAAAGAGGTTTGTTAGATTTCACCGAGCTTGTATTAATTTTCATTTGATTGCTTATTTTGTAGAAAGCTTTTTTCTGTAACTTACAGTGATGCCATAGAGATTTTTCAATTACTCGTACCTAGAACAAACGGTACACCAAAAGTATCTCAAATTTATTGAGTCTACAAATTCCAATTCGAAAAATCTCTATTGGACTCACTTTATTGGGAATAACCATAAAATTGGAAATCGCAGCTAAGATCTTTGTTGGAGCAAATGGCGAATAGTAACGGCTGTGTCTTGAAATCAAATGAGGTCTCGATAATGCAGAAATATACGGAAAAAGGACAAAAAATTACGCTTATATGGTCAGGTATGAATATTATTCTGAAAATATAATAAAAATTCCACTTGAAAATGACGGTGAAATTAATTTTCGTTTATACTCAATCAGGATGCGTATTAATGGTATTACTATCAAATATGGGTCTACCAATGGTATCTGCGATATTCGCAAGAACCGAAAACATGACAAAGCACCTTCCAAATCCAGTGTACTGTCATATCGAGATAGAGGATTATTATTATTCCGTTTTTACTCACCAACTTGTGGCTGCGTGTTATTTCTTAGCTGGTATCGTTGCCACTGACACAATATTTGTTGTTTGTATACAGCATGCCTGTGGAATGTTTACAGTTCTGGGGTAAGAGAGCCAAGACCGAAGAGTATCTACACGGCCAGATCTCGAATATATTCTATCATTATATCGATTTTTATCAATGAAATTACCCTTCTGATTTTGAGAATCGAGACTACTTTCATATTTTCTCATTGGATACGAAGTATGTAAAGAGAGAAAGAAATGCAATCCAAAAAAAATTCATAAAAAGTATAGGATAATCATTCACATCAAGTATTACATTTTTTTAAAATGCATCGACTGAACAGATTTGAGGTTATCAACACTTATGATGTTGAAATACGTACACTTATACCTGATAGTATCATAGTTTTTATCACTCACATGGCATTTTTTATGAATTCCGTTTCCTGCGGAGGCCTCGCATACGTCATAAAATGCGAAACATTTGTTGTCCGAATAACTGAATTTTTAATCCGACTTGTCAAACTATTGCGTTGCCGGCAATAACAGAAGAATGTGAATGAAAGGGGCGAACATCATGCGCGCCTTCTCGCGAGCGCGGCTTGTAGCTTGAAATCGAATTAAAAAGTTTAACGAGTTACAGCGAGAAACGTAAGTCACAAGTAACTTACAAAATTCTCAAAATTCTATTCGTGTAATTCGTCTATTGAATTCTCGATAAAAACTTGAACTTTTTTGTATTTGTAATTCCTATCTAAAGCATTACTAAAGTGTTTTTGTTATTTCATAAAGATTTGACTTTCATCATGGTTTTGACAAGTCTGTAGATATGATTCGGTTCAACGCTATAGAAATATGGAAAATCCTACTGCATTCCTACAGCACCATTCAAAAATCCATAATGCAACCATGTAGGGTATTACCTTAGTCGTACGATATCATGAACCAACGCCACCGTTGAACTGAATTCGACTTTAACTCCTAACCTTATACATATTCAAAACTTACAAAGTTCTCCTATAATTATACATGCACTTACTTTAAGATTGTGGGGTATGTTTTAAACGCCCAAAACTTGTGTATAAGTTAACTCTACTTTATTCTTGTTTCAACCCGACATCAACCCTATTTGAAGTCATCAACAGAGATCAAAATGGCCATTCTGATATAGTGATCATTCCTATACCTCTTCGCTCCGTGCAAATCATTTGAGACCACAGTTTTCAAGTTTAATCCTACAGTACCGGACCTCAGCCGTGTTGTAGCATATTACAACTTTACAACACCTCATCCGTGCACTAGAATACATGGTTACTATTGTACATATGTATTCCACAGGCTAATCCAACAAAATTACACATAAACATTACGACACTATCTTACAGGACCATGATTAAATGCTACAGTTAGCTTATTGAACCCTAAGTACCATCCGTTGACTCAATAGAATTCTTGGTCAACCTCACATACTTTTAGTTTCATCTCACCGAGCGATACGTTTTTTAATAAGCTCACGTATTAATTTCGAAATGGCCGAGATAGTCTGAGATGTTCATGATTTTTAATAATGATTATTTTGAATTGTAGCTATAAGATAAGTAATGCGATTGAAGAGAAAGACGAAAACCTTGACATGGATATCAAGATATGCAATGACGCGACGTATAGAAATTTCATTGACTGCATCGATCATCACAACAAGGCAATCAAGTTGGTATTTGTTTAAAGAAAAATGACTATTAGCGAAAGAATGTAATAGAAATGTTGGCAAATGTGACAGTAGAATTATAGCTTGAGCTTCTTGATCGCATTGTCCGAAACCAAGGTTCACCCAACTCATCGAGTCTAGTCACAACAAAGCATTTCTTTTTACGGTTGGCCTTAATATGTTGATTCTCAGCGTCACCGGCGTTCGGGTAAATCATAACTCATTATTTTCTATTTACGGAAATTTAAACTGTTTCTCACAATATTTATCCGCAGCTAGTGACTGTGAACAGCGAAACCGAAACTAAGGTTATAATCCGTCAAGTTAGTTCGTTCATCGGTCTGACTGGTCATTTATTCATCGAGAATCATTATGGCCAGCAGTTATTGGATCACAGTGTTATTGCTTATGGCAAAATGTAAGACAGTCTTTTTTTCACTGCTCGTAGGGTAGAAGAAACATTTGTGGCCATCTTACTATCGTATGTGGCCATCAACTTGATCTATTTGTGGCCATACCTATTACACGTAAATGACAGTGATGGCCACAAATGGTGCAAAGGGCCTTAAGCATAATTCATCAAACAATTAGGCATTTTAAGCATCGCATATTCAATGTAAAGTTTGCTTTGAATTATGTGAAATGATATCATTCAATAATTTGAAAAGATTGAAGTAATGAATTAATATTTAAATTTTTGTGTAGCTACTAATGGCACAGTGGCCACAAATGGTACATTCATCGTATTATGCTTTACAAAGTTATGTGATACATACTTTATATATTCGTGCTGTGGAATATGAGAGTGATACCATTTTCCTATTCCAAATTCCCTGCCACGTTTGTTCCCACGGAAAGACTATGGAATCTGCAGAAACGTTGAACGCATTTTATAGTTCCTTTAGACGCAAAATGTTTGATTTTCCTATACAGGAAGATCGATAACAACGGAATCTTCGGCATCGTTCGACTCAGACCCGAGTTACGATTTGCCAAACTTCCATCAAAATAAACATTAAAGGCTGGCAAAGTCGAAGCATCATAACATCTATTCAATATATACATACTCCGCGAAAGTCAAAAGAAGAATAAAGCAAACATGTAGCGCCGGAAGTATTTAATACAGGTGTCGCGGCAGTATCATTCCAGTACTCAGCCGGATATCAGGCTGGTACTCCTAAAGTTTGTTCGCCGACAATAAGACAAGTTGTGGTCTAGGCCACGCCCAGTAATTTGACGAGTTTTGGCTTAGTACCATATATTTTTACTTGAAAGTACTGGCTGTCAGATTCGACCCAGTACGGAACCAGCTTTTTGATAATACTGCGACAGCACTGCCTAACAATACGTGGCAGCCAAGTTTGTTTCAGTACTTGACCGTGTTAGTAACCTTGGCAGTATATTGTAATTCCGAAACGGGGAGAAGACAGATTCGCACGTGCGCAGTCGTCATTGTACTCACTTTCGTCCCTAGTGCGAAATGTCGTTTGCTTTCGTCCCTCTCTGGCATGACGAAAGCAATCTTATCAACCCGGTGAACAGTTCCCGTAGTGAAACTATGTTCACAGTAGTTCTCAGCAGATATCTGCAATGCGTGTTTCTCATCTTGCGTCAAAGTCGATCGTAGTCAACGCCAAACGACAAAACATAATAAGATAGTTCTATCAGAACTACTGTGTCTATCGAAACGGTGCGTGCACCACCGGAGATTAAAGAAATCACGAAGAACGTTATTACTGGATTGCTATTCGGATAATCAAGAAAGAGGCGTAACCTCACTTCTGCGAGGTTCTTGGAATAACAAAAGACTCGAAGCATCAATAATGTATCAGAGCATGCGATGTTAGCTTATTTTACAAAGCTTGCCCAGAATATGCAAGCTTCTACGCTATGGTCTATTTTCTCGATGTCGAAAAGTACGTTGAACTTCAAGCGTACCATCGATATCGGCAAGTTTATCTTTGTTATATATCGTGTTGAAAAAATTTTCTAACGTTAAAATATCAGATTTTCATTTTCAATACGGTGCAATTTTCGTATTGGCATTAAACAAGCATCTCACACTAAGTCAATTGTTATGCAAAGAATACTATGTATATGAACGTTCGTTATGTAATGGAAATTTTTTGCCATCGTGAAGTTTGTTACGATAGCTATTATTTACTATTTCTATTGATTATATATATTCATTTATAGTAATTTTTTGAAATAGTTAAGGCCGTAACCATAAATTTTTAGTCAGTAGTACCTTATTTTTTCTCAGTGCAGATTCAACATTGCTTAAGCATCACAAAAAATTCAAGTTAGAACATAGATACTAAACCAAGTCGAATACAATAGACCTAACAACACATCTTTGTTCCGTAATATAGTATAAACACAGCTTTCGGAAAGTTACGGTCAAATGACCGATCGATCGATTACTCACTAAGTAATCGATCGATCATCACTACACATATTACACAATCATGCCCAGTGCCCAATGATCGATAGATGATCATTCCAGACCAAAATGACATCATGATTGGATGGTAATTTAGCAAGTACCGGCTTCTCCGGTCGAAATATCGAAGAAAACAGTTTTCACGACCATCACAACAAACACAACAAAAATAATAGAGGCAAATAATAATTTTCAGAATATAACTGCAGAATCTGAATATGGACAGTATAAATACAACCACTAAACTAATTCAACAACATAACCTACAAGACATCATCACAACAACAATTCACAGATATTTTAGCAGAAGGATCCGGCTAATAAATATAATTACAAAGATTCAATAACAAGGGAACACGAAACGAAACAAACATTCTCCGCTCCAAAATGTCAAAACAAACATTTTGGACAGAGCTTAATCGATAGAGATAATGTTTTATTTTGGAATTGGTGAGTCAAAATGATAATAAACGGACGATAAACAGGGTTGAATTAATAATTGAGATAATATAAGTAACAGTGTAGAATATTTTAGTGGGTCTCAACTATAAAATTAAAATAATAATAAGTTCTGAAGAAGACTACGATCGGAGCGGAAACGTAAACACGTATTAAAAACAACAATAAACTTTTCGTCCGAAGCCAAAGCTCTGAATCATTATTTGTTCCATAACACTTATTAAATTTCCACGACAAAACAAACTCCACAAACTGCACAAAAAGACACAAGCTACCTTAATCCACGACGCGTGAGACATGACTATGAGTAGGTGGTCATATATGGTCTCAAGTACCACTCTTTCGCCCTTACGCCTCATAAATATCAAAAACACCGTACTCTGAAAATATCGGACTTTTACGTAGCGAAATTGAGACTTAATCACACAATTGAATACAACGTCACCACAAAGTTGCAGTGGATCCGACAGAATTTATAATCGGAGCCGAATGAACCCAGCATTATCCAAGAGAATACATAATTAGCCGCCGACAATCTTCTATCAACGTAGAGATAGATGAGGTATCAGCAATAAAAAATATTAGGAAAGCCACCACGTAGTTCTTTTCCGACGTTTCAGTAACGATGACAGCTCTGCAGCTACAAAATTATAGATGTAACAGACTTTTAATGTCATTTGTTGGAGCTTGGCCCTTCCAAAGTAAAGCATCGCGTGCTATCGCTCTCTCCCTTTTCTTCATTATTGGAGGTAGTGAACTCTACTTCGAGGTAACGAGAACAATACTATATTCATATATCATGCCTACTTGCAAATAGTGACTCACAAAAAATGTACCGACGTTGACGTAATTTCTATAGTAATTATCCACGGGAAAAATTGCGAATTCCGCAATAGATACTCTTATTGAGCTTGTAATTTATTTTCCGAGGAGTACGAAAATTCATAATCATTGTGTTTAAATCAGACGGTCAGTCGACAAATGACAAAATATCTATATAAGATCCTGTATCCTATGCAATTCGGAAATACATACTCTAATTGTGCAGGAAAATTTTTAAATACAAACATATTCAACTTTAATCCGATTTTCATATCAGGAAGTCTCAATCTTTAATGATGGCTATGCTAGTAAAAAATAAATCCTACATTTGGATACATCAATTCTACACCTGAATACTTCAATCCTAACGCTACGTACTCCAATTTCTATTTTCACATAAAAATCGCTTCGACGTTTTATTAGTCGAATTAGTCAACTTTATTTTCAAGTGATAAGGGATACTTCGAATCAATGTCTTGAAATCTTCCACAATTATACGGCTGTCCAATGATGGAATAGTTCAGAATTATGTCGTAACAGAATTATAAGATAGCAGAAATGTAATATCGTGGAGCATTATAAAAATGTGTATTAGAAATAAAGCCTGATAAGGTTTCACTGGTATTTCAATGTAGCAAAGTTATATACGTGTTATTTCATCAAGGGAACCCAGTCTCCTAAAAACAGTCAAAAGAAGTGAAATTCTGTAGATGATACACTTCTTTTAAAAAATCTTACACTAAAACCTCGTCGAGTAAATATCAAGCATAATCATTCGACAATTCTGTAAACACATACAGTTCAACAGAATAGCGGAAGGTGAAATGTTAAACTTTCGACTTATCGTAGATTTCACTCCAAATCGTTGAGAAAATTTCAGTATTCATATTTTATTTCATCTGTAGAAAAGTGCATTCTGGTCTGAGGTTAGTGATTCTGGTTTGAGTTTAGTGATTCTAGTTGCAGTGGTAATTGGACTTACTAAAATGAATTGTCTAAAAATGCTCTTCAACAGATAAAATAGGACATCGTATACACTGTTAAAAATCCGGTGTTAAAAACAACACGAAGTCGGTGTTTGAATAGATCCACGATTGTTGATATTCGCTTTAGCCGTTTAGGATAATTTTTGTATGTACGTTGCTTAGGCGAAATTATTTTTCTTTTAAAAAACTTTACATTCCAGTGGTCCAATGGAAAAATGTCACTTTTTACCCCACACCATTCTAGTACAGTGTATGTGTTTACAATATTGTAGAATTATTACGCTTGGTATGTACTCAATTAGGTCTAAGTGTAAGATTTCATTTTAAAAAAAGGTATCATCATTATTCTTATTACATTTTTAGGTCACTCGGCCCACTTAAAGATATATTCATATTTGATAGTAAATATGGAGTTTCGGTCCAGGTAGCTTACATGGTATTTACCGGCGTTGAAATCGTCGTTTTCGTGGAGTGCGCAACGACAATCTGCGTCAAACTTATGAGTCTCATCAAAGTTATCAACAGTGTACTTAAGATCGGAAAGGTTCGTTGCAACCCATTAAACTTGTGTCAATCTTTATTTGATATCCGATTTCGAAGAAAACTTTTCCTATAACTTAAGGTTAATAATCGATAAGGATTTTTTAAACATTCATGACTCGTAAAAATAATATACCAAAAAAATATCGTCATTTTCGAGACTATAAACTTCAATTTCAAAAACCGCCATTCGACTCACTTCATTAAAAATAACCGTAAAATTGGAAATCGCAGCTAAAAGCTTTATTGGAGCAAATGGCGAATGATAACGGCTGTGTATTGAACTCTTATGAGGCCTCGATAATGCACCGTTATACGGAAAGAGGAAAAAAAGTTACCATTTTATGGTCAGGTATGAATGTAATTCTGAAAATTTAATGAAACTCCTACCAAAAAATAACGGCGAAATAAATTTTTTCTTCAAACTCAAATAGGTTTCATAGGTACGATTATAGGAGCAAGCATGGGTATACCACTGGTAACTGCAATTTTCGTAACAGCCGGAAACATGACAAAACACCTTCCAAATCCAGTGTACTGTCACATCAACATCGAGGATCATTATTATTCCCTTCTTATTCACCAACTTGTGGCCACATGTTTTTTTGGCGCTGGTCTTGTCGCCACTGACACAATATTTGTCGTTCTTGTGGAGCATGCCTGTGGAATGTTTAACGTTTTAGGGTAAGAGAGCCAAGACCGAAGAGCATGTACCCAGTCAAATCTTAAATTAATTTTTTTGCAACGCATGCACGGAAAGTGCCAGCTTATGTGCAGGCCGGCCGCGACATAAAGTGGCGCTTTGTAAAAAGGCGTATCATAAATACCGTAAGCGTATCGTAAATCTTCGAAACTGTATCGTAAATACTCGAAAACGTATCGAAAATACTGTGCGCATGCGCACATTGGCTCAAAACCGTATCGAAAATACTGTGCGCATGCGCACATTGGTTTGAAACCGTATCGAAAATACTGTGCGCATGCGCACGTTGGTTTAAAACCGTATCGAAAGTACTGTGCCCATGCGCACATTGGTTTAAAATCATAACGAAAATACTGTGCGCATGCGCACATTGGCTTAAAACCGTATCGAAAATACTGTGCGCATGCGTACGTCGGTCTGCTTTTTCCTTTATTGTCGCCATCGGTTTCAAAATCGTAAACGCACTTTCCACACGTTTTTTATAGAGAGGCGTCTGAAAAAAAAAAGTATGTGCCACAAAGATGAATTTGACATTGAACCTCATGTATTAGGGACTGCCCTCGATGGGCATAAAGTCCCAAGGGCTCTTGAGCCTTTGACCCTTTTAGCCCTCCTCGAGCATCACCCGATACAATCATTTGAAATGGTCAACTTTTCGCCGTTGGTGCACAATATACTATTTTAATAGGCTAGCGTAGTGACTTCAAAGTAGCCGGAAGTTTAAGGTGTTCATTATTTGTAATAACAATTATTTTTTATTATAGCTATCAGATAAGAAATGCGGTCAAAGAGAACGACGAAAACGTTGACATGAATATTAGAGAGTGCAATGATGCGACGTACAGAAATTTCATCGGATGCATCGATCATCACAATAAGGCAATCATGTTGGTATTTGTTTTTTGAAAAAAAAGGCACTCTTAGTGAAAGAATGTAATATAAATATTCATAAATGTGACAGTCTTGAGGCCTCAGAGCTTAAGCTAATTGATCGCATTGTCCGAAAACAAGGTTCACAGAGAGCGTCGAGTCTGTTTACAAAAACGTATTTCTAATAACGGTTGCCCTGAACATGTTAATTGTCAGCGTAACGGGCATTCGGGTAAATCCTATCTTATCATATCCTATTCAAAAAAATTATCAAACTTTTTCTCATTATATTAACCCGCAGCTGATAACTATGAGCAGTGGAACCGAAACTTTGATTGTATTCCGTCAAGTTACTACGCTTGTCGGTTTGATGGTTCATTTATTCATCGAGAATTACTACGGCCAGAAATTATTGGATCACAGTACTATCGCTTATGGCGAAATGTAAGACAATGTTATTTTCACGGCTCGTATTATACTATTTAATGTTATGCGATACATGCTTCATATTATTCAGGCTGCTGAGCTTGAGAGAAATAGAATCTTGCTATTTCGAATGTTCTGCCACGGTCGATCTCACGGATAAATTATGGAAACTGCAGAATCGTTGAATGCAGTTCACAGTCCTGTTACCTCGTTCCACTAGCAGTTTTTTTTACCATAATTATCCTACGCGGGCGCTGACGCGTCCGGGCTTCCCTATGTCAATTTTGACATTTGACATAAACAAAAAGATCCAATGTGTGATTTGGTTCCGGTCCCAGACGGTCTAACGACTGCGACGACCAATCACAGCACGAATAGAGAGGCAACAATGTAAATATCAAATCTACGATATTTTCGAGATATCTCGTGAGCTAGAAACTTTTTAGGAAACGACACATGCATGAAAAAGTCGTTTGTTAGAGGCTGCAGAGCGTGCGTATTCAGACACTTTTCTGACGGTTCCGTGGTTCATTTCAATATAACTAAAGTGGACGTGCGAACAACGTTCTGCACATAGCGAACGTGAACAACATAATTCTTCGTGTTTTAGGCTGTAGAATTTTTTTTTCCAATTCATATTACTATTCTCTACATCTTATCAGAAAAAGCGCTTCGTTCCGGTTGAAAATCACGGAACAATTTTTATTTATGCTTCATTGACGGCAGAAATAAACATAATTAATAATACGGGTATTTTTTCTTGGAACAAATGCATCGTAAGTGGCGACTTTCATAGTTGTTTTATGGAGGCGAAAGCGACTCTTACCGTAGCGACATCAAGACGACAGATTCGGGCATGCGCAGTCGTCATTGTACTCACTTTCGTCCCTAGCGCTAAATTTCGTTTGCTTTCCTCCCTCTCTGGCGGGACGAAAGCGATCTTATCAACGCTGTGAAGAGTTCCCGTAGTGAATCTATGTTCAGAGTAGTTCACCCAGAGAAATGGATCTGAAGGGTTTATTTGAACCGATTATAGGGTGTTTTTAAAACGAATGAATTTTTATTCAGGTCAGATAGAATTTATTTCAATCGAATGAAATTTTATTAAGATATAATAGTGTCTATTTCGATTAAATATAATGCTATTAGGCTGTCCGTTAAATAAATAATTTATTTAATGGCCGGCCTAGTCAACGTCAAGCGACAAAAAATAAAAAGTGACTCAGGATCATCATATTAAGCCAATTATGAACATATAGTGAAATTCTACCCAAACTATTATTTTTTTCTTTGTAGTTAGTGCAGCTTTTTTAATGGCGTTTCAATTACAACAGTGCAGTTTGTTACGACAGCTATTATAAACTATTTATATTGATTACATATATTCATTAAAAGTAATTTTTTTAATTAGCTAAGGCCGTAACTATACATTTTTAGACAGTAGTACCTTATTTCCTCTCAGTGCAGATTCAACATTGCTTAAGCATCACAAAAAATTCAAGTTAGAACATAGACTAAACGATGCAAAAAATATTGTTCCAATCTTCCCCAAGTCGAATACAATAGACCCAACAACACATCTTTGGTCCATAACACTTATTGAATTTCCACGATAAAACAAACTCCACAATCTGCATAAAAAGACACACGTGCTTCCTTACTCGACGACGCGTGAGACATGACTGGTCATATAAGGTCTCTAGTACCACATTTTCGCCCTTACGCCTCATAAATATCAAAAACAATGTACTCTGAAAATATCGGATTTCTACGTAGCGAAATTGAGACTTAATCACACAGTAGGATACAACGTCACCACAAAGTTGCAGTGGATCCAACAGAATTTACAATCGGAGCCGAATGAACCCAGCATTATGAAAGAGAATACATAATTAGCCGCCGACAATCATCTATCAACGTAGAGGTAGATGAGGTATCAGCAATGAAAAATATTAGGAAAGCCCGTAGTTCTTTTCCGACGTTTCAGTTACGATGACTTCTCTGCAGCTACAAGATTATAGATGTAACAGACTTTTAATGTCATTTGTTGGAGCTTGGCCCTTCCAAGGTAAAGCATCGCGTGCTATCGCTCTCTCCTTTTTCTTCATTATTGGAGGTAGTGAACTCTACTTCGAGGTAACGAGAACAATACTATAATCATATATCACGCCTACTTGCAAATAGTAACTCACAAGAAATGTACCGACGTTGCCGTAATTTCTATAGTAATTATCCACGGAAAAAATGCGAATTCCGCAATAGATACTCTTATCGAGCTTGTAATTTATTTTCCGAGGAGCACGAAAATTCATAAGATATTTCGTTGAAATCAGACTGTCAGTCGACAAATGACGAAATATCTATCTAAGATCCTGTATACTATGCAATTCGGAAATACATACTCTAATTGTGCGAGAAAATTTTTAAATACAAACATATTCAACTTTAATCCGATTTTCATATCAGGAAGTCTCAATCTTTAATTATGGCTATGCTAGTAAAAAATAAATCCTACATTTGGATACAACAATTCTACACCTGAATACTTCAATCCTAACGCCACGTACTCCAATTTCTATTTTCACTTAAAAATCGCTTCGACGTTTTATTAGTCGAATTAGTCAACTTTATTTTCAAGTGATAAGGGATACTTCAAATCAATGTCTTGAAATCTTCCACACTTCTGTCCAATGATGGAATAATTCAGAATTATGTCGTAAAAAATTATAAGATAGCAGAAATGTAATATCGTGGAGCATTATAAAAATGTGTATTAGAAATAAAGCCTGATAAGGTTTCACTGGTATTTCAATGTAGCAAAGATATATACGTGTTATTTCATCAAGGGAACCCAGTCTCCTAAAAACAGTCAAAAGAAGTCAAATTCTGTAGATGATACACTTCTTTTAAGAAATCTTACACTAAAACCTCATCGAGTAAATATCAAGCATAATCATTCGACAATTCTGTAAACACATACAGTTCAACAGAATAGCGAAAGGTGAAATGTTAAACTTTCGACTTGTCGTAGATTTCCCTCCAAATCGTTGAGACAATTTCAGTATTCATATGTTATTTCATCTGTAGGAAAGTGCATTCTGGTCTGAGGTTAGTAGTTCTGGTTTGAGTTTAGTGATTCTAGTTGCAGTGGTAATTGGACTTACTAAAATGAATTGTCTAAAAATGCTCTTCAACAGATAAAATAGGACATCGTATACACTGTTAAAAATCCGGTGTTAAAATCAACACGAAGTCGGTGTCTAAATAGATCCACGATTGTTGATATTCGCTTTAGCCGTTTAGGATAATCTTTGTATGTACGTTGCTTAGTCGAAATTATTTTTCTTTTCAAAAAATTTACATTCCACCCTGGTCAGGGCCTCTTCAGAAATATTTATTTGTTCTCTTCAGAGTTAATTATGTAACTTTTCACGTGTGACCTTCTGTTGTTGTGTTTGTTAATCAATTGTGTACGATTTATTTTTCGAGTGGTATTTTTTATATTTCGTTGAAGGTGACCGGGTTCTCCGGTCTTGGGGGTTAAGCCTGTGTGTATCAGGAACATTGCGCATGTCTTAGTATGTTATCTTTTATTGTATATATTGATTATTTCATTTCGTTCATATCTGTGTCTAATATTGTTAAGAGGATTTTTATCTGTTTCAATATAATTATTATCATAATTTAATAACTTTTCACTTAACATTGGGACTGGAGAACCCGGTCAGCGCGATTTATACTTATACTTATTACACTCTGTATAAAATATGACATCACGCTGACCAGGTTCTCCAGTCCCAATGTTAAGTTAAAAGTTATTAAATTATGATAATAATTATATTGAAACGGACAAAAATCCTCCTCAGCACATAGGTCCACACCAATCGCGGTAATAATGAACGGTGTTAAACAAATGGTGTTGAATGGTGTTGGTGATGACGCACGCGATATTCTTTGTATCGGCTCTCCACCACGCATGCGTCATTCACACCAATCAGTGCCAATACGTCACTAGCGAGTATTAAGCTGACACCGCTCACGGTGTAAAAGTGACGAATCAGTGTTAAAAAAAAAATTAACACGAAAATAAATGTAACGAAACCGCTCGTGTTAATTTTACACCGTAAAAAGTGTTTTTAGTAACACTATAATGGGTAACATCGAGAAAAAGTCGACACCAGCAGCGTTTGACACCGTGGATTTTTAACAGTGTACTGAAAATGGTTCATCGGTTTGATGTAAAAGCTACAACGAGCGAAAAATGTTACTTTTTACCTCACACCATTCTAGTGCAGCGTATATGTTTACAATATTGTAGAATTTTTACGCTTGGTATGTACTCAATTACGTTTAAATGTAAGATTAAAAAAAGGTATCATCATCATCGTATTATATTTTTTAGTTCACTCGGCCCACTTAAAGATATATTCATATTCGATAGTAAATATTTAGTTTCGGTCCAGGTAGCTTACATTGTATTTACCGGCGTTGAAATCATGGTTGTGGTGGAGTGCGCAACGACAATCAGCATCAAACTTGGGACTTACATCAAAGTTATCAACAGTATACTTAAGATCGAAAAGGTTCGTTGCAACCCATTAAGCTTGTGTCAATCTTCGTTTGAAATCCGATTTCGAAGAAAACTTTTCCCATAACTTAAGGTTAATAATCTATAAGTATTTTTTAAACATTCATGACTCGTAAAAATAATATACCAAAAATGTATCGTCATTTTCGAGACTATAAACTTTAATTTCAAAAACCACTATTCGACTCACTTCATTAAAAATATCCGTAAAATTGGAAATCGCAGCTAAAAGCTTTATTGGAGCAAATGGCGAATGATAACGGCTGTGTATTGGACTCGAATGAGGCCTCGATAATGCACCGTTATACGGAAAGAGGAAAAAAAGTTACCATTCTATGGTCAGGTATGAATGTAATTCTGAAAATTTAATAAAACTCCTAACAAAAAATAACGGTGAAATAAATTTTTTCTTCAAACTTAAATAGGTTTCATAGGTATGATTATAGGAGCAAGCATGGGTATACCACTGGTAACTGGAATTTTCGTATCAACCGGAAACATGACGAAACACCTTCCAAATCCAGTGTACTGTCACATCAACATCCAAGATCATTATTATTCCCTTCTTACTCACCAACTTGTGGCCACATGTTTTTTTGGCACTGGTCTTGTCGCCACTGACACAATATTTGTCGTTCTTGTGGAGCATGCCTGTGGAATGTTTAACGTTTTAGGGTAAGAGAGCCGAGACCGAAGAGCATGTACCCAGTCAGATCTTAAATTCATTTTTTTGCAACGCATGCACGAAAAGTGCCAGTTTATGTGCCGGCCGGCCGTGACATAAAGTGGCGCTTTGTAAGAAGGCGTATCATAAATACCGTAAGCGTATCGTAAATCTTCGAAACCGTATCGTAAATACTCGAAAACGTATCGAAAATACTGTGCGCATGCGCACATTGGTTTAAAACCGTATCAAAAATACTGTGCGCATGCGCACATTGGCTTAAAACCATAACGAAAATACTGTGCGCGCACGCGCACGTCAGTCTGCTTTTTCCTTTATTGTCGCCATCGGTTTCAAAATCGTAAACGCACTTTCCACACGTTTTTTATAGAGAGGCGTCTAAAAAAAAAAAGTATGTGCCACAAAGATGAATTTGACATTGCACCTCATGTATTAGGGGCTGCCCTCGATGGGCAAAAAGTCCCGAGGGCTCTTGAGCCTTTGACCCTTTTAGCCCTCCTCGTGCATCACCCGATACAATCATTTGAAATGGTCAACTTTTCGCCGTTGGTGCACAATATACTATTTTAATAGGCTAGCGTAGTGACTTCAAAGTAGCTGGAAGTATAAGGTGTTCATTATTTGTAATAACAATTATTTTTTATTATAGCTATCAGATAAGAAATGCGGTTAAAGAGAACGACGAAAACGTTGACATGAATATTAGAGAGTGCAATGACGTGACGTACAGAAATTTCATCGGCTGCATCGATCATCACAAGAGGGCAATCATGTTGGTATTTGTTTTTTTTAAAAAGGCACTCTTAGTGAAAGAATGTAATATAAATATTCATAAATGTGACAGTCTTGAGGCCTCAGAGCTTAAGCTAATTGATTGCATTGTCCGAAAACAAGGTTCACAGAGAGCGTCGAGTCTCTTTACAAAAACGTATTTCTAATAACGGTTACCATCAACATGTTAATTGTCAGCGTAACGGGCATTCGGGTAAATCCTATCTTATTATATCCTATTCAAAAAAATTATCAAACTTTTTCTCATTATATTAACCCGCAGCTGATAACTATGAGCAGTAGAACCGAAAATTTGATTATATTCCGTCAAGTTACTACGCTGATTGGTCTAATGACTCATTTATTCATCGAGAATTACTACGGCCAGAAATTATTGGATCACAGTACTATCGCTTTTGGCGAAATGTAAGACAATGTTATTTTCACGTCTCGTATTATACTATTTAATGTTATGTGATACATGCTTTGTATTATTCTGACTGCTGAGTATGAGAGAGATAGAATTTTGCTGTTTCGAATTTCCTGCCACAGTTGATCTCACGGATATATTATAGAATTGCACCGACCAGCAGTGAACGTGCGGTCGGTGTGTGACTTCGGCGGTCAGGTTGCACAATACTGCTTAACTCTGGGGTTAAGCAGCATTGCTTCTTTGATACCGTTTGAGACCTGCATGGGTGGGGGAAAGGTGTTTCACATGCTTTTAAGAGTTTGTCTCGTCCATTAAATCATTAACAGTGAATATGGAAAACTATAGAGCGATAGCCATGCAGACACTAAAAATTGTGAAAAAATTAACCTGGACACCAAAAGCTATGAAGAAATCGACCTGGACACCACAAGCTATGGAGAAATCAACCTGGACACCGAAAGCTATGGAAAAACCAACCTGGACACCAAAAGCTATGGAGAAATCAACCAGGATACCAAAAGCTATGGAAAAACCAACCTGGACACCAAAAGCTATGAATAAATCAACCTGGACACCAAAAGTTGTGGAGAAATCGGTGGAGGAATCAAACTGGACACCTAAAACCATGGAGAAATCAACCTAGATTCCAAAAGACATAAAGAAATTAACCTGGACATCAAAAACCATGGAAAAATCAACCTGGTTACCTACAACTATGGAGCTATTAACCTGAACACCGAAAACCATGATGAAATCAACCTAGACACCAAGAACTATGGAGAGATCGTCCTGGACTCCGGAAACTACGAATCAATCAACCTGAGTATAGAAAACAGTTAAGCGATAGTCATGTAAATCGTTCTCTACGGAGCAGTCAGCCTTGTACGCGAAAAGTACTTCAAAAGTACGTCCCGATACGCATATCAATCAGTCCATCAAAAGTCCCGATTTGTCTCAAAACCCGTACTTTTCACCGATCCCGGCCGGATCCTGCACGTACATTTTTTGTTACACGTATGAACGGTACAAAAATATTTTTCTCATCTTCTCGAAGTCGTATATACGAACGATGACACAACATCATTGTTCCATAACATTTACAAAGTCTTCACGATGAAATCAACTCCATAATCTGCGTTAAGATACACCAGTAACTTCACTTCGCTAACACGTTCAACTCCATTATGAATGGATTGTCATATAAGGTCTTAGGTGCCACCTTTGCACCCTCAAACCTCATAAATACCGAAAACACTTTTCTCTCTGAATATCGGAGATCTACGTCGCGACATCAAGACACAATTATAGGATACGATCGCGTCACAAAGTGTAAGGGATCCGAGAGAATTTATAATCAGATCCGAATAGCGCCAAAAGTGTCCAAGAGAATTCGTAATTAACCCTGAACAATTATCCATCGACGTGGAGGTGGAATGGCTACTAGCTATGGAAAATATTTGAAAAAGTAGCATGCAGTGCCTTTCCGACGTTTCACTAGCGATGACTGCCGTACAGCTACAAAATTATAGAATTAACAGAATAATAATGACATCTGTTGGAGCTTGGCCCTATCAGGGTAGAGCATCACGTGCTTTTGCTCTATTCATTTTATTTATTGTTGGAGGTAGTCAACTCTACTTTGAGGTAACGAGAATAATCCAGTTTTTATATTTCCTGCCAACTTGAAAATGTTTAATCAAAAAATTTACCTTTCTTGACGTAATTTTAGTATTAATCAACCACAGAAAATACTGCTTCTGAAATACGAAACTGTTATTAAAATTGTAATTTACTTTTGAAGGACTACAAAAATGTACAAAATATTGTGTTGACATCTGACAGTTAGTGTGCTGAAAGGAAATTTTCTAAATTAAAAGACCTGTATTTTAATCAATTTGAAATTACACACATTCATTCCACAAGAACTTTCGGAAATATGAAAATATTCAACTTCAATCTTAATACCACATATAGTAATTTTAATCAACAAATATCAATCATTAATTATACGTATGCTAGTGAAGAATCTATTTACGGGTTTTATCCTGCTAAATATAACGGATTACTATAAAATCTGCCGCCAATTCTACATATATACCTTCTCAATCCTACATTGTTAATTATCAATCATATTGCCGAATAGTTCATTTCTATAATATGCATTCCCGCAATAACATGTGATAATAGTAGTTCGTTCGAAATCAATCCTACAGTTACATATTTAAATCTCACAAATACATATTTCAATCTTACATTGTTCATATATCAAGCTCACAGTAGCCGATTTCAATTAAACATCACCATTTAATGTTTTAGCACTTTTCTGTTTCATCAGCGTTATTTCATTGTGATAAGGGATGACGTCGAGTTTAATGTTCTATCCCGTTTTCCTCATGAAAAAAACACAAGCTAATTGTCCAATCGTAGCGCAACTAAATATTTATATTGCGGCTATTAATTTTTCTACCGAAGAAAAAATCTGCATTCAATTCTGAACACATAGTATGACACAATTCTACGACGCGACAGATGATAAGAACTAGTGATAGTAAAAAAGTGCAGATGGTAGAAGCGGTATAATATAGCGTAGAATATTAAAGATGTAAATCGGAATTGTATTGTGATGATTTTTTGTGGGTGGTTAAATGTACCCGAATCATATACATGTTCAGCAATCTCATATAAAGTTATCATCAATTGTTCTTGTTATTAAAGATGTATTCATATTTAGTTATAAATATGGAGTTATCATCCCAGATAGCGTTCGTGGTATTAACCGGTGGTACACTTCTTGTTATCGTGGAGTGCTCCACGGCCATCTTCATCAAATTCACAGGTTTAATCAAAGTCTGCAACTGTCTATTGAAGATCAAGGAGGTTCGTTGGAATAGACCGAATTTGTATTTGATTTCTCATTCTAAAGGAAGCTTTTCCTCTAACTTAAAGTGATGCCACAGCGATTTCTCAACTTTTTATACCTTGTCCAAATAATATACTAAAATTGTAGTAAAAAATTTTGTGGTCATGAATTCCATGGTTATGAAATGTAGGGAAAATCTCTATTAAACTCACTTGATTGATAATAACCATAAAATTGGATATCGCAGCTGAGAGTTTTGTTGGAGGAAATGGCAAATAATAACGGCTGTTTATTGAACTCGAATGAGTTCTCAATAATGCAGGATTATACAGAAAAAGGGCGAAAAATTACCCTTATATGGACAGGTACGAATATAATTTTCTCAATTTATCTAAAAATCGAACGCGACATTATGGTGAAATAAATTTTTGCTCAAAACTTGATTAGGTTACGTGGTTATGGCTGTGCTAACATGCATTGGTCTACCAGTGGTACCAGCGATATTCGGAACAGACGAAAATGCGACAAAACGGCTACCAAATCCAGTGTACTGTCCCTTTGACGTTGAGGATTATTATTATCCCGTCCTCGCTCACCAAGTTGCGGCTTCATGGTTTTTTTGCACGAGTATCGTTGCTGCTGACACATTATTTGTCATTTGTGTGCAGCATGCCTGTGGAATGTTTACCGTACTTGGGTGAGAAAGTCAAGACCGAAGGTTACCTACAGTCGGATCTCAAATCTACTTTATCATTATGACGATTTTATCGATGTTGGACTATCGTCGGTAATGTCAAAACTATCGTTCTGTTTTTGAGAATCAAGATTTTTTAACAATTTGTTTACTTTCTAAGCATTACCAAAGAGTTTGTGTTATTTTTTAAAGATTCGACTGTCAGTATCCTAGTGAAACAAATTTGTGGATATATTCCTGACAAATATTAGAGAAAACTGCAAAATCGTACTGCAATTTTACAGCACAATACATGAATTCGCAATGCGACCATTAAGATTTCACGTTAACCCTTTAATATCATAAAACAAACCCATGTCAACACTGAATCCGACTTTGACCCTAAAGGACTCAACTCAAACATATCCTAAACATACAAAGTTCCACTACAATCATACATGCACTTATTTCAAGACTGTAGGACATTTTTTAACCGTACAACTTCATTGAATACGTCAACTCTACTTTACTGTTTTGTTCTAAAATCAACCTCACCTTAGCCTACTTTAATTTAATACTACAGAAATATGCAAAATTCTACTGCAATCCTAAAGCAAAATCCATGAATCCATGATGCGACCATATTAGTATATTATAATACGAGTGCGATAAAACTTTTTCTGACGGAGGTGAGCTTGCAATCAAACCTGTTGAGAATAAGTTTTTTGCACGAGTTTCATAGACAATTTTATGTTACGAGTGCGAGAAGTGCCACTTCTCGCACGCGAAGCGAACCGTGTGAGAAGTAGGCATTTTACGCAGTGTGATTTTACGCTTATCACACGATATTATAAACTAATTCGACGTCAGAACTGAATCCGAAGTACTTACTATAATACCATAGACTATAATACTATAATACCATACATCTATACTATAATGACATAGACCAACCCGAAAAATTCACATATTAACTCACCAACCTTCCGAGTCCATCTTACAAGAACATAGTTCAATTATACAGTTGCTTATCAAACCCTATACAATTTACATTGACCATACGGAATTCTTATTCAAACCTCCATATTCCTATATTTTTCTTACAGGGAAAAACTTTTTTTTTTTTTAATATCCCATACTGACTTGATGATTTTTAATAACAATTTTAAAAAATTGTAGCTATAAAATAAGAACAGCAGTTGAAGAGAAGGACGAAAACATTGACATAAATATTACAAAATGCAACGACGTGACGTACAGAAATTTCATCGGGTGCATCAATCATCACAACGAGGCAATCAAGTTGGTATTTGTTTGAAGAAAAAGCACTTAGTGGCAAAAGAATCATACAGAAATCTTGGTAAATGTGACAGTAGTATTAGAACTCTTGATCGCGTTGTTCGAATACAAGGTTCACCGAGCTCATCGAATCTTCTCACAACAAATCGCTTCTTTTAACGGTTGCAATTAACATGGTGATGGTTAGCGTCACGGGTGTTCGGGTAAATACGGTCTTATCCTATTTTTAAAATTAAAATGTATGGCGGTTTCTCATTATATTTACCCGCAGCTGATAACTGTGAGCAACGAAACAGAAACTACCGTTATACTCCGTCAAATTACTACGCTGATTGGTCTAATGACTCATTTATTCATCGAGAATTACTTCGGCCAACAATTATTAGATCACAGTGTTATGGCTTATGCCGAAATGTAAGACAGTGTGTTATCCACGGCTTGTATTATACTATTCAACGTTATGCAATACCAGTTTTGTATCATTTTCGCTTCTAAGTATCCGCCAGATAGAATATTGCTATCCCGAATTCACGGCCACGGTTGATCTTTCTGGAATATTATAGAAACCGCAGAAACGTCAAATGCCCTCGATCGTTTTGTTATACGCACGCATGCAATTTTTTCTAACCTAGTTGCAGTGTTTTTGAACAACGCATGTATGTAAAAGTGGCTTGAGAAAAAATGGGGCTTTGGAGCATATTCAAGCACTTTCCAGACGGTTTTCAGTCCGTTTCAATCTAACTACGCCGGACGTGCGCACAACGTTCTGCGCATAGCGAGCGTGCACAATGAGATTTTTATTGTGCAGGGCTTGAAAAAAAGTCTCTTGATATGACATCTTCCAGTAAATTATAAGTCGGCGCTGTGTTTTTTTTTATACGAAGAAATATTATTACCGGCTGAAGGTATATTAGTTGTTGACACTGCCCCACACAAAAACAACAATATTGCTAAAGTAGGGACAAAATTGTAATATTTGACAGCATAACTATTTTTTGCCAGCCTAACAAATCGTTTTGCTAGTCTAAGAAATTGATTTACTAATCCTTCGCCTTTGGCCCCCGCATTTAGTATTTACATTGTGTGCTGCTGATTGGTGTACTCTTTCAGGAATTCGTTACAAAAACCAATGTTCGATACGCGTGCGTAATGATCCCCGCCTCGACTTTTGTTTTCACTGAAAACGTTGGACTCACCTGTAGATGTATCACATTTCGGAAATGTGATGAAATTATATTTCCAGTCCCCCCATAAAAAAAATAGTAGTTTTCGACACAAGGGCAACATGTGGAGCGCTTTTAGACGCATGCGATGTTCATTGATAGCTCTAACGTTGGCAGCAACTGCAGTATCGCTATTGCTGGATTGGTTGCTAGCATTGCGCCAGCTCATAGCATTCACCACTGGGCCAAAGTCATTATCCCGCAGTCATGCGAGTACTGCGCCAGTGCTGGTTGTGATTGCCGCGCTGTTATTGGGTTACTGGCTGCCAGCACCTGCCCAGTTCCAGTAGGGTTTGCCTCCGCTGGGAATAAGGCTCAGCACTGGGACAGTACTGGCTGCCGATGCTGGGTTTGTAAAGTTGGGGCTTAGCTGGCGGGTGTGTCACGAGAGAGTTAGGCGAAGGCCCAAATCAAGCGTCGAGCCAAAGTATCTTGCCAATGCCAGGCCAGTGCTGCGCCAGTTCTTATGAATGGATGTGGCCGGTGTATCACGCGAGCGCTGAGCCAGTACTGCGCCACTTCTTATAAATCGATATAGCTTATGTATCACGCCAGCGCTGGGCCAGTGCTGCACCCACTTCTTATGAATGGATCTAGCCGATGTGTCACGCCAGCGCTGGGCCAGTGCTACGGCAGTTCTGATGAATGGATATAGCCAATGTATCACGCCAGCACTGGGCCAGTGCTGCGTTACTTCTTATGAATGGATCTGGCCGATGTGTCACGCCAGCGCTGGGCCAGTACTGCGCCAGTAACTGGTGTAATGACATCAGCTGTTGTCCCGACAACTGAGTTATATTTATCGAAATAACCACAACCTCATGTAATGTCAAAAAGTGATAACGTACAAATGACGACTGTGCATTGTGGCAAACGCATTCTGGTAAACTTAAGAATGCGTTTAAAAAAACTGGGGTTTCGCCAATCAAGCAAATATGCTGCAATGGCAGCTATTGGGTTGAATAAAAATCACGAATGGGTGGATGACAAAATCTCTTCGGGATGCAATCTTCCCGGTCACTTTTCTGACATGTCTCCATAAGTTACCCATTTCATGTGAGGTACTCATGGGTAATATGACCTAAATGACAAAAATCGTATTCAACGTAACCGCTTTCGTGTACGAAAATGTTGCGTCAAGTTTTTAAGGTGCGATGTCCCACTTCCTGCCGCTCCCCGTGCAGTAATTTAACCAGGCGACCGTAAAAAAAAGTGGAGCTTTGTTAGGGTTTGTCAGGGCTTCCATAATAGGGAGCCCATACTAGGTCCACGTTACAATAACCTATAAGGGCATAACTAACATCGTTCCGAGTTGAAATTGGGCCATACAGATAGGGCCCTAGTAGGCCTTCATGGGCTCCGTTTATTTTTTCTCAGGGATGTCACAACTTCAATGCCAAATAAGGGCCTTACTGGCCCGGGCCTTAGGGCCCGTAAACAGTTACCTGAAAACTGGTCACCCATCTAAGTATTGACCATTAGAGTCAGGTAAGCGATCATGGATCTTAATATTGACCTCCAGGATGAACTCTACCTGGAGGTAGGATCAGGATGATGACCGCCTGACTCTCTGGTGGTCAGATGGTCATCTCCTCAAATACTGATGAACTATTTGGTGGAACCAATAAATCAAGCATTTCCATTCAATATATTTACAGATTGCGATAACAGTACAATGCCTGATATAATTGATAGCCGTTATGCAAAAATATAAATATAGTTTCTTCCGCAATTAATATGTACTATCATGTAGAGAAAGACATAATATCTGATGCAATGTACAAAATCGATCGATCGAATAAGAACAAATTAATTTTTCTTAATTCATGTTTTTATATTATTTCAGTAGAGGCTTAATGAGGCAGCCTTTTTAGGCCCTAACAGAGAAACCTATAAAGGCCCCGAATTTTACAATGTGATCAGCCTAGTATTTCCATTCTAGGCCCCTAACGGAATTGGGGCAAGCTAGATAGGGCCGAGTCAGAACCCCGAGTAATTTTCCTCGCGGGTGGTGTGGCATTACCGATCGTAAGACGTGGCCACGCAACACCAATGATAATAATCGGTCTGAATAAATCGTAAATATTTAAAAAAATATATAACACCGACATACCCTTATCTTTATGAATACACGTTTTGACGATCTTAAATATTTAATAATTATAATAAATTTTACGTGTGCTTTATCGGCATTTATCAATTAGCTAGTGTCGCGATTCGTGTAGATATAAATTTTTTTTTAACAGCAGTGAATCGGATAGTGCATATACAATCAATGTAAAAACGATCGCAACTTTTGAAATATACAATTATGACATAAATAAAAAATGGAAATAGTTCGTGCACATGTAGAAATGAGCTTAGGTTAAGTACGTATATTATGCGGAAATGTAGTTTTATATTATCACGATCACTTTCAATAAATTCGTATTTAATGCGAATTTTCAGAGTCGATTTTGCACAGTCTGTTCATATAAACCCGAAATATGGGACTCCATCCGAGAGATCAACATTGGCAGAGACGTTTAGATTAGAATTCATTTTCATAAAATAAACTTATAACCATTAAAATGTGATATGTTCCTACAGATTACAGTGCAATTGGTACCGATCGTCGTTCAGGACGAAGAAACTTTTGAACTTGTTTATAATGAAAAGCTTCATACCTTGTGTCGTGACTATCGGTGGACGTTATGTCATGTGCATGGAAAATTTCAGTGAGGTGAGCCATGGGAATTTGAAACCATTTACGAAATTGATTTACATTCTTCGTAGATTTGATTGTTCACTTGAATTTTTTTTCCAAAGGTTCTACGACTTTCAGCCTCATATTTCACCATCCTCCGATCGGTCCAGTGAATCGATATAAGAGTGTCTCTGAAATCATAGTCGACCTTTGATCACATATATTTTTGACGAAGAAATAAAAAGTATTTTATGAGCATCCATGACTTTTATGATTTATTGTGGGCGAAATTCAAGGTCACTCAAAAAAGAAATTCGGTTGGAAGTTCATACATGTTTTGAAGGAAGGTATTTACAAATAATGTAAAGAACCAGTTTTGTCTTTCTCAGATAAATGGATTCAAAGAAAGGTATTTTTCGAAAAAGTTATGTAAACATTTTTGAAAAAATCGTTAAGAGCGCTTGAAAATAGTACTAATGAAAAACAAACGAAGCAAAGTAGACGAAGAATCTAAAAGGATTAAAAAAAAAATCGCTGGACATTTTTAGATAATTTTAGTGGATTAATGTATAAAAACTAAGGTATGCACTGTTGAAAATGTTGTGTACATTTTTGTACAGAATATTTTTAACCAAGTTTTGTATCTCTCAAATAATATCACGACAGTTCTTCCCGAAAAAAAACTCAAATATCTTTCATCGCATTAAACAAATTCAATTATCCAAACGAAAATTATACCAAAACAATGTCAGCTTTTTCGAAAAAATTAAATCTTCGCGTGCAGTAAATACTCTTTACATTTTTTAATCCAGTAATGCTTTCGCCAGGCTTATTTTAGTACGAAAAAAATTATTGTTACGTAAGAAGTGCTGAAAAAAAAAATGATCTTTGGAAAATACGGACATATTGTATTTCCTTGAGTGACAACCACTTTTGCGTGCAAAGGAAAGAATTTATGAATGTGACTAAGAAAAAAAATGTTGCTTTAAATATTTTCACCCTAGGGAACAGTTCTGAGGTACCATTTTGAACTTCTACTGCATTATATGTTTGGCACATTTGCGAACACCAAAAAAAAATCAATATTCCTCAAACTTTACTCAGCAACCCCAACTTCTTTACTTCACGGCAGAACGACTCTACTGTAAATGGTTTCTTACATAATGTGTCTATTTCTCTTTCACCCTATCGTCTCATGAATAAAGATATTATTTGTCTCTCCGAACGTTCGGCCTTTACGTACGGACCTTCAACCATCAATTATACGGTACACTGTAATCACAAGGCTATGAAGTATCCGATAGAATTCATAATGAGTCCTAAGCCACTATACAAGATATCTAAGAGAATTCATAACCAGTTCTTGAAAAGGATGTATGAACGTAGAGGTAAAATAGGCATTGAAATTAAAAAATTGTAGAAAACACAGTGCGTAGTACCTTTTAGTCTTTCGAGTGATAATGACTGCCGAGCAGCTAGTAGATTACAAACACAACAGACTCTTAATGTCGTTGGTCGGTATTTGGCCTTATCAGAGCGAAACGTCGAGACGTGCTGCACTCCTGTTTTATTTCATCGTCGGAGGTAGTATAATTTATTTTCAGGTAAAGAGAAGAACTCTGTATTATTATTACGTACTAAATTGTCAATTGATGTAATGAATTATTGGGTGGGGGTCAAAATAGCGAATTACCAAATTGCGAATGGATAAAATAGCGAATTTACAAATAAGGAACGTCTTATTATAGACTGGCCATCATTGTGAAGTTTGCTACTTTAGCTCCTCGTTATTCTTACCATTCGCCATTTTGATTACACTTTAATAGAATGAAGGTTAAAATAGTGAATGGCTGAAATAGCGAACTTCATAATGATGGTCTTTCTACATTCAGACGTTTTTTATTTTGAAATTCGCTATTTTAACAATTTACTATTTTGGTCATTTGCCTAACAACTGAAATTTTATGCCTTGATGTTCATTAGAATTTTATATGTAGAATGGAAGGTGTTGGTTATTCTGATGATGGATTGCCAGTAACAGTTGTTTCAAAAAGTTTTCAATGACAATAATTTTGAAAAAAAAAATTTAAAAACAAAAAATAATTTTTGAAAATAAGAAAAGAGCGAAATTCATTATTTTGGAAGTGCATGTAAATACCGGAGAAAAAAGCTAATGTTTCAATCTGCTCGCGAACGCGAATTGATTGAAAAAGTATTCTGAGTCTTATTGGCATTACAAGGTAATTTTTATTACATCTTGAGCTGCTCCGGTCCGCATTCTTTGCGCGCGCGAAACTCCTTTCTCACACTCTGTGAAATAAAATTTTGAAGTCGACTCGTGCGAAAAACCTCATCTCAACCTGTGTGATTGGAACACTCGCCTGTCAGTAACCGTGTATTCGTCCTTGTATCGTAATGTTCTATTTTTATCGCATATTTAAAAAATTGCCTGCAATGCACAGCTTATGTAAAAAAAAATTAATTACTTAAGCGCAATACTGATGGAATTTACAGTAGTCATGCAGAACACCGTCTTTTTATGTCCTAATGCGGAAAAGTGTATTTTATATCACTCCATGCGAGAAGTGCGGTTTCTCACGCGCTCCGCTTGACTACGCATGCAAAAAATCGCACTTCCCCCACGCCTGAAATAAAATTGTATACGAAACTCGTGCGAGAAACTCTTTTTCAACTCGTTTAATTGCATCACTCACCTTCGGCTCGTGCGGCAAACTCACACTCGTCTCGAAAAAGTTTCATCGCACTTGTATCATAATATACTAATCGCGCGCTAGTGCGAAAAAGATACTTTTCCACACTCCTGCGGAATAAAAATAGCACTAAATTCTATAGTCGTGTGGAAAATCTGGATATATTATGGGGTTTTCGTAATTTTGGTCAAACTCATGGGTATATGAGCTCCTTCGAGTGAATAAAGACCTGGCAAACCTGGCATAAAGTATTTTTTTTAATAAAAAAATATTGAATGTATCAGAGATCCATTGTCAATGTTGAGTTCTGGTTCACAGATAGCTTTTGTGGTATTAGCCGGTGCGGATATGGTTGTTATCATCGAGTGCGCCTCGTCTGTAATCGTCAAACTGATGAGTGTGTGTAAGGTTATTAACTGCATAGTGAACAACAATAAGGTTCGTTGAAGTATACACAATTTACGTAAACGTTCATTAAGGCGTCTTGTCACCTTACAGTATTCAGAAAACATTTCGTTTTTATTACATTTTTTGTAAGAATACATATCCAAAAGTATCAGGCAGCCGTTTTTTGCCGCACATTTCTTTTCACCACAATGCAGATCCACCACATGCGTTGTTCCACAACGCCGATACTACGCGCCAGTATTCCTTCACATTTCTAATCTTCTCGCGCTTTTTTCTCCACATGTCGTTCCTACACATTTCAATCCAACACATTATTTACTACACAATATTTTTTCTCCTCATGTCGTTCCTACATATTTCTATCCCACACATTCTTTACTACACAATCCGATACCCCACAAGGTCATAACAACACATTCTTTACTACACAATCCGATACCCCACAAGGTCATAACAACACCTTTCAGTCCCACACAACCGATCCAACAAAAACTTCTTTTAGGACATTTTTTTAACTACCCTCTTCGTGTTACAAGAGTGATTTGAATAAATTTAAAAAAAAAATTTTGCGCTTTGAAAGTGTGTTTATTAAGCTCAACAACTCTTATATCAATATCCATCTTATCCATTGTAAAAATGTATGAAAATAGTCTTTTTTTAGCGTCGAAAATCAACAGCCTTGAAGAGTTCACTCTTATAACAGAAGTTTTATTTGTACTTCAAGATTTGACCATATATAATTTTCAACTTTTTTGCATCTTATGAGCTATTAATAATATAAAGCTGCACCAGAAGACAGTCAACATTTTTTTCAAAAGAGTTTTCACAGACGTAAAGAATAAATGGAGAATAATGGTAAATTGGAAATTGCAGATAAAAACATTGCTCGAACGGATGTCAAATTCTGACGATTGTTCTTCAAATTCAGAGGAAGCCTCAATAATGCAGAGTTACGCCGAGAATAGTCAAAGGATCACGTTCGTGTGGATAAGTGAGGAATTAATGAACATTTTAATTTTTTTTAAATATGATTATTTGTACCGACAGATAAAGCTGAAGTGAGTTATTATTTGTCGTTAAAATAGTGTACGTGGGTACTACTATGATGATTTGCGTTATTTCACCGCTAATACCTCAGATTATCGGAACATCAGTCAACAAAACGAGAGAATTGATTAATCCTGTTTATTATCACACGGACATAGAGGATTATTATTATCCCGTACTCGTTCATGAATTTGCATCTACATGGATACTTGTCACTGGTATCATGGCAACTGACACTATTTTTGTCATAGTCGTCGAGCACGCCTGTGGAATGTTCACAGTACTTTGGTAAGACACTGGAATTAAAGTGTTTCTATAGTGGTTTAATTTCGCTGAATTTTTACTTGCAATTTTAATGATATTACCGATATAAAAGTGGGTTTCTCAATCGCACTGTAAAATAAACGCTTGAAATTGTAGTTGTAAAATACGAAATGCTGTCGAAGAGGAAAATGAGAACTTGGACACGAATCTTGAACTGCATAATGATGTTACTTACCGAAATTTCGTCAACTGCATCGATTATCACACCAAAACAATCAAGTGCGTATTTCTTCAGAGAAATCATTAAGTAGCGAAGGGATCAGATAGAGCAATCGATAAAAGTGATAGTGACGTTATAGTTTGAGCTTCTTTGATCGCGTTGTCTGAACA
Source organism: Tromatobia lineatoria (assembly GCA_949699805.1). NCBI lineage: Eukaryota > Metazoa > Arthropoda > Insecta > Hymenoptera > Ichneumonidae > Tromatobia > Tromatobia lineatoria. The sequence goes on from OX453044.1 coordinate 12,719,243, forward strand.
AGGTTCGCCAAACTCATCGAGTCCTCTCACAACGTCGCATTTCTTCTCACGGTTGGCCTCAATATGCTAATAGTCAGCATCTCAGGCGTTCAGGTAAAAAATACTCTGATGAAAATTCCTGTTTGAAAATTTACAAAATGTATATAAGGTTTTACCCATAAATATCAAATAAACAATTATATAAATATATTTATTCCTTCACAGGTACATTAAAAACAATACAATATTGAACTGATACTTATACACGCATGTGTATGAAAATTACACTATACTGGGTGAATGTTGGAAATATATCGTTTTCTATAATTTGAGAATTAATTAAACCCAGTCGATTATGAGAACTAATTGGATGGAATAATAACATACATTAATGACAATGTCGTTCTTGAAAAAAAAACTTTTTTTTTTTTTCATTTAACAAGAATTTCATTTTCTGATAATTTTTTTCTGTTTACTGTTTCAGGTGAGTCTGAAAATCCGAAATTGAAACTTGATGAACGAGATTATCGCAAGTATAGATTTAAACATTACTTCATCAACTGGAAATTTCTTGCAAACTGTTTTTTTTCGCCACTGGTAACTGCCTATTTGGCTCATTGAAATATTTTTTTGTCTCAGTTTGTAATGATACATGACATCTCTGGCAGTGTATTGCAAGATATTTGCCGAGTACTTCTCATTATCATATTGATTCACAGATTGTGATAAATACGACCGAAATCCGTCTAATACTCCGTCAGGGTGCTCTGCTCACTTCTATTATGTTCCATTTGTACATCGAGAATTATTACGCCCAGCGACTATTGGATCACAGTCTTAGTGTCTACACCGATGTGTAAGATACTGCTAATTAACAATTCTTCAGTTCGAATTCGTAATCTCAAGTTTAAACTCACGGTATACGCCTGAACTTGAACTAATACTTAGATTCATAGTCTTCAAGCTTAATTTCAGACTGAACATTGCATTTAAGATCAAGTTCAAAGTCCGGACTTAAGTCTGAACTCAAGTCCAAACTCAAGTTGAGACTATAAATTTTGCAGCCACTTTGAACTCGTATACAAATTTGTCCGTCTCGCTACTTCCTTTACCTTAATTCTCTCACATTAGACACAGAAAATAGAGGGTGAGAGGGAGACATTTACATAGCGGAGAAAATTTTACATGTTCAAGATGAAGTCTGAAAACGGAGTTCAACCTTAGATCTAACATGAATTAAAACTTAACGTCGTAAATCATCAGACTTCATGTTGCACTTGAGTTCGAACTGGAGTTCAAACCTCGTGTTGAACTTGAGTTCGAACTTCATGTTGAACTTGAGTTCAAACTTCATGTTGAACTTGAGGTCAAACTTCATGTTGAACTTGAGGTCAAACTTCATGTTGAACTTAAGTTCAAACTTCATGTTGAACTTGAGTTCAAACTTCATGTTGAACTTGAGTTCAAACTTCATGTTGAACTTGAGTTCAAACTTCATGTTGAACTTGAGTTCAAACTTCATGTTGAACTCGAGTTCGAACTCCATGTTGAACTTGAGTTTAAATTTCATGTTGAACTTATGTTCAAGCTTCAGGTCGAACTTTAGTTCAGGCTTGGGACTATAAATTCGAGCCTTATTAGGCAATGTCGCACGATTGTTATATACCTGATTACCACTTTAGATTGAAAATCAATTGGTACAGAACTTCACTCAGGACAAAAAAACTTCTGAGAATGTTTATAAGAAGAAGTCTCGAGCCTTGTGTAGTGACAATCGGTGGCCTAAGTGTCATGTGCATGGAAAATTTTACTGAGGTGAACTGTTCCGTTGTAACATCTTAAACAGACGTTATATTTTTTGAATAGTCTATTAATAACCTTCAAATTCTTTTCAAAGGTTGTCCGCACCACGGTTTCGTACTTCACTCTTCTTCGCTCAATGCAATAAATTTGCATGACAGTCGCTCTTGAAGAAACGTCGATCATTGATTACATGTATTTTTGATTGAATAAAAGTATTTTATGAAGATTCATGATTCCAATTGTAAGTCATAATGGTCGAAAACTCTCATCACTCGGAAGAGACATCAAGTATACAGGTAAACGTATGGTACGAAAAGTTTTTTCTCGAACTTACTTCAACGAATTCGTAAGTCATTATTCCAGATAATTCTAATACTGAATTCGTGTCCAGTTTGAAGTATGTCCGTGAGTCCGAATTTTTTTATATTCATTAGTTCGTCTTTAAAACTAATTCTGACTGTACGTTTGTTCCTAAGTCTAAATTTGATTAAGCATCTAAGTTGATCGGTAATCTGAATCTAAACTTACGTGAATCTCACTATATGTGCCTTCAATCTGACACTAATTTGATTCATATCTACCTGTTGTCCGACTTTAATTTGACGCTAATCTGACTTAAATCTGAATCCAAGTTTACTCTAATTCAAGTATAAGTTGACTTCAATACGACTATAAGTTGACTTCGGTGACTTCAATTTGATTCTAACTTGACTTCAATTTGATTCTAACTTGACTTCAATTCGATTCTAACTTAACTTTAATTTGATTCTAACTTGACTTCAATTTGATTCTAAATTGTCTTCAATTTAATTTTACCTTCACTTTAACCCAACTCTAAGCTTATTCATTCTCGAAGCCTGGATATAACTTCTTATGTCAAGAGTCGCGGTAGCGTCTCGACGCCAAGTTAAAATATAATAATGTCTGCAAAATATTATCACTCAACACAAAAAACCCCAAATCTTACACACTACTTGCTCATCGCAAAACGCTTAGATCAACTTCGCGAAATTCCCATAAAATCCGCAGTACTTTTAAATCGAATCTAAAGAATTTATATCGAACATAAGAGGGACCAAGAGGAAAGTTATGACGCCATGGGATTTTTAGGGTCTTCGGACCGAATGAGCTTTATCAAACCAACAGCTGTGACACTTTGGTCGCATTATTTATGACGTTCTTCACAATCCAGTCTCAGTTGAGAGAACTTTCAAGCAGAATTCTGCCTCAGGTTCGAAAGATCTTTGCTGACTACACGTCGAATCGCCAAAAACCCTCATGCAATTCAACATAGGCACGTATGTATACGCCTTGTGCACTTGAAAAATCGTTTCTAAAATCTCGAATCTGGTCTCCTTGCTTAACTCGACATATTTTTCTACGGTTGCGACGCCTCTTGGAGTTTACGGCACTTTTTATGCATTCATAAGATTATATAGCGGGTTTGAAGCCCGAGGGGATGTCGAACCACAACCCCTGCAGCCTCCGCGAGAGCCCGACTTTGCGAATCTCACAAAAACCACCCTAAAGACTCGGTTACGCTTTCGTTTAGGAGCTTTCTTCGGAGCGAAACCCTCCACGAACCTTTTGCCCTGCTATTCGCAATGATCCCTCTCTTCTTTTACTCTCCAGCTTAAATCTCCCTCCCTACACCTCTTAAACGCTTACGACGCGCAAAAGGTGCTCACACTTCTTCGACAATCTCTCCCCAGTTTACCTTAACTCACTTGCTTTCTATCTCCCTCACCGAAATGATCGTTTGTCTCGTCGTTTTCGACTTTCTTTGTCAGCTGTCTGTACAGTCAGAGATTTTCTGCCAATGAGATTCTTGTTTTAGTGCCTAGTACACGAAGCTCGTTTGTGATAACGAGTGAAATTTATGTGACTCGTGTTTAGCGAACGCTGAGCTAACTTTAGTTTAGATTAATTTACATAGGCACGGGATGTCCGTTTTTACAGCTCGTTACGTATGTCGTTATTTTGCAGTGGGACAAAGAGTTTTTTTTTAGATTTTTTCATGTCATGAATAATAAAGAATAATATTTTTTTGTGTTCAGAATGATTTACATTGAGGGGTGACACCACTGTAAGAGTCTAAGACAAAAAAAATGTTTGACTTTTTTTTATGGAATATAAGCTCATAGAATAACAATGTCCGGGGAAGTTATGAAGCATGTATTTAAATATTAAATAGAAAGTTGTCATTACGGGGAGAATTCTTGTGACTTGTGTTAAGTTAACACTGAGCTAACTTTAGTTTAGATTAATTTATAGAGACACGATTTTTGTGTGATTGGTGGGTATTTTAATTGAAAAACGTTGAAATTTTAACAAGAAAAAAACAAACATTTGTTAATTAATAGAGTTTAAATTAACTTGTTTAAAATCCCGTATGTATTCTACGGGCCGTGGTCACTTCAATTTTCGTAAAATTTTGGCTATTTCACCAAATAATTCTTCATATGTGCAGTTGCACTTAAAATTTTTCGTTATCGAATTTAGCAAAAATCGGCAGAGCGGTACTCATTTTATTAAGTTTTGGATTTTTTTCAACAAAAGAAAATCAATACATAATTTAATGAAAAATTCTAGCATTCTATTTTTTAAAGAAGTTATTTTTCTCTCCATTATTTCATGACGATTAAAATTTCATTGATCCCATTCATTCTTTCTTAACCTACTCAGAATATGAATGGATTAAAAAAATAACAATAATCAAATTAAACGCTGCTGCTCTACGTTTGTACCAAATTGCAGTTTAATCAATGAAACCATTTCTCAATTATATGATTGAATTTTCGACACCAAAAACACTTATACACCAATAAAAAATTAACATTTTTTTAAAATAAAAATTCTTATTTTAAATGAGTGAGCATGAACAATTAATTTCATAACATTTCCATCTATTTGATCTATTTTACACATTTCATTCGCTTGATATATTTGATCTAAAGTTATGAATTGTTGAGTCTTGAGGCACAAGGGAGTTGAATGACGTTGAATTCAAGTGCTCTTGTGCAAACTAGTGGCTTGTTTGTAAATTGGGTTGCATAGTCATGTTGAGCATAGAAGCGTGCTCTCGTTTCTCTACCAACGTAATTAATACTGGTGCACCTGACCGGCCGAGTGAGAGTGGCTCTGGAAAGCAGCAGCGGCAGTTTGACCCGCAATTCACTCCCTATTTCGATATGGCCGAGAACGATCACCAGGGGAGTCATAGTGATCACGTGAGCTACTGCACTTGGACGCAAACAGCGTTAAACTCACAACAGGCCAGTTTCGATTCAAAACAGAAGCGCCCCCTTCCTCGTCCCTTCGTAATTTTCCATGGGCCAACACCACTGCAGCTATGGCAGTTAACACGTTAAGGGGGTTGCTTTCAAAAACCAAAAAAAGCTTTTTTTCGAGGGTTTTTTTTTTCGAAAGGGAATAAAACAACTTAGCCTAGAGAATTTTCGATTATAATTTCTTATGTGTTCGAAGCGTAAAAATATATTTTGTTGAGGGAAGGTTTTCATCAAGGGAGCAGAAAAAGAGGAAACTTTATGAATTTATTTTTCATAGACAAAAATTAGTGGGCAATTCAAGTTTTTCGACACTTAGTTATAAATTTTTAAGGTACTGAGAAAAAACTTTTTTAGTGAAAAGTAGAATTATATAAATTGTATAAGGTCCACGAGGGTTTTTGTGATAGAAAATTGGAGAGTTGAACTTTGAAAAACTGGCATTGATTTAATTTTTAATATATGGCACTAATTTTGGCGTCGTACTTTTCTGAGGGCTCTCTCGAGATATTGTCAGCATAGAGAAAAATAACTTCAAGTATTCCGTCAGAACTATATTACTTGCCAACATATATCAGTTATCGCATTTACCCTACATAGAGGGGTAATTGTAATAATTATGGGGGTGAGTGTGATAACGTTTTTCATATTCATTAAAAAAATTTGCACATACAGTTTTGACTTTGTAATGTTTTTACATTATTTTATATTATCCGGAGTGAAAAATTATGTTTTGTCTCCGGAATAAAAATTATGTCCCACTCTGGCAAATTTTTTACGTTATCGATACATAGGCGCGTCGATTCTGTAATTGTTTCAGCCAAAAAAAGTAGCCTTTTTCGGTTAAAAAATAAACTTTATATCGTTTAGCGAAAAAGCAATGTTATCCGATCAACAAAATAATTTGAACAAATTTCATTGAAAAGTTCACATGAAAGTACAACTTTTATGTTGAAAGAATTGTTTTCTACGACCTTGATTTCTTTAAATATATTGTCTTTAAAAAAATATATAATTTTTCTTAATATTGGATTTACGAATCTAAATAAATTAAAAAATATTATTTTCAAGTGGTATTATGTGTTCAATTATACGACTTATCAAAGAGCTTCGAAAAAGAGTAGATGAATTGATGAAGAATTCCTCATATGATAAGCTATCAAAAAATGCGAAGAAAAAAAAAATTCTCGTCGATCTTGATGAGAACATCTCAAAGGATATATTTTGTCTTGTATAATTTTTATACTCGCTCGTTAATAATCATGCGGTACTATTTGTAATGTTAGAAATAATATCCTCGGTATTTTAACGGCAAAGAATTTTTAAACATTGTTAATGTACCTATAATACCCTCTGAAATTTGAGTTATTCCTGAAGCAATGTAGGATCAACAATAAAAAAATATTTTGTCGAGGCGGTTTATTAGGTGACTCGGTTGCCAATAAATAATACCCTTACAGCTTCGTGCCTACTCGCATCTCTTGTTTTATTTATTTTCCACATTCCTGAAGCTACAGGCAACAGGGTGAAGCCGAGGGAAGGGCTAGGGGAACCCTTTCTCTTTTCCTTCTCTCTCCCTCTTTCGGTTTGTTACAGGCGTTCGGATTTCCCACTCTTTGTGTCGACTTGTGTTTAGAAATTCCATTATAAACCGAGATGAGGTCAGTGTGCAGTCCGGCAGACACCGACTGCGATTAATTAACAGAGGGACACTTTACTTCCCTTTCAACACTATTTTCGAGCTTCGTGACGCTGACCGGTATGAAAATTTTACGTTTCTGTAGAATTTCGCCGGAATTCAACGACTTTACTGGAGATACGAAAACACCAGTAAAGAGAATCGTTTGGGTGAGGCTCGTAAAGTTGCCGTTAATCCGCCGAACTTTATGTTTCGGCTGTGAGAGTTTGTCGAATTCTTTTTTTTCAATATATGGGATGCAAAATATCAACTTTTGTATGCACGTATATTCTGAAAATAAAAAACTGAAAATTCTATCCTGATAGATATATTTTAAAAAATATTATCAATTTTTCAAATTAAACATCTAAACATACCAGAAATATAGATATTTTTTAGTAAAAGTGATCATTTCTATAAGTTGATAAAAATGTTCGTTCAATATGAGATTTACTGCTTAAAATTTATCTATAAAATTCAAACATTTGAAAATTCGAAGTATTATAGACATGATTTTTATGATATACGTGTCTGATAGAAATGGCGATGTTTTGAAAATGCGCTGCACATTTATTTTTTTCTTTATGCTATTTGGTTTGTAACTTTTTATAAATATTGACAGCTATATTTCTTGTAATGTAATAAAAACTAACTTGAAACGAACAGGCATTTGGCGTAGGAAATGTTTGGAAAGTAAAATTTAGAAAGGCATTACATTCTGCCCTCGAAATATTTTTTCATTACAACAATGTTCGGAACAGTATTTTACATGTTAATCCGACGATGTTCAGAAATAACATTTTTCAAAACTTTGCAATATTTGTAAGCTACAGCTTCAATATATTGAATTCATTCGAGAATAATTTAAAACAAATTCGTATCCAAAAACATGAAGATTTCTGAAAATCAGAGAATTAAAAAAATCCAAAGTTTTACAAATTATTACGTGTAACCTCACCTCAAAACTTTTTCATAGAAAAACCTTTATCCATTGTCCAAGCCCAAAAATTTGTGCGACCCAAATTTCCAATGTAAAAAAATACCATAATCTTTATATTTTCACCTAAAATTGCTGCGGATAATTTTATCTATTTTTGCACAAAATATTTTTGAATCACCCTGTAGGTTCAGATAAAATTTTTGCAATTATTACGTGCGAGCACATCTCAAAATTTTTTATAGAAAAACCTTTACCCATTGTCCAATCCTAAAAATTACTGTGACCCAAATTTTCAATGTAAAAAAATACCATAATCCTTATATTTTCACCTAAAATTGGTGAGGATAATTTTATCTATTTTTGCAAAAAATATTTTTGAATCAACCTGTACGTTCAGGTACCGCCGTCGAACGCAAAGTACCATCACGATACGAAGTGCGTGAAAGAAGTTAGTTGCACTTGCACGCAGCCACATAGAGTCTTACCGACTCTTGAAGAAAAGAGAGGATAGCGGTGGAAACTTTTCCTACAAGCTATAAATCTATCGAGGTCGCGAGAAGTAAAGGGAGATGGAAGAAGGGTTTTAAACTAAAGACGCTAAATCAAGGTCGCAGACAGGGACCCTCGTCGTCGGCCCTTCTTCTTCTTCTCTCTCGCCTCAGCTTATTCGCTTCCGTCGACTCTTGCTTTTCGCCTCCTCGTCTTTCTTCGATGCTCCTCTATCTCTTTCCCATTCTCGCTCACTGCACAACCAAGATATGATTTACTATTTCTGACAGGATTAATAATTTCTACGAGCGTCGTCGTCGTCGCCGCTGGTGCTGCTGTTGCCTGCCTGCTTGTACCAGATGTCGAGACATTTTCGCGCCGCTTCTCTTACTCCGAACACCCTTAACCTCTTCACACACTTCTTACACCTTCATGTATCTTATTTTCTCGTCGCTTAAGGAATATTCATAGTTTGGTTAAATCTAAAATTAGCTGTAAAATTAATACATTCACATGAAGTGACCATTCAAAAGAACGGAAATTCTTTTTAATGGCCACTGTTGCGAACACTGTAGATATATCATTATAATTCGACGAGAATAAATAAATAATTAAATATCCTTATGTATAGAAGAGATGTTGAATAAATATTGTACTGCCAAAAAAAAATAAGTGTTTGTGAAAATTGTCACGAGAGTTAAACAGATGGACCGTTATTTTTCCCATTGTCGATTACATCCCTTTTTACTATTATTGAATTCTTTTATATAGGTGTGTGGATTCGAAAATATTTTTACTCTACTGCCAAAGAATCATTGTTGTCGTTCATTTTTACTGTTCTTTTATTTATAGAAGAATCCCATAACATTCCGAACAGTTTGAACGGAAACCGAAATTAAGATCGAAAGAGTAGGGAGACCCAAGTGCTGCAAGGAGTCCGAGAGATACACAGGGACCGGAGGGATATAGTGGTACTCAAGCGATACAAGGGGCCCGAGAGATGCAGTGGTTTAAAGGAATGCAGGGGTCACCGAGGGGTACAGGAGTAGTCGAGAGATACAGGGGGATCTGAGGGATACATGGGGATCTGGGGGGTACAGAGGGACCCGAGGGATACATGGGGATCTGAGGTGTACAGAGGGATCTGAGGGATCTGAGGGATCTGTGGGATACATGGGGGTCTGAGGGATACAGGAGGATCAGAGGGATACAGAGGAAATCAGAGGGTTACAGAGAGATACAAAGGGATGCAGAGGGGTATAGAGGGATATAGAAGGATACAAAGGGATGCAGAGGGGTATAGAGGGATATAGAAGGATACAGAGGAGTACAGAAGGATACAGAAGGATCTAAGGGATACAGGAAGTTCCATATGATACAGGGGAATTCGAAGAATACAGAAGGACTTAAGAAATACAGGGGGACCCGAAGTTGCGTCTTTGTCCAAACCCGATTTTGTTGAAATTCAGTTTTGAGTTCGATGGAGCTCTTGATTGAATGTTTACTGCATTGATCGAAGCAGAACTATCAAGAATTATAAAGGTTGAGTATATTGTTTCCAACAATGTAGAGTTCCGCAAAATCGAAACGTCGCTTGTGATTTCGATCACGCATTCCGTACGAAGCATCATAGCAAGGATCTGCGGGTATGAAAAATCATTCGGCTCAATGGGTGAAATATTTCGGAAGATGGACCAATGACTTACTCTTTTTAACTCACTTTGAGAGTCACGAAATCATGAGAATAATATCCATTGTTCCTAAACGAACAATCATAAAAATAAAACGGGCAATTAATTTTAGTTGTTGACATATGAATCTGCCGCTATTTCGTGAAAATATCGGATACTTTCAAGTACCCTAACATTCATTTACGTAGTCACTTATTAGACCAACGATAGATACAAACATTAATAATAGTAAATACGACCTAAATTAATTCGAAACATGATTAAAAAATTAGATCAATAATTTTAAATGTACTTTCATAGGAAAAATTGAAAATGTTTGTCCAGTTACATAGGAAATCGGACAAATGCGTCATATACAAGTGATCAGTGGCCATAATCGGCTTAGCCATAAATTGAAGTTAAGAAGTGGGTTAACCATGACACAATCCAGATTCTTCTACTCCTAAGATTCTTTAATTCGAAAAAAATCACGCCCTCTATACCACCCCGTATATTTATGTTCTCTGCGGTTCTCTTCGGGGCAAAGTGGGGAAAGAGGAGAGAGTAAGTAACGAGAAACCGAGCGCAGGTCCCGCGGTTATCAAGAAATTAGCATCGCGACCGGGATCGGAACGCAGAAGGCAACACCCGCCTCGTCCCCTGTTTACCGCAACCCGCTTTCCTCCCTCCTCCAATTTCGCTTTCTCACTTTCGAGCTCGGCCCGGCTTACCAGATAATAGTATCTCGAACATACATAATACTATTACAAGAAACACGAGCGAATGGCTGCGCGGGAAGGAGAGAAAGAGATGAACGGAAAGTTAGCGTTACGGCGTGTTAGTCGCGTGCCGTAATCCCGAGATAAGGAGTTATACCTCCTACAGGCTGCATCAAAAGAAACTGAAAAAATTCAACATTTTTATTTCAAGAGGCGCCAATGATCAACCATGTGCGGAATAAGTTCAATACTTACATATTCAGCATAGTATAATTTACAAAAATAATTATTATTATGTAAGATTGTCATTCTAAAAATGTAATCACAGATGAATGTTTTTTTAGGTGTATATATTTCAGAAAGTTGTTTGTTAGTTTCCCAACCACATGCTCCCTCCCTTTCCCTGAACCAGGTCATTTCAAGGCCCTTTTTAACCGTGACTTTTGTAAGGGAAGTTAAACAATTCCGAAGTTCGGGTTCTTGTTTGAGGTTATCGAAAAATCAAGGCCTGAAAGCGATCTCAAGCCCTCTCAGTTCCTGGGAAGGGATCTCATAGGGAGACGTAGATAATTTAGGGTCAAGGAAGTGATCTTCAAAAAATTAAGAGGTTGGTTTTGGAAAATTGGTAGGAACAACGGGGCTCTAAAAAATACAGCCCACAATACTTCAATTTAAACATGAGTTCCACCTCAGGCCTGGATTATTCTAATTTGCCGTATACGGCTCACTTATGTCCTGTATATTCTAACTTCTACCCTACCTATAAATGAATGCGCCTGCAAGCATCTGCATAAAAAAAGGCCGTAATGGTCGTAAAAAGGAATATAATAAAAACCGGTGAAGACCTTCCACGTAGCAAGAGAAATATCCATCTCAACAAGTCAATCCTCCTTCAATTCATCCTGACAAGATTCTAAACTGCTCTAACAACATCTTCACCTATGCCTCGACATCCATTTAGATCAGATCACGCATGATGCTCGCATTCAGCAGTCAGCTTAGAGAGAAGTCCCTACTTGGAAGCACTCAACTTGGGCTATAGAGATCTACGATGTGGATGAGGTGCTACGGCGAATGACGGGCTGTTGAGATCTACCTTTGCGGAACATGCTAACGACCTTACGAATGATACTTCTGCCATTACGGAAATTAGCATACACCTCTCTTCATCATGTTAGTAGGAAGCAATGCGTGGCTTTACGTATGCATCCACTAGTTTGCGAAGCACCCGGTGTGCGATCTTAAAAAGCATCGAAGCAAAAAGGAATGGTGCAGAGGGGTAATAAAAAATCCACTCAGGGATTGCCTGACTAGCAACATTCACTACAATATACTCGTTGGAAATACCCTACATACGAATATGTAGGGTATTCTCAACGAGTGTAGTTTCACATCTATATAAAGCCGCGTAAGTTTCCGAATAGCAAAAGCGAGAGCCAACTCCTTGCGAAAAGCACCAAATGTTCATTCAGTGATTTCTGCAACGTTCACTACAAAAAGCGCTGTAAAGCGTTTCAAAGTAGCAAAGAAAAACTCCATCTCGAAAAGGCAAACCTCCCTAATTGGTCTTCACATGACTCCTAAACTGCACCGACAACATATCCGCCTATGTCTCGACATCCATCTAGATCATATCACGCATGATGCTCTCATGCAGCTTGAAGAGGCGGCCTGGCTTGTATCCTGAATGCTTTCAGCTTGGGGTATGGAGGTTCACTTTCACGGAACATGCTAACGACATTACGAACGATACTCTTGGAATTAGGGGAATTAGCATATACCTCTTCTCATCAAAGGCGTAGGTGGGACCAACGCTGCGATGGTATGGGGTGCAGGGAAGGACCTCTAACGTGGGGTTTACGCTTGGGTCTACGAGCTGGCGGTGAGCCTGGTGTGAGGTCCCAAAAGCTATCAGAAGAAAGAGAAATGTTATATAGCAGCAAAAATAATCTTTCACTTAGGGATAACATATGTGGTAACAGTCACTAGCAATAGGAAGAACGACTTCTAGGATGATTCTAAGTAGCATTGTGAAAACCATATACAAGACCGCAAAAGGGTTCCTGCCAAAGGCAATTCACAGTAATAAACCCTTTTCCCAAAAAGCATCAAACTCTTATACATTGACTTTTGCAACTTCACCTTCAATGTAGGACATCAAACACGTAAGGTATTCCGAAACCGCACAGGCCTACTTTCCAAAGCTAGTGAAGAGCTTCAAAATAAAAAAGGAAACCCCATCTCAAGAAGTCAAACCTCCCCAAATTCTTCCGGACTCTTTAAACCGTTCCGACAACATCTCCACCCATGCCTCAACATCCATCTAGATCAGATCACGCATGATGCTCCCCTGCAGCATGGAGAAGAGCCCCTGCTTAAATCCTGGAAGCTCCCAGCTTGGGCCATGGAGGTCCACCTTTGCGGAACCCGCCAACGATGTTACGAACGATCCTCCTGGCATTAGGGAAATTAGCATACACCTCTTCTCATCAAGGGCGTAGGTAGAACCAACGCTACAGTGGTATAGGAAGCCGGGAGGCACCTCTAACACGAGGCGTTACGTATGCGCCCACGAGTTTGCACAGAGCCCAGTGTAAGGCCTCTTCCCCGTTACAAAGGATTACTTGGCGTCCGTTAAGCCTGATTCCCTCGTGGCCCATCCACCAAATCAACCCTTCCCCGCTCTTCCCTCTCACCTCCGCTTCTATATCCTTCTGTACCGGCATCCTGTAAGTTCTCCTACTCTTATGTGCCCCTCCCTTCACTCCTTTCCTCCAGTAGCGTTCCTCCCTCCCTCGAAAAGTGTCCCTCCCTCCACTTCTGCCCTCGGAAAGTGTCCCTCCCTCCACTTCTGTCCACGGAAAGTGTCTCTTCCTCCACTCTTGCCCTCGGAAAGTATCCCTCCTTCCACTCCTGCCCTCGGAAAGTGTCCCTCCCTCCACTCCTGCCCTCGGAAAGTGTTCCTCCCTCCACCCTCTCCTCGAAAAGTGTTGCTCCCTGCACTCCTTCCCTGGAACAATGCCCCTTCCCTTCACTACTGGGTAGTTCGCAGTAGCCCTTGCAATGTGTGCTAACACACGAAACTCTATTTATTCCTTCCCACACCCAGCCCTACAGTTACGTTGCTGACGACGAATGTACTACGACGTTCCCTTACCATACCACGACTATTGCTCGCTTTAATTGATAGTAATGCGTCTGGAGCCGTTTCTCACTTAATCTCGAGTTGTATTCCGTATATACTATAAGCTTGCTACATTCCTGGCTCTTCTTATCCGGCTGGATAATTGGCTTAGCTATCTATTCTGGGAGATTTGTACGGAAGCATCGCAAGCTTCGGAAACCAATTTTGTGCCTCTGATTCAATTGCTGCTTTGCTTATGGGTAGAAATTCATCTTGTTTGTATTTACTTCAATATCACATTCACGTCAGACATGTAAGAGGCAATCGCCGTCAGCTTAACAACCGCTTCTCTGACCCTTTCAGACATTTATTATGATTAGTCTCATTTGATTACTACTTCAGATCACCTTCTGTACATTTCTTGAAGGCTATCATGTTATGGAGGCTCACGGACTTCCCAGGCTTGCTTAAGCGCTCATCAAATTTATTATCGCACAATTTAAATTGTGTCATAAGAAAATGATTAAAATCCCGATATGAGCCGCGTGACTGTTTATTGCAAGACTGTTAGGCTAACCCCCGATTGGCTTCCTTAGATCCTGAATATTTCTCGTTTTCTCATGAGCTTCCGGAACTTTATCTAGGTCCCTAGTCATGCAAGTAATAGACACAAGATTTTTCGCAGAGTGTCTGTGAGAGCGTCCGTGAAAGTGTCTGTGAGAGTGTCTGTAAGAGTGTCTGTGGGAGTTTCTGTAAGAGTGTCTGTGAGAGTCTCTGTAAAAGTGTCTCTTCGAGACTGTCTAGTTGAGAGTTTCTACGAGAGAGTTCGTAAGACCATTCGTGTTATTCTCCAATTAATCGTCAGAAATTGCACTTTATTATTATGCAGATTCTCAGATAAAAAATTTCGGAAGATGCTTTTTTTCTACGACAATGAAGTTCCAAAAACTATGAGTCACATAAAAAATATCACTGCCCATACCAATCGTCATTTTATATTAGTTTTTTCATTTTTATTTTTCGAACGATTTTATCGACCCGTTGATCCCAGCCTCACGATTTCGCGACATTGTTGCAAGGCTTCTTCTGAGTTGGAATATTCCTTCCCTTCCATTTCTCCCTCGAGTGTACCGCGACATCGTCGTACTGTCACCGATGATATACCTCTTCCGAGGCAATTCCAATCGCCTGGTCCTTCCAATCCTTTTCCGTCTCTCCGCCTAGCTAGCTTGTAGCTTTAGCATCGCCTGACTCGCAGCTCGCAAACTCTCCTGCCCCGTTGCATTCACCCTAACAATAATTCACACGTACACCATCCGCGTGTCGGCCTCATATGCTACCAGGCGGCAGGAGCTCCGCGCGCCACAACGCAGCCACTCCCGCACGAGTAATGTCTGTACAGCGTGCGACCAGGGGAAATATTTCTCTCACTCTCTCTCCCATTACTGATTTCACTATCACTGTCGACATTAGGCAGCCCTATATAAGGGGAGTTATAGCATAGTCGTAATTTTAAGGCCAATGAGTCTACTGCTGATCGGCTATGCACGATTACTATTTATTAATCTGAAGCCGATTGCGGAATAATTCTCAGTTAAGGATGCATGACTCATAAGTACGCAACTAAATTTGTTATACCATCAAAGTTTCAGTACTTCACGACAAAAGGAAATTTGGAAGAAAGTAACGTCTAAGAGCAGTGATTTTTATTTTATTTGTTTATTTCTATTTTATTTTATTTTATAATAAATGCCAAGGATATTAATTAAACAGTTCGGAAAATTCATTTTTTATTAACCTTTTTTTTATTTCTCTTCAAATGCAATTCCTAATTTTAAAGAAATTTGATTTTATTGAATGGGACATTTGATGACTTAATGAGTTTGTGTGACTGCGAAATTTCGGCTTACGAAAATATTGATTATCGTGGAAATCGGTTCTGTAGATTTGATTATTTCGATCGATTCATCATTTATTTGAACGATCGTTTTCTTATATATTTGAAATTGGTGTAATTTCTGCAATTTTTTCCACGATTATTGTATGATTATATATTTTTTCATTTGTTCAAGCAAACACACATCAAAAGCTATTTAAACGGCTTAAATTTTATCGTCTTGTAACTAATGACCATTTTCTTTTTTTTTGTTACAGGTGAGTACCGGAAATTCGCTGATTACCGTTAGCAGTCACCGCTTCTGTTTACCACATGTCGTAAGCTTGAAACAATATTGATATTTTTTATCCGAAGAAAAATTATCGATATTGCAACCATTCTGAACATTTCGACATGTAACAATGTAAATATTCTAAGCAAATATTTAATTACTGCGTAAATTGCTACAGCCAAAGGAGTAGAACATTCTTTACTAGTGCATCCAGCTTAAGTCATTAACCTGCACTTAAGTTATAGACATTTCAATTTTTATTATTACATATACATTCCGAATTTTTTTTTCTGAACCACTTTTCTCGTCATTTTACAGCATTCTAAACATCTTAACTTAAAAATGTGAATATTTTGGTATTTTTAAAAATAAGAATAATTTGTTATATATGGGAAAGCGAAACAAGCAGATTCATTTAAAGTCTTCTATATAACCTATTTAAAATTCCCGACTCTTTAAAATGATTTCAAAACACGGACTTTATTCCTCCAGCGATAAGTGTAATTCGGCCATTGAAGCCGTACATCTCCTGCCATCCATATATTTTTTATAGCCGCTCAATTATCATTCTGACAAAGCACCCAAAAGAAAAAGTCAGTAGCTTAAGGCTACAAATGAACCAAAAAGACACATCTCCACTCTGCTGGATAAACTGAAGTCAGGAACAAATTGGAGGTTAGCGTTGCTCAGTTTGCTCGTCCAAGCGTCGCATATACGCGAAAGACTCGAGGGAACCATGCGAAACTTTCAGAAGTCAGACTGCGTAATTCGGCGTGGCATATAGTTCGCCTCTCTGGTTATTCCTGAGACGCATAAGAGCGAAGAAAAAAAAAGATTCCTTCCTTCACTTCGACGGGAATAAAACGGTGGCGATGGAATTTCACAGTGCTGCCCTCGGGGCCGTCGGACGAAGCTTCGTGAAACGCAACCATTAGATTCGTGAGTGTCTTCAAATTGCCTCTCGAATATCTTTTATTTTTCGCCTCCCCCTCCTCTTCCCCACTTCTTGTTGGGTTACAGTTGCTTTTGAAATGTTTCTTTCGTCTCCTTCTTCTTCTTTGGTTCTGTACGTCTTCCTCCGTCGGCCACTTCACCCTCGCTCCAGGGGAGATAGACTTACAGCATGAAAAAGAGAACCCAAAGTCCAGACGAAGAAACCCATCATGAAGTGGAAGGAAGACGCAGATAGTGTTTTCAAGCCATCGGACAGACTCGATGACTTCTCGAGAAATTCATCTCACCGGGGCGCCACCGATACTAACAGGGGTGGGGCTGGAAACGTGATGGGAAAAATATTACTACGATGCATGGAGATAGATTTATCGACTCAGCGTACATTCTGAAACTACTTAGATTATAAGTCATTGTCGAAAACTCAGTTGAAAATCATATTGATACAATATAATTATACATATACAAAAAATTGATGGAAAATTATCGCATTAGAGGAAGAAGATTTTTTATTTTTTTCACGAAACAGCCGTTTTTATATACAATTAAAAAAATACATACTCAGTCATTAAATTTTTTTTTTCTTCGAGAAATCCCTAAAAGTTGAGTTTTGTTACTGTAAAAACTTCACGAAATGTAAATACGATACAATAAAAATCTCATGAGATATTAGAGTGTTTTAATTTTTTATTGAAACGTCTCTACCTTGGGACAATTTCGTCGTACATACATTTCTGAATAATGAAAAAATGTGGAATTTTATGGCCTACAACAAAAAATAAATACAGATTTGTATAAAGAATTTTAACTGAAATTTGGCAACAAAAATATCGATAATATTTTTTTTCCACCGAAGGTACCGCTACTTTTTAGCTGAATTAATTTTCTCAAGTTTTTTATATGAATAACGATTCTTCAGAATTATTTTTAGAATGGGATTCGGAGTTATTGGTCATTTTTAAGGCCAAATCATTTTTTTAAATCATTTTTTTTTTTGCGAAAACCTCCTTATATTTAAGCCGAATAGATTCCCTCGAATTATCTACACAAATAACGAATGTTAAGAAAAAATATTGTAATGACTAAAGTATTATAATCCAATGATGATGAAATCGTAAATTTTTAATAATTGAACTTGAAAAATGGCTGTATCTTTTTGACGATTTCTAATCCCATTACAAAAATCATTCTTCACATGCGCTATTTATATACATAATTCGAGGAAATAAAATATATTACCACAAAAAAAATTGTAAAACGATGTAGAAAGGTAAATTTTATGATATATTTTTATCGTAAGCTGTGTTCAGCCACGAAAATATTGCTCTGGGGTTTTTTATCAATATAATTTTTCTACTTGACGGTAGTTTTTTTTTTTCAAATTGTTTCATTTTTTTTCATTTGTTTTTATGAATCGAATAAATCTTGGAATAAAATTGTTAAAAAAATCACAGATACCTCGTTCGCTTTGATCAATGACACGAATTTTTTTTAAATTTGAGTCGTTCGGGTTTTTGGCTGTGTGAAATACTACGTGAAATACCTCATATGCTGTTAACGGAATTTTACAGAAAATTTTAATTAAGTCTAGAATGCCGAATAATTCAATATAGTTTCCCGAACATGTAAACAAAGCGCCAAGGCAAAGCATAACAAAAATGTTTAATTTTTTCAACCATCAATATTTTTTATAAATCAGACTTAATTTTCATGGGTTCTTATTTAAATATCCTATTCGAAGGAAAAATCCATACAGATATTTTGTCTATTTTCTTATAAATAACGATAAACATAATTTTGACAAAATTGATAATACCGAACTCTAAAACAATTTTCTCATCAGATCCTGGATAGTATTAGAATTAAGGGCCGAGTGAGAAATTGATCGACAAATTTCTTTAAGAAGGTAAAAACAGGTTGTAAATACTAAAGATAATATAATTTAGAGAATATCTTCAAAAAATCAATATTGTCGACTATGAACTTCCAATCCAAGTTTTTTTCTACGTTTCTAACCATGCCAGCATTTTTATTTACCCACGCTCACGTCAAATAATTTTGGTAATTAGGGCCTCTTCGTTTTTACCTGTTTTCTAATATACCTGGCACAGAGAGAGCTCGAGCTGTTCGTAGGTAACTACGAGAAGCCACTTTCCAGGTAGACCGTGGTTGAGTCTATAATTTAGAAAAAAAAAGTCCGGGAGCAAAAAAGAATAAAGCTTGCCGCGTGCGCCGATCTTGAGTCGGACCCCGTGGGCCCCATTTTCGTTCTCTGAGACTCTCGATCCGACATGGTCCCCTATTACGTTGAATGTAACTCGGACTTTTGCCTCGCTTTTTACCGCGCATATTTCTTACGATACATATCTCATTAATTCCCTATCTTCAATCTGAAATTCTCACTCTTTCATCCTCCTAAAAATTCAAATCATCTCGTTTTCTCATATGCTTCGTCCTATTTCATTGAGGAATTTATATTAATTACTCATATTCGGAATTTGAAAAAAAAATTTTTTTTTTAATATTACAAAATACACTTTAAGGACTAGTAACATGTAACTAATTATAAAAAACATCTGAGATTTCCTAGACGATAAGTGGTAAAAATGGCGCACAATCCCGTAAAAAAAAGAAAATTTAAAAGATTGAAAAAAGTAATAATAAATTTTTTTAAAAAGATGAATAAAAATCCCTTATTTATAAATTACTCTTTATTCAGAAAGATTTTGTTTTTTCATGAACGACTCCATTTATTCATTCGTTATCTATTGATGTATATCATTAATGAATTCATGGGATGTACTCCAAAGTAGTAATGACATCAACATTATAATGAAAAAAAAAAATTGAAATTAAGTTGTTAAATGAATGGAAGCTATCTTCTGTATTAATTGTGATTTAATAAGAATATTAAATATATGTAGGATGCATATTTCTTACGATTCATACGTCATTAGTTGATCTTCAATCCCAAGTCAGTACTCATTGACCTTCATTAAGCTTCCGGCAATTTCGTTCTCTCACAAATTCTGTTCATTTAGTTTTTAAATAACTACATAAATTATCAATGTTTTAGATACTGAAAAAAAAAATCTGAAATATTTCGCGAGATGTACTTCAAAGTAGTAATAACATCAAACTGATTATAAACAAAAATCAAGAACATAACGAAAATAATAGTGGTTGAATAGACAAAAAAAATGCCATATCCATTAATTATACTCTAAAGAAAATAAAATATATATTCAGAACCGCCGGGATCTAATGCAGCTGTATCTTACAGAAAGGTATATTTGCGCGTCAAAGTAAATGTGGTAGCTTAATGTTTGTAATGGTTTACCATTAAAAACCCATGAGAGAAGTATTCATTACCCGAGGCAAAACAGCCCCATGAGAAATTGCAATGTTAATTCAGCTCTTCGACTACATCACGAAGCTTCCTTTATCATCATGTGTTGATAGGCGTGTGGCGATTGGAAGGAAGCGGTGACTTCCGCAAGGAACACTCAGCTCCATCTTACTTATCGAGGTTAAGATCGGGTGAAGCATCGTCGGCATCTCGAATCAAGTTTCCTGGGATAATTACTATTTAGCGAGAGTTGAGTGCCTGTCGTTCCAGGCTAAGTGGTAATCGATGATGGACGTCGTGTGCCTTGCTGCCCTCCTTCTGCTCATGGGCTGAAGCTGATGATGACTAGCAGCTATGCAGCGTGGCTTCTTGTGGTGCTAGGTAGTTTCATCATCAAGATACAACGATGCATCAACATAATGCAGCATCCGTTGACTTTCCAGCAGGTTTTCTACAACGCCCCATGGAAACTGCTACTTTGACCAGACGAGCTGAACGGGCCGTTCTAGCTCGTCGATCTGTCCAGGCGATCTGACCAGACGACTGATCGGGAGATATTGTAAAACTTACAGTCGGGAAACTTGAACTAAAAACCGTGTGATTTGTAGCCGGTATTGTCACGGCTACATGTAGAGCCGATGTTGTTTATGTAATCGGTAAATTTACGATCGTATGTGGGCCTGTTAAAGTGGCGGTTATATGTGTATCCGGTAAAGTTTCGGTTGTATGCATAGGGGTAAGGTTACGTTTGTATGTGTAGGGGTAAGGTTACGGTTGTATGTATAGGGGTAAGATTACGGTTGTATGTATAGGGGTAAGGTTACGTTTTAATGTGTAGGGTTACGGTTACGTTTTAAAGTGTAGGGTTACGGTTACGTTTGTATGTGTAGCTGGTACAATTATAATAATATGTGTAGCCAGTACAATTACGATTATACATGTAGTCGCTGAAGTGACGGTTACATGTGTAGCCGGTAACGTTACGGCTACATGTTACAGCTGTATGGGTAGCCGATAAAGTTACGGTTGTATGTGTGGCCGATAAGGTTTCCGTTCTATGTGTAGCTGGTAAAGTTACGGTTGTATGTATAGCCGGTAAAGTTACGGTTTTCTGTGTAGGCAGTATAGTTACGGTTATTTTTGTAATCGGTAAAGATACAGCTGCATGTAGGGCCGGTAAAGTTACGGTTGTATATACAGCTGCTAAAATTACGGTTGTATGTGTAGCTGATACAGTTACGCTTATTTTTGTAATCGGTAAAGTTACGGCTGCATGTAGGGCCGGTAAAGTTATGGTTGTATGTGTAGCCGGTGGTGTTACGGTTGTATGTGTAACCGGTAAAGTAACGGTTGTATGTACAGCCGGAAAAGTTACGGTTGCTTGTATAGCTGGTACAGTTTCGGTTATTTGTATAATCGGCAAAGTTACCATTGTATGCAAACCCGGTAAAGTTACAGTTGTATCTGTAGTGAAAAAAATTTGCCGTTGCAAGTGTAATCAATAACTAACGGTACTAAAGCTGTAAAAAATAGAATTGGTAAAGTTTCATTTCAATTTTCCGCCCTTACTTTTACGGTACAAATAGCGTAAATATTATATTAAATAAGTTACGATTAAATTTGCAGTCGGTAATCTTACGCCAGACCTTAAATTTGAATTTTCTTAAATTAGGGTTAAATTTGTAGCCGCTAAACTAACAGTACACATACATTAACATTCGAGTACGTTGAAGTTGTACGACTGAGTATCATCAAGTTTGTTGCCTGTAAGCTTACCGTAATATCGCCGTAAAATGCACAGACCGTAAACGTCCGGTAATAATTTCTTCAACATTGTGGCCGGTAAACTGACAATAATAATACCGTTCAATGTTTGTCTCGTGAAGTTACAGCAATCACAATAAATTACCGTATTACCTCGTATTTCATTGTATAGATATTCAGCACCATATTCACAAACATTTTCTAGACTTTCATACCTGCGCAATTACCGGTTATAATATTGTTCCGGCAAATTTGTTGGTCAAGATTCCAGTACTTGCATGAAATATGTACTTATAGACAAGTCACCTTTAATCAAGTCAGTATGTTTTCACGAAAACGGTAATTTCGCGATCGGCTAAAAAAAAACTATATTGTGATGGTTAAACAAAACCGGTAATACTTACCGCTCGCATCTCTAACCAGAGCCCACTTGGAAACGTACGAGGTGAGCGAATGGCCGAGAGACCGAGCGGTAATCGAGACTCGCAGGATTCCTGTGGTCGCGGAATCTAATTGAGACCAAAAGGAATACGCTGGCAAGCTGTTGCTGCTGACCGCAGGATCGTCCAGGTATAATGCAACTTGGAAACGTACACACATGTGCTAGCGTCTCGGACGAAAGAGACTTAACTCGGCAGTAGGCATGCACACGTTTAAGCAAGAAACCCGAGTGACTTCGACTGGGTGTAAACCAGTAGTGCTATCCGCGGTGGGTATCAGCTCGGCGAGTCTGCAACACTAGCGAGCACCCAACAGGCAATGACTTGACAGCGCACCAGTGGTAAGCCGGATGCTACACGTGTCCCGTGTCCCTTGCCATATCATAATTCGTTTCATAAATCGCTTTCACATTTTTGCCCCCCGCAAGTAAAAAGTTTACACGAAAAGGCTGTCGATTAGCTGCTACGTTGTGAACACGACCTTGTAAAAATATGATGGATAACCACGAGTAAAGCAATTATTAAACGGGTGTGGGCCTCATAATCTAGCCCCAGTTTACCAAGTGGAAGGCTTTGGTTGGTGACATGAGAAAACCATGTTAACATCATGTAAAACTCATGAGAAATTGAGGATAAAACCGTGTCTTGGCCATATTATGAACATAACTTGGCCATATCCGAGCCATAACTTAGCTAGGCAACTTAACTATGCGAAAACCGTGACTTACCATGTCAAAACCATAAATTAGCCATGGCAAAAACGTAACTTTGTCATGTCAAAACCATAACTTAATCATGTCAGGACCATGAATTAGTAATTTAATAACCATAACTTAGCTATGGCAAAAAATCAACTTTGCCATATCAAAGCCATATATCAACTATACCAGAACCATATTTGAATCATATTTAAAACATATCGAAGCCAACTTTCTTCTGCAAAGAAAAGCAATATTAATTTTTTTTTCTGACGACACTTCGTTTTATTTTTAGAAGAACGGATACTATCCATGTCCCTTGCCATCATAATGTGATTCATAGAACATACATTTTAACCTGAGGCGATTAAAAATTTTGCACTTAAGGTCTGTCGATTAGTCGCTACGTTCTTATCCCAACCCTGTAAAAAG
This sequence comes from Tromatobia lineatoria, assembly GCA_949699805.1. NCBI lineage: Eukaryota > Metazoa > Arthropoda > Insecta > Hymenoptera > Ichneumonidae > Tromatobia > Tromatobia lineatoria. Next base: position 12,742,734 of record OX453044.1, read on the forward strand.
ATGATGGATGACCACGAATGATCATGGATGATGGAAGGCGATTATGGAACGGATGTGGGTTTATTATACACCCAGCGCACAGATACACGGAAGATACAAGGCGGATACATGATATTTAGTGTGCAAAGTCATGTGAAAGACATAGGCCATTAAAATTATCCCACAGGATTGCATATAGGCACGTATGCTTTATGGGGTTTTTGATAGCATTCTACATGTCTTTTGTATTCAGAATATTTTTTTTAGATAAGCACTGATATTTAAAAGAAATAAGACCGAATCAGTCTGGTTCAGGACAACTATTAAGTCAATGTTATCGAAGCAAAACAGAAATTGCCACTATTTCGATCCGTTTGAAAATGTATACCCATGTATTTTTCAGGTTCTTACAAGTTTTCTGATATATTAGCCTCCACTAACGATTGACACAAACGAACCCCCTTATTCGATGTAGATGGCCTTCCCCTTGGAGACTTGACCAACTGTACATCGACTCACTTCCAACTGATTGGTTTGTGTAAAAGACCAACCCATAACCACCCAAATTCCTACCATCATTACAGGTCTTGAATCAACTCCTGTGAGTGACGCATTGAAAACACAGAACAGCAATATTCCTCGAGCTTTTTCGGCGGAGTTGCTGCAAGAGCTCACGGCATACCTCACGAGTATGCACGCGATAACTCACGTCTATTTCGAGACTAAAACAGAAAAAAATTGTTGGGTATTTAAATCCCAGGCAAGGAACTTCCTTTATTCAGATATTCTATTATTATGTCTAAAAGTGTAACTTCACCCGGAGATTTTGGGGGACTGTAGATATTGACTTTGCGGATGGACTGACGAAGTATCGGAGAGGTAGAATACATGGTGATCACCGGGAATCGAACCCGGATTATTCAGGTCCAGAGTAAAAGCGCTAACCATTGGTTTAATTCAACTTATATGTTTCTCTTATTCGAATCGTCATTTTATGTGCAATGTACGGCCGTCGCAAAACCTCTTTCACTGAAATGAACTTCCCCGTCGACAGTGCAGAATTAGGTTTCCTATTACGCGATTGCCGTGGAGTTATCATAGATGCTACGCGATGCATGTATCTAATGTCGGTCCTCTTCCCTAGGCTACATTGAATCCCGTCGTGTAGCTCCTCAGTTTCAGGCCAGTGTTGGCCGGAGTCTGTGTGTATGTGTTCTATCGGTACAATGTAAAACAAGTACGTTTTTGGGCCCGTAACTTCTGACACCATGTAATGACCAGTTGGATAGTTTAGGGAAGTGTAGATATTGGCATTGCGGATAGACTGACGGAGTACCGAAGAGGTAGAATATATGGTGATCACCGGGAATCGAACCGGGTTTATTCGGGTACTGAGTAAGGCGTTCTATTTTACTCTAGCCATTTATGTTTAGTGCTTCGGCGAATGACGTCATCACGTCATTCGCCGAAGCACATCATCCACAACTGAGTAAGCGCTAACCACTGGGCCAATTTTACCTATATGTTATTCAAATTATTTTTATTCAAATCGTCTTCTTATATCCAATATAGGGCCGTCACAACTGAAGGCACCTTGCATTCAAAATCCAACGTGGTGCGTCACCATGTAAAGTTATGATAAAATGAGCTAAAAAATGTAAAAAAATCCAGATTTTCAACAATTATCAAACTCACCGTTTGCCCAATCAATTAATTGACCTTTCGCCAAATTACTATATCCGGGATCCGTTGGATAAATCAACCCGGACTTCATCAAGAAACCGTTTTCCAATTAAAAACTAATTATATCTAATTATCATTCTTTGCAAAAACTTTCCTATACCTCATATTGGCAAACACTTATCATATCAAACAACGCTACCGGTCTTCAAGCAATTCCCGTAGGAAACTCAGCATTGAAATCACAGAGCAGCAATATTCCTCAAGCTGTTTTTGCGGGATCGCTGCTTCAAGAGCTAGCACGGCATCATACGGCTGCAAAATTGTAACGTGTCGCACGTGGCATTCCTGCGGTAGACGTTATCGCCCCCCGGACACGTATTATATGCAGCTCCGCTCGGCCTACAGATATACGTAGAGGGAGTTACCGGCGTACGTACCCAGCAAGCGTAGTTTCTGTCTCTTTCTTCAGGACAGAAGCTTCCCGAGAAGCGCGTGATGATTTACACACGGCGTCGCGTAAATCCTGACTTTCGCGAAGGGCACCCTTTGCTTCGAGAGCCTTCTGGCCATTATCGCCTATGGTATTACATGTATGATAGTGGTGCCCTCTACGGATGTATGCATACGTCTGTAGACCATGCAACTTGGTATGAAGAAGGAGGTCGTTAAGGGTCCCGAAGTAAAATGCACTCGGAAAGTTTAGCCGGAGGTATGATCATCATCATCATGAGGTAAAAATGAGGTTATCCGTGGAGGATCTTCAATTTCGTCTCCATATCGGTTTCCACACCTCACAGGAATAAAGCGTAATTTATCTATTACGAAAGCGTGTGCGGTGGTATTACACATTCCGGGTATTTAGAGCTCGTACGTTAAAGTACAAGTCGCGAATGCCTTGGAGGAAGAAACAGCTCACCATGACGTAGAAACCACGTGACGGCGGTTCAACAACTCAAACCACACAGGCATAGGTACAAGGGACATGGCGTCGAAGATCTCCATCGTAAAAACGTAATTACCCATCCCCGGGAGAGGGATCCGTGTGTGAGTCCTCGAGGCCTGTGCACATTCCTCGCTTGGGCTACCTGCGCGCCGCCAACAGACAACCGCGAGAAGATTGAGCCGAGAGTGAACGGGAGCCTGGAGGACGATTGACCTTGGTACCTAGAACCGGGCATCAGGTTCCTGGGTCCGATTGGGAGTCTTTTTCTGGTGTATCACAGATAAATACGTTGATGATGTGTAGCTTTCTTTGTTTTTTTGTTTTAAAACTGATGTAGGTTTCTTTGTTTCTTTATTTTGTTTGAAAACTGATGTAGGTTTATTTGTTTTTTATTTTTGTTCGATAACTGATGTACGTTTCTTTGTTTTTTAATTTTGTTTGATAACTGATGCAGGCTTCTTTGTTTTTTTATTTTGTATGATAACTGATGTAGGTTTCTTTGTTTTTTTTTCATTTTGTTTGAAAACTCTTGTGGGATTCTTTGTTTATTTAATTTTGTTTGAAAACTGATGTAGGTTTCTTTGATTTTTAATTTTGTTTGATAACTGATGTAGGTTTCTTTGTGTTTTTATTTTGTTTATTCGCATTTCCCTTTTTTGTGACAGACTAACTATTTCAGGGTCGGCCTGGGTCAGTAGCAGGTCTCCGCTGCGGGCCTGGACTGGATCTGTAATCAAATCCTCGTGCGGCTGCATCCGATTTTCCCATTTTATCGCATTCGCCATAATATTTCTGCTATGGACATAGGAAAACTGCGGAAAAACGTATGCTAATCTAGTGCTGCTGATATAGTCTCGAGTTTGCCTCACGGCACCGGAACTACGTCACGTTTCGTTGAGAATGTCAACATGGACTACGGCTGTATGCATGTGTAAACCACAAACATTAAAATATGGGGCCAGCGGGACGCATAACCAAAAAATGCCTTTACCATGGAACCTGAAGTGTATTTTTCCGACACTTCCCCAAATTCCGGAAGTGTAGGAATTTTTTAACTTTGGTGTTACTGAACGTCATAGTCGTTAAGGATATCCTTACCAGAAACGCGAGGGGTCTGAGGCGGCGGGGGATTTCCGGCGAGAAAAATATATGTAGAAAAATCTTTGGCAACGCCGCATTTCGCGACTTTGGTGCGGCTTGTGACTTTAGCGTGTACTAGCTTCCGAACCGTAACTTCAACCTGTCAGTGTAACGCGATTTTAGGTTATGAATATTGTTTGAAATTTAGTGTCACTCGATATGAAAGGTATGCTTGATGAATTCGCAGGCATCGTTATAGGCTTCGGAGATACTCTTCCTTTGTTGAAAAAAGCCTTTCCAAAGAGACCTAGCTATAAGCTATCAGTCTCCGCCGGAATTATAAAAAAGCTGGCAGAAAATCGTCTCACGTTGGCAATTCTAAGTCAAACTTATGTAGCGGGTGGTGCCGAGAGCGTAAAAGTTTTACTTGCGGAAAGCGTGAATGGCAAAGCGAAGGTGACTCGCAACAAACGCATTATCGAGTCGATAGTTAATTTTATCGCATCTAATAATGCGTAGAATCTATTCTTAAGTTCATAAGATTTTTCGTTTATTGTTTCTAGCAAAGCTCAGATTTTTATTTTTTAAAAAAGAGTTGAAAATTGAAGTCGCATATATTCTCAATTCCCAATTATTTTTCATTTTTTACCTTCCTATGAATTAATGAATTATAACGAAATTCTTATAATTGCTTTGCAGAGTGCCGTCGAGAATGTTTTTATTCTATCTATAGGTATCTATGTTGAGCGTAGTGGGGGGACGCGGCGTTGCCACATTTTCTATAGTCACGCGATTGAAGGCCGAAAAGCCGTGAATAAACTCAATTGACTTTAATCTCTGACGGTTGGACTAATATTTTCTTTTTTCAATATTTTCGAAAAATTTCGGTCTACATCATGTTAGTTTTTCATTCAGATCGAACAGGAATTGCCTGAGAAAATAAATTTCTTTGCCAGTTTTGGACCAGTCGCCCTATCTAACCTATGTTAAAGTACCCTATTTTCCGAATTAATTTCTCAAAAATAACACCGTGAACCTATTTTTTTAAGATCGCGATTGATAAAACTCTTTCTTTTCTACGCACTGTAAAATTTTGATCAAAATCTAACACAAACGATTTTTGGTAAGGATATCCTTAATTATATTCCAATGGCAACTGTTGTTGTTGATTTTTTTTTACATTCTAGTGCCAAAAACCATTAATAGCTAACGCAAAACTACAACTTTTGTGTAGAGATATTTGTTTTTCCATAACTTCAAATCTCCAAGATATGTTCACTTTAAAAAACCGTCATTTTACAAATGTTCGTTTAAAAAATCTTTTAAAAAACCCACAGAGCGTCGGAAAAAAATTGCTGAATTAACAGAGAATATATCAAGACCATATCGAAATGTTGAGTTTTTGTCAGGGAATTAATAATTGGTCATAGTAATCGAGAAAAGTCGGTTATTTCTTCAATGAAGGTCATCTAGTATTCTTCTGATATCTTTTGGTATCAAATGTCATTCTTTTAGAAAAAAATTGATTTTGCATCCGACATTTACATAAAAATTTTATAATTGAAGTATCATGGTGAACCATATATTACATTCACTTACAAGAAAAACCAATTTAATAGAACCACGTCAGATTTATCCAGCGCTATATTCCACGATATTAAACGATACAAGCTGTTACCGATCTCTGGAAAAACGATCCAAAGCCATGTGGAAGTTCTTACATTGATGTACAATTCTCCTGGGTTATACAACAGGTTCCAAAGACCGTACTTCAGGTTCTCAAGTTGAAGTATCGGCTTCTAGGAAGAAACTGATGATCTCGCAAGATGACTTCTATTGCCATCCTAAACGATTTCCTAAAAACCGGCGTCACAATATGTGGGCGGAGTTTCGGGGAAAAAATCGAATTTTTTTATACGCACGTCGCAGCTCATCCTCCATTATAATGTAATTTCTCCTCTCGCTGTGGACAGGAAGACGGAAATACTATGAAATTGCGTGAAGAGTGTCGACCCTCACACAGAGTCTCGTCATTAATGCATTAAAGTGAATTCCTCGAAAGCAGCCGTAACAGCTGCTGCAGGAAATTATTAAATGATAGATGACCATTTTGTTTATAAGCCGGGATTAATCCCGGTAGTCAGGTGTTCCTCGAAGATAGAAATTTTTTTTAACATGATAAATTAAAAATGGGATTTTCTGACAAAATAATTTATATGTCTGATTTTCAAAATCATAAAGTGCCTTTTTTCGTAAATTGTTTTTAACTATTTTTACCACTTAATATGTCACTTGCACACTTAAGTTGGTTTTGTTAAAGTGGTTTAAAAATTCAATTGCACGCATTTTTCGAAAAATGTTCATCCGTGAAAAAAAATTTCTCTATCTTCTGCTTATTTTGAAAATGATTGCGCCTTTCTTCAGCGAATAGCAACAAACAATCGACGATTTTCCAGGACATTCTTTTCAGTAACTTTAAGTTTCCGAGATACATTCACTTTTAAACATTCACTTTGAAAAAAACAAAGTTTTCCACGTGTGTTGTTTTTGAAATTTTTTAAAAAATATAAAAAATTCACGTAGATCGTTCTTTAGAGTTACTTTCTAAATATAATAGAGATCGATAAATTTCGATAATTCGTTAATACAAATCGTTACAAAATCAATCATTACTAAATTAGTACATGAAAAACAAAATGTATCTTTTAGAATTTTGGTGTCTGATTTCAAATTTAATACACATTTTTCAATAAAGAAAAAACCTGCAGATCGCTTACATTTATCTTTCACATTATTTCGATTAATATGAAATCAATCATAATACAAAGAAATGCAAAGAAACTGTGCCATGACATTTTCGAACACCTTATTTTTAAAAATAAATGTTTATAAAGTAAAAAATACATGGTAATGTAATATCGAAAGTCACGTCTATATGAATTATGAATATCTTTGAATTTCCGGATATAGTTATCGAAAAATATTTTACAGCGATGGAAAGATCCAAAAACAATAGTGCTGTAATTAATATTCATGTAAATTCATTTTTAGAAAATGAATATAATTTTTTCCTAATTTTTCGTACACAATTTATGCATACGGTACTTCCAATAAGAGTTCATTAATTATAAGAACTTTTGCAGTGCACTTATGGAGCAAATCTAAAATATTCTGATAAAGTAGCTCGATTGACGAAGATGGCTTCATAAAAAAAAATAAATAAAAAGGACGAGGCAACAAGTATGGCTAGTGAAACTTCACGTTTGTATAGTTGCAGCGCGACTGTCCGATGTTTATTGAACGCGATAGGCAGACCGGATCGGCTTACGTTGTGCGTACGAGCAAACACGCGAGGGCGAAAGAAGCCCAGCATCTTCGAGGAATGAAAAAGGAGATAGAGGAAGGAAGGAAGAGGCAGCGAAAGAGAGAAAACTAAATTGCTAAGGACGATGCTGTCCCTGAGGTGAAACAAGGATGGAAAACTCTGCGTTAACCGCTCTGTAACGCAGGAGTGTCAGCATTTTCGCAGCTCTCGTCTTCGAGAGTCTCTACGCGTCTTGTTACTCTTTCTACCTGCCGTCATTTATGTCCGCTTTCATACACGTCTATTGCCCATTTCACTCGTAAAAAAATATTCTCAATACAAAAATATCAATCATTTCTCGAATAAATGTCATTCTATACAAAATGCCATCAAACGAAAGAAACTCAATGATACTTTCGTATATTATATTCACTTTATGGCGACTTATGCGCCGATACTTATGAATTTTACGTTCGTCATTTTTATTTCAAACTTTTTTAAAATGATTACAGTGTTCATTGTTTATCGTTTCGAATGTGTCGAAAAATGTCAGGTCCGAAAATGACAAATTGTGGAAGCATAAGAATATCCATTACTGAAAACTTGATGTAATTATGATGAAATTTTTTTTTTTTAAATAATCATATTTCATCAATTTGAATATTTGTTTTACTGCTTCGATATACAAATCTATCACTTACGTTTTTTCGTGGATTTTACGCCCATCCCTATGGAATAAATGTTTGAAATAGTGTCAAAGTTATCACCGAACGACGACAAAAAAATAAGTCATTGTTTCGCTTGATACATTCTTTTTTTATTGAAATATAGGAAATAAAAACGGTTTTTGAAAGTTAATCGCAAAAAAAAATGGCATTGCGAAAACATTCTTATTTTGCAATAATTTACGTTTAACACAATAAGGTTATTTAAATGCTGGAGAATGACTTATATGAAGCAATCGTCTCCCTTCTGTCTGATCTCCCTCTGTCAACTGAGCCCCTTTTTTTGACTCCCTCAGATTTGACCCATAATTAGTCATATCAAAGTACCACTAAAAGGCACTCTAAGTAATTTTTTCCCAGGTTTCTAATGCAATATTTGGAAAATCGACTTTTGTTAAGTCACTATATCTTGGAAATTTTAAGTTACTTAAAAAAATTTCTCGAGTTCGCTTATGAATGTGACATTCAAAATAACGCTCACGTTAAGGCAAATTATGACCGGAAAACATTGGAATTTTTTTTTTAAATTAAAAAACTAAGTACTCTTGCATGAAAGTCAATATTGTAAAAAATGAACAGACGTTCTAGGTTAAAAAAAATCATAACCCTAACATAAGGTCGATATTGTACGATGTAGTGTTATTTAATTTTTTTTTACCCTGGAACCTCAATCCGTGCGGAATCCAGCGTTTCTTGCTCCCTCATAAAGGAAGCTTTGTTCCCGTTAAAAAAAAAAAGTTCCAATTTTTTTACGTCAGATCCCTCAAAATGATTCAAATCGTCGGAAAAAGAGATTCTGAAAAAATACCAAAGTACCTTTTTAGTGGCACTTTGATGTGGCCAATCTGACATCGTGAAATAAAAGGGGCTGAATTGACAGAGAATGCTCCATATATAAATATGATGGTAATTCCAACTTGGGCCGTAAGACCCCGTTGATGTTTCCGATTTTTAAATGGCTTCTTAGTTGTATTGCGTTAACGGCAGGCGACAACTATTCCGCCTCTCGTCACGGTGACTTCGTTGATGCTCGATATCGAGTCCAGCCAGCTCTTTGAGTCCCGCCGATAGGGCCTCACTTAACCGCTTTTCTATACCAGTCTTTGGGTTCTCTTTTTCGTCATTACATATGGATCAGTCAGATCGCGTGTGACGCCGAGGAACTCGGACGTTTCCTGTAGACTCACGGACGATTTTTAAAAATGCGGAATATTTTTTAAGGCCCAGACGTGAGGTATGAAATACAAAGTACGATAAGTCCCGAAGAGTGAATGTTGGGTGACTGAAAATAGCGTATAGCGCGTAGGGAGAGCAGAAGCAGAAGTTGATGCCCCTCAAGTGGGGTGAAAGCGAATATATGCCCGGCACGTCGCTGTAGGATCACGTAGCTCGAGCTCCATCAGGCCCCATCAGGCCCAGGCCTGCAATCTGCATAATTCCCTTCTGAATCTCATCCTCGATCATTCTGTCTCTCTCTATTCTCTCGTACGCATCTCTCGGGGGCCCAGAAGATGTTCGATGGGCTCTACTAAGGCCCCGAGGGCCTTACCTTATTTTTATTGATCTTTTTTTCCCTTGACTTACACAGTCTCTCCTGTTTTTTCTTCGACGATGTAAGAGGTTCAGGCTCTTCCTTCCAAGTAGCCCTCGAACTCCTTGAATTTTGAGACTGGCACTTTCCATCTCTGCTCCTGTTTTTATTTTTTTTTATAATTCTCTCAGGGGCCTTCTTTCCTGCTTGAAGAGCCATAAACTCCTGTACAGTTTCGGCGTTGTTACGTGGTTGAATCGAGGTGCTCGTTTTAAGGTAATCGGTTGTCGACTTTGAATTGAAAAATAGATGCTAATTATTTAATCGATATTCAAAATTGTTATGGATGTAAATAATATTTTTCGTGATGTATATTATGTAACTCTAAACGGCTGTAGAAACCTACACATTTTTTTTTGTTCGAATTCATAATAAATCATTTTTCTGATTTCTTATTTTCTATGGGACAAATACAATTCTAACAAACTTTGAAATTGGGCTGTTTATGCGTAGCATTTATATAAGACGTTTTTTCCTGAATTTCGAAAATAACCATTAATTTCGTGTGCACAATTTTTTTTTTTTTGCGCGGTTGTAGTTGTTCATAATTATTTTTCATGCATAACTCAGTTGTGTCCATATATTTTTGCGCACAGCCAAATCGGGCACAACAATATTGGGCACCAATTTGTTTCTGTGAACGACTCAGTTGCACTACGGAAAATTTGTGCATTTTTTTTCGATACAAGCGCGTATGAATTTTTTACAGTTCGTTATTAAAATTCATATAAATGTTTATAAAATTTAATACACTGTTCATGCATATATAACTTTCAATACAAGAATATTCATTTGAAGAAAGTTTCTTTTCACCGTGTATGCACAATGGCTGTGTACAGATTATATTGTGTACATCTGCACCAATGAAAAAATATCCCAAGGAACCCACCATAATTCTAAGTCTATAGTTCATGAGACACATAAAAGCATTCTATTTATTCTCCCTTAAAAAAGAAATAGCACACCGAAAGTCGAAATATCGAAAACTGAAGCGAGTTTTCAAGCATTGTGATTGGTTCCGCATCTTTGACGTGAAGCCAACTTCAGACTGTTATCATTGCTGCATGTATGACAGTTACGTCCGCGCGCATTTCGAATGGCTGTACTTTTCGCAATTGTATAATATACTACATTTTTCTTCATGCAAACAAAGACATGATACATGGAAAGTCGTTGATTCCAAAACACTAAAGCCGAAATAAAAAGTCACGTGGAGTCACGAATCGTACAAACATGCAAATATCTTTCTTAGCCACAAGAAAAGACGAATAAAATAAAAGCACGTTCTAGCTAGTTTTGTAAAATCAACAGAAAGTCAACACCACAAAGAAAAACTCCTAGAGAAGCTGAAATAAGATAAACAATAAAAACTGCGTCTCTTGTATTTAACATAAACTTAAAGTTGGGACGAAACTCACATTATCATTATTATTACAACGATACAGCGCTCGCGGCGGAAAATAATATTGTACAGCGCCCCCACGCGGCCACTTCACTTGTCCCGCGTCTTGACAGATCGCTTTGCAAAGGTGCCAGCAGTACGACGAGTAGTCGACTCTTTCCTGAGTGAAACTTTGGACAGATGAGAGGCAGAGAAGAAACCGTGAAACGAAGACATGCAGACGAGGACGAGTTGAGTCAACAAGTTCGCCAGAGGCAAAACAGCACAGCAGCAGCACACAGTGCGGTTCAAGTGCGTACCAGTTGAGATTCGAAGAGAGGTTAGAAGGAGAAAACGATATCAGCGACATAAGAGAGAAACAAGCGAAACAGGAAAGGAAGCTGCTGCGGGCAGAAGAAGGTGACGAAGAGAAGCAAAGCATAGGAACTCCGGTGGAAGCTACGAGCGTGTTTGCCAAGCCGTTAACTTGCCTCCCCGGAGACGCCGTGCGAGTTTCACTGCACCGACGCAAAGAAAGGAGTGTTGTGGATAGAGAGAGATGGCGCTTGTCTCGCTCCACGGCTGCTTGGTAAACCTAACCTCTCCAAAGCCGAGAAGAGCTCCCGCTTCGACTGCAAATATTGGACAAAGACGTTTTTTTACCTCCTTTTCTTATTCTTTTTCACAGGGATGTCTGCACTTCTATATAGAATAGAAGGGTGCAAATAATGGTCAGCACTGAAAGAGGGAAAGGGAATATCGAGTTTGCTTGCCCGTCATCGTAGTCTTTGTAATCGACTTCGTCAACTTTACGCGACACGTCGACTTCACTGGAGATGAATACAAGAAACACATTTCTACAATTATTCTCTTCTATCAATTCTGTATCTTAAAATGGTTTTGAACACTTTTTTTCAATCCGTTTTGCGTGAAGGTAATATAGTTTTTTTTACGTGTAGTCGGACACAGCACTCTCGCTTTTGATTTGTGATTTGTGCTGCTATGGTAATCGTGAGGCTCGGACTTTCATTTCCGCAAGTTGCGTATAATAGTCGGTTTCTCGCACTCGTGTAATAATATTGTATTACGATACGAATGCGATTAAGTGTTTTCTGATGACTGTGGATTTGTAACGCAAGCCGAAGATGAGTGTTACGCTACAAATCCACAATTACGCGAGTTGGGAAAAGTTTCTCACATGGGGTTCGCGAGAAACTTTGTTTAATCAGTGAGAGAAGTGAGACTTCTCACACGCGAAGCGAGATGATTTACTTTGACAATTTGTTTTGGGAGTATTAAAAAAGGAATAGGATTTTTTTTCAGGGGGCTTATTCAACGCATGTTGAAGTATGAAAAGTAAATTTTATTATTATTATTTTAATACAAAATGGCGTAAACAGAGGCCATCTTGAGAATTGTCTTTCTTTGCAAGTAATGAACGGTTTCTCGTAGAGTATAAGACCTAACACAAAAAACCAAACAAATTTATAATTCATATACGATTGGCTCTAGAAGTACGTAGGGTTTTTCTTAAATCAAATTTTGTACATATTGTGCACTTTGAAATAAATCATCAACTTTTTGCCAACAAAATAAGCAGTACGTTGATGATAAAAAAAAATTGACATAAAATCGAAATTGGTTACGTACTTCTATAGGAAATGTAATTGCGAATGTTGGAATTTCAAACCGTTGAAACGATGCAACGGTTCTTCAGTAATCCGTCGTCCCAGTTCAGAAAAAGTGGTTTTGAGAAAAACGCGTTCAAAGTTCTACGATCACGATGGCGCGTGCTGCTAGATCTGGAGCAAAGTCGATAATTGAACGTTTTGAAATTCTTTTTATTAGTGTAAGACCAACTGCATAATGTTTTTTTATGAACCTAGGTATTGTGTAAACCCAAAAAAAAAATTCCAAATTTGGAGAGTGGTAAAAATGAATGGAAAGAAAAAAATTGCGGGTCCCTAAATTCTTTAGTTTCGGTCGAATCCGTGAATTCTGGGACGAAAATGCAATCAAAACTCACCCTTTTCAAGATTACGGTGATAATATTTAAAAAAAGCATTTTTAAGGGTGCAATATACGACTCAAGAACGATGATGAACACGAAAATTCGATATCTTGAAGGTAAAAAAATTCTATCCCGTAATGGATAACACCATAAAAACGTCCACACCAGCGGATTTGTACACCATGAATTTTCAAGACTGTGTAAAAAATACACCTGTAGTAAAATAGCGTTTTCAGATAATCTAAAATGAAGAACTCTCAATTGCTATTAAAAATTTAATACCGATTTGAATAGTATGAAGCGTCATTGAGTTCTTCCACGTTCTTTCAGAGAACTTTTCTTGGAATGTGTATCTATTTGTCAAACTCCTTCTTTTTCTCGTTCTTTCGCGACGATTGCCGAGTGAGGCACGTGATCTTCTTTCATCTGCGGCTGCAGGAAATCTGCACGTCGCCGCAGGGCTAAAGTCGACACTGCGGTGTCCACCATCCGCAAATGTTACCGTCACGTCACGATCGGCAAGCCTACAGACCTGGAAAAGCAGACTGGAAAGCGGGACATTGCACTTATCGTCGCATATCACTCCTTGCGATCCATCATCCGAATCGTTCCAGTTTCCTGTTGAAGATCTATCTACGATCGAAATTCTCAACCTGCTCTAAAAAAATATTTCATAGCGGACTTTCATTACGTTATCAAAAAAAAAAAGAATATTTGGGGTGTCCATAATTAATTGCCGATTTCTTCTTGAAATTCTTCAATCGATTCTTCGACCCTTGAATGACCTTCAAATGGAGCGTTGTATGAAGAGAAAATAACAAAATTAATTTCATGAATGTTTTGACAAACGTCATTGCATAAAGCGAAAATAACAAAATTAATTTCATTAATATTTTGACGAACGTCATGATATAAAGAGAAAATGACAAAATTCATTTTATTAATATTTTGACAAACGTCATTATATAAAGAGAAAATAACAAAATTCATTTTATTAATATTTTGACAAACGTCATTATATAAAGAGAAAATAACAAAATTTATTTCATTAATATTTTGACAAATGTACGTTTAATGGTTTTTAGAATAATTTATGCTATGCATCAACTAAAAATTATTGACACTAATTATAAATGTATTTAAAAATAAAGTCATTACCTTTAGTTTTAGTTCTTACTTCTATTTTCTATTTTTTTATCTGAATGATAAGTCAGTCATAAAGAGGAAAATCGTCAGTTCATGTTACATCAGTATTTATTTGAATGAGTAATTTATTGAAATTCTAAGCTTGAACAAGTTTTGATTATTCTTGAACATTAAATGGGTCTATAAACTCGCTCTAAGTGAACAGTAGAAAAAAAACTAGATGAGCTATCTCGATTTTTTCAATAGCTTATCTCGCATTGCTTAATGAATCTGCTATTTCCATTTTATAAGTGGCTGAACATTGTATATCCGTGTCGCCTTCGAGCAATTGCTACCTTCTTCATGTATTTACGTCAGCGTGTCCTTTTTTATTTGTTCAACGCTCGGGAATCCAACATTCTAGTGCTAGAACTCACACACGGTGAATCCGCTCGCAGCTCATCGGTAGGTAAGCGTTCTCGTCCTTCTTCCCCTTCTGAGACGCCCAGGAAGTCGTAATGAGTGTGCTGTGGGAAAAAGTGGAGGTGGAGTCTCCAAGACTTTTCCTCCCTGGGGACCGTCTTTCCCTTTCTTAGCCGAAGAAAAAGCCCAAGAAGAAGATAATTGGGCCCGTAGTAAACTGGATTACCCAACACTTACATTAAGTCGTTTAATCATTTTTTTAAACTACAATTAAGATATTTGTCACTATTACTCAGTCTGCAGAATTACAATTATTTTTTTATTTCTTATTCTTATTTGACATTAACGAATTTTTCGAGTAAGATTGCCTTCATAATACGTTTTGAATCAAATAACTGAAAAATAGAATCACAATAATCTCATTAAATTAATTAAAAAAGCTGTTTATGCATTACGTAGAATAATTTTACAAAAGTGAATTTAAAGGCATCGGAAATATTATGGGAGTCAAAGCTGCGGTCCATTGTGTGGAAATCGGTTGGATCAGGAATATTTTATGTGATCGAAATAAACTCAATGAGATCGAAGTAAAATTCGATTAATTTCTAATTGATGCTATAATTGATTTTCAAACAGAAAACATTTTTTAAAAGCATCGACCAATTCTTTAAGACCTATTCTTAAGATCGCATGAGTATGACAGCCAACATTTTTCGCCCCGCTTTAATGTGAAATTTGAATTTTGAAATTCAAATTAAGAGATATAGATAATCAAAATAAAGCCAATGCAAATCAGCGAAAAGAATCAACAAATGGACTAGAAATGGAAGCAATCAAACGTGAAGCAGTAAACTACTATAATAATATAATTTTTTTCTGAGTGTAATAACACTCAGAAAAAAAATCTAGTTGACGGTACTAGAATCTACGTATTGGGAATAAAATTTCTTATCAAAATGCTAATCCATTAAACTTCCTTTCACCTCAAATAATTTTCTTCATTTGTATATAATATGCTGATTGAGTAGTAAATATATTTAAATCCAACAAATGTATATTTGGGCCCTCAGTTATATGAACGTCAATACATTCGTCCCTTTTTTTTATTGGGATCTTCCACTGCATGCCTTAGAAACTAAAAAATACGACCTCCCGCTCAGCAGTTAGCGGGTAAACCAGTGTGCCCCCTCGCGGTCACCCGTGGAAGTTATGGCCGCAAATAATGTTGCTCTGAGAACGCCCAAAACCGCACACCAACTGCGCGTCTACTGCTGTCAATTAAAATAAAATATATATTTATGTAAATATACGACAAGAATTGAGTTAAACTGATGTCTTGCATTCTAAGGCATTCGTAGTTGGTCAAATAAAATGCATCATGATACAAATGCATCTATATTAACTACAGATCTTTTTTCCTAAACAAAAAAGTATTCAGTAATAATAAATAAAATATTTTTTCAGTGCTCACAACACAGCGAAAGATTCTTCGAGTGAATTAAAAAGTTCGAAATAATGAAACTGAAAAATTGAATGAAAAACATGTGTTCCAGGAAAAGCAAATCTTCGTTGATTGACATAATAAAACCTTGAAGAGATATTTTATTCAACATTACTAAATCTTTAATTCTGGATGCGCACGATAGATACGAAATCGAGGGTATTTCACGCCCTTACCTTAAAATGAAAAAGAATATACCTTATTTTTATTTCACCAGGAATAAAATGACTGGCATGCTGAAGTAAAAAAAATCATATCGCCATGAATGGAAACAAATAAAAATGAACGAGATGGAGAATTGAAAGGAGAGAAGAAATGGAGGCGATTAAGCATAAACCAGTCACTAAACTACTATTACTACTACTACTTACAGCTGAAGGGACCGGGTTTATAGGATACACGCGGCCTGTCGCATCTACTTCGCTCTCACGAGCGTATAAAAGCTGCAACGGTGCTCGTTCGGTTCTGGTAGTAGCTGGAGGAAGTCTCGGAGGAAGTAGCCTTGGCACCGCGTGCCACCTGTCCCTTCGGCTTGCGGTGGGGTTCCTCCGCGCTTCTCTGCGCACGACTCGGCCCTCGCGAGGTCAGAGTTCGAGACCTGCAAAGGGAGACCCGACTTTGCGATAAGACGACGGCGCACAAACCTGCTGGCTATTATCCTCCTGAGACGCTCTGCGTTCTCCTGACGAATAACACGAGATTCCCTCTTTCTCTCGATGGAATGTTCGCACAACGAACGTACAGAGAGTAGGTATTTTACTTCAGAGTAGAATATCGGCACAATTTACAGGGACGAAATCCACAAGCGATATTGAAATTTGATTATAAATGGTCACTTGAAAAAAGTGATAAGAACAAAAATCTGTGAGTGATACACTCATTTTAAAAATCATACATCAATACCTCATCAAATACTCAACAAGGATTATAATTTTGCTATTTTGTAAAAACATACTGTGCACGGAAAAAATGACTTCGTTGGACCAACTAACTATTTATTAGTTGAGTAAAAATTTGTTTTTTATTTTATTTTTTTCATGATCCAACTGAGTAAGATAGTTGGGACTAGAATAGTAGTTTGCCCAACTTACTATTTAGTTGAAGCAACGATCAGAGCCAATCACCTGAAAATAGTTGATCGAACCAAGTAAATGTCTGTGTCTCAGGGCACTAAGTCACTTGGTTAGCTCCAACTATCTTTTTCGTTACCGTAACGAATTAGTTTTTTCCGTGTGAGGTGAAAAGTAAATTTTTTCACTTGTCCTAGAGCTTTCGGACTAAGATGGTGAACAAATTTATCTTTCATGTCTCTGTAACAAAGCTATGATTTTAAATGTGTAAATAAATTTTTCTCGATTAAGAAAATCACTGAGGAAACGGTTACGGTAAATTTAGTTTTTTACTACACTCACAATCTCCATATTCAATCCAGAATGCTCAGATAAAATAAGACATCGAACACTAAAATTGGTTTACGGGTTTCGTAGATTCGTGCAGTTATGCAATTATAACGGTTAGTTTTTCTTAGCTTGTTAAATTATTGTATTGATTATATGGATTTCATGTTTGTTAAATTATTATATTAATTTTATACATCGACCTTTTTGAAGTCATGGGTATTTTCATATTACTTTAGATGCAATTATACAAATTTGAAAAATCATGACACGTTTAGAATTTTCTTATAATTCAAATAAGCAATCAAAAAATACCTTTTCAAAGGTGTGAATTGCGGCGTGGACTAAGACTCATATCAAGAGATGAGTGATAAGTTGGATACACTTATTAGATTAATTTACTCTTCAAACTTTTTCCGACATTTCCTTAAATTATCATAACACATTACAATTTATTTTTCGGATCACTGATTCTTTTATTTTGTCTGAAAAAAATAAAAATAAAAATGAGTATCACGCAATGAACAAATCGATCGAATTCCTTAACCTGCCCTTACACCATCAAATCAATAAATAATAAATACAGCGCAGTGTATACCCACTTTAAAACTAAACAATGAAAAGCTCTTAAACGAAACCGCTATTCAAGACAAAACGCCAAGTTATAAATCCTGCAAATATCCGTCTACCGAGCCAAAAGGGCCCCACGTTTATTGCAGATTAACCCCACATTGCCCAAGCAAAGCTGAGCCATGGCATAGTGAATATCAATATTTCCTTTGGATCGTGTCGGAGGCATTTGCTAGCGGCGTTTCCTCGCCGTAGAGTCGGCTCGCGGCGGGCCCCGGCGTTCGCACGAGGCCGTGAGCCTCGAGGCGTTGGGGTCCCGACACGCCGCACGTATTAGAAACGAATATAAATATATCGAGTGGCTGGTTGGGACTCGGCGGCAATCCATGCAAGGGGAAAAGGAAAGGAAAGGAAGAAGGCGAGAACGGTGCTCCCCTCTGATCCTAGTGCGCATGGCGGCGAGGGGTGGGGGTGAAGGGGCATGGAGTCCCATGCCGGTGGTGTTGCTTGGGCCTCAGTCCCAGAATATAGTGGGGGGAGTGCGGGTGGGCGTAAATACGCACCTGTGTCAGTGCGTGTACACCCTTCCTTCACGCAACACAGACATAAGCATGCGGCTTGTGATCAGGGGCCTTATGGTTGTCCCACTCACTCTAGTTCTCCTCGTTAATGGTCCCATCGCGTTCCCCGGGACCCGCAAGGAGGTTAAGAGAGACAGATAGAGCGAGAAAGATAGTTCCCTCGCTCACCGAGACTCCCCCCCACTTCTTCGGGCCTGAAGGAACGATGGGGCACGCTGCTCAGTGCCCGTGGAGCCTCAGCACACGTCCCGTCCACGCGATCTTGTCCTCTCAACTGAAGCGACAAGACAAGACTAGGAGGAAGAGCTTTTCGAGGTACCCGCGTGTACCGGAGCTTAAAGAAATACACGGTGAAAGACTTACCCAACCTCGGGTCATTGAATTGGGTCCGTACGATTGTGAATATGACAATGAAGTTTCGTGTTTGTGGTTCAGTTCTCCGCAAATGTGGAGACCGTTAAGGATTTCTTGAAACGCACCGAAAGCTAAGGGAAGGGTTAAATACGCGGTGAAGGACTTACCCTATGTCGCGAAATTAAATTGGGCCCGTAAGATTGGGAATATAACAATGAAGTTTGGTGTTTGTGGTTCAGTTCTCCACGAACGTGGAGACCATTGAGGATTTTATAAAACAGACAAAAATCTGAGAAAGGGCTTTAAGTGGGCCCAGATCCCGTGGGCCTTATATGATCGTGTTGAAAACACGTTCAAGTCAAATAAAGGTTTAACTCTCGCGAGTGAAAAAATCCTGGAAATGAATTTAAAAGGCCGGAAAAAATTTTGACATTAATGGGTCTTTCGAGGCTGGGACTTAATATTTGGCCTAGTGGGACCGAGATTTCATGGTGGATACAACTGTCAGCGAAACAAATACGGAAATCATCTGTCCTCAGTCGTTAATAAAACAGGAAAGACACGGAGCACGTAGGAGGAAAGAAAGAAGTGGAAGAGTACGGTCCCCGGAACCTTCGCAGTGGTAGCAACCCGACCACGAAGATTTTTTTGTGTTTCGCGCTGACTGGATACGACGTCGCACATACGCGTGGCATAAATCTGTTATACTGCTGCCAGGCTCTGTAAACTCTCGCGGTCGTATAACCGTTTTGCGAGCGAGCAATCGAGACAGAGAAGGCGATAGACAGAGCTGTACACGAGCTCTTCCTTCCCTTTCGTGTGTTGTATGTGAACGACGTCTGCGACGAGCTCGAAGAGGAAGAAGAGGAAGAGAAGAAAGATCATTCGCTCTGAAGGATTTGTACGAGTGTGTCCTCAGCTAAGAATAGATCTGCCGTCTCGTCGAGTTGCAAGGTTCCAAGCGTCATCATCGTACAGAGCACTAACAAAATTTAACCTTCAGTGAGGGCATGTAGTATCCGGGATCGTCCTTCCCAAATCCCCATAGTCGCCGTTAGTGATCTTTGATTACCAGTGAGTGAAACAAGTGCCAAGTTCTGTGGTGTTTTGTGGATGACGGAGGCTAACATGCTTATGAAAATGGAGTCAATCATAACAGTCAAGCGATGAATTGGAGGTTAAAAGTCTTACGAGTTTTCACGCCGCTAAAAACAGACCCGTTGTCTCTTTATCCTATGGGATCGGAAAAATGACCGGTAAAATTCTACCACTAGCGCTCTTATCTAACCTTATTCTCTAACAGTGGAATCCTACCATCGTGACACTAGACAACACAATTCGATACCCCTTACAACCTTCTCTTTCAACAGTGGTAATTGATTATCCCCGAGTGTAACGTGTATCAAGGTGTTGCCTGCTGCGTGAGTGAAAGTGGGGAAGGTGTCCATGAAAAAAGAAGACAATATCAAAAACGAGGCGATAAATCGGCGGGTAAAGGACCTGAGAGGTCTCAGAGAAGGAAAGGGAAGGAACGCCTCGCGATCCCAAGTTGAACGATCGCCTTTAATAACTGGCTCCGATGATATAGGATAGCCTCAAACACGGGCTGTAGTAGGATAAGAGCAAAAGAGGGATAAGCGTTATCGTGTGCCGAACAGGACGATGAGTTGCTAAGTCTTTAGAGAGCCGAGATACCCGGCCGCATCGTATTAAAACGTTAATCTCTCAGTCTCTCCACTACCGGTTATACATACGAATGACGCGTTGCCTCGCGTCTCACTCCCTTTTCACTGCAGTGGCTCTTGCCGGTCTTCCTGGCGCTGCAGTGACTTTCATATGAGCTAAAAGACAGCCGTGGCAACCCCCTTACCTTACCCCGGACCGTAGGACCGGTAAGGAGAACGCGTGCCAATCTCGGCCGGTCCCGGCCCTCCATAGTGTACCTTGAGTGGAGAGTAATAAGCGAGGAGTAAGATAGAGGTAATACACGTCGTCGTCGTCGTGCCAGGATCTCGCGGGTTCGCCTCAAAGAAACGTGCAACAACGTCCGCAATCATCTCGCGATGACTGGTATCGATACGCCGTCGACCAGCCTCCAACGGCAGCGGCATAACCGCGACCAAGACCAATACCAGGACTGAATACACGGAGAGTAGGACGGGACTCACTCGCAGATTATAGAGCGCTTGCCACTTCTCCTGCCTCTTTCAGTCGGAATGAATTGAGCTGTGGTAGGAAGAAATCGGGCTTGCGATCTAGATCACCGATACGAGAATGATTATCTTGGGAGGATGCTGAAAGGATCTGTGGGTCAGATTCACCGAGAATGTCCATTTAAAGATACATTCTATCACGAACCACGCTGCACTTTGAACCACAATCTTGATTTCAATAATATTCCCGTTAGCTTCATGATAGGATTGGTAGGAAATCGGCAAATCTCCACTGGTAGACAAGAACGTTGATCTTGGAAGCTGAAGCGGCGGCTCGAATTCAGTGAAAACATAGTTTATCAAT
This sequence comes from Tromatobia lineatoria, assembly GCA_949699805.1. Taxonomy (NCBI): domain Eukaryota; kingdom Metazoa; phylum Arthropoda; class Insecta; order Hymenoptera; family Ichneumonidae; genus Tromatobia; species Tromatobia lineatoria. The sequence continues at coordinate 12,763,899 of OX453044.1, forward strand.
GTGAATCTACATCCTGATGTAAATCAGATTGTACCTAATACCATTACTTCAAATCTACCGTTATCTGCATCACGTTCGCCAGGGGATTACTCGAAACTGTGTAACATGTGTGTGCTTGAAAGTGACGCAGGTGTGGAACGCTATGTTCCAAGGTGTTAAATCGTGTCGTACATCAAGAACCTCCGCAACGTTTCACCTGCTCGATAAGGCAGCCGCTTTCGGTCGTCAACTAGGTAACCGCGCCCGAGGATGCTACTCATGGGATCTTTGCGGCACAGGAAAAGAGGAATATCAAGTGTTAGCTCGGTAAAATGTCGAGTCTCGCTAGAAGAAGGAACACCACGGTGTTCGGATCGCGAAGATGGTGGCAGGGAGGCTGTTGGGCCAGCAGAGCTCATCAGGAAGCTTATCTTCGGAAGTTATACTCGCGAAAGAATGTGGAGGGTTCGGGAGTCCTTGGGATCGGCAATACGGGATCAACGGACTTTGGGGAACATCATGGAACTAATAATCCATGGTCACCGGCCCAAGTTGATGAAGTGACCTCCGCCAGTCACTACCTCGACGACTTCCTCAGGAATCGTTGCGACGACGATGATGCTGTCGGCGGAAATACCGGATGTGGGATTTTGCCTCCAACAGTGCCCCGTCCAAGTCCCACGGAAAAGTGCGTCGAATTTCTAACCGGTGCGCGTTCCTGCGTCCATTTTGGTGATAACAATGTTCTCATGGTAAATCAAAATGGGGAGAGCCCTTCGTCCTGCCAACTTGAGGTCACTGAGCACAATCTCGACCGGCTTCTGCATTCAGGATATCGCGATGCTGCCGAGTAAGTTGACGCCCACGTTTTTTGTCCCGGCCTCTTTGGGAACCTGTGCAGTTTCGGCAGTTTAGTATGTTGTAAATCGACGGGAATGATTCATCGACGGTAGTTCTTGCGCTAAACTCGTTAGTAGAGTGAGCCATAAATTTTTGATATGTGTTGCTTGATGAGGTGCATAAATTTGGAACTGCCAGGGTTCGAGGTCGTTGGACCTGAGCCTGGATAGCTACGCTGAAATGGTGGGGAACGGGGAATGTTGACGCTCGGAAATTAATTTATGCTGTGGGTTTGTGAAGCTTACTTATTAATGAGATAACACGACTAGACGGTCAAGGTTTAGAGCATTATGCTTCTACTTGAGATACAGCAGAGCATAACAATCACTGTTGTACATTTCCGTGGGAAATAATCATTAAATGTATGTAAAGTTTCAACTCCCGTTTATGAGATCCTCTTGATTTTAACTGCATTTAAAGTCAGTGCAACTTAAAACCGCTCGTTAAAACGACTTTTAACTCACGCTGACTTCGAAAGCAGTTTAACTTCAACAAGAAAATATAGCATATCCACATCTTCACTTTGAAATCCCTACAAGTACGGGATGTTTAAATTTCGACTTCTCTACTCGTTTCATGAAATTTGTCAATGTCAGTAGAAAATTTTCGCTAGAAATGTATGCCAAATGAATTCTTAAGACTTACGTATTGAGCTTTCAATTGAAGTCACCAAACTTTGTATTCTATCCAGTTTGTACATTTTGCACAACTTTCTATATTAATCTTGTTTCCCATTTGATGTAATTTTTGATAGTGTATAATTAGCTTACGACTAATAAATCCTTGTGGGAGGGTCACAATCAGTTCCCATCAATTCATGAGATATAGTGAACAATGCAATTTGTCTTGTAATTATGATTTCATAATGATAATATGTAGTGATCATAAAATAGATTGTACATATTTGACTAGCAAAAAAATAGTAATTTCCGCTTTAAAATTGAAAGAAATAGCGGACTAAAAAATTGGTAATTTTCGCTTTAACATTAGAAGCAATAGTGGAATTAAAAATTTGTAATTTTCTCTGTAACATTGGAAGAAATAATTAATGCATCACTTTCTTGATGCATTAATTATATTCGTCCATTTTTCGAAAGCATTACCGTGAACTTTTATTGGAAAATAATCATTTTTGCAGCCATTCAGAAATTTAGTTATCGTATCATAATCGCTACATGTTAGTATTATGAAATCATAATTATAGACTAAACCGTATAATGATAATTATTGCTATGAGTATTAGGCATTCACAACTCTGGTCGGAATGATTCTGTTGTATAAAAGGCTTCTGGCAGCCTAACTAAATGAAACAGAAGAAGGATTGTCACTGTCTTTGCTTTGCTTAAGGAAGCGTGACTCGGTCTTGCTTGCTTCCCTCTCAGGACTCGGACTTAGGGGCCCGCAAGACTCCTGAGGTTGATGTACTTTCTATTTCCTCGGGCGCGTGGGACCTTCGAATGTGGGCCGTACGCACGTCGAGGTACCAACGAGGCCCCTCACACGATTTACTCTGATCACGTCATTCAAAGTACTTTACTACGTAGGCGGAATCAGTACATCTGCACGCCTTCTTTAGAATCTTACAGTGTCACGTGCATGTCCTGTTACAGATTCTGGGGACTCCCACAACGCATTATTTTTTTGCTATTTCATTTCCATATTGTTTTTATCGGACTTTTAAGATCTGTCAAACATATATTCGCAACAAACACTCTGATTCGTGTGAAAGTTAAATCTTTTCGATAAGACATATATGTGAATATCAAGGCCGTCGATGATTTTAAGAATATTGGTTATTGATAATAATAATGCAATGAGTTACTAAATAAATTAAGTAAACAATCATCAAGAATTTTTTAAATCATTGTTCCCAAGGAAATATACTCTGACCTTCAGAGTTCCTGATTATTTTTTTATAATATTTTGAAGAGTATGAAGTTTTCATTGTTTTAAATGTTTTCAATCGATTTTTCGAAACTGTTTATATAACAATCGAGAACATTCATGGTTATGATATTCAGTTCTGCCATGAAAACACATAAGAACGCATAAACTCTCAATTACGTCTCAATGAATTATTCGCAGTATAATTTATTATTAACATATCATCAAATCCATTGAATAAGGATGACGATATCGCAATTTCTCAAATCATTGGTTTCTCAACATTGTTTTTTATGCAATTGTAAAAAATCACTAAATCCTTTAAAAAAATGAAAATTCCTTTAACGAAAATTAAAAGAAAATAATATGCATATACATGGAAAAAGGATTTAAGTTGTACTGCAACGAAAATGTGAATTTTTTATATTTGTCAATCATTGTTGATTATATCCAATCAAATGTCATCTTTAATTTTGTATGCAACCTTTTCACTGATAGAAAAAAAAAGAAATCTTTTATATCCGTAACCAGAGGAGTTACATCCTATATTCTCAATAAAAATCGTGAAGTCACCAAGATGTCCTTTTTGGCGTTTCTAAACGACGCAAGTTTGCAGTTCCTGGTAAACTATACAAATCCAAGTGCACAATAATCTAATCGCGATATATTCATGACTCTGAGCCATTCCTTGGGTGCACGTAGGTGGATTGTATCCGCACACGTGACCGTGTGAAGATTGGATTACACTGCCCCCCCCCCCCCCCCTTCTCTCTTTCTCGCCACACTTCGTAGATGAAATTGAATCTATGCGCATGCATATAACCTTAAAAACATAGATAAATGGCGCGAAAGTTTGAAATAACGGTGAGTGGGGTCACGGGGCCCAGTCAACCATTTGGAATTTCTCGTTAGTTTAACGTGCATAGATAATGTTTTTGTTTGTTGGTCACTGAGCTGAATTGACTTTCATCGAACGTGAAAAAAAAAATTATGAATTGTTACGAATAATTATTCTATAAAAATGAAATAGATTTGGGCCCTTAAAAAAATGCAATATCTCACTCTTCTTCTCCAAGCCAGCTCAAGTTTTCGAGCATCAGTGATAGTTTAATTATCGCTGTGTCGCTCACTGATCATGTTTTTTAAAATTCATTTCGATAAATAATTATTTTACTTTAAAAACCCCATTGATACAACGTGTCACTCCGAAATTTACATATGTTATGTGAAATATTTTCAGTTTATCAAAAATGGAAATAGAATTCTAATTAAAGAGGCGAAGGGCTCTTAAAACACTGCTTTTTGACTAATTTGTTAATTTTCATTGCTTTAACAAATTCAGAACGAAACAACAGTATTTTTTTTTAGCTGAGACTTTTTACATAGAAATGCGTCGTGATCTTACATTTCTTGGCATCCATTAATTTTGTAATGGAAAGATGTTCCCAAGATCCCATTAATTTGATACTTTCAAGGAACGTGTATTCGGGAAAAAAATCTAAAAATATTCATGCTTGTTAAAGATATTAAAGATCAATTTCGCATAATAATGATTCTATGATGTTGTAAGAAACTGAGTTGAAAAAAATTGTTCAACAAATTCCGAGGAAGCGCAATTTTTTTATTAATGAAAATTATTCGCTGATTTTTTTGAATAAGTATGAATTATTGCAGATGTTTTAATTTGCTTCGAATTTTTTTTTTTTTTGTATAGGATAAATGAGTGGATAAACACAATATTCAAAGCAAATTTTAAAATCTGAAAAAAAGTTCGTAAGTATTCAGAAAAGTAAACAAATCATTTACGTGATAAAAAAAATGAGGTTGCCCGAAAATTTGTTAGTTAATTAATTTTTTATTAATTTGATAATAACATCTTGGAACGATTACTATGAAAAATGATTCTTTTCGATACCTCTAATATGCATACATTTTTGGGATTTTTATACCACCGGAAAAATATTTGCGATTTATTTCTCGAACTTATACGAAATCAATATGAAGCGACAAAACAACCTTAGCATTAAAGACGTTACAATTAAAAAACAAAAAGAAAAAAAAATAACCTATCCGTGTAACCAGAATAGAAACAATGCGGACAAGACGCCGGAAAATTATAGCCAAAAAAGTTCAGAACGACAGAAAAAATTAAAAGCGAAATGGTAAATAAGACAAACATCTCGCGCCATATCTCGCGACGCGAATGGCTGACATAAAATCGAATTGCAGGTGAGACAGAGACATGAGAGCATTCTTCTCGTGAAGCTTTAGAGAGACGAAGAACTCGTTAATGATTCGTCTAGGACCTGTGTACACGGCACGCTGTAAACTCGGAAATTAATAACCCCGATCAGCGCCCTGGAATGTCTCTCCCAACTTGGCGGGGGCTTCTTCATCACGACGGGGCACCAAGAGATCTAAATGTGTTCTCCGGCGATTCTACTATTGCCTGCATTCACTCTACCTCCAAGCAGTATTTATATATTCAATGCACAAGATTTGATAAAAATCGAAGTATAGGCGAGTGAGGCACAATGTGTTATTAATTTTTCAGTAAATTAAGGGTACTCAGTGAGCCAAGAAAAGTCATTTAAAAAAACAATTCTCCAAATAACACACATCTTTGAAAAAATTTTGACCTCATTAAATATTAAACAAACATCATAATCTTACAATTTGTGAAGACATCCAATGGACCAAAATAGTGTGAGGTAAAAAGTAGAATTTTTTTACCTGTCGTTACTTTCCAACCGGTGAAGAAATTTTAGCGCTTGATGTCTTATGTTTTCCGTTAAAGAGTGCATTCTGAATTAAATATAGGAATTTTTGTTTCTAGTCTTTGTAACGAAGCAATGATTTGTATTGAGTAAATCCATTTTTCTTCATTAAACAATCACTAACCAATTGGTTACAGTAGATCGAATTTTCACTGCATCCAGAATCGCTATTTTCTATTAGAATGCACTCTTCGACAGATATGATAAGACATGAAACACTAAAATTAGTTCACTGGCTTGGTCTAAAAGCTACGACTATTAAAAAATGTTACTTTTCACCTCACACCATTCTGGTGCATTGTACGTCTTTCCGGAGCTGCAAGATTTGCTCGTTGTGAGGTTTGAACGTAACATTTCTAAAGGACTGGTATAATTTCAACCTTTTCCTATTTCCTTATGACTTTTTATCTCCTAAAATCGACAGTAGTTGACCTGGGTCGGTGTGTGGCTTCAGCAATCCCCAGAGTTAGAGCAGCATAATTCGCGGCCATAACTTCGACGGGTGGCCGCTTGGTGGCGCACCGATTTGCGCGCCAACTGCTAACAGGACTGTTTTTCTGAACTTCTATGGCATATACCGAGGATTATTACAATGGAAAAAAAGATTACGCAACGTTTATATAACTGTCGGCCCGAATACATAATATTTCCGTTTGAATATATTTACTATTCAATGCGGATATTACTTAGAAAAAGAAAAAAAATTATTTGAATTAATTAGGATTTTAAGTAGGCCGTCATTTAAATACGCATATTTATTCCCAATCCATAGATTCTAATCCCGTTAAACAGATTTTTTCCTGGATGTAAGCCTGCATTCTGAGATAAAATCAGTTACCTTTAAGTTGTCTTTGAAAAAACTGAAATTTATACAAGTTAGACGCTAGAGAAAGGAGCTAAACATTTTTTTAAAGAAAACTCTGAAATTCCAAAGACTGATTATTATTTAGTAGAATTATGAGAAGCGGGAAATTGAACATTAGATAGATTGGGATAAAATATTTGAAAATCTGGAAAAATCTTCGAAACCTTATGATCCGAAAATTACGTCACGCCAATTTAGGAAAAAAAAATTTTCGGACAAACTCAAAATGCACATGGTTAAACAGATTTTTTCCTGGATCTAAGCTTGCATTCTGAGATAAAATCAGTTTTCTATAAGTTCTCACTGAAAAAACTAAAATTTATACAAGTCAGACGTTAGAGAAAAGAGCTAAACATTTTTTTAAAGAAAACTCTGAAATTCCGAAGACTGACTATTATTTTCAGTCGAATTATGAAAAGCGAAAAATTGAACATCAGATAAATTGAGATAAGATATTTGAAAATCTTGAAAATCTTCGAAACTATGATCCGAAAATTACGTCACGCCAATTTAGAAAAAAATATTTTTCTGACAAGCTGACAAACAAATATATACCTAGTTAAACAGATTTTTTCCTGGTTGTAAGCCTGCATCCTGAGATAAAATCAGTTACCTATAAGTTCTCTCCGAAAAAACTAAAATTTATACAAGTCAGACGTTAGAGAAAGGAGCTAAACATTTTTTTAAAGAAAACTCTGAAATTCCAAAGACTGACTATTATTTTCAGTCGAATTATGAGAAGTGGAAAAATGAACATCAGATAAATTGAGATAAAATATTTGAAAATCTGGAAAAATCTTCGAAACCTTATGATCCGAAAATAACGTCACGCCAATTTAGGAAAAAATATTTTCCTGACAAACTAAAAATGCACATGTCAGAGAAATATTTGTTTTCTAAATTGACGTGACATAATTTTTTTTCTCGAGGTTTATAATTGTGAGCCCGATTCTTCTGTAGTTTCCATTCGTTTAACTACGCAGTTTGCGCTGCGTTGTAGGTCTCCGAAGTGAAGAAGCAGAAGATCCGCGCCTCTTTATTAATCTGTCTGCTGCGTGCCGATGCCGTCCCCCTACATGTTTGCCGCGGTTTTAAGACTTGACTCTTGGCTCGATTTCATTTAATTCGAAGAGTACGCGTGTCTTCCTTGAGGTACGCTGCGCCCGAGAGTAAGAGCGAGAAAGCGGCGCACTTTGATTTACGGCACGAATGCTCGAGGCGATCGCAGCTCGCTGACCATCGAGCCCTAATTGGAATTCGAAAGAGAGAAGGACTGTTGCTGCTGCTGCTGTTGCCTCCTGTTGCTGTTGGTTTCTCGAGTCTCTCGCAGCGCTTTCTGTTCTCTTATAGAGTGGCGTACCGTACAGGGTGCGCCAAAACCGGTAATTAAAAGTCTTTTGCTTTACAGGGATTTAAAAAAATATATATTAGTTTAACGCAATTTTTAAAAATACCCAAATCGCTTAGAAGGTACTATGATGATTTTTTAACAAAATATATGGGCTTAATTCCATTAAATAAAAGACCAAAATCTGGCCTTCAAATGTTTGGTGCTCTTTTTTCGTGATTAGATTATCACTATACTGAAATAAAGGAAAAGGAAATTTGAAATTTTTTGCTTACCGTTCCCAAAGAAAATCAAAATTTTATCTTTAAATTCTAATGACTTACCGAATCTGATCAGGAAAATCCAAAGTACTATTTGTGTCGGAAATTTCCGAAATTTTTCAAAAAAATATGTTAACATTCGACAACATTTTTAAAATCAAGCATTAAAAAAAATACTTTAAGAACCTTTTTTTACTTTTTTTTTTGGTCGATTGGTCGAGAGAATTTGTATTTATTGATTTACAAACGATGGGCATCAATCTCAAAATTTCTCCGAACCCAAAAAAGTGATCAATCTACCGTTCATGATCAAAGCATCGAGCATAACGACACCGTCTTCGCGGATCACCTATAAATCTCTGCAAAAAAATCTCGAAGCATTTTTTTAAAAAACCGGACAGCGTGGACATCTTTAAAAAATTCAAAGGTTACATAGATCAAGTGTACCTCCGTCACGGTCATCCATACAGATTAAATGCTCATCTCGTTTTGATCGTAAAGATAGCAAGAACAACCAAAAAAAATTTAAAACGAATCGATTTATCAGTATCAATGTTACAGATTGCAAAAAATACCTATTGAAACACTACCTCGACACGTACAGTGTTAAAAATATTTTGAAAATAAATACACGTATTGGAAGTTTTTTTGCTGATACAGTGTATTAAATTTCATTAATTTTTATCCGTATATTAAACTTCATTAAATTTTATCCGTATATTAAACTTCATTCAATATACGGATACGTTCTAAAATTCCAATAATTACATAATAAACACGATTGTTATGAAGTTTTCAATACATGGTGTAATAATTTTGAACTATTTTTTTTTAATATCAATTAAGATTCATATATCAAATATATACGCTTATACACAGAAAAACTATCAATACCTTATATTAATTTTCTGTGTATGTTTCTTCTTAAGAACAATTCTATGGTACATAGGAATTTATTCCCCAATATCAATTTTAATTCCAGACGAATGTATATTGAGCTTTCAATGAAATAAAAATTCACATTAATTCAATATACGTACGTTGAACATTTGACATGATTTTATAAATGAAACATTGTCGTAAGTTCCCAATCAAAATTTTCGAAAATATTAATATGAATAAAATATGAATATAGTTACTTCGTTCGATATAAACCGAGCTTTAATATGAATTTTGATTCACCCTGTACGAAACTCGTTTGATATTACTTACAATCAAGCGAATGGAGCGTGAGTCGAGTTGCGCTTGTCTGTTGGTAGCCAAATTGGATGGATCGTAGCCTCCAGCGGCTAAGCTGTGGAGTCTTCTTCAGCATCTTCGCGATTTTCTTCGACTTCTTGTATTCCTTCTTGCTCCAACTCTTCATCCATTCTTCGTGGCAACGCGAATCGATTAGACACGTATCGCCTACCGTCGTAATCCCACTTTGCTCGGTATATCCGTTCACCCAGATGGTCTCACGTTTCTTCTTGCTGAAGTGTAGCAGCATCTACTTATTTTTTTTTTTTTTTCACTTATTTCTCTCCTTCTTTCCTCGTGAAACATGTGCTCATAACATATTGTGGTTTTTTCGTTACAGAAAGGTGTGCAGAAGCTGCAGGTGTCCCAGAGAGGACCATCAACGGTCGAGCGTCGAGGCGGGTGGCGTTTCTTCGGGTCTCGCCGGTCTCGGCGGACCTGCCTCTTCGATGGCCATGGCAATGGCCTTTCAGAGCGGCGCCGTTCCACCCGGTCCGGGTGTACCACATCAGGAACCATTCAAAAGTCCCGTACAGGCGCCTCCCGTTTTACAGGACCCACTTATGCACCACCAGAGACTGTCGCAGAGCGACGACGACAGTGGATGCGCACTTGAAGAATATACCTGGGTACCACCTGGACTGAGACCTGATCAGGTAGATCTTTTTACTTGGATCCTTTTTATCTCGTATCATTTTTACCTAATAGAATTACCGAAATGTTACCAACCCTTTGTAGTCACCCTCTGTCACACGTATATGGACATCTGTTTGTGATAAACTGGTCCGAATCGAAGGTCTAGCTAATTTTGCTCCCCATAGAGGAAGCTTTGTTTTCGTGAACTTTTTTTTCGAGATTTTCATGTCAGTACACTCACAATGGTCAGAATCGTTGAGAAAAGTGATTTGTACGAAATGTCTGTGTGTGTGTGCGTGTGCACTTTTCTTTGTTTACACGATAACTGTCGCAATTTTCGATGAATGCTCATTAAATGAAAAATTGAATGAAAATTAAAATATAAAAAATCTGCCACGCTTGATTGTGGAGAATAGTGTGCGAAGTACGATAAAAAATTGGCAGGTCAGAAGACGGAAATTTGTAGGATGAGATACATTTGTTCGAATTGAAGGCGATACATTTTTAATGTGCAGTTAAATTGATAGAAATGAGGTCCTGTAAAATTGAGAGTTTTGATGGATAGTTACAGAGGTATGCTTTTCTAAGATTTATTCAGAATTAGTATTATTTATTAGTATTATATAGGAATTTTTACGTGCGAGACGTGTTATCAAATTAGCGAAAATGAGACGAAAACACGATTGGCAACGAGAAAAGGGATCATACGAAGCGGGTGAATTCCGATTATTTTCTAAATTTCACTCCTATTTTTAGTATATAGGCTCTTTAACCAAATCCTAGGTCACTATAATACATTTTTTGAAAATCATATCCCTGTAAATATCATACAAAACTATTCATATTAGGTATAACACATAATTGGTGTCAATTTAACTACACCACTTAAAAATAAAAACAAATGTATCGCCCTCGATTCGAAAAAATATATTACCTCCTACATTTTCTAACATTCTGACCTGCCAGTTTTTTTTCGTGTTTTGCATACTATTGTCAACAATCAAGCGTGACCGATTTTATATATAACGACGATCAAGAGTCGTTGGTTCTGTATCAGTGTACCAAATTTCAGATTGATGGTTAAAGCTGTTTTCGAAATACAGTAGTTTGAATTTTGCAAGGCTGTCACATACACAGACACACACACTCACACACACACACATCCGACATTTTTTCTAACCACTTTTCTCGACGGCTTAGACCATTTTGAGTGTCTTGGCATAAAAAACTCAAAACACAAATTTTGATCGAAAAAAAAACCTTTCTTTATGAGGAGACAAAAATAGATACATTCCATTGGTGTCGGGAGAACTGAACCCGGTCCCACTCCGCGTGAGCCAAGACGTGTACAACTATGTCACTGACCCACTGAATATGAAATTAAATTAATCAAGTAACAGGTTTAATTATTCGCCAATAAATATCTCATACATTGGTTCGATAACCGATCGCAGTGGACGCGCGTTCGGTGTGTGACTTGTAATGAAAATCTATGTTTTTTATTATTTTATGTTTCCAAATTATTTTCTGGCATTGCAATAGAAATAGTGACTGCGGACAATACTTTAGGGGTTCGAGGGATCGAATAGGAGACAAAAGGGACGAAAGGGAAAATTTTTTGAAAATTAAGCTAAAACTTTGCAATTCTTCATTATATTTGATTTTTTTTTTACAAAATACATTTCGGAAAACAGTGTAACAGTCAAAAATGGAAAACTACTTCAATATCACACATACTTACACTTGGAGAAAAATCTGGTAAATTTAAAAAAAAATTGTTAGACCGGTGGTAATCTAACTGTAAAGTATAATTCTCAGGAGGGACGTCTTCATTTTATGGTTATGGTACATATAAGAAAATAGTTTAATCAACCATTAATATAATTCCTAGGCGGGACTTGTATATGTTATGGTTATAGGAAATATAATTATAGTGGCAATCATCAAAATCATAATAGTTTTTAAACATGCCGTTTTTTTGTTTGTTGCTACTTTATTTTATTGGCAAGTTATTTTGTCGTCAGTTAATTTTTCCGAATCGAATTGTCGTAAATTATTTTAACAAAGATAGTCAGTCGCAATGCATTTTAACTGATAAAGCAAAAAACAGCATTTTTCAATAATAATACAAAAAAATTATTGGGCTGTAGTAAAAGTTCGTGTTTTCTCCTTTTGAGAATTAGAATTGGTATATCTTATAGACAAATATGTGAGCCTCAATTCACATCAATTATGAGGATATAGTTACAAGGCTGTAATTGAGTCTTTTATGTGATAACGGATTTTGCTTAATGACAATTTCTCGGTATCAATTGACGCAGTACCTTTTAAGTGCAGCCAGTGAAAAATAAAAAGGTATACCACAGCTCAAATTACTTCGGCAAAGGGACTACGTTAAATTAGTGCACCTGCAGCAGATGGCAAGATGCCACGCAAAGTCATTAGTATTTTATCCCCGAAGGTCTCATTCACCGAGCGTTAAAATTTCGTGGAAATAGTCAGCAAACCACTCAAGTTTCTGCCTTCGAAAGTATTAAGCCTCAATTACATTGAAAAAAAAAATTCGGCGAACAAGCCGAAGAAAAACCATAAAGAATAAGCAGCTGATTACTTAATTTTTGAAGTTATCACAAATGATTCAGGCTATTCATAAATTATCCAATTTTGTGAAATCAACATTTGACTAAAAATACATCAATAATAATATTCACTCATCTAAAGTGTGCAAAAATTACACAATAACAAATTCACAATTTGAATTTGATTTAAAAAAATCTGGAATGATGAAACTTTTTAAATAAAAGGTACTTAAAATATTTTAAAAAGCATATTACAAACATTTTTTTTTCTATTCAAATGCATTGATGATTTGAAAAAATTTATTTTTAAATTATTTTGCTTAAGCAATCGTTTAGGTTCATGAAAATGTGTACTTTGAGTACTTGTACTTAAAGTGGTTTTTTAAAACGTGTACTTTGGGTACGTGTGCTTTAAGTCCTTTTCAAAATCATCTTACTTTAAGTACCTTCTACTTTAAGTACTTTTAAAAAGCGTGTACTTTAAGTAAATTCTACTTTAAGTTCTTTTGAAAAATCATGTACTTTAAGTGCCTTGTAATTAAAGTACTTTTAAAAAACCCGCGCTGTAAGTACTTTTCAAAAACGTGTCATTTAAGTACTTTGTACGTTAAGTACTTTTCAAAGATGTGTACTTTAACTACTTTTCCCAGCTTTGAAAGACACCAATGTTTTAACCAATATCAAACCTCAAACTAAAGCAGAAGTAACCGGCAGTCTGTCCAAAGTTGTTTTTTTTTCACTTTATGGTTACTTGACGGTCACTCTGTTGCTTCTGCATTATTTTAGAGTTATTTTTCGTTCCACAATGACCGGTCACTTTCGTTCCATTTATTTTTTGTTCCATAACAACCCACGGAGAACCAATATATAAATATATATATTTGTTTTTTCTTCTAGGTTCACCTGTACTTTAGTGCCCTACCAGAAGACAAGATACCCTATGTTGGAAGTGCAGGCGAACGAGAGAGGGTGAAACAGCTGCTGCAGCAATTACCACCCCACGACAACGAGGCGCGTTATTGCAGCGGTTTGACGGAAGAAGAGAAGAGAGAATTGCGAGTATTCGCGGGTCAGCGGAAGCGCGAGGCTCTGGGTCGGGGTCACGCGAGTCAGCTCGAACGACCTCACGCTACCGGATGTCGAGAGTGCGGACGAGCCATTGCCGCCGGAGAAATGGCCGTAGGAGCGAGCAGAGCCGGACCAACTGCCCTCTGGCATCCGGCTTGCTTCGTATGCTGCGTCTGTCGACAATTGCTCGTCGATCTCATATACTTCTGGCGGGATGGAAGACTCTACTGCGGCAGACATCACGCCGAGACCCTTAAGCCTCGGTGCTGCGCTTGCGACGAGATTATTTTAGCTGACGAGTGCACCGAAGCCGAGGGCAGAGCCTGGCACATGAGGCATTTTGCCTGCCTCGAGTGCGATCGTCAGGTCAGTATTTTTATGAATTTAGCTCATGAGTTTAGCGTTTTCGAGCCGGAGAAATTTGAAGCGTAGTTTAGGGTCTAATTTGTAGCCCCAAGTTCGAATTTCAAGCCAAACTTAAGTTCGAACTTGGGACTACAAATTCGACCCTTGGAGTGACAAAATCGTGACAAACGAGAACCGACAGCAGTAGACGCGCGGTTGGTGTGGTTTCGGGTTTAGGATAGTTATAGTGGTTTTGACTAAAGAGATTATGACGAAGGGTTTTTTCATATCATCAGAATATAAGCAATTTTGAATATCGGTTTTGCAAAAAATCTTGAGTGTAGTAGACGGTTTTGTGCTGAACACATATCCAAAATTCGTTATTTCGCGCACATTTTTGAAAATTAAAAGAATCAAAATCGAAATAAAGAAAAAAATCTGAAAAAGTTCGTACGAATTCAAATAAATTAACATATCATTTTCATTAGAAAAAAATTAGGTTGACTGATTGTTGGTTGAACAGTTGTTTTTTTCACCAATTTGTTAATAACATTTTGGGATTATTATTGTGCGAAATCAATCTTTTCAGCACGTTTTATATGCTTTATTTTTTTCCGATTTTTATCCCATCGGGAAGTGATCGTAATTCTCTCTGAAACTCACCTTTTCGGGACTGTACGTATGATACATCCTTAAGAGTAGTTAAAAATAAAAATGAGTCCTCTAACGTTTTTTTTTGTCCTTTTTTATCTAGCTGGGCGGCCAAAGATATGTCATGAGACAAGGTCGACAGTCTCCAAACGAAAATTCTGAAAGAATTCATACGTATTCAGAAAATTGAACGAATCATTTTTATTCGAGAAAAAGTTAGTTTGATTTGTCGAACAATTTTTTTCTCCTCTTTGTTAATAAATTTTTGCAATCGTTAATATTAAAAATTAATCTTTTCCACACCTTCCCAATGCTTGATTTTTTTCAGTTTTTTATTCCATCGAGAAGTGTTCAAATTTCTCTCTAAAATTTCATTTAGGACACCTCATCGCGTTCGTACATCCTTAAGAGTAGATGAAAATAAAGATTAAAGCTCTAACGTTTTTTTTTGTCCTTTTTTATCTAGCTGGGCGGCCAAAGATATGTCATGAGAGAAGGTAGACCCTACTGTCTCCATTGCTTTGACGCCTCGTTCGCCGAGTACTGCGACAGCTGCGGTGAGCCAATCGGCGTAGATCAGGGTCAGATGTCGCACGAGGGTCAACACTGGCACGCGACTGAGGCCTGCTTCTGCTGCGCTACCTGCAGGACATCCCTCTTGGGTCGACCCTTCTTGCCACGACGAGGTGCCATTTATTGTAGCATCGCTTGCAGCAAAGGCGAACCGCCGACTACGCCAAGCGATTCCTCTGCAGGTCCGCCACCACCTTTGCCACCTGCTTTTCCCAGGTAAATTAATAAGTGCACCGAGAAAAGGGTTTAGTAGCATTAACCTCGCCGCTGTGGTCAAATTATGTTTGTTTCAACTGAACGAAGTATATTGCAATCGACTCTACCGACGTCGTTTCAATATAACTGGTATGTTTGAAGATATAGTACATAACAATCACTACCAATACCAATATTGGTTCAAAATGCCTACGACGGAATTGATTTAAAACTATATTTCATTAATTTAATTGTTGACGCTGTCAGTATAACGAAGACTGAATCGCACATTTGAATGTTGATTGAATCGCACGGTTTTAAAAAGTTTCGTTCGGTTTTAAAAAGATCCGCTGTTTCAACAAATTAATTGAGCCGACCATAATAGCCAACAAATTTGAAATGATCGAAAAAAATAATTCATGGGTCTAAATATTTATATTTCATAACTAGAAGAAGTTGCCACTGGCGTATTTGCAGCACGCGACTTTTTCATCACATTTGTTACTGGTGTGAAATTTCTTGTCGTGGCTTCGACACTGTAAAAAAATTTTGGAACACCGTTCGTGTGTAGTCGAACTAGCGATGCTGCCTATCGAATCGATATTTCTAGATATCGACACTTTTGTTAGAAAATATCGATATTCTGCATCGATATTCTTTGGTGAAACGATACCGTGTATCGATACTTGAATTGGAGGATCGATTAAGGAAATTAATATTTTTTTCTTTAGATTTCTGAATAAAACTTCAAAAAAACATAAACATAAATGTCGTCCAACGCGCAACTCTTTGAAGCAATCAAACATAATCGTCTAAATAACTGAATCTCAAAGATGATAAATTGTTTTCGAAATTGATCGAAATTGATCGAAATTGATTTGAAAGAATTAGACACGCATATGTATTCATTATATTAAACAAAAACGTATCATCATTCAATTTGATTTAGACAAACGACGATAATTTGTCAATTGATATGCATAATAAGGATATACGATCATAGGAGTAACATCAACAATATTACATTTTTCATAAAATCAGTTTCATGCACAACGATAACAACAATAATAATAATAATAAGGATTTTAAATAAACATGAATAAAATGCCATATATATTATAATCATCCAAAATGTCCTCTCTCTAATCAGCAAAACAACAAAGTCTCTATGAATTCTTAGCCCCGGAAGCATTTTCCTACCAAGTCAACAAAAGCCTCGTTCCCTTACCTTTTTTTTAACCCGTAGTCATCCGTCGTTTTTCATCCCCGGAAGCACTTCCAGCAATATCATTCCACTTTCCGCTAGAATTTAGCGGAACTACATAGTTGCGTGCAGTCCGACACGCACGCGGAATTTCACTAAAAAAAAAAAAAAAAAAACTAATCCGGGAACACGATAATAACTCGTGTGGTATGTCTTAGCAGCAGTAACTTTTTTTCTTTGTTTGTCGGCCTGCAATTCAAAGGCTTCCAGGGATCCTTTCGCCTTGCGAGAAAACTCATCTTTGGTTGGTTGGGTTTTTGTCGTTTCAGAGCGAGTAGAAAAGCGCCTACGCCGAGCGAAGGCTCATCGAGTCCTCCACCGCCTCCCCCCACCAACAGGCACACCATCGGCTCCGCAAGAAATTCCCCACGAATGCCACGGAAACATCATCAAGGATCGGCCTCTCTAGCAACTACACCCACTCAAGCCACTTCCGCTCTTGAATTCGCCGATGGTAGTCTTCCCGGAGCTGGATCCAGACCCGGAGGACTCGATAGGGTCATTCTAGAGAGAAACCTCGAAAGGTTGCTTCAAGAACGCAGCAGTCACCCCGAAGAAACGCCCAACGAACTTGGAAGGTACGACTTTATAGCACTATAAATTATAATGATTTAGAAAAGAAAAAAACAGATCGATTTCCAACGATTTTTTCGAGCGGGTATTAGAAAGAAGAAGATCCTCGAACAGCAGTGGACGCACCTTCGGTGTTTTCGACTTCATAGGGCTCTAGAGTTAAGCAGCATTATTTGCGGCCATAACTTCGGCGGGCGGCCGCTTGGCGGCGCACTTGTCTGCGCGCTGGCTGCTGAGCGGGCGCTAATTTTTTTGCTTTTAATATATCCTGGTACACTAGAAACTCAGTAAAAATCAAGACGCCATCACTGGCCAGGTTTTCCACAGTTTCTGAAATGCTATACGCTACTGAAGTATCTTTAAATCCGACGTGCGCGCCCCCAGTACCCGATAATCGAAGCTTTAGGTTACGGATTTACAAACGGTAATCGGCTGCATAGCGAATGGTGAGAGAATTCGCTTATCCAGATAACATAAGTTATAGGTGAATTATTTGAATAACAACGGTGTTATATAACAGTTACATTGCTGAGTAGGAAATTGTAATATAACCGCAACGAAGCCGATTGTTTATGTTTACTAAGTACGTTCGGTGTACACTGCTTGCTTTGCCCTCGAATCGGCATTGAACTGTGTAACTTGAATCTGTGGATAGTGACCGCGAGTTGCGCCTTCGGCGATACTCCAATAGCGTATATGGGGCATTCCATACCAACTCGACCAACGGCCGACCCTCAACTTCCCAAATATGGTTCACGATTTTTTTTTTTTTATGTTTCCGCATAAAGAATGCATGTAGAATTTTTCCAGGTTTTTCAAAACCGTTCTCAATTATAAATTTACAAGGCTGAACAAAGAATGCGATTTTTTTGTTAATTTTTTTTAATTTAATGCGATAAACAACAAATTTTATGGTCCTAAAGCCAAAGTAGAGGAAACACGGTTAAAGAGTGTGAAAGAGTGACATAATAAATGTGTACCATTTTGGGTTAAGTGAGATTTAATCATTGCTCGTCCACGAGATGCGTCCAATGGATAATAAATTCATAATACATAGCTAATAGAGCGCAAAGTGAAATGGCGACCATTGTTAATTTTAATAAGTCTTTCCATCGAAGTAATGAACATTTTCATAGATGTGCTTATAAAAGAAACAACATAACATATTTTACAAAATAGAAAAAATAATATCTTCACTTTTGCTTGTGGATCAAAGAATCTATTTTGTAATTTCAAGTTAATTTTAATTTATAAAATCCTTTACACAAAAAGAAATTTCCATCAATACATAAATTCAAAAAACCTAGTTCCACTGATTTCCTATTCAAAAAAAGATTATCGTGAAGTTAAAAAAACATTTCGTTTCTTTTAAATATCTCCCTAAAAAGTAGCATTAAAGTAGCTTCTTTCGTCCGCAATACTAATGATTCACTTGATTAGTAAAGTATATCAAATGATGCACTTAATAAATCTAATTTCTTCCCAAAATAATTAAATTGAAGATAAAAATCAAGTTCACAGTGTAGAAGAACCCTGTCGACTAGTTGATATATTATTGTTGAATAATAAAAATTATAATGAAAAACATTTTTGTTGTTCAGGTTGATGCAAGCGAGAGACCGAGAGCCTCTTCGCTGCGTTCCGAGCACTGCTCCAACACACGCGTCGAGTATGCCCGAACTACCTCCACCACCGCATTTGATTGGGCATCATCAAGGTTCCAGTGTCGCGCTGGCCACTCCTGCCTCGGATACGACCGATATTTGCGGCAATCCTACCCTCACCGATCCTCCCACGCCAACGTCAAGGCGCGTCAGGTTTCAGGGCGACGACCCACACGCCATATCTTCGTCCGCAATGCCTCTTAACAATCCTGCGGGTACACCGCCCTCGCCGTCGTCTTCCAGGCCTCAAGTGCCGCGCTCCAGGAGTTTACAGCCGGAAGAGGTTGCCAGTACCTCTTGGGGTCAGTTTATATTCAACTATTTACCATTAATGAAATTACCTACCAGTCTGAAATATAAATCTAATTTTTTTTTATCTTTGTAAAAAAATTAAGCTGTAAAGCAAATTGCTCCATCATTATTTTCGATTTTTTTTTCCAAGCTTCTTCCATGAGGAAGTATGTAAAAAAACCATAAAAGAATCAATCTAAATTTTTTTTAATGTTCGTAAAAAAGTAAAGCTGTAAAGCTGAACTGTGCAAATTGCTCCATCATTATGTACGATTTCTTTCCAAAGCTACTTCTATGAGAAAGTATGTTAATCGATTTCGGCTTTCTTATAGAAGAAGGTTCGTTGAAAAAATCTTAAAAAAATTAATCCAACATTTCTTAAATGTTTGTGAAAAAGTAAAGCTGTAAAGCTAAACTTTGCAAATTGCTCCATCATTATTTTCGATTTTTTTTTACAAAGCTACTTCTATGAGGAAGTACATATGTTAATCGATTTTGGCTTTCTTATAGAGAAAGCTTCGTAAAAAAAACCATAAAAGAATAAATCTAAATTTTTTTTAATCTTCGTAAAAAAGTAAAGCTGTAAAGCTAATCTTTGTAAATTGCTCCATCATTATTTTCGATTTTTTTTTACAAAGCTACTTCTATGAGGAATTATGTTAATCGATTTTGGCTTTTTTTTTTATAGAGGAAGCTCCCTTAAAAAACCCATAAAAAAGAAGCAATTTGCAAAGTTCAGCTTTGCAGCGCTATCCCTTATCAAAATTACATTTCTAAAAACTTTGATCTACATTGCAGATTATGACAAAACAATGTACTAATCATCACTAAACAGTACCGATTTTGTGTGTGAAATTCGAGATCGTTATCTTATGTTTTGCCAAGATTAAGGCAAAAACGTGAACTTTTAAAAAATTTCAAAACTCCATAAAATCCAAACCGCTTTTTCGATTTCGGTCAAATTCAATACCAAACAACATTAACAGTACCCGCACGTATAAACAATTTAGCAAAATATCGCTATTTCTACGAAAGCTAGAGCAAGCACTTCCTTTTTTGAGGAATTTCAAAAACCTGTAAATTGAACATTTTTGCATACATTTCGGAAAAAATTGCATCAGTGGAGATGGACTGTTCCTTCACTTGTGTACCAAAATTTATCCATACATTTTTCCTAAACCACTTTTCTCGATGTTTTGTCTGATACCGATTATCCCAATATGAAAACCTAGAATAAAAAAATGTCGCAAAACGCTTCTACTATACGGAAGCAAAATGAATACCTCGTTTGAATTTACTTCAAAATGCTTCCAAGTCGTACTAAAAGAGTTCTATCAACAATACGTTTACAGATTTTTTCTCCTTGTACTTTTTTTTTAACTTTCAATTTTTTAATTAATATATCTATGGTTTTGGGCGTACACACATTGCAATTAGGCCATCAACCGGAGTCCTTCAGCCTTGCTTCAAATATTTTAGCTGTATTACCAGAATATCTTATAACGGTTATTATTCAAGTAGTGTGTACCGATTTTTACACGTATTCGTCATTGTTCAACATTTCAAGTTGTTGGTATATAATTTGAGTGGCAAATTTGTTTCTAATTTTCTTATTCTTTTTGTTTTTCTGCAGGAAGCGTCGGCTCGCGAACGAGACACGAGGACGAGGAGAGTTGTTGCTCGACGTGCAGTTCGTCAAGCAGTTCGGACGAAGCTGCAGCTTACGCGTTACCACCCCGAAGAGCATACGGAGGTGTAAGGATATCATACGTGCCAAACGACGCGGTAGCTTGCGCGCGACGACGAGCGGCAGCACCGTCATCGTCCGGACAGTCGCAGAAGGATGCTGAGAAGTGTGTGGTCTCCTGATCCTTTCTATCGCGGTTTAGCCCGCGCAAGATCAAGACCCAAGTCGTTACGCCGACGCTCGATTTACTATGAGATCCGTCCAACGATCGATGAAGCTGATTTTTCATTTTCCAATCACGACGTCGACAACACGACAAACGCCTTCTCACGCTTAAATCCTCCTTCGAACATTAATTACCGGAGCATGCGGGCGAGCTCCCTCTCAAAATGTATATATCAAAAGCTGTACGTCTCCCATTATCATATAGTATTAATAATATTAATTTTTCTGTAATTAAAATTTATACCATGCGATGTAAATATACAAGCGAATTAAAATACGAGAAGATACGCTGAAGCTTGAGATTTTATCTGTGTCTTTATTAGCTCCTTCGTATTATTCCCAAGCCTAATTTTCCTTACAATCCTTGAGAACAATTCAGCGTTGCATGGGTCGTAATATTTAGCTAATAGTACTCTGAAACATAATAATACTAGTCACTTATTGTGACTTGTGCGCCTCGCCCAATGCTTTTGTAAACATTTGGGATTTCAAGGGGCTTGAAATTATAAGCCCGCACCATAAGAGCTGTACGGCTTTTTTATAGAATCTGAATTCACACATCACGGACTCTACATCACCGATTTAAAACATAACCAACTCTTCACATTACAAATTTAAAACATCACAGACTCTTCATACATTCTACACTTTAAAGACTACACTTCAGACTCTACACTTCAGACTCTACACATCAGACTCTACACCTCAGACTCTACACCTCAGACTCTACATCTCAGACTCTACATCTCAGACTCTACATCTCAGACTCTACATCTCAGACTCTACATCTCAGACTCTACATCTCAGACTCTACATCTCAGACTCTACATCTCAGACTCTACATCTCAGACTCTACATCTCAGACTCTACATCTCAGACTCTACATCTCAGACTCTACATCTCAGACTCTACACCTCAGACTCTACCCCTCAGACTCTACATCTCAGACTACATCTCAGACTCTACACCTCAGACTCTACACCTCAGACTCTATCCCTCAGACTCTACACCTCAGACTCTACACCTCAGACTTTACAATTTACAGACTCTACACTTCAACCGATTCTACATATCTCACAATCTACATATTACAAAGCTACAAAACACAGACTTCACACACCATGGAATCCAAAACTGTACAATTCTATCATGTTCAAAACCCTAAAATCATAATATTGCAAAGTATACAACCTTCGGCCAATTTAAATCATGATTGTCATAGTCCACCATCTAATATAGTTGGAAGGGCAAAGACACAGCTCGACGTAACTGATATTTCGATTGATCGTGTCGGTCCGGTGTGTGAACTTCTTAATTACAAGGATTTGAAATTTCTGACTTACATAATATCACTTTGAATTTCATTCAAGAACCAATTTATAACCGATAATATCATGGAGACTTTTGGTTCGTCGTCATATACTTCATATATTTTAAAGGTGTAAAATGTTATTGTCGGTATTTTTTGGTTGTTATTTTTCAATTTACTTTTTAAAAAAAATTCGTAAAAAATCAATGCGACGTTCGAACGACTCTGGGCTCAATCTTTAAAAAAAAATTTGATATATGATGCAGGATTTATAAGAATTTTATCAGATTAAAAAAAAATTAATCTTCCGATGTTTTCATTATAAATAATCATGTGTATAAAAATTGTTAACAAAAATCTAATAAAAATTATAGCTGTTGTTTGGAGGTAGAACAATAACATAAAAATCGGGGATGACATTCAAGAGGTCGAGGGCCAGAACCAGGTCGAGTTGGTATGGAATGCCCCATAATAGCTATTTCTTTTGTACAGATCGCTTATCGCTGCGTCGCGTATGAAATCCTAATATAAGCGGTCGAGAATGGTATTCTGCAGAACTTCGATTCCGGATAAAATCCAAGTTTAAATTGATGTTACCGAGTGAATATTATTGCAACACGTTATTTTGTTATATCGATATTTACCTTTCGTGGGTAGTTATATTTTTTAATCTGTCAGAGAAGGCGCCACTGTATGAATCTACTAGCGACATCTTCCGTTGAAAATGACTGTAATTCTTCTCTATCATCCTCACCGACTGCTGAACTTAGTTATCTATTCCATCGGTTCTGCTGAAGATGGCGTCACTTACACCACAAATCTTGATAAAACGAATGTAAGTCTGTATTTTGCTTTTTTTTTATTCATTAACAGCTATTTTCGTTCTCCAATCCAATATGTCGGATGTTTTCATATTCAATTGATAATAATCATCAATGATTCAATAACAATAACAATGACTAGCTATTCATTATGCATGATTATCGACATATTTGTAAAAAATTCCACTGGTTAAGGAAGGTCACAATAAATTATTTGAAAAAATATGTACTTGCTTATCTTCATCGAAAAATCAATTTGTTGTATATTTTGTTTCCTTCACAACATTTTTCAAGCCTTTATAACTTTTTTTCCTCCATTCCAATTAAACTATAATAACAACAACAAAAAATAATAACATAATAATAAAAACAAAAACAAATTTTGCCAAAAAATGTTCCTATTATTACACAATTTTGTTCCCTAAAGCCTAATGGACCACAAATTTTGTTGATTTTTTTTTTTTTCATCAAAACAATAAAACGATCTAATTATTATCACAGGCAAACTCTCATTTATACATTTATTTTTTTTTAATTCGGCCACAAAATTTTCCTCGTCCAATATTCCTACCCATCATTCTAACATCCTGCTTTTCAAAGTAATTTATACATAATAATGACTGCGTATTTTACGAAACGAAAATTCCCTTTTTTTATACAGTATGTCTAAAGCTCTCTGCATTATTTGCAAACAATTTCTCTAAAATTTCCGGCTGTGGCCGATGACATTTAAAGTTTTTAATATGATAAAAATAAAAGTTTTTGTCATAATAAAAAATAAAAGTTTTTATCATAATAGAAGTTTTTATTATGAAAGTTTCAATGAAAAAGTTTTGAAAGCCGAAAATCAAATAAATAAACTTCCTCATAGCGGCGGCTTTGCGAAAGATAAACATTAAAGAGAAAGCAATGTGCAAAGTTCTACTTTGTATCCTTGTTTATCATTTTAAAAACTGGGTTAAAAGAATAAGGATAATAATGTAATTTTTTTTTGTAGAGAATCAACGCAGAGTAATAAGCAAAATAATTAGAAAAATCAACGCAGTATAATGAGCAAAATAATTGGAAAAATCAACGCACAATAACGAGCAAAATAATTAGAAAAATCAACGCACAACAATGAGCAATATTGGGAAAAACAGAGTGTGAAAAAATCGAAAAAAAAACAGGACCGAATGTCGCAAATCTCTACTTTCTCCTTCGACAATTTGTCTGCGTTTCTCAAATAATATTTAGAATAGATTTCCGATCCAATCAAAAATAAGAATTTGTTTAAATAAACATTTCAGATATTGAAAAAAAAAATTCTCCATTTTCACTGTTCATTCAAATAAAAAGTCAAACAGCAAAAAAAATGTCCTAGTGGCACCGTGGTTAAATAATAACCCTCGACCTGAAAGGCTCTAGCCCCTTCAAAAATTAAATTTTTTTCATTCATACCCAAAATGTTGCCTAACTGTTGTCTGATTATGCATCTTACCTCTGCTTTGGTCCTTAAGGAATCAAATATTCCAGAATCGTCATAAAAATAAGAAAACAAAAATAAATAAAAATATCCTCAATCCAATACTTCCACGAAAAAATTACTTGATCTTCCTCCATTTATATCGGCAACCAAATCAAGTCCAACAAACCGATTTCAGCAAGTGTCTCTTCGCGAAAATCGAATATTCGCGGGCACCGGAAGTTGGAGGCGGCGCAATGTGGCCGCGGATCAACAACCAATCCCCACTTCCGTTTGTCCTCCGTCTGGCACTGCGCTCTCTCTTGCTTCAGCGCTCCTATACGTCGTCTGTCTCTCAAGTGTCGCAACTCTGCGGGGAAATCGTTTGTGTACGTACCAAATGTACCCATAGTGCGGAGAGAACGACGACGACGACGTTACGTGCGTCGAGTGCGAGGCGTCCGAACGACAAAAAACGATATTTAAAGCCAGTGGTGCGTTTTGTTACCGTTGTGTAAAAGCGCACTGTGCGTCAAGTGATCAACTGAATGTACGTGCCTTCTAGAAGGCATTTAAACGTATTCCAAAACCGTGAGGACAAAATGTCCTCGTGGATGGCAGGTGGCTGACGAGAATTAAGAGTGTCCGCCGCCCCATACCACAAGCCCAGCTGACTGAACGCGAAATATCGTCAAAAGACAATCTATAGCATTCGAAAGAACGCTAAATGAGTCCAAGCGCTAATTTCAACACTTATACCCTACAACAAAACCAGTAATTCCAATAAACCACCGCATTTATAAGCATCGCTCCAACTATTCCACTGATTACGACAACAATAGAAATCGAAAAAATTTCAAATTTCTTATCTTTTTGAAGATTCGAATTTATCGGTTTTTTTCATCATTTTTTTTTCGCAACGATTTTCCGGCAGTTACGAATCGGGAAGAAGAGTGAGATTCTATTAACTTGCGCAGTTAGTGATTTTTTTTAAATATACTTTTTTCTTTTTGGTTTGAGAGACTTGGATTTTTTAAGCAAAGAGCTCTGAGTGATAATTCGAGAGACAAACTTTGAGGCTTACGCGCGGTGATAATTGAGATCGGAGAGAGAGAGAGAGGAGGGAAAAGTGCAACTGGGAAAGGGAGGGAGATAAGAATAGTGATAAAGAGAGAATGGAGAAGGAGGACGAAACACGGCCGTCGGTAGACATCGACGAGAATGGTATTCTTGGCGAAAAATCCGAAGAGAATGAGAGTGTCTCAACTGATAAGCACTATGGGTGCGCTCACTACAAGAGAAAATCGAAATTTGTGGTGAGATTTTATTTTGAGAACATTTTTACCCCCTCCACCGCCTCTGGCGGTCGGAAAGATTACCAGTAACAACTCTTTACCCCTCCCCTACCTCACCGCCCTCTTGCAGAAGATTCGGTGTTGATTGATAAGACGAAAAATTAGTCAAATGAGTGATAATTATTCGGAACCGATTGCACGTTTGTTGATCATTTAATTCAGTGTTTTGGGCACTGAAGACATTTCTCTGTTGTGCACAACAGAATAAGCAGAGAAATGTTCATAATCATACAATCAAAAGTAAAGAGGGCAATAAATGCTAAATTCTCAAAACATGTTATCAGAAATTAGATAATAAAAGTATTGGCTTGATTATGATGAGTTGTAGCTCATTTTGTTGATTAAAAAATGGCTTGGTTGACACTGCATGGATTTTTGAGAGTTTCACTCGTTGAAAGCTATAAACATTTTTATACTCTTTAAGGAACTACTTATTTTTTCATTTTTTTTTTTTTAATCAGTTGATTAGGGTTTTAGGCAAGTGTGGAAGTGTATGTTGAGAAATTGTTTATTAAATGTAACATTGCATATGAAAATGATCATTAATTTTTACTCCCTTCAGGGAAATTGAAATTATTGATGCATAATTTTAAAAACAATACAATTATGCACACTTGGAAAAAACACACATGGCATCTACTATATCTGAAAACTTGTCAACAACAATCTGTATGTCATGATTCTAAGTACAAAAATTTGTTTCAATGGCATGAAAATGCACATTAGAGGAATCTTTATTTTTCATGAGCTAAGTATTGCAATGAATTTAAAAAATATATAATAATTAACATTTGGCATAAGTTTTTAATTGCTCATGATGCACTAAATACTTTTTCTGGTACTGAGTAGTTTTTGCTGAATTAATGGCATTTAATTTAAAGAGTTCTGATGAAAAAAATTGAATTAAAAAAATATCCCCTCACTGGATAGAAAATACTGTAATGCAAAAATCTGTGGAACTTTCATGCTGATAAAAAATAGGTATCCTTTTATCTTATATAAGGTGATTTGCATTGAGAATATTTAGCTATCTTTTCTGCACTAATTGCAATCTGAGAAACGGAAATATACAAGCAGAGAAAAAAACTGCAAAGTAGAAATTCGCAAATTGCTTTCTCATTATTTTTGGTTTTTTTTTTACAATGTTTCCTCTATAAGGAAGTATCTTAATCTTGAACGTTCTTATAGAAAAAGCTTCGTGAAACAATTTTTATATTCAACAAAATATCTTTCAGATTTTTTTCAATTTTTTAAATTATGCCATCGGTTGTGTCACTCTGAAAAAATATTTGTATAGAAAAAATGAAATTTAAAAATTTGGTGCATCTGAGAGTCTAAACAATCCCACCAAAAATTGCAAGCCAAATCGGGGAGTACAAGAGTCAGATCAAGATCGAATCGGAATGGAATGCCCCATATATAGTGGGGATGCGAATTAGAAATTTGCACATTGGTTCCTCATTAGTATCCATCTTTCCCACATCCGACTCTATGAGGAAGTTCATCTATTTTATTTTTGGCTTCCTCATAGAGGAAGTTTTTCCAAATACGAAAATTAAAAAAGTTCTACTTTGCATCTAAAATACATTTAAGATGATAGACCATTTAAAAATCATAGAAATTTGTGTAACCAAGGAATAAAGTTTGGTAACAAGTTGTCGAAAAAAAAGGAAAAACGAAAAGTCAATACCATTTGAGTCATAACCATTTGAGCACAGTCGAGCATTACATCACGTAACATGCGAACCGCTTTACCGATCATCACCAAATTTAGTACGTACCAGAGCTGAATGGTATTTTTCGTGTACAGAAAGTTTCTGTTGGTTTGTTAAAATTTTACTTGAATTAGAGCAAAACGAAAATTTTTCGAAAAATCAAAAATCACGTAAAATCAAAACCGCTTTACCGATCGTCACCAAATTTAGCATGTAGCGGGGCTAAATGTTGTTTTTCCTGCAGAGAATGTTTAAGTCGATTTGTTCGAATTTTGCCTTAATTAGAGCAAAACAAAAAAATTTTGACAATTCCAAAATCTCATATAAACCGAATCGCTTCACCGATTTGACCATAATTCTGCTCCTAAGGTTCGAGATAGAGCGTTTACGTACTTTTTTCAAAATTCTATGTATCTTATAAAGATGAAATGCGTCAAGCGATAAAAAAAAATGTATACCCATTGAAGATCAGCCAATACTGGACATGTTTAAATCTGAGCTCGTTCGGTCCGATAGTTTAGAAATAACAGTTCTAAAAATTTTAGTCTTTTATCATACGCACTTACATTCATCTGGACAATTTTTCTAAATCATTTTTCTCGACGTTTCAGAGAATTCTGAGTGTTCTAACATAAAAATCCCGAATCAAAAAAAAAAAAAAAAAAAAAACTTCCTCTAATATAGTTAGCAAAACCATGAAGATTTTGAAATAGTTTATTAATTTCGTGTTATCCACGGTTTTGAAATTGTTCATGTATGTCGTGTTATCCGGGCTTTTGAAATTATTTATGTATTTCGTGTTATTCGAGGTTTTGACTTATCCAAAGTATGTATGGCCCACATTACGTCGGCTTAATGAGTTTTACTGTAGAATAAATCCTTGTAGATCCGTGATTTCGCGTGACCCGAGCCAATGGATTTATCCGAGCATGAACCTCGGTTAATGGACTTTGCGTTAAGCGAGGTTCACGGTCGGACAATACGGAAAAACTCAGATACACCGGGAGAAATCACTATGCTGACATTGTATACACTGAGTAATCCGAGAAACCTTTTTAAAAATAAATTATAGAGACTGATACAGATCGATCGAATTCGCATAGGATTTAATCGCATGTTATTATATTTATCTATTTGGACTTTGATTCATTTATACGATCGTTTATATGAGTATACGTTAGTTTTCGTTTTCAATAGATTAAATATTATAAATACATCATCGGTATTTATGGTGCACCAATGGATTAATGATATTTTGTATTGGGTTTACGTTTCGTCACTGGTAAATTTTTATCCAGTTGTAATGAATCGTGTTGCATGGTAAATATATGATTCAACATTGATTGTTCGCAATCAAAAAGCCATCAATAGAGCAATCCTATCATTTTCTATCGTCTCACTATTATAGAAAGTATATGAGAATGAATCGTATATGTTTAGACTGACATAATTATAATCATCTATCGTAAAGTCCTAATATAAGTCGAACTGTTTTCTATTATTTATACAATAATTTCATGCTGATTAACTCGTTTCTCTTCGCATTGTTCGAAGGAAGTTGATTATTATGAATTTTAAATATGAGTAATTTCACGTGGAGTCGAAAGGATTTAGGTGTTTTTTGACCGCGCATTTTTTTATTCAATTGAAACTTTTTAACGCAAATTATACCCAAAAAGAACATACTGGAATTTTTTTTTTTTTTTTTCAAAATTGTGAGATGTTCAATTTGAAAAAAAAAACGAGTGCGAACTTCAAAAATTAATATCTCTGGTTCTATTTGTCTGAGGAAGATAAACCAAAGCGCATTTGAAAATCGAGAGAATGTGGAAAATAATTTTCTAGAAATTATAAACTTGCAAATTATTATTGTTATTAAAAATTGGAGAATGAAATAATTTTTCCCGCAAATTTTGGATATTATTTTATTTTCCATTTATTTTATTGAATCCTTCATTTCATCTGGTAACGTTTTAAATTTTTTTACATGATAAATATAACCGGAGATATTAATTCTTTAAGTTCGTCATGTACTCGTTTTTGAAAAAAATAGAAAACCCCGTAATTTTGAAAAAAAAATTGTTTGGTCAAACAAAAAAATCATGCACGAAAAGGAAACCAACAAAACGGAAGTAGGTCCACGAATTAACTTTGAAGAAGGATTAAATGCTTTTGATGTAGCTCTTAAATATGTCGGAAAACAGCCGCAAAGTGCTGCAAGTGACCCCTTATTGATAAAACGGAGGCGCGATATTGTAGCTAAAAAACGAATGAGTAAGTTGGGATAGTGTTTTATCACTGACTCTCTTAAGCTACGCTAATAACAAGCTTTTTACACTAAAAATTGACATACTATTACAAATACATTTATAAAAATAAGGTTTTTTTTTTTATTGAACACACGTAAAATATTTCTGGTTATTGTACATAAATTATACATCATAGATTATTTCATGCAAAGCGTTACCTCAAAATTGAATCACATAAGTGTTGGAAATGAAAAGTAGGCTATTTTAAAAACGTTTATAAAAAATAAGGTTTTTTATTGTGTACGGTTTCCGTGATTTTCGAGTGTTAACGTATCGAAGTTATTTTCTCGCTGCATAACTGAAGTTTTACTGTAAATGTTTATCTTTTTGTTTTGGTCCAACGCATCATCTTAAGCAGAGGTGAAACTTACTCAATCGGTAACGAAAACTGTAAACAATTTTTTTTTTAGGATCCCGAAAGTTTTTGGGTCGAAAAAAAGTCTTTGATCGCAAATTTCGTAACTCTTCAAAGTCCGTCAATAGACCCGAAGGTTTAAAACTCAGGGGGTCCGTGAGACCCCAAAGATTGAATTTTTTTAAGTCCCTCAAGCAAGCGCGCGTGGCGCGCGTTTCATAACATTCTATATATATACTAGGGTTTTATATATAGTAGGGATTCGTCTGACTCGTGTTCTACGCGCCTTCGAAATTCCGTAACTCTAACTCATGAGACTATCCGAGTTTCGCTTCTCCTGAATTTGACCCTCGTGAAATAAAAAAAATTATAATAAAAAATATAAATAGAAAATTTAAGTATCCATTACACAAAGCATATCAGCACCTCAAATTTATGGTGCAGGAATTATTATTATTATCAATTATAATATTGATGATAATACAAAACACTTATGCACAGACAAACAACCCTATCTGTATAATACAAATAAATAAATACATTTTTTTTCTTTTTTAAAAGCTACCTCTATGAGCAAATATGACAAATGAATTTGGATTTCGCACAGAGAAAGTTTCAAAAAATGAAAATAATAATGATGTGGAAGCAATCTGCAAAGTTCTACCTTGCAACTTTATTTTTATAAAGTTGATTTGATTTGTAATTTATTCTAGGCTAGTTAGACCCTAAAATGTACGAGTTTTTATTTTTATCATTCTTCCGATACAAATTTTTATCTTCATTTCTTTTCCAAAGTAGCATTATCGAATGCCCCAATTAAACAATCTGAAATAATTCCGAAATATACTCTATTGAATTTCTAGCTCAGAGACGAAGTAGAGAAGATTTTCCTTCAATATAGTTTTGAAGCTTTTTTTAATTTGAAACAATTGGTTAAAAAACGAAAGAAAAATCAATCTATTATGAACGACAAGAATTTCTGTATATATCCATGTTTAAAAAATCTGGAGAAACTCTACAAATCTGAAGAGTAGAATTTTTTCCATTTTTTAAAGTAATTTAAAAAATACAAAAAAACGTTAAAAACCTTCAACACTTTGGCTATAAACTAGAAATTTGTAATACTCAACAAAGTATTTTCCAGAATCTCTCTACATTTTTCAATTATGGCATTCGAGATGTCACTTTAAACAAATATTTGTAAAAAATTTGAGTAGATACATTTTTTTTTATCTGGTGCATTCGAGAGTCTAACAAATCCTAAAAAAAATAAAGAGTCAAATCGGGATAGAATGCCACGTATATACTGACAAAAAAATCACAATTACCATCAAGAATAGTTTAATAAAATAGCCAAAACCTGGTCCACTTGTCATGGAACGCAAATTAAGTAAGACTGGAAAAACGGTTTAAAAAAATTCCAAGTCCCTTCTTTATCAGGATTTAATTTTTAATCGTATTTTCACTTTACCAGTGCAAAGATCGTTAACCTCCTTCAACGTAATTAATTTATTAAATTTAGCCATCGTGCCAATCTCTTCGTCAGTAATTTACTTAAATCCCAATTTACAAGACCTTTTATACATTTAATCCAAAATACTCAAAATAGTCAAAGCGGTAAAAAGAATTTTTCAGAGTTTAAAAAAAATAATCAATACCAAATAAACTCAGGAATTTCTGAAGAAAAAATTCCGTATGAAGGGCAACTTTTCATTTGGCTTCTCATCTTCTGTACAATAATACAAGACGAATAACTACGACGCCGACGACCCATTGATTGATCGATTATTTCTGCGAACGTTCTAGCTCGATCGAAGGTCGTTTAGTTTGAGTGATCAGCTGGTAGTTATAGCATTTTTATTTTTCTTGAATTCAGCTCGGTCCTTTCTTCTAATCTACTTCATTATCCATTCGCTATTTATTTCTGGGGAAATCAGACAAGCCAGACTGGAATAACGATTACAAGGATGTAAGAGAAGCAGACGAAGACCGCCAGACATAAAATGCCTTTTAGGGCGGGCTGACTTCGTGCACGTGAATGTGCCAAGCAAGCGTCGCGCGAACCTCCTGTGCATGCGCGTAAACTCACTGTAAAATCAATAAGACTCAACTCTGCGTGCAATGCCAGCCCGCGAAAATATCATGATAATAATGACACCGACGCCGACGTATTATCGTATTTTCTACCGTTTACGTATTTACCACGTGTCGAAAAAAAATGTCTCGCTAGTCAATTAAGTCGGGAAATTAGTTCAAGATTAAACGAAAAGGCTGAATGACGATGCTACGATTATATGTACTGTAAAAAAAAAAATCTGCTTTAAAATTAAGGTATCGTCACCGCAATTTTTATTCACAGTCTCTTTATTTTCAAGCACGAATGTGTTGAAGATTCTAATTTATGACATATGAAAATAATTCGAATAGCAACATTTCTGTATTTGAAATTTAATGCACACACGTTAAATATTTGTGGCTATTGTACATGAAATTAATGTACGTCGTGGATTTTTTTAATACAAAGCGGTTCCTTGAAATTTAGGTACATAAGAGGAAATAAGAAATGGGCTTAAAAACGATGAAAAAAAATCGAATAAGTACTCGGGCTTTTTTTTAGATTTATTAGATCAGACATATAAAATTTGTGAACGTGAACTTCATGTCGTATTTCTAAAATACCGATATTTGAATTCAAGAGGGCGTTTTCTTTTTTTCAATACAAGTAATAAAATTTCGAATCATGTGTTGAGAAATTGCATATATTTTGTCAATTTTACTTACCGATGTGTAACATTTTTTAATTAATTTTTCTGTTTTACTTTTCGAACAAAAGTCACTGAAATATAAGGTATAACGAATTTGTAAATTTAACAACGTTTCCTATTAGATTTCAGTTTATTTCAACAACTTTCGAGTGCCAGTTGATTTAAGCAATTCCGTGACAATATTTGTAAATTTACACTAAATATTGGTTAAATTTACAGTTAGGTACATGAATTTTAAGACGCTAAGTACATAAAAATGTTAAGTCTTTTTTTACAGTGTAGCTACAAAAATGTACAACCATTATGAGACATTTCTAAATTACTAGAAAAAAATAAGAACAATGCCAAAAAAAAAACTGTCAATTGAAATTCCCCATTAATTTCTAGCTTTTCTAAAAATGCTGTTTTTATTTTATATTATTACACTTGGCTTCCTTGTAAAGGAAGCCTTGTTGTATGATTAATCGCGTTTATTATTGATTTCTAACCGACTTAGACAATATTGTATACCTAAATTCGCACTAGAACGGGAACAATAAATTTTCGAAAAATACGAAAAATACAAAAACCCATAAAATTTCAATTGTTCAATCGATTTTCACAAAATTTGATGCAATCATCAGGCTATAATAATCGATTTGTGAACCAAATTTGAGCCGAATATCTTGTAAAATGAAAAAGTTAGAGCACGTAAGTGATTTTATAAAAAATTCAAAATATCATAATTTTTCAACCACTTACCGGATTCGCGCCGAAATAAAACCTAGTCTTTGTCTATGCACATTTTATTTGTGCACTAAATTTTAGACTAATATCTTAAAAATTGTAGATGCTATTGTACTAATAAAAATTGGAATATTCAGACATTTTATACGAATCACTTTTCTCGACAATTTAGAGAATTTTGAGCATCCTAACATGACAATATGGGAAAAAAATTCACGAAATCTAAGTTTCCTCTACGGAGAACCAAAAAACTTAAATATAATGATAACAGTAACACTCACATTGACGTATTATCGTATTTTTCACTGTTTACCTATTTACCACGTGTCGGAAAAAAGTCTGCAAGTCAATTAAATCGGAAAGTTAGTTCAAGATAAGAGAAAAGAGACTAGATATCGATGATACAATTACATAGTCATACAAATCTACAACCAACTACCAGAGATTTTGTACATTACCAGAAAAAAATAATAATAACACTGACAAAGAAACTAACATGGCATGTAATAATGACACTGACTTCGCCGTATTTTCGTATTTACTGCTGTTTACGCATTTATCACGTATCGAAAAAAAAGTGTCTGTCAAGTACATTATATCGGAAAATTAGTTCAAAACAAAATAAAAGAGGCTGGAAAACAACGCTCAGCCCAAAAAAAAGATTTATTGGTCATAACTAAAAACAGCTTTTTCATTATATTTTATTATTCAACGTAATTATTTTTACGATTTTACGTAAACGTTATTACGTATTTAACATCAATTCTTTTCCGGTAAAATTTAACATAATTATTTTTACGTTTTTACGATTACCTTGTTACGTATTCAATGTTAATTATTTTTACTTCATTATTCAAAAATAAAGATCAATTTCGAAACCTAAATCGTCAGCAAACTCTACCCAAATATTTCTCAGCCTATTTTGTGTAAATTAGAAAACGATCTAATCTCCATCTAGTGGTTCTCAAGATATCCACGGGTTAAAAATTGCATCATCGGCCCGCAGTCATATCTTTTTTTCATGTTTTCTGATAATTATTTTTTTCCAATGAAAAAATATCGATTTTGTTCCACGAAGCAATAAATAGTACATTACGATACTAGTGCAATGAAAATTTTATGCCACTAGTGCGAGAAGTGCCTGTTTCACGCACGCAATCAAAGCGAAGTGTGCGTGAAGTGCCTACTTCACGCACACTGTGGTATAAAAAAAAATATTTCAGTTCGACCAATACTTTCTTTAAGAAAAATTAAATAAATGCTGTTTATTAATTGCTAATTCCTGTTTTTTTTACTCAAATTGCAGACGCCCTGCTGCAACAAGGTTTATACCTGCCGTTTCTGTCACGATGAGCAGGAAACTCACACGGTTAATAGAAAAGAGGTGACGGAATTGATATGCGTGTTATGCGACACTCGTCAGCCGGTCCAGGCGACTTGCCAGAATTGTCACTGTCGCTTCGGCAAATACACTTGTCTCGAGTGCAATCTCTTCGATGAAGACGACAAGAATCAGTATCACTGTGATGGCTGTGGTATCTGTCGGGTCGGCGGACGCGACAGGTTCTTTCACTGCGCAACGTGCAATATGTGTTTGCCTGTTCAGCTCCAAAACGGACACAAGGTAACGGCGAAAAACTTTTTTTTTAGGTAGCAATGACATTGTTAGCGATGTTTCAGGGATCAAGTTTTTCACTCTTTATAACGGTTCCTTGTAATTAAGAATTATATATAAAATAAGGTCTGAGCAATTTCGGTAAAAATTTGTAGGCACGGAAACGATAGATAACGCAAAATGTATGCTCAGAAATGTACTGATTTAATGGATGGTCAAGATTTTTTTCTATTGACGACAATGATACTTGCTGAGTATTATTGTCCTAAGTATGAAGTGAAGATGGATAGCGCATTTGTAAAGTATCACATTCTGAGTATTAAATTGGCTGTGTAACAAATTTGTTAAGTATTCAATGGGTTGGATGTCGAAAATGCTGAGTATTAAATACGCTGGATATCAAATCTACCCAGTATCGAATTTGCTGAGTATTAAATATACTGGGCTTTAAATCTTCGGTGTATCGAATTTGTTAAGTAATAAATATGCTGAGCATCGAATCAGCTGAGTATCAAATTTGCTGGATATGAAATCTGCTGAGTAATAAATATGCTGGTCATCAAATCTGCCGAGAATCGAAATTGAAGAGTATCATTTTTGCTGAGTATCGGATTCGATGAGTATCATATTGGCAGCGTACCATCTTTTATGAATATATGCGGCAAAACACGTCAAGTTGGCACTTTTTTAAATATTATCTTGAATCCGCATCATCATCGAAGTAATGGTTCAAACCCCGTTTCGTAAATTTGTCGACATTTTTTAATCGAAAATTTCAGAAAACACATTTTTTTTTCATCATCACATATCTCAGAAATTTGAAATTACTGAAAAATATGGCTATGCAGAAAAGTTGTGGTTTCATTTTACCCTCCAAACAAAATATTTTCAATAATTTTATTTTTGCAGTAACACGAATTTTTTTTCTGGTGAACGGAATTTTTTTAAAATTTCTCCTAGAACTATTCATTCATTTTTTTAGCTGATAAAATGAAAAAATCTTAGGCAACGTATTTTAATGTCATCAAAAAATCATCGGACTGCGTTGAGGTTCCGGTTTTAAAAATGAGAATGAAACTGCATTGCGTAAAAGCAATATTTTCCTATATGGACAGATTCTGCTATCAATTGTACCGAGTATCGGATAGAGCTGAGCATATCCAATAGAATATCTCATATCACAATTGCCACGTATAATAATTGCATAGTATCGAGTTTGCAGCATAATTTATACATCGGACGACAACTAATGAAAAACCTGTTCCTAGATAACATAAAAAATGAAAATTGAACAAACATTGAGTCCAGAAGCTCTCATGCTGTTCAGAGTAGCTAGCGGCAAAAAATAGTCTTCTTATTATAAGTCAATCGATAATCGATGTTTTTTTAAATACACAGTGTGTGGAAAATGTGTCGCATGCAAACTGTCCAGTTTGTCTTGAGGATATTCACACGAGTCGAATACCTTGCCACATTCCTGACTGCGGGCATTTACTACATCGTACCTGCTTCGAGGAGCTTCTTCACTCAGGACACTACGCCTGTCCGACATGCCAAGTATCACTACTCGACATGACCGAACTATGGAGATTTTTAGACAAGGAAGTGTCGCTCACACCGATGCCCTCCGAATACAAGGACTATAAAGCCGAGATACTGTGCAAGGATTGCCACAAGGAATCCATAGTCAAGTTTCACGTTGTTGGCCTCAAGTGTCTCAACTGCGGTAGCTACAACACATGCAGGATTAAAGGCTGTCCTTGCCCTGGTGAGCCAACCTTTTATTGATTCTCACCACAGTGAAACAAAACAATTACGCCCCGGAAATAGATAACCGATCAGTACTAAATACTTTGCATACTTTTTTCTAATAATCGAATCTGAAAAATAAAAATTTGGCGATATTTTAGCAGTCAATAAATAATATACCAGCAATTAACTTCCTGTAAAATCCGGACCCTTCGATCGATCTTCATGATATGAGGCATTTTTTATCAACTCAGCCACTTTTTTTCGAACATCTCTTATGAGGCCGATAATTGGACACATTTCAGTACCACTTGAAAGTACTCTCTCCTAATTTATTCAGATTTTTTAAGCCGATGATACCGAAAATGAGATTATTTTGAAAGCTAGTGATATTTTGAAAAATTAAGATCG
Source organism: Tromatobia lineatoria (assembly GCA_949699805.1). NCBI lineage: Eukaryota > Metazoa > Arthropoda > Insecta > Hymenoptera > Ichneumonidae > Tromatobia > Tromatobia lineatoria. Next base: position 12,801,476 of record OX453044.1, read on the forward strand.
TGCAGAAAAATTGTTTCAACATGAAAGTTGTGGTTTCATGTGAACTTTTCAATGAAATTGGTTCGAATAATTTTGTCGAAACGATAACATTGCTTTTTCGCTGAAAAGATATAAAGATTATTTTTTACACAAAAAAGGACACTTTATTGGCTGAAAAATTATAGGATCTTTGCGCCTACGTATCGATAAAACAAAAAAATTGCTAGAGTGGGAACGATCATAGTTCCGAAGAAAAAAAATTTGTTCTATGTGGAAAAAATGATGTCCAGATAACACTTTGAAAAAATCTATAATGGATCAACTATTTTATTTATTTATCATTGCATAAACTGGAAGCTTTACATAAAAGCGTTGTTAATCTTTTTTTTTGTCGACAATTTTGTTTACTTCGGCACTTTGATTGCTCTCACTCTAGCAATTTTTATGTGCTATCCGTGTAAAGATTCCGTGATTTTTTTTACAAAAATTTACACATTGTTTTAAAAAAACAATCTGCATATTTTTTAGCGAAAAAGTAATATTATTGGATCGCAAAATTATTTTGAAAATTTCATTGAAAAGTTTAGATAAAACTACAACTTTTATTTTGAAACAATTTTTTTCTATGGCTTCAATTTTTCAATATATTTTTTTAATTTTGACCTTGACCGAAATACCTCACTTTTCGTAATATTCGATTTAAAAATCTAGAAAAATTAGGAGAGAGTACTTTCATGTAGTACTAAAATATGACCAATTATGCGACTAATTAAAGGGGTTTGACAAAAAAGTGCCTGAATTGACGAAAAATCCCTCATATGCAAAATATGCAAGTATCGTTTTTTGAACGATATTATCATCACTTCAACTATAAGACATTGCAAGCCATACCATATGCTTTTTATCACTTGAAATCGTTAAATCAACGTTATGCCTTTCTCTCAGTGTATGAAATACGGGATTAAAATTTGTTTCACTCATTACACTTTGAATTTGTAGAAAAATTTCGCTCAAGGTAAAACAATTCTACAGAAGCAGAACCTTGCAAATTGCTTCCTCATTGTATTTGCCTCGTACAAAGCTTCGTCTATGAGGAAGCCGAAATCGACCGACAATACTTTTTATAGCGGTAACTTTGTGAAAAACGAAAAATAATGAGAAAGCAATTAGAGTTTCTCCTTTGCGGATTTTTTAAACTCCTTTAAAAGATTAAGCCTTAAAATGGTTTTGTAAAGTTTTCGAAATCACTTCTTCAAATATATTTAAAAATTAATTGAGGAAGTATATTTTTGAATAGGTTACAAAAGTATCTTTCAAAGTACTTCGAAAAAAAAAAGTGTTTAGTTCTCTAAATGAGTTTTTATTAAATTCTGATATTTCCATCCTTTTTAATAATTGGAAATTTCATGTCACAGCAATTTTTTCTGTATAATGATTGAGAATTTTATATCGCTGCAATAAATATCAATTTTTATTCTCGCAGATCCCGATTCGCTAGATGTAGCTGCAGGTGGAAGCAGCGAGGGAGACCAGGAAGCATCGCAGGGTCAAGGTTCTGAGTAAAGAAGCGAAAGCCAAGCAAATACGAAGAAAAACGATGAAGACGACGACCTCACCAGTTTTCTTTTCACCGGAAAGCAGTGCCATCGTCGTAAAAAAGGAAAAGAGATGTTTTTGAGATGCGGAAATCTGAGAAATGCGATTGAGGCAGAGCGCCTCGATGAATTTTTCCGGCTTTGTCGGAAAATTTAGAAAAATTTGTACATTTTTTCCAAACGTTCCATTTTCCGCCACGGAAGAAAAGTCGATTGTTTTGTTTTTCGCTGAACACGGGTCGACTGCTCTATGTGTTTGTGTGTATTTTTCGAGATACTACGACTTCCCACCTTCCTGCGAGCAACACAAACTTTTTTTTTCACTTTAGGTGAAAAAAAAGCTAGAAGTAGAAAATTATAGACGATCTTTTTCTTTTCTTTTTTTTTTTGTTTTCGTCGTCGGCCGCGAATATGTACTAGTAGAAAGCGCCACGCAAACGACGATTTTCGACGATACAATTTATAACGAGAGTTTATTATCGCTTCTTAAGTTAAAGATGTTGAAACGCTTCGCTAAATAAATACTAAATTGTTCTTTTGGTGTTTAGAAAAAACAAAAACAACATTTTGACATGAAAAATGCATTACAAATAACAATCGATACGAATTGGAAAATTCGGTTGGCAAAATATGGCGATTGTTATAATCTATAATTCTTCCACAACAGCAAAAGTAAATGAGGTAATGAAAACATTTTCAAAAAAAACGGAGGATTTCAGAAGGAAAATGAAATGTTTTTGTTAGTTTGTTTTCCTTTGAGAGCCTCTATTTTGTTGAAAATAATGTTTTCTAATTCCTTTTTTAATTAGCGGTATTGGGAAATTATTATAGATTATAATAAACATAGATTTTCGCTAATTTTAATGAATATTTATATCATTTATTTTGATAAAATCATTACGCAATAAAAATCTGCAATGTTAACAAAAAGATGTTTTTAGTTTTCGAGTGATTGCAGAAAAAAAACTCATTTACAACAAAATTTCACGACAGATAATAAAAAACAAAGAAAACTACGTTTTTTTAAAATTGATTTATACATATGTATTTTTTTCAAGAAAATCTAAATTTCTGACAAGTCACTTCATATTAGAAGGTGTTTTTGTTATATGTGATTGTTTCGAAAGAATTAAACACCACAAAAAAAATGAGTTTCATGTCAAAATGTCGATAGTTGAACATATAATAGAAAAAAAATCTTCTGTCATTGATCAAATGAAAGTTTAATTTACTTAAAATTTGCATACTCCGCGACAAGAGTTGAATCTTTTTCAGGAAATCAACATCATTAAAAAAAATAACTATTTTTAAAGATAATGCAATATAATAATAACAATAATGTATGAAAAATTACATAAAAAAGCTGCAAAGTAATTTTTTATTGTTTTCTTTTATTCATATGTATTAAAACGACATCTGCGAATCTGAAGTTTTGATAATCACTTTAACACCATTTCTTAGATTGAATTATTAATAAATGTTTGACATTAATATTTATATTATTATTAGTAGAAAAAATATATGTTATGAGGATCTTTAATGACGTTGACTTCTTCAGATTTCCTTTTGTTGCAATTTACCAGAATTTTTATCAAACTTTTGGTTGCAATTAAAATATAGCTTACTTCTGATTGGGGTCAGTTTTTTTTCACGATTAGAGAGAATTTTTTACCACTTTTTACTGCATGATGCTCGAAGAATTTATCACTAAATTCAACTAAAGCGAAGCGATTTAACCTCTTTAATATTGAATCTAAATGTTCTCATTTTTAAAAAATCATTAAGTGGTCACTGATATGCCGAAAATTTAATTAGTGATTTCATGTGATGCTTCAAAAGCTCGTGTTTAAAAAATTTGCGAATTCCAGCAATGCTTTGTGAAATTCCATATACGCTGGCTAATTTTATATGAAAAGTCTTGAAATGTTGACAAATTTCGTACGACTTTGTGAATATTGACAGATTTTGTGAAATTTCTTAAGATATCGACAGATTACTAGTCTATACTAATTTTTTAAAATTTCTCTTATATAATGCGTAATTTCTTGAATATTTTTATAAAGTTCCTATAACACGGCCAAATTTTGTAAAATTCCACGTAATTGTACAGAATTTTGCAAATGCAGCTGAATTTTGTAACATTCCATATAATGTTGACCAATTTGACGTGAAATTTCTTAAGATGTTGACAAATTTCGTACATTGTAAAACATTGACAACTTTTGTGAAATTGCTTTATCATTCTCATATATAATATGAAATTTCTTCGGAATTTTCAGTAATTTCCTACAATACAGACAAATTTTGTAACAATCTTCGCAATTGCACAAAAATTTGTAAATGCAACAAGATTTAGTGACATTTCATATAATTTTAGCTAATTTGATATGAAACTTCTTCAACGTTTCTACAAATTTCCTATAATTTTCGCAAATTGAGTAACTTTTATGCAACGGCACCAGATTCTGCCAGATATTGTGACATTTAATGAAATTCCTAACGGATCTATTTGTAACTTGATCATAGAAACAAAAAAAAATCAATGTGAATATCTGTTATCAAAACAATTAACAAAAATGTCTCTTAATAAATTTGACCGAAAATCTCAACGACGTTCTGTGATCATGAAAATTCATATTTTATTGTGACTAAAAATGGTAGCGCCCAATTTACGCGCAACGTTTAACTATTAATTTTCGTGATAATTGAAGTCGCAACCAATTTATCAAATTATCGAACGAATTAACAAATTTATGCATTTATCGCTAAAAACAAAAGTAGTTCGATAAAAAAATCTCATATCGGAATAAACATTCGTTGTGCTCGAAAGTTTCGTCGAAAAGCTTTCCTCGCTTTTTTCTTTACTCAACCCGAAAGTTGCAATCTAGTTATATTTTTCTAAAAAAAAAAGAAAATACCCACACGAGATGAAAATTTCGCTTCGTAATATTTAGAGAATTTTTTTTTTTTTTTTTGCTGTCTGTCTCCGATCGTTGACGTTAAATCCTGCGATATGAATCATGTTTCGTTTCACGCTGTGCATATAAAACGTAATATTGTATTTTTTTCGTTTACTCAACACGTGAATTCGAATTGCTCAGGTAAAACGCGCGTTCAAAAAAAAAATTCCTCTTATTTTCATTCCAGTGCGAAAACACAGATCACATTCCATTTTTATTCTCCGTAGCGGTTAGAAAAAGCTCACGGATATTTTGACCTAAGCGTTATAAGTGTTAAAACTTTATCATCATTATTATTATATTATTATTATTATTATTATTATTATTATTAATATAAGAAAAAAGTAGATACTAGTAAAAATACTTTTAAATGAGGAAAGAGAGAAAAGTGTGCTTGTGAACAATTTTTGTGTCGTTTGTCACGATTTGACGAATATCGAGTGAAAAAAAGATACACGTCATGTGATTGTTTAAAATTTAAAAAAGTTAAGAAATAAAGTTGATTAAACAAAAACAAAAAGAAGGCGTGAATTGTTTATATATATATAGATTTGCGCCATCTTCTGCATTTTTTTTCTAACCCCTTACGGTTTTTTCTATTACCTAGATTTTAGTGCTAGTTTGAATAATATTGCTTCTAAAAAACTTGAGTTGCGTTTTTTTTTCAACAATACTTTTGATGATCTGTCCAAAGCAAAATAGTAGTTACATTTCACTTTTTTTAAATGAACGATGCAGTTCTATTGGTTGAAATTTGGATGGGAAAAAAGTCCATGATTGCATTTTTATAAAATCCATGGGAAAGTATTAAAAATCTACAATATAATCTACAATTCTTCTGCAAAACTGGGAGTTGAATTACGAATATTTTCGAAAATGGAAGCATTGAACATGCCTCCTAATTTTATCCATGAATTGTAATTCACTTGCGAAATTTTTAATTATGTAGATTAGAGTTGGCGACAAAATTTGACTGAAATTCTAATTTTTGGGGACATTCGTCGGAAATTCCGAATTGTCGGAAAAACTTTGCGGAAGATCGGAAATTTTGATCAAATATGGAGTTAACGTAACGCATCATCTTTATTGTAAGTCAATGGATGCCGGAAATTTCGATTTCTCCCTATATTTTCTAGAATAATTGTAATTCAACTCCCAAATTCCCAAAGTAGAATTGAGTTGTAATTCAACTTCTAATTCCATAGAGTTGCATCGTAATTCAACTTCCAACTTCATAGAATTGAATTCAACACATCATTTTGTAGGAGAATTGTAATTTAACCCATAAAATATGGGATATCATGTTGATGTTGTAATAATTTCAGCCTCAAATTGTCACAATTCGATGGAATTGTAATCACTAAGCAAATATGGGTGATTCAGGAATCAATCGGGTAATTTTTCTTGTCGTTTTTTAGTGTGCAGTGTTTTTCCGCCTTTAATGACTTTTATCATTGGTTAAATAATTGTCGAGTACTAAATTTTTTTGTGCAATCTTTATTACTGAAAAAATGTAAGTTAAATACCAATTACAAAGGCTCTTTGTACATAACGGCCGCAAATAGTGTTTTATATTATAATATATATAATATTCTATGAAATAAACCGGCTATAGTTTGTCTTCCATCTCGTTTCACTTTCGATTCTTATTTTAAATTCGCCCCAACATCTTCGTCCGTCGCAGTTTGTAGAAAAGAATAATAATAATATATAAATGGTCTATTATCTATTAGACAAAAAAAAGGATAAAAAAATGAACAGAAAAATCTGGTTACTCGCTCAGTCTACTCAACGAGTTCATCGTTTCTACAAAGCTTTGACTATTTTCTTCTTTTTATTTACGTCTTATTAGGCCTCGCAGCTTCGGAATTACTTTTCATTTGATGATTCGGCTTCAGTAGCGAAAAATATATTTTTCATCGCAACGGCAAAGCTCTCAATATTCACACACACACACAAACATCGCGGTATCTCGCTCACCGCGTGCTCCGACTAGTTTGATATCAAATTGATCGTTTTTTTTTAACTTATTTGAATGATTCCTCAAAGTTCTTTCACAAACTCCGAGGGATTCTAGTTATTTTAGAAATTTAGAGAACGCGGACGTAACGGCGTTGAACCGTTCGCACTCAGGTAACGACGAGCTGCTTTTGTCATGTCGACCTGATCCTCCGTTAAACCGCAAGCAACCATCGTCCATTGAGCCTCCAATTGTAACTGCAATAAAGAAAAAAAGCTTTAGTAAAACTTTATCCCTCGCGAAGAAGTTAATTTGGACGTGTATGAGCCAATTTTTTATGGAATCCTTCGAATATCTACACTAAATTGATTACAGAAATTTTTCTCTTACGTTATTACGCAATTGTCCTTTTTGCTGCAACCAAAATTAATTATTTGTATCTAAATGACTTTTGATTCCTAGAGATTATAAATAATTGACTTATTTTCAGGGGAATCACGACTTTTCGTATTGAAAGATTAGCCTTCCAATTACATTCATATTTAAAAAAGAAATCGCATGGATTTTAAATAATCGTAGCGTTAATGCAATTGAAAACATTGGCCTTGCTGACAGCGAGTGATTCTTTTTTTTTTTAGTCGAATCTAAATTATTGGAAAAGTCTATAACTTTTCTCACTACGGAAAGGATTTGAGTCTTTTGGATAAAGATTTTTGCTAAATCAATTAAGCGTCAATAACCAGTGTTTCAACACTTAGAAAGTATTTTTCTATGTTTTTGGTAGTGAAGTTTGTTTAAGATGTTGTTGTTTCTAAGATTCTATTGAATCTTAAAAATTTAACTTATTTAACATCATGGAATAAGCACCAAATTTAGATGAAAATGGTCGCTATGCGACTATTTCTCTAGATTTTCTTTTGCGCTAGTACAAATTAAGGGGTAACACCACTCTAGAATTTTGGAAAATCTTTTTTTTTACTTAAACTCAAACACTTGAGATTTATTAAAAGAATGCAGTTGGCCCTTTAGTAAAAAACCAATCGCAAAAATTTAATTATCGATTTTGTTCTTCAACACGGATTAATTGAAAATTGTTGCATGGGTCGGTTTGAAATTACAACAGTAACTTCACAATCACATTCTCTATGAAACTACACGGCCTTTTTTAAAAATTGGTATAAAGTTTTTTTATGAACAATAAATTACTTTTTTTTTTTGCATAAAGTCGTTTTTTCCATCATAAGTGAAGCATTTCCACAAAATTTGATTTAAGAAGAAAACTCTACGTGCTTCTATAGCCAATCGTACATAAATTATACATTTGTTTGGTTTTTTTTGCCATGTTTCCGCCATGAATTTTTTCATTTTGTTTGCGCCATTTGGTATAATGAAAAATGATAATGAAAAATATATTTTTCATACTTCAACATGTGTCAAGTATAAACCCTCTGAAAAAAAATCCTATCCCTTTTGTTACACTCCCAAAATAAATCATCAAAGTTAGGTCTTTTATTCTGCGGCTAAAATGGTGTTACCTCATCATTTTTGTCAATTTGAACGAGAAACTTTTTTAAAAACTGTGTAAATAGAGGAAATAAATAAACGACAAAAAAGAGAACTCACCTTCGGACGTTTTTGCGGCCTGATGAGCAGAGGACTGGTCAGATTACAGGGGCTGTCGAAAGCTTCAAACGTGATCGCCCGCTTGGCATTGGGCTTCCGCTGTACGGACGTTAAGTCGTGGGAATTCTGGAAAGGAGATAGACACACTAGCTACAGCCGGCAAGTAAATTCATAAAAAATTTAAAAAATCATTTTCCTCAAATTTCAGGCTTTCGCCAAAGAGACAAAAGTTGAAGAAAATATTTGAAGAAAAGTGTAAAGTGTTTTTTATCCTTGCTTTTCACTCTCATTTGGTGCAAAATGAATCGTCGAAAAGACGACAAAAAAAAAGAAACCAAGAATATTTATTCAAAAGAAATTGGGTTTTCGATTTAATCGATGTAAGTGCGGATTATTTTTTCTGCGCTGACTAGGGATAACAAAAAATTGTGCGAGAGCCTCTGCATTTCGTATTTGGTTTACCGACCGAGTCGTTATATTTTCAGCAGTGCACGCGGCGAGTATCTTTGGGTTTTTCTTTTTTTTTTTCTTTTTTTCCATTTTTTTTTTCTTTTTCTTTTTCAGCTCATAATTAAGCTCGAAGTTGGAAGTGGGTCGAGGAGCTTTGGCGCGGGAATTGGAAGGTACTTTGGTACGCTAGGCCAGGCCTTTTACACTTATCAAAAACAATAATAATAATATTAATAAAAAAATTTCAAAAAATAAGACGTGGGATGATTCGGTGTCAATAAAAAAAAAGAAAACGTCCCCGCGAAACCACGTAACGAAACAAAACAAACACATAAATACTATGAAACATCTTAACTTTTTTCTCGTAGAAAAAAAAAAAAATTTCTCGCTTTTTTTAAATTCGCGTGTTGTACGAGTGATCAATAAATTAGGTACGATTAATATTGGTGATCTGTTATTAAACAAACAAACAAGCGTCTTGGACACTAATTAAGTTAGTTAAATTAAGGCATTAATATCGAGATGAAAAATCTCTCGATAATTAGATTTTTAAATTAATATTTCAATAAATTAATTTGTCGTGTATTTTTTAAATCCATTTACAAATAATTAACAGGGGACGACAGGGTGGATGAGGATAAAGTAATAATAATAATAATAATAATATTAAATAAGGTTCGTTAGAATGAGTTAATATATTTAGTATGTATTTATAAATAGATACTGGGATGAGTCGCGTTTTTTTTCTTCCTATTTATGAAATTTGTAGCTTCTCAAAGACGATTAATTTCACTGAATTAATCGATTGAGTTGTCGAAGGCGCGCAGCGTCGATCGAGAAGTAAATTCTTTTATTTCTCGATAGTGCGAAAAAAAAAAGAATTATAAGTACGATGATTACGAAGGAATAGAATGAAGATAATTAGAGAATAGTTTTGTTAAAAAGAGAGAGAGAGAGAGAGAGAGAGATAAGATTAGAAAATGGCCGGCTAGCGTGTCTACAGGCGATAGGAGCGTGAATAAAACCAGGATAGGGCAGGTTGCGATTGACTTTGGGATTGTTGAGTTGTTTGACTTTGGGACTCTACCTTCAACGGGCTCGCGCCCCCCGTCGTCAGAAAACTATCTTCCAGCGCCATCGAAGCCGGCGAAAATAGCACCGAGGTGTCCAGACTCTTACTCTGAAAAAAGAAAAAAAAATATATGAAATGCCTTTCGAGTTTCCAATGGTTTATTTGTTGGGGAAATTGGACGATTGATTTTTGCAAAAATATTGGAAGGCCATTTTTGGATCGCAGAATTATACTTTATGGCTATACAATAATTTTTGTGAAACAAAACACGAAGTTTAGCATACGTAACAAATTATGTGTTTTTAGATAATAAAACGAAATGGATTTGTCCGAGAAGAATCATGTATTAGGACATAAATGTTCTCAAGACAAAATTTTAAATCAGAAATAGACAAAATATAAAATATTTGTGTACTTTTTTAATTAAATTTTTTAAAAATTTGACGGAAAAATTTATGGGATTTCGCAAAATTAGGCGAAACTCGAGGAAATATCGTAACAATTTTTGTAAACCGGTAAAACTCGAAAAAAAATATTGCGAAAACTACATTTCTCATAAGCTCGATTGAGTTGAAAAACGGATAGAAATCGGAAGATAATCAACTTCCGTGTAATTTCTTGAATTTCAATTTCAATTCCGTAAAGTTCCATGATGTTTTCTCTAACAAAATGCAACTCGACGTCTGGAGGACCCAGAACCGGAAAAATCCCCGAAACCCAAAAAGCTAAGAAGAACATAGTCTTACCGGTGTCTCAACGGCGAAGCTCATATCCGAGCTATCATGAGAATTAGCCCAAGCCTGGCAGAGTGCTTTCCTGGCCCTTTTGCCGCCAGGAGCGCTGTTTTCCTTGCCGCGTCTTCTGCCGGTGCCGTATCCCGAGTCCTGGAGAATGCTGCTGTTTCCGGCGAGACTTTCTCTGTCGGTTTCCTGTTTTATGATTTCCGTGAGAGCATCGAGTCTGCTGGGTGTCGCGGGCAGTTGAGTCGTCGCGCCGCTTCGACGTTCGAGCTCGGCGAGGGCGTTTTTGAAGGGCGTCGGCGTTCTCGGCGTATTTCCGTCGTTCTGATTTCTCCTCAATCCCGAAGGTTGAGGCGTCGTCAAAGGACCAGGGCTGCCCTTAGGCGTGCTAGCCCTTGGCCAGGAAGTCTCGGGACTGAGGCTATTTAAGAATTGCGACGGACTGAACGGCAATTGTTTTATCGGCGTCGACGGTGCGGTCGAATTTTCCGGCTGCTGTTGATGCTGTTGTTGATTAACCGCCTGTTGCAACGACTGTTGATGACTGTGATGACCCAAAAGATACTCCGATTGATTGCCGCTGTCGTCTGGAGTTTCCGTTCGCGCTGCGAGCGTTACGACCTGGTGAATTCCGCCTCGTCGACGACGCAATATCGGCGGTGGACTAGACTTTTCGCGCTCGTCGTCGTCAACCTCCTCGAGATCCGGCATCGGTAACAAACGGATGTCCGAACTTCCGGAACCGCTCGCTTCGGTGCCCAGACCCAGATTAAAGTATCTGTTATTATGGGAAACGAAAAGGTTGTTAATTGATGTAGATTTGTAGTTTTTGTTTCCTTGTGGAAGAAACTTTTATGCTGTTATTATGGAAAATAAAAAGGTTGTTAGTTGATAGAGATTTGTAGTTTTTGCTTCCCTATAGAGAAAACTTTTATGTCAGGCCACTTAAAATGTCCAAAACGTCGATAAAACTGGTCTAACAAGAATTTTCCTATATATGTATTACAGTATGGAAAAAAATCTACTTGCAATTTAATGTACAAATACTGCAAGTTTTTATACGTAATCTGATATACTAAATTTACGATACAAGTGCTGACGGAATTTACTATACAAGTTGATGTCAAAATTCATATTTGGTAAAGAAATTTTTATAATTTGATCAAATTCTACTGTAAAAGAACGTTAATTTTTTCAATTTTGCTTTAATCTCATTGCAAAAGTACCTTGTTTTATATCACAATTGTACATTATATTTAATTGACGAATTTGAGCATAGAAAGTTTCGGTCTTTCTTGACTGTGTAAGATATGTAAAAAAAAATGCCACAAATGGCAAGTCTACGTTGACAATTCAATTTTAATAATGAATACCCATGTACGAAGCAATCGGCGCCAGAATTTTCTTTGTAACATCGTTTTTTATGTACAGTAGAGTGTAGAGATAGATATTAATTCGATCAAAAATACGTACAATGGGGATACGCCGGGTTTGGACCTTTCGTCGATGGTTCGTCTCGGCGGTGATTCCAACTGACTCGATTCATTGTTGGAACGATCGCTGCTTATTTGGAGTATATTCTGATAGCTGTTGGTGTGATGGTGTTGTTGTTGCTGCTGCTGTTGCGAATGATTGTGATGGTGATGATGATGATACTGCTGATTCTGCGGCGGCTGCTCCCAGACCCTCGTCCAGTCCAGCTGGTCGATCTCCATGCTCTGCGAACTCAGGCCTACGCCACTATCCTCGCGTTTTATCGCGATCTTCGACGACGTCGACATGGGGCCAAGGTGACCCTGGTTCGAACTATCGTCGAGCGTATCTTTCTTCACCATCGACGATGAATCCGTTGCTTTTCTTCGTCCTCGACCTGTGGAGACAATCATACTTGTTTATTTTCTGTTGCTGCAGATAAGGATAAAAGTTATGATAATGAGATTAATCATCCAAAAATTGGACATTGTCGGTAGAATAAGACCATATTCTGCAAATACTTCATTTTGCAGAAATGGTCCATATTTTAAAAATGATCCGTACTTTGGAAATGGTATATATTTAGAAAATTTTTTATATTTAAAAAATGACCCATATTTTTAAATAAGTTATATTTTTGAAAATGATCCAATTTTTGAAAATGATCCAATTTTTGAAAATGATCCAACTTTTGAAAATGATCCATATTTTTTAAATGTTCCAGACTTTGAAAAGCATCCGATTTTAGAAAATGTTTCATATTTGGAGAATGATTCATACTTTTAAAATGGTCTGTATTTTGAAAATGGTCTATATTTTTAAATGATCCAAATTCCGAAATGATCCAATTTTTGAAAATGTTCCAGACTTTGAGAAGGATCCATTTTTTTTTAATGTTCCATATTTTGAGAATGATTCATACTTTGAAAATGGTCCATATTTTGAAAATGGTCTATATTTTGAAAATGGTTCATATTTTAGAAATGGTTCATATTTCGGAAATTGTGAGGATCCTTAAATGCGTTATACTACAAATGGTAAAAATTTAAGTAAATAATAGATTTGCTATAAATTTCGGAAAGGCATTTTCAGCGAATGAAAAATACTGACCTCTCGTTCCGGTGGGTCGTCCTTCTTCCGCCTCGTACTTTCGTCGCATAGTGCTGTTCCAATGATTTTTAATGGCATTGTCGGTCCTGCCGGGCAAAAGTTTAGCGATTTTTGCCCACTGATTGCCAACACGTCGATGGGCCTCGACGATTATTCGATCCTCGGCCTCGGTCCACGCAGTCTTTTTTATTCCCGGATTGAGATGATTGTGCCATCGCTCTCGGCACTGCTTGCCGATACGTCCCTTAAGGTGTCTCGCTATCAGAGCCCACTTTTTCGGACCGTATCGCTCCACCAATTCCACGACTTTCTCGTCTTCCTGCAATCGTCAGAAAAACCATTCGAGGGTCAAGTACGTTCATGGAATATTAAGCAACGCAAGCCGCTGCAAACTTCCTGAAGAGAACCGTTTAAATTTGCAACTTCAATGACGTCGAATAAAAATAGAACTATGCAAAAAAATCGCCACTGCGTCGAAGATTCGTACTAGAGATGAACGACGAACACAATGGCGCAGATAAATTATCATTAGCTACAAATTATCTACGCTAATTCCCTGATTAATAATGAGATTACAACTGTCTTCAGAGAAATCGTCGCGAATCGAGAGCAAGTAAGATAAAAAAACTGAAGGAGCTTCAATTGCATCGAATTAAAGAAGTAAATTAAAGATAAATAACGAGCGGTCCATAAAGAGCAGCGGCCAACTTCCTGGAGAAGATGCGGTCAAAATGCCAACTCGACTTGTCAGAGGCTGCCGAGTTTCGCTAATGAATTCCCCGGATGATCGGGAGAACTCGAGTGAGAGAGCTCAGTGAGCAAAGATCGTCGTGTTTGAGCCGATGTTGCATTGGCTCGTTTTGCGAGCGTGAGAAAAACACGGGGATAGCGGTGTTCGTGTGGCAGCGGTGAGGTTCGGGGGCTGTTAAGGACCACCGCGACGGAGTCGACCAAGACAGCCAACAAGGAAAAGGAAGAGAAGGAAGCGAGTCCGAGTGAGCGACTGAGGGGTGTGGGATGCAATTTCGTGGAACCTCCTTCCCGCCTTCTCTTCTCGACATAACCTCCCAACGGGTAAGCCCAGCAATGCTCATTCCCTTTTCGAACTCCTGTCGCACTTTTTCCTTTTTCTCTTGTTGATGTGTTGTTGTCAGACTTCAAAGTACTCTTTAGGAGCTACAATTTTCAATCGGTATAAGCTACAATTTGGTTACGTATTTCATCGGTCTTTGATTTCTTTCAAATTCAAAGCTTAATCACATTTTAATCTGAGTTTAGGCAGTTTTACCGAAGCTTAATCACATTTTCATCGAACTTTAAAAAGTTTTAGCAAAGTTTTATCACATTTCAATGGGACTTTAGGCAGTTTTCGCAAATCTTAAATATAGTTTCATCAAACTTTGAATAAAAGCGCGAAAATTAAGTACAGTTTGAGGAAAATTTGAATAAGTATCCCGCAAATCGTAAGTTGATTTACGGTTACAAACTTGAAATAAAATGTAAGCAAAGCTTGGGTCATGTTTAATCAGACTTTCAGTAGAGTTTGGTCCTTAATCAAATTTGAATGCAGTTTCGTGGAATCTCCTTCCACGGGTAACCCAGCAATGCCATTCCCTTTTCGAACTTTGGTCGCACTTTTTCCCTTTTCAGTTACATATTTCATCGAACTGTAATTTCTTTCGAGGTTAAGTGTAGTTTGATTGCACTCCAGGTACAGTTTTAGCAAAGCTTAATCGCTTTTTAATCGAACTTTAAGAAATTTTTGCGAGTTTTTAATGTACTTTTATTACGCTGTTTATGCAAGTTTGGTTCAAGTACTCAAGTACAGTTTAAGGAAAAACGGAATTTAATTTATGGAAGTTTGACTACAAATGAAAGATAATTTGAGTAACAATTGTGGAAAAACTGGGTCAAATTTAAGAAAAATCTAAGTGAAGTTTATGAAAAATTTGATTAATATTTAAGCAATATCCCAACTTGGATTTGAGAAAACTTTGCGTGAATTTTGTTATTAATAGAATTTGGAAAAAATATGAAATCACTTTAAGTTAATCAAATACATGGGCCTCCACAAGTTTTTAGTCGATGATTGAAATATTTTGGAATTAAAAATAAGACGCGCACCGGAAAGATACAATCAAAAGGTGACGGTTCAAAAATGTCCCGCATTTTTAAAAGGCCAACCGAGTGTTATTCGTGTTGATGCAGAATGGGACGGAAAAAATGTTTCTCGTATACATTGGTGATATAAACAAAAATAGAATATTAATCAATTTCGGCCAACCCAAATTTCCAGTAGTATTTTTTTTTAACCAGGCATAACTTCATTACTTTCAATAATTATTATATATTAGTGACATAATTATGAAATTAACATAAATTTTCAGTCGATAACTAAAAAAAAAATAATTCTAATATTTTAGAATTAAAAAAAACAGATGCAAGCAGGAAGATAAATTCAAAAGGTGTTGGTTAAAAAATGTCCCCGATTTTTAAAAAGCCAACCAAATGTGATTACAAAATAAACTAATGACAAAAATAGGTCACTACAAATTTACAGTAATATTTTTCAAAACCACATATAAAAACTTCGTTAATTTGAATGATTATTATATGTCAATTACATAATTATGGAATGTACACAAACTTTCAGTCAAAGTTGGAAAAGGAATGATTATAATATTTTGGAATTGAGAAAATAAATGCGAGCAGGAAGATAAATTGAAGAGATGGCAGTTGAAAAATGTGCCGCATTTTTAAAAGGCCAATCGAGCGTTATTCGTGGTTGTGCAGAATGGGATCGGACAAATGTTGCTCGGAAACGTTGGCGATACAGAGAAGAGACAGACTCTACGTTGGGGTATGCAATAAGAAAGCTTGAGTCTCGAGTTCGCTTGGGTCTCTCTCGGGCCGCGAAGAAACGAGAGGTGGATGCTGCTGCTGGACGCTCGGCGCGCAATGCCAATGCACTCGGCAACAGCCAAGGGCAAGCCGCGAGCCGTCCAGGCGCCGAACCGCAGGCAAGTTTGTATTCCCCATGGGAATACAAACTTCTTTCCTGTAGACACACTGCGCCTGTGGACTCCCCGTGTGCACGCGGGAATCACGTTGTTTATTCTCCCTCCTCCGTCACCTCGGCTTCGCACATAGATCACCTCCCACAACTCTGTGAGCTTATCTTTGTTTACATGTCTTCGAAAAAAAGTGAGTTCTACTGACTAAATTTTATCTATTTTTCATTGTGATTAGCGCAGAAAAAAAGTGTTCAACTTTTTACAAGATACGAATGTGTGAAATGCATTTCCAAAATAGCCTCAATTTTGTGGAATCCTTTAGTGAACATTTTTTTTTTTTTTTTGAGGAATAAACATATAAGAGCGTAAAATATATTGTTTTCGAGTGTACTCCATATTTACTCGAAATTTACTCGGGTTTTGAACTTGGTTAAACCGATAGAAACTTTAATCAAGGATTAGTTGAACTTAGATTTATGTTTGTTAAATTTTTTTTTTTTTTCATTTTTTGTCATGTAAATACAATTTAACGTGAAGTAAGAATAAATATTAAAAACAAAGAGAAAATAATAACTAATAAAATAAAGAAAAATTGTCATTGTCGACAGTATATTTTTCTGTTATCCTTTATTTTGTTGATTCTGGTTTCATTCTCATTTTTTCGTGCATTTTGTTTCGTGGTCCTTGTTCTCATTTTCATCGCTTCTTTAGGGTCTCTGCTCACATTTATTCTTTCTTATTTTTCTTGTTTAATGTTCTGTTATTTATTCTGATTTTCCTTGTCTCTATTAACATTGATTGAGAAAATAAAAATTGTCAACGCTTAATTATTCGTTGATTCTTTACTTTGTTTATTTTTATTTACTTATTCTTTTTTTAATGTAAGTTTTCATTTCGTGGTCCTTGTGCTTGTTTAGAGCATCGCTCTTTAGGCCTCTGTTTACTTTTATTCTTTTTGTTTTTATTGTTCAATGTTTTATTCTTTATTACGATTTTATTTGTCGCTATTATTGATTGAGAAAATCAGAATTTTCAACACCTAATTCTTCTTTCATTCTTTGTTTTGTTTATTTTTTATATTTATTTATTCGTTTCATCACGAGTTTTCTTTTCGTGGTCCTTGTGCTTATTTGCATCGCTCTTTAGGACTCTGTTCACATTTATTCTTTTTGTTTTCATTGTCGAATGTTTTATTCTTTATTACGATTTTATTTGTCGCTATTATCGATTGAGAAAATCAGAATTTTCAACACCTAATTCTTCTTTCATTCTTTGTTTTGTTTATTTTTTATATTTATTTATTCGTTTCATCACGAGTTTTCATTTCGTGGTCCTTGTGCTCGTTTGCATCGCTGTTTAGGCCACGGTTCACATTTATTCTTTTTGTTTTTATTGTTCAATGTTTTATTCTTTATTACGATTTTTCTTGTCGCTATTATCGATTGATAAAATCAACATTTTCAACAGCTAATTCTCCTTTCATTGTTTGTTTTGTTTATTTTTTATATGTATTTATTCGTTTTATCACGAGTTTTCTTTTCGTGGTCCTTGTGCTCGTTTGCAACGCTCTTTAGGCCTCTGCTCACGTCGTCTGAGGCTCGACCTGCTGAATATCCTCCCACGGCATAGGCCGAAGCAAGGAGATCAGGGAGTCCTCTTTCCCGCGCAGCATTCCTCGCAGCATTGGCGCCCGTTACCTGCGACTGTGGGACTATGCATTCGGAGGGGGCCAGCCACGCCGGTCAGCCGCGTTCGAACGACGAAAACAAAGATCCCAGCCAATCGGAGTGGGAGGCGAAAAGAAAAAAAAGGATTTTCTCTGCGGTGCAATCTGAGTGTGCGAGTAGACGTGTCTGGGATGCACCTCGCAAAATTACCGATGCACAACGCGTATCACTCAACCTTATCTATCCGCTTTTAAATTCTCGAATCTTAAATAAAACTGAATTATTTAAAAATAGAAATTCCGTGTTCAATATTCCAAAATTAACTTTTGAAATATTATTGTAAGCCCAAAAAAAAATTTAAAATAATTATAATTTGAAAGAATTGTAAAAAAATAATTGCAAAATCCGTTACGAAAATTCATTTTTAACTTCGTGGTGAAATAAAAATGGGAGACTTTAAAAAATTTACAAAAATGAACAAAATTTTGATCACATTGAATTTTGTGTATCAGATATTCTCAAGTAATTTTAAATTATTCTTAATTCATTTTATCTAAAAAAAAATTTTTAAACTCATGGCCACATTTATTTATACTCCTCGATATTCAACTTTTCTATCATAATTTTTTCTCTGCATTGAAACAAGCAAATGTTAAACGTTAAAAAATTCCCAAAATTAGCTATTTCGTAATGTTTAATATTTTTTTCGAAAAATTATGTAATTTTGAAAATATTTAACTAAAATTATAAACCGCAAAAAAATGTCTTATCTCTACTAGCTTTATCGAAATAAATTAGTTTAATTAATGAATTATATATCAGACACCTTAAATAGATAAAAATGTCCACCTCGATGTATTTATGGTCGACGTAATCCAATTTCCGATATGATAAATGTATTAATTTGAACAAATGAAGGCCAATTTGTGAGCAACAAATCTGAATAAAGTGACTATGTCTTCCAACCGGAAAGAATTGATGTAGTCGTAGAGATAAAGAGGCGAAGGAGATGGTAATTCACGTTCGCTGGGAGTAGAGACGAAACGAAAAAAAAACGAAACACGTGAGCCGCTCGGTTAGTCGGAAAATTTCAAACGAAACGAGTTTTGGCGAAGGCTGGGCGGCCACGTTGGTAGACCTTATTACGATAGGGGGACGGACTTTGGACGGAAAGGGACAAGAGAAGCGAGAAAAAGAGGCACGGAGTTCGGATCCCGCGGCCTTAACTCCGCGTAGAGTCCCGTTCGTCTGCCTCATGAAGGGTGAAGGTCCTTAAAGGTCCGTTTTATTGACATTCTACTAAAAAAAAAAAAGCTTTGCCTCAACCGACTAACTTTAAAATGCCAAAAATATGAAAGGTTACGTGAGACTTTTTTTTCCTATCGAAGAACTCTTTGTCTGCTCGATTATCGCGATAGGAAATTTTTTATATGCTTTTTAGTTCTTACAATGATTTATTGTTTGGTAATTTCGTTGGTGTCAAATTTATCAAATTTTACTATGATTATATTTTTATAATAATGTCCGATTCATTTGCTTCATGAAGGCCAACTTTGAAATACCAAAAATATAAAAGGTTGTCGGAGACTTTTTTTTTAACGAAAAATCATTTCTAGCTGAAAACTTTGTGTGTTCGATTATCTCGATAGGAAATTTTTTTATATGCTTTCCAGTTTTTTCAATGGTTTATTAATTGGTACGTTTGTTGTTGTCAAGTGTATCAAATTTTACTACGATCATATTTTTAAGATAATTGTAAAACATAAGGAGAAAAACAGTTCTTTACTCTCAGCGGGAGTAATAAAAACTTCACTGCACATGCGTACTAATAGTTGTTTAATTTTTCCTTTCATTTCGTGGAGGACAATGTAACTATTTTGAGGATAAATCAGAAAAAAATTAACGTATGCTACGCGAGAAAGCGCGATTTTCACCTGGTGTTATTACTTTGAAATTCGCTGTCGGTAAAAATTAAGCACTTCCCTTCTATGGGGCAGAATATTTTATTACAATTGTCCATTTACAAACAAACATTCTTATGTATTTTTTTTCCAAGCAATAAATTATTGAAAAAAAAAAAAAAAAAAATTCTCAAGTGACGAAAAATTTGCGTTTAAATTGTGAAAGCTTAGGTTTAAGATTCTCACCTCTTTGGTCCATGGCCCTTTGACCAATTCCGGATTGACGACTTTGGCCCATCGTTGCTGACACTGAACGTCGCTCCGATCAGGAAAATGCGCTGCGACTGCGTCCCATCTAAGCCCATGTCCCAATTGCTCAGCGTTACTGACCAGCTGCTTCAGCAACGAGTCCTTCATAGACAAATCAAACAATTAAAATATTGTTTAAATCATAAGTAAAGTAGACTGAAGACAGAGTCTTCATAAATTCGATCTTCAGATCAAACTTAAGACCGAATTTATCCCATAATCTCAATCTCAAGTGTAATCTCAAGTGTAATCTCAAGATCGAACATACGACTCAAAATTTGACCCTAATATAAATGAGACACAAAACGAACATTACCATCCGTGCGAAAAAATATTTTTTCCTCACATTTTAAAAATCATTTTCCATCAAAACGCTGTAATTTTTTATTTTTAACAATATTGCTAGTTCCATGGACGTCATTATTTTTCACAACGTAGCCTAAATTCAATTTTCCATAAAAATCTTTGTAATTTTTCGTTTATCTATAATTATATCTGCAAATTACATGAATAATAATTAAAATTTGAGAAAAAGGAATTGATAAAATGGAATAAGTGGTAAAATATAATTAAAGTGTCGCAAATGAGAAAAAATTTCAATCAGGAAATTTATAAACTTATTGATGATCTTTTTTTATATTCTATAAAATCACTTTCCCATAAAGTTTTGGTCATTTTTCATTCCTTTGTAACATAATTCATAGGTCAAATTGCGAGAAAGATAATTGTAAAAAGGGCAAATTTTTATGGCTTCAGTTTCCCCCTTCGTATGTCAAAGCTGTCTCTCGATATAGCTTATGTGATATAGACAGTGTTAGCTCGCGTTATATTCGTAATAAAGTCGGGGACGCGCCACGTGGGATCGAGGTCTGACTACTTTCCCATGGGAAACCGTATACCTATGTGCGGTCGTCGTACAACGCGGCTCATCCCCATCTGTCGAGGATTGCGCGCTCAGAAACAACCCTTTGCGCACCCCTGTCCCCCTTGTGCCCCAGTCTCGTCTTCGTACCCTCGTTACATAGACTGGACCGCGAAATGGGGTGTTCACTACCCCTCGGACTACTATTTTCCATTTCGAGTCGTCACTCGGCGAATCTATGGTGTATGCTGCTATATACATACGCACCTTATTTTCAGAAGTGACTTCGGCCAGTGTAACAATTTAAAAAAAAATAACAATAGTAAACTTGTTCGATATTCATATCTCCAATTTTTTTTCATTTTTTGTGAATTATATTAATAACTTATTTTATGCATTTATATTTTGTCGGTAGTTATGAAATTTTTTTTGTTGCGAATTATTAATATAATCGGTTCAAAAAATTGTAAATATGAATATCGAGAAAAATTTTTTTTATTTTTTTTTGTCGATAATCACAATGATAAATATATTATGGTAATACACTGAGAAAAAAATCGTTAGGAATCGAAGGAAATATTTAATTGATCAGAGCGACTGGTGACAGAATAAATAAATGTTGCAATTATCATTGCCAAATATTTTGTCTGATCGACAAAACATGCTTTTCGCCGCTCGCAAACGCACGTTTTGTTGGTTTTGAAGATTTTATTTCCAGGGTAATCTATTTATGATTGTGATTGAGATTTTAGAAATTCTCAATTTTTATTTAGAAAATATAAATAAAATAATTTTTAGGAAATGGCTTCAATGAATTAAAAAAAAGTAGAAAGTAAAAGTTGGAGGTATTTAAAAATTATTTGTATTATGGAGCGAAAATGCAAAATGCATAGTTGAGATGATGTATTTTTCTGATATTTTGTGATTACATTAATACATTTTTATAACTTTCACTCGGAACTAAATTTTTGAAATTTTTTAGCAGACAGTAAACATAACATAAAAGTTCATTTTATTCAGTGTATACTAATTGAAACAAATTTATCAATTGAATCAGTCAATACGGAGAGTATTTGATATTTTTCTCACCTCCTCTTTGGTCCATCGACCCTTATTTATGTGTTTTCCCTGAGGCTGATTGGTCCTCGTTCTCGAGGCGTTCCCGTTAGCGACAGCATTTTGCGACGACAAATTAACTGTCTGGTAAATTGCCGATTTCGAGTACTCGCCCTCGGAATCTTCGGCACTGCTCGAGTCGTACCCCGATCTCGATCTGTAATTTTTAAAAAAAGAAAGGTCAATTATTAAATTGCTATTCTTTCCAAAAAAAATCGCACAAAATACCCAAAATATCGTTGATATACAAAATATGTTTTTATGGAAGTTTCACTTTTCAAATATAACAGTTTTCTTACTCATTTTCAAAAATTGTTCAATTGAGAAAATATACAGTTTACACATATTGGAATACTTTTTAAAGAATCGTAAAATTACGATATATTTGAATATCATTTTTTTCACTTGCACTTCAGTATAATCTAAAGTATATCGGAAATATCTGTGATATATCTGAAATATGATAGTTTATTATTCGATTTTCTCATTCATTTATTAAATGAGAAAACATACAGTTTACATATATTGATAAATTCTCTGTCAAATCGTACAATTTTCGTATATTTTCATGTCCAGTTTTTTGTCTGCATATAAAATTTTTCTAGCTCATTTTCAAAGTAGGCAAGATTTTTTTTCATAGTTGTTGACATTTTTACTAAAAAAAATAATTCTCAAAATATAAAAAAGCTAAAAAACTATACGAACCAAAATCCTGGCTATTTTAGATATGAGTTGGAAAATTTCGATATTGACCGAAGTATTTTTCAGAATTTTTTCAGATTTTTAAGTTATGGCGTTTGATATGTCACTTCAAAAATATATTTAAAAAAAAATTGCCATAGAAAAGAAAAAAAAAGAGATATAGTGCTCATGTAAAAATGTTCGATTGGAACAAAATCGTAGAATTACAGATTTGCAACCTGAGCAAAATAGTATCAAATTGCGCGACACCCACAAATGCTTAATATCGCTGGCTAAGCACAATTGTGTACACGAACGCGGTTTGTATAAGCAGTAAAGTACCAAGTATAAACACGCCGCGCGTACGAATGCTAAAAAGTGCTGCAATCGTACGAAAGGGTAAATAATAATAAGCGAGCGCGAGCAGCTCGGAGCACGTGGTCGTACGGTGCGCCAGTACTGACCACATTACGTCAGAGTACTTAACTCTCCTTAAGCCCACGTAACAAACGGTTTCATTGACCGCGCCACGACGTCTTAATGCTGCACACACTTAATATTTATGATATTTTTATTCGCGTGAATCGGTGCTACGAGGCTGAGAGGCTAACATATTTTCTTGCAGGTTCGCAATTAAATTTTCTAAAAGAAAATGAATGAAATGGCTGTATATATTATTTATTGATAAATAATAAATAATATTTTAACGCCATTTGTTTTGAGTTTCTTCTTTAAACTTGAAGCGTAAAATATAATTTCATAAAATATTTTCATTTAACGAATTAAAATGTGAAAAAATAAAGTATTGATGATACTCAGGGAATAACTTTTGGATAATGGTAATTCTAAAAAATAATTCATGGAGCAGTGGAACGTAATATTGTTGGACAAATTCCGAGAAAATTTAATTTGGGATTTGAGAATTCCTTTTTTGGGTATATTTTGAGGATGATTTTATCTCATATGAGAATTTTCTGAGAAAACGTATCTGATTTCCACAGCTATTCAAACATAAAAAAGGTATAATTTATGAAATCCTTCAACAGTTAAAGTAGATATTTGGTAGATCAGAATTTATTCTAAAACATGTATCTAAATGTTTATTGAAAAATCGTACGCAATAAAGTTCGACTATTTAAAGGTTAAATTAAAAAATAAACGCATTGACATAAAATTATCTTAATCTTGAAACAAGTATAAAATTCTTGTAGTAAATTATAAGCACAGAATTTTGACAATTTATTATGTGAGAAAGCATAATAAAAGAATATAAATTTGCTGGATAGGAATAGAGAAATTAATTTATCTGTTAAGACACCCACAACTTTTAAACCATTTAGCAAAAAATAGTGAGATTTTTTTTTCACTTTTTTTTTCACAATTTAAAAGATCATTATAGTCTTTTTTGAAGATATAGTTATCATCTTATCGTGATGAAAAAATGCAACAATCAATTTATCCCACTTTCCATTTACAATTTAAAAAAGGAGTATTTCTTTTACAACCTTTTATCAAATTATAAAAACATACAAATAATGTATTCCTATCTCAGCCCTCACTTTCAGTTCTTTCGTTATAAGTCAACAAAAAAGTAGATTACCAAAAAGAAAAAAGAAATTATTTTTAATGCTCATTAACTTATATTTTGTGAACCTTTTTTTAGAACTAAAAAAAAAGAACATTTTCTTACGATAAATCAAGGTCAATATTTTTAAATAAAAATTCCTTTGTCAGGAAAAAAAAAAGAAAATGCATTCATTCTGGATTCTGTCCTTAGTTGGAGTTCTTTCAGGATATCTCCAGATTCTCTTATGCCCTCTTTCGTGCCTTCATTTTTCTTTTTCTTTTTCTTCTTCTTCGTTCACGGGGTCGATTGGCTTCTCGGCCCTAAAACCCCGGATATATAACAACCGCATCCTGTTGCGGTAGCACCACCGGCTTCTGCCTCCATCCCCTCCGTCTACTCTTCTTGGCGCTCAGCCACAAGTGTTTCGCCTCAAGTTTAATTAATTTCCTGTCTCGCGACAGGACTTACACTGTCCACATTATGCGTGTCCTACGACTTACTTTCTCTCTCTCTTTCTGTTTTTCTTTCTTTTTACGTGGCCTTTCCGACCTCTTCTTTCCCAGGGACTTCCTACTCGTCTTCTTCCTCACTTTTATCACCACTTCCGCCAATTTCTTGGTTTTCTCGTCCTTTCACTCATCCTTCACGCATGTGGTTTCAGAAAATTTCTTTTTTTTTACACGCACGCCAATTTCTTTACTCTCGATATTACTATCATTGTTATTATTGTTATTATTCTTGCAAATTAAAATTTATTGGGTTATTTGCTTTTGTGTTTGTTTAGTTACTTTTTCCCGA
The DNA here is from genome assembly GCA_949699805.1 of Tromatobia lineatoria. NCBI lineage: Eukaryota > Metazoa > Arthropoda > Insecta > Hymenoptera > Ichneumonidae > Tromatobia > Tromatobia lineatoria. The sequence continues at coordinate 12,826,353 of OX453044.1, forward strand.
TTCCGTTCGTTTATAATCAAGCTTATCATCGATTATTTTATTTTAGTTACGTTCAGCATAAATTAATGATTTTAATAAGATCAGAAATGTGTGAATGTATTTTTTTTTACCTGCACGCAAATTTCTTCACTCTCGATACAATTATTATTCTTGAGGATTTTAATTTTTTGTTTTATATATTTTTATGTTTCTTTTTAGTCACATTTGGGATAAACCAATTATTTTAACCGGATCAGGAATTTGTAAATGGTGTGATTTCATTAATTTTTTTACTGTCTTGGCAGGCAATGGTATGTATCATAACTAAAGTCATATTTATACTTTGTGGCTGAAGAAAATATTACATAGTACACTTTTAGTAGAATATTCATTTAAGATTATAAATAAAATACGACAAATTCAATAGTTAGACATTAAAAATCTGTGCATTCAGATATAATTTGAGTAAAAAAAATGTTGGTAAGTTAATTTTCAGGGTAATATATATGCAATGTATGTTCAATGCATTTTTAGTTTATTTTTAACAAACATTTTGGAATTACAAATTTATAAAATTAGGTAACAATTCAATACATTAGATTAGATTGGCCAAATTTTATTTAATATATATAATACGTAATATTTATAACTTTTATTATTTCCCATTTCTATTAAAAAATCTTAATTTCTGAATTCGTCGATGAACTCTTTTTTTGCTTTTTTTTTATCAGGTAACAGTTCAATACCAACGATTAGTTTCCTCAAATTTTAATATATCTATTATAAAATCTTAATTTGTGAATTTTCTGATGAACTTTTTTTTTGCTATTTTTTGAGCAATCTGAAAGTCTAAGTGTATTTTTTTTTCGCAACGTTGTATTGGTGAGAATAAGAACAAGTGATATACAACCGGCTCGACGAGCCTGAAGAGCGATAGACCCTTGGGAGTCGCAGTCGCTTCCGAGAAATCTTTGACGGTTGCATCGATATCACCGAGAGGCTGATTGTCAACGGCGGCGAACTCGAAGCGCAGAAGAGAAGCCTCGATGCTAACCGCTCGGCATTCCACGTTCGAATCACAGTCTTTAGAGAGGCTGTGACGCAACGACGTGGATCACAGTAATAAACCGCTCAACGATCTGGTTACGCGGAGCTTCACGTAACTGAATCTCGCTGACGTCGATCCAATTGGCGTCGACAGGTCGTGAGCATCTCAATGTACCTGAATTTGCAATAGCATTTGTTTACAGCAATTTTTTTTTATCTATTTTGCTCAATTACATTTTTGAGTCACTGTCCCAATTTTTGGCTTAAAAAAAATGTTATGAAATTTTTTTGTATGTCGCTTGATTTGTTTACTCTATTGTTTAGTATAAGCAAATCGATTGATTTGTTGTTTTTTTAATGACTTGTACAATTGTTACCGACATATGGAGTAAAAGTAGAATTTCAATACTCGAAAAGATATCAATTCAAGGTACGACAACAATCGGAATAATCCTAATGCGCATAAAAGTTTAACAAGATTTTAGAAAAAGGGTTTTTTTTTTAAATGGAATTGCTCATTTGAATGTTGGAAATATATGTAGTTTTCAAATAAATGAATTATCGTTTTGAATGTGGTTAAGAAGTCGAGATTTTTTGTAAATTTTCGTAGAAGCTTTTGTAATGCATATAAGAAAATTTAAGATTATCAAAAACACGATTTCATAAAAAGAGCCTTAAAAATAATTCTTTAAGAATAAGATTTTTTGTTCCCTTTCCTGTGAATATTTTTAAAAGTCCAAAATTTTGCTCCAACTCCTTGACTCTTCTATACAAAACTGATTAGTTGCTGAATTCATTCGAATTTTTTTTACCCCGAAACTGATAATTATTACGCTTTAGAGGCCACAAAATAAAAACAACGGCATTAATCTTAAGTGACCATGATCCGAAAATACCACCACGATCATATAAAAAAAAATCAATTTGTAATACCCATTAAATAATTATGAAAAGTAACCGTCATTTTTTCGACAGATTACAGTTGTTGGTCATTTTACGGTCAGTTATCAACATCACAGTCATTTTACATTTCGAAATTTCCAACAAAATTCCAAAATAAGACCTTGCCGACATTTTTATTCAAAATAAAGAGAAAAAAAAACAGAGTCATCAATCGGCAGTAATTTGCCGTGATTTGACAGAATATGACCGTCATTTTTCATTAATAGCAATGACTCGCAGAAATACATTATGTACGGGCTCTGATCTACACTCCAACACATGAAGTAAATGTAGAAGGATATGACAAGTCCCAGTCGGAATCATTTGCACCCCGAGTCACTACCCCTCCCCCCTCTACCTCTAACCCCTCTAAGGCCTTTACCCCTGCACATGCTCAAGCAGCATGTGCACTCATAGATTGGGTGATTGTGGTGGTGTTGCGATGATATGTCCGATACTCACTCTTACGGTCAAGTGACTGCCATTAAAAAAATGACCCGCGTGATCATAGAATAAAAATCAGTTCATAATATCAACGAAAAAATCATCAGAAGTATCCGACATTTTCCCGACATATTACCATTGTCCGTAATTTAACGGTAAAATATCAGAATGACCGTCATTAAAAAATTTTTTTAGTTCTAAAAAAATTCCAAAATAAAACCTCGCCGTAATTTTCATCGAAATTAACAAAAAAAAACAATGCCATCAACTGACGGTAATTTTTCGGTAATTTCACAGAAAATGACCGCATTTTTTAATCTATAGGAATTCCTCGCAGAAATTCATCAAGGTATGAGCTTAAATTTATCAAAAATAACGAAAAAAAACAGTGCTATCAACTGACGGTAATCTTTCGGTAATTTCACAGAAAATGACCGCAATTTTTAATCTATAGTAACTCCTCGCAGAAATTAATCAACGTATGAGCTTCAATTTATCAAAAATAACGAAAAAAAAAACAGTGCTATGAACTGACGGTAATTTTTCGGTAATTTCACAGAAAATGACCTCAATTTTTTATCTGTAGGAATTCCTCGCAGAAATACATCATCGTATGAGCTTCAATTTACACCGTAGCACATAAAGTAGATGTAGAAGGATATGACAAGTCCCAGTCGGAACCATCTGTGCCCCCGGCCCCTTCCCCCTCTCCCCATATGCTTAAGCGGCATGTGCACTCGTAGTCTGGGTGGTTGTGGTGGTGGTGCGATGGTGTCTCCGATACTCATTGTTATTAGCCTCCCCCCAAAGAGTATAGGGTGTGCGGGCGAGTCATGGCACGAGGTTTCACGAGGGGTGAATTTTACCCTCCCCCTATAGGGCTCACATTCGTCATCTCTTTTTATCAGCGATATATAAGTATATCCTTCAATGTATGTATGTATGTATACGTGTATAATATAGGCAGATATATAGGTACAAGCTGCTGCGTACACGCAGCTGTCTGTGCAGGGGTTCGAGGACACGAGTACGCCGAGGATAATACATCGCAGTGTGGAAGCACGCATATCGATTGGATTCGCTTTCTATCGCTCAAAGCGTCCCCAGCTCGTTGTCCGTTTGTTTGAGAACAACGGAATTTAAGTATCGGCCTTTTGGGCCTGGTGAGCATAGATAATATTGAAGGAACTCATTTTTTTCTCAAGCTCCATAAATTTGGATATATGCAACTATGAGAATATTTGTTTATTAATGACGTTTCATAAATGTTGACAAAACTTTTTTTTCTTCTTTTATTTTTTTAACAGTCAATGTGATAACATCTTCTGAAGGACGTTTATGTTGTTTATATTTTGGTCATTTTATAACATTGGAAAAATAATTTATTAATTATATTTGTTTATAACGTTCATTAATTGGGGAATCCCAATGTAAATACTGGGTTATTTTTTTTGAGTATCTTCAAAAATAGCATTCGGGATGAAAATTGTGTTAGATATTGAAATTATTTTTTTTTCTGCTAAATAGGTCCTAATTTTTTTTTTGGAAAGCTTATTATTCACTGTCTAGCGCTTAAAGCGCCTCCAGCTCGTTTTCCGTTTGTTTGAGAACAACGAAATTTAAGTATCGGCCTTTTGGGCCTTTGTTCATAATGTACATTAATTGAGGGCCTGTTGAATATACATAATATAGGAAGAATAACGTTTTTCATTATTTGACGTTTCCGAATTATATTTCTGTGATTGGTAATTTAGTGTATCCTCCGAAATAGAATTACGTCTAGATAACGTTGAATGGAAAAAAAAATCGGGTCCTAAAAACTCGGATATACTTAAGCAATTAAAAAATCAATTATATTCCTTAATAACCAGAACTTCTCAAATTAAAATGTCATCTATACATGAAACTCTAACTGACTGAAAAATTGAACTTTTAAATTCCTAGACTTTTTTGCGAAGTTACAATAATTAACAAACCGGAAGTGAAAATAATCGAATGCTAATTGGTAACGATGTGCGTAGAAATAACTACCTATAAATTAGAAAACTATTGAAAAGTCACGGAAAGTAAGGATTTTTTATGGTTTAAAAATAGTAAATTTTTTTTGTAAGGCGAGCGCTTCTCGAAATTGGCAGGTCTTTGGGGATAAGGTGCCGAGATGAATAAATGAATAGCGAACGAGTGTCAAGCGAGCGTAACGCTTTTTTTTGCGTTACGTAAATCATTGCGTGGAGGTGCTCGGTTCTGCTTGGTGAGATCCCAGCGAGTCAACGAGCCGCGGTGAGTCTTTAAAGATCTGCAACGGTCGCAAGCATCCTTGGATTTAAATCCTTAGGCACGTGGCGATAGATTCCTCTCACTCCCTCGTCCCCTCTCCCTCCCTCCACACGCTTTAGCAGTCGTTTCTCTTCCTTCTTCTGCTTCCACTTTAGGTATAATATCTTCATTTGGAAAGTGACCTACGCGTCAGTTGTTTTTGTCACAATTCGATCCAATCAATTTCTCCACGCAAAACTTAAAGAAGCAATTGGAAAAATTATATCAATTTTGTCAACAAATAAGTTACATTTTTTAGGTAGAAAAAAATTTCTTAAAAATTTACTTCTAAATTATTTGATAATCGTCCTCCTTCATAGAATTAAGAATTGTTAATCCTTATCAATAATAATGAGGCTTGTCTCTGTTCATGAAAATTTCAAAGCATTAAATTCGAATGGTAAGAACAACGCTTTTAAGAATTCAAAAAAATGTGATACACTTAAACATTTTTTAAAATTTAATTGAGAATTTAAATTATACAGTCAAATCGATTTACAATTTGTAAATAAATAGATGATATATATATTCTGTAAAAAAAATAATGATAATTTTATGGTTTCACAATTTTCTAAGCGCGATCAGGTCAAATTTCTAACAAGTTGGCAACAAATGCAAATCCAAGCTATTTAGAAGCGGAAATATTGAATTATCTCGAAGGAAGTAAGTGGAATGAATGAACGAAGTTAAAAGGAGAGGAGAAGATTGAAAAGGAAAGAGACAGAGCGAGTCTCATTCATGTCGCCGAGACGTCGGCGAACTTGTCTGCCTGGTGGCTGCAAGACCTGTTTTCGATTTTTATTTACATTTTATTTTAAAGCTCTCGTCGTCTCTCTTCGTCGCGCTTCGAACCCTTTCGTCGAGCCGTTCAGCCTCGGTGAACTAAAAAAAAGCGAGTTATCTCTATATATACATATAGAAATGTATATAAGCATTCGAGATTCGGTATCCACGCGCAGGCGTATGATATAAATCTTGATTGTACGCCCATCCTTGTTTATGCCCTCTATATTGTCAACTTCTCATACTGTCGGCGAATTCATGACCGTTAGAAGCGCTGAACGGGTAATTTTCAAAAATTCTGACGTGTACATCGGATATTCTGTTTCAGATAATGAAATATATATTTGGGTAATTTCTGTGAAGTAAAAAAGATTTGCTAACTAAGAAAACTAAGCACAGTTATGTTAACGAGCGAACTTGGTTAAGCTGAGATAACGGGTTATCATTTGAAGTGGAACGTTTGAGCTGCAATTAGTGTTTCTGCCACTTGGACAATTTCTCGAATGCCAGAAAGTCACTTATAACGTTGACTAAGATTTTTGCCAACTGGGTTAAGAGCAATTACATCAAGAGTTATTGTGTAAGATAGAAGGTTTTATTTCCGGGAAGCAAAACTGCCACTAGGAGAATTGTTTTAATGATGCAAAGTCACTCACAACATTAACTACGATTTTGTATCAACTGGGTTGAGGTAAGTTAAAGCGATTGGTTGCTTCTCAAAGTATAAAAATTTATTCATAGTAGGCGATTCTGCCACTTGGACGGTCGTAGCGATACCATAGAACCCGTTAAGCGTTATCTACAATATTAACCAAGTGGGTTAAGATGAGTTAAAACAGTTTGGTAATGCTCAAAATAGGAGGTTCTAATTCCAATGTGTAGTTGTCCTCGTTGGACAGTTATTTGAGTACTCCAAAGCCTCTCATACCATTAACTCTAATTTTTGTCGAGTGAGTTAAGAGGTTTCACAGCCGCAGGTGTTGGTTAGTCAAATATTAAATATAATACGGGAATAAACTGTATTAAAGTAAACACATTTTAAGTATCTAATCATATTTGGGTACTTGAACTTTCAAAGACGTGAAAGTCAAGTACTAGCGGGTCAAGTGACCGATACTACAAATGCCTATATTTCTATGCAGATACTTTAAGTATTTCTTATGCATATATTAGTTGGTGTTACAAAGACATGAAGTTCAAGTATTCAAGTGCTTGGAACTTGTAAATTTTTGCATAAGTTGTGTTTTAGGATTTCAGTATTCATATGTGTTGTACAGTTACGAAGATTACTGCATGGCGCCCACTGGAGTCGTAACTACGCTAACAATAACTTAAGTGGGTTACGGAAATATGGTCAATGATAATTCAGGCGAACGAGTGATCTACCTAATATCGCTATTCCTAGGCTTGGTCATATAATTTAACTCAATTTTTTTAGTATCCTAACGATTCCGAGAAGTTCTTTCAGCTCGTTACCTAGGTATCCAATCTACCTACGAATGACCCGGAGTAGATGCCGCAGGGGCAGGTGCACAACTCACGCCAGAGGAACTTGGGACAGCTGTCGCCCTAGGAGTGTGCCTCCGGTCGTCGAACGCGAGTTGGGAGCTCTATTTTAAGACGCTGACTGGGCCCTGCTGCTTCACTCGCACCCTAAGGAAGGTTTTTCACCTTGGTATCGAGGCAAAGCAGCAGCGGCAGCAGCAGTATGTAGAAAACGGCAGAAGGAACAGCAGCTGACAACCTGGGGCACGGGTACCATTGCGTTTACGCTTTCAACGTGTAACACATGAGGGGAGATTTCAAGACTTCGCAACAAAAGGTGGTGTGTGGCGCGAGCCAAACGATCCCGTATTCACGATAAAGTCAGAACCATCGAGGATTCATCGATGCAGGGTGAAGGGAAGTAAAAGGCTGAAGAAAAGGGAGAAGGAGCAGGAAGAGGATGACGGCGGAATCGAAAAGGAGAGGGGAAAAAGAGGAGGAAGGGATGAGATGAAAAGGAGAAGGGAAAGGAAAAGAATAAGATAAGGAGGAAAAGGCAAGAAAAGTAAAGGCAAGGAGAATGAGATAAAAAGGTAAAGAAAAAGAAGAAGGAGCACGAGGAAGATGAGAATGAGAATGAAAAGGAGGTGGAAAAGGAAAAAGTAAAGGCAAAAGAGAGGAAGACAAGAACGAAAAGAAGAGGCAGAAGAAAAAGGTGTAAGGTATAAAAGAGGATAAGATGAGAAGGTAAAAGGAAAGGCAAGAGAGAGAAAGACAAGAAGGATGAGATAAGGAGGAAAAGAAGAGGTCAAAGAAAAAGGTATAAGACCAGATAAGAAGAAGACGGAAAAGGCATGAAAAGGAAACCCAAGAAAGATGAAATAAGAAGGTAGAGAAAAAGAAGAAGGAGCAGGAGGAGGTTGAGGACGAGGATGAAAAGAAGCCGGGAGAGAAGGATGAGATGAGAATGAGTAGGGAAAAGGAAAATGAAAAGGAGACGGAAAAGACAAGAAGAATTAAATAAGAAGGAAGAGAAGGAGAATGAGATGAGGAGAAAAGGGTAAAGGGTAAAGAAGAGAAGGATGAGATGAGAAGGAAATGGTAAAGGAGTAGACGAAGAAGCCACTTGACCGCAAATAAGCGTCCCTTACAGCATCCATGAATTATAAATTCTTCTGGCGATTACTAATGGGACCACATTTCTTCCTTTTCTATTTTGTGTTACGTGGATTCGGATATATTTAAACATTTTTGGGGGCTGTGACAACTTGACGAACTAAACGATGAAGTAAGGAAAGTCGAATATTAAAGGAACAGAAGGGGACAGTATTAAAACAAGAAAGTTGAAAGTTTAAACACGAATCTGTGTGGGTACGAGGAGGGGAAGCGGAGAGAAGTTAAAGTATGAAGAGGACAAAGATAACAAAGGGAGTATATTAATTGCCCAACCACAAATGTCTTTTTATTCTTGCAGCGCGCTCTTTGCTTGGGAACGTAAGCAAGCATCACAAGAACTTGTCCAGAACGTGAATTTGACTCATGCAGTGAAGACAAGATGTTATCCCATTATTTTCTTTTTATACTTCTCCGCCATTCAGAATCAGGTGAAGTTGAAAAAATAAGCGACCAGAACGGATCCGAATATTTTCGGGCAATGATAAACTGCCGATAACATAAGATTGCAAGCATTTGTTGAAGAGGAACGGGAAGATAAGAAAGGGCTAACTTCAATCCCACAAACAAATATTTCTTCTTGCAACTTCCTTATCTTCTCCCCATTCTTTACATGACCATTTGACATTATTTCATCATATGAAATCGAATAAACGGGGCAATAAGTGTAGTAGAACGAATTTCAACATTAAGGGGGCAATGATAAATTGACAATAACAGTGACTTTGAGGCAAGAAGTTGAAGAGGCAATTCTGCTTCATGCGTATGAAGATAGATGCTTTTTTTTGGTTTCCTCTCCTTCATCTCCTTCTTCTTCTTCAAGATTATGCGGGACACCATTCTGTGGCTCCTTCGATTATACCTGGCCCTTTAAATTCTTGGAACGTTCGGGTAAGGCAAACACCAACACAGACATATATATACAAACAGGGAGCCGCGAAGACGGTCAGCTGAGCTTTCTCCCCGGCCTTCCCCCCCCCCCCCCCCCCTTTTCCCCCCCGCCGCTTCAGATTAGAGCCACGTACTTCCCCTCCCACTTCGAATTCCACGTATTCTTATTCTTGTACTCTCGATCCTTTTCCTTGGGGCCACTTAAAATCCTGTTTTCTATCCGCGGTTCCTTCTCGACGCCAGTCCCACGGATTTGTTAATGGCACTTGGCTTCCTTGAGACCTTGAAGGAATTCCACTGCGCCTGGACGGATTCGTTTCAATTCTAGACCTTTAATTCGGATTTTTCGTCGTCAAGGGACATTGCACCCCGTTGATTTTCATTCACTTGAAATGCTGTTAATTGTCTTCATGCTAGACAATCAATGATCTTTGGTAAGAAGGAAACCATCGCCACAAAACAATCGCGAAGTAATCATGATGAAATTGTTTGCGAATATCCTCATGTTATTCTTCTCAATTATTGCGTAAATTGAAAGTCTAAATGGTACAAATAGGATTTGTCGTCATCAAGGAACATTGCACCCCGTTGATTTTGATTCACTTGAAATGCTGTTTATTGTTTTCATGCCAGAAAATCAATGATCTTTGGTAAGAGGGAAAGCATCGCCACAAAACAATCGCGAAGTAATCATGATTAAATTGTTTGGGAATATCCTCAAGTTATTCTGCTCAATCATCGCTGAAATTGAAAGTCTGAATGGTACAAATCGCTTCAGAATGGTATACACTAGACCAGCTCGGGTTCCAGTTCGACCGTGACACGCACGACATTTGCATTCCTTTCGTAAACGACGGATATCCATCGAATCAGCATCAAGAATGTATCTAACCTCGAGAATTGAAATTCTTATCTTACCTAACGCACGACTTGTGAGGTCTGGCATCACCTTAGTCAATATTCTAATCTCCCGGGATATAAAACGATTTATAAATCGCTAATTTTGTTTGCAAGTTGTTATTTTGGCATTTCTAGAAAAATCGACATATTTAATACACTTTGAGAATAATAGTGATGATTAATAATGTTGATATTGACCTGTGACGTTCGTAAGCTTATCCTAACAGGTTTCCTCCCCAGAATGCAAATTGCTTCCATTCTCCAATTCCTCTCTTCTATCAGAAACAAATTACTTTCTTGTTGCTCTAGCTGATAAAAATTTTTTATCATCCGAGCTTGTTTCAGATTTTCTTCCCAAGTTTTCAATGACACAGTTATTTTGCACAAACTCTCAAGTGATATTCCAATTTCTCTAAAGTAAGACGAGCACATCAAGATAAATAATATCAATATTCAAAAATCACTTTCCCAACCTTATCCTATCAAGTTCCCTAACTAGAATCCGAAATGTTATCTTTTCCAGCTTCAGTTATTCAATCTCCCTTTGCAGTTAATTCCCAAGTCGTCAACGCAATTTGTTCAAACACTTGAGTGGTATGACGTTTTTCCTAAAGTGAAACACATTAAAACTAGTGATTTTAATATACAAATATCGCTTCCCTAAGCTTATTCTATTGAGTTCCTTCTCCAGAATCCGAAAAACCTTCCTTTTCCAATTTCTGTCTCACACCATAACACAACTAAGTCCCTTTGCCTTTCCGCCGACTTCATGTTATTGCTCCCTTGGGTCTCTTCATGGTTTCTTTCTAAGTTTCCCATAGTTTCCATGAGTGGTCACCATATTTTGTCCCACCTCTTGCGTGCCCCCTTTGTAGTTTTTCCGGAGTTGGCGATGATCGTCAAACTTTCTTGAAATCCTTGCGTCGAGTTGCCGCTTCTCTGAAGTGGAAGATCATCACCATCTTGCAGTGAGGTTTGTATGAATTACCAATTTTCTAATGTAAGAAGAATACATAAGAATCCTGTTATCCTGTCCAAATTTCCCTCTTCTAACGCGACGGAATAAAATTCTTCTTCCCTATAACCGATGACAAACTTTCGTTATCTAAGCTCCCGTTGCAGTTCATTTCCAACGCGTTATGATAAACATTAAAACCAGAAATATTAATATACAAAAATTGCTTCCCCAAGCTTATACTATTCAGTTTCTTTCTGAGAATCCGAAAACCTTTCCTTTTCCAATTTCTGTCTGATATCATGAGACAATTAAGTCCCTTTCCCTTCCGACCGACGTCATATTATGGCATCCTTGGCTCTTTGTGATTTTGTTCCAAGTTATCAATGGTCACCACGTTTTATTCAAACTCTTGCGCGGTGTCACGGTTTTTCGAGGCCCCTTCGCAGTTTCTTCCGGAGTTGGCAATGATCGTCACACTCTGAAACCCCTGCGTCGAATTTCCCCTTTTCGGAAGTAAGACCAAAGGTCGTCACCATCTGCAGTAAAGTTTGTGTGTATTGCGTAATCTTGTTCAATGTGGACGTGTGTGTTCCTTCTCCAACAAGGAAGAACCCTCCGGCCACTTCCCTTATGCTTCCAATGCTCAAAATGTAACACCCTACGACATATAAAAGTACGGTACCATCAGGAGTCAGTTGTTACCGTCACTTTTCCCTTCAGCCTTCCCTTGCGCACCTTTTTTTTTGCTCTTCTACTTTTACTGTCGGAGAGTCCCTCCTTCTTCGCCTTCCCGGCCCTTTTGAGCCTCCTTTTCTTTCCTTCCTTCCTTCCGTCCTGCGTCGCAAGTCCGTCTCGCAACAATAAACCCAAACTGCCCCGGGACAGCGGAATTAAACTCGTCACGCTTTCGTGGATTTTTTACGTTAGACTTTGGCGAGTCTAACTCACGAGGACTCGTGAAATTGTGCGCTCCGGATATACCCGATGGTTTGTGGAAGATTATCAACTTTGTCGCCATCCTCTTCCGCCTCTTGTTCCTCCCAATCATTAACTTCCTCGGACAACGGCGTTTTCTTCACTTCCCCGGACTATTTCGTGTCTTGACGACAAAAGCCACGCAGGAATTATGCTTCGATAAACCGATGCCCTTACTGAGATTAGATATTTGTCCTTTCGGCGTTTCTTTGTTCCTTCCGCGACTCCTGAAGCTTCTTCCTAAATCCGGACTCGGAAAGGAAGATTTCCGGAGGCACTAAAGGGAGCAAAGAAACATTAATCTTGATTACCCTTGTTCCTTTTTAATTAATGAACTCGCCTAATACACAACATCATTAATTTACGTGCCCTCTATTTCCGGGTTTGTGTAACTTATTACATTTCCCAAAGCACCTTGCGTATCTGGATGTCCTAAAAAATGTTTCCTCTGATTTGTTCACTTTGAAAACTTAAGGATGTTACTTTTTTTTATTCGTGAACTGCCTAAATAAAAAGTGGGTCCCTAAGATGTCAGGTTCTCCTTCTGTCAGTCACTGAACCGACATGAAATAATTAAATTTCGCTGATTGCTTGTAAAAAATGTAACAATTATTTTCAGCCACATCTTCATCTTATAATTCTATTTTTTTTTTCAATTTGGAAAAATTGCAATGCAAGCAGCATGTTTCTTCCGCTTCTGCTTTATAAATCGCTATTTCCTTACACTCCCTCTTCGTATCGTTAGCTTCCTCGGCAATGTTTACCCTTCGGTGAGTGCAAAAGAGTGCAAGAGTTCTCTTGGCTAAGAATAAATCCGAGATTTTCAGTGGAGACATCGTGTGCTTCACTCTCCACAATGTCTTGCTCTTCCAGGTACTCCCTTCTCTCCGTCTTTCTGCATTGCGCTTGAATGAAAAAAAATGTTCATTCACCGACAAGAGTGAGGATGCCGGAGAAAGGGGAAGTTGACTAGCCGCAACCGACGCTGGTGATTCATCTTGAAGAACCGAGCATGTCGACGCCGTTGATCTTCGCTGCATAATACTTTTGTATACAGATATAGATACCAGTATTACTGACCCATATCGCTGACACCCAATGAATTTTAACTTTGCGATTGTACTTTCTTTTTGGCCGCTAGATGGCGGCCCAAAAATGTACGCATATCAACATCTACAATGTTTTTTATGCTTCATGAAACGTTCGAAATAATTTTCAAATGGTCATTGCTTAAATCATCAATTTTGCAATTTTTTTAAATTTTCGTTGATAAGTCATAACAATTTGGGAAATCTAATAAATTGGCCACTTTTTTCGTTATGAATAAAAAGAACACTAAATTTACAAAATCACCATTTAAAAAATTCCTTTCTTTCGTGTTCTAAAAAATCAGGACTTTTTTTTGCTAAAATTTCGTAGGTTGAAAATTTACGATTATGAATCGTGAATGCAGCTCTACACAAATCAACATATATCAATTTTTTTCATAGTTTCACGAAAGGTTTGAAAAAATGTCTAATGGCCTATGATCAATGGTCAAATCATCAATTTCACAGTTTTTCTTAGATTTTTGTTGATGACTTATATCGATTTGGGAAATTTAATAAATTGGGCACTTTTTTTATTATGAATAGAAAGGACTCTTAATTTACGAAATCAACACACGAGAAACTTTTTTTTTCTGTTCCGAATAACCACAAAAATATATTTTTATTGTTACGATTTCGTAAGTTGAAAATTTCACGAGGTTATTGAGTTTTTGGTTACAATTTGACAATTTTTTGAATTTTCATTGACAATTTATATCCATCCAAAAATTTTCGAAAATGGCCCCCTTTTTATTAAAGGATAAAAAGGGCAAATTTACGAAATCAAAATACAAGAGAAACTTTTTTTCTTGTGTGTTTAAAAAAATCACAAAAATATTTTTGTATTGTTAAGATTCCGTAGGTTGAAAATTTCACAAGTTTATCGAGTTTCTGATTACGATTTATATCGAGCCGGATTATAAGTGTTTTTTGTAAATAAATAAGTAACTGCGGTAAATAATTAATTTTGCGATAAATTTTTTCGAGTGAGTACTGACGAAAAAAAAGTGTTAAAAAAGATTGATGAGAGGACGAAGATGCACGCCGCAAAAATTTCGTCCGGCGCCCACGCGCAATCTTTCTTCTCATTTTTTTTTTTTTCTGCAACGTTATACTGTACACAATATATGCAGACGAAGCGAGCGCCATTCCCACTCACGTGTGGGACGTAGACTCCCGTGCGCGATATCTCGAAAGGAATACCGCAAGGTATTAAAGTCGGGCTCTCGTCTTTATACGTTCCTCGGTGAGTTTTTTCCCACGCCCACCCATGTGCGAATTTCGTTCAATTTGTATACAAATTGATATCGTGTTCCATACGCAAATAAATGCTTCCGAAACAACTTTTTTCTCGCGATGTCAAGATCAAGGACTTGGACCACCCACATTTTTTTTTACTTTCTGTGATTATTCAGAATCGGAATATGAGTTATTCGTTTGCACACAGAACAGTCTGAAATTAAAAGTGATTTACCCGAAAAATAATAATAATATTACGATGCAATTAATTTTTTGTTTTGTAGTGAGACATTTTTGATTAATGACTTTTTGTTGCATATTAATTGAAGATGTTATTGTCAATTTCTACAATGATGGGAAATAAAAAGTGTTTTCCGTCCTTTATGCACAAAAGTGCACTTTTGATGGTCGAGAGGATAATCATAAAGAATTCTTTATGATTTCAATATTTTTCTGCTAAAAAATAATTGAAATTTGGGGAAAAGAAAATCCATTTAATTTTGAATTTATGAACTTTTTTTGAGTAAACGGATTGACAATCGAAATTTAATCTACTGTTTTGCTTGAAAGTAAAGTACCATATTTTACCAAATTAATTACTTTGTACTTTATATTTAATTTGATTTGATGAATAATTGGATTTTCATTTAATTGAAAAAAAAAATTATTAATTTATCGAAACGTTTACTCGAAACTTTTGGACTTTAAAAGTAATTTTAAAAACAATTGAAAAATTTCATTTCAAAGATTTTTTCTTTAAAGATAAATGTTAGAGCTGCTGTGCAACTCACGAAAAGACGAAGCGAAAGAGTTGAGTGTGTCGATTGACCCTTCTCGTGTTCTTCGACGTCCCACGTATACAATTTATAGACTTTTCTACTACGTGTAAGAATGTAGGAGACTAGAATGCGACGATGGACAGCGATGAATAGGACAACGATAAGAAGAGTCTACGGTTTATCGAGTGTTGCATCCGCTACGTCCCTTCAAACACTGCAGCAGTGACCTTTTTCAAACCGGTTCACGAAGAGCTTCGAATGCATTTCATAATATAATAAAATGTTAGATACCGCTAATAAGCTTTATTTTCCCGACAAAAACTGACGATATATTATTCAAAAATATGTGATAGTAAATAAAATGAGATTATAATTAATACAAAAAAAAAATTCGTAAAATTCTTTATACATCTAGTTATAAAAAATTATTTAAGAGACTTTTGCAACATAAAAAAATGCAACAGCATTTATCCAAGTTATAAATTATTTCTGAATAATTTACAGTACACAAACAAAGTTGAATTGAGAATTTACCACGGTTAAGGAAATCAACCGTTCCCACAAATTTTACAATAAACTTTTAGAAAACAAGGAAAAACATTATTTTCTCGACCAAAGGAAACAATAAATTATTTGTTATTATTCAATACTATACAAAATTAGATTATAATTATTACAACAACAAAATTTGGTAATATTCATAATATATTTAGTTATGATAAATTATGCAAAAGTTATTTGTTAATATTTAATACTAAACAAAATCGGATTATAATTATTACAACAAGAATATTTCGTAATATTCATAATATATTTACTTATGATGAATTATCCAAAATTTTTTTTGGAAAATGAAACAGTTTAATGGCTTTTATCCAAGTTATAATTATTATTTCCGAATTTATGAAAATGAAAGTTGTATTTTGACCCTACTGAGGTAAATATCGAGGGAAAGGAACTGTTCGCACACATTTTGAGAGGCTGGTTTTAAGCAGGCCAAGCGACTTTTACAACACCTCGTTTAGAGTGCATGGGTGCTGCATGTGCACTGTATATTATTCTACGTCGTACACTCGTTGCGTCGTGTATGTACGTACGTGGGACAGCAGAGGGTCAGGGTGGAAGCCCTTGCGAGACATCTGGCAACCACCTGCCTCAATGCCCTTCCTCCCTGTCTCTCTCTCTCTCGTTTATTCTCTTAACCAACGATAGAAAATTCGTCCAAGTAGCTCAACACGTTGAATATTAAAATACACCATCATGCCCCATACATTTCATACTCTCTGTACATCGACTACCTGCGTGTAAATTCAAAGTGAATTACTTTGACATTTTTCAACATGTTATTTCCCACCATTAAATTACGGTATTTTTTTTTGTATCCTCGATAAGAGACAAAGATAATGCTTGAGTTGAAATGAAATCATCCTTAGTATTTAATTAAGTTTAGTATCATTATTCCACAGTAATTATTATAATTATTATTTCGAAGCAAGTATTATACTTATTATTTCAAAGTCAGTATTATAATTATCATTTTAAATGTATTATTATTGTTTCTCTATTTAACTTAAAACGAATAGAGAAGTTAACAGGCTTTTTTATTTTCAAAGACAATATTCAAATGATATTACTGGTGAATATTTTTTATAACACAAGCACAAAACTTAGTCTATTCTCGAAAATAGTACAGAGAGAATATCGATCGAAGTGAACTTATGCTATCAAAGCCCTATTTTTCTTTGTTCCTTTTATGTATGTGTGTTGGTATGGTAAAAAGGGGAGAGAGGATAGAGCACGTGATTCTTCCCCCTTTTCGGAAAATATGATCCAAGTTAAAATTCTCCATATGACTCAACATAGTTTTAATAACAATTTTCATAAGATCCAGAATATTTCTCATAGAATCAGGTCGAAAAGTTATAAGTTATAAAAAAAAGTAACAATTTAAGTAACTGTAATGTGGAAATTGAAATTGCATTAGCTAGAAGATGCAAATTTTTTTTTTAAACCTACTGAATAAAACTAAAAACAATAAAGTGAATTATAAAAACAATAAATATTCTAAAGTGACAATTTTTTTTTTTAAATTTACTGTTAGAAGACAACAATATTTGAATATTTTTCACAACACAAGACAAGCCCAAAACCTAGTCTATTCTCGAAAACTGTACAGAGAGAATATCGATCGAAGTGAACTTACGCTATCAAAGCCCTATTTTTCTTTGTTCCTTTTATGTATGTGTTAGTATGGTAAAAAGGTGAAAGAGGAGAGAGCACGTGATTCTTTCCCCTTTTCGGAAAATATGATCGAAGTTAAAATTCTCCATATGACTCAACATAGTTTTCATAACAATTTTCATAAGATCCAGAATATTTCTCATAGAATCAAAAAAGTTATAAGTTATAAAAAAAGTAACAATTTAAGTAACTTTAATGTAGAAATTGAAATTGCATTAGCAAGAAAATACAAAATATTTTTTTAAACCTGCTGAATAAAACTGAAAACAATAAAGTGAATTATAAAAACAATAAATATTCCAAAGTGACAATTTAAAAAATATATATACTGTTAGAAGACAACAATATTTGAATATTTTTCACAACACAAGACAAGCTCAAAACCTAGTATATTCTCGAAAACTGTACAGAGAGAATATCGATCGAAGTAAACTTACGCTATCAAAGCCCTTTTTTTCTTTGTTCCTTTTACGTATGTGTGTTGGTATGGTAAAAAGGTGAGAGGGGAGAGAGCCCGAGGTTCATCCCCCTTTTCGGACGGCCAAAGGGATTCTCCCTTTGGTCGCTACTGCACCTAACATAACCTCTTGTGTGTGTCGCTGCCGCGCAATATTTCTCCCCTCTTGTTCTTTCACTCTCCTTTCCCTTTCTACATATACATACATTCTCCTTATGGTGCAGAAGAGCTACCCTGTACTACCCTCTTCCGTGCTCGCGTTCCCATGACAAGTGCCGCGGCATTTTCCGTGTGAATCTTTAATTCGATACTCTGGGGTGTGCGAGAAGGGAGGGGGAGCACAGGGTGGCACAGGGCGTGGGAATCGCCCGCGCGAATAAACCACGATGCATCCTCTACCCCTGCAATGGCATTTGCGAGTTTGGTGTTGCGTGACAGTGGTCAACGAGGATCTTCCATCGTGGCTTCCGAGCCCGCTCGATTATCGCTTCCGGATGCTCTCGGGGTCACACGTGTCACCTTCACTTTTTATTTTCCTCTGCCTTCTGTTATTCTTAATATGTTTCTCTATATTTTTCACGCGGTGTGAGCAAGCCGACCTATCGACCGTGTGAATCATCAACATTTTTACAGTATAGGTCAGATTCGGTGTTATCAAGTGATACTTTCTGTTTATGTGTGTATTTTTTTTACGACACTCATGAATCATCGGGGGGAATATATTTTTTTTTTCTTGTTTGCGAGGTAAGGTCAACTGTAAATTTGTGGGAAAATCGAACAGGTGGTGAATCTACGATTCAATCGCAAGATTGCTTTCACAAGAGTTGAATTTCCGACGTCATTAATGGAGAAGGGGCTGAAAGTTTTTTTTTAATTGGACTTTATATTTGAGGGAGGGGATTATTCATTATTTAGTAAATTGACTTTGAGAGGATTGTGGAGAGTGCGAGAAGAACTGCCCTAATGTTTGACTTTTAAGCGTTGACGATATATGGAAAACCCTATGTTTGAAGCGTTTAAACTGATTGGAACAAGGTTTAAGTAGTTTGAGATATTCTGGGAAGTCGAAATTAGAATATTAACAAGAGGATTAAGCAATTGGGGCTTAAAGCATTGCTATACTATTGCTATACTTGGATTGACTAAGAAACCGAAGAACGATGTGAGCTTCGAAATTGATACGAACTTGGTTGAACCGATTGAGGGTTGAAAACCTTCTAACAAGTTTGCAGCAGTTTCAGAAATCTTAGGAACCTAAAATGAATCAAACAACAGGAATTACAAACAAATGAATCAAGCCTTAATGTTTGGCTTCAATGAATCAACAGTAACGGGAAAAAAACCATGTTTATAGCACTCAAACTGATTCGGACAAGTTCGTAGCAGTTTCCGAAATCTTAGAAACCTGGAAATGATCAAGGAACAGGAATTGGATAGGGTCATCCTATCCAACTATTCATCCTATTTCAACTACTTACCTACCGCTACACTCACTTGATCTTAAGCACCGAAGTTCGATCTGATCGTGAGCATCGAAACCAATACGAACTTGTTTGGAGTTTAAAAACCTTCTCAAAGACATTGCCCAGCAGATGCGAGCAATCAGGTTGACTCTTGTGTGTCCAACCGACAACCCCAGTACTCTTATGATCCTCCGGTTAAGCAATGATTCGAGACAAGGTACCGGTGCACCCGAAATCTTTAGTCTGATCGTAGAATTAGGGGAGAGAACGCATTGCGTAGCTCCTGTCGTCTTTAGGTTCCTTCTTAGCTCCGGTAAGGACTAAGGGGACCGGAACGAACATGCCAGACGTTTCAAGGCGCCAGCGGTGTCCTGTCAGGATCATGCGTGTCCTGGGCGCACATTCGCCCCGTCTGTCGTCTCGTTCGCGCCGCTTCTTTCCTTCGCATCAAAGACGAAGGGTAAGGAGAAGAAGAACCAGAGCCAGACGTCCCGGCTAAGGGTGTGCAACCCCTTGCCAAATTTGCAATCGGGCATTTAAGTCTCTTTCCACTAGGCGAGAGTGGGGATGTGGACCAGACGGCTGTAGTCCTCTCATTGTCGAAGGCCCCGTCGACGTGTTTCGACGAGCCCGGGAGAAGAAACAGCTGCTATCAATTTTCAGGGCTCTTTTAGACGCGTGCCCTTCGAAATTCTACGACTCCCGGAGACTGGCAAGCATCATTCTCTGATCCTTGATGGGACATTGTCAGAGAACGGCCATCTGACCGTTGGCCAAACAGTCTCATGGATCCCTGAGGACACGTGCCTTTTTATCTTCGAAAAGGTGGACCGACTTTGGATGGAACAACGTTATCGGAGGGTCGCTGAAGAATCTGATGGGGAGGTTTGACCGTTGGCTCGTTCAATCGACAAGGGATTGCTCACAACCAGAATGTGAAAGACGTTTGATTGGGAAAGACAACAAACGCGAGAATTGAACAGGACTTTTTGCAGACCTCTGCAGGACGTAGTCTAGATTTTGGACGCTGGACAATCAGTAGATTTTGAGGCAGATTATCTTGATGATTTTGGTAAAAAGACATGTGGGAATGGACGATGGACTGACGAGTGAAAAGAGACATTTTAGGGAATAGAATTGATGTCCTTAGCACCTTGAATAAGGTTTTTTGCGTTTAGCAAACACCGGTAGCTATTCACAATTGATTCAATGAAGCACATCAGGCTCTAGAGACAGATATTTATAGTTCTAACATGTTAACTCAAGCCAGGATAGGTTTTATCAGAACTTAGCTATATCAGAAGACACCTGAAGGTTTTCTTCATGACATTATTAAGGCCGTGAAGTTTTGAGACATATCTGATGACATATCATGCTTTTCAATCATCACTGCTAAGGTTTTGTGGACCTAAGACGTATTTGAAGACATCTAATGCGTATAATAAACAGTAGGGAAGTTGTATTAGACCTAAGACGTATCTGAAACCATCAAACTCCTTTTGTAGGTACTGAATATTAGGCCTAAGACGTCTCTAAAGGTATTGGATGATTTGTTTAAAGTGTAGTTAAGACTATTCCGACCATCAACGGGAATAGAAAAGTGAAGACAGCTCCGGATGTTGAATGAATGAAGGTAAGAAGGTTTCCTTAACCAAAGTCAACGTCTGAACTGATGTCATTGACTCTAATGTGCAAACTTAACGTGTAAGCGATAGAAGAATCGCCGATATTTTGAATGGAATACATAGAACCTGTAACCAAGTAGTTATGGACACTTTCACGTGAACACTGACTGGACTGTGAAATTTCCGCACAAGCAACGTCAACTCTACGCTCTTTCTATTCCCTTTACCCCGAATACTTCTGTTCCTATAGCAAGGATTTCATACTTTAGCTGTTTCGTAAAAGTATGCTAATTTTTTTTGGGAGAACGGTCGATGTTTGCGCCTCGTGAAGACAGTGGTTCTCCACGATAGACGCCAGAATTAGAGTCATTCAAGGGCAACCAATTCTGCTTTAACGGGATTTATGGGTTCCCGATATGAAATCTCAAAAATTCGCATTTTATTGTTCTTAACGATCCTATCAAAGGATAAGTTCAAATTGATTGAATTTATACCCGCTTAAAAATAATTATGTGAAATTAAGATAAAAAAAATTTAAATATCTCTAAAAGTGCCATTTTTAAGACGCGTTAAGACGACAAATCTTACATAACGTCAAAGCGATTTTGAGATCAATTTTGATACCTAGTTTTGTGACTAATTTGAACGCAATTCGTGACTCAGTTTTAGCAAATTTATATCTCAGCGCCGAAATTAATAACAATGTAAGATTTTGATCCACCACGAAATCATCTTAAAGAGTTGCTGAAATCGAATCAGAAATTACGTTAAAATTAGTCGGTAAGCGTAATATCAAATCGATCACAAAATCGATTTGAACTTTTAAAAGATATTTCATCCCAACGCATTTAGAAAATGTCACTTTTTTATATATCTCGATTTGTGATTGCTATTTGACATAATTATTTTGACGCAGCTAATAAAATATGAATCAATGAATAAATATAAATTTATTAATCCATCATTTCTTAATGAATTCAAAATCAATTTAGTTCTCGTGACCAGTTAACTTGTGCTGCCGGCAGAGGAATTCAAATTTTTCATTTCTTTGCTGCTATTTTTGGTCCTCTAGTGTTTCTATCGAAAACAGGGAGATTAAGAGAGAGTGCGATAACTATATTCAAGACTCTGGGACAAATCCCTCTGAAAATCGGCAAGGTGCCGGCATTGGCCCCATCAGCGAATCCGGATTCGATCCTAAATTCTGACAGGTAAACGAGAGGTATGTTGCCAAACCGGATTAACGATCCCGCTGACTGGCCGGCTCGGTTGCCGTGAGATTATTACGATAGAAGTAGAATGTTTCTCAGCGAGGGATCCAGGGAACCACGGCTCTCAAACTCCAAGCCCAGAGTTTAGAAAAGCCGACCAGGTGACAAGAGAAAGGGACCCAAAACAAGAGCATTTGAGTCCCTCTTGTTCCGATGACAATCGGCAAATATTTACATGCTCTAGCTTATAAATAATTTATTTCTGTAATTTTCATTCTATTACTTGAACAATAATAACCGCATGATAGTAAAAACGTTTAATTAATTTTCCTTGGATCGGAAAAATAAATAATTTATTTCTGTCATTTTCATTCTATTACTCGAACAATAATAATCGCATGATAATGAAAAGGTTTAATTAATTTTCCTTGAATGGAAAAAATAAAGAAATAAATTCAGAACTTAAGCTGGGACAAATATTTACACACTCTAGCTTATAAATCATTTATTTCTGTCATTTTCATTCTATTACTTAAATAATAATAACCGCATGATAATGAAAACGTTTAATTAATTTTCCTTGAATGGAAAAAATAAAGAAATCAATTCAGAATTTAAGCTCTGAGACAAATATTTACATTTTGTAACTCCAGAGTAATTAATTTAAATAGTGTGTCATGATTTGAACAACAATGACTTTATTCTTCTGTAACGAGAAGTATAATTAGCAAAATTAGGATCTAAGTTTCTTTGAGCGATATTAAAATGTTATTACTGATCATCGATGAGCAACAAAATGAAAACCTAAATTTCTGCGACCGATATCGACTGTTTTCTATATCATGTGATATTTATGCAAGTAATATTTTGAATGAAGCAATAATAGCTCTAAGAACACAACGAGAATGAAATCTTTAATTTTCAAAGGATGACAACATAACAATAGAAATGTCTGCAACAAGTTTTGAAAAAAATTTTGTAGAAAATTCTATGTTTACAAACGTCAAATTTAGAGAAGTAGAAAATGAAAGTAGGACATCAATTATCAGATAGTGGACATTTTAGAATATTTTATCTACTATCTGTTCGGAGATGTGATGAAAATTTATACTGAAATAGTTTAACTAATTTTTTTCAAAGAAAAACATTTGTTAATAAATATCGAAACTAAATTTCTGCGACAAACATTCACATTGTATCACTCCAATGTAACTTATTCAAAATACTGTTTATCGATATGAACAACAATAGCTTTATTAGTCATTAGAAAAAAAAAAGTGTAATTAACAAATAAAAATCTAAGTTTCTACAAGCGGTTTTAATTTTTTTCTAAATCATGTGATATTAACACAAATAATGTTATAAATTGAACAATAATTGCGCCATGACTGAAAAAAAAACATTTTATTTTCAAAAGGTGACAACATCAATTTTAAAAAATGGCTGCAATGAGTTTTCAACAAATTTTTCTACAAAATTCTAGGTGAAAGCTCCGAATATAAAGGAGTAGAAAATAAAAGTAGGTCAAGCCGAATTTTTAAAATATTGCAATTTTTAGAATATTTTATCGACTATTTGTTGTGAGATGTGATGAAAATTAACTATCGGATAAAAATGTCCAGCTCTTCTACAATAATGGAATATATTAATTGCCGGTTGGCTAAATTGTAAACATTTCCGGCGTTAGATGGTTGCAAAGCTGAGGGAGCTCGGAGGCCGGAAGTTCTCGCTACGATATCAATATCAAAGGATGCGGCCTTATCTCATAACGACAGAGTGGACTTAACTTATGTGTACTGAGTCCAAGTCTCCTTCTCTCTTTTTTTTCCTTCTGCAACTTGTAACGGATTCTCTGTTTGCACTTCTCCACCTCCGACAACGTCTTCTCACACAACTTACCGCGTTTGAATGCTGGACATATATTTGTTTATGACTCGCGAATTCGACAAGGTAACACGAGAACCTCGAGGGTTTATGATCCAAGCATGTATGAATTTGTCGAGTGACTTTTATTTACGAATCACTGACAGCACGACGATTCGATTATCATTGAAAATTATGGCTCGATTTTTTGCATAACTTTAGTTTGAGATTTTTATTATTATCATTCAATTATAGAAAAGTCGAAAAATTTTGTTGGACAATAAATACTCTGTTATGATTTAACAGCGTTGGGCAATTTTTAAATAATACTGTGCTCAGAATATTTTCCATTTGGATAATTGTCAATCATTTGTTACCAAGAAAAACAATATGATTAATTTGATTCAATTTTTTTGTTAAATTAAAGTATAATAGTCACACAATTTTTTGATAATTACTCATAATTATTCAGACCGAAATTTATATTGAATATAATTTTATTTGAATATTGCCCATCCCCGTTATTCAAATGAGATTTTTTTATAGTTATTATTTGTGAGTTGTCAGATTTTAATATTGGATGGAGATATTGACGTTTAGAAATTATCTAACAATTGCAGGAAAATTTATTTGAAGGTTTGCGGAATGATAGAACTGTTATTATTGAAATTATAACATTTTGCATCGATTAATTATTAATGAGTTGATGGATATAAATATTTGTCGCAAAAATTCTGTTTTGGATTTATTTTCTTTTAAAAAATTTCGGGAAACCTATTCGAAGATTTGGGAAATAACATAGCTGTTATTGTTCGACTAAAGGATAAAGTTTGTTATTTCTAACATGAAAGAATAATTAATAATTATCTTAGAAAAATTAGTTGTTAATTTTTTTTCCTTTTTAACAATTGCAGGAAAGTCAATAACAATTTTTTCTTTAGGCCACAATTTGGTCCATCAGCCCAACCTAAACTCTCCAACGAATTGGAATACAAAAAATATTGCGACCAATCAAACAAGCTCCAAAATAATGTCACTTATGTCATCCTTAATTTTTTATTATGTTGTTTATCAACTGCTTTTTTTTCATATGCGCAATTGGATAACATTTTGTTTTCCAGACTTTTAGATGATTCACCTTTTTCAACACTAAAATTCAAAAAATCCAGGTTCATGTATCGAATCTAAAGTTATACGAATATGTTTATTGATAGAAATTTTTCAATAATAGGGAAATAACAGGGAAAAATAGAAAATGATAGGCAATATACTTCACAGTTGTTACAGATTTAAAATTGGACAAACTTAAGTTACTTCCATTTCAAACATCTCCAAAATGATCTTTACTCAAATCAAAATACAACAAATACAAAAATGCAAAATGCTTCCTGCATTTCACATAATTATCCGATTAAATACAAAACTTACGCTTCGGTGGGCGGTGGGGAGTAGAAAGTGGAGTGATAAGAGGTGATATCGACTGTCTTAGTCGGCAAAATCATTTCTCCACGTAGATCCATCGTTACTCCTTATTTCTTCCCCTTTTTCTTTGAAATTTTGTCACAATTTCCCCGCACTTAGCCACAAAGGGTCTTCCCCAAAGAAAAGTGAAAAGAAGAGTTTCCGTCAGCTATTTTACACTATATCCATTCTTGCACAACTTCGCACTAGTTCGAAGCAGTTTTTCGTCAGTCTTCTTCAGTCTATCCCCGTGAGAGCCACAACACCTTGCAAATACCATGCACTTTGTCAACTGATCCTCCAGTTACAATATTCCACATGTCTATCAGAAACAATATATAAAATTCCGTTATTTTTATTTATTTGTTCTCAATTTTTTCTTTACAATGTTTAGTGACAGATTGGATTTCTGGTTACGAGGCTATACTTTGTGTACATTTTTTGAAAATTCAGATGTTTAATTTATTTTGACAGTGTTGTCAAAAAGTTACAAAATTTTTGATATACCGATCGATTTTGGTGAAAATTTAATTTTCCATTACTTCGAAAGACGAATTGTATCCGGTTTTGAGCTGGGATCGATTTTGTCTTCGTGTTTATTTTAGGTTTTTAACCGGTACGAAATTTATCCGATTTTTGGAATTTTTGGTTTTAGAGAAAATGATGTTTTCGACGATTGAAAACGACAAATCGCACCCTGGGAGTCGTGTTAGAGTGGACTAGACTCCTCGCCGTCCGAGCGGTAACTCTAACGCTCCCTGGGCAGCGCTAAGAGCCGACGCCGCTCCGACAACAATAATAATCCCCCACCGAGCCGGAGAATCGCTCGCCGGCTTCGCTGGTCCAACTTTATTGCGGCTTCTCGGCCGGGAGAGCAACGTGCGACTCAGAATTGAGAGATCCGAGACACTGGGAGGATAATATAGGTCGTTTCACGTCGGACTTCCGGTCCGCCTGAATTTTTCTGTTCAAAGTCCCTTTAAATATGTTTTTTTTTCTGGTAGTTAAAACTTGAACCCGTTTCACGAGCAACTTCCGGTTGGGAATTTTTTTAAATTCGTTGTATTTAAAATTCCTTTGAATACAATTTGAATGATTTTTTTTCGAATGCCACCGCTGATTTTTTTAACTCACTTTGACTTCGGAGCGACAATAGGGTTCAACTCACTTTCTTTAATTTTCACCGACACTTGACGAATTTTCACGACACAAAACTTATGAGAAATTTGGAGAATGTGGAGGTTTACGTATCTCCATGATTGTTTGGTGGATTTGGTCGAAGAAACGAGGGATGGATCAATGGAAGAGGAGAGTTTTTTGGGGAAAATAAGAGAGGAGCGGTTTTGAGTGCTTGGCCCTCGCTCGCTCAATTTGAACTAAGGGTAACGCGCGGTCTCGACCAACTCGAGAGTCTCAGCTTGGTCGAGGGTCTAAAACGACGAGGGACGACGCGTCGGGGTGGGGAATACAGCCGCAGCAGCAGGCCACACGGGATAGAGAAGAAGACTCGGTGTGGAGCTCAAAGTGCAACGAGGAAAGAAGGATGAATAGCAGACTGCTGGTTTTTAGTGCAGGCGTCCGAAGGGGAGACCTCTCGTTCCCGTTCATTCGTTCCCGCACTTTGTCCCTTTCTCTCTCTCTCACTTTGAGCCTGTGAAATGAGTATTTTCTCCCTCGCTCGCATAGGCAAATATATTTCTGAAAATCAAAAAAAAAAATTTAATTTTTTTGAAAAAGTTATGTTTAAAAAAATCTTGAAATCCACCGAATTATCGAAATCCCTGAATCCACTTAAAACCATTTATGGGTTTAAGGGATTTTTTAAATTTGGTCGATTAAAAAATTTTTTTTTAGTATAATGCTTAGCAAGAACGTTATTCTTAAAGATTATTAAATTTATTAGTAAACCTTTGAGGTCGCGAAAGCAATCCAAACTCATGTGCATAAACTTTTGAAATATCGTAAATCATTATTACTCGTAAGAATTCTTGAAGGCTCTTATGGATTATTTGAATTAATGATTAGAGCTCGAAAATTAATTTTTTTTACACGTTCATTCGTTCCCGCACTTTGTCCCTCTCTCTCTCTCTCTCTCTCTCTCTCTCTCTCTCTCTCTCTCTCTCTCTCTCTCTCTCTCTCTCTCTCTCTCTCTCTCTCTCTCTCTCTCTCTCTCTCTCTCTCTCTCTCTCTCTCTCTCTCTCTCTCTCTCTCTCTCTCTCTCTCTCTCTCTCTCTCTCTCTCTCTCTCTCTCTCTCTCTCTCTCTCTCTCTCACTTTGAGCCTGTGAAATGAGTATTTTCTCCCTCGCTCGCATAGGCAAATATATTTCTGACAATCAAAAAAAAAATTTAATTTTTTTGAAAAAGTTATGTTTGAAAAAATCTTGAAATCCACCGAATTATCGAAATCCCTGAATCCACTTAAAACCATTTATGGGTTTTAGGGATTTTTTTAATTTGGTCCATTAAAAATTTTTTTTTAGTATAATGCTTAGCAGAACGTTATTCCTAAAGATCATTCAATTTATTGGTAAGCCTTTGAGATCGCGAAAGCAATCCAAAATCATATGCATAAACTTTTGAAATATCGTAATTCATTATTACTCGTAGGAATTCATGAAGGTTCTTATGGATTATTTGAATTAATGATTAGAGCTCGGAAATTAATTTTTTTTACACGTTCATTCGATCCCGCACTTTGTCCCTTTCTCTTTCTCTCTCTCTCTCACTTTGAGCCTGTGAAATGAGTATTTTCTCCCTCGCTCGCATAGGCAAATATATTTCTAAAAATCAAAAAAAAAAAATTGAATTTTTTTGAAAAAGTTATGTTTAAAAAAATCTTGAAATCCACCGAACTATCGAAATCCCTGAATCCACTTAAAACCATTTATGGGTTTTAGGGATTTTTTTCATTTGGTCGATTAAAAATTATTTTTTTTAGTATAATACTTAGCAGAACGTTATTCCTAAAGATCATTCAAGTTATCAGTGAACCTTTGAGGTAGTGATTTCGCGAAAGCAAACCAAACTCATTTGCATAAGCTTTTGAAATATCGTAATTGAGCTATTCATTATTTCTCGTAGGAAATCTTGAAGGCTCTTATAGACTACTTGAATGAATGATTAGAAATCCAAAACCATTTTTTTTTTATATGGCGCTTATAGGACTAGCGAAATTGATGTTTATATCGAGCATTGACGTTCTTAGTTTAAAGATTCGTTTTTTTTTTTAATTTACGTACATTAATTGATCATAATATTTGATAGCCATTTTTTAAGGCACTATTGAAATAATTGTTTTTAAATTGCAAATAAAAAATCACTTAGTTTAATAACAAAGATACATTTTTTTATGATTGAATAATTTATCTGGTCTTGACTTTGGAAATTACAATTAGATATTGGTATCATTATTAAAAATATTTTAAAAATTGATAAATGTATTGAAACTTTTTTTTGCAGATACGATAAATGGAAATTTTATTAAACATATCGATATGTTATAAAATTTCAATAATCGCATTGAAAACACAACTTTTATAAATTTTTTCGTATACTGCATATTAATTTTACAATTTTTGTATATTAATCAATATTTGTATATTAAATTAAATATACGCATCCCCGTAAAAAAACTTCAAATACATGACATTAATTTTCATGCAAAAATTCCTAGCAGTAATTGTAAGAATAGCCGAATATAAAAAACATATTCATTAAATAAATTCAGACAATTTTTTTTTCAAGGCTTGGGATATAATTCTAAGGCGCGAAAATACATTTGTCATTCAGATTTAAAAAACATTCCAGTAACCATTCGAGATCAATCCCAGCCGTTCTCTCAGGGCTCTTTATATCGCATTGAAAACACAACTTTTATAACTTTTTTCGTATACTGCATATTAATTTTACAATTTTTGTATATTAATCAATATTTTTATATTAAATTAAATATACGCGTCCCCGTAAAAAAACTTCAAATACATGACATTAATTTTCATACAAAAATTCCTAACTGTAATTGTAAGAATAGCTGAATATTAAAAAAATGTTCATTAAATAAATTCAGAAATTTTTTTTTTCAAGGCTTGGGATAAATTCTAAGGCGCGAAAATACATTTGTCATTCAGATTTAAAAAACATTGCAGTAAACCATTCGAGATCAATCCCAGCCGTTCTCTCAGGGCTCTTTATATCCCACATCTAAATCCGCGATAGTCGCTTATTGTGTTTTTGCTGATGGAGCCGCGACGATAGTATGAATCATTCAGCCTATCCCTGAGGGTCGCCGGGGCCCAT
The DNA here is from genome assembly GCA_949699805.1 of Tromatobia lineatoria. NCBI lineage: Eukaryota > Metazoa > Arthropoda > Insecta > Hymenoptera > Ichneumonidae > Tromatobia > Tromatobia lineatoria. The sequence continues at coordinate 12,855,970 of OX453044.1, forward strand.
CACGCTCTCTTTTTTTGTGGATATAGGCGGCGCCCCAGTTGCATATGTATCGTTATTTGAGGCTACGTTCTAATCACACTCGATTGCCTTGCTGGCCCTCTGGACGATAAAGAATCCGTAGATAAAACGCTCCAATTCGGGACTAAAGCAACGAGCATCTAATATATTAAGAATATTAATTCTAAGCCTGAATAAAAACCATCCGATTACATTACAACTTACCATTTTCTTATTTATCTAACTGAAGAAAATAACGAGTAAAATCAATGACATATTTCAACCAATTACTTTAATAACATATTTTTTTTATGTATAAAGTTATAATTTATTGGATGAAAATTTAGTTATTTTGTATTAATAAATAAAATTCTTATTTCGATCAAGTAGATCTGGTGGCTTTGTGAAAAATAAAAAATCATGAAGAAAAAGTGTGCAAGGTTCTTTTTTGTATTTTTTTTTGCTTCTTTAAGGAACCTGAGGCACCTAAAAAAAATCATGAGCAAAAAAATATCCTTCCGTTCATAATTTTTATTTTTAAACCTCATTAACAACGTACCAAGCATTATAATTTTGCAATTCTGTGAAGACTTACAGTACACGAAAATGGTGCGAGGGAAAAAGTACGTTTTTTAACCGTTCGTCGCTTTCAGATCAAACCGGTGAATTCATTTTAGCGTTCGATGTCTTATTTTATCTGTCAAAAAGTTTTTAATAAAGAAATATTAATTTACACATTTAAAATCCTAGCTTTGCCAAAATAGCCTTAAATAAAAATTCTTACACTCATCCTAGAATATATTTTTCGACAGCCGAAATAAGACGTGAAACTCTACAATTTTTCCACCGTTTAGATCTAAAAGCTGCGACAGGTCAACAATTGTACTTTTTTCCTTATATCAATTTTGCTGGATTGTAAATCTTTGCAAAATTGCAGAATTAGTATGTACTCAGTGAAATGTAAATATAATTATTTTTTAAAGAAGAGTATCACTCACAAAATTTTTTTTTCCAATGCCTTTTTTGAGTCACTCAGGCCTCTCAATTTGTTTAGAAATACCATAAAATGAATAATGACTCATATTCTCTCACTCTTGTAGCTTTTATCAATTACTTCTTATAAAAAAACACCGTCGTTTTGTTTTGAAATAAATAATAAAACATCATCCTAATTTATTAACTTAATAAATCATGCCATAAATTGCTAAGCAATTCTATTTAATTTTCAATCCATTATACAGTGTGATCCAATGAGGAAAGTGTTTTTTGGGTGCAAAATTTTTTTTTAAATAATTTTTGTGACTATTTTATTTGGAAAAATTAACGTACATTTCTTTAATACATCTAAGAAAATTTGACTTGGCTGTTAGAGGAATATTATAGTGGCATATGCTTAACAAAAAAAATACTTATATCGAATTATTTATCGAATGAATGAAGAAAGTGAGTTCGAAGATAATGGGATGGTTAAAAGTATGTTTCGAAGGCTTTTGCACGCGTGCTCGTGGTGTATTTGACTGTAGGAGGCCCGAAAGCTGAAGGACAGACTCTCGAGTGCACATGGCAGGCTATTACGTTCACGAGGACAGCAGCAGCGTGGCGGCGGGGGCTGCTGCCACCGATCCCGCTCTTTTCTGTCCCCGAAGTCCCGCGTGTTCACCTCCCCGCTTCGGAAACTCCCCCTTTTTGTGTTTGTTTCGTCAAGCGCACGTCACATCATCCCTCCAGAACTTCGGGAGCTCTCGGGAATTTTCGTCTAACCTTGGAGATCCATAGAGCTGCTCATACCGACCCAGATCTGCTAGTGTTCTACGGTACATGCGAATTTACTATTCAAATACGAATAATATTTTTAAAAATTCCCAAAAAAGTCTAAAAATCAGGTTGAGTGATTATAGTAGACACATGGAATTTGATATTTTATTTATTTTTCTGGCGAAATATGACGCGTTCTTTTTTCATTTTTCATTTAATATATAATATCCCAGGATCGATTAATCGTATCAACGTCTCTTAAAAATGAAAATGTGCGTTTTTTCATGGCCCACAAGAAAAAACTTAATTCAGAATTAATTGTGTAATTTCAGGCATTGTTTCACGGCAAAATCAATGAAAATAAAAATCAGGTTCAGTGATTATAATAAACACACGGAATTACATTTTTTTCAAATTTTTTTCTGGCGAAATATGCCGTATTTTTTCTATTTTCAATTAAACCTATAATATCGCAGGATCGATTAATCGTATCAATATCTCTAGAAAATTAAAAAGTGCGTTTTTTTATGGCTCACAAGAAGAAAATTAATTCAGAATTAATCGTGTAATTTCGGGCATTGTATTACGACACAATCAATGAAAATAAAAATCAGGTTCAGTGATTATAATAGACACAAGGAATATCTAATAAATAAAAAATTCTGGCGACATATGCCATGTTTTTAAAATTTTTTATTTAACCTATAATATCGCAGAATCGATTAATCGTATCAACGTCTCTAAAAAATAAAAAAGTGCGTTTTCTCGTAAAGTACAAAACCTGGCATTAAAAAAAGCAAATTTATAAGCTATATACGATTGGCTCTAGAAATACGTAGGGGATTCTTTTTACCAAATTTTGTAAAAAAAATTGTGCAACTTGAAAAAAAAAAAAAAAAAAAATGATAATTTTTTGGAAAAAAAAGCAGTGGATTATTCATTTAAAAAAGTTAACCCTAAATCAATTTACCCTGCCATGCAAATCTACAGAAAATGTAATTGTGGCGCTACTGTTAACATTTCAAACCTATCCATGCAACAGTGTTCAAGTAATCCGTCCTCTCAGTTTAAAAAAAAAGTGGTTTTGCGATAAACGCGTTTAAACTTTTACGATCACGCTGAGCGTGCGCTTCGAGACGTGGAGCACTCTATAATTAAATGTCTTGAAATTTTTTTTACTATAGGATTTTATGAACCTGAAGTATTGTTGAAGGAGAATTTACAAAAAGTCAATTTTTCCAAAATTTTAGAGTGGTCTTATCCCTTAAGGGTTTTTTTTACCTAATTACAAGTTTTGGTTAAAGATCTTAAGGGAGTGCATCTACCTAGAGATATTTCATATAAGTACTGGTCGAACTAAAAAAATATTTTATTCCATTAGTTTAACTAGACGATGTTTTTATTATTGGGGAAAAAAAATAATCAGCAGAAAATAAGAAAAAAAAGATATGGCCACCAGTCGATGATGCTTTTTTCCGAAGCGTTTTGCAGTCGCAAACTGAAAGGGTTTATTTAGAATTTCAAAAATCAAATGAGCTATTGAAGTTAATAACAACTAATAGTCGTTGATGATCACCGATTTTTAAAAATGATTTTTTTTTACGAAACGGCGATGAACTAAAACTCAAACGTGGAATATTCATAAGCAAAAGTAGTCATTTTTACATAATTATCTAAGAATCAAAATCAATATTAAAAAAAATTAAGGACGTCTGCGACAAGCAAATGTTTCTCAGCGTGATTTATGTAAATTTAAAAACGATCTATCTAGCGATTCTCGAGATATTATCTCCACTGGTAAAAAATTGCATCATCGGCTAGTGGCCATATCCTTATATTGTCATATTTTTTGATGATTATTTTCTTTAATAAAAAAATATATTCGTAATTCCACGAAATAGTGAACAAAATTGTTTGAGTTCGACTAATACTTTCTTCAAGAAAAAACCAAACTTCGACCTATTTCGGAACATAAGTAGATTTAACCTCTTAAGTAGAGAGAAATCTGATATATCAGAATAAAAATAATTTTTCAAATTATTTCTTACTTCTTAAATTTCGAACACGAAAATTTATTTGCCTGTTTTGTGTGAAAGCTATAACAAGTTAAGAACGTTATTTTTTACCTGGCACCATTTTGATATGATACAGTATGTCTTTAAAAAATTGCAGAATTATAATACTTGATATCTACTTTCGGAGCTTTGAATATATGATTTTTTGAAAAAATGGTATGTCTTACAGAATTTTTTTTCTTAATGACTTTTTTTCATTCTTTAGAATGACGCATCTTGAGAATGTCGAGTAACTAAGCAGAAGTCGATGTTGAGTGATAAATGTTAGCGATTTAGAGCGAGTTTTTTTGTTACTGGAAAATGTGTATTAAATTTCAAATCAATCACTAAAATTCTAAAAATGGATGTTGATATTCATGTTCATAATTTAGTAATGGTTGATTTAATAAGGATGTGCTGTAATTTTCCGTCACCGGGATAGTAAAATTCATACACGCATTCACTGTAAAAAAAATTTACTTGAAATTCAATGTACAGGAAGTTTTATGCATAATTTGGTATAATAAATTTTCTATACAAGTCAGATGTGAAATTGAAGCATGGTCCAGTAATTTCAATAATTCACATAAAATTTAATGTAAAAGTACATTACTTTTCATAATCCGCTGTAATTTTACTACAAATTTACCCAAATTTAGTATCTCAATTGTGATTAAATTTAATTCACGATTTCAGGCAAAAAAACTTCCAGTCTTTTTTAACATTGTACTAAATTTACTATCCAATTATTATTTTCAAAACTTTCATCTATTTTGCGACATTTTATGCGACAATGTAAATTGAATTTTAAATTGAGATTAAGGCTGCAAAAATGCATGTCAATTTTCATGTACTAATCTAATAATAATTGATTTAATGATTATGTGTACTAATTTTGAAATTGCCAGATAATAAAAACTCATTGATCTGTATTAAATTTTAATTTTATATACCGAGTTAAAAAAAATCCATTTCCATTCGTAGTGTAGAAACGCAAAATTTTTTCACAGTGAAGGTTCTTGTTACAACGATAAGTGTTTGACATGGCCTTAAGCGGCCAATCTCCTAGAAAGAGGGTTAGAGACCTCCGGGGAGATAATTCTATTTCGCGAGCTCAAGCAGCGGATCCAAGCGCGAGCTGCACTGCCGTGAATTCATGGGATTGCGATTATAAATAAAGTCTGGCGTATAAGCAACAGAGAGAAAGACTATCTCCTCGGTGGACCCACGTGGACGTTCGGGGATCGAGGCCACTGCCGAGTCGTCGCGAGGGTGCACCGAGAATATATATCCGCACATACGAGAGACCGCGCGGTCAAAAAGAGAATGCAAGAGAAGAGCGGTGTTCGCGGTTCCAAAAGCGAGCGCTCGCTCTTTCTTTTTGTCCCTCTCTCTCTCTTTCTCTCTTGCGTTCCCCGAGAATCGACCGGTTCCCAGGGTGCAACAATGGCGAGAAGTGAGACAGAGTGGCAGCGCCTGGCGAACGGAGAACCGAGACAAATAGAGTTAGAGAGACTTTGGGCCAGGTTACCATACGGCTATAGGACCCTTTTCGCTCTTTTTTTTTTTCTGGTCTCGCTTCAAGCTGATTCTTTTTATCTACGCAGTATCTCACGCCTCTGTCCCCTTTCGCCAAGTGGAAAAGATATTTGTTTCATTCAACCCACTTTTATGATAAAAAGTGTTGAATCGAGGGTCTCGATCGGTCTAGTAGGCCAACACAATTTATTTGTGTTCAGGGTTTTTTATTTTTTGAGAAGAGGAGGGAATTCAATTATCTGACAGCACTTTTTCAAGAGAGAGTTTGATGGCACTTGTTTTTCTAAATAGTTTGATGGCACTTGTTTTTCTAAATAGTTTGATGGCACTTGTTTTTCTAAATAATTTGATACTGCACAATTCTCTCACGGCATAAATCGATTTTTCACTGGCTTTATACAACACATTTCCAAAGTAGTACATCATTTCCGAATTGATGGGTGGTGTTTATACACGATCTCTTTGCGTCATAATCTCCTCAAGTCATATAGCGATACTCAAACGATTCACAAAATATGTCGATACACCACAAGTTTTTCTCTAAATATTTGGCAAGCAGCTTGTGGAGTATTATGATGAGACGTAGTAAGCACGTGGCTTTTCGATAAGTGTTGTAAAGAACTTGTGGTGGATCGCAGGATTCATATCGAATATCAAGATGTGGAGATAAAAGTGTGTGGCATATAAAAAGTTCCAGTAAAAGCTTGTGGTGTATCATGAATTGTCATAAAGCACTTGTGAGGTATTAATAAGTGTAGTAAGAAATTTGTGGCATATTGGTGGGATCTGGTTAAACATCATCACATCTTGATAAACATTAACATGTGATGTGTTAAAACCAGGTCCTGCCAAATATCAAGATGTGATTTCTTTGTACCACATTTCGTGTACAGAGAATCATTAAGCCATACATCAATACTAAACGAGTCCTTTACAACACAGGTCAACTTCTAAGTCAACACCACAAGTTTTTTGCGACATAGCTGACGATTTGTGGATTATCGAAATCGAGATTATCGAAACTTGTCGATTATCGAAACCGGTTGTACCGAACTTGTTGAGTATCAAAACCTGTTGCACCGAGTTTGTGATGTATGGGAATCTGTCGCACCAAACTTGTGGATTACCGAAATCTGTTGCACCGAGCTCGTGGAATATAGGAATCGGTTGCACTAAGCTTGTGGAGTATCGAAATCTGTTGAACCGAACTTGCGGACTATCAGAATTTGTAACACCGAGCTTGTGTAGTATCAAAATCTGTTGCACTTAACTTGAGAAGTATCGAAATCTGTTACATCGAGCTTGTGGAGTATCAAAATCTGTTACATCGAGCTTGTGGAGTATCGAAATCTGTTACATCGAGCTTGTGTAGTATCAAAATCTGTTGCACCTAACTTGTGAAGTATCGAAATCTGTTACATCGAGCTTGTGAAGTATCGAGATCCATGGCACCGAGCTTGTGAAGTATAAAAATCCATGGCACCGAGCTTGTGGGGTATCGAAATGTATTGCACTAATCTTGTGGAGTATCGAAATATTTTACGCCAAGCATGTTTAGTATCGAAATCAGTTGCACTGAGCTTGTGAAGTACAGAAATCTGTTGCACCGACTCCGAGAAGTATCCAGACGTAGCACAAAGAACAGGTGCCAATTTTATTCAGTGTTTACAAATAAATAAATTGGGCATCGCAATCTGTTGTCAGAATCGATTTTCAGCAGCGTACTGAGAGTCCATAAACATAAGGTATGAAAAAAAAATTACCATACAGAGTTCAAGGCGAAGTGCAATTTGCTCATCCAGGCCACGCGAAAAATCGCGGCCCTTCAATATTGCAAATTTCTGGATTCATTGCATGACAAAGGCCTTGTATTGACAATACCAAAAGGTTTCTCAAATTAAGGTCGTTGACTCCCAAGGCGCAAACAGCACTTCTGAAAAAATAAAGGCAAATTCGTCGGACATTTTTACTGACAGTTCAGGGAACCGCGAGGATATTTCCCAGCAAACCATAAATGGTCCACAACAGCACGAAGGCGAGAGTACAATGAAAACTCACAATGGCCCACTAAAAAGGTAATTTCCGTTGATTTCGCACGCGGACATACTTGTAAGAGATGCACACGAGCGTTTAGGTAAGAAGATAATGGAAATGTGCCTCGACACGGACATGTAGGTATGCCGCGTACACGCATAAAGAGAAAAAGGTCCTTAAGAGAGGTGCAGTGCGCGGATACTTCGCCCAAGCTTCAATTGCTTCGAAATTATGGTGCCCCGGGCAGATCCTCTTTCTTACATAAGTACCCGCAGCGCGCTCCACGCATTCTCTCTCTCCCTTTCTCTCTCTGGTAGTAAAGCACTTGGCGGCGCTGCACTGCGCGAGATGAAAGACGCGGGAAGCGTTGTGGAATAGTGGTTTGCTTCTTAGCTAAAATGCACTGGGTCGGGATTCGATTGTGTGCTTTTTCCGCCATCTCCGATGGCTCACAATACTCATTAAGGGGAGTTAAAGCGGCGACAATTGGCTAATGGAAATGATTGTGTAAAAAATCTGAAAAAATTCACTAAGATGCCTTTTCTTACTCCTTATAATTTATTTTGGACCAAAAAAATAACATCGATTTTTTAGAATAGCCAAAAAAAAATTATATAAAAATTCTGCCATGGTTGACATTTGAAAATGATATGCAAAATACGAGAAACATTGACAGATCAGAATATTGAAGATTGTAGGAGGGGATACATCTTTTCGAATCAAAGGCGATACTTTTTTTAATTATTTTTAAATGCCACTATTTTTTTTTGTGAAGTTAAATTGATACTGATTGGGTCCTAGAATATCAATGGTTTTGAATTATATTTGCAGATATATGATTTTTTTTGTACTTAGTATAGTGACCTTGGCTTAGTTACAGTGTAAAAAAAATCTACTTGAAATTTGGTGTACTTTTATTGGAAGTTTTTATTTATAAACTAGTATATTAAATTCAGTATACAAGTGTAATATAAAATCAATGTATGGTAAAGCATATTTAATAATTTACTTTTATTTCACAGTAAAAGTAATTGAATTTTCACAATTTGCTTTAATTTTTATGAAGAAGTACATGAATTCTATACCACAATTGGTTATAAAATTACGATGACGAGCTTATGAATAAAAACGTCTTATCTTTTCTGACAGTGTATTTCATTTCATTGCACTGTAAAAAAAATCTGCTTGCAATTTAGTGTACTTTTATTAGAAGTTTTTATTCATAAACTAGTATATGAAATTTATCATACAAGTGTAATGTAAAAACTATGTATGGTACATCATATTCAATAATTTACTTGAATTTTACAATAAAAGTATTTGAATTTTAATAATTTTAATAAATAATTTAATAAAAAGTACATGAATTTTGTATCACAATTGTTTATTAAATTCCGATGACGAGTTTATGCATAAAAACTTCCAATCTTTTCTAAAAGTCCGGCGAAGATTTGCATGATTTGAAAAAACCTTTTTTTCTCGCAGCAAGTAAAGTAAACACTTTTGTAAGACACTTTGGTTTACACCGATCAGTACATCAAGCAGTGGCTCGACCTGAGTGCCCCTAGTAGCTCTACGGTTCGGATCAAATTTAAAGCCGAAGAAGAAGAAGAAGAAGAAGAGACGAAAGCCGCGCAGGTTCTCTCTCCGCGTGGACGTGCACGCGTGCAGCGCGCGAAACACCCTGCGCGCCGAGCCGAAGGCCCTCGTGCACGACCCGGGAGGGCCTTCAAGGGCCCGCGATTCGGCAACAAGCCCCAAAAGAGGATGGGCGTCCTCTCTGGAATGCGGGGCCAGTTTTCTTCCTCCTTCGTTCTTCCTATCTTGCTGTTTCACTGCGCCTTAGCCTCGAATCTTTAAACCCTTGTGCGCTCGTTGTCTCTCCCGGCTCCAAATCCACGAGGCCACATCTTTCTATGAAACTTCCATAAATTTTGGATTTAACTCCTGCAATTGTGATTCCGGTTCCGTTTGGGGTATTATTTAATTGTGAATGCAAATGCAAGGATTTTATTTTTTTACAAAATCAAACATCTTATTTTCTATACTGTTTGAAATTTTGTATGTATTTGCTCACAAAATTAAAGAGATGATTTTAGAGTTTCATATTTCAACTTACGTTTAAATTTGAGTTCTACTCAAATACTTGCTTAAGTTTGAATTTAAGTTGTACTTAAGTTATTGCTCGAGTTCAAATTTGAGTACTAATTAAGTTATTGCTCAAGTTCAAATTTGAGTACTACTCAAGTTATTGCTCAAGTTTTAATATTAGTTCTACTCAAGTTATTGCTTAAGTATTATTGTTCTTTGACTTTGGCTGAGTATTTATTGCAGGATAATGCTTAAGTTTGAATTGAAATTTGGATTTTAGTTGTTGAAAATCGAATTTCGGTTATCTGTTTATATTTGAACGCTACTTCGAACTTGAGATCTTGCTTTAGATGGTTTTAAAGTTCCAAATTGATTGCTTGCTTAAGTTTGAATTCGGTATCGTGCAAATTTTGGCGATCGAATTTAAAATCCCTAATTTGATTTCAAGTTCGTATTAAGATCAAATTTTATATTATATTTCGTACTCGAGTATGAACTAAAGTTCAACCTTGTGATTATAAATCCGATCTTAGGCTTTATTTTCAATTAAAGTTCTTATTCAACTTTTTGATAAAGATTTATCTTTGGGCTACAAATTTTTCGAGACGAATGGGATGCCATTTATATCAGGGTCAACGGGATTTAAATTTTACAATTTTTTTGAGGTTTTCGAAAATATCCCGTCGACATTTTTTCTGTCTCATTGCAGCAGAACTCGTTAATATACTTATCTATCAAATAACCTTTGAAAACAGAAGCTAAATTATGGAAAAAAAATTGAAAACTACACGAACTTACGGAATGTTTTTTTTTTTTATTCAAGATTATTTGATCTGCAGCTGGCGGTCATTCGTGGATAACAAAGAGGAACAAGAGGAAAACGTGTAGTACTCGCGTGAGAAATGTCGAGGTGCGTTAGTAAGCTGATTCTACATTGTGCTGTGGCTGATGAGAGACGAGGAGAGATTAATTACCGCGAGTCAACGACGAGACTAATCGTGACATCGCTTTTGCGTGGCAAGCTCGCGTCCTCGCTCTTTGTTGAGAAACACGTACCGAGCTTTAAGTACGAGTATTTACCACGCCAGAGCAGATGTCTGATGGCCGAGGGACTCCGAGTGCAAATTAGCGGCCACTTGTTCGCGCGAAAGAGCCCTCAAAGATAGCTCTCTCCATTTATATAAGAAAATCGCCTGCCTGAGAGATAACTATCGCCACTACAATGAATTATCCATAATTTTCGACCACCCAAAGCTTTTTTAATTTCTTGATTAAATTACCCCTTTGTTATTCCATATTTGCCTGTCGTTTTTAATTTCACATAGTTTTTTTAATTAATTAATTTGAGAATCATGAGAATTTGCATATTTGATAGTGCGAGGCTAAAAATTTAAAAAATTTAACTCTTGATAGATGAACAATGTGAATTTTTTGAAAATTTCAAAATTCGATTGAATCGACGAACTGTTTTTTCAATTCCGGCAAAATGCAATATTGAAAAAATTACATTAAAAGTATCTGCACTTATAAAAACTTAGCAAAATATCGCCAATTTTTGGGAAGCTAGAGTACGTATACGTCCGTCTTGAAAAAAGTCAAAAAACTATAAAATAAGAATTTCTATATACATTTCGTAAAACTTTGGAATAGTCTAAAATTCAATTTGAGTTCATTCGGTTAAACGATTCTTGAGTTATAGGTGATACAAATTTTAAAGCCCTGCACACATACGGACATTTTTTTCTAAACCACTTTTCTCGATTTTTCGGATTAATCTGAGTGTCCGGACATGAAAAAATCGAAAAAAATCGGAAGCCAAATGGAACACCAAGAAATTCTCACATTAAATCGTAGGGATTTTTTGAGATGATAAATGCGGCTATACGAATAATTAAATGCATGACTTTTTCAATTATTTTATTGAACCAAACCAACATTGCTCATATCTTTATCCCAAATCAGGGCTTCAGTTTTTTTTTCTAAGTGACCATTTTGCAAATCTTGAATTTCAATTCTCACTATGCTTGAATAATCAAATCTCGACTGAAGAGCCCAAACCGCAGACGCCGAGTATAAATCTATATTCCGGAGTTCCTTGAGTACTTACTTGGAGAATTGCCAGAAAACAAAGCCTTCCGAGGATAAGAAAAAAACATTGTACTGGGGTATCCGGGTGGGTTAAATGACAAGGCGGCCATTTAAATAAATGCATCATGTAAATATCGTCTCAGCTCGAGTATAATATGATCAGAACGAACATTTCCTTTTTTTTTTCATATAGTGATACTGGTAGCAAGTTACTACGCGTTTGCAATTTCAAAATCCGAAAATTTGAAACTTCGCGATACAAAAGTTCACAATTTTACAATACAAAAGTTTGCAATTCCAAGATTTAAAAATTTGCAATTACAATTCAAAAGTTTTAAATTGAGGATCCAAAAGTTTGCGATTTCAAGATGCAAAAGTTAAAAATTGTAGATCCAAAAGTTTGCAATTACAAGATCCAAAATTTTGCAATTACTAGATCCAAAAGTTTGCAATTACAAGATCCAAAAGGTTGCAATTTACAGATACAAAAGTTTTCAATTTCCGCATCTAAAAATTTTCAATTTCAAGATCCAAAAGTTTGCAATTTTAAAATCCAAAAATTTTCAATTTCAAGATCCAAAAATTTTCAATTTCAATATCCAAAAATTTTCAATTTTAAGATCTAAAAATTTGCAATTTCAAGATGCAAAAATTTACATTTCCAAAATCCAATCGTTTGCAATGTTAAGATTCAAAAATTTGCAATTCCAAGATCCAAAAGTTTGCAATTTCAACATCCAGAAGTTTTCAATTTCGAGATCCAAAAGTTAGCAACTTCAAGATCCAAAAGTTCTCAATTACAAAATCCAAAAGTTCGCACTTTCCCGATCCAAAAACTTGCAATATCCAAAAGATTCCGGAAACCCTTGAGTATGTACTAGAAGAATTGCCATAAAGCAAAGCCTTTCGAGCAGAAGAAAAAAAGTGTTGCTGGGGAAATGTGTTCCAGAGTATCCGAGTGGCTTAAATGGCGAGGTGGCCATTTAAATAAATCCATCATGTAAATATCGTCTCAGCTCGTGTAGAATATACATTTCCTTTTTTTTCTAGGTGATCCCTGGTAGCGAGCTAGTACGTGATGGCTGGTTTGAAGCCAGGCCGTGTTAGTTCGCTGGTGGCTCAACAGAGAAGGCTATTCAGGCATCACACAAGCCGGGGCCTTCTCGGAACGAGAAGACGGCGCTTCCTGCGTCGAGGAGAGAACCCAGAGCCAAGGAGAAGAGAGAAAGAGTGCGAGAGGTTCGCGAAATTCCTGCATGCGATTACACGCGTGTACCTAGAGGCCAAGAAAGAGAGCTCTAAGTTGTGGTGGTATGGAACTGACGACGCCTCGTGCTCGAAGCATGACCGATGAACCTCGCAGAGTCAAACGCACGCGCTATTCGATAGACGACGCTTTTTCTCAATGAAGCCGAAGCCACCGAATTAGTATTGGCCGTGTGCACTCGCAGACTTCTTAAGAGACAGCGCTTTGGTTAAATCAGAAACGATTGTAGAGCGTTTACTGGGAGCACCTTACAAAAATTTCATCAACGTGAAATATATGCGAAAATGTTAATACTTTTGCGAATATTACGTCTCAAAATATCTTACATCAATTGTTGGATATATCAGAATAACATTTAATAATTTATCATGTGAATGTAGCCAACGGAAAAAAATTTATTAAAAAATAAAAACATCGTTAAACCAAATTTAAAAAATTCTGCCGGAAAAAGTTTTATTTTTTCAATTTTTCACTTAATCGGGAATCTTGAGAACGATTAATCGTATCGATATCTCTAAAATGATTAAAGTGTGCATTTTTTATATGCCCGACAAGATAGGAATATATTGAGAATTAATTGTGTAATTTCAGGCCACATTTTATGGCAAAATAACTAAAAATATATTTTTTTTTAATGTAATGATATTATCTTTGATATTATCATAAAGAAAATTGCACGCTGTAAGAGTTTACCGAATATTGGGTAGATTTTTTAATGGGATTCTCAAATATTCATAAGTTATAGCAGTTTGAAATAAATAAATAAATAATATCCGTTTTTTAATGTCAGAACGCTCATTATCCGCAATGCAGAGAATACAATCTTCGGAATGTTCGATTAATAACATTATAGTTGATAAGATTGTTAACGACAAACCCTCGGGACCATCTCGTTGTTCTCATTAAGAAATTCCTCTTGGAAGGCATATCATTATTTTTTAAATTGCAAATTCAATTAACAGGTCGATTGAATTCAAGGTTCAATATCAATGCTAAGTAAAATATCAGTTGATTTAATTTACAAAAGACTTATTTTTTAATAAGTTGCATTAATTAAAAATATCCAACTAGGCGTCAATAATTGTGCACCAAAAATATTTTTAAAAAACTAAAATTTACAATATAACGCGGCGTTCAATATCAAAATTCAAATCGAGATTAAAAAGATTTCAAGGTGTCGATCGGAAAGCTGAGCGTAATTTCAAGATCCAAAATTTTGCAATTACAAGATCCGAAAGTTTGCATTTTTAAGATTCAAAAATTGTAATTACAAGGTCCAAAAATTTGCGATTTCAAGACCTTAAAGTTTGCAATTTAAAATTCAAAAGTTTGCAGTTTCGAGATCCAAAAGCTTGCAGTTACAAAATCTACAAGTTTTCAATCCAAAGATTCAAAAGTTTGCAATTTCAAGACCCAGAAGTTCACAAATTCGATATCTAAAATTTTGCAATTCAAACTTCCTAAAGTTTTTAGCTCCAAAATCTAAAGGACTTTACTGTTGTGATCTATTTAGACATTCGGATGTCAATACGCCAAAATCCAAAACATTCCCATGTAAAAATTCAAAAGTTGTCAGTCCCAAAATCAAAACGCAGTCAAATTTAATACCGCCAAAGTATGAATATCAATACAAAAAAAAAACACACACACACACACACAGTCTATTAATATAAAAATCCAAACCATGTCACCGTCTCGATGCAAAGCAACGGAACATGTCTGCAAACGCAGCAACCCAAACTACAATATAATTCGATGGCAACTTCAATGCCAGCCACAATCGATGTAGCATTGAGTCTCAAGTCTCGTAGCCAGAGGACAGAGCAAAGGCACCAGTTGTTGCCGTTTGCGGAAAGGCGATACGATAACAAACACCGATACACAAGGGGCAGGATGCTGTTGAGGCAGTTAATAGAGCTCGGAGGGCGTCACATCGAGCGAATAGGTCAAGCGCGTTAGCGTCATTCACCATCCAGTCATTGGGGCATTGGCATAAGAGAGAGCATAAGGTTCTATCATCAAGCCACCAGGCGACAGAAGGGATCCCTCTGTGGCATGAGCGAACGAAAACGGCAATAAAACTCGGCACACACAGTGGCCTAAAGTCCGAGCGGAGATCGCGACGAAACAAGGACGGAGAAACCCATGGATAACGTTGTAGGCGCTCTCGTCGCCAATCTAACGCTTCCAGCACTTTATCAATATTAAATTGCCCCTTGGGATAGTCGCCAAAGCCACGAGGTGGTCGAGGGCTGACGTCAGTCTCGTGTCGTCGTCGTCGTCGACTTCGTCGGTCCCGCATAGCAACCAAGAGAAGCTGAAGCTGCTGTTGGTGCTGGCCACGGAAGGACAAACAGAGAGAATTCCCAGTCTCGCCGGCACGCACGTGGTAACCGCTCGCCGGTGGCGCTGCGCGCGTGCGCGGGCCCGCCACAAATTCCTCGCTTGGGCCCCGTTCTTTATAATCCATAAGTGTGGTTCGTTGTGTGCGAGAGAAGAGATCCCCTGAGCCTAAGACTCGGGGCCAAGACGAAGGGAATCGCTTTCTTTCTCTTTCTCGCGTCTCCACGAGGTGCGGTCTTCGGAGCCAGCTGCTTTTTGCTTTCTGCTGCTGCCGCTGATGCTTGTTGCTTGCTGCTGTTAGTCCCTGTGCCACCCCCCGTGCCTCCACCGCCACCACCCATATCCTCCAATTTTATTATTATACGAGCTTGTCACACCGAGCAAACGAATGGCACGGAGGTGTGTGTGCATACCAGGCTGTATGAACAGCCAGAGAGAGTACCAACGGAGACGACTTTCAGTGTTTCTCTTCCTTCTCGCCCGCTAAAATCGAGCCAACAGGGTCACGATAATCATGCCTTTTTCGAGAGGAATCTCCTTGACTTTGATGAAATTGTTTGTTGGGCTCACTGGGCTTACTTTGGTTATTAGTGTGGATGAGGATAATTAATCCTTGTGAGATGTTTCGTAAGGAAGAGCGCATGCAGCATGTGGCTTATGATGTTGTTCGTACGGTTTGTAGAATGAGCGGGAGAACGAAAATTTAGTACACCGAGAGAAAAAGATTCATTGATTCGTGGGAATCGTTGCCAATCAAATGAAATACTATCTTTTCTTTGAATGATTTCAAGCTAAATGAAAAGTAGTGACATTGAATCGAAGAAAGGTTTCCTAAGCCAATTAATCATCTTCATTGATTATGAAGAAATCATCTCTGATTCAATGAAACCTTCTTCAACTTTACAGGAATGTGTATTTAAGCCAATTATATTCGTTTCATTGATTTCAGGCAATGACACTTACCTCATCAGGGCTCAACATTTTGAAACTTATTTTTCCCTAAAGTACTTTGCAGGTAAAACTTATGTTTTGATTTAACGTGTGGAAGTACGTCAGAAATAGGCTAAGCTTCTGAATATACGAAACGCGAAGTCGTTCATTAAGGAAAACGGGAGAAAACATTGGGAGAGAGAGAGAGAGAGAGGGAGGAGTATCAACGGAGACGACTTTCAGTGTTTCTCTTCCTTCTCGCCCGCTAAAATGGAGCCAACAGGGTCACGATAATCATGCCTTTTTCGAGAGGAACCTCCTTGACTTTGATGAAATTGTTTGTTGGGCTCACTGGGCTTACTTTGGTTATTTGTGTGGATGAGGATAATTAATCCTTGTGAGGTGTTTCGTAAGGAAGAGCGCATGCAGCATGTGGCTTATGATGTTGTTCATACGGTTTGTAGAATGAGCGGGAGAACGAAAATTTAGTACACCGAGAGAAAAATATTCATTGATTCGTGGAAATCATTGCCAATGAAATGAAATACTATGTTTTCTTTGAATGATTTCAAGCTAAATGAAAAGTAGTGACATTGAATCGAAGAAAGGTTTCCTAAGCCAACTAATCATCTTCATTGATTATGAGGAAATCGTCTCTGATTCAATGAAACCTTCTTCAACTTCACAGGAATGTGTATTTAAGCCAATTATATTCGTTTCATTGATTTCAGGCAATGACACTTGCCTCATCACAGCTCAACTTTTTGCAACTTATTTTTCCCTAAAGTACTTGGCAGGTAAAGCTTACGTTTTGATCCAACGTGCGGAAGTACGTCAGAAATAGACGTAGCTTCTGACTTTCCAAAACGCGAAGCCGTTCATTCAAGAAAACAGGAGATAACATTGGGAGAGGAGAGAGAGAGAGCGAGAGATAGAGATAGAGCGAGAGAGAAAAAGTACCAACGCGGACGACTTCAGTGTTTCTCTTCTTTCTGGTCCACGAAAATAGAGCTAACAGGTCTACGATAATCATGGGTTTTTGGAGCGGATCCTTCTTGGCATTGATGGAATTGTTTGTTGGGCTTAGCGGACTTGTTTTGGTTATTAGCCTGGATTTCGATAATTGATGTTTTGTGGTATTTCATTAGAGAGAGGAGATGCAGCATGTGGCTTACGATACTATACATACGGCTTGTAGAATGGGCGGGAGGATGGAAATTGAGTATGGTAGTTACTAATGATTGATACATTCCTACGCAGCTGTAAATATTCTTCTAGTTTTGAACTCACTCAATGTAAAATTGAAAGTTGTTCTATAATCATTTTTTACAAATGAAAATCCCTTTTTATTTATTTGAAAAATTTAGGCCACTAGAGAATTTCTTTTAGTTGGCCAGGCAAATAAAAAAAAAAAACATTCTGTCATATCTGATGCCTTACTAATCATTTTACTCAGACTGAGTACCACATTTTCTACGAAGTATGGCATAATTATCAATAAATTTGTTGTATATCTTATCTTAGAAAATTTCCAAGCGTATGCAAATACATTTTATTAAACACATGAATAAATTTCCCTAATTAGTATTACCCAAAATCAATGTTCCTAGTATTTCGTTTTCCCTATACTTGCAACCTATATTTTTATTCCATGTCTTCAGAAAAAACCGTAAAACAGTTTTTTTATTTTGCTTCAAAAAATGATTCGGTAATAAAATATGTTCCCGTAAAAATGAAAATTGGAAATACTGAGCACACATTTTTCAAAATTCAAGAATTGTGTTAACTTATCAGAAGACTGTCTCAATGAACAAACAAAGAAAAAATATATTTTTAAAACATTTTAGTCCATTTTGAGTCTTGATACTAGTCGAAAAAAAAAATTTCATAAAAACAAAGCTTCTTCTATGAGGAAGCAAAAACGGTACTATTTTTGTCTAATGCCTTGCTAATCATTCTGGAAAGACTGATTATCGCCATTTGCAGGAAGTGTTGCTGTTGAAGAATTTCATAAATGGTTTTCAGTTCTAACGATCAAGTCGGTAATCTATGGAGTCATTAATCCCTGTCCTTCGGTTGTTGGCGAGAGTGTGGCCGAAAGTCGAACCGTGAGACGACGTAACCCACGTGAAACTCGAGAGTCGATGGTCCGAAAATTGCGAAGCTCTCGGCTCTACGGACGTAGCTAGGAAATAAATCCGCGTGAGGATATAACGTCGTGTGGAGGCCCGTACGATATTTTGTTACGCGGCTTGGCAGACGTGGATCACCATACGTTCATCGAGTAAGAGTATACACTGTAAAACAGTGGAGAAGAATAACCAGCACCCTCGTTGGCTCACCGACGACGTGATCGTCCCGGATGCCCTCCATCTCCTCCGGAGAAAGCTGACCCTTTCGTTGCGGAAAGGGAACGCGCGGGGGCCCCTTTTAGCACGGGACACACTATACCCTGCTGTTCCTTCAAGTTCCTGCTGTACATTCAATATTATGCCGCAGCTAACACCGACCACCTCTTCGCCTGAAATTTTAGAACATACTTTCCTCTTATATCATAATTATGAAAATAAGTTCAAAGTTACAATGGAATCGGTTTTTCCATTATCACATATATTTCTATCCTAGTGATGCATCAAGCGAGACAATACAAGAATATGTCAAATTCGATGACAACGTCTAGCCTTTGATAAGACAAGCTGGCATTTCGAGTTCAATACAATAAATGTAGCCGAGTGGGATCTCGTTTTTGGAATTGACAGTCGAGTTTTCCTGTTTTCTCGATCGCGCTTGACAAAATATTGAATATCGAGATTCTCGAACGTTACTCGACGAAATATTGGACAGCAGGGATGCAACCATGACGCGGGAACGTTGCGAAATAGTTGCAGGATTCCGATTACAACTTTTGTTCTTTTGGACTTTGACTGATATTTATTAAAGAGATGTTATCATGCTTCGACGATGACAGCCTGTGATATTTTTGTTTAGATGGAAGTTTTGGCAAATCAAGATTCCGTTGTTATCGATCTTCCTGCGAACATTTGGAATCATTTGTATTTTTGTCCATTCAAATTGCTTTATCGATTCGTAAATTCATTAAGCAATTTGAACGGACTATATTTTAACAATTAATATTTAATCGTGAAAAAATATCACCCCAGCACGGGATCGGATCGGAAACTCTAGGTATCGAGTCCAGTGCGTTAGCGATTACGCCCCGTGACCTTGGCGACATTGATTCACGATTTATCTAGTTCAACATCGAATATTAGCATTATTCTTTTGGACTTTGGCTGATATTTAGAGATGTTATTATGCTTTGACGATGACAGCCTGTGATATTCTTATTTATATGGAAGTTGTGGCAAATCGTAACTCGGGGTCTGAGTCTAACGATGCCGAAGAGACGGAAAGATCGATAACAACGGGATCTTGCAACCGTTGTGGACACACACACACACACACACACACACACACACACACACACACACACACACACACACACACACACACACACACACACACACACACACACACACACACATTTCGTAAAAACCATCTTTCTCGATGTTTTAGACCATTTTAAGTACCCTGACATGAAAATCTAAAAAAAAAAATTTCACGAAAACAAAGCAAAACAGCTGTACATTTGCAATATTTTCAGCGAGAATGGCACCAAGAAAGCTTCGAAGCAACGTTACAGGACGATTCTCTATTCCACCCGCTCCCCAAACACAGAATGTCCTCTCATTCTATTTCAGCGCCAGCTGCAACCGGTGTGTGCCCTGCTGTCGCGCTATAATAAAGCGTAAGCACATATCTCGCTCGTGCTTCCTGCAAGACGCCCAGCGCACGCGTACGATTTATCCCAAGGAGAGGTTCTTCGGTTATTCCTTCTTGGAGGGAAATAATGTAAGGAACGGGAACACCCCATGCGTCGAGGTGGATGCCCCGCACACGCGGTATACTCACCGATGCGCCTGACGCAACGAAGGAGGGAACATAGGGCGAGCGAAAAGAGCGCCGGAAAGAAGACGAAGGCAGAGGAGAGGAAGAAAGTGAGTAGGAAGGAAAAGACGCAAGGCTAGTGCGATCCCAGCTCGTCTTCGCGTGCCACGTGTCCTACCACCTGTCTCACCTAGGCATCCGATAAAAAGGTATATATGTGGAGGGTATGTATTGTATAATGGTGCGAGAGAACCAGCATTTACTCGAGAAAATTGAACGCCTGGGTTAAAGTAGTTCTTGCGGTACAATCCTGTCGAACGCGTGAAATTACTTGTCATTCACGGGAATAAATGTCTACGGCAAAATATCCAGCGACAAGATATCCGCGGACAAGATGCTCGGCGATATAATTTCCGGAGACAAAATATCCAGCGACAAACTATATCAGAGGGAAAAATATGCGGCGTCGAAAGATCCGGGTCACAATATCCGGAACAAAATATCCTGCGGCAAAATATCTAACGACAAGATATCGGGAACAAAATATCCTGCGGCAAAATATCTAACGACAAGATTTCCGGAACAAAATATCCGGGACAAAATATCCGGAACAAAATATCCTGCGGCAAAATATCCAACGACAAGATATCCGGAACAAAATATCCTGCGGCAAAATATCCAACGACAAGATATCCGGAACAAAATATCCAACGACAAGATATCCGGAACAAAATATCCTGCGGCAAAATATCCAACGACAAGATATCCAACGACGAAATATCCGGCGATAAATATTCGACAAGACATTCGACGACAAAATGTCCGGCGATAAAATATTCGACAAGACATTCGACGACAACATATCCGGCGATAAAATATTCGACAACACATTTGACGACAAAATATTCGACAAGATATTCGAAGACAAAATATAGCCATGATGATTAATCTGCTGTAAAAAAGTCCGCATCACCACAAAATTCTGAAAAAATTTGTACCCGTAAAAAAAATGAAAAATCATCTTAATTTGAAAATAAAAATTAAGATGACGGGTGATTATTTGCTAAAATTCTTCATTGATTCATTTGTTAATGACATTTTTTAATTATTAGTATGTAAAGTTAATTTTTTCCTGCACCTTCTATATGCATATTTTTTTCAGATTTTTATTCCATCAAAATTCTGTATGAATTTAATGTTTGATCGGACGGTATCACTAGGAATACCTTAAGTCCTTTTCTCGCAGTGCAAGATTACTTTAGGGTTTTAAGTTAGCTGCTAATTTGACATTCCTCGCATTTTTGCCGCTTTCTTATGAACTGGTTTAATAAGATTTCGGAATAGTGAGCACTGATCGGCGAAAGGCGATGAATTCAAACGACCTTGAAGTGAGTGAAGAAGGTGAAGGCCTCAATTACTGAGATTTTAAGCTGTACTTTGAAATTCAGAGTCAATATATTAATTTTCAACTCAAACGTCGAATTAAGTAACTTGTGGGAAAAAAAAGACAGCTGAAATTTGGTCAGGTAATTAAATTTCAGAAAATTCAACAATTAAAAAAGAAGCATAACCAAATGACTACTTAAAAAAAAATTCATTAGTTTTAAGTCAATATGGCCACCCAACAACCGAATAATTACTAATTTGAGCAACAATAAATATTCGCCCTCAACTAAAATATGCTTTTCCAATGATAATTTTTTTCGGGATAAACTAAGAAAATTATGTAACTTTTAGTATTTTTTGAATTACTTTTACTGTACAGTACAAGAAAAAAATTATAGATTCACGATTTATACTTTTTTTAGTTCACCCACGAGAAGAATATATGGTAATTGGAGATTCCTTTGGTTTTTTTTGTTTCCGATAAGAATTACGAACTGCATTCTTCCCGACAATTGGAAACTACAGTAGCAAGGCACTCACGGAAAGCGGTCATTCCTCTGCATATTGTATTCACTTGATTACATTTTTTTTTACAGTTTAAATACTTAAGAAAATATAACCCAAAGTTCGCTGGCGTATTTTTTGATCTTTCAAAAAAATCATAAGTCCTCTACGATTATGTAATATGTAATAAACGATTATTACATAATCGTAGAGGACTTTTCCTTTCGATCGAACCGTAACTTTTTAAGCACTTTTATATGCTTTAAAATGAATCGAAACCCTACAATTTTTCAACTGTTTAAAATATTAGATAATTTGTATGTGAAGACAACTGGACTCTTAAGGGTTATCAATTTTGAATAAAAATAAATTTTAAAAATATATCAATCATTATTACTGATAATAATATTTTTACTGCATTATACTTACAATTATAATATTTTTATTGGTCTAAAACAAAAAAAGAAAGGTGTACGCTTCACGAATTTGCATGTGCACGAGTTGACACATAGCACATAATCGTACAAGACTTTCCCGTTCGATCGAGCCGTAACTTTTCAAATAGTTTAACATGCTTTAAAATTAATCAAAACCCTACGATTTTTCAACTATTTAAAAAATTAACTGAATACTTTGTATGTGATGACAACTGTAGGAATGAATTTCAAAAATAGATCAATTATTATTACTACTCGATAACAATATTTTCAGTGCATTATTCCTACAATATTTTTATTGTCCTGGAACAAGAAAAAGGTGTACGCTTTATGAATTTGCCTATGCACGGGTTTACACGTAGCACATAATCGTAAAGGACTGGCATTTGATCGAGTCTGAAACGCAGTGCTAATGAGTACCTACCCAAGAGCTCTCGGTAACACCTTGAAATACGGGTTCGCTCGGTCGGCGAATATATACGAGGCACACGCGGTATGCGGATCGTAAATTAGGGTAAGCGGTTGGCGAGAGAAATGCCTCACCGGCAAGTGTGCAACACGAGGAACAAGAGACAACGACGACGTAACAAGCGAAGGTCACCAACGAAGAGTTTAAAAAAAGAAGCAACGAAAAAAAAAAAAAAAAACAAAAACAAAAGTATTCGACTACGATAAACGCAAAGATCTCAGAAAACTCACCGAATTCGACGAAACTTCATGACTCGTTGTTTACATCAGAAATCTAGTTGACTTCTCACGAGACAACTTATTTCCTTTGTTTACACGAGTCTTCGATGTCGATCGATCAGATAACTCGTTTATTCGCGCCCGAATTGATGTTATTCAAGATGGCGGGGTAAACTCACCCCCTCGCGAAAGTGAAAAAAAAAAACAAAAGAACAACGACCACTCGATTTTCAATGTACTTGGACTTCGAACTTATTTTCTAATGGGAATTAAATGGCCCGATATTCTCGTGGCGAAAGTGCCTTAATTTTAGGGGTTTTAAACTATTAACTTACGGATTCATTAAATGGCTTGGATATGTTTTGGTTCTCGTGTTTACACGCGGCGAGGATACGACCGGCGACTTTCCGGGCTTTGACGTTTGTCTGTCAGGGTGAATTTTTCACTAATGTTACCAACCAGTCGCCTACCACGATTTATTGCATCACTGCGCCATCACTCGGCGTAATTTAGCACTCAAACCTACCGTGAATCGGAGGTAATCGCGCATTAGAATTATTTCTTTGTTTAAATAAATTATGAATATTTAAGATAGTTCTAATTTGATTTATTTACGAAAGTGATTTTTGTTAAGAATATTAACTCGCTGTTGGTAAAGCGAATTACAGTTTTCCTTACCGACGCAGAAGAGGATGACGTCATTTCATTTTTTTTAAATGCGTCTTTATCACTAAAATAATTATAATTTTGTTTCATCACTAAAAAAACACGTTTTTATTTCTCAGAGCTGAAAAATCCAGTTTCATGATGTAATAACTTAAAAAATGCGTCCTTTTTTGCTAGAAGAATATTGTTATTTACAAGTTATCTTTAAAAAAACCCGTTCTATATTTTTTATGGTTTGTTTGTATTTGTTTTTATGGCTTGTTTGTCAATAAAGACTTTTCATACTTTCAGTTATGCTATTCAGTATATTTGCTATTGCGAAATGAAAATTAGTGTCTATAATTATTTCTATTCTTTATATTGGATTTTTCGTGGCCGTTTCGATTTAAAAATATATATTATAAACTAAGTTTTATAAGAATTGCAGCAAATATCTAATCTCATAGAATTTTTTTTCTATTGATTTTTTATTAGCTGTTTTGCCCTTTCGTGTATTTGAAGAAACGTTTCGCGGGCTTTTCTTAATGGCGGCGCACAAGGCACATTGTGATGTTTACTAACGCCGGCGTTTTTGACATTTCGAAAGTGAAAACTTGTGACTAAATGAGAAATTAATAAACTGATTAATTTGCGAAAATGAAGTTTCGATGTAAAATGGTTGACACCGCTGCTATGCGAGATTTTACAAGTGAGTTTACTTATTTACATTTAACCTAACCTCTTGTTAATGTTCATTTAAAATTTACGTCAGAAATTGCTGTATATTTACAGCTAATGTAGATCATTTTTTTTTAAATGGTTAATTGAATAACAATAATTCAATCGAACTAGGAAAAAAATTAAGATTGTAAATATATCTTGCACAATTAAAATAACAATTGGGAATAATAAATTTTGCTGTTCACTTACGATTTGCAATGTAATAAGTTTCTCTAAAAATGACTTAGGGTATCTTTTTATTTTGAGTTTTTATTTATTTATTTATTTTTTTAAGAATATACAAATTATTTTACAATCAATTATGTTACTGTACTTAAATCAGATATTATAACAATTTTCTAAATAAAAACATGTTCATAATAGAAAAAATGATTTTTAGTTAAGAATGGGGTTTTTATAAACTTTATCTTTAAATTTTAATATAAAATTTCTATTAATATATTGATTTTTACCATAAGAATTGTTTAAAAATTTAATCAATATAGTAAAGTTGACTCCCAATTTCTATATATATTTTATATATATAGCCCATACTTCATAAATTTAACCATTTTTTTTTTGCTATCTTGGATCTGCTCCACCATTCGTCATATTAAAGCTCCACTTATGAGCACATAGAAATTTTCTTAGATTTTTAAATTTAATATTTGAAAAAAAAAATTGTTTATAATATCTAAACCTAAAATATATCTAATATCTATAAAAAATATCTAAAATACTTGAAGTCACTGTAAAAAAAATATATCCACATGAAAGTTGTAGACTTGATTTAGCAATGTGACATTTAGAATAATGTTCACTTTCTGGTAAAACTGATCTATTACCAAAAAAAAGTGCATTTATTTTTTTAAACAAAGACCGATTTCTTTTTTTGGCTCACTGCATGACTGTAGAAATAGCAAAAAAAATCAACAGAGAGGATCAAAGTTCTTCTAAAAGGGTAAATTTTAAATAAGACTACAATGTACAAAATCAACTTTATTTTGGTGTTATTTTACTATTTTTTCTAATTTATAAATTTTCTGTGGAGTTTGTAATCACCATTGTTCAATATATTCTATCCATAATAATTAACCAAAAGGTACCTTTTTAAATAAAATCAAATTTCTAAATAGCTCAGGATGAATATAATACCACACTCACTACTTTCTATTATTAACAGTTACCTCTATGATTACATCAAAATTAATCATCATCAAAGTAATCTTATGAAACATGGAATAAAAATTAATTTTGGCTTGAATTCCCATTTTATCAAATTATTTATTTAACTAATAAACTAGATTTAGGAATTTACCATGGAGCTTGTAATGGTTCACTTAAACATTTCATATTTTCATTGATTGAATATTATGAATATTTTTTGTAAAATTATATAGTTAACAAATATAGTTTGGGATATTATCCTTCTGACCATTTACAATTATGCATACGTTTTTTTTCATGAACAAGGTGCAATAATCAACATAGAGATGATTTTGTTAAACATGAGAAATAACAATAAACCCATGGCAAAATTAAAATTCTCAAAATTAATTTTTATAAACTACCCTATAAGTTATATGAATTTATATTTTATCCTTGATAATATTATAATTTTTTTTACAAATAATTCCACCTTTAAATGGATATGCTACCCAATTTTGATTAATAAATTCTTCTCAGCATAAAAAAATGGTAAATTTAAAGTTGAGCAACTTTTATCTGGAAATAAATATTGAAAAAAATTGTCATTGATTTCTTTAGATATCGTCAACATAGTTTCGAGAATGTCGAAAATGTGCGTAATTCGTCTGACGCCAAACGAGCTATGTTTAAATGTATGCGACGATGGAGCTCCAGTTTTGTGGGCCGAATTATCGCACGGACATTTTTTCAATGAATATCTTGTCGTCGGAGTTTCCGACGTCCAGAACGAAATATACCTTGAATTCGACGCTATTATGTTGGGAAGAAGCTTGAATTCGCTGAAGCAAACGGCACGATCAACTAAAATCAAGCTGACGAACAAACAGCAGCCCTGTCTGACTATAGAAGTGGAGCTGCCTTCTGTGTCCAACGAATCTTGGCAGTGCACCCATGACGTTCCTGTTCGAGTAATTCCTCGCAAAGAATGGCCCGTTTATCAGGCACCGAATATTCCAATTTTTGATGTAATTATATCTCAATATTTTTATTATCTAGTAATCTGCAAATGTTCCTTTAGTATGATTAAAAAAGAAACAAAACCGTTCGAGTCAATACGTTTCGAATTAAATAGAATAATTGCGAATAACAATAAAAATAATAATATTATCTCGACTTAATCGTTCGATTTCGCGTAGAAAAAGTTTTTTTTTATCTTGGCATTTTACATGCCCAAACATTTTTTAAACTAGTATGATTTGAGTTCAAAATAACGAATTCTCTTTTTTTTTAATAATCAAATATAATGCATTTTAAAAGGGGTAAAACATGTGTTACCTTCTAATGCCATAAAGGACGAAAATGGCTTAGTAAGGATTTGTAATAAATTAATAACTTCGCGACATGAAACTCTAAAACGGATTTATTTGCTGAACCAATACGAAATGATGTTTTAAAAATACAGAAAGCAATCTTATAAGTAACTTATTTCAGATTATGTAGACGTTATGATTGCTATAACAGAAACTTAACTTTTTTTAAATTTTTCCACATGAAAAACCTATAGTTTATACTCTAACATTGGAACTTCTGAAAAGAAAGCTTCGTACGATTTTTTTTCGAGATGGCGCAACTAAACTCGATTCAATTAAAATTCATTAGTCAACTGGACTCGATTCAATTAAAATTCATTAATCAACCGAACTCAATTTAATTTAAATTTATTACTCAACTAGAAAAAAATACAGCCTATTGAATATAATTTTTTCTGGCCTATTCAACACCCTTAAAGCGTTCAATAAATTAAACGGCCTTCTTCTCGACTTTACAGATATCGATAAGTGTGCCAAATTTGAAGCACGTTAGAAACATCGTAGAAAGAATGAAAAATATGAGCCCACATTTAAGGGTTTCCGCCGACAATTCGGGAATGTTGGTCTTGAAGATCAGCACCGATTGCGCTAGCGTCGCGACGCATTTCCAAGGCCTTCATGTTTCTAAGGGAACCGAAGAGGAAGAAAGGGAAATAACTGCGAGTGTAGATGTCAGAAAATTCTTAACTTTCCTTGCCTGGGAAGTCGTTCATCCCGATAACGTGAAATGCAACATCCTTAATGAGCGTATGATCTACTTGTACTTTAATATCGACGACAACGTCAATATTCATTATTTCATACCCGCTGTTGCGATGTAAATCGAATGTCTTGTAAATACCGACGTTTAAACGATATTGTAAGTAATAAAAATATTTTCTAAATACTTTCATTACGGTTTTTTTGCTTCCTCAAAGAGAAAACTTCGTTTCCGAGCAATTATTTGATTAACTTTGCTTCCGAGATAATTTCGAGAAAAAAATGCCCTATTCGAAAGTTAACACTAAACTACAACTTTTTTCTAGACATTCTTTTCAGTAACTTGAAGTTTTCGGGATTTTTTTTTCCAATCCAATATTTATTATTATTCTCAACGCCCGAAAATCCGCTAACTTCAGTTTTTCAAATTTATCCATTATAACGATGCAAAATAGAACTTTCATTAAATTATCTCATTATTTTTATACTTTTCGCAAATTTCTATGAGGAAGTCAAAATAAATGAATATATTTCCACATGGGAAAATTGAATAGAATATAAATTATATTTTTAAAATAAGAGAGGAAATGTAATAAAGCATAACAAATAATAGGGAAAAAAGGCGCAAGCCTCATAATTTCTTCGGTTCGTTTTAGAGGGTTTTCAACATTTATTCGAATTCGAAAGTATTTTGTTTATGATTTTATTGCAAAATTGCCCATATTTGGTTAATAATTTGTTCACGCTTTTCTGTTTTCTGGAAAATATATTTTTTATTATGAAACAGATGTTCAGAGTGTAACATTTTCAACTGGGGTCTCTCAGACCCCGAACGGAGCTCTCAAAGCAATACTCTTGAAATTTATCAAATTCACCGATTAGTTTTAATTTGTAACAATAATTGCTGGGCTTTCGTCTTTAAATGTAGCTTAATGAAATATTATCTCCTTGAATAATTCCCAGAAAAAAATATTTCATCGTACAAAGTTATCTTCAATACAATATGTAACGCTGAAAGTAGTTTTGAGAAATTTTCATGCGTTTTATTGTCCATAACGATATTTTTATCCCGGTAAACGAATTTGCAAGTTCAAATATAACAAATTGTGTAACTTTTATTTAACACAAAATATTTAACAAAAATCCAGACGCGTACAACTTTTTATATTCGGATCTGCAAATTACGTTTACCATGATTAAAACATGTTTATGCAGGATCATTTTATTCGAAGTAAAACGAACCATGATTTTCCGTCAAAAATATTCGAAGACTCGAATAAAAATTACAAGCTCAGCATTTATTCTTAAAAATCTCGACTTTACAAATCGAATACTAAATTAAAAGTATCGGGATATTGAACTTATTGAATTAACACAATTTTCTTCGAAAATCGTATTTTTCTCACGTTTTTACCGTGATTTTTCTCCGCACAGGCGATAAATATAACCTTAAAAAAGAGTGAAGAAAAGATAAAGAAAAAATACTCTAATTGTAAGCGAGACTGAAACTACGTTCGTTTTCCTGTCGGAAGTTCTGATGCATTTGGTCGATTTGCTGTATCTTCTGACCGAGAACGGATGTTCTCTGATCGAGCCATTGAAGGCTGTTCATGTGAGCGTTGAGAATTTTACCGATCTGCACAATAGGATCACTCGAATCTTGCGAACGATTAGCTTCGTTCAGATGTTCGATTATTTCTTTCAGATCCTGTGACATTGTTTTCAACTGTTTGTCCAAATTTTCGGCCAAACGATAAGTGTAATCTCGCTCGGGATCCGCTGTCGAAAGTGAAGCCAATTCTTTCTCGAGAGGCACCAAACAGTCTTGCAATTCCTTTTGCTGACCAACCTGAAAGAAAATGTTAAAATCGTTGCAATAATATAATTATAATAGTTTTCTTCATTTTATTTTATTTTTCTTGCTTCCTCATAGAACTTTGTTTTCGTAAACATTTTTTTTTGAAGATTTTCATGTTAGGATTCTCAAAATCACATAAAACTTTGAGAAAAGTGGTTTAAAAAAAAAGTATGTATGTGTGTGTGTAGCAGCGAGTAAAAAATCGAACTTTAATAGCAAATGAACGGCTTTATCAATAAAGTTCAAATTCTCGCATATACGAAAGTCAAGTAGACAGTTTTGTTTGTGATAATTTTTTTTTAAAGTTAAAAAGATTTGATTATTAAGCCCCTCTCACAAAAAAAATGAATTTTGGGTTCTTCTGGTTCCTTTGGTATACGTAGGTTTTTTTTGCATTTCCTCCTTAGATATTTTGTTCTGGGTTCATTTTTTTGTTTTTTTTAACGTACTTTCTCATAGACGTGGCTTTGAAAAAAGAACTTAAAATAATGTGAAAGCAATTTGCGAAGGTCAACTTAGCAGCTTCATTTTTCTTTCCCCCTTTTTAAATACAATACAATAGAGATTTTATGATCGAGGAAATTTTGGGAGTGGTTTTTTCGTCGTTCAGGATATTTGGTCAATCAAATTTTTTTTATTGGGATATTTTGTAGTGGATTTTGTATCGCAGATATTCTGTCATTGGAGCTAACGTTAGGAAAATTTTCAAAGATGCTTTAGCCGTTTTATTGTAAATTAAATTTCTTTAATTGCTTCGGCGAATGACGGCTTGACTATTTATTTAACAGTCAAGCCGTCATTCGCCGAAGCAACTAAAGAAATTTAACTAACGTTAGGAAGCTAGTTGTGTCGAGTAGTTCACGAGTTGTGGTTGAAGGAATTTCTATATCCGAATAATAACGATATTGACAATCTTACCACGTAGTCGAGCTCTTGCTCGAGTTGATGCTGCTCTAATTTGACTCTTTCGACTTCCTGATTCAAAGTAGCGATTTTCTCGCCATTAGCAATCAGCATTTTGTCCCAATTGTTGACCTGCGTCGCCTGATTCACAAACGCCTTTTCCTGTTCCTCAAGCTCGAGTGTCCACTTGTTTATTGCTTCCTCTAGTTGGCAAAAATTCATTGTTCCTGCCTGTCCAGTAGCAGCCGAACTGACACTATAATAGAAACCAAAATTAGGAATTTTTTTTTTGTACAAAATAGAATCATCTTTTTCTTTTATCGAAAATTGTTATGCCACACGACATAAAGGAAACTAAAACATATATCAGGAAACATTTGGAAAACTGTAATGTTGCAGTAGTGATTACAATTGTGTCTTTGGACTAGTTTATTTGTACAAAAACCTGACTTAAGTTCATCGGATAATTCGTTAATATTGTTTCTATATGACTATCTTCATCCATATTACAATTCATTATATAAGTTCTAGTTTTATTCGGAGCCTGATAATCGAATCTACCGAATATTCGATTCGAACTTCGAACATACCGATTTACCGAATATTGGTTCGAATTTATTGAATATTCCAATTTACCAAATATTTTATTCAAAAGCCGAATATAAGCATTTACCGAATATTCTATTCAAAGGTCGAATATTCGAATTTACCGAATATTCTATTAAGAATTCGAATATTCAAATGTAATGAATATTATACAAAAAGTTAGAAGATTCGAATTTACCGAATATGCCATTAAAAGTTCGAATATTCGAATTTACTCAATATTTTACTAAAAGTTTGAATATTCAAATGTACTGAATATTCCAATCAAAGTTAGAACATTCGAATTTATCGACGGCTATTCAAAGTTCAATATTCGAACTTATCGAAGGCTATTCAAAGTTCAATATCCGAACTTATTAAAGGCTATATATCCGAAGTTTAAATATCCGAAGTCACGGAATATTTCATTCAAAATTCGATTATTCAAATTTACCGACTATTGGATTCAAAGTTAAAATTCCCGGTTCATCGAATATTCTATTCGATTCGAAGACGAATGTACATTCTGGATCACTGACAAATTCGTAAACTTAACAAAATGATAGAATCGTTTTCAATGTCGAAAGGGAAAGCGAATAAAACATCTTCATAGTATTATATATTCTCACGTGGTAACAGTGCCGAGGGTCGTTTGCGGAGCGTTTGTAGTTGCCACAGTAGGTGCAGCAGAAGCAGCAGGCTGATTGGTTGTCGTCTTATTCAAAGAAAAACCGGAAGAAAGAGTCGGAGCAGCACTGCTTCCTAAGTTGAATCCGCTGGCAAGAGGAGTAGCTGTCGTTCCTTGCAAGGAAAATCCAGTAGAGGCTGTGGTAGCAGCGGTGGCTCCTGTAGTTTGTCCAATATTGAAGCCGGTAGCGAGTGATGGCGCGCTAGTGCTGAATATTCGAAAAAAAAAACAAAAATTGTAGGAAATAAAATAAACGTTCTGCAAAACATTTTGCGAAAATGGTTCCACAGAATCAATGTCTTAAATTTTGGAAAATGTGTTATGTGAAATCCAAACGCTACGTTTCGCACGGAATAATTTTGTACAATCCTTGTAACAAGTTTCGTAGAAATAAGTTTGTAAAATCCAAATACTACCTTTCGTTAAATAATTCTTTTCATTCCTAATGCTACGTGAATTTAGTATTACGTAAAGCAATTTCTCTAAAAACATGTCATATATCAGTCGGTTTTCTATAGAATCACGGCTGTGTACTCAAATATGAAGTGAAGACCAACCAAAAATTAGATGTTTTCTCAAATTTGATTTAAATGGAAAATTAAAAACAACAGAAATTCTCTAAACTCTGACAATAATTTGTTCATGTTTCCGTCCATCTATGGTAATTTTTTCCAACTTATTCCAAGCATCAATTAAGATGTGATTCGCTGTGTCCTCATTTTTGTTGTCGATTTGCAGGAATTGTGCAGCTCGGAATTCGCATTCAAAATCACCGAAAAAAATGTCTAGATTATTGAGAGGTTTTAAAAACTGTTTGAAAATAATTAACCAAAAATCGATCATTTTTCTTAAAAAATTCGAACATTTAATTTTGGATTTTTTCACAAAACGAAAGTTAACGAACTCTAAGAACATCTCAAAAGTGTAAAATTTTCCCTTGGGTTAATTTCGATTGTGAATCGTGAGCAGCACAATTCCCGCAAATCGACAACAAGGACGAAACACGTCAAGGGACAACGCGCGTTACATCTTAATTAACGCATGAAATAAGTTGAAAAAATTACCAATAAATTACTATCATAAATTGAGACATTTCCGTTGCTTTCCTTCACATTTGAAAAAATCCAAAAAATCACTTAATTTTCGGTCTCCTGAAGTAGTTACTCTCCTCAAGAACTAATTCTTCCACGCGAGTAACTTTTCAAGGCTGTTAATTTATGAGCTACAGCTTCCATCTTTCATCTTCCTTTTATTTAAAAAAAACACGAATTTCGACCTTTTTTTGAGCCGCTATAGGTAGAATTCAGCCCTCTTAAACTACCAGAAATTGTAAAAACGTTTCTTGAAACTTATCGATAATTGAACCAGCGTAAAATGTTTACTTTGCAGGAGCCAGGCTAAATCCGGTAGCGGGAGTCGTGGCTCCCAATGTGATTCCAGATTGTTGCGTGGTCGTGGCTGCGGGAGTCGTGAGGCCAAAGGAAGTTCCGGTTGTGGTAGCCGCAGTGGCAGCAGGAGTCGCGGCATTTCCGCCGAGTGAAAATCCAGTCACCGGCGTGGCTGTGGTTCCAAAGGTCAATTTAGGGGCGCTCGCGGCTGCAGGAGTCGCTGTTGTGGCTCCAAGTGAAAAACCCGTCGCTGCTGAAGTCGCTGTGAGTTTGGGAACCGTAAATGATAGACTTCCGGGAGTAGATGTCGCGCTAGTGGCTCCCAAAGTTCCGGCGGTAAATCCTGTGGCTCCAAAACCGGTGGAAGATGCGGCTGTGGTGCTCCCCATGTTAAAATTTAAGGCTGTGGGCTGTGTGGAAGGAGTGCCAAAGGCCAAATTTTGAAGGTCACTTGGTTGGCTAACCGTCGTTGGCGCTGCTGGCGTACTGAATGGCGCTGAACCGAACGATGACGAGAAAAGACTTCCTGGTTTTGCTTGGGTTTGCAAGGAAGGCAGAGAAAAACCTGGAGTTAACATTTTTCCGGCGTCGCCGGCTCCGGTTGTTCCACCGGTGAATCCTTGGGTCCCTGGGAGTTTAATAAATATGGCTACAGTTTGATAGGGTGATTCATTTTGGAGCTGACTTTAACTTTTTTACAGTAGCTGCTTTCATCCAAGATTTTGACACAAATTTTCATGCACCAAATTCATCAATTTACTTTTCATCAAGTAAATTCCTTATGTTCTATCCAACCTAAGACCAACCAAAAAACCAACCCGTCAACTGGTGCACCACACAAACCGATATTCCAACTTTCTGGAAGTTGATTTAGGGTTTGTTTTTGAAAGTCAACTGTAAACCAACCATTCTTCAGACATGATTAACTGTTGGTTCACAGTTGGATATTATAATCTAACTTGAGCTCTGACTCTCAGCCAAAAATGGTAATGGTTTACTGTTGATTGATTTTTGGAAATCAACCAACAATCGATTTAGCGATCAATTATCGATGTTGTAGCTAAGAAGTCAGAATAACGGTTATTTTATAATAACGAACCATAATCCAACTATTTTACCATTTGAACGATAGTTTATTTACGGTTGGTTTCCGAAAATCAACTGAAAATCAATATTTAAAAAGTTGGAATTTTGGATGGTTGGATTTACCAATTAACGGATCAATTTAAAATTGGTTGTGGAAAAAACTTCCAAATTCCAACCATACATTGCGGTTGGTATCATGAGAAGTTTAAAAAAAATATCTAAAAATCAATCAACTTATTTCAAACATTTAGTTTTCCATTTTTCAACAACAGGTTAGTTGATGTTATTGAAACACATGTGCATCATGAAAAAATGTTTTTAAAAAACATGAAAAAAAAAATAAATTTCAAGCTAATTGCAATTTCAGAGTAACATTCACATCACTAAAGTTAATTTTTTAAATGTTGATTATATTTAAACAATAATTTTATAACTAGCAATAAGATATCTTTTATTTTCTTGTTAAATTCATTTCCTTGCTTTTAAAGAACATGAATCTACAAGTTGAAAGAAAAATCTAAAAACGATAACAAAAGTTAGCTAAGAATTGACAATTTTACTTCAAGTATTTCTTATTCGATTTTTTTACCAAAACATAGTGAATGTTATTAAAGAAACATTTAATCACGTAAAAATGATTGTTAAATAAATTTCAAAAAAATTTCAAGGTAATCGCAACACTAAAGTAACATTCATGTTAAAAGAGCCAATTTTTCAAATGTTTATTGTATTCAAGCAATAATTTTAAAACAAGGGATAAAATGTCTCCGATTTTTGTCTTAAATTTAATTTCAACCGAAATGTGTAAAAATTATCGAAAAAACTGAAGCGATGGAAAGCAAAATTTTTGCATTGCAATCGTAAGCATATTTAGAGGTTATGTTGAAAGTTTAGAATTTCTATCTACGCTACGTAATTTTATGTTTGTGGCGAAAGAGTTCATAAATAAAAAACTGACCTGCGACTGGAGTTTGTTGGTTTATTCCTGGCTGTTGTGCCTTTGAAGCATCGAAAGAAAAACTCATTTTCGCTCAATTGCCGGCAGTAGGCAAAACTTAACCTCAAAATTTAAAATCCCCTAAAATTGTTGAAACACACTTTCGATCGCAAGATTTTTACTACAAATTCGATCGGTTATATTAGACGCACATGTCGAGGATGTTCTTGCGTTATTTCGCTATTAAGTATATATAAATTGCAACTAGTGCGTCGTTCGCGGTTAAACGCCAACGTTAAAAAGTAAAGCATGAAGCGCGAACTACTTCAGAATTCGAACTCTGTGCGCAATATGGAGAATCCGTCCTCGTCTATAAATTCTGGCCTTATGAGCTTGATCTAGAGGGAAGAACCAATCAAACGGCAGATTGTGCGATCCGCACTTATTATTTATAAACATAATTCGAGGTAGTTAATGCAGCTTAGGCTGAAGAATCTCGGTCGATGGCAATGTATGTATGTCTATAATTTAAAATGTCCAGAAAAAAAATGTCCAGAAATATAATATGTATAATAATTGTCAATAATATGTAGATAACAGTCAATCGATTACGATTACCACTAATACAGTTAAAATATAACAAGGTCTGAGAAAATTTTTTTTTTTAAGAATCATTTGGTCTCAAAAGTGGCCAGTTACTCAGAATCCCATTAAAAAAAAAAAATTCTCAAGATAGTTATATCGCGAAGGGAATTCAAACTCATATGCATAAACTTTTGAAATATCGTAACTCAGCTATTCATTTTTACTCGTAGAAAATCTTGAAGGCTTTTACGGACATTTAAATGAATAATTAGAACTAGAAAATCGATTTTTTTACATGGCGCTTAAACTTAAGGGGGGGGGGGGGGGGGCGCGTCGCGACGTAGCTATTGGAAATAATTGTATCAAAAATCTGAAAAGATTCACTAAGATGCCTTTTCTTACTTTTTATAACATATATTGGACCCGAAAATTAACATCGATTTTTGAGCACTGTCGATTTTTCACGATAGTAAAAAAAATTGTATAAAAAATCTGCCATGCTTCATTGTTAAGCACAAAGCACAAAAAATGCAAAGCACAAAAAAAATTGGTAGGTCAGAATAATTTAAATTGGAGAGGGAGATACATTTTTTCAAATCGAAAGCGATACTATTTTCATTATTTTTAAGTGCTACTATTTTTTTTGTTTCTCATAGTGCAATTCATTCGAAACGAATTAGGTCCTATAATATTGATAGTTCTAAATGATATTTCTAGTGATATCATTTTTTTAAATTTATTACAGTACCCGATATGGTTTAGTTACAAAGCCCCATAGGCTAAACCAGCCCGCTTCGACCAGGATTTGACCTTGACCTCTCCGATCTTGCTCGTGATTTTTTCTAGGCGTAGTTTGGGCCCTTACATGCACTATTTTTTTCCTATGGAAATTAAAAAAAAAATTTCTCAAAGTGTCATAACGAACGCGATAATTTGAAAATCTGAAAAAATTCAGAAAAATACTTTGTTCGATATCAAAACTTTCTAATTTATTGCCAAAGTGGTAAAATTTTTACTTCTAATAACTTTTAAGCTTTTTGTATTCAACAAATTATTATTTTTCATCCAAAAATCACTTTACGAGCCACGCTTTAAAATATCAATCTCTAGTTTAGGATTTATGAGAATTCCGTCAGATTTCTAAAAAATGGCCTTCAATATTTTCGTTATAAATAAGTATAACGATTGTAAAAAGAAATCTAATAAAAATTGTGGTTGCTGTTTAGAGGTAGAACAATAACATAACAAGTCGGGGATGAATTCCAAGAGGTTGAGGATCAGATGAAGGTAGAGTTGGTATGGAATGCCCCATATATGTCGAAAAGGGTGGGACAAGCAGCTGAGCGTAAGCTCCGCATCCCACAGCCGTTCGCTGCCCACTGATATTCATACGCGAAGCTTCTCAACGCGTAGGTCTTTCTGTGCACCAGTGGCGAGCATGTGCAGTTTTAATCAGTCTCCGCAGGCGCGTTGGAAGGCCCGAGAAAGTTCCGTCACTTCTCTCGACACTTACTAAGTGATTATTATTTATAACAGTCAACTAAACAAATAAACTTATTACGTTAATAACAATGTTGATTCCTAGTATTATAATCGGTTATTTGTTGATTTATATCGCGAGTGGATCGAGTTTGACGAGACCACCGCAATCGGCTCTGATCATCGGCTTCGAAAAATCTTATGAACAATCCTTGCTCGCTTATACGCTCTCCGATCAGGGCATTGATTCTACTCTTATAGTTACTTCGCTCGCAAAAAATAATATTTACGAAAATCTTGCGGGCATTGAAATCATTAAGTTAAATATAAGTGATGATACCACTGCGGATAAAGCAGTTCTCGATGCTTGCGAGGCTCTGATCAGCGACCAGAAGATTTTGAAGAGAGTACGAGAGATTCAACCGACTTTCGTACTGTTTCCGGCATTCAGGTTTGTTATTATTCTGATGATTTTGCTTATTCATGATTTTTTCTTGATTTTGTACATTTTTATGTTTTTGATGGCTTCGATGATTTTCATGGTTTTGTAACGTTTTATGATTTTGATCACCTCAATGGTTTTGATCGTTTTCGTGAG
The DNA here is from genome assembly GCA_949699805.1 of Tromatobia lineatoria. Classification (NCBI taxonomy): domain Eukaryota; kingdom Metazoa; phylum Arthropoda; class Insecta; order Hymenoptera; family Ichneumonidae; genus Tromatobia; species Tromatobia lineatoria. The sequence continues at coordinate 12,893,720 of OX453044.1, forward strand.
CTTTGATGTTTTTGATGACTTCGATGATTTTTATGGTTTTGTAACATTTTATGGTTTTGGTGATCTTCAATGTTGTTGATTGAAATGATTTTCATCGTTATGGATTCGCGAGTTTTGATGATTTTAATGATGCGATGATTAAGGTTGCGTGAATTTGTATGATTTCGATGATTTCGTGAGTTTCGTGAGTTTTTTATGGTTTTAATCATTTCAGTGATTTTCATGTTTTTATGAGTTTCTATCTTTTTGATGATTTCAATAATTCTGACAATCAGGTTTGTCCACCGATTTCTTTTATTGGTTAGTAGAATTTTTGATAACTTCTATGTTTTTAATATAATAATTTCGACGATGCTATACATTTTTCTATCTTTATGATTTTGATGATGATTCAAATATCGACGAATTCGTCGATTTTGATGATTTAGGTGTCATACATGATCTCGGTGATTTTGATTTCTTAGCGATATTGAACCAACTTTCGTAGTGTTTACCGCGTTCAGGTCATCTGTTTTGATGAATTTGATGATCACGTAATTTTAGCCATTTCAATGGACATTGTTTTGCGGTCTTCATGATTCTGTTTTTTGTCTTACAATCTAACCGACTTTCGTAATGTTCATATCACTTAAGATTATTTATTTATAATATATATATATATATAAGTTCAATACTTTCAATAATTCCGACGATTTTCATAATTTCAATACTTTTGATGATTCCGACGATTTTCATAATTTTAAAACTTTTGATGATTCCGACGATTTTCATAATGTATCGTTGCTTCAAATGATTCTCATGACCTTTTTAATTTCGATACTTTTAACGCTTTTGATAATTTCTATAATTTCCTATACATCGGTAACAGCGAGGATTTTTTTAATTAGATATATAAAAATTATTAAACAGACAAGGTTTCCCTTCTTTTATTTAAGACACGATGCGTGTCTTTTGCCCTGGACCGAGTTTATCTCATCCATCCCAGCGATAGTGACCTATGGCCCCGAAGAAGATCTCTACGCAGTGCAACGAACTGGCGTAGCGTTGCCCATGCATACAGGGGGACTATGGACCGGATTTTGGGCGAACGCCGACTCCAAATCTGTCATCGCATACACAGATCGCAACTACGTGACTCCAGCTTCAAAACTAGTAAAGCAACATCTAACCGAAGTGGAAAATAGCTTCGAAGATCTCTACTCCAAAGTGGAGCTGATCTTCAGCGCCGGAGATCCAATTTTGCGTACAAATTTTGCACTTCTTGGGCAACAACCGGTCGATGTATGTAAAAGCGCACATTTTTTTCTCATGAAATTTACTATAACCCATTTACAGAATTTATTGGAAATATCTTAAGATCAATTCTTTATTCATCATATTTTTTTTCGAATTCTATTAAAAAATAGAATTTATTTGAATCCTTGTGATATAATGGATTGGGATAATAACCATATTTTAAAAGTAGTTCTAAATCTGAAAAATTGTTTGCAGCTTTGAAATCTATCTTATTGAGAATAACTTTGAATAAATTGATCCATCATTTTTTTGAAAGTGAGTTTTTCTCTGATAACATAAAATTGCAGATTGGCTGCCATCATTGCAGAGGTGCACATCCTCTGCCGTCGATATTGCAGAAAGAATTGGTTGAATTTCGATTAGGAACTGTAGCCGTTACGTTGGACGAAAGTTTCGCGCCGCTATTGAGCGAAATTGCCCGGAAATTACCGCAGGGTAGACAAGGACAAGCGGTCGCCTGGAAAAGTCATAAGGTGCAGATTGACGAGGAAAACAGACCCGAAAATTTATTCGTCCACGGTGAAGTCGATAGGCAAGATCTCATCGGTAAGTACGCGCGCATATGTTACCGGCCGGGCCGTCAGTAGGTGCTGCCCTCTGCAACTGCCAATGATCACTTTGAAAGCGGGAATCCCGGGATTTCCAAAGATGTCGGTACGCGGGAGTCATAAATGTCAACGTCTACATGTCATTGAAAAATAATCATATACGGCACTTTAACAGCCTCAATAATATTATAAAAAATAATCGAGGATCCCTGAAAATTGTCGCAAACAGAAAAATTAATTTCGATTAATATGGAACATTTCAGCTCACGTTACCGAAAAATAAACAGAAAGAAAAAAGTCAACTAAAAAAACGTTGACCCTTACTTAGGAAACTCAGATTAAAAGTGAAAAAAAATATATAATCAAATTTGAACGAATTCAATAAATTTGGAAACTGAATATACAAAGACTCCGTAAAAAAAGAGAATCTTCGTATTTTTTACGCTACAATACGCTTTGGGATTATCGAGAGATCACCAAACCAAACAAAATATAAGCAAACGGTTTATCTCGAGAACGAAACACGTACAACGTAGGCTCTCGAAATTTTGTACTATTTCTAAAGGTACATAGTATTACAATACCGCAAAATTACAACAGTTTTCTCGAACATTAAAAAATCGGAGGGCTAAATTCATAAAAAATGCCTCATACATCAATTAATCCAATTCTCTGCAAAACATTTTTTTCAATATCAAGATTTCCGATTCCCGCGATGCCAATTTTTTTTACGCTTTGAATATCCTGCTCAATACTCTGTAAGATTCTAGTGAAATAAAAAGTGTCCCATTGAGAGCATTTTCTATTTTAAAAAACGTAAAAACACAATAAAGATCCCATATACACGAATTTCTATTTTTCATTAGTTTCTTCTCCGTCATTATTTATTTTTTTAAATCGTTTCCATCAGGATATGCTAGAGCCCGAGTTTTACTGAGTCACTGCGCAGACGTGGAGCTTTTGGAAGCCGCGTTTCACGGGACACCAGTAATATGCTTTCCTAGAAATGTTAACGAGGAAAACAACGCAAAGCGAGCAATAAATCTGGGATTTTCCTTCTCGACCAAAGGCGATACAAGTCCGGAGGCTATTATTGCGGCTATTGAACATGTCCACAAAACCGCGAGTTTCAGAGAAGTTGCCAGAGGTATTTCCGTGTTGATTCGCGACAGACCTTTGCCGCCTTCGGATAGACTTTTCTATTGGCTGGATTATGAAGCTCGGAACACTGATAGGCCAATCAAATTGCCCGTGCTCAAAGCCAGCGCCGTTAGGACCTACGGCGAGGACTCGCAGCTTCTTTCTGGATTACTTTTCGGTATTGTCGTCGGATTCGCGCTGACTCTCGCTGGTTTATTCGCGTGGATTAACATCAAGAGCGGAAACAAGCAAAACCGCAAAGATCGAAAATTCAATCGATGATTTTTTAAAATTATGCGTCGAATAAATAATAACTTCGAATTATGATATTAATATTTTCATCGGTGTATTTACAACACCAAACTATTTACTGACGACAAATCAAATTGTCTTTCAACTTATTGTCTTTGAAATAAAAATAAAAAACTTCCAACTATATTGGCATATTGCTTCCTTTCTCCCTTTTTTCGCAGCGTTCTCAGCTCTGTTTGTGAGAAAATGCGTTTCTCACGTTTGGCTTCCTCAAGATTTGTTTTGTGATTCTTCACTTTAATTGTTGGTTCTTCAAATTTTATCAATCAAGTCTGAGATTGCGAACAAACACATTCTAATGCAGCTAGTCTTATACTGAAGGAAAAAAAATCCCATTAGTTTCTGTTAGTTGAGTTGTTTGTTTTTACAACGGAATTTCAATAATTTAAATCTAAAGTGACTTTCACCGCTGCAGCTGGCAATTTGTTTTTCCGCTCAATCGATCAAACGAACGAATTCACCCCAGATTTAATTTTACACGTTGGGTGATAAAAACTTAATTTTATTTCAACTTCCAAGCCGGTATTTGAAAAAATGTAGAAGTTAGAGTGCGTCAGAACATTTTTACACAAATTAAAAAAAGCGTGAAAACGGAAAATTCAATACCGATCATTGGTTTATGAAAGTCCAAAATTTAATCCCGAAATCTCAAAAGATGTGGCAGTTAGAGCGCCATGTATACGTTTTCTCTAAAAATCAAAACGCGGTGTAAAAACGGGAAGTCTTTACGCTCAAATTCAATATCGAAAACATTCGAAAAAGAATTTATAGCATGTTGAAAATCGTAGTTTTCAGGAATCCAGTATATCACGAGAATGATATCGTTCCCAATATCATTCATTTTTTAAATTATAATAGGAATTGTAAATATGTGACTACATGTGGAATAGTGTAAAAATCTAAACTCATCGGGTTTTGAACATCAACATTCTGAAAATGGAAACTCTTTTCGTACACAATTTAATAATTCGGATAATTATTGTACGGCTTATCACCAATTGTTTCGCATTATATTTCGGCTTTTTTATGATGTATCGTTAGATAATGTCTGCTGTTAGTCATTTCATCATTTCGCTGAAGCATTCGTCAATGGTTATCCAAAAACGAATGTAAAATACATGCAAGACAATATGGTTTTGTATAAATCCATTTTATTTTCAAATGTTAAAATAAAAAATCAGCTGATTCGGAACTTAGAAAATAATTCGGGGATTTTTTTCTAGGCGAAATTAAATAAATTCCTGTTAGTAGCGAATTTTTCCGAAAGAAAATGTTGACCTACGGTTTTTGGCAACGATTGGCAAATGTCTTACAGATATCAATCGCTTGAAATAATTGTGGAAAATTGTTTTTTTTTTCATCGATGTATTTATAAATACACGTACAGAGTACAAGGGGTTCGCATACATATACAAATATTTCTTAACTAGGGGGTACAGTAGCCTATGGCCTTTCCAAAGTCATATTTATAATGTACGAATAATTGATTTTTCGTCCTTATTTTTTTTTTGCATTTTTCTCATTAACATTAGAAAAAGCTAGGAATATTAATAATAATATATATAATGTATTTATATATATATTTATAAGTCTATATATATATTCATATATTATCGTGAGGAAAATAAATTACAATTTGTCAATACTGCACTTTGTATATCGTCGTTCGCAGCGAGTACTCGCTCGCATGTTGTATTATTACGCGTAATAATTAGTGTTATGTATAATGTATTTAATATATTAATGGCTAAAATCTTATCGCTCTAACGTATGTTCGTCTATTATAGTACGCAGATCTAAGACGATGGCGTACGACGATCGGCCACGATCGTCGATAGTCTCTATCTCTAAATGCAAATGGAAAAAATTCTATCGGACGAGAGGATCGGGGAATTACCTGGTTTCTAGATATATTGGTTTACTCAGTGATGCAAAATGACTGAAATTGCAGACGAATTCCTTTGTTTTAGCCAAACGATAACAAAATTCCGTGGTGTTAGCAAAAAAGAATCATTTTAGAAAAAGAAAAACCCGTTTTTGAACCAAAAGTCCGTTATTTAAAAAAAAAGACGGCCGTTTCAATCGTAATACCATTATTTTAGGGAAATACGCGGTCGTTCTAGTAAGAATACCGCTATTTTAGAAAAAAAAAATGCGGTAGTTCTAATGAAAATATCGTCAGTTTAGAAAAAAAGCTGTCGCTTTTTAGAAAGAAAAAAACAACGGACCCTAAAGAAGATGATTGCGATAAGAAAAACTGACTGGATTTCAAGATGAGAATCATATCTATTTTAGAAGAAAAATCAAAGTTCGTCATTTTATCAAAATTACCGTCATTTGAGAGACGATCGATTATAGGGACCAAAAAATCAGACATTCTTAAAGAAATAAAGAAACGATCATATTAAAATGAAAAAAATTTCGACAAATAAATAAAAACAATGAAAAATCAATCGTCATTTGAATGCAACACCGATAATTTTGCATCACTGATTTTACTAAGCCAACTGCTGAACTTGAGTCCATTTGGTTAGTTAACGCTTTGAGGCATATATTTTTTTGATCACGAGAATTTTTGAACCGAATTATGACGGATTTGTGTAAATCGCTAATTGTCGATGTGGAGTAAAAAAAAAATATTCCTAAAATTCAAAAATGCATAACAAAAATTTGACACAACCAAAAAAACTTCAATTCTACTCCATTTATGCTCATGTCAAACACATGCAGCACGAGATTGGTTCAAATTGCTCATGCCCAGAAATTGAACCAATCGCAGTGGCGAATTTTTCCGCATGCGCAAATATTGGACCAATGGCAGCGTCAGATGACCGCGCTCGTGCAAAATCGTACGAATCACGATGCAGAACCGGTAGACACATGATCGAAGGAAAAAGGAAGAAATTAAAGAAGAAGAAACTTAGTCGAGAAATATCCTTACGTCAGTCCTTTGTCTATAAATATATACACATTCATTATCATAGCATATAAGTATTGGTAAAAAGTAAGAAAAGGGCTCGAGGGTGACGTTTTCTGTTTTTTCTTCTTCGAATATGTACATTATCATTGGCAGATCGTTTCTTTTTAATGGGAGGAAGACGTAACAAAATCAGTGATATTCTTCGATGAATAATCTCATTTGTTTCTTCGCTTGTATTATATTAAAAATATGGATCGTTCAACCGTTCAGTAAAACATTTTTCGCAAGGTAGAAAAAAGTCTAGCTGTTGTGGGTCATCTCCAAATAATCTTTAAAATATTTTACATACTGTACACTTTTATAACAGAAACTTTAGGCCAAATATTTCTAAATAATTCTCAGTTATGCATGAGATGTTTCCCTTCAGCATAGGTGTATTTTTTTATATTTAAAAAAAAGTGAATTCATAATTTATTTAATAAATTGTTTTCAAATGTGGTTTATTTCGTAATTTTTGCCGAAAATTCGAATTTTTGCACACATGTCGAAAGGATTCATATTCCGCATCCGTGAAAATTATTTATGAATATTTAGCTTACAAAATTTCTCATGAAAGTGTGAAATAATTTGTTTGGCAGGTAAAAAGTACAAATTTTTGGCATAGTACCAGCAGCAAACAATTTGAAATATTTTTCGATGAATATTATTGATTTTAAAGAGATGTCCTTCCCTTCAATCGCGTCGCTCGAAAACATCGAAGACTCGACTCTATACTAATTACTAACGAATCTCCTCTTCCTCTCGCTTCCTACTGACCACCGCGCTTTTTTCCTATTATATCGTTGGGAAAAAAACCGGAAGGAGGTCACTTACTATCCTAGAGAGCATTCGGCCAACGCGCTTCTCACGTATCGTTTCGCTTACTCGTTAACGCTATAAATATTCACTTAAAGATGTGTTAAACATAAATTTCCAACCAAAAGCATGATTCAATAAGAATTTTACATCTTTGCGACATGAAAATATCTGATAAAATCGAAGATACTGAAGTAGTGCGAATATTGACTGTGTATAAAAATAATGTCATACAATCATTCATTAATCAGATATAAAAGATGTTCAACAAATCCGATAAAAATATTTGTTTAAAAAGTTTGTATAATTATGCAAATACCAAACAATCATATGATTTTTTGAAAAATTTTCAGACAATTAAAAATCAACATTGGGAGAAATTTGGCTGGAAATTTATAACAATGTTTAATGATCTTGGAATTTTTTATATTGCCTGTTTTCAAGTGCTTAACGAAATACAATAATTATATTTCGAAATTGTGAGAAAATCCTTAAAAAAAATTGTAAGTTTTCAAAAAAAAATGAAGAATACCTTTCAGATGGAAAAACAAGTAAGTTTTCTATTAAATTCATCCAACAACTTGTTCTCCACGAATTTATTAATAGCTGTTTGGAATTACTAATATTCAAAATAAATGTTCTCAGTATCCACAAAAACTTTACTTTTCTCCAGATTTTTTTCATGTCACAATTTGAATTATAATCGAACAGAACTTAAATTCTAATCGAATAAAACTTTTGAGTAAAAATCTATGTACCTTTCAATAAGAATAAAAGGATTCTGAATAGTGTGTTTTATAACAAAATCCATAAATTTTCATTCACTGCAACGTCTTGATAAATTATAAATATGCCTAGAATTTAATTCGTACACAGCAAAAGAAAAAAACATTTAAGGTGGCTGCCACGCTAGTCAAATGAGGGCTTAATTTTCGCAATTTTTTAAATAAAGTTTAATATATTTATCGACCCCAGTAAAGGGCGATTTTTATTACGTATAACAATGAAAAGTCGCAAATCCGTTACTTATTGCCAATTTTAATGCACTATATCTTATTTTGGTTGTCCAAATTTGCTCTACGTATTCGCCACGTACTAGTTTTGTGGTCGTAACCCTTGAATAATTATGATTTATTACTTATGTCGGACACAAATTTATTTTAAAAAATGTTCCAATTTTTTTAACGATCAGCGCCACATAAATTCGTTTGATGGATTGGAAGAATAACTGTTTGAAGAAAACCGAGCATCATAATCGATCAGTCCATATTTGCTGCAAATCCATTGCTTTTTATTTGTCTCAGATCTGAGGGGAAAGCTTTACTGAAAATTTCCGCCCATGACTACAACAATTAACGCAAATATTTCACTCATTTGACTAGTTTGGAGCACAATAACTTTCTACCTTGTTGTGTCCGAAAAGAAGTCGCTTTTAAGATTTTTTTATGTAAAAACTAATTAGAGAATAATTTTTGCATTTGCTAGAAATATTCATCAACGTTTACTACTGCTGTGATTTTGATTTTTGGTTAGAAAGCATTTTTAACGCGGGACTTGTAAAGCGGTGACAAAAAACTCCTCAATTGCTCAAATTGTAATTGCTTTTCAAGCCTTTTAAGCCAGAATGAACAACGATAAATTAATAGCGTGGTTGCGTGAAATAAAATAATGTTACGACAAATCTTATCGATTTAAAAAATTCAAAAAAAATCCTGTAAAAATAAAACAACTTGAATTTATTTAATTCTTCGCAGTCCAATTTCCGCGTTTACTCAAATAATCAAGAAATCTATCGTCTTTTTTTTTTTGTATGTAAGAGAAACTGGAAGAATGAAAAATGAATGATATACCGCAGGAAGAACTTTTTCCGCGCTGCGACTTTCACAATGTCCGATATTTTTAGCTAAAAATATTAAGACAGTAGAAGAGAACAATAATGAATATTTTTATCTTAACGAAAAGTGAATTACCTAATAGTTTCTGGACAATATTTACCTAAAAAAGACCTTTTTTTTCAACAAAGCAGAAAGTTCCCTTAAGATTTCCGTAGCCTCTCGTTGCAGCGTTTGCCCAAGAATACGTTTGCAATAGATAATCCTAAAATGCTTCGCATATCCATGTGAAGTTATTTTTTTGTTTCCTTCGTTTGCACGTTTGTGTGACGCAGTTGCAGATCTCAGGCGATCCTCTGGCTTCCGTGAGGATATAGTGAGTGAAATAGCGATATATATGTATATATATAAAATGAAGAGAAGCGCGAGTGAACTCGTTTAAAGGTTACAGACTTAATTGCACACGTGCTCCTCGCGAGTGTGTCGACAGAGCTCGCATTCGACTCTACAGCACCAGACGAATTTGCACTTGCACTTCTCCGTGACGTCTCGCACACGTGTCTGATAGCCACGACCGCAACACAGCAGCCTGCAGCCATCCAGCCCGAGGGACGTTCGATTGCATATTCGTCCTCGCGTGCCGGGAATTCCGAGCCTGTGGGAAATCGAAGGATATTACTTAATAAATCCAATAAATTGTTACATCAGTGCGGATAACTGTAGGCGGTAGGGAATTTATATGTGTAATGTAGACATAAATCTGGAACGCCTACCGACAATGATTGTAAAGAAGAGATGCATTCATGACGTATATTCTCCGTCTATTCCAAATTTTGAGGGATCACAAAGTAATTCACAAGGAGTAAAAGTTTTTGAAGATTTAGAATTGAAGATTTTGGAATTGAAGATTTTGGAATTGAAGATTTTGGAATTGAAGATTTTGGAATTGAAGATTTTGGAATTGAAGATTTTGGAATTGAAGATTTTGGAATTGAAGATTTTGGAATTGAAGATTTTGGAATTGAAGATTTTGGAATTGAAGATTTTGGAATTGAAGATTTTGGAATTGAAGATTTTGGAATTGAAGATTTTGGAATTGAAGATTTTGGAATTGAAGATTTTGGAATTGAAGATTTTGGAATTGAAGATTTTGGAATTGAAGATTTTGGAATTGAAGATTTTGGAATTGAAGATTTTGGAATTGAAGATTTGGAATTGAAGATTTTGGAATTGAAGATTTGGAATTGAAGATTTGGAATTGAAGATTTGCAATCGAAGATTTGCAATCGAAGATTTGCAATCGAAGATTTGCAATCGAAGATTTGCAGTCGAAGATTTGCAATCGAGGATTTGCAATCGAGGATTTGCAATCGAGGATTTGCAATTGAGGATTTGCAATTGAGGATTTGCAATTGAGGATTTGCAATTGAGGATTTGCAATTGAGGATTTGCAATTGAGGATTTGCAATTGAGGATTTGCAATTGAGGATTTGCAATTGAGGATTTGCAATTGAGGATTAGCAATTGAGGATTTGCAATTGAGGATTTGCAATTGAGGATTTGCAATTGAGGATTTGCAATTGAGGATTTGCAATTGAGGATTTGCAATTGAGGATTTGCAATTGAGGATTTGCAATTGAGGATTTGCAATTGAGGATTTGCAATTGAGGATTTGCAATTGAGGATTTGCAATTGAGGATTTGCAATTGAGGATTTGCAATTGAGGATTTGCAATTAAGGATTTGCAATTGAGGACTTGCAATTGAGGATTTGCAATTGAGAATTCGGAATTGAGAATTTGGAATCGAGGATTTGGAATTGAGGATTTGAAATCGAGGGTTTGAAATCGAGGATTCGGAATTGAAGATCCGGAATTAAAGGTTTGAAAATGCTTCGAATTGAAAATTTTCTATGAAAATGATCGATCAAAAATTCAAGATGCAAAATGCAAAATCTAGGACACTCGGATCCCTGCATTTTACCTAACATTTTGAATTGATTATATTTAATATTTGAATAATATAGAGATGATTTCTTTTTTTTTAACTCACGTGATGTTCCGTTCGCAATAATCGGGACTATCCTCGAGGTAAACGAGATCGGTCTTGTTGGGCCGCTTGAGATCGGGTCTCGCGGGTCTGAGTCTGGCTGGTCTTCGGCCACCACCCCTTTGCGCTAGACGTACAAGAGCGGCGCCTTCGTGTAGGGCAGCTAGAGCCGCACCGGCACCCCTGAACGCTGGTAATCTTCGCCAACAGACTCGCAAGCTGCACGAACCCGACATCCCTGTTGTCAGTTCGCGTGTAATGACCGAGCCAAGAAAAAGAAGGAGAATAAGAGTAATACTAAGCGAATGTCGAGACAGCGACACGAGAAACATATTAGGCGCTGCGTGACGACGTCTACGACGCCAAAGATAATGGGGCTCACGGAGAGAACGTGTTACTCATTTTGCACTCAGATGCTAATTCCTTTTTCCTTCATTCAAAGACGTTTGTTTCACCTACCGTGACATTTGCAGACTCGTTGCATTCGTGAACGAACCGCTCGTCTTCCAGCCTCACTATCGTGTTTCCTCATCAATTGACCCGCCAATGCCCTCGTTGCCAATGGACCTTCCTCTTTTATTGGTTCTTCACCGCCATCCGACCATTCCCGCGACAATTTCTCACCGAAATGAATGTCCTGTGAAAACAACAACAAAATTTATCATGGTTTTTCATCTAAAATACAATTATCATGGTTTTCTAATTAGCTGATTATGGTTGATTATCCACCGCTTCGCTGACTGCGTGTGTTTTTTCACTTGCAATTTTATTATTATTATTATTATAATTATTATTATTTGTTTCTTTTCCCTGGAAGATGCTTTATTTTTCGTAAGCTTCTTGCGTGGTAAGAAGTATTTTCCGTTTTTTGCATTTACAAGAAGTAACATGATTGTAAATTGAGAATATTTTCGCCAGCCATTTGCATTGGTCCTGTACTGGACTTAAATTGATATATGAAAAAGCTCTGAATAAAAAAACCTCTAATTTAATTTAAAGACAACATTCTAGTGCAAAATTCTTTACTCGAAATGTTAAATGCAAGGCGATTAATTCTGTATATAAAATTTCTAATTCATTCTCAGGTTAATTTGATCGTGGACAGGAAGTCGTAAATAAATCACTACCACTCATTTTAATTTCATATTCATATTAATTTGGTATAATTTTTTTTCCAAAAATTGAAAAATGGCAAATGAGAAAAAAGACTATTGAGAAGTACACTTTTTTAAAATCATAATAGAAACCGCAGAAATATGGTTGTCTTTTTTTTCCAAAAATTGAAAAATGACAAATGAGAAAAAAATAAATTAAAAAAAACAATCGAGAAGTACACTTTTTTAAATCATAATAGAAACCATAGAAATATGGTTGTCTAGGGATTATCTGATAAATAGTGTCAAAAGAAAAGGAATAAGGAGGAGGAAAATCTTGCCAGATGTTTAGACTACGGATTTAGCACCTTCTCGGTGAGCAAACATTGTTATCCCGGAAAGGGATAGCGGGTCTTCAATCGGGAATACGCTAGTTAAGTTAAATCCCTTCCTACTATCTTATCCACATCGGAGCAAAAAAAATTCTGCATTTTGGCTTATTTATAATAACTACGGGGTTGTAACTTTTAAGCAACGAGCAATATGAGAAATCGAGTCAGTATATTTAAAAAAATATCTTTTTATAAATATAATAGGAACAGACACATTTGTGGCATTCTACACGAATACTTTCATAGTTAGATAAAAAGCGAACATCCTTTTTTCAAATTTTAAATTGAAACCGTATTCCTGATGCGATTCAATTACAAAAAGGCCAAATTTTTTTTTTTTAAAGCTCTATGTTGGAAAATGTGAAATTCTAAAAAAAGGGTATACTAGTCAAAAGTTGTTGTTTTGAATAGACTTAAAGGCGATTTTTTCTTTTTAGGTTAAAAAAGAAGTTCGCGTAAGTTATTTTTAAAAATAGATGGTTTTTTGTCCTTTGATCAATTACGTCGCGTTGTAAAAATCTGAGACATTCTACAGAGTATTCTGACATGAAAATCTCGACAAACAATGACACACGAATAAAGTTAAGTCTATGAGAAAGCAAACCGCATATTCTTTACTTCACCATATCGATTGGAAATATATGTTATCAGTTATAATATGAAAAAAGGATGTAAAGTAGACCCTTGCACATTTCTGCTTCATTATATTTCGCTTTTTACAAAGCTGCCTCTATGAGGAAGTATATCGATCGATTTTGACTTCCTCACAAAGGAAACTTTGTAGAAAGTCAAATATAATGAGGAATCATTGTGCAAGGTTCTACTTTGCATCCTTTTTTCATGTCGGATATTTTTTCAATCGGATATTTCAAGGGAGATATCTCCACGAAATTTGATATCTATTACAACAAAATATTAATTGGACCTTGTAGAAGATTTGAGATGGCTTGGTCGAAGTTGATTTGAATAAGAACGAAAACAATAATTTTTCAAAAATTAAAAATTCTATAAAATCTGAACCGGTTTATGGATTTTCCTTAAGTTCAATACCGACCGTCATTTTTCCATGCTCTATTGATTGTAAACTTTTTAGCTGATTAGCTGAAAAATTGAGGAAGCTAGAGACTATACAGAGATTTAAAAAAAAATGTAATGTATTATAAAATCTAAGACTCTTTACCAATCTTCACCAAATGTCATATCTACTATAACAAGATATTAATTCAACCTTGTGAAAGATTTAAGATGATTTGGTCGAAGTTAACTGCAATTAGAACAAAAAAAAAAACTTTGTATTTGAAAATTCAAAACTCTGTAAAATCTAAACCACCTTCTGTATTTTTCTCAAAATCAATATCGATTGTCAAAGTTTCATTAAATCTAGAAAAATGTTTCCATATCTTCAAAAATATATACATAGAAAAAAGCGCTGGTCCTTTGCCAATTTACCAAATTTCAGCCTCATTGTTGAAACCCATTTCGAGATATAGCAGTTCAAATTTTACCGTTTATCTAAATCACTATTCTCGACGGTTTGGACCATTCGAAGTCCCCTAACATGAAAAAACTTTTAAAAAATCACACGAAAACAAAGCTTCTTCCACAAGGAAGCAAAAGAAAAATTAAATTTCCGTTTCCCAGAGATTCCAAGGTGAAGAAAGCCTCTGAATTTGCAGTCGAGAAATCGGAGCTTTTAGATGAGGAGAAAAGCTTTGTAGAGTAAAAAAAAAACAAATACGTCGTTGACGTCGTCGTCGCCGTTATTCAGTGTTTGCACGAGTTTTTTTTTGTATACGTGTACCACGGTAAGAGGAGCGGTTGTATAAGTGTCTGGTGGGGTAGAGAGGCTAGGAAAGAAGGCACGTCGTCGAGCCATGCGTGAATCGAGCGAGTGCAGGGGGGTTGTTGCAACTTAACAAGCTTAGCCCCCTTTAATCCCCTTGTAAGCTTGCAATGTCTACAAGGGGTCACTTGTTCAGGCACGAAATGCATCCCATTTACGTTGACGTTTCGTATATCTTTTTCCACGCGGAAGACAAAGTAGGTGTAGTTAACCAAGTTTTTCATCCCCGGGAAGATTTCGTCGACAATAGATAGAAGAAAAAAAAAAAAAATAAATAAGAAGAAAGAAGAAGATGAGATCGATTACCTCGCTGCAGCCGCCCCATTCCCAGTGATTGGGGTGTCGCGCCCTGACTCGGTTATCACACGAACAATCGGTGAGTTCACCTCTCGAGCATGCCCTCGTTACGCTGTAAGCAACACCCGCCGCTGAGATCGCGTAAACGAACGCTGCTTCACGGCTGTCTGCGAAAAAAAAATAAACATAAAACTATCACACTTTTTATTCCCGCGGCTTATGTTTTTTTAGAATGTAAAATAATATTCTGAATTATATTCTCATACAAATTTAATCTATTTCTCGGGTTATTCTATAAACTATTTGATATTGATAATTCTTTCACCGAGTTTATTGGATACGGTACAAGCATTTATAAATAACTATAAGCAGTTTATTCGAATATGACGTAAAATGAAAAATAATTACCCTACTATTAACTTCCTTCTATATGATTAAATACTTCCCTATTTTTTTAAAATGATTTTAAAGGGATACATTTTTATTCAGAATTGAATATTTATGCATTTTTTAACCTCTTGATGGATAGACTGCAATACGGACGAATCAGTTGGATCAACCAACTGACTCGATGAAAAATCTAAATATCTGGATGAAACAATCAAGTAATTGGATGTGACGATTGAATGAACGGATGCAACAACTTGGCTGTGAAAACCAACTGATTGAATGTGCGTCAATGTCGAAGCCAACTGATTGAATGTGCGTCAATATCGAACCCAACTGATTGAATGTGCGTCAATGTCGAAAACAACTGACTGAATGTGACTTTCAACTTTTTAGCCGTGACAACCAGTTTGTTGGCCATGACAACTGACTTGTTGGCAGTGACAACCACCTTGTTAGCTATGACAACCAACTTGTTAGATACGACGAGGAACTCGTTTGCTGTGACAACCAGCTTGTTAGCTATGACAACCAACTTATTGTTGACTGTGACACCCAACTGGTTGAATGTAACAACCAACTGGTTGGCTATAAAAACGAACTGGTTGGTAACAACCAACTTGCTGACTGTGACAACTAACTTGTTGGTTGCGACAACCATCTTGTTTGCTGTGACGACCAATTTGTTGGCTCTGATAACCAACCAATCGGTAAAAACTCATTAAACCTGCCAAACAACTGACTGATGGTGGTGACTAACTGATTGGTTGTAACAACCGAATGATTAGCTGTCACAATTGAATGCTTTTCTCTTTTAATCAATCGGTCGGTTTGTCCATCAGTCGCCTAGTTAAAATAATCGATTCGTTGGATGTTGCCGCAATCTTTTGGGCGTTATCATCTTCTATCGGGCTCATCAAGCAGAAGTACATTCAATCATTCAGTTGGTTGTGGCAAGCTAACTATTTTTTCCGGGCAATCAAGAAAAAGTTGCACGAAATAAAAAATAATCACGACGAGTCGGAAGCTTTATAGGGTTGACCGATTAGATACTTGTGACTCAGCACGGATTTTTACGAATGGAATACCTTAAAGTGACGCAACACATATCAATTGACATTCAACTCTGTATAGCAACGCCGCAAAATAAATTGAATAAAATAAAACGATGACTAGCTTATGATAAGCCGCAGGCTTAAAAAGCAATATATCCGTATACTCACTGACTAGCATTACGCCACCGAATATATTGTCCGGATTCTCGGGGCTGACGGAGCAATTCCATCGGGCCGATCGGAACTGATGCTGACACTCTTCGATTGCGAGCCTCGCGCCGGCACTGATGGCCTGTAAAAGACAGGATAACACGCTTGGATTATTAAGTTGACGACGATGACAAGTCTTGCAAGTTTTCTACATTGCTACGAAGATAGGAGAGTTGAAAAAACCTTAAGCTGTACATGTGCGCCTCTAGCGGTACATGCATTCATTTGTGGGTGTATGCGAGTGAGGTTATGTGTGTTGGATATCGAGACGCATATTTTTTCCCTCGTCCAGACATCGACGGAGGCGTTTCATAGGGATTCAGATTCTCTTTAAGGCGAATTGCGTAACGATGTAAGAACGAAGCGAGCAATGCAACGCACACTGCGTGCCTCTCTCAATATACCTTCGTGTATTTTTATTTTTATTTTTATAGCTCCACGCGTGTTCGCTCGTTCGGAATTAAAGTCCCATTAGAATAATCGATTCTCATGGATGCGCTGCTGCCTCTCGATATCTATCGAGACTCTCAAAGCGTTTATATCTTTCCTCCTTCGACTTTCTAGTGCTACTGTTACACTATACTAGCTTAAGAAGCAGTGATACACAACTGGGAACTTCGTCGCCTATTTTTTAACGTCTATTAGACTGTCGTTCTTGAACCTAACCTCACTTTTTCTTTGTTTTCTGGTTTTCCTGGATAAACGGTTTTGCGTTTCGAGTAGCCGGTAAATTAGCTTATTTGTGCTATCCTACTGCACGTTCTTGCGAGGTTTGAGCTTTGTCTGCCGAGTAGTTTGAGAAAAAATAGGTTTTAAAATTTTGAGGTGGGATGATCATATCTTACGAGGCAGTGATACTCGTCTCTCCTCGCGGAAGTTTTGAAAGCTATTTTCTTCTAAACTTTTCGACAGATAGAGAGCGCAAATTTTGAGAGTATATGTGGAAATACGGCAGAAATGGGCTTAGCTTTTGGCTTTTCGATACACAAAGCCGTTTGGTCAGGAGAACCGAAAAACCGAAAAGGGGGCGAGGTGCGAGAGAGACAGACATTTAACATTGAGCTAAGAAATTTTAGCCGGTGTATCACTACCCGTTCAGGGTCTGCATTTACTTAAAAGCTCAAAAATAAAGCTGCAAAGTTGAACTTTGCAAATTACTTCCTCATCGTTTTCGGTTTTTGTTACAAAACTATCTGCAAAAAACCGAAAATAATACGAAACAGTTTATAAAGTTCAACTTTGCAGTTTTATTTTTAATCAAAGTCAAATTTCTGAATAATTCAAACCATATAACAAATTATGACGAAGTTGTGTACCTATTACTGCTAAATAGTATTGATTTTATATATTGAATTTGAGTTTGCTATCTTATGTTTTGCTGAAGTTGATGCAATGACATCATTTTTTTTTTAATGCAAATTCTGCGAAATCTGAACCACGTTGGAGATTACGACAGAACCATGTCCTAATGATCGTTGTATAATACTTATTTCATGTATAAAATTTGAGTTTGTTGCCTCATGTTTTGCCAAAGTTAGGGCAAAAACGTGAAGTTTTGGATAATTCCAAAACTCTATGAAATCCGAACCGTTTTTCCAGTTCAATGCCAAACATTAACAGTATCTTTACTTATGAATAATTATTGTGCAAAATACTGCCACTTTTTTCAAAAACCCGACACGCACATCCGGTTTTCAAAAAATTCAAAAAGCCATTTAATAAAAATGTTTGCATAAAATTCGTAAAAAATTCAAAAAGCCATGAAATAAAAATGTCTGCACAAAATTCGTAAAAGATGGCAACAGTCGAAGACAAACTGCTGCTTCACTCGTGTGTTAAATTTTAGCTCAAACGACTGAACTGTTCTTAAGTTATACGTGACTGAAATTACAAATCTCACACACACACACTGACATTTTTTCTAATCCACTATTCACAATATTTCGGATCATTCTTAGTGTTACGACACTAAAATCGAAGAAAAATTGTTTCATGAAATTAAAGCTTCCTCTATGAGAAAACAAAAAAAGTGCAAAGTGGAACTTTGCAAATCGCTTCCTTATTATTTATGGTTTTTTTAGAAAGCTTCCTATATATCAGAATTAATTAGCATACTTCTAGACAGAGGTAGCTTTGTAAAATAAAAAACCAATGAGGAAGCAATATGTAAAATTCTACTTTGCAGCTTTTTACAAAATATTGAATTTTTTCGAAAACAATTTACTTGAATAAATTGTACAGAATTCAAAGGAGTCATATAATTCTTCCAATTATTATTTATTTATTTTTCACTGTATGGTCAGCTAAACCCTAAAGTCCTTACGAATTACATGGAATAATCGAACTTTAAGAGGAGTGTTCAACCTGCGATGCGGTTCAACTAGCCCCGGTCTCGCCTACTATAGCATTCGCAGCTGCCTATGGACCGAAGGGGCTATCGTAGTTTGGACCTAATATTTCGTTTATGAATATTCATGAAGGGGTTTTGTCGGTAGAGTCGATCGGCTCGAGGGATTCTCGAGGAATGGTCGGCGCGCGGCTTTCTACGCTGTCTTTCTTCAGAGAATAAGGAGAACACAAGGAGGAAGAAAAGTCACAGAGCGTCTCGGTCACCGCGTGCAAGCAACCGAGTGTGTCGTTGCCTCTGACATATTCGAAGGCTCACAACGTTACTGCATTAGCCCATTTAACGCTGGTGTATTGCATTGACCCGAGTTTTTTTCAAACCATTTTTCTATAAACACGCACCGATAATAAATTTGAGCTATAAGCCGCTGCTTAACAGTTATTTAACGTGTCGCTTTATTTCGCTTCATAGAGAACGCTTTGTTTTCATGGGGAAAAAAAATTCGAAATTTCAATGGCGGTTTACTCAGAATGGTCGAGAACGTTTAAAGGGATAAGAATTTTACTATGATGATGAGAAAAAAGAAGCGAAGTTGAACTTTGAAAATTGCTTTCTCATTATTTTTGGTTATTTTCACAAAACTATTGTGAGGAAGTGCGTTCATCGATTTTGGCTTCCTCATAGAGGAAGCTTTGTAAAAAAAACCAAAAATAGTGAGAAAGCAATTAGCAAAGTTAAGCTTTGCAGCTTTAATTTTTAACGAAGTTAAATTTCTGGATAATTGAAACCACATAACAAATTATGACGAAATTTCGTATCTGTTATTGCTAAATGGTGCTGATTTCATGTCTAAAGTTTGACTTCGCTTTTTTATGTGTTGTTAAGGTTAATGCAATAACATCATATTCATAAAAATTAGAATTCTGACAAATTTCAACCGTATTTGCTATTATAACGAAACTATGTGCTTATCATCGGTAGATAGTACCGATTTCATGTATGGAATTTCAGTTTGTTGATTCCATATTTTGCCAAAATTAGGGCAAAAATGTGAATTTTTCGAACATTTCAAAACTCTATGAAATCTGAACCTCTTTTTCGATTTTATTCAAATTCAATACCAAATAACGTCTAGAGTATTTGCACTTATGGAAAATTATTTAGGAAAATATCATTAATTTTACGAAAGCTAGAGCATCCGAGTTCTTTTTTTTTAATTTCGAAAGCCATAAAATAAAAATTTCTGCATACATTTCGTGAACAATTGCAATAATCAGATACGAAATAGCGTCACTTGGGTCTCAAATTTTAGCTCCATTGATCGAAGGGTTATTGAGTTGCAGGTGATTAAAATTTGAAAGCCCTGCACAAACACACACACACAAACCATTTTTCTCGATGATTCGGACAATTCCGAGTGTTCTGATATAAAAATCTCGAATAAAAAAAATGAAAACAAAGCTACCTCTATGCAAAGCAATAATGCACAAAACTTATTACTGAAAAAAAAAATGAACTCATAGAATAGAAAAAGGTAAAACCTTACAAATTGCTTCCTCGTGATGTTTAATTTTTTGCTAAGTTTACTCTATAAAATAGCCAAAATCGATGGCGATATTTCTATATTGAGAAATGTAGATTAGTAAAAAGCGAAAAATAGTGAGAAAAAAATGTTTGCGGTTCTACCTGACATTTTTGTTTAAATTTATTATGTAAATGTTCTTTCATGGTAATGTGAAATCATTCAGATCAAATTTATTCATACATCTCTTAAATTTAAAGTTGCACCGTGAAGAGGATGTCATTATTTTCCGTTTATTTTTTCCATCTCCAACTAAAATGTTCACTGCTTTCGGTACTTCTTCATTTTCGGGTTTTTCAATTCTGTTAAAAATCGTAAAAATACAGATTTACTATAAAAGTGAACTCTTCGAGAAACAAAAACAATTTCCTAACAACTGCAGCACCCAAATTGAAATTTATCCGATAAAGTCGTGTCTAGACTTTGTTTTATTATTCTTGTCAGAATCGTTTTGGGGAATCCAGATTTTATGTGATTTTGATTAGTTTGAAAAAAAATCAAAGATTCGTCTATGAGCAAGCAAAGAGTATTTCAAGAGTATTTCACTTTTTTTTCTTTAAGCTTGGATATTTCTCAAATTTTTTATTGTGTTAATACTTTAAACTCATTCATTCTCGGAATAATTGCAGAAATTAAAAAATTTGGGTGGTCGATGTACCGAAAAATGCCTCATATATATTCTTTGCAAAATCATTGACCGAATGTGAGATGATTTATTCCTACGCCAATACGAAAATTGCAATAACTATAAAAAAGGTTGTATTTCACTTTAGTAAATTTATAGTTAATCACACTCTGTTAAGCCGATTACAAAAATTGGTCACACTAACCACAATAAAGTTTGTATTTCACTTTACTATGTTCACAGTTCATAACCCTCTGTTAAACCAATTACAAAATTGTTGACTCTGACTATAACGAAGCAGATGTAACTATTAAATTAGCTGAATTAACTATAGAAATTGGTACATACGATCTAACAATTTGTACAAAAATTACACTAACTATAAAAAAGGTTGTTTTTCACTTTACTAAATTTATAGTTAATCACACTCTGTTAAGCCGATGACAAAAATTGGTTACACTAACTACAATAAAGTTTGTATTTCACTTTACTATGTTCACAGTTAATAACCCTCTGTTAAACCAATTACAAAATTGTTGACTCTGACTATAACGAAGCAGATGTAACTATTAAATTAGCTGAAATAACTATAGAAATTGGTACCTACGATCTAACAATTTGTACAAAAATTACACTAACTATAAAAAAGGTTGTTTTTCACTTTACTAAATTTATAGTTAATCACACTCTGTTAAGCCGATGACAAAAATTGGTTACACTAACTACAATAAAGTTTGTATTTCACTTTACTATGTTCACAGTTAATAACCCTCTGTTAAACCAATTACAAAATTGTTGACTCTGACTATAACGAAGCAGATGTAACTATTAAATTAGCTGAAATAACTATAGAAATTGGTACACACGATCTAACAATTTGTACAAAAATTACACTAACTATAAAAAAGGTTGTTTTTCACTTTACTAAATTTATAGTTAATCACACTCTGTTAAGCCGATTACAAAAATTGGTTACACTAACTACAAAAAAGTTTGTATTTCACTTTACTATGTTCACAGTTAAGAACCCTCTGTTAAACCAATTACAAAATTGTTGACTCTGACTATAACGAAGCAGATGTAACTATTAAATTAGCTGAATTAACTATAGAAATTGGTACATACGATCTAACAATTTGTACAAAAATTACACTAACTATAAAAAAGGTTGTTTTTCACTTTACTAAATTTATAGTTAATCACACTCTGTTAAGCCGATTACAAAAATTGGTCGCACTAACCACAATAAAGTTTGTATTTCACTTTACTATGTTCACAGTTAATAACCCTCTATTAAACCAATTACAAAATTGTTGACTCTGACTATAACGAAGCAGATGTAACTATTAAATTAGCTGAAATAACTATAAAAATTGGTACACACGATCTAACAATTTGTAGTTATGGCTTTACAGTTGCCTGGACCATTACATTTTCTCTCAGTGCAGTACTGAAACTAAATCCTACATCCTGAAGACAGTTTTGGCACACGAAGAGGCACAGAAGACAAAGTGAGGAAATAATGATTCGGTGTTCGCGTAGTACAGATGGACGGAGGAATTAATATCCAAGCGGATGAGAGTGAGAATCGGGTTGAGAGTAATGAAAAATTTCAAGCGATGTTGTTTGAGCCAGCAGGTGTCTCGGTTCATCCGGAGTGACCAGAGAATATCCCGGTTCTCTTGGTTGCTGCGCGGGATTCGACGCTGCTTCTGCTGCTGCGTGATTCGAATTGGCGATAAATCTATTGGGCGTTAAATGCAGGAGATTAAGATTCTTTCTCATCTACTTTCCTCTTCGCTCTTATCCGTCTCTCCGTTAAACTGCTACGGGCAGTCGTGCGCACCCCGCTATCAAGTAGAAGAAAAGAAGAAGATGAAGAAGAAGAAGAAGAGCCCACTCTCTCGTCGGGGGGTCGATGAATAATCACCGTTGCAATAAGAAGCGCCAACCCGTTTCCCCGCCCCAGTGAAGCAACGCGTTTCGCGTGATCTCTTGGCTCTGTCTTTCTTGCGATATTATTCTTCCGAGTCGACTTAAGCTATGTTCACAATTGGCTTCGCGCGAAGTCGACGTCTTCCAACTATATGAGCCTTGTTGAGGAGAAGAAGAATTGGACAATTATGTCCAATACGTTGATAAAAATACGGCGTTTGGATGGACACAAAAATGGTGTTCGCATAAGTTCACGTCAATTGTAGTGAGTGGTGAAGGAATAGTGTTTAGGAATTTCTTTAAGTCCGAGGACCTGGAAGCCAGAAAAAAGGTCGAACTTGGTTTCCTTTTTTTTTTTAAAGAAAGTATTGGTTGAAATCAAATAGAGAAATTGATTTGAGGAAATAAAAAAGTTTATTTTAAATTGAGATAAAAAGAAACATGAACAAATATGAAAAATAAAGATATGGAAAGTAAAATGACGGACGATGTCATTTTACTTTTGACTCACGAGATCGAAGTAAAATTTCGTTAATTAAGTTAATTTAATATTATATATTGAATTCACTATAACGTGTCATTTTATAGTGAATTCAATATATAATATTAAATTAACTGTGCGTCGATGGATTTACTACTTTCCGTTTTGTTAACGGAAGATATATATTAAACACAGTTATTCGTGTCTTTTTTATTTTCATTGTTCGTTTATCAATTTTTGTGATTTCTTTATTTTCAATGTCCAAAACAGACTTTAAAAAAAAAAAACATACTAATAGAATTTTTTCTCGACAGTCTAGACTGTTGTCTTCAAGTCTTTGTTCAAAATTCGAAAATAGGTTAAACGATTGTGATGGTGTTATGGTGAATCATATTCACAATAATACGTAAAATTAGTGATTACTTAATCTCTCAAATGAGCTTAATTCTTAATACGTTTTTCGTTATACCATCGAGCCGACTTTGAGATAAAAATACAAACTGTGGGCAAGAAAAAGGAGAAGAAGATGAAGAAGATGATGAAGAAGAGTGTTCGAGAGCTCACCTGCAAGACCGGAGGCGAGCGTGAACATATCCCCTGCTGTTTCGTCGTCAAGTGGGAGCTCTTGCAGTTCCTTTCGGCACTCGCCGGACCTATGACCCCGGCACCGATGTGCGCCGGCTGACCCGGCTCGAGACCTCCCGTCGTTTCACCGTGGGCCGCGCCGTTCAGTCTCGGCTCGACGCCCAAGTACCTGTGAACACACGAATACCAAGAAATACGATAAATACGCTGCTGGTGGTGGTAATATTATAATAATGTGGCTCTCCATGTGGGACTATCAGGTGAGACATCAACCGAACTCATCGCAGCTAACTTCACCCATTAAAGCCTAACAATATGTTCATGAAGACATCCAATTTTATTTAAAAGCATAAATTCAGATTCTTCATTTGCAGGGATGAAAATTCATTCCTTTTCGCGAAACATCGTCTATTTTGCTTTCTCATAAAAAATTCGTTGTGTGTGGGGAAAAAATTTCCATTCCTTTTTTGAAAAAATAAAAATAAAAAACAATTTTTTTTTTTGCAAAACATCCTTCATTGTACTTTTTCATAAAGTGTCGTTTTTGGAGGAAAAAAATTTTGATTCCGTTTTACTAAAAATCGTTTATTTGACTTTCTCATAAAGAATTAGTTGTTTTTGAAAAAACTTTTTTTTTCATTCCTTTTTGTGAAAGATCGTTCATTTTGCTTTCTCATTACAGATTTGTTGTTTTTAAGAAAACTTTTTTTTTTTTCGACATGTCAAGTCAACGTACTCAAAATGGTCGAAAAAAAAATTGGTTTATAAAAATATGTATTGCAGTTTGAGATGAGGTTAGTTCTGCCCACTATTCAACCGACGTCGAAAAACCGGCGCCGCGGTAAAGTTCCGAATGGTAAATAAAATTTGGAAATTTAAAATCTCACCTACATTTTTGACGAAAAGTTTCCCAGCTAATTTCGTCAAAAATGTGGGTGAGTTTATGAATCCATGAAATCTAAATTTTATAAGATTCATAAAATTTATAAAATTTATATAATTTATAAAATTTATATAATTTATAAAATTTATATAATTTATAAAATTTATATAATTTATAAAATTTATATAATTTATAAAATTTATATAATTTATAAAATTCATAAGATTCATAAAATTTATAAAATTTATATAATTTATAAAACTCATAAGATTCATAAAATTTATAAAATTTATGAAATTTTTAAAATTTATGAAATTTATAAAATTTATAATTTTTATAATTTTTCTAAAATTTCTAATATATAAATATAAAAATATAAAAATGTTTATATTTTTACAAATTTTCTCGATTTTCGAAATCTATAAATTTTCTGAAATTCATAAAGCTCATCAGTTTTATAAAGTTTATAAATTTCATAAATTTTAACAATGTAACGAATTTTAGAGGTATTATAAACTTTACAAATTTTACGTAATTATCGAAGACTCCAATATTACAGAGGAAATCAACTGCGTCTTTGAACTAAGCAATAGCTCGTCATTGAGCCTCATTCATAGCCGTCAGAGACGAGTATTATCGAGGCAAAGCCCCTAGGCAAGAATGTGGACGCGCCGCGTCGAAATTAATAAGCCACTTGCTCCGGTGGCTCGTTAAGACAACGAAAGGTGTAGGATAGTGTGTGCAGTTTCTACGTGGCGTTGGCACGTAGAGGAACTCTCTTCCTCATCTTTCTTCTCTTTCCATCCACACTGGATTTTACACTTATTTTTGGGGTAAAGGCATACCGCCCGGTTCCGCCCTCATCGGTCTCACTGAGACTCCCCTCATATCCGCTCCGGAGAAATCCCGACCTGTAATCTTCAAGCTGCCGCATGTTCGCCTGCTCTAATTATAGGTGCGAGCAGCACCGCGGATTCAAAATCTTCGCAACTTCTCCAGTAATAATTCCACCGCCCATTGGTGCTAAGTATCATCGAAAATTTCCCCGGATCAGTTTCACAAACCAAGTTACTCAGAATCGCAATAAAATTCCAACCCCAATAATGCGACATAGAAATAAATGAATAAATAAATAAATATGGTATTTCACTCAGGCTAAATCTTAAATTTCCTTGATATGACTAATGTACTTAAATCCAATTGTTACAGTTCGAACAAATATTTGTGTATTTTATTAGATTTTCTTTTTAAGTCATGGTTGATTTATGAAAAAAATTTAATGAATAATAAGAAGAATTTTTATCAATTGAAAACATGATATCTGCACAAATAAAGTGACCAATTTTTTCGTCTTGCATTTCAATTTTCAAATGGTGAAAAAAAACTTGACAGTGGACTGTAAGTTTGTATGAATATTTCCTGAACATAGTATTGATGTTGTAGCATTTTGGACAAACGTACTGCACGTCCTTCTCTTCTGCTCAAGGCGTCACTTTCCAACCGAGTATCGAAAAAATTGAATTACCATAAACTTCTTCACGCAAATTAACATACATTGTGTCTTGAGGACATATCGTCTAAAGACGGCGTCCGACTACAGGTGAAAAGAGAAATTAAGAAACCAAAACCGTAGAATATCTTCTTCTTAGAATTAGGAATGCCGTAAAAGTGTCAACTTTCCGAACAATTCCAACTTTACGAACAATTCGAACTTATCGAACTTTTCGAATAATACCACAGTTTCAATTATTCGAAAGATTTGAATTATTGGAACCATTCGAATAATTCAAATCTTTCGAATAATTAAAACTCTAGTATTTATTTCAACGTGGAGAAAAAAAGAGTAGCAGAAACAAAGCCAGTCAACTTTATACCATTTTCAGAATATGCGCACCTCAATATTTTTGCAGATTCATAATTGATGTTCTTGTATCAAAAACATTCAATGCACAGATTCCAAAAAAAAAAAAAAAACAAGAATCCAGCATCGATTTTAGCATGCCAAAGCATTTTAACTCTTAACTTTTATAACAAAACCCCGCACAGTAGAGAAGTTGTGGCACTTTAAACAAACGCACTGCATATCTCCGTCTTCTTCTTGAAGACGCCACTCTCCAAGCAAGTATCGAAGAAATTTAACTTCCACGAACTTCTCCATGCAGATCAACACAAAACTATGTCTTAAACGCGTGCCGCCCAAGTAAAGCGGTCGACTATTGTAGGGCGAAAGAATAAAGAAACTGAGGTTGTAAAATCTATAGCTCTTAAGTGTAAACGAAGAGCCTACCCTAGTATTTATTTGTGCACGAATGAGAAGAAAAGGTAGAAGAAACATTGTAACCTAAGTTAACTTCATATCCCAGACATACACATGCAGTTAGCATGTAAGCATGCCGTGCGTTACAATTTTTTCGATGGGCACGACGTCTCATCAAAAAATTTTGAACGCACGGTATGCGTGCACGGTGACAGCATTTCGACGGCGTGCGTGCACGATGACAGCATTGTGACGACGTGCGTGCACGATGACAGCATTGTGATGACGTGTGTGCACGGTGACAGCATTGTGGCGGCATGCGCGTACAGTGACAGCATTGTGACGTCGTGCGTGCACGGTGACGGCATTGTGGCGGCGTGCGCGCACGGTGACAGCATTGTGACGCCGTGCGCGCACGGTGACAGCATTGTGACGCCGTGAGAGCACGGTGACAGCATTGCGACACCGTGAGTGCATGGTGACAGCATTAGCACGACGTGCGCATACGGCGGCAACATTGCGGCGGTGTGTGTGTACGGTGACAGCATTAGCGCGGCGTGCGCGCACGATGACAGCATTGTGATGCCGTGCATGCACGGTGACAGCAGTAGCACGGCATGACGGCATCGTGCCGTCATGTGCAGACGTACATGATGGCATGTCGTGACGGTACGGTGACGGCACGGTGCCGCATGCCAAAAATTATGCACGTTTGTCTACCTGGTATTATCGGTAGAATGTATTGCACCCTTTTAATGTTTTTGCGGATTCACAATTGATGTGCGTGTATAAACGACTCAGACTGACCTTCAAAGCACAGAACATTTGAAAAAACTTCTGAGCACCGATTTCACCAATTCTGAAGCATTTCAATCTCCTGAAGACTTTTTCTTACTTCACAATTTTTGAAAAATCTGTGTATTTCGAAAGTGTATCTATTAAGTATAACAACTTTTATAATAATAATCTATAATATAAACCTATTTTAAGAAATGCATATAAATAGTATTTTTCTAGCGTCTAAAGTGCGAAGACGCTTTAAGTTTCATACCCTGCACAGTATTGAATCTGTAGCATTCTAAACAAACGCACTGCACATCTTCCTCTTCTCCTTGAAGGTGCCACTTTCCAAGCGAGTATCAAAGAAATTTAACTTCCAGGAACATCCTCATGCAAATCAACACAAAACTATGTCTTGAGCGCATGCCGACTGAGATAAGCGGTCAACTACAGTAGAGAGAAAAAATAAAGAAACTAGGTTGTAAAATCTATATCTCTTAAGCGTAAAAGAAGAGCCTGTTTTAGTATTTATTTGTCCACGAATAAGAAGAACAAGGTAGACGAAACAAAGCAACTTCATATCATTGCCACAGTAGTTCCTCCTTCGAACACCAGGTTGCGCGCTGCTATCGCTCGCTTTTTCCCTGCGAGCTATTTCAAGTTTGTTTGGATAAGATTTTACGATGTTCCGAGTGGCGTTTAACTGCCATTCTGACGAGATCCGTCCTCCCCGATGTTATCTTGTGTATCTCAGCCGAGTGCACTGCTATCCTCGGGTTTTTTCGGTTAAGGTCTTGTCTGCCCTCTATAACTGTGCCTCGCATTTTTTCTTCTTTATCATCGCGCCCACCGTCTCGCCGAGTCCATACGATTTTATGCGGTCCAGAATCGACGAGAAAGTATCGTTATTATACTCATGTCTTAACATCGGTTGATGTGTGTTCAGTAACGCACGTACGCGTTGTTGTTGTTGCTTGGAAACTTTCTCTACCTAACCTCTCACGCCGTTATTGCCCGTTCAGCGCTGCTATGCGCGTAAACCTGCGCTGACCGGCTTCCACGGTTCGACGTACTGGCGCTGATCGGCGACGCTCTGATTCACAGTCTGGGGTCGTGAGATTCTGCGAGCAATTAGCGAAACTGGTTATATTCCGTTAATTTCAAGATCTGCCTTCACTAATTGGCCAACTCGAGGCGATATCACCATCAATGTATATTTTTCCGATAGCTTCACGTGATACATCTGTGTTTTAGTTCTGGCCTTTTGGCACGGCATTTTGTTTCGTTTATGTACAATGTATTATTTATTAGGTTGTTTGGATTTAATTTATTGCCATGTTTTTTTTTTATTTGACGAGCATAATGTGTTAAATTGGTGGAGAACCGTTAATTTCTGTCGATGTGTAGATCGGTAACTTTGCGTTAACGTAATTGAGGAACAGTTATTTATGCGGCTCATGGATCGTTTTGCGTTTACATTGATAATAATAATTCGTTCGAAATTTTCGAACAATGCGAACTTTTTAAGCGATTCGAACGTTTTGAATAATTCGAACTTTTTGAACAATGAGAACTCTTTAAGCGATTCGAACGTTTTGAATAATTCGAACTTTTCGAACAACGCGAACTTTTTAAGCAATTCAAACGTTTTGAGTAATTCGAATTTTTCGAATAATTTTAATTTTTCAATTAATTCAAACTTTTCGAATAATTCAAATTTTTGAATTGATTCAAACTTTTCGAATAATTAAAAAATTTTAATTAATTCAAACTTTTCGAATAATTCAAATTTTTGAATTGATTCAAACTTTTCGAATAATTAAAAATTTTTAATTAATTCAAACTTTTCGAGTAATTCAAAAACGTTTAATAACAAACATTTTCCAAATGATTCAAATTTTTTAATGTTTCACAATATTCGAATAATTTAAACTTTGAAAATCTTTGAATTAAGTTATTCGATTAGGTTTAAACTTTTCGGAATTTGTAAAATTGACTCATCAATCGCGATGGGTTCAGATGGACGAAAGAATCTGAATTCAGACACTATAGACCGATCACTTTACGTTAACATGATTGAAAAACCGATATATTTGTCGACGCATGGTCGACAAATTTCAATATCATTTGTACGATAAAATAGAATTTGAAAAAAATTCTGCACTGTCTCACCTCCAAAGTTTTATAAATTCTCCTAAAGAATTTTGTCTGAAAAATGATTGTAATTTCTGATAACTCCCCAATTTTCAAATCTTAAGAAAAATATTTTCCCTACAGACAAAATGGAATATTTGCCAAATGTTATAAAGCAAAAACTGAAATATTTAGACCCAATGATTAACAGAACAAAATTGAACAAAAAAATGATAACGATTTTTATGTGACTTTGTGTTTTTGATATAAGAGTAAATATCAATATAATCCTAATCTCGTGTTTGTTAGACTTAATCACTTTTGCATTGGAGTTGCTCAAGTGTGCGAATGCTGAGTAGCAAGACTCTTGTAAACCAGTCTTGAATCGGCTCCGTCTCATCAAGACTCGGCTCAATGTATTGCTCTGTACTGTAGTCTGTATATATATTTGAAAGGTTTTGCTGCACCGACTAATACCAGCGACGAAAGGAGATGAGTTGTATTGCTCATAGCATAGTCTGTATTGGCGGTAGAGCTGAGCCGCTGGACAAACAGCATGGAGCGATTTCGCGTCCATTTGTCTGCCGTCTCGACTCCTATCACGCGATATTGAAATCAATAGGTACAAATCCGTACTTATGCATCTGTAAGACCGCTACAATATTGTATACACGCAGTGCGGTACCACCAATCACTAAGTACGTCTTACGTGTAGTACATGAAGTATTCAATGAGCCGTAGACTGATGTTGTATATGTATATATATATAGAAATACATATAGGCACATATATTTATATATTTGATGTATTGCTTTGTACAGCTCCTAGTTTTTGATTTGATGTTTGTACTGAGCAAGGCGACATCCCGTGGAGCTTGAAATCGTTGCCACACTGAGAGAAAAGCATATCGTTGATTCAACGATTTTACATGATAAAAAATGTATAGGAAGGCTTGCTTTTTTTTATGGTTGAAGTGATAAATATGGTTCAATAAACGATACTTGCAATTTTATTAAAAACAAACGTTGAAATCGTATATGCAACAAAATGGCATATTTGAAAATATTAGAGTAGTTTTTTTAATTATTATCAGTTCGATTATTGCTACTGTAATTATAATTGTTATGAGCATGAAATATAGACGGTCCTCTTGGGAATTATACTAATGGTTGATCCAAGTATTTTCTTATATTTGCTATAACCATGAAATGTAGTCGTTTCTCCTGGCAACTGTACATTATAGTTAGATCATCGTCGGACTAACTATTTTTATCATTAAAATACGAGATTTTTCTCTAAGTGCAGCATGGCATCATATAGTCATCGGAAAAAAAAATTAAAAAAAAATATCCTTTAGAAAAAAAAAGGTGAAACTATTACTTATTAAGTATACTTATTAAGTAGTTAACAAATATTATAATTCTGTAATTTTGTTAAGACGTAAAGCGCAAGGATAAGGGATGAGGTCAAAAGTAGAATTTGACACTTGCAGCTTTCACACCAAATTAGTGAACCAATTTTAGTGTTCGATGTCTAATTTCAGCAGTCGAACAGTGTAATCTAGATTAAATATAGCGATTCTTGATGCAGTAAAAATTAAATTTACTATGTAATTAATTGTCTAGTGATTTTTATTAAAAATGTCCTGCACAGTGTTAAAGCTGTAGCATTTCAAACAAACGCACTGTACATCTTTTCCTTCTTCTTAAAAGTGCCACTTTCCAACCGAGAATCGAAGAAATTTAACTTTCAGAAACTTCTTCATGGGAATCGACACAAAACTGTGTCTTAAACTTACGCCGGCCAAGAAAAGCGGTCGACTGCAGTGAAAAGGGAAAATAGAGAAACCAAGGTTGTAAAATCTATATCCATTAAGCGTAAGAGAAGAGACTATTTTACTATTTGTTTGGTCACGTATAAGAAGAACAAGGTAAAAGAAACAAAGCAGCGTCAGCTAACTTCATATCAGTGCTACTGTAAGTTCTTCTTCGACCGCCAGATACCGGATGCATTTTTAATGGAATTGCATTGTTTTTTTTTTCGTTAAAAATACCTGGATTACAATTCTAAGAGAGTTGCAAATATATTTATATTCTTTGAATTTTAGCACAACAAATTCTATCTCTATCTCTATCTCTGAGTGTATATCCACGTAAAGGGCTCATCTCCTTTCTATAATCATTTAGCAAAAAGGGTTTCCAAGTCCAAGAGTGTTTACAACTAGTACATCAACCCTCAGCTGTTTATTCATAATAATTGCAACACACATTTCTCATTGTATTCTGCAACATTGGAACAAGACATGGGTCGTTTGGATGCTGGAAACAGCGACGAAGAAAAAAGGTAATCGATCGTTCTAAGTAGAGCTACAATAATAAATCACAAAGCGAAAAGAATTAAAAAGTAGAGGAAACAAAGTAACTTACACTAACTTCATTCATTGGTAGTTGTTCATTCACACCATTGCTATAATATATCACGCGACCCCTTTAAATTTCGTGCAAATTCGCACATGATTTTCTTGTATTAGGAACTTCAGCTACATATCAATGCATAATATTATATAAAAAAAGTTTGGCACCAATGTTACCATTGTAAAGGATTTGAATCTTCTTAAGTTTCATAAAAATGCCCTGCACAGTAATGAAGCTGTAGTCAATACTGTTTAAAGTACAATATAAAGTCGGATTCTATTTCTGTTTATATAACCACGTAAAATGATAAATCGATAATTATACGAAAGAAGCTCTTGAAGCCAAAACGCTGAAGGGCTGTTCACAACTAATACATCAACCCTGATCCGTTTATTAATGATAAATGCAATACACATTTCTCATTATATTCTGCAATATCGGAACAAGACATTGCTCGTTATTTGGAAGGTAAAAACGGCGACGCAGAAAAAAAAAGTAATCGATCGTCCTATATACGACTAAAAAGATAAATCCTAAAGCCAAGAAAAATTCAAATGTAGAGGAAGAGAATTAATTTCTGCCAACTTCTCTCATTGTTAGACGTTCATTTATTGATCATTCACACTATTGCTAGAATATATACAACGCGAACCCCTTAAATTTCGTGCAAATTTGCAATTGATATTCTTGTATTAAGAATTTATGCTACCGTTTAATCCATACAATTAAATAATAGTATATTACGATACGAGTGCGATAAAACTTTTTCTGACGAAAGTGAGTTTCAAACGAGTTGAGAAAAACTTTCTCAAACGAGTTTTGTATACAATTTTATTTCACTAGTGCGAGAAGTGCGATTTCTCGCACGCGAAGCAAAGGGGAGCGTGTGAGAAGTAAGCACTTCTCGCACGGAGTTGCACAAAAAAAAGTTTAGCACCTATGTCACCATCGTAAAGCATTCGAATCTTCTCAAGTGTCATAATAAAGTCAAAATAAAATGTCATAAATGCCCTGCGCAGTAATGAATCTAGTCAATACTGTTTAAAGTACAATATAAAGTCGGATTCTATTTCTGTGTATATAACCACGTAAAATGATAAATCGATAATTATACAAAAGAAGCTCTTGAAGCCAAAAAGCGAAAGGGCTGCTGTTCACAACTAGTACATCAACCATGATCCGTTCATTAATGACAAATTCAATACACATTTCTCATTATATTCCGCAACATCGGAACAAGACATTGGTCGTTATTTGGATGCTGAAAACGGCGACGAAGAAAAAAAAAGTAATCGATCGTTCTAATTACGGCTAAAAGAATGAATCCCAAGGCTGGAAGTGGAGTAAGGTTAGAGCACCGAAGCCAGGCAGTGAAGCAGAACTTGTTAAAGAATAGTCGTGTGGTACAAACCACTATAGTAAATGTGAAGGAAGAATGAAAATAAAAAGGGAAGGAATATGAGTCGGGAGAACTGCTGGGGATATAGTCCCAAGGGTAATATGACATGAGGTGGAGGCATCCACCGCGGAGACAGTCCGACAAAGCGCTTCTACCAAGTGGATGAAAAAAAAAAAAAAAAATATATAATCCATATTCAGATTCGATGATGCATTCGAGTGAGAGAAGAGAAAAAAAGAAAACCGGCGCGGAATATCCCGAAGTTGAAGCCGCTGCTATTATCGCATCGTTATTGCACGTGAATGATTATTATTATTATTTGAGGGGTGGATATCACGTTCCCGTCATAACCACGTCAGTTTCGTCTTTGTTCGTGGGACAGTGATAGGGCCCATTTACTATTTACCTCCGCGACCAACGGAGAGAGCATTCAGTCGGCCTCCGGGCCACAACATAATGGGATAAATCCCTCGAATCCCCCACAATGCGGTTTGCTTGCTCAACGTTCTAAAAGCTATAACTCTGATATGTATGAACATGGAATCATACCAGGTTAAAGGTAATTACGTATTGTGTGTTTAAGCCCTGATTTTACTTAGTATTGGAAAAATAAAAATTTTGTAGCCACCCTGAAGAGGAAGGCCATTTCTAAGGTTAATCGTTGAGGATTTGAAGAAAGATCTTTTGAACATTGTGGCTTTGAAATTTATCTTGGAGGAAACATTGGGCAGTTGGTTTTGATAGAATCCGTAGCAACAAGATGCCGAATTAATTTTGTTTCCGCTGATCTTAAGAACCATTGGCTAAATAAATGTGGACTTTTTGATGGTGTTCTACATTAATGTGTTAATATTGACACTTTTTGCTATGTTAAATGCAGACGATTTCGTTGAATTTATTCTGGTGTATGTAACTCTGATATGTATGTACATGAAATTATACCAGGTTAAAGGTAATACGTATTGTGTGTTTAAGCCCTGATTTTACTTAGTATTGGAAAAATTAAAATTTTGTAGCCACCCTGAAGAAGGACTCAGTGGATTATTCATAAACAGTTTGAAAACGAAATCCGACCGTGTGAGTGCAGTTATTTCCCAACATACACCTGTTTATATCACCTGTTCTCAATGTAATTATGGAGAAACCAAAATGTTGAGGTTAGGTGAGATTATGAAGAAACTAAAATGTTGAAGAAACTAAAAGTTGAGGTGAGTGTCGAGGTAGAATTCTTTCCCTTTCATTTGTCTCTTCTTCTAACTAAACATGAGGTTCGCATGTTTATACCGGTCTTTATTCCACGTGACTGCTTCAGGGTTCTGCTACAATCGACCTCCAATGTGCCATGTCTTTTCTACGGCGAAATATGACACAACGAAAAGAAAATCTATTTTCGCCCGACAAATGTATTCCATTTTACAACTGCAAAAAAAACAGCAATTTAAAAAGCGCGCCACGCGCGTTCCAGCGAATATTATGACAGTCTGAAGTTGGTTTCGTGTCGAAGCCATCGACGACCAATCAGAGTGCTAGAAAAGTGGCTCCTGTCTTCGATATTTCGATCTTAGACGTGCCATGTCTTTTTTAAGAGGGGATTGTTGTCGGAAATTTTATTTTTATTTTCTTTTGTTAACGGTTCATCCAACTATTTTCTTATATATAGTATAACCATAAAATATAGACGTTCCTCGTGAGAACTATAGTTTATAATTAGATTATCGTCGGTCTAACTATATTTTTCTTCAAATTATCAGATTTATCTTTGAGTGTGTTCGCGACAATTAACTCTTGTGGGTAAATACAAGTGACAAGGCACACGACTCGAACCGGGCTCATCCTGTAGAGCATAATTGAATGAAAACCGGTGAACAATGTGCAGCGGGGTAACCGCAGGCATTGGGTGACGCTGAAAGCCCCATTGATCGGTGGAAACAAGCTATCTTTACGGTTTGAAGGATCGCGTGTCTCTTTCGTTGTCAAGCGAAAGCAAACAAAACCGCTTATTTGTAGCTCATTTGTACTACACTACATCCTACAGTACAACGTGTCTCATACTTGTTCGGGGGGTACGTTTCAGCTTTCAGTGGGCACTTGTGGAGAGTCACCAAAGACTCGTCAGCTCTCCGGCTACGACGAAGACAACGTAAAACAGAAGAAAAAGGAAAGACGAGAGCGCACGCCTGGCGGTCGATCGTCTACTGCCTGGTTATATTCTCCGACAGCTCGAATTACACTCAAGACTGATACTTGTCCGGGATATGAGGCTTTCTGTGTCAGTTCAGCCGATTCTTCAGATCAGATCCTTCAAGATAATTTTCATAATTGGCCAGATTTTACTGCTGACTGAGAGCACTCGTTAAGATACTTTAACCGATTTTTTGTCGACTAAATTATTTTAAAAAACTATTCATACTTTGCTTCTTTAAGAATTTTTGATTCGGTGAAAATGTTTCTTTCCAGATATTCGTGTAAGTTTAAATCTGCCAAAACTTCAAAAATCACATTTGAAAAAATTTCTGTTTGTATGTGTGTGTGTGTATGGGGACATCATTTTGCCTCATAATTGGAGAACAGTTTTAGATAATAAGTTTAAATTTGTATTTCCAATTTGTGAATACAAGTTCTCTTATTTCGTCTAGTTGTTAACGGAATATACGCAGTCACGCAGTTGTAATGCAATTTTTAATTTTTCTAAAAATGTCTGCGTGCACTTGAATGCTACATTTTTTGAGATATCGAGTTTAAATTTTGTATAAAGTTGAACTATCATAAATTAAGGATCGGTATTGCTACATTTTTTGAGCTATCGAGTTTTTATTTAATTTAAAGTTGGACTATCATAAATTAACGATCGGTATTGCTACATTTATTGAGATATCGAGTTTTAATTTTGTATAAAGTTGGACTATCATAAACCAATGATCGGTATTGAATTTAAGGTAAATCTATTTAACGATCCGTTTTTACCGTATTTTCTATTTTTGTACTAGTTTCAAATTTGAAACAAACATAAGCTTTTATTAAACAAAGTGTAGGATTAAATCTAGTGTAAATTCATTCGATTGACTGATTCATGCGATCCATTGAATCGAGTCACAAAACTAAGTAACGAATCTCAAACAAAGCTTTTCGAGAAATCTAAAAGTAATATATGTACTTTCTTACAAACAGAAATCGGTACACTGCAACAAAAGAAAGAGAGAAAGCGACAGTAACTTAATGTAGTTGTCACCTTTTTGAATACACTATAAATATAATACACTGAGCGTACAAGAATAAAAATGAAGGTTTAAAAAATTTTTTAAATGGAATTTCAAATTTGCAGTTAAACAAAATAAACATTTATTTTTTCTACACTGTTAGAAATTCGGTGTTAATTCAAATAAGTCACTCCAAAAAGTCACACCATCGGACGAGTTACTACGACAAGTGGAGTCATCGGTATTAAATTATTAACTTCACTCCGATCGTTGGTGTCGCACTAGTGTCCACTCCACTAATCGGGCTCTTACACCTAGAAGGGTTAAATTCACACCGTACCGAGTCATCACCATAATTAACACGGGTATAATATTAACTTAGAAATATTAGTTAATATTTCTAATATTACACACCGTCGTCGGTGTGGAAAAAACTTCCGAAATTGTGTTGAAAATAACACCAATTTTTTTTTTCGACCAATAGGAGCGCAGTATTCATCACGTGATACACCTAGGTCGAAATTATATCGATAAATTTTCGAAAATTTTCCGGCTCGGTTACTAAGCGATAAAAAATAAATTTCGGTCACTTGTAATGTAATGTTTAAAACGTCAAAGTAATATCGACGAACATCGATACGAGTCAGTGAACAAAGCAATAATTGGTCGAAATTGAGGTTGTAAATAATAATCAGTCGAATATCCGTCGAACTCCAAAATTAAACGAGTACTTCCCTCTTTTTTCACGCGTAGCAATGATACAGATAAGTTCTACTAAAAAATCCCTGCGCACTCGGAATTTTTTTAAGCGCATCTTATCTCAAACGTTGCTACGCGATGAAACAATCAGGAAAAACTCAATAATTTCCAAACTTTGAAGGTATCAAAACCGAAAACTTTGATCCCTGACATCGTACGATTTTACGTTATAGATTTTTAACAGTGTAGCAAATTTATTGGATTAGTAATTTTTTTGCTAAATTTGGTTTTTTTTATAGACCTCGACATTTTGCACAATATTTGCAGATGTCTGCGTAAAATTCACAGAGACATCGACGGCGTGAGTTAAAAATTTTTGATCAGTTAAAAAATAGTTTTGGTTTTTCTGGAAATTGCATGATATCGTTATTTAATTAATTTGGTTTGTGTCTAACTGACAGAGAATGCCTTATATACATCGACGTGTATGGACAGCCCACTACGTGCTTCCTCTTCAGCGGCGTCGATGTCATCCAACGCAAAAGGCTTTCATCTCTCGCGACGTGGAGGAAGAAACAGTGCAGGATAAAGATATCAAAGATTTGCATGGAAACACGCGTGAGGAAAGACCTAAACATATCCGTCTGCGTCTCAATTATCCGGTCAGCTTACGGAACGTGTAGAGACGGTTAATTATCTTACTAAAGTCTCTTCATCGAGCTTTGCAAAACATCAGCGATGCAAAGAAACGCCGACACCGACGATTTCACTTAGTCTAAGCTAATAGAATTGGCGAGTTCATTCCACGAATATATGATTCACTTCATCAGTATCAAATGCGCTGTATTATAAGAACTATAACTTTGCTATATCACTCACTTAGCGAATAAAAAATGTGACCGAAATAAATTTGCAGTTTGAAAATTATACGGAGGTTAATTATATGTGCGATGTTAGAGATTTCGAATCATACATATATGTTACTTATATCATTTATATAAACTTAAACAGATGCAGGAAAAAAAATTCTGAATCCATGTTATGCGTATGTGTAAAAGATATATGAGATATATTTTTATAAAAATTGGCTGTTCGGCGTCGTGCTAAGAATCGAGAACGGTTTCAACGGGATACAGTACATGTTTCGGGGAATAGAAGGAGTTTTCCGGAGATAGAGAGATGATTCCCGAGGGATAGAGTGTTAGTTTTCGCGGGATAGAGTGTTAGATTTCGCGGGATAGAGGGTTAGTTTTCGAGGGATAGAGAGTTAGTTTGGGAGGGATGGTGAGTTAGTTTTCGAGGGATACTGGGTAGTTTCCGAGGGATACTGGGTAGTTTCCGAGGGATAGAGTGTTAGTTTTCGAGGGATACAGAGTTAGTTTGGGAGGGATGGTGAGTTAGTTTTCGAGGGATACTGGGTAGTTTCCGAGGGATAGAGGGTTAGTTTCCGAGGCATAGAGGATTAGTTTTCGCGGGATAGAGGGTTAGTTTTCGAGGGATAGAGGGTTAGTTTCCGAGGGATAGAGGGTTAGTTTCCGAGAGATAGAGGGTTAGTTTCCGAGGGATAGAGGGTAGTTTCCGAGGGATAGAGTGATAGTTTCCGCGTAATGATAATAGATTGAGTGTTTAGCATCAGGTGAATAAAAAAAAAAAAACCAACATAATTTATCGATAAATCCACAACTCTATGTATTATACCGACGTATATGAATTGAATCGTTTCACCAAGAGGCTATTTTTGCCGTGATTAACTCCACTACAAAATCCTCTTAATTAGGCGGTACATCGAACGTTTTGCATCCCCAAGGGATTACAATTGTTCCTATTCAACCCCATCGTACATATGTATTTCTGAGCCGCGAACAGACGTACGAGATGAAGAGCTTCGACAGTCTGCTCGCGGACTGAGCTCGAAACAAACGTACGTATCTATATCTATACTAAGTAAAAAGAAAAGTTGGCATTGGTGTGCACCATCGTAGTTTCACGATGTGGAAACACACACCCTAGGGATATCAAGTAGAGTACCCGAGCGTACGTAGGGTCTCGTGTCATTTACTATGTACTTCGCAATCTACGTGCATTCGTAGTACGTAGATGTACACGTACAATAATTGTACCGTAGAAACTGATACGCCTTCCGACCGCAACCTTTGCCTTCGTCGCTTGCATCTGAAAATAACGGATCAGTAATTCACGACGCTTTGAATAAAATACAAGACTCATCATTCATAGCATTAAGAGACTGGATTTCAATGATGAAATTTCGTTTGACTTTTTTAGACGTTGCCTTCATTCATTGATGTAACACTGATTAACTTCTTTAGTTGAATGAATCGATGCTGTGGAGTTCTTCAAAATAATGGTTGAGGAATGTATGAGACATATTTTTCTAAGACAAAAGTTTGAGATTGCGAAAAGACATCTTTGATGATAGTGAGCAGATTTATATTGAAGAATAGTCATGTCTAAAGTTGTAAATAAATTAGCATTTAACCACTTAATATTCTGTGTCTTATACAAACACGAGTACTATGGAATTCTAAATAAATTAAGAATGAGTGAGAGAATTGCACTTAAAAGTTTATGAAAAATGCAAATTTTTACCTTGTATCTACTTTGTTTTATTCTTGTCGCTTACGAAGCGAATACATTTGATAAAAACATTAGTTCTGTGATTAATATCTTAATGGAATACAGTTGTGTATTCAAATATCTTGGTACATTTCAAACACTGTGACATATGAATGTGATAAGCTATCCAAAAAAAAACTTCAGAATTAATTTTAACATTTTACCGCATTTCTGGACTTTTTGAGGGATTTTCTAACGCCTTTAAATTGGTTTTGAACGCTAAAAGATTATATAAAAGTCATGAATTGCTAACATTTCCATAGAAACATTCAACATTGCTCATACAAAGTCTCGGCGATTTAATGTTAATCTTAAAAATTAGTTTAACTTTTTTTTTTTACCAATAAATTACAATTTTCAAATAGGTATTCATATCATTATGTAAAAAATACGCTTTCAGTATTCGTACAAGGTTCATTACAAAAAATGAAAAAATTTCCAATCGCAATGTATGTGCCAAAGACCCTTGCTTAGGAATGCTTAGGAATGTATGTGCCAAAAACCCTTAATCAAGGTAAAAACAATTGCCACTGGGGTAAGTACACAGGATCTTGCCACAATTGCTCCATTTGCTGTACTTATCAATGGAAACCTGTAGACTATCCATACAGGCGCCCCCTTGTTGTTTTAGGCCTTAAGGCTGTGCAGGCTCGGGACTTGCACACCATCATCATTATCATCAACAGGCGCAGGGTATCGTTCACGCGTGAAACAAGGATCCGCTCGAGGTACTACGACGTCGCTGCCTCGGCAATAGTTGTGGTAGTGTTGTCGATAGACCTCCCGGTTCAGTGTATGCATGTGTGTGTGACTCCTAAGCGTCCAGTGTTCAGGTACATCAACAGTATTCCGCGAAATTTACATAAAGGCTTTGCGTATTTGCATTTAGCATATATGACAACACGGAGATCACAGTATGTACAGGACACCGTATAGAACGCGCAGTACGTAGTGCATAACGTATATGGGTTCAACGCGAAAACTAGGCGTCCCTACATTAAGCACTGTTTTAAAACCGCCTGAAGTAAATCTTCCGAACGATGCGTCAACTCAAGCGCACTTCTGCCTACACGCTCGATAAATTAAGCCTCGCGGATTGTAGATGTGGCTCTTGACTATCGCGGAAAAGGAAAAATGGTCACATACTGGTACAATCGGATAATGGTTTCTCAAGGTGACCACGCATTAATCAACGCTGGAAGATTATAATGACTGGGAGAACGTTCATATACTATTAAAAAGCAATTTGTGATATATATATATATCGAAAATGATTATCAATATAATTGTTGTTTATGTGATTTGTTAAGCTGAGAACTAAGTACAGGTAAAAATTCAATAATTCCAAAGAAAAGACTGTAAGGACTCTAAGACTTTTTGCACTTGTCAAACTTTTCTGCTTGAATTCGCAAATCCTTTCTCAGAATGCCGAAAAATTATGCAAAAGGTCAAGTGGTCCAAAAAGTAGGTGCGCACAGTGGACTTCGCTCGCGGGAATGCTGCTCTAGATGGCATCAGGTCATTGAACCCCAAAAAAAAGACCAGAGTGGGTCATGCCAAAGACGATTACATGCAGTGGTAGATTTGGGGATTTCAGCAGGTTAATCCATTATATAATATACTAGGCGTCGCGACGCTGACGCGTCTCTTGATAACCAGCATAACATTATCTTTAAATTTTTTTTCATGAAGAATAATATGAAGATATTAATAGAAACCCATATAACCAAATGCAATCCTAAGGGATCCTGCAGTTTCCGATAGGACTCCTCAAATTTTCCCAGAACATTACTAGAATCCTATGCAGCCTGAGTAATGACAGAATCCTGTATAAATCGATATAATTATGTAGAGCCACATAGATATGCATGAAACTTTACACCATTCAAAGAGAGAAATGTCCTACGAGATATTTTAGCTCTCTATAGGATACCAATTAAGTCCTACTTGATATCTTAAAATATTTTAGAATACAGGGGCATCAGGAAATCCGATATAGGACAATATTAGACATAGCTAAATGATATTTTAATTTTCTATAACATACTAGGTGAATCGGTCGAAATGAACAATTATTTGGTAATAATTGCAAATCCTATCCTGCAATTTCGATCGGATTCAAAACTTAATATTCTAAAGAGGATTCGCAGTTATCAGGAAATATTTGGCTCAACAGCCAAAACTTTTCAGAAATTAGTCGTTTTCCGGGATACTTCAATTATTTCCAGAATGATTCAAAATCTTCATGGTTCATTGATTTTTACGACAAACAAAAGTCAAAGATGAGTTACTGTTTCACTCGTGTAACAGATTTCGGACCAATTCCTTAATTCTAAAATATACATATTCACATTTTGGAAAACGAACGCCCAAAAAGGCGCATATATTTTCCACGAATACTTTTTCCAAATGAAACTAAAATTAAATAAATGTCTAAGAAATGATTTGCGTGAATCATTGTTCCGGATAATTTCGGCCGGATACAATTGAGCGTCGGCAGCGGAAGTTGATGGAGTTTGCGTGCACTGAAAAGTCAGAGCGGCAGTTTTGTGAAATTCCAGGAAATAATCGAAGCTGCGTAAGAGGAGCCCATCGAGCAAAAGCGAAGGAGAGAGGAAGAGATGAAGAAAAGGACGGAAGAAGGCCAGAGGAGTGCCGAAAAAAACGAGGCTATTGACGGGAGCACACGCTCCGCCTCGTGGAAGCCAATTTAAGGTAATTACCTATTTTGTGTGTGCAAGGTATGGAAGCTAGTCGGGAGCGCGCCACACCGGTCCTTTCCAATTATTATCGTGACCTAATCAAAGCGGCACCCTCTAATGGCCCGTAACCGCTGCTTACATGCGTTTACGGTAGACTTATAGCTTCAGGAGACGCGATCGTTGGGGGAATGAGAGAGAAAGGGGACAAGGACAGGATCAAGAAGTTATATTGCACCCTATGGAACAGAGGGAGCAGACATGGCCAAG
Organism: Tromatobia lineatoria; assembly: GCA_949699805.1. NCBI lineage: Eukaryota > Metazoa > Arthropoda > Insecta > Hymenoptera > Ichneumonidae > Tromatobia > Tromatobia lineatoria. The sequence continues at coordinate 12,936,869 of OX453044.1, forward strand.
AACCAAGAGGAATAACGAGGCATATCCTTCTGGTAGGTGTAAGGGATATCGGACTTGAAAATCTCCCCCAAACGTTCACGGTTATCGCGTCTCTACACATTGACGCGCACTCAGTTGTCTAGTCATGGAAACGAAAAATGGAATCTGACTGGTTTCATTGAGATTAATTGCGTGGATTTGATTTGATTCAATTTTGGGAAGTTGTTTAGGCGTTTGATTAACGATTACTCATGAACTTACATTTTTTATTCTGTATTCTCGATTTGGAATACTGGATTTTTAATTTCGAATGTACAGCTTTATATTTGGAATCTGGAATTATATGTTCTTATTCATTTGTAGAGAGGGGCGGAACACGGATGAAAAGAATATCTGGAAACTGGAATTCAGGAAGCCGGGAAATCAGAAATGTTGGTTTATGCAATTCTGGAATCCAAAAGTGGAATCTTGAAATTTGAAATCGAGAAATCTGGAATTTGAAATCAGGACTTCGTGAATTCTGAGATTCTGGAACTTGAAATCTGGAATTCTGGAAATTCACATCTGGAGCTCTGGAATATTCAATAGGGTTTTCTGGAACTTAGGATATGGAATTCTGAAACTTAGGATATGGAATTCTGAAACTTAGGATATGGAATTCTGAAACTTAGGATATGGAATTCTGAAACGTAGGATATGGAATTCTAGAACTTTGTGTGTAGAATTCTGAATGCGGAATTCTGAATATAGAATTCTGAAACGTAGGATATGGAATTCTAGAACTTTGTATGTAGAATTCTGAATATAGAATTCTGGAATTCTGAATATAGAATTCTGGAATTCTGAATATAGAATTCTGGAATTCTGAATATAGAATTCTGGAATTCTGAATATAGAATTCTGGAATTCTGAATATAGAATTCTGGAATTCTGAATATAGAATTCTGGAATTCTGAATATAAAATTCTGGAATTCCGAATATATAATTCTGGAATTCTGAATATAGAATTCTGGAATTCTGATTATAGAATTCTGGAATTCTAAATGTAGAGTTAGAAATTTCAAATATGGATTTCAAAACCCTAAAATTCTAGTATCTAAAATTCCCCCATTTTTCAATCTAACGTCGTCATTTTCAATTCCGAATTTGGTATTTTGGATTATGAATTTCTAATTGTTGATTTGCAATATTACTTCTTTTGAAATTAAAAAAAAAATTGACATTTCAACTCCTAAATATAAAATTAGCTTTATCGAACTATAAACAAGAATTCGTGGTCCAAAAAATACCAACTCTTGATACCTTCGTTTTTACTAGTTTCCCTTCGAAAATTAGTGCAAACATTAAAAAAAATTTCGGTACTGGATTGACTCGACTGTACCGTCGGTGCTTCCTCAAGAATACTTTGACGAAAAATTCCAATACATTATATAAAGGACGAGTAAACGTGTTGACGCGGGTGGCCATCGAAGTGACCTATAGTGGGAAATCGAATGCTCGAATGCTCGGAGCGAATGGGTAATTAGTTTCCTCCTGCGTTGAGTAAACTATCGGTGGACCGCACAGCGCGATCTCGATAGCAGCTCTCGCGCCTGGCAATATAGCTGCCTCTGGCTGGCCACAAATTAATTGACAAATTAATTATAAACATCGACGTGGGAATTGGTGGTATACACGTCAGCAGGAGTTTCAAACGCTCTCTCGCCTGTTTGAAATTCATTGGATCGTGGCCAGCAATCGCAGATCGAATCAATATATTTCATCCCAAAAGATTACATTTATTAAATAGCAAATGAAATATCGAGAATATAAAAATTCTAACGCCTCGTTAGACTGGCTTCGAAATTTTATACAAAAAATAAGTAAACGTTATTAACTACAGAGTAATAACGAGTTTTAAAGAAAATTGATTAGGTAGCTTTTTAAAAAAAATTTATAACGCCCTCTCATCTGGATTAAATTTCTTGGAGGGTGGCCAGCAATCAGAGATGGAATTAACATATTCTTTAACAACTTTTTATTTTCTAATAACGAATAAAATGACGTGATTATTCATCTTTTAACGCTGTGCCATATTTGTACAAAATTTCGATTGCAAAAATTACTAAATTTTATTACGTAACTGTTATTTCGAAATATGAAGCCTTACAAAATCAGAACCTTGCCATTGACCTTTTCAAACTTCGTTATTCTATTGGTGTCGTTGGACATTCTCCAATTTCAGTATCTACATTTATTTCTCTAATTGACTAATTTGGCGCACGGCGATCAATTAAGTGATTTTTGGATTCTGCAATAGAAATAATGAAGGTTATGAATATAAGGAAATAATAAAGGTGGAATGAAAATAGTTAATGTTGCATATTTTATACTTGCTTCATAATTGTTGAGGTTCTCTTAAGTTTGAAATTTCCAACTCACCTGAAACATTAAAAAAATAAAATAATTAATTCGTGAAATCCTTATTAAGCAGTAGGAAGTAGAAAGTATTGTACAGACAAAATTTTTATTGGTCTTGATAATTTTTTTCCATAATTTCGCATATTAAAGACTCAACGATTTTTAAAAAATGTCAAATAAATGTTCTGTATCCAATTCAATCATATTGAAAATGCAGTGAATTTTGTTATTCTTAATTATAAGCTAGTATTTAACTAACAACCTAATAGAATAATTACCACTGAAATACAGATTCATAAAAAAATGCATATAAATTTGCGCAGCTGTATTTCACAAAAAAAAAATCGACAGTTCCGTAAGTTTAAAAAAAAGAAAAAATCTCATCTCAAATTTCTAGTTTCAACTAACCTATTTCTTTAAACAAAAACTATAATATTTATTAGTTATTCATAAAACCTATAATTTCATGTGGTTCCTTCAATTTCCAAATCAATATATGAACATTTTTTAAAATGTAATTATTATTAAAAACTATACATATATTTAAAAAAATGATTAATGATATGATATAATCGATAATATCCTGTAAGTCCTTTAAGTTCAGAAACGGCGTATAAAAAAAAATCCTAAACCGTGCGACGTTTTCTGTGATCCCATAATTATCTGTCATCAACAAATGTCATTCGACGCTATCTAAAGAAATAATATTCTCGCCCAATTTTTATTGTCAACTTCTACAAAACCGAGAGCTGCAGTTCGCAATATTATTAGCTCATGGTTTAACCCCCGGTTCGACAATGAGTTAAATTATTATCCTCCAACGGTTTCACCTTTGTAACTGAGGTGCTTCCGCCGAGAAATGACGTCACAGAAGCAACGACTCGGTTGCAAGCATCGCTCTGGAGTCATCGGGACAAGTAAGAAGGGACGGCGGGGGTGAAGAGGTGGGTAAAGTGGGTGGGGGACCGTCACACGAGTCACACATCGTGTAACGGCGAGTGTCAAAGCCCGAGCGGCGCGCGCTTGCGTCTCGCACAGTTCCGAAAGGAGACGGAAGGGATAGAAGAGGACGATAGTGTTGGTGGTGGGCGGTGAACGGCAATTAGCATAGTCGTGGCGCGATCAAAGCGGCAAAAGACACGCGCTGAAAATTAACGACCCCGCGTTGTACGAAGACGACAGACAGCTCTTTCGGGCAGCGGATATATAGAGGCTTCGAGTAGCAACGAAAAAGATAAGTGAGGAGGAAGAAGTGAGATGCATAGAGTGGAATAAATCGCTCTTCGGATGGCTCTTCTAGGTGGGATCGGTTACAGAGGGATATTCAACCGCGAAAGGGAGACCGCAATGAGTCATGCTGAGATAGGCGAGTTTACTTATAGTAATAGATTCCTAGAATTATCTTTGTTTGGTACATTGGACTTTGGTATAGGCCCACATTTATTAACATTCTGATGTTCATAAATGTGGGTTTTATATGACTTATGGAAATTTTGAGGGCACCGAGAAAAGGGAAGCCGTCTAATTCTGCAGGGTTTTATGGTATTCTATATACGTTTTATGATATTGAAGGGATTTTGGAATCTGATCATAAAAACCTGTGAAATGCCGTGGACTTGTGGAGGGTCGAGTGGGATGACGAGGAATATTAGAAAAAACATACGCTGGAGATTTGTGAAATAATGTAGGATCTTGTAGAATATCGTGGTTCCTGAGAAAACTTGTAGAATGTTCCGAGATCTTGTAGAATTTTATAAGATCTCGAAGAGTCGTATAGGAACTCAGTCGAATCCTTTTAGACGTTGTAAGATCCTATGAGATCTCGTAGAATCTATCAGGAACTCGTCGAATCAAACAGGATCTCGACAAAATCCAATAGGATCTCGTAGAATCCAATAGGATCTCGTAAAATCCAACAGGGTTTCGTAGAATCCAACAAGATATCGTAGAATCCAACAGGATATCGTAGAATCCAACAGGATATCGTAGAATCCAACAGGATCTCGTAGAATCCAACAGGATCTCGGAGAATCCAACAGTATCTTGTAAAATTCAACAGGATCTTGTAGAATCCAACAGGATATCGTAGAATCCAACAGGATCTCGGAGAATTCAACAGTATCTTGTAAGATCCAACAGGATCTTGTAGAATCTAACAGGATCTCGTAGAATCCAACAAGATCTCGTAGAATCCAATAGGATCTCGCAGAATCCAATAGGATCTCGTAAAATCCAATAAGATCTCGTAGAATCCAACAGGATCTCGTAGAATCCAACAAGATCTTGTAGAATCCAACAGGATCTTGTAGAATCCAACAGGATCTCGTAGAATCCAACAAGATTGCGTAGAATCCAACGAGATCTTGTATAATCTAACGGGATCTCGTAGAATCCAAAAATATTTCATAGAATCCAACAGGAACTCATAAAATCTTACAGAAATTTATAAAATCTAATTAAAATTTATAAAATTCATTAGGATCTCATAAAATCCAACAGGATTTCGTAGAATCTGATAGAAACTAGTAGAATCATTTTTTAATTGTATTGGATCCGATCCAATTCACAGAAATCCATAGTTTCCCATGGAATCTCATGAAAATCCCAAAAATGATTGAAAAATCCCATTAAATTCAATATAACCTCGCAGAATCATACAACAATTAGATCCTTAAAATCCTACAAATATGTAACCAACCAGTTTTTTTTGTGCAAATTTGTTATAAAGAAGTTTCCTGTTTTGTAACATCTTCTCATAATCCTTCCTGTCCGCGTTTTCTCCAGCTGCAGTCTTTACATTGTATAATATCAATCGAAATGGTAAAATGAAGAAGTACGCTATTCTGCACCATCATAATATAAAACGTGTCGTTAATTAAAGTATCAAATATAAATAATTTCCGAAATATTTTCTCATTTCACTACAAATTTTTTTATAACGGCTTCAAAAAAAGGGACTCCATATTATTGCTTAAGTTCTCAGAAATATCAACCGTATCATTTGTTTCGACGCGGTATCACATGTCCTGCCACTTCTTAACCATTTTCACTGACGTTTCGGATCATTATGAATATCCTAACATAACCTTTGGTAAAAAATGTGTTTTCGTGATAACAAATCTTCCTTCATGAAAAAGAAAGGAAAAACGTAGAAAATACTGGGAGGCTGTCGGTCTGGTATTTTGCTTCGACAAGGCGAAAGGTTCATAATATGGAGAATTTTCTGGTAAATTGAGCAGTTCCTGCTGGGGATGGAATTTCTCCTATAGAGTCTAGAGCATTTCTCCCTCTTGCCTCTTCCACTTTCTTCCATACACTATGATACACAGAATCCACTAGCTTATATGTATACTCTCTATAGATATATATATATATACGATCAACCAGAACGCCAGAAAGCAAGCAACCGCGTAACCAAGCAAAAGCAAGCAGGCAGGCAAGCGAATGAAACTTTTCCAATAAGAAAAAACCTAATCAGACTTTCCCCAAGATATCAGCAGCCGGAGCTCAATGGTCCGTATACCTGCGTGTGTATATCCACGCTGCAAGCAAAGAATTGTCAGCGAAAGCAAGCAAGCCAAGGAAGAAAGGATCCCAGACACTGGTAGTATAGGATGGCAAGGATATGTGTAGCTTTTCCAAAGGGAGACGCGGAGGTTCGCCTAGTCAGCCGCCGGAGAGCATAGCCTGCATTGCCAGTAAGAGTACAGAAACTCGTCCGGACGATTCTCGACTCAATCTTTGTGATCTTTTCCTTCTTATCTTCACTCCGCTTCCTCCCACTGATTTCTGTACCGTTCATTGTGACTTCTTTCACTTCCAGAAACTTGGACGAAACCTGGTGAACTCTTCTACGAGGAGGAATTAATATCCGGCTGTAATAGATATCGAATTTGGTGAAGATCGGTAAGAAGATTCGGATTTGGCAAGATTTTGAAATTTGGAAAAATTGACGGTTTCGTTATAATCCAAGTAAACTTCGACCTGTTCAACTTGAAGGTTTACCGATTATTCTGACTTCTTTTATGTTCAGGAACTTGGACGAAACCTGCTGAAATCATCTACGAGGAGGAATTAATATCCAGTTGTATTACATATCGAATTTGGTGAAGATCGGTAAGAAGATTTGGATTTTTCAGGATTTTGAACTTTCGAAAAATTGACGGTTTCGTTATAATTCAAGTAAACTTCGACCTGTTCAACTGGAACGTTTACCGATTATTCTGACTTCTTTCATTTCCAAGAACTTGGACCAACCCTGCTGAGATTTTTCTACGACGAAGAATTAATATCCAGCTGTAATAGATATCGAATTTTGTAAAGATCGGTTAGAAGATTTGGATTTTGCAGGATTTTGAACTTTCGAAATATTGACGGTTTCGTTATAATTCAAGTAAACTTCGACTTATTCAGCCCTAATATTCATCATTCATTCTGAGTTCTTTGCCTTTAAAAAATTTGGACCAACCCTGTTCAAATCTTCTACAAGAACGAATTAATATTGTGGTATATAATTATCGCGTAGTTCGCATGGCTCTATAGATTAAAAATTAACGTGCTTTGGCGTTAATTTTAATACGAAATGGAGTTCTCCAGCTATCGCCTGAAGACTCATATATTCATCAAGAAAATCTGAGGATATCCTTGACAGTTATCAATCAGGAAACCGACTACTGTAAAAAATAAGGTAAGTCTAAAATATCTTTAGCTTCATGTCATATTTTAAACCATATATGGTATATATTGAGTACCAAATTACCAGCGAAAGAAACTACACTAATTATATTTGATTAGAAGATATATCTATATATGAAGATGGATTTATATGACATAAATTGGATTCTGCAACATACATTATGTATAATATAGTCTATTCCTCACCGAGATAATTTATTCAGTAGTAAATGGGGGAACAATGAGGTTTAATCGATAATTATAATTTTCGTTGTTCCCAAACTCAGAAGTCTAACACCGACGTCCAATCACAGAACGAATAAACTCATGACAATGATTTTCCCATGTTTTATCCATGAATTTTTTACTATAAAAATGATATTTAGAAATAATTTTCTTCGTATATTGCGGATGGTCATTACTGTCCATCCAAAGTTTCCTGTTTATATTAGTTTTAGTTTTGACATTTGACATAAACTTTTCACCAATACAGATAATTTTAATGCATAAACTTGTATGCATTAATACGAAAAAATCGCTAACAATGATTTTCGCATTCATCATCCATAAATTTTTTAATATAGTGAAATATCTTTCATTTATTTTGTCGAGAATGACATATGATTTCATATTATTCTGATGTAAAATTAGACTCCAAGATTACGACTGACATCAAAACCCGCAATTTCAGTTTCCTCGTCGTGACAAATTCGACGCCAATAAAGAAAATCTAATTAAGCTCGCACGAGCAAACTTACACAATAATGTAAATTATCTGGCGTCTATTGACAAGGGCGCGACTCTGAATCGAGTTTAGGAGGGCGGCGCAGTACAGTAATACATTTCGTGTTACGGTCGCTGTTAGCACCGTTAAACTAGCTTTTACTGTTCGCTCCGGCCTTTGACTTGCCGCCTTAGTCGCCTTCCTCTTCGTCTTCTTCTTCGCCGACAACGACGACCACCGCAGCGTATAGTCACTCGGCCGAATAAAACGCATTCACGATAAAACACTCTTTCTCACTTGTGTACTGCAACATGTTTTTTAACGTCTAATTATCGCCTCAACTCACCACGTTAGTTTATGTACACGCCATTTTCAACAAAATTCAGTTCTACACTATTAATTCTACAAAACAACATTTCTCACATGCTGTTTAGCTACAATCTCGGCTCTACACACTTGCCAGGCATTCTACACAAGAGTTTATCCATCACAATCCCAATATGAAATCTTTTGAATCAGTGCATTTTTATTCTACACGATATCAGAGATGTAATGTCGTGCACGATATCGGTGTACATTTGAAAAGTGTATGTAATTGAGAAATGTGTAGGTTTGGACTCGCGTGTAGAAATCAAATTCTATAGGTCATTGGTAATAAGTATAGGTAATTAGTAACGAGTAATATAGAAACGTGTAGACTTGAACACGCGTGTAGAACGTATACTAAAATCTTCTATAACCAGTATCATGTAGAACGGAAATTGTGTAAAACTTAAATGATGTGAAATTGAAACAGTGTAGAACTTGAATAGTGTATTAATAAAATTGTGTAGAACCGGTATTTTGTAGAACTGGAATTGTGCCGAATCCGCGATTTGTAGAAATTTAATAGAATCGACTGTGTATTAAATGAAAATAGTGTAGAAAAACCAAAGTGCAGAATTAAAGTCCATGTAGATCCTGCCATTCATAAAAATCAAATTTTGCAGAAAAGACCGTTTGTCAAATTGAGTCAAAGTGGTGACTAATAATTGGACTTACCGATAGAAATTGAGTTAGGCACTGATCGGCATTCTTCAACAAAGCATACAATTCGGCACTTGATAAACTTAATTACAATTAACATTCTTCAGTCTTAAAAACTTATAAAAAATGTCTATACATTAATGAGTGAATATGAAAAAAAAAATTCTTCGCTCATTAATATAAGAATTTCGTTTCAGTGATCAACGAAGTCAGGATTCATACAAACAAATATATGTATTCCTTTGAATTGTTGCTGAAGAATGTCCTCTCGCAATAAAAAACACTGAAATTCCTTGAGGTTGTACTGATTTTCACTTTATTTAATCAATAAATTGTTGAAATAAAGAGTGTAAATTGTAAAATCTTGAGAATAAACAGTTTCACTTTGTTGGACGAAGAATTCGTCGTCCTACAGTCGCCTACAAATGTTTACACTCGTGAGTGCACAGCATACGTTTCTTCATGAGGAAGAACAACTCTTTCGGCGACACAGAATCACAGAAAAGCAGAGTCTGGTGGAGCCATTCGTCGTAACAGATTCTCGTGGAAATCGTCGTATCCCCTTTGATCTTCGACCGCGGACGAAGAAGTAGAAGAAGAAGAAGAAGAAGAAGACGAAGCTATAGCTTGAGGTTAGTGGGTTGCGGAGGGTCTGACGGCATGGAAACCGGATGTGCCGATCGACCAGATCAAAGACAGATCGTTTTGTCTGTGAGCTGCTCGCCTCTTCGTTTGCTAGATCGCACTATCTGTCTTGCTTGATTTTACGGCGCACGTAGCGTGTTCTATATGTGGTACGTACACGCTTCATTGTCCTCAAGAGTTTTACGACCGCAAACACTTAATAGAGCGGAAATTTCAAGATCTGTCACTCAAATTCAGCTTTGAATTAAATTATCCGAATGTGATTTAGATGATTTTTTCAAATTTATTCAAAGAAATTGCTCGGTTCAACGGGCAAAAAGGGTTATTTATACTTACAGATTTATTTTTCAAAGTGAAGAGACGAGAGAATCTTATAGTTTGGGTAGAGTTAATTTATCAATATTTATATTCATACATGGGATAGATATGAGATTCCGATTTTTCAGCAGGTGTAGTACTACAATTTTCGGAATCCCCAATACTAGAACTAAAATTGTGTAGAACCGCGATGTGTAGCAGTGAAATTGTGTATAACTGCCATGATGACTTGTGTAGAACTCGTATGTGTAGAAATGACTTGTGTAGATTCAGAGTATGTAGCAATGAAATTGTATAGACCCAACATAAGTAGAAATGGATTCCGGAGAACCTGAATACATACCAATTCAATTGTGTAGAACCGAAACATGTAGCAACGAAATTGTGTAGAACTGGAACATGTAGCAATGAAATTGTGTGGAACCGAAACATTTACTAATGAAATCGTGCAGAACCGGAACGTGTAGTAATGGAATTGTGTAGAACCGAAACGTGTAGTAATAAACTTGTGTAGAACCAGCATTTACACTGCCGAAATTGTGTGGAAAATCGAATACTTAAAATGTGCGGATTCGAGATCAGCAGAACCAGAAAAAAAATCCACAAAAATAAAGATTCCACCTTGAGGAAGCAAACGGGCAAAATAAATGTGAAAATTGAAGTTGACAAAGGACAAGATCAAAATAACATGTATCAAGACCTTGTTGCAGAAATTGGAAAACGACTACAAGAGCATCGCCCGAAAAGGCAAAACAAAGGTGAAAGGAGGGTCCAAATAGGATTAAGAAAACTTGGGGTCTAAGTCACGCTCGCAATTTCGGTCAGAGGGAGCAACACGAAGGGCACTGACGATGAAGAAGTGTTGAAACCTCAGCACCATCGTCAACAGCGTTGAACTCTGGAAACCTCTAGCGGGCTTTAAAATCGGTTGGAATAGAGAAACCCAGACATTTTCAGACTAGCACACTGCAGGAAGTGTTTGCCTGTAAGATTTATAAATAAATGCCATTTGTGCTGGTAAAGCTGAGCGTCGCGCACGTGTTGACACGGTGCTCGTGACTCGAGTCCTCTTTTCCTCTTTATCTATCCTCGGAGCGCAAATGGAGGTTGTAAAAAATTGATTTCATGTTTATGAAATGTCGGGGATACCTTGGCACGCGTGTTGCGACTTAGGCTTGACTGGAACGACGGACGGTAGCCCCTTGCACTTGTCTTTTGCCGCCAGTTTCGCCAATCCAGTCACCACGAAAGCTCAGCCAAAAATAACGAGGATTTAGAGCTACGAGCTCTACCAGCTGCGGCTCATGGACTATGGACACCACTCGCTACCAAACATACTAAGCAAATTACATGCACTTTGGTTTCAATTTGATCCAATTTGATCCAGTCACGACGGCGTGCAACTTTTTGGTGTTTTTTGTTTAACGTTAATTTTGGGTTAAGTCGGCCCTGTTTTTAGACACTAGGGGTTTTATTGTTCAGATACAGTTGTTTTTTTTTAGTTCTAGTCCTGTTTACACGAAAACTGGAACTTTAGACATTGAATCGTTTTAGTGATTTTGCTTTATTAACTCTATTGATTATTTGGAACTATTCCTATTGTACTCGATCAATATGACGGATTAAACATGGCTGACAATGAGAAAATAATAAGTGTTTGGGAAAAATGGTAGCCAAATATTTTTTCGGTGGGGGTCGAAATAGTGAATGACCAAAAATAGCAAATGGCTGAAATAGCGAATTTTCAAAATAATGAACGTGTGAATCTAAAATTGCAATCATTATAAAATTTGTTATTTTAGCAATTCGCTATTTTGATCCCCCTTTTATTAAAATGCAATCAAAATCGCGAATGGCTAAAATAACAAATTTTATAATGATGGCTATTCTGGATTTTCACGTTTGTTATTCTAAAATTTGCTTTGAAATTAAGATTATTACCTATCACCGAAAAACTAACGAGGGTTTAGAGTTACGAACTTTACCGGCTGTGATTCATGGCTTATTGCACCATTCGCTGCCAAATATATTAACCAAGTTACGTCCACTCTGGTTTTGATTTGATCCAATTTGTAGTAATGATCACGTGTAACTTTGTGCTTTTTTTGGTTCGTCATGTGTTCGGTGTTCTGTTTATAGACACATAGTATAAATTTATTGTTTAGGAAGAAATATGTTTGACTTTTACTGCTGGTTACGTGAAACCTCGAGTTTTAGACACTGAATAGTTTCATTAATTTTACTTTATTGACTTTATTGATTATTTGGAACTACTTCAAGCATAATGTAAAAAAGTGTGCAAATTTAGTATAGCAGACAAAACTATTAAAAGACACGATTCAAGTAACCACGTCTTTTTGACGTGAAATACCCTTGATACTGATAGCATAAATAGTCCTTACTATAACTCTTGTCATTTTAAACTTAAAATTTTGTTTACTTTTATTGAAAACTATGAAATGTTCATTATTTTTTCAGAACATTACGTCATATTGTAACAAAAATCATAGACATATTTGATTTGAAAAAACAATAAGTAACATTCTTCTACACACTTTCGCTTACAAACAGCAAACAAAAAATTAATACTGATAAGAAGTAACTTATCACTTCTCTATTACCTGAATTTCGAAAATTCCGTTTTTAATGAAATTTTTTTTTTCAAGCCGGTAGAATATTTTACCCAAATAATCAATGTCAATTTATAAAATAAATAAGCTGATAGAGTAAACACGAAATTAATGGGGTGAATATAACTTTGATCTGAGTGAATATGATTTTAAAAAAATAATAAACATTATTCTACATACTTTCGCTTACAAACAGCACAAAAAAAATTAATACCGGAAAGAAAAAGCTTATTACTTTTCTATTACATAAATTTCAAAAATTCCGTTTTTAATGAAATGTTTTTTTTTTAACCTATAGAATATTTCACCCAAATAATGAATGTCAATTTATGGAATGAATAAGTTGATAGAGTAAACACGAAATTAATGGGGTGAATATCACTTTGATCTGGCTGAATGACAGGTGTTCGGACATTTATTGACAACCGTAAAGATTTTTTATGGCAGATATCGCGGAACGAAAGATGGTAAAGGCAAAATGAACGTTAGCGAAGCTGCACGATTCTTGGCCTACGTCCCACTTGATATCCTCGATGCTTCGAAACAATTTCGTCGATTCGGTCAGCAAAGCGTGCGCGCGATCGGCGGCTCGTCGAAATGTGAAACGATGCGCGAATCGTTGAACGAGACACGAGCGAGGAGTTAAGAAACTGGAGGAGAGGATGAGTTCCCATGAGTATTGCGGTCCGGTCGCTGTTCCGACGTCTGCTTCTCAGGATGTACTTTCTTCGTAATAGCTCCGCGAATGCGATAGATTTCTGACAAGGAAATTCCGAAACACTCTCGTCACTCCTCGTGAGAATACTTTTATCCTGTCGATACTTCACATTCCGACTTTTAGTACTGAAAGTAGTAAAATTTCTCTTCTAGCTCAAGGGTCTACGTCTACTGAGAGAAACAAAAAAAAAGATCGAAATTTGTTTTTCTTTCTCAAAAAACTTTATTTAGGTGAAATTTTTTTTTCCAGATTTTCATGTAAGCGTGTTCATAATATTTCTAAACGTTGAAGAATAATAGTTAAAAAAATATATTCTGGCCATATGTGTGTTTGTGTGGGTCATTTCATCTCGATTCGACATGAACCTTGACCTCCCCAATTTGACTCAACATTTTTTGTGGGATTGGTTAAACACTCAAATGCAACAGTTTTTTTAGTTTAATTATTTTTATGCAAATTTTATTTTTATATTTTTTTGAGGTGATATATCAGATGCTATAATTTTAAAAAACGGCAAATTTCTGAAAAATACTTTGTTAAATACCAAAATTTTTTACCTTGAGCTTTTGTAGTTTTTCTTATTTTATTATAGTTTTTAAGCTTTTCGTGAGAGAAATCGTTTGGATGCTTTCAAGGATGTATGATACGTACAGTCCCGCCAAAAGTGAGTTTCAGAGACAATTTCGATCACTTTTCGGTGGGATAAAAATCGGAAAAAAATAATGCATATAAAACGTGCTGAAAAGATTGATTTCGCGTAATAATAATCCCAAAATGTTATTAACAAATTGGTGAATAAAACAATTGTTCATTAAACAATCAGACAACTTAACTTTTTTTCTAATGAAAATGATATGTCAATTTATTTGAATGCATACAAATTTTTTCAGTTTTTGTTCTTTATTTTCATTTTGACGACATGAGATTTACGGATCACACATAAAAATTCTAAATTAATATACATTCATTGTAAATTTAGGAATAGTATAAAAACTCTACAATACTGACCCTTGAAAACTACCGTACGTGAGCATTGTAATTTTTCAATATACCAATATTTTATTTGTCAATGACGAATGTATATGAATATTAATATACGTTATATGCAGCAGATCTTTAACACCAGTACCTTAATATAAAGAAAAAAAAAAAACAATGCCTAAAATACATAAGTTATATTGTAACCGCGTTCAAATTTATTATGACAGACGCAAAGCAGCTAATAAAAAAAATATAATGTGGGTCAATAAAAAAATGGTACCTCGAAACTTTCAGGTTACCACTATTGAATTGAAATTTTATTTATTTCTTTATTTTAAAATAAAGAAATGAAATGGTACCTATAAATAGACGTGATTCAATTTTTCTTTTTCCAAACCTCAAAACCACAATGCAAAGCCGTTCAAAGAGACTGAGTATGAAAATAAGACAAAACGAAGAAAAAAAAAAAACAATAAAATAGAAAAATATGGGCTGCGCAGTACGAAGAAAATTCTTTTACACTCTCGTCACTTGGGATCACGTTGAGAATGTGACTTTTATTACCTCACAGTAAGCTACTACTTCGCCACTTTGTATATAGCCCAATGCTTGTCATTCAGTGAAATCGAGACCGAGAAGCATGAACAGTTTAAGATGTGTTCGGCTCGTCCGTCTGCGCTCGTAAAAACCCTTTATCTAAGGTCCTCTTCGGCCGTCCTGTTGGAGGATAATGGCAGAGAGTAGACGTAGCATCGTCATGTGAAGCGAAGATCGATGAGATCCTCGTATTCTCAAAAAGGATTTTCAACTGCCCCAATCTTTTTTCAGCCCTTTGCCCTTCATCATCCTCGTTTCTCACTTCATCGAGTCCACGGAGTACCTGCTTAAGGTTTTTTTTTAAAACGGTATCGTTGTACCAGTTTTCCCATACTCTTCGTCTCCATTTTTTTTTTTTTTGTCGGGACGCTATGGCTGAGTTACGAGCGGTAGCTTCGTCACTTTAGACTGATGACAGGAAGTGTGGAGTCGAAGAATGTAGGCAATTTGTGTCCACTGACACTGAATTTTCTGAGATTGTCTCACACGCCTCTTGACTTCTTCAAGTATCTTTTTGGATGATGTTTGCGCCTCAAGGAGACGAAAAAGTAGCCTATGAGGATGTCAAGGAAGTTATTGACTTGTTCTATTGATTTATAACTAGTCTTTGATAAAAGAATCTGTATTTTTGAGAATAAAAATGGCTAAACGGACTTTATAAACATCTTTTAAAAATCAAGCATGTTGAAGATGCTGAAGAGATTGATTTTGTATAATGATAACCTGAACATTTAATTCAAGAATTGGTAAAATTAAAGTTGTTCACTAATTAACTCGTCAACCTAACTTTATTTCGGATGAAAATAATTGGTTCATTTTTCTGAAAACGATTATGATATAATTTTTGAAAATGATGATTGTAAGGATATTTTTCTCATGTATTTTTCTGATGTATAAAATTCGTGACTTTCCATAGAAAGTCACAAAGAATCCGAGCGATTGATTAGGTTAAATCGCATTTTGAAGGCAAAAGTTAAAGTTCAGACAATCCAGGAATATGTGGACAATAAAATGGAATGGATCCTAGAAATATGCTTGTTTTACAATTTTAGTTTTGTTGAACATTCTCTACTCTTAGAGAATTTATTCCCGGGTGTCAATAATCTGATTTTCGTTTTCAACGACCGACAAAAAGGTGAACCTTAGAGAATCAAAGATAAGGATTGGATGGCAGAAATATGCTTGTTCTACAATTTTACTCCCATAATTGAAATTTCCACATGGAAACAAAAAATTATTTGCTCTAATCCACTGGCATATCTCGATACTCAATTGGCTAGGTTAAATTATTTTTTAGTTCACCTGGAAAAAGATTTGTTCGTGTCACCCATTTCATGGTTTGCTAACCAATTGATCTCTTTGCCCACCTAACAAATTTACCGCTCCAATCAACCGATTTAATTTCGCAATCAACTAATTTATTGGCCCAACCAATTTCACCCGTTTCAGTCTATCCAAGTAATTCTTTTTTTCCTTGCATCACAAAGACAAAATGGTGGACTGCAGGACATTAAGGACTACGTAGCCAATGAATCAGACTGGATCCCAGAAATATTCTACAATTCTGGTCCTGTTGAATATTCTGCACTCCCAGCGAATTTACTACCGAGTGTCAATAATTTAGTTATCATTTTCAAAGACAAAAGGTGAACCTAAGAAAATCAGGGACCATGTGCCAAATGAAATGGTGCCATATTTTTGTTTAGCAAAAATATGGGAATGAAGGGAAACCAAAGATTCGGTGGTCTCTTCGTCCTTCTTCGTTTTCGGGCGCAGACTTTCTCTCGTAGCACTCATCCCACGGTGCAATAGCATCGCATGCCCTCATCGGAAGGCAGCGGTCGATGCAATTCCAAGGAATCCACTCAGCGTAATCTGCGACACTATACGCTCTCCTCGCTCGGTCTCTTCGTCTTTTTCTTCTCCTCATCTTCTTGTTCTTCTTCTTCTTCCTCTTTTTCCCTGTAGGGAATGAGAGCGTATAGCCGGCACAGGGCGATCTTTCCTTTATCTTATTGCCGGGCGGCATGCAGCGCGGCTTCGGCACACAGGAAGACCGCGAGTGAAGAGGAGAAAGGAAGATGGAAGATCAGCGCGGCGAATGTGGTCTACGCATCGCGGCAAAGGAGGTAAGATTGCAGATTCCTTCAATTTCGATTTTTCCCTTACTCATAACTTTTTTATTTTCTCTTGCGCAGCTTCCGAACTTGCCTCATTCTTGGCTAACGAGAGCATACCAACATATTCACCACGTTCAGATGATTATGTGGCTGTAGAATTTTTAAGACTTACAACAGAGTTGGAAAAATACTATCAATTCGCTTAATTTTTTTTCTATATTTTTATGTCCGTCTCTCGTCAAAATGGTTTGGGACATTGGGAAAAATCGTTAATTGTTTCTTCAGAAAATATTCAGAAAAATGGTTTAGAATAACCATGTGTCGGTTTTAGGGTTAAGAATAATGGTTTCAAAAAGTGTGTTTAGCTTCTAACGTTAAAAAAATGGGTTATAAAAAGTGTGCATGTTTTGTAACGTTAAAAAAATGTGTATGGCTTGAAACATCGAAAAAAGTGGGTATGGCTTGTAATCTTGAGAAAAATGGCCTAGAAAAAGTGTAAATGGTTTGTAACGTTGAGAATAATGGTTTAGACGAAGTTGGTATGGTTTGTAACGTTGAGAATAATGGTTTAGACGAAGTTGGTATGGTTTGTAACGTTGAGAATAATGGTTTAGACGAAGTTGGTATGGTTTGTAACGTTGAGGAAGATGGTTTAGAAAAATAAATAATTTATTCAATGGCCGGCCTAATACAATTTTATTTAATCAAAATAGACTCTATTTGATCTGAATAAAATTATATTTGCTCGAAATAGACTGTATTTGATCTAAATAAAATTATATTCGCTCGAAATAGACTGTATTTGATCTAAATAAAATTATATTCGCTCGAAATAGACTGTATTTGATCTACATAACATTATATCTATCCCACATAAACCCCGGAAATGAGTTAAATAAACTCTTCAGACCGATTTCTCCGGGTGAAGTTGACTGCAGGCCAACGGCCGCCGAGAAAAAACGAAAAAATAAAACAAAAAAAAAACAATTCATATCCATCAAAAGTACCCAGCAAGTGATAATTAAAAATCCCGAACAAGATATGATAACGTTGATTGAGAAGGTTATAATAAGTTGGCTGCAGTTACGCGAGCTAACGCAGAAAAGAAAGAACGAAAAAAAAAGAAGAAAAAAAATAAGAACCAAAAAAAAAGCGAGTGGTGAACGCGTTCGGGTGCATTCCAGCGTAGTTATCTCCCTCGGGTATGACGAAGGGGGTGCGGCAGGCTATACATATACGTAATAATATGGCCGGTGGCAAACAAGCCATGTCGTGTTTCGCGTCCCGCACATATGATGGCAGAGCGAAATAATACAATGGATAGGAGCGCGCAGGCGGCCCCCGTGTTATAGCTCGTTCGCTTGTTCATTCGTTCTCGTACACCGCAACGCAACCCCCTGCTATGCTGCTGGTGCTCCTAGCTGTGCTTGCGGCTCCTGTTCTGTATACTTTCCCCCCTTGCGGAGAGTAGGCAGTATACGCATTGCTGAGTGCAGGCAACCACGGTGCCGGGTAGTACATACATACGCAGCGGTAATTAGCAAAGAGGGTTAGTTAGCCAAGGGCGGAGCTTCGACGAACCAATGCGCATCGAGAGCTCTACCGGCAGTTTCAAGCAGCGCCAGCAGCTACTCACTGTTTTTGCTCCTCTATTACAGAGGACTATACAAGGAGGGCTTAAGCCCTATCATACCCGGAAACAACTATTGTGAAAACTCTCGGTTTATACAAGCCACATTGATCACCGTTGTCTTCTTATCAAAGATCTCAATTAGCATCTTCGATTGGGGGAGCGTTGGGGAAGGAGCCAATACTATGTGTAGGATATCATCGCTAACGTTAGGGACGAAGTTTTAGCGGGTGGGGGTCAAAATAGCGAACACCCAGAAAAAATATCTAGTTAAGGTAGTCTTAAAGTTCAGAAAGATCAAAACCTTTCGGAACTTGAAGACTTAATATTTTTTTATATAATGGTTAAATCCCTTCGAAATGCGATTGCAAAATTTCAAGCTGGGTTATCGACTATATTAGCGAGAAAATAAATATTAAAAAAAAAATTCTTATGCACAGGCTCTTATGGGAAACTAACCGATTTCGTGTTTCGGAACGGAAATTAACATGTTTAGACTGAACTTTAATACAATATCAAATGTGCTATGGGTTTTTTCAGAGTGTCACGATTTCGTATAAAATATAAAAAAGGGACGTTATCGAAGTATTTAGGTGTATTTCCAACGTCAAACACATCATCGCCACTCAGAAGTTACGAATAACCGGATGTAGCGGACGATGATAGAAGTCAACATAACCTTCAATCTTGGTTTCAGCGATCCGATTTTTCGTGGCGGTTGTAGTCGTGACGCAGAAATGAGATTTTCTAGGTACTTTTTTTTTATGTTTCGTGTCACAAATTTACCTTTAAAACGACCAAAATTAGCTCTGACCGCGTGATGATACAATACCACTACGCGTTCAAGCGAGACTCTGATGAGATATTTTAGTTAATACAATTTATGTCTTTTAAGTTTACGAAGCATGTACAAATACGTTTTCATTCTCACTGTGATTGATTGACTGTGTAGATTTATAAAAATTTTAGCATTTACAGAATTTTCGTAAATTCTGGCGTTTTATTTCTAATTCTGGCATTTACAGAATTTTCGTAAATCTGGCGACTAATAAATATATTTAAACCTACGAAATATGTATTTGATTGCAATATATCTTTATTACTTCGTAGAAAAAAATTTTTTTGGAATGAAATATACATTTCTTCGTATCGAAGAAAAATATATTTACGTCGAATAATATATTCTTTCGGTTTACAAAATAAATAAATTTGTAAATTCATTCCAAATGGATCGAGTACATTCGTTTCTTTCAATGTTTGGTTGTGTTTGTTGTTATGTTTGTTAATGTGCTTCCAATACGTTGTATGTATTTTTTCAAATCTATTTTATCTAAGGTCAATATCGATTAAGTGGAATTTTTTCAAAAATTAGAAATAAAACCGATCATGAATACGTTACTGACGAACAGAAAGCGGGAATGCGTATTTCGAGAATCTTCCACATTATATAGTCTTTTATTATGAAAATTCGACACTTACATAAAAGTTGAATTAAACAATATATATTTTCAAGTTGATTCAACCAAATTTTTTCTATGGATGAACATAAATACGTATTAGAGTTAAGTTTGGTGTTTCATTACTAGATCATCAACGAAACGTTGATTTAAATAACTAAATCAATTACAGAGAAGTAATTTCTAATGATTAAAGAAAATAATTACGTATTGGATTAAAAGAAAGTAATTGATTTTGGATAAAAAAGATCGAATACATGTATCCAGTCGTTTTAACCAGATATTATTTTCGGATGAAGAAAGTATTTAGTACGAACGAATATAATATCTATTTAGTGTCCACTGCACGTTAAAAAATGCTTTAAATAAATAAATATGTTCGAAATAAATAAACTGCAAAATTGAATAAAATACATATTTGTTCCAGGGAAAGAAAATTTTCGTTGATTGAAATGAACAAATGTTGAATAGACAATTTTAGTTAATATTACTCAATCTTTTTTCTGGGTGTGCTATAAAACTATAGCACTTTTGGCCCGCAAAACTGTCATGAAAAGCATCGCTATTCATATAAGTGTTACAAAAAAGAAGTTTCTTTGCCTGTTATGGAAAATTGGACTACATATAATTCAACGGTGTAGATTCTTCTAATCACGATTCCAAAAGTCAGCGTTTCCTCTCAAAAAGGCTAAATAGACTGACGATATATATTTCTTCGGCCATAGTTTTTCATGCTGACTTCCTTCAGAAAAATGTCTGTGTAATTGAAAAATAACGACGATAAGTTTCTTCAAGATTGGTTTTCATAAAAAGGTTTCCCAACTTCAACAGTGACAATCCTCTGAAAGGGATCAAGCTAAACTGTCGATACATCTCCAGATTACAATCCTCTTTGTAGACTTCAATAACCGACTTCTTTTGGTGCAACAGTGCCTATCCACTTCTGTCCAGCTTTAGGAATCAGCAAAAGTACTGCAATGCTCTGTCAAAAGCCACGGATTTATATGAATTGTCGTTTGTAGGACACATCCTCCAAGGACGGAAAGAAGCAGTACAAAAAGAAGGGGACGAAAGGTGAAAAAAAATATCTTTGCTGCGGCTTCAACGTCCCGGAAAGCGGTGGGGTATCTGGGAATGTATAACTGCCACCGGCTGAAAACCAATCTCGGAAATGAATATGACTTCTGCAAAATTCACGAGACAATCCTCTGGCGCTTTTTCAAGCTACCTTCTCACTCTATCCGACTTTTCCCTCTTCTTTTTACCCACACCGGTCGCTTGTTTGTCTGTTTGTTTGGCCCGGTTGTTTCCGGTCTCGTCTATATGCACGCACACCTTCCTTCTTTCCTTTTACGCGGGTTTGCCGCAACCCCCATGCAACTATCTGGTGAACCACACATGCTTACAACCCTTACCAGATTTATACGCACATTTCCCTTTGCCCTGACGAGATGCACAACCGGAGCTAATCCGGGGGGACAGCACGATGCACACTGTAATATTTGCGATAACGAGAAGGGCGAAAGTGCAAGATTTCTCGATTGCGATAGATTTTGCAACGTAGATTTTACATTGTGACAGAAAAATCTAACTTCAGTTATTATAAGTAGTCTAGTTGATGAAAGAGAGTGCATCATAGCCATATTAAGAGGCAGTGATACACCCCCACACCGATAAAAAGAATTGGTAATACCAACCGAATCTGCGGTTACGGGTGGCGGAACAAATATTTGGTTGATTGGAACGAATGTTTCTTTCTAAGATTTCTTTCGCTACGTTTTCAAACGAAATATTCTGTTTGAAAACGAATTTCGTGTAATAAAAAAATTAAAAAGGCGTAAATTCCTGTACGGAGAAACGGTATGAATAAAAGAGAAGAATACTACGAAAATGGGAAGTATGAAGAGAATGTTGTATTCGATGAAAACGTACTCTAATTATACTCATATTCCAGTATCAAGTATCAAATCAGTATACAAAAAAATATTCGAGTATAAAATATAAAAAAATTGAAAATATGAATTTCGAATCAAGGTGAATTATGTTTAGAAGGAAATTTAAAAAAAAATTGTCAAAATAGCGAATGATCAAAATAACG
Source organism: Tromatobia lineatoria (assembly GCA_949699805.1). Taxonomy (NCBI): domain Eukaryota; kingdom Metazoa; phylum Arthropoda; class Insecta; order Hymenoptera; family Ichneumonidae; genus Tromatobia; species Tromatobia lineatoria. The sequence continues at coordinate 12,958,867 of OX453044.1, forward strand.
AATTTCATAATGATAGCCATTCCAGATTCAGGCGCCTAAGATTTTGAAATACGCTTCTTTAGCATTTTGCTACTTTCATCTCACGCTCAAATACACCTTTTTTTAAATAAAAAAAAACTGACCGTGAACAACAGTTCCTAATTATTTAACTCATAACCATTAGTGTTAATGACATGATATGATAAATCAGCCATTGATTCTCCAAGTAAATGGACAGAGAGATAAAATGAGCAAAACAATCATCACTTTTTGTAAATGACCACTAACCAACATTACCCCTGACCGTGATTCCTCCTTTCTCTAAAACTTCGGACATTCAATCCCATTTTCCCGTAAACCCCATAAAACAAGCCAAGAAAGGTTCGAAACTGTCTGAATTGGTATGTGCCAATCTAGTAACCGTGTTTTATCCAGGAATCCACTTTCTACTTTACTAGGTGCCCGAGTCTCTATTTCCCGAAGAAAAGGACAAACCGAGAAAGACGAAATAGGAAAATGGGGATAAAGCGTCTCTCCGGCTTTTGTATCGATGGGATACTTTACAGACCATTCAGGGTGGCTTGATAAAACACTGTTCCAAAGTAAACCGAAACGAAGCGAAGTACTCAATTCCAGTCAAGACTGTGGCTGAGGGAGGAGAGAGTTGAGTGGCTGCGATTTGCTTCTGGCGAGTCTGGCGCACCTTCGAGATCACCGCGATCGTTGGTGATCCTTCTGCGCCGGCTTTTTCCCTGATATGCCTTCGACCCGCTAGCGGAACATTTCCTTTAGTAGGAGGGAAAGTCTCTTCCGTGTGCCTGCTGGCGTTTTCACTCGGCTGAATCGGACGCGGGGGAAAAATGAATTCGTTGCAGCCCTCGGAGACGGCGAGCGGTGTGCAGAGCCCCGCGGGCTTCTGGAACGAATCGTCGGAATTTTTCATGCCGATCTGGGAAAGAGAAGGCGACTCGCGACCGCTTTAGCTCCTTCACTCGCACTCTTCACTCACTCGATAGTGTCGGCGGCGTGTCGTTTAGAGAACGAAGCACCGTTTCCTTCCCTTTTCGCTCCATGTGGTCCGCTTTTCTGATCTTTCATGAAACTCACCGTCTCGCTTGTTCCCCAGTGTTAACCGCTTTTTGACACGGCGTCGCCCGATTCGGGCCCCGTAAATCACTAATGAGATCCACAAAGACCTGTTTGGCTAAAGGCAGCGATTTTCTTACATTGTTTTGGGTGCACACACGCTCAAGAACGGACGGGGGGCAAAATAACGGATAACCGAAACAGTGAATGGTTAGAATAATCGGTTTCAAAATTAGGAACGACTGAATCTAAAATGGCCATCATCATAAAATTCGTTATTTTGATTATTCGCCATTTTTACCTGCATCTTATTAAAATGAATGAAAATAGCGAATGGCTAAAATAGCGAATTTCGTAACGATGACTATTTTCTGATCTTTCATGAAACTCGCCGTCTCGCTTGTTCCCCAGTGTTAACCGCTTTTTGACACGGCGTTGCCTGATTCGGGCCCGGTAAATCACTAATGAGAACCACAAAGTCCTGTTTGGCTAAAGGCAGCGATTTTCGTACATTGTTTTGGTTGCACACACACTCAAGAACGGACGGGGGTCAAAATCACGGATAACCGAAACAGTGAATGGTTAGAAAAATTGGTTTCAAAATTAGGAACGACTGAATCCAAAATGGCCATCATCATAAAGATCGTTTTTTTTATCATTCGCCATTTTTACCTGCATCTTATTAAAATGGAATGAAAATGGCGATCGGTAAAAATAGCGAATGGCGAAAATAGCGAATTTCGTAACGATGACTATTCTATATTTGGACGTTCCTTGTTTTCAAATTCCCTATTTTAGCCATTCGCTATTTTGGTCATTCGCTATTTTTATCCTGACCCTGAAGCAATACCTTTAAATGTTGAAGTTGGAAGTGTCACTTTAGGATTTTAAAGATGGGAGGGACACTTTAGAAGTTTTAAGTTGAAAGTGACACTTTACAAATTCAAAATTGGGTGCAGCGCATTAGATTTTTGAAGTTGGTCGTAACATGTTCTAATTAAGAAGTATATAGTGAAACTTACAAATGTCCAAGTTTAAAGTAACAACTTGAAATATGGAAGTTTGAAATAACACGTTGAAATATCGAAGTTTAAAGTAACACCTTTAAATATTTAACATTCAAAGATTGATGTTTAAGTTTTAACACCTTTGAAATTTGAAATTCGAAATAGTGAAACTTAAGAATTTCGTAACTTTAAGTATTACGTGAAAAAAAAAAAGTGTATTCTGCCGTCCAGTACACTTTTCAATTTTATATTCTGCAGTGTGAAACTTCCAATTTGATTTTCAAGTTGGACATTGAAATTACGAAGATCTGATTGAATATTACAAAATTTGATTTTTCAGTTAGTGTTTCAAAGTGTGCTGCACATGTTTGAGATTTCAAAGTTTGATGCACATAATTCGTATTTTAAAGTTTACCGTTTCAGTTTTGCATTTCGAATTTGCAACTTAAAATGTTCCATTCTTAATGTAAAATAATTGTATTTATACTCCACCTCTACCTCTGCAAACTTTGATTTCCTATGCCTAACTCATGATGTTTTATTTTCATTTTCGTATTTTAAATTGTGAATTTTCTCTCGCAAATTTTATATTCTGAATTCGCAATTTAGATATTTCGTGTATCGCCAAGTTGCCTATGGAATTAAGGCACGAGCAAGGATAACCACATGAGGGTTCACTGGGTTAGGGGAGAATCGGTTGTAAGTACGAAGGCACGTTAGCACTCAAGTCCTACGTGACCCTAGTCCAATGATAAATTATGAAACCATTCATACTACTTGATTTGTCTAAGAACAGATTCAATGCAGCCACGAGAAGTTCTACATCTATAAAAGTATTAGTCCTTCTAATGTTCTGTAAACTTGTCACTTGATCAAACCGATGATTATTTTCGTCCAACACCTGCATATTCACCAACTAATTTGAAGATCAAACTGATCATTCTTAGTTAGTTCAATAGCAGAAAAGTTGTGTTTGAAAACTATTTATTTGCTTTCATCAACTGGACAGCTGTATTTAACAACTATGGATTTACATCTTATCAAATAAACAAATCCAATATCTATTGATGGCTAAGAATCTGAATTGTTGCCTCAACCAATTAATTGATCAGTCTAATTAATCCGCTGGTTGGCTCAACCAGAAAAAAGTATTTGCTAACTACGTAGGGAAAAAAATGTAATGTATAACTAACCAACTAATTGGTAGGTTAGGAAGTCAATAATCAAATCTGGCACCCAACTGATCGGCCTACAAAGCATTCAACCAAACAATTGACCCAACATAAATTGTCAAAACCGTTAACTGATGGTTTATCCGATAAATCAATTTTTGACATTTCATATTTCAAACAACACACAAACAACATTCAATCCATTACACAAAGGAATAGATATCACCATCTGATAGGTCAACCCAAATAAATAAGAAACATTCTGTGCTCATTACTATTATTCACTGAGTCGTAATGTCTCATTCGAACAAAATCAACTCATGACCAATTGAATCTGCGTCGAAATAAAAACGTACCATTTCCCTACTCCATTGTTATGTGGATCACTTATTGAGTTATCGACCAAGCGAACCTGAAGACGATAAATTGGGTTAGTTGGCCGCGTGGGTCCTCAACTTTCCGTTGCCTTCCATTCGTTTTTCTTTTATTTTTTTATCGTTACCTGGTACAAATCAGCAGTACAACCGTAGCATCAATAGCACCACCATTTCATCCGAGTCGAAATTCGTCCATAAGTGGCTCCGGGTTACTGGGAAATTTCGATGCCATCATGCACTGCACTCGTTCCCATCCTCCACACAGAAAAAAAAGAAGAAATTGAGAAAAAACAAAATTGTAAACTCGCTAACAAGCTTTCGAGCTCGATTTTTCTCCTTTTTTTTTCTACCCCGAAGCTGCGAGGGTTGTTTCACGACGGTGAAGAACACTCGAAGTGCTTCGAGCCGCGGAGCACGTGAACATTGCGGCTTCCACGTGCATATCCACGCGCTCGATGAATTCTGGTGAACGAAACGAGACCGAGAACGAACTACCGGTTACCCCGAACCAGCAGCCATCACCAGGTACAAGAGGAGTACATATCGCGCGGAGGGCCCTTGAGGGCTCCACCCCCTTAGCTCCGCCACCCCGATACCATACACTCGCAAAATCCAACCCCCTTTTTGCGGATGCTATGCGCCAATCGGAACTACGAAACCCAATTAAACCTTCGTGTATGCTGCCTCTTCACCCAATCATTATTATTATGTGGTTATTCCGTACAACGTTGTTCCAGTATACAGCTGAGGGATATCATGCATGACGATGAATCCAGAGGGCGTGGAGTGCCACTTTTGTGCGAGAACGACTCCTGTTTCATTGCTTACCAATGCTTGACTCCACTTGCAACGAAAATCTCGTTTCACTTCCGAGAGACTTTATCATACGGTTCTCTGGTTTGATGAAATGCGTTGTGCACTCTTTGCATTCGGGACACTCGAAGCGTTGAAACTTTTCGAAAGGGGGCAACACGCCCGCAAGGTAACGAACAGAGATATGTCACTCCGGACTCTTCAGGGTTGTTACAGCAGCTAGTTTTCCAAGCAACTTGATGCGAGGGTACGTTCTTCATGGATTTTTGAGGGGATCATCTTCAGTGAAGTCGCAGCGGAGAATACTTCAGGCAAGGTTGTGAAGTTGTATCGAGCTTTTTTTAAGCGTATTCGGACTTTGATGGCAAGATCATTCTACTTCACTGAATATTTCCTATTAAAAAAGACATGGTACATCAAAAGTCGAAGGCAGTTTTCTAAGATTTTGATTGGTCGTCGATGGCTTCGACATAACGCCAACTTCAGACTGTTGTAATCGCTGCAGGATCACGTAAACTTTTTCGCATTTTACAAAGTGGCCTCTGTGAGAAATGTTCAAGACGAAGTGGAACATATTTCGTTTTCATATCAGTGCACAGGAGTAGAATATGGAAGAGAATGGGAGACTAGTAGTCTCGATGAATCTAGCAGGCGTAGAGTGTCACTTTAGTGCAAGAACGACTCCGGTTCCATTGCTCGACAATCTTCACCTTTACTTGTAATGAAAATCCCGTTTCACTTCCGAAAGACTTCATCATGGTTTACTTAAACGCCCTGTGCACTCTCTGAAATTAGGACATTTAAAACTAAAGGGAGCAACATGATTAAAACGAAACTGCACCGGGAAATACACGGAGAAAACTGGTTAGTTCAGAAAATCAACTTTTAAATGCTCGACGCGTTAGATGTAGTTTGGTTGGCATTAACAATCGGTTGGTTGTTGACCAATCAGTTGGTTGTTGACCAATCGGTAGGTTGTTGACCAATTGGTTAGTTGGGGTTGGCGATCGGCAGATTGGTGCCGGATCGGTGGGTTGTTGACCAATCGGCCAATTGGTGACCAATCGGCCAATTGGTGACCAATCGGCCAATTGGTGACCAATCGGTTAATTGGTTACCAATCGGTTAGTTGGCTACCAATCGGTTAGTTGGTTACCAATCGGCTAGTTGGTTACCAATCGGTTAGTTGGTTACCAATCGGTTAGTTGGTTACCAATCGGTTAGTTGGTTGCCAATCGGTTAGTTGGTTACCAATCGGTTAGTTGGTTACCAATCGGTTAGTTGGCGTTGCCAATCGGTTAGTTGGCGTTGCCAATCGGCCGGTTAGCGTTACTAATCACTAGGTTGTTGACCAATCGGTTAGTTGGCGTTGCCGATCATTTAGTTGGCGTTACCAATCGGTTAATAATACAATAACTCGCCAATGCCATATTCTACCATGTCTGTTGGTTGGCACGTATGAATTCCTTGGTTCCTACAATTACACCCTTTGCTTCGTGTACTTGTCCCCACTTTTTAAGGTTACATCAAGGCGTTTTCCAGCAATTTCGAAATCCGTCAGCAAAATCTGTTGGACCAAAGTTCGTGTCGCCCAATACCAATAATGAAAAATACAAACTTGCATATAGTTTTCTCATTATTTTCCATTTTCGAAGAAGTCACCGCTATAAGTAAATGTATCGATCCACATTCGATTGGCTTCTTTATAGAGCATTCGCACCGAAAGAAAAGCTTTCATCCATCCTCGGCAAATCTTTGCTAATGAAAAAAAAAAACTTGAGTTTCAATACTATTTTTTCATTTAATGATCTCGAACTCAATGAAAAATAGTGACATTGAATCAAAGAAATCGTCTCTGTTATTTTCATCAATTTCAGAATTTTGAGACCTATTGTTTCCTAAACCTATTCGGCAGATAAGGCTCAAATTTGGTTAGAAAAATAGGCAAAGTTAACGCAGTCATAAATCATACCTCTCTACCGATCCGATTTAGACTTAATTAACTTACAAAATTCTCTCAAATTTGAAGAAAATCATATTGAAATCAGTTGATTCGGAAATTTCACGATCGGTCATAGTTCATAGGTACTTTTTGAAAAAAAATTTAGCTAAGCCTAACCCTGTGTAATTTGCCGATTCCTACAAATAATAGCCTGCCAATGTAGGAAAGTGTTTGAGAGCCAGTGGTAAGCGAGAGGCTCCAGATGCAGAATGTAGACGCGCGGTGCGAGTCGGCGATATGGCGATGGCGAGGTGAGCATGTGGACGCTCAAGCCATTTTCACTGCCTCCTCCTCCCGCCCCCCGCCCACACGTATCCACAGGGCATCCACTAACTTGTTCGTTAATATTAAAGGTCCGTTGGGGATTCGTACGCGAGGAGCCCGAGTTCTCTCTCTGCCTCTACGTGCGAGTTCACGACCCCCGGAACGCGTCCAGCTACCAGAGAAACCAACTATGAAGAACACACACCCTAGAGCACACAGTGAGTGTCGAGTCGTGCGGTTAACGTTGGCCACCTGGTTACGCGCTTTTTCTTTAGCTAAAATAAATCAACGCAACGGCAAATTAAAGTTTTTCGGTATATTTATCTTGTGTGCAATTATGGTTTTTGGTTTTTAAGTTGATTATAACTTTTCCCATATGTTGAAAATGGATGTGTTAATCTGCGTCCTTGCTTTTGGAGAAACAGATAGTTTATTCAGTGTACAGGGTCCTGGAAAGATCTTTGGCACGTAATTCATGGTATAATAATGTTTATGCAACTCCGTGCGAGAAGTGATTACTTCTCGCACTAGTGAAATAAAATTGTATACGAAACTCGTGCGAGAAACTTTTTCTCAACTCGTTTGATTGCAAAACTCATTCACGTTGTAATATACTATTATGCAACTCCGTGCGAGAAGTGCCTACTTTTCGCACGCTTCGCTTCGCATGCGAGAAATTGCACTTCTCGCACTCGTGAAATAAAATTGTATAGGAAACTCGTGCGAAAAACTACTCTTAACTCGTGTGATTGCAACACTCGCTTTCGGCACGTACTGCAAACGCACCGTCGTTAGAAAAAATTCCATAGCACTCGTATCGAAATCAACTATTAAAAAAAGGAATAGATTTTTTCTAAATGTCAAGCTTAAATTCGTGTCAAACAAAAATCAAAACCAATCATGAAAATGACCAAATATCCTAGTCATAAAAATACCAAAAATTCCCAGATACATAATTAAAATCAAGTTCAAATATTCTAAGCATGAAAACCAAAAAGAAATTGGCTTCTGAGTCTTGCAAAACAAACATATTTCAAGACTTATTCCGTCTTAAATCCCAAATGAAAAAAAAAAAACCCGGGACATTTAACGTCTGCGTATTGATCCCCAAGTGCGTCGCGTCTTTCCATAAAACTCGTAATAGCAATACGCAGGAGAAACAATAAAAAAAAATCATTCGAGGGTCTTTGTTCCCATTCGATGTGACTCCGAATATATACATACATAAGATCGAATAAAAGTATAACAGCAGCAATATCAGAGGGTTGAATGCGGACAGTAAGAGACCCTAAAAACGTATCGTGAAATTTCTTGAGCGCGTAAAAACGTTTTTGCTTCGCTCACAAATAATTGCTTCGCGTTACGCCGTTCGGACTGAAAAGCTATAAGGGAAACTTGGTATTGCATTGAGGCAGTTGTTATATCACTCGGTTTACACGCTTCAACGTACGCTTCATTTAGGTATGTAGTTTAATAGTGTAGCATAGTTATATGGTCGAGGTCCTGCTGCTGTTGGTTGGTAGGTTTGCTGGTTGGGCCTGCGAGGGCTGTGAAACTAAAGCTAAAGCCACCGCGACTGCTCGCCCGAGAGTTACGTCAGGAGGGGGGCGAGTTACAATCGTTTCGAAATAATTTAGGGGACCGGACAACCCCCGCACACTGTATACGCTGTATATGCGAAGCATACGCACTATACACACGCCCCCGTATAATAAACCATGCTAGTAGAGTTGGTAATACTATGCTAGGGTACACACGCATCTGCACCGAGTTATTTATGATGGATTAGGAACTGAGAGCAAGAGAGTGAGAGAGGGAGCGATTTAAACCGCGACTAATTTATGCCTGGCTTGCACTCGGGCGAACAAGTCTCTGCTACGTCCTAACCTAACGCACTTCCTCTTAACCCATTTACCGCAGCTTATCAAAAATTGTTAATCTACGGAACTGTGGGATTGTTTTTCGTATCGTGACATTACGGTTTTAGGGTATGCGAGTATTCATGGTCAATTTTTTTTTAATGATGAAGTTTTTGAAACACACACCGAACGAAAAAGTTTTCTTGATTCAAATGAATAGGTGGGTTGAATTTTGAACTAAGAGCAAGAGAGTGAGAGAGGGAGCGATTTAAACCGCGACTAATTTATGCCTGGCTTGCACTCGGGCGAACAAGTCTCTGCTACGTCCTAACCTAACGCACTTCCTCTTAACCCATTTACCGCCGCTTATCAAAAATTGTTAATCTACGGAATTGTGGGATGGTTTTTCGTATCGTGACATTACTGGTTTAAGGTATGCGACTATTCATGGTCAATTTTTTGTTAATGATGAAGTTTTTGAAACACACACCGAACGAAAAAGTTTTCTTGATTCAAATAAATAGGTGGGTTGAATTTTGAACTGAGAGCAAGAGAGTGAGAGAGGGAGCGATTTAAACTGCGACTAATTTATGCCTGGCTTGCACTCGGGCGAACAAGTCTCTGCTACGTCCTAACCTAACGCACTTCCTCTTAACCCATTTACCGCAGCTTATCAAAAATTGTTAATCTACGGAACTGTGGGATTGTTTTTCGTATCGTGCCATTACTGTTTTAAGGTATGCGACTATTCATGGTAATTTTTTTTTAATAATGAAGTTTTTGAAACACACACCGAACGAAAAAGTTTTCTTGATTCGAATAAATAGGTGGGTTGAATTTTTTTCTTTGATTTCAAAGAAATATTTACTTTATTTCAATGAAATATTCTCTTTGAATCCCAAAGAGAACATTTCATTGCATTTAAAGAAACATTTGCTTGAGAAACGTAATCGAAGAGACGTTTTCATTGATTCAAGGAAACGGTGTCTTTGGTTTAAGGAAACGATTTCCTTGACGGCATCAAGTCCGCCACTGGTTGACTTGATGCCGTTGAAAAAACTTGAATTTTTGGCAATCTGTGTTCTCCGATTGACGCCGTTGCTCATTGTTGCCTTCGGTCGATTGTAACCCACTCTCCCCTACCTTAAAATAGTAATTTTAATAATACACGGTCACTGCCTACAACATAGTATGGTCAAATATTGACTCTAAAATCGAAATTGTGAATTAATTCTGCCAGGGCCACGGTGGCGCAATTGGTAACGCACGATCAGGCTAAAATTCTGGGTGTTTCCGGTTCGAACCCGGACGAAATTTTTTCGACGAACTTTTTCGACGAATATTTTCGAAAGACGAAAACCCCTGGCGAAATTTTTTCACAATTTTTTCGAGATAAATTTCGTCGAGTGTGGCTCCTGATGAATTAATTCTAATTAATTAAGCAGCTACAGTTGATATGTATTTGTAAAGATTTGGATTTATGAAATTTGAATTGGGGTCAATTTTGCGCGCTTTGAATCTATCGATCACTGCCTCAGACCCGAGATGTGTCTCAGAAAAACTTTATCATTAAAAACAATTGACTGGGAATAGTTGCATACCTTAATACAGTAATGTTAACAATACACGGTCGCTGCCCATAACATACTATGGTTCAGTATCGTGAATTTCGATGACGGAAAAAATTACTTGACAAAATACACACATTTGGCTCTGATGCATATATCGTCAAAAATACATATTTGCATAGTAGGGTGTCCGAAAAAAAAAAAAAAAATTCCGGCTGTTGATGGAAAAGTTGAAATATATGTAAAAAATACGTTTTGGTGGAAGGGAAGCTCTGTAGCTAATTTTTTAGAGGTCGCTCATGCGAGATTCATTTTAATTTGAAAAAAAGTTAGGTTGACGGATAAATTATTAAACAATATTTTTTTTCATCAATTTTTTAATAACATCTCGGAATTATTATTATACCAAATTAATTTTTTCAGTACTTTACATATTTTTGATTTTTCTGAAATTTTTAACGCATGGAGAAGTGTTTAAAAATCGCTCTGAATCTCACGTTTAGGCGAACGTTTTTTTAAATTATACATTAAAAAAACCGCTCGTACATTTTTAAATTATTGGTAGCAACCTACTGTGACCAATGGTACGGTTTATTAAATAAATTTTTCAAAAATGAATACTATTCTGTAAATTTAATACATTCTTTACATTTTAATAGAAATTCAAATTCAAATTTCGCGTGAGCGACCTTTAAAAAATTAGGTACAGAGCCTCCCTTCCAGAGAAGTGTATTTTTGCATGCATGTCAACTTTTCAATCAACAGCCGAGAGATTAAAAAAAAAATTCGAGACATCCTAGTGCATAGGCTATTTGTGGTCACTTTAAGCCATAACTATTTATTGGACGATTAACTTGACATAAGTCCGCACGAGCACGTAAGACCTTGATTGATGTCTTCCGGACGATTGATATAAAATAACCTCTATAGGTGGACATGTATAGGCTCTATACCTCATATCGATTTTCAATCTCAGTTTTGGTTCCTTTTAATTAACTTAAAATTTCGTACCTCTGATATTGGACAAAAACTATGAAATATTCAAACTCGTTCGCAACGGTCCAATTTTTCCGCCTCAAATTCATCAATATTTTGTGGAAAAACTAGTTGGCATAGTTCACTGTTTTCATTTGACAAGGAAGCGGAAGAATTTTTTGTGGTAAATTTTCCTACACCCCACGTATATTTGTAAGAAATGAATTTAACATGAAACGAAGCTATGAAGGGGGACGTTCAATGCGGAGGGTGGAATCTAACGGGATCCGGTTCTGTCTCGGTCTTTTGGTCCTGTTTTATTCAAACCACCATTATGGGAGTCCCTGCTATTCGTAAAACCTGTGTTTTCTCCATCGTACTTGTGCGTTGCATCTCGTTCTTGTTTCTTTCTTTATCTCGTCCTTTCCCCCTCTTTTGTTTGCTATTTTCTGCACCGCCACCCTTTTGTCTGACCCGCGGGAGATAAAATTGCATCTGCAGTGGCTATGCGATTTGGGGTGGCGGAATTCTGTGATTGGAAAACGCGAGGGGGATGAAAGAGTCACGGGATATCGATGAAACTGCTTCGAACCAGTCCAAAGCAGTTTTCTACTATGCACAGAAATCTTCTCCGGACTTTAAATTATTCAAACGTCGAGATTTCGCGCGAGATCTGGCAAACGCGAAAACACGGACGATTATTTACGATCCTACTTTCGTGACGAACATATCGCTCTTCAAGAATCTTTTGGAACTGGCTGCAAGATGAATTAATGTCGTAGAGGGCGCAGTCTTCACTATGTGAACACATCAATAATACTTTGGAAAAGTTAACAATTATTTTGAGGCTCCATCGGGAGAATTAGTAAATACTAATTGTTGACTGAAGGGTATATACAGATATTTTAATTTGATGAAACAATTTTGTTGTTATTTTGTATTTTGATCATATCTTGTGTGTACTATGTATACACCAAATCATGATTTGATGTCGGTAATGTCGGGACCATGCAGGATTTTTGGGGGTTGCTAACCATCATAAAAACGTTTTCTCTCATCAAACGTTTTCTCTCATGTCACATCAAACGATAAATAGATGAATAGATAAATGTACGTGTGCGAGTGTGTGCAAAGTGTGCAGATGTGTTCATAGTGTGTGCAGATATGTACAAAGTGTGAGCAAAGTGTGCAGATGTGTTCATGTGTGCAGATATGTACAAAGTGTGAGTAAAGTATGTGTAGATGTATGCAAATGTGTACAAGTATATATGAATATGTGCAAGGGCGCGCGAGTGTGTTTCTGTGCGCGTGTGCGTTATATACATTTCGTGTGAAGAAAAACACTGAATACTATTTTACAGCTAACTTCAAAAAGTTTGACTCTGACATTTGTGTCCCATGGATGCATTGCATCATATGTTTTCCCCTTTTGTCCCCATTCTTTCCGGATTCTCAATCTGGTAGGTCGCCAAATGATTTAGAAGAAGGAAGTTCAAATCTGAGACCATAGAGGGAGTGCGAGCGAATTGCCTACAAAATTCAGACGTTCCCGCCAAAACCCCACACTGTTGGAAATGAAGTATTAAAATTGACGCCAGCACAGTGTTTACATCAGTCCACACCAAAGAGTGAATTTTCCAGCGCAAAAAGTGTCTATATTGACACTTCAATGCATAACACCATCAAAAAGTCCACACCAGCCGAATTTAACACCGTGGATTTTTAACTCTGTAGATGTAGCAAAGGCGTCGGTAAAATAGGTAACGTACTTTAACTTGTATAGAATTGCGCATTCTCCAAATTATGCACATTGCCAATGACATTTATTTGAAAGTAAAAACCCTCAATACTGTTCTACAACTAATTCCAAAAAAATCGCAAGAGCCCCATTCTATGTCCCATGGCTGCATTGCATCATATATTTTCCAGCTTTCTTCCCAATTTTTCCGGATTCCGGATCTGGAGGGTCACCGAATGGTTAAGTGGAAGGAAGTGCGAATCCGAGGACGTAGAGGGAGTGCAAGCGAAATGGGAAAGGAGTGAACGGTGTGGTACCGGCTGAAGAAGGACGTGAGGTGAGGGGATTGCCTACACCCTAAGTGATCTATGGCCGAAGATAAACCACGCGTTCAACAAGTGTGCGCTTTGGAGATAGAGCTGCCGGTGGTGGTCGTGCTGCAGCGGCACGTAGGACCAGTCACGCTACCAAGCTTTTCTATCCTTCCTACGATGGCCCCGCTGCTGGTCTCCTTGTCAGGGCGCTGTCGCATGTATACACAAAAAAAAACGAGTAGGGCCAATTGCCAGGACGTTCTTTTCCGCCTGGACGAATAAAAATTCAAAGGGAATCGCGCCCGTTGCCCTCTCAGCCTTATAGATCATCGGGGATCGAGATTTATCACCGTCCTTCACCGGACAACCATATATATATACATATATATTTATGTACCTACAAATTAACCGCGCCAACAGGCGGGAAACCTTAGTGCCACGATAAATGAAATATTGGAGAGTACATTTCTCATGTGTGCGCTGATAATTAGCTAATTGCAGTGTGAAATCGTGCCAATAAAATTCATACGCCGATTATTGACTACTTAAGTATTGAACAATTTTCAGCAGCCTTAACCGGTGATTATAGGGATTTTTCGACTTTTACTCTTGGCAAACATTTTTTTTTAACCTTCAGCATCTCTGGGGGTTGTTTGTCCTCGTGATTTTAGAATATTTTTCAGTATTTTGGGAAATGGATCTTGTGATGTTTAAGTATACAAAAAAAATCATAAAGTTATAGAATTGCAATTTAAACCTAGTTAAAGGGCAAATTTGTAGTTACTTTTGTGGAGTATGTGAATCATTTTTCAGCCACTTTTTTTCTTAACCCCTTCGATATTCTTTATACTTAATGAAATTTTGTTTTTACTGCACAATATATTTTTTTATATATTTTGAAGACTTTTAATTAGAGTGTGAGGCTAAAACGTGGGTTTACTAGCCGATGTTTTGCAATAGTTAAGGCAATAACGTGATTCTATAGAAAATTTCAAAATTTCTTAAAAACCGAAATGCATTTCCAATTTCGTCCAAAATCAATCCCAAATTGCAGCTGCGCTTATGAAGAACAATTCAGCGAAATATTGAAAATTTTACAAAATTTAGAAAATTCAGGGTCCATTTTTAAAAAGTCTATAAGCTCTAAATCGTGACATACATTTTGACAAAAATTAGAACAATCAAAGACAAGTTACGGCTTCACTTGAATGTCGAATTTCAGCTTAATCGATCAAACGATTTTCGGTTTATAAGTGATTGAAATCTCAAAGCTCTGCACAAACACAGAGCCACACAAATTTTTCTTTAAACCACTTTTTTTTGAATTTTGGACCATTCTAAATTTTTTTTGAATCTCTAAAAATTAAAAGAAAAACAAATTCTTTTAATTCATCAAAAGAAAACTGCTTCTGTGAACACACAATAAATTCGGAAAACCTTATAAGAAATAAAAGTGTCAATTCAGGTTGAATGAAAATTATAACACCATTTTTCGTTATTGTAAATGCAGGGAATGTTAACGATGCACTTTTAATTCTGTTGCTGAATTGCGAATTTTGAACAACTGACACTGCGGCCATAGACTCGTTTTAATTGAGGACTCGTTAGCAGTATTTACGAACGGCTGTTGAGTTCTGGACTATTTCATTTTAATACTCAAGGGACGAAGGTCTGACTAACGAGTTAGCGGACGGATCAACGGATGGCACAACACGGGCTCATCTCTATTACGAGCCAACGTTCGACCGATCGTATTACTCGCTGTTGCTCCCTGCGGTATAAATATGGTATCTCATTGTGTACCATATTAATATACAGAGACAGCGAGTTTGGGCTGTACAGCTTTTATAACAGACGACGATTATCGAGCGTTGCCACAAATGAACGATTATTTTTTTTTAATAACTATTCTATTAAATTTGATTTTATTTAAGTTGAAATATAGAAATTACACGACGACTCTTATTTTTTTACCATTTTACGGTCGCAGTTTTTTCTGTACTGGCTTTCGTATGAGGCTATATTTTATTTTAATAAGCACGTAATTGCATCTACTTAAATCATTTTTCTTTATTCATATGAAATTCTTTATTTTTCTACGGTTTTTTTATTTATCGATTTATCAAGATTGAGAAATCTTTTTCAATTATCGATGTTTAATGTCACACTAGTTCTGAAACGTAATATTGATAACAATATTTTATCAAATGTAAACATATATTTATAGTGAATGTCCAGTAAATGAGAAAAAAAGGTGGACATTTTATTTTTCGAAAAGCAGTGTAAGCAGTTTTGTATAATAAAGCTTTTTTTTCCTAACACTACAAGAATGGAAAAATATTTTAAGCTGTATTCAGTTCGACCTGCTTTTTTTTTATTTACTAATTCGAAAATAATAGACGGCTCTAAATAAAATTTGTAAATCTTTGGAGTTATGACGATTCCAAAAGTGGAATAGGAGACGGAAACTTTTTCCATTGTAAACGATTCTTAAATAATTGAGAAAAAAAAGTTGTTTAAAAATTTTAGTTCTAGTTTGCATTGACATTTAATTTTTGTTATTTATTCGTGGCAAATTGGGTTGAGACAAAAACATTCAATCCTCTAATAATCTGTAATTATATTTTTCATTATCATACAGCAAGAAAAAAAAACAAATTTTTTTTTATGCATGGTGTTGGGAAGTACAAACAAAAAATGTCTAAAATAATAAAATTTTCATCCATAAACAGATGTAATAAATGAAATTTAAAACTTCGATATGAATTAAAAACCCAGTGTCTTAAACCTTGAGAAAAGTTCCTCTTTAATAATAATACTTCAATGCAACAGTACACTTGTATATAAAATATAACAAACACATAATATACAATTTGTGCAATATTTTTTTATAAACGTAGTCGCATATGAAATTTCACATACACGTACAAAAGCAACGCGGTATAAATAAAAATGTAGATTAGTATACATTTTCTCTCATCTGCAAATAAAAAAAATAAATTGAAGATATAATAATATCGATATTCATAAATGGATATGAAATGTCTCCAACATTTAAAAAAACTTCCATAATGTCGTTTCCTTTAAAAGAATTTTAAATATAAATGAATTCTTTCGTCTCGAACGTTATCGTCTCTTAAATCAGTAAGTATATTCGAAAAAGAGTAAAGAAAAAAGAAACAGGTAGAAAGCTCCACTTTTGTCAAGGCCTGTATAAGTATTTTCAAGTTATAATGATCCTTCTCATTTTCTCCCTTTGCAAGATGAGTTTATTCTCCTGGTGGTGACGTGCGTCGATGTTGTAAGCTTGGGATTTGACGATACTCGATAACAGGTTGCAGCGGTTGAAAAAAAAAATACAGAGAGGAGCAGCTCGTATTCCCTCCTTCCTGTGTTTGAGAGCAGATTAAACAGAACCCAGGATGAAAAAAAACGGTGTCTCGCTTCTGTTAACGGACAGGGTTTATCCCAGGCTCGGCATCTTCTACCTTTCAGGCCCCATATCGTTTTGGGACTGCTCATCCTCAACATGGTTTAAGGAACGTAAGTGGCCGCTGTTAAATGTACACCTCAGTGAACAATCGACAAACAATTGTCACCTGGAAATTAGTTTTTTACGATTATCCTCTAATTTAAATAAAATCTATAACTGAATATTTTCAAAAATTAACGTCTTTGTAAATTCACGTTATCGCATTATTTGATTCACCAGAAATATACGTCGAAATGTTATTGCGATCTATGTAATGGTTTGTATAGATCGCAATACGTCAATTTCAATGAGTTCAAAAATCTCCATTATTCTTCTAGATTAAATAAATTGCATAATTGATGGAATAGTTTAATTTTTATAACATTTTTGTGCAGATTCAATTCTTTCGGTTCATTTTTTTAAATAGTTTCACTGTGAGTTTTGGCAAAAGAAAACGCTTTGAAAAATAAATGGAGGAATAGACTTTTTCATTTGTTTTAACAATTCTTTCCTCGAGAATTATTAAGGATCTTGGGGAAAAGTCTGTTTAATAACTTGCTTACGTCGTCTAAAAATTAAGCACTTTTTATAAATACTGCAAGTTATTGTTGAAAGATAAGAATTATAATAGAAAATCTATTTTGATTCAGTAAAAATGCTTTTCCATTTTGACTGTGAATTTTTCTTCCTCATAGAAGCTTTGTTTGCGTGCAGAATTTTTTTTAAAATTATAATATATATATAATATAATATATAATTTTTAAATAAGATATTAAAAATGGTCTTGAACGTCAAGAAAAGTGGGTAAAAAAAAAATGTATGTGAGCGATTACACCAAAATTCAGCCACTAAAATTCAATACAATAAAATAGAAATCTGATTTTGATCGAAATTGGAAAAGCGATTCGAATTTTATAGACTTTTGAAATTTTTCATAAAATTTTTATACATAAAATTAGTACTTCAACGAAGATTAGTACATAGTTTCGTCATAATTTACAACTTGGTTCAAGCTTCTGAGAATTCAAAAATAATGTTATTGCATCAACTTCGCAAAAAATAAGATAGCAGGCTCAAATTTAATACACGAGATCAGCATTATTCACTAATAATAGGGACACAGTTACGTCATAATGTATTACGGTTCAGATTTAAAAAAATTTCAACTCTCATATAAATGAAAGCTGAAAAGTACATCTTTACAAATTGCTTTATCATTATTTTTACATGGTCTTACAAGGCTTTTTCTATGAGGAAGCCAAAACCGGTTAACATATTTCCTCATAGAGTTAGCTTTATAAAAAATAGGAAAAAGAAAATAAGGACGCAATTTGCAAAGTTCTCCTTTGCAGCTTTTTTATTCGCTTTCGCCCTTGTCTACAGGGATTACGTCGATTCCAAAATCAGCACGGGTCAGTAGCCAGGCCCCGATCAGGGCCTGGTCCGGATCGGTAACCAGGCCCCCATGCGGCCGCATGCGACTTCCCCTCTCACATGGCATTCGCCATCGCATTTCTGCTAACCCATACGAAAACTGTAGAAAACCTATGTCGATTTAGCCGGTCTAGAGTTCGTCTGACGGTAACGTAGCTACGTCACGTTTCGTCGAGAATGTAAATACGGATTACAGCTGTATACATGTGACCCCCACAGATGGAAATACATGTATGTGTCTCCTATATACATCTGGAGCTTCATGGCGTCCGTGTTTTTATTTTCGACGAAAATCGGCAGCGCCGGGACTCGAACCGGCGACTTACCGATGCTCTGGACCAACCACTAAACCATCGCACCGATTTTGGGTAATATTTACATAGTTCAGCCAGAAACAACACGTTATGGGATAACGTAGACGATACATTCCTGCACATATAAATATGATAAGGATTATCAACAAAGTATTCAGATGTTGTAAATTATGAATTGTATATAAGATATAACCTTATATACCCTTATCAGCCAGCGGACACTGGCCACTTTCTGACCACTTTCTGGTAGTTGCGCGGTCGGTGTGCGACTCTGGCGATCCCTTGAGTTAAGCAGCATTGTTTGCGGCCATAACTTGGATGGGTGACCGCTTAGCCGTGCAACGGCGGGCTCATCAACTAGTGAACGGCAAGTCGGTTTTTCTGCGGCCTCGGTGTATGTACTCAAGTTACTTTCGGGTATACACCGGAAGTCAGAAGAATATACGACTTTCTTTACCGGTACGGGTTTTCCGCAGTTTTCCCATGGCCATGGCGAATGCGATACTGAGTCGGCAGCGGACGCATTGGAGGTTAGGTTAGCTTAGTGAAGCTAACCTAACCTGCGTGTAGAGAGTGATAGGAGTAAGGTTAAGAAGCGCGGTAAAAGGTGGTTGAATCCATACCATGAAAGGAATTTAAAAAAATAAAGTTCACACTTATCAACCCATAACAGCATACGTTCCTTATTTTGAAATTCGGTATTCTAACCTTTCGCTACTTTGGTCGTTCGCTATATTTACCCGCACCCATTACTTCTAACCCGAATACGTTACTAAAGACCCTATCACCTGTTACAATCAACCCCAATTTACTCAAAATCTTCTGAGATAAGTGACTGGACTTAGGAGGAGTTTCTTAATGAACTTGAAAAATTTTGCTGATAAAATAATTTAATTCAGTCCACGAACGTCAACTGACACGAAAATCACGCATAGGCTTTTCATTTTCTTTTCTCACAAAGCAAAACGAAACCCCAAACCCTGTTTGACTGATGATGACTCCGCAAAACAACAAGAGGACAAATTGCGTGTGTTCAAGAAGAAAATCTCGAAGGTGCAAGTAAATTAGTAAATTAGTGAAGAAAAAAGATCTGCACGCGATTGGGTGTGGATTTGAGCTCTTTCAACGCAGCATAGAAGGCGTTGTGCCGTAAGCATCATTACATACTTCGGACAAAAACCGAAAGGTATGCTTCTATCTCCCTTTTCTACGTTTAATTTTTTTTTTATTTTAGGTTGTCCTGTGGCATCGACGAGGCATAAGAAGGGAAAGGAAGAAGAAGGAGAAGGAAAAGAAAAAGGAGGAAGATGAGGGTCCGAAAGTAGCCGTCGCCGAACCGCAGGCGCCCTTCTAACTCTTCTTCTCTTTCTTCGTCTCGTATTTTTCCCGGACTCCTTCCTCCTTCTTTCCTCGCCTCGCCATCGTCGTCGTAGTCGTCGCGGTCTTCGCTCGAAAAATCACCGACAAAGGAGGTCGGCGAGCTTTGGGAAGATTGCGGGACTCCTCAGCTCAGGGCCCAATGTTTCCCCCGGGCTTGAGATATATTGTCATAACGACGAGAAGAGGATGACGACGGCTACGCGGACCTGGACGAAATGGAGAATGAGGACCTGCCGAGAGGAGCGACCGCACTTTCTTCATCTCCTTCCTCCCAGACGTAGTGAGAAGAGGTTGGACAGAATGAGACGAGGCTTCTCTCGCTTCTTCTAGTTCTTCTCCTTTTTTTCACTCTAGCTCGTAGTATCTTTGTTCCTCCCACATAGAAAATAATATATGTAACATGTATTTTTAATATATGGCGCCGAAAAGTTTCATATGTTGGATATACCTTGTATATATTTACAATATAAAAAATATTGAATATAAATTTTAAAAAATCAAGCATTCTATTTGAACATAAAAAATATTAGATATGAATATAGAAAATATTAAAAATATTAAGCATTAACAAATATTAAAAAAATATTAAGCATTCTATTTCAATTTAGCCACTTTTTTCAGCCATTTCAAATCTACCCAATATTTGGTCATATTAAAGTACCAACGAAAGACACCCTATATGATTTTGACAAATTTTTTTGTCCAATATTTTAGGAATCACTGTTTTTTTCTCAAGGGACAGTATTTTGGAGACTTCAAGTTATTGATGGAATATTTATTCACATAAAAGTTGTAGGTTTGTGTTAGCTTTTGAATGGGATATCAAAAATAATTTACACGTTTCGGTAATACTGGATTATTACCGAAAAATGGGGAAATCATTTTATTGTTAAAAAACGGATATTTTTTTTTTTTTTGGCTGAGAAAATTACAATGTTCCTGCGTGCATTGTTCAATGTGGTATTGGAAATATTAATTACTCATACAGATTAAATCAAACCAAAAATGTTAACTGACAGATTCAGACAAATTTGGAGAATTTTAGAGAAAATCGTAATGGGGCAAAAACAAATTTTTTCGGGATTTCTTCATAACAGAACTAAGAAGTGAAGTTGCAAATTAGAACCTTGCATTTTACTCCCCCATCATTACAGATTAAATCAAACCAAAAATGGTGACTGGCAGATTCAGAAAAGTTTGGAGAATCCTAAAACAAATCGTAATGGGGCGAAAACGAAAATTTTTCGGCATTTCTTAATAACAGAACTAGGAAGTAAAATTGCAAATTAAAACCTTGCGTATTACTCCCCCATCATTACAGCCAGTCATCCACAAATCCATGATGACGAAGCACTATTTTCAATTCTGACTTCTTCGTAGAAGAATCCGAAATTGAGTGCTTTGAAATTGCAAGATTCTCCTTTGAAACTTTCATCTTATATGTCTAATTACATTGTACCCATAATGATTATCGAATATTCTACGATTGTATTTATGTGGATATTATCACATCTGTAAAGACATTTTTGACAAGTTAGTTCAAGTTTCGAAACAGTGAGCGCGATAGTTTTAATTTTATCAATATTTTTCAAACGCAATATCGGACACAACCGGATGTTAATTTATTACCGTGAAAAATTTTGTTAGAATGACTTTAGTCATAAAAATAAAGGATCAAACTTTTTTTTCTACAAATGCAAACCCGCATAAAATCTTAACCCCTCAACAGATATAGCTCATAATTACTACCAATTATCCTCGATAATTGCATCAGTTATAAAAATATATATTAACCATGATGTCTCAAGACTCGAGACACAACTTAAAAAATTCAAAGTCCTGTGTTAATTTTCATAAAAATCGCTCTTCCGGTGAATTTCTCGAAGGTATAAATTGGCTTTTTTAGTCTACAAGAGTGACGCCAAAAAAGAATTATAAAAAAACCCATACACTGTTAATCCAGCAAAAAAAAATATCAAGATAGGAAAAAAAAAACTTTTCCCGAGTAAATTATCGATTCCCCTGAGAGTCAAACCGTGTGGAACTACATTCCCATTGCAATTTGTCGCGGGAACAGAACGTGCTACCACGATTTCAGTTGATCGGTAAAAATGCGTGAAAATAGGAAGCGAAACGCGACAGCAGGAAAGGAAAACATGGAGGCCGGTAAAAAAAAAGAGGATGCAGGATAATACGAGGGGTAAAAGGACCCTTCTTGATTTCCTTGGTTCTCCTCATTCCTTCTCTCTTTTTTTACGACGGTACAAGACGGCGTGACCGCACATGTATCGAGCGCTCGCGCGCGCGCCCTTTCGGGGGCTTTTTATAGGCCTTGTATTATAGCATGTGACTCGTATATCCCGAAAGGGGAGGAAAGGGGGAGCAGCCGTATCGTACAGAGTGAAAGAGTGAGAGGGAAAGAAGGAAAAAGGCATTCAATATATTGGCGAATGGTAGAGAGCAGGCAATACCCCCATAAAGAGCCCATGGCTCGCCTAAAGGGCGACAAAGTTCTCATTCGAGATATATCTAAGGAACTACGGGAACACACGTGTGGCATGCGTCATCCTGCGATTCACTTCATATATTCACGAGCCTTTTCAACGCCAACTTCGACTTATGGGGTTCATACTTTTCTTCGCAGGGTCAACAATTTTTTTTTACCAAACCTGACCAATGTTCCAGATGAGAAGAGACATGGAGGTCCTTTCTTCATCGGGTGTGTTAAGTAGTGGATGCTGAACAGGTGACACTTGGTCGCAAAGTCACGCAATTTGGGTTTTACCCACGATTTCAACCTCAGGTAAAAACAGATCCGGTTCATCTTTTTATGATCGACCATTCGAGGGTTATGTTTGTCACAATGAAAAATATCTTATGGGTGTTCGTGTGGGAGTAATAATTTTTTTTTGTTTAACCCTTCAATGAGAGAAATTGTCATAGTACATTTAACTATAAAGTGACGACTATTGATTTTCAGTCCTTTTATAATTATGGTGACTACAAAAATAGTTTTGACAACTAATTAAATGGTAACAACTATGCTTGTACAAACTACAAATGAATAGTTGTCACTTTATGGTTACTAATACCATAATTTTCTCTCAGTGTTATATCAGGGGTATTTAATATGGATGATAATAGTATATTACGATACGAGTGCGATGGTTTCTGACGAGGGTGAGTTTGCAGCACGAGCCGAAGGCGAAAAAAGTTTCTCGCACGAGTTTCCTATACAATTTTGTTTCACTAGTGCGAGAAGTGTGATTTCTCGAACTCCTTGCACGGAGTTGCATAAACAATTTCATTTCACGAGTGCGAGAAGTGCGATTTGTGATTAGTCGACCAGTATGTTACTGTATGGAAAAAAATGGCGACCAGCCGCTATCAAAATGCTGTACCATTGTTTTTATAAATATTGGCAATATGTTTTTCATATCTGAAAAACTTGAAAAGTTTTTTCCACTGTTTTTTAATGTAATGTGTCTTAAAGAAATCAGAAATATATACAAGAAACAATATAAATTCCTGTTTACTTTTCATTTTTAAAGTTCACTTCTCGAGCATTGGCCGAATGTTGCGAAGTCGATAATAGTCACCCCAACATTGGCCCGCGTATTGGCCGTTTCAGCTTTATCAGCAAACCCTACATAGGATTGGACCACTACTGATAACATCTGGAAGTTTCTGTATGGAAAAAAATGGCGACCAGCCGCTATCAAAATGCTGTACCATTGTTTTCATAAATATTGGCAATATGTTTTTCATATCTGAGAAACTGGAAAAGATTTTTCCACTGTTTTTAAATGTAATGTGTCTTAAAGAAATCAGAAATATATACAAGAAACAATATCAATTCCTGTTTACTTGTCATTTTCATAGTTCACTTCTCGAGCATTGGCCGAATGTTGCGAAGTCGATAATAGTCACCCCAACATTGGCCCGCGTATTGGCCGTTTCAGCTTCATCAGCAAACCCTACATAGGATTAGACCACTACTGATAACATCTGGACCCTTGGATTCTGCTCTCTCACGATCTGTGTCCAAGACGAAGTGCAAATTGGATACCATAATGTAGTTGAGTATTGGCGCATTTTCCGCGGTCCGTTGGATGCCCCAAATATACAACCTTCGGTTCCAGGTCGATCCAAGTACCCAGTTCAGTACATATGGAAGACAAGTATCAAATCCCGTCGTGATGGAATGCGAATAATGGCACAAAAGAGTCAGAAGAGTCACAACATCAAACAAAGTGTTTTTCCGTGCCTTCAGTCACCCTTTTTTTGTCAATATGCTTTACAGACTCGAAATTGGAGCACTACTAACAGCACCTAAGCCCTTGGGTTTCACTTTTCCATGATTCGTGTCATACGAATCCAAGTAAAAATCATGCTCTAGCTATGACTACTTGAAGAACTCTTCTTTACGAAAGAGAAAGAGAAACGGAGTTCTATATATCTTAGGCTGTGTGTGAGGAGTCCGAACTTGCGGGTCTCGTACGACAAAGCCAAGGACCGGAATCACTTTGCGCCGCTCGCCGCTCGTTCCTTCATCTCCACCACCAACATCGCTCTCTCGTATACACGCTACTTCAATACACTCTGTACACAGTGGTACACACTGTGTTACCATACTATTGCACTCTGTGTCTGTAAACTTGCAATAGAAACGCGGCAGGGCTTCGATTCACGCCTGATGGAAGGTTTATGAGCTTTACGAGCGCGTTAAAAACCTTTCTAGCGGCGGCTGAAATGATGGAGAGCGAGAACTTCCCGTTAGTCAGAGATGAAGGGAAGAAGAAGAAGAAAGGAAGTGGAAAAGAAATAAAAGAAGAAGCCAGTCCGACTTCGTCGCTCACTCAAATCTCTCGATCGCTCAATATTGTTGGTTTCTTTTCTTCTTTAATGTTGGTATCGGATTATCTTTCGGTGGCTTTGTCCAGTTTTGGTGATGACTTCCCTTGTTTTCTTTTTCAATCTTGACGCTACAAATCCGTATAAATTGGATGACGTGTTGTTGCTGAATGGGTTGATCTCCATTGGTATTTAAGATCAGATTTGAATCTTTTGAAGTCATGTTTTGACTTCTGTAGGGTAATGACTTTTTGTTTGATTTTGTATCTTTGTTGGAACGGAACTGATAAGATTGCTTCGCAAGTAGAAAATGTTGGCGATCTTCGGTTTTTGAATGAAGACGACATTTTTAGACTTTGGTGTTATGATCCAGTTAAAGTGATTTCTTTGTTTTTTTTTAACAATTCCCTAATGACAATATGGGTCAATTTTCATTGGTAACTCAAGGTAAGCCCTAAATCTGTGGAAGTCATGTTTTGACCCTGCCAAACTTGACAACGGTGATTTTTGGCTGATTTAGAGTAAAAAGACCACCAACGTCAAACCATCGGATGGTTTTTTGCGAAAATATCACCTAAAGTTGGTCGTAACGACTGTAAAAACAACCGGCTACCAAAAAACAAGCGGATATACAATTTATGTATATGAAGTGTTGCATCGGCGAATGACGGCTTGTGGTTTTGTTGTTTTTTGCAATGAAAATGTTTTATTTATTCATTAAACGTTTCATTTAACATTGGTAAGACCACAGACACATATTAGGTTTTTTTCAAATAATTCACGTATCGACTAAAAATCATGGACAGTCAGGAAATATTATTTTACCTTTTTGTAAACAAATATTATTTATAGATATTTTTCTGTATCCTAGACATATACAACTGTATAAAATAATTTCTGATGAGGCTCTGATCAGGGCGAAACGTTAAATAAATAAATAATTAATCTTATAAACGGCTAAAGCAACTTACACTTTATTATAAAACTTATGGACTGTTGTTTTCACAATTGTTTAGATGCATCGCCTATTGAAAAAACGGCCGGAATTAAGGTTTTCATTGCTGTAAAAAAACCACCGGGTAGTTTTCACGGTAACCAATTAGATAATTTTTCAAGTGACAAAAAGCAAAATCATCATATTGGAAGATCACAAAACGAGCTCATCTATCCCCTGCAATTTTGACGAAAAGTAATTTTTTCGACCAATTCAACTGTACAAATAGAATGACTCCTTAAATGACAACATGTGATGTTCAAATCGTAGCCAAAACGTCAGAATTATCTAAATATCTTAGAGCTGCTCTCGTTAGGTATATTGCAATGCTCATTCGTATCGTCAATTGAAATCGGCATTCATAACGCGACAAAGAGGATCGTTGAACACGGTCAGAGCTTTGAAAACGATGCCGCGGCCGTAACCTCGTCATAAAAAGTCAAGCTGGAGGCTGGAAAAAAAATGTCGTAGTGGGCATTGCTGCGCAGCTGAGAAGAGCTTAAGAGAGAGGCTTTCTTTCTTAGTTGCAGAAACGCAAATGAGATGAGGGTTACGTGTCTTTAGGTTATGCCGTTTAATAAAGGCAGCTTTATTAAGCGCGAAGCGACGAGCGCGCTGCTCGGCGCTTTATCGAACCAAACACCAACCGTCCGTTACAGTATTATAGTTGGACGCGAGGTGACTTTACGATAGCGATTAAAAATTGCATTAACGTTGAGCCGTTCGTCGGTCACCGGCCGTATTCATTCGCCCCGTTTCCTCGTGATACGAGAGCTCTACCTTTTTAAGGAGCATTTTGTGAAGGGCTCGGTCTCGCCTCGTACTATACTCTCTTGTAGTTACTATTATACCTACTCGCTTATGGTCCCAGTTGCGCTTTATCTCCTGCTATTCCTTCGCGTCAATTCTCTTTCATTCATCGTAACGCTCGTATAAGTTGTAATAGCCAAAGTGTAAAAACGTCATCAAGAACACAGCCAATGGGAAGAAAGACGACGGCGGAACGTAGAGAACGGTTTATTTATCCTCGTACAGCAAACGCCTGAGAACGTTAAGGAGAATTCCACCGATTTTCAGCATTGAAGCTGATATTTTAACCTATCGGTAAAGACTAGCGTCGACAATCCATGTGGTTTATTGTTTTCGACGGGTTTCTGAGTATTTAGAAAAAATTCGGATTTTTCACAGTTAGTCATATTGCGTATTACGTCATATTAGTCATATTACGGTCAGAATTATTTTCATTTTAGTATTTACAAAAATTGATTGCACGCGTTTGAAAAAAAAATTTACCGATAGAGAAGTATTGAAGACGCGAATCGTAATAAAATTGGTAGGACTGTTCACGTTAAATCACATTTTCTAGACCAATTATTATATGTCAGCGTGTAAAAACTGAGATCTATGTTGAAGCATGTATCTATCACTCTGCAATAATCTGATTAAAACAATTGGACAAAAAAGATTCTCGCTAATGTTTTAATGTAACTATTGAGTATCTTGAAATAAGTTTATAAGATGTTTATGTCAACTTCATCAAGAAAACCTGCCATAGGAAAAAAACAAAGATTTTTCCTAATTCTGATCGCGACATCCAGAAAATTTGACCACTATTAGTTAGGTATTAAGATCTTTAGATCCAAGATTGGATTCAATACTCAGCAAAAGGCGGCATCAGATTAATAAAAGATCGGTAGCACTGACATTTCGACTCACTCTGATCATCAACATCCAGAAACATGAAGGATCAATACAGGATCTGACTCAAGACTCAGCAAGAGCGAATTTCTGACCGTTAAGTATCCTAAGTCAAATGTTTGAGCCCTTTATGCTAACTCCATTAAGGTACTACTTGTTTCATCGAAGTTAATAAAGCAAGTTGTTAGCATTGACATCTCGACTGACTCCAATTGTCAGCCTCCAGATTCTTGAAGAGTCACCACAAGATCTGTCTCAATACTCAGCAAAAACTTCCCGGCACGGAATCTTACGCATGTGGATAGCCAAGGTAGCAAATGAGGGCAAGGAAAAGTATGACAAGTACATCACCAACAAAGATACAAAGGAAACAGGTATCGGCCTGGTATCCGACAAAAAAGTGGGGACAATTGATTGATAACACCTTCATTCCTCATTGTTAACTATCCTCAGGTAAATTTCTAAGACCTTTATGTTAACTTCATTAAGGTACCACTTGTTTTATCGAAGTTGATATATCAAATTGTTAGCATTGACATCTAGACTGACTCTAATTGTCAGCCTCCAGATTCCTGAAGGTCCACCACAAGATCTGACTCAATACTCAACAAAAGCGAATTTCCCGGCACCACAAGTCAGAATCTCACGCATGTGGATAGCCAAGGTAGCAAATGTGCGCAAGGAAAAGTACGACAAGTACATCACCAACAAAGATACAAAGAAAACAGGTATCGGCCTGGTATCCGACAAAAAAGTGAGGACAATTGATTGATAACACCTTCATTCCTCATTGTTAACTATCCTCACGTAAATTTCCAAGACCTTTATGTTAACTTCATTAAGGTACCACTTGTTTCATCGAAGTTGATATATCAAGTTGTTAGCATTGACATCTAGACTGACTCTAATTGTCAGTCTCCAGATTCCTGAAGGGTCACCACAAGATCTGACTCAATACTCAGCTAAAGCGAATTTCCCGGCACCACAAGTCAGAATCTCACGCATGTGGATAGCCAAGGTAGCAAATGTGCGCAAGGAAAAGTATGACAAGTACATCACCACCAAAGATACAAAGAAAACAGGTATCGGCCTGGTATCCGACAAAAAAGTGGGGACAATTGATTGATAACACCTCCATTCCTCATTGTTAACTATCCTCACGTAAATTTCTAAGACCTTTATGTTAACTTCATTAAGGTACCACTTGTTTTATCGAAGTTGATATATCAAGTTGTTAGCATTGACATCTAGACTGACTCTGATTGTCAGCCTGCAGATTCCTGAAGGGTCACCACAAGATCTGACTCAATACTCAGCAAAAGCGAATTTCCCGGCACCACAAGTCAGAATCTCACGCATGTGGATAGCCAAGGTAGCAAATGAGCGCAAGGAAAAGTATAACAAGTACATCACCAACAAAGATACAAAGAAAACAGGTATCGGCCTGGTATCCGACAAAAAAGTGGGGACAATTGATTGATAACACCTTCATTCCTCATTGTTAACTATCCTCACGTAAATTTCCAAGACCTTTATGTTAACTTCATTAAGGTACCACTTGTTTTATCGAAGTTGATATATCAAGTTGTTAGCATTGACATCTAGACTGACTCTGATTGTCAGCCTCCAGATTCCTGAAGAGTCACCACAAGATCTGACTCAATACTCAGCAAAAGCGAATTTCCCGGCACCACAAGTCAGAATCTCACGCATGTGGATAGCCAAGGTAGCAAATGTGCGCAAGTAAAAGTATGACAAGTACATCACCACCAAAGATACAAAGAAAACAGGTATCGGCCTGGTATCCGACAAAAAAGTGGGGACAATTGATTGATAACACCTTCATTCCTCATTGTTAACTATTCTCACGTAAATTTCTAAGACCTTTATGTTAACTTCATTAAGGTACCACTTGTTTTATCGAAGTTGATATATCAAATTGTTAGCATTGACATCTAGACTGACTCCAATTGTCAGCCTCCAGATTCCTGAAGGGTCACCACAAGATCTGACTCAATACTCAGCAAAAGCGAATTTCCCGGCACCACAAGTCAGAATCTCACGCATGTGGATAGCCAAGGTAGCGAATTATCGCAAGGAAGAGTGAGACAAGTATATCACCAACGAAGATAGAAAGGAAACAGGGCTCTGCCTGGTCTCCAGCAAAAAGGTGGGGACAATTAATCGGCCGGGAAACCAGTTTGTCAGAAATAAAATCTCCTCAAACGATCGCTTGACCGGGGCTCTCCTCGGCATCATCAGCGAACGAACGAAGGTATGAACGAGAAAGCATGAAGTAGAAAGCAAAAGAGGAAAAGAGAAGGAGGCTGAGTCGACGGGAGCATCTAATCTAGTTGAGTAGCGTGACCGGCACACCTGGAAAGCCCTCGTTGGTGCACATACTACAATCTGTCCTTCTGCTACCATCGTTTGCCTTCATTCGTTCCTTATCCGTTTGTCTTCCTTTGGTTATTCCGTCCGGTGCGTACGCAATGGCGTTCAGGAATTTGGAGTATGCTTATTCGCACGGGGCACAACACACGCATCGACGACGAGCCTAGGAGGATGCGTGCCTCGAGAGCCAAGGTCGCGAGGAAGAAAGAACGAAAGAAAGGACGGATGAGGATAAGAACCAGAAGGAAAGAGAGAAGAACAGCGTCAGGACGACGACGACGACGACGTTCTTGCCTTCTTCTATTTTCCCTTCTTCATCTTCTTGTCCTTCTCCATCTGGTCTCTATCTCTCGAATAACTACCATCAGATTCAAAAGTGATCGGCCTCTCATTTTCGTTTTAGCCCTTGATTTACCATAGTGAAGAAAGTTATTGCCATAGGAATACCTCGATCGATCATAAAACTTTGGTGGAAAATTTATTGATACATTGTTTATGTGTAGTTCTCGTGTAGGATTATGGTTGTTAGCTTTCGATGGGCGGTCTGAGCTTCATAGGCGTATTGCCAAGGTCATCATTCAACAACGAATTCTTATTTGGACACCATGAGAATTAAAGCCGGGACAGTGCGCTAAATGAACGTCAATGGACCTTTTGGTGCTGTCAGGTCTGCTTGTTATTTGTTTGCCGTCTATTCGGATGGAACATATGACGTTTCTGGTCATTATTAGTCGTCCTAAATGCGATAACGTATTTTGGGTCAGTAGAATAATCGGATAAGCTAGAGAAATAGCGTATTTATAAGGCTGCCGTTGATTACTGGACTGAAAAATAATTCTACGATTGAATGCCAGGAAACATTTATACGACATTGAACAGCACCGCGATATGTCAACCAACTTAGAACGCCACTATAATTTATCGCTAACTTTTTATAATTTTATCTGATTTCAATTGATTATTATCCATTTATACGTTTGAGAAATTGGATTTTTTAAATGCGATTGAATATTTGCCTTTTTGCCGAGATGTAGACCGTAATACATTAGGTGTTATTGTATGCGACGATTGGCGGTCAAGTTTCATTTCCGATGGAATTTTTGCGAAGCACATCTCAGGTTTGAGACCGTAATCGCTAGATTCAAAGAGCGCGAAACTGAAGCCTAATTCAAATTTCACTAATACGAATATTTTTTACAAGTGTCGATTGTGGCTGCTTAATGAATCTATTAAATAAATTTAACAAATTCTTCGATCAGCCACAATCGATGAATTTTTATCTTGAACAATTGGTGAAAAACATTCCGCCACGACTCAGGATTACCGTACTACATTACCATGATGAAAAAAAAGAATTTCATCGATGTCTGGACTCATCACCCTTTATTTAAAGAAAAAAAAAACAGTGAAAATAAGGACCTTCCACAGTGCTTCCTTATAATTATTAAAAATTTTCGAATCGGTGCCTTACAAAAAAAATATGTTGAACAATTTTGGCTTCCTCATAGAACAATCTTTGTGGAATTTGACGAGAAATTAGCTTTTGACTCACGTACTGAACTGCTAAAAATGTAGTGCTGAATTTGACCCCAACACAGTGTCTATGTAAGTCCACACTAATTTCCGTGCTAACGAGGGGTGTTAAATAAATAATATTAAATATTAATATCACTGATGGAATACTACTAACGACACCTTAATGGTGTCAGTTTTGGAACACTACAATTGGTATTGAGTTTTCCATCCCAACTCTAGCGCTGAGCATTTTGAATACTCTGTAATCGCACATTTCGAATGTTCTATTTTGCTTTAGCTGTTTATGTATGATGTGGATGATGTTTTTCGGCGAATGACGGCTTTCGATACGTTGATTTAATTTTACGTTTCGCCCTGATCAGAGCCTCTTTAGAAATACTTTATTTCATATCAGAGTTGAGTTTGTGACCTGTTGTATAAATATTTGGCTCTCTAAGAAATTCGTTAACAAAATGAGTGTTGTTTTTTTTTTATTGAGTTGGTGACCGGACTCTGCGGTCTTTTAGGTTAAGCCTGTGTGACTTGGTTTTCTTGGGTTATTACAGTACTTTTTCTTATTTTTTGTGTTTTACTTTACTTTCTAAGACTGGAGAGTCCGGTCTCAAAATTTTTTATTGATCATTTGCTTTTATTGATGTTTAAATATACTTAAGTACAATACACATGTCACGACGGTCCACCTCGTGAAATTATTTATCTCACATCCGTCACGTTTCCTTCAACATTGCACAACCTTCGTTTCGAGTCCGATTCAGTTGAGTCAAAAAATCATGTTTTGATATCGTGCAAATTTCATCGGGTTAGATGAAAGTAATAATCTGTGCATGTACATCACAAAATTCGTAGGCTGACGCAAAATAACATTAAGTTGATAATTGACGCAGTAATCCACAAAATTGATATATATATTTTTGATGCATGCAACTATCGTCAGTAATAAATATCAGTCATCATTATTCATCTTTCTTGTGTAATATGGAACCTTGTTATGAAAACATCGAAGATTTGTTACATTTTAAACATTTTTTTAAATAAAAAAATATCAAAATCATTAAAATATTATTTAAAGAATCACGTTATTGGTGAAATTAGCAAATTCAAAGCGATCGACACAAATATAATTAAATATAATTAAATATATTTGTGTGATACATCCTTAGGAAATCACTTCCTCACTTTACTCATGTCAGAAAATTCGTTCATGTAAGATGCTTAATGTTTTTCTTATGTTATTATATACTGGATATATTTTTCACACTATGCACTTAAAATTGATAAAATCGGATTGATTCAATTATTCTGTATCTCAGCCAATTAAATATTAATCAGATTCAAATAAATATTGTGCACATTGAAACGAATATTATTTTGAATCAACGACAAATTTGGTTTGTTGACACAATAAAACTTTGATTCCATTCAACAAAATAGTAAATCAAATATATAATTGGTTCAAATAATCATCTAAAAATTTCGTTGATTTATTGAAATCAATTTAATTTTAATTTATTCAAAAGTTCCGTTGATTCAGTTATATATATTTAATATTTATTTGAAGGGCAAAAATTAATTGGCTATATCAACGTATATTCTGTTGATACAACGAAAATTTCAACAATTTCCCGGCAAAAATGCCAGCATTATTTTTCAGTGTATTTTACACGTACAAATCCTATTTTTAACGCTATATAATTTCTTCCCCATCAATTCACTCCAAGAATCCAAATTTGCGTTACCCGCATGATTCAAATACTTTTCCACCATCCTGTACAGCCTAAACAAAATCGAAAATCTACATTAATGTGCATATGTAATAAAGAACTTTTTCTGCGTCTACTGCTTCTTTTTACTGCCTCTTCGTAAAGAGGCGCGCCTTGATTCGGGCGATAAAGAAACCGAAAAAAAAAAGATGCCCGAGCTTAGAAGAGCAGACGCACAGTCTGTCTGGGGCGACGATGCAGCGAAAGACGAAGCAGAAGAAGAGCACGCGAATAGACTCCGTGTGCTATAAGCTACCTTTCTTCAAATACACTACGCTAATCGTAAAAGCACTTCGCTTCATCTTCTTCTTCAACAACGCAAGAAAAAAAAAACTAGTCTCCCCTTCGATTGTTATGATCCCGCATTGTTCCCCGTTCCCGGGGAAATCAAGTCAGACGAATACGCACAAAGAGAGAGAGAGAGAGAGAGAGAAAAAAAGAGAAAGGTAGAGTCAGAGTGCGTGAAAGAATCGCAAGAACAGGATGAAAAATGTTCTGTTCCGCGAGATTTTAGCTGAAAAGATGAGATATCTTAGCCAGGATGAACCGACAAATTTTTATGACGTTTTCAGACATTTTCTAAAATTGATATTAGGGCGTAAGTGCTAAATGTAAAAATTTAAATTTTTCGAAAAAAATTATTTTGTCGTCTCTCAGTGAACTCACATCGAAAAACATATGTCGTGATATATTCTTACGTGCATTGAAAACGACAAAAAAAATCTAGTGAATTCAGGTAAGCTTTCCTTAAGATCACAACTGTGTTTCACATTCGGCGAAATAAGTGCGTACTTTTCACACTATTATGTAAAAGGTTAATGTCCTAAGGTTACAATATCCTAACAGGCAGAAGTAGAACCAACAATCTTGGATTTGCGCAAGCATTAGATGAATAATAAACATTTCGTAGATTTCCGTAGAACTTTTAAGAATCATTTGTAATTACTTATCGATTTTAATGCGATAGGTAATTGAATAAACAAATGAATCTAATAAAAAAAATGTTTTTCAAATGTTTGTTATAAAAACATGAGATAAATAACAGAGACTAGCATAGTTACATTTGCATACAAGTTCCAGATGCTTGCCAACTTCACAATCCCAAGTTCGAACTACAGTTAAAGATCAAAGTTCGAACTTTTAGCTCAAACTAAAGCTCAATTCAAGTTTAAACATGGCCGTAAAACTTCGGCTTCTAGAATTAATAAAATATATGACAACAAACAGTGAAGAGCCTTTATTTTTGCCATGAAATTCCGGCTACCTGATAAAACGCATGCGTGATTGATGGACAAACAAATTTCTCGTATCTTAAATCATCAACCCCGAAGAGATTTATGGCCAAGTGTAGAATAATATTTAGCCGCTTGAACCCAACCACAAGTAATTCGCATCGAACTTACCACCAGTTCGCGAGGACGCGGTGATTCCCCGCACCCAACATGACCACAAGCCCGACAAGAATGATCTTCTGAATGGAGAGATGCATCGTAACGATAACAAGTCCCGGATCCCAAACGTCGAGAGGTTTCGAGTGCTACTGGCTGTGCTATATTATACTAAAGCTGCAATAAATACAGCTGGAACTGGAGCACTCCTGAACTTGGGGGGATCACTCCGATAGCGTGCGACGCTGACAGGACCGCGAATCCTTAACTTCGCATCTTTGCGCGATTCTCACTGACCGTACAGACCGAGAGCGGGGGAGAAAAGGGGAAGGAGGGCTACGAGGGTCAAAACTCCTTGAAAGAGGTCCTTGAGAGATCAACGACGGCTCACATGTAGACAACACACTCTCGGCGGTCTAGTCGATTTCGACCACCCTGAGATCTTGAAAAGTCACTGGCGTTATTCGCCCGCCCTGCCAAACACGTTCGTGGGGCTTCTTATCAACCCGGTTTTCAGCGTGTTCTCTTTCCACACTCTACTCTGGAGGTAAAGATCTTCAACTCTTAACGCTTTACTCTGTATGTAGAGCTTCAGATCTTCGCGTTCTAATCTTGATGTAGATCTTCACGTTCTGCTTTTTATGTAGATCTTCAGATCTTCACTTTCTGCTATTTATGCAGATCTTTAAATTTTCACGTTCTTCTGTTTATGAAGATCTTTTGATCTTCGCGTTCTGCTATGTATGTAGATCTTTAGATCTTCGCGTTCCGCTAGTTATGTAGATCTTTTGATCTTCACGTTCTGCTATTTATGTAGATCTTTAGATCTTCACGTTCTGCTATTTATGTAGATATATTTAGATCTTTACTTTCTATTATTTATGTAGATCTTCAGATCTTCACGTTATGCTTTTTGTGTATATATTCAGATCTTCACGCTTTACTATGTTGGCAGATTTTCACGATTTAATCTGTAGACTGTACGATCTTTGCGGTATATCCTGTTGGTAGATCCTTGAATCTATGTGGCATAATATATGTGCAGATCTACGAGTTTTACGAATGCCACCGATCTTCACTGTTTTATAAGTCCGCGGATCTTCACAATTTTCTTGAGTTGATGACCTTCTCGACCCACGCACTTTGAAGAATTCCAGATATTCTCAAATGCCGCAGATCATTTATAAATTTCGCAGATCTTCACAATTACCCAATGTTGAGAATCCTTAAAATTTCGGCACTGTAATAACTTTTTCTCTCACGTCGTTTTCGATCTGCCCGATTTCAGGCTTCAATCGTCAATAAAGATACCTTGTTCACAAAATTTGTGTTTGTCAATCTTAATCTCTGTTCAAGATTTTGTACACAATGCGTTTATGTTACAGGACGCGATGTCCTACAACATTGAGTTGATTATCCAATTCGCCGCACCACTTTTCCGGTTTTTTTTTTTTCACAGACAACACTGTGGATTAAACGATCGAATCGGCCAACCGGAAAGTAGAAGAGCACCAGAAGTGACGGAGTATCCGGTCGATCGTCGATCGCCTGTGTCTCCGCTGCTGCTTCTGCTGCGCGATACTGATGAACAATCGACGGACGTCGAGCATGTGGAGCCACTGACACGCTCGCTGCTGTTTATACACGCATTTTACATCTTCGTCTTGGTAAGTTCGAGTTGTTTCAAACAAATGAACGACATCACTAGCAATACAAGTCCTTTGTTGTAAGACTTGACGTTTTCTTAAGATACTTTAGATATTCTCGTCTTTCCGGATGTGTAGTTTTATTACACAGCTGCGAAATCAAGAGATCTTCACGTTTGATGATGTACACAAATCTTCACGGGTCTACTATGTCAGTAGATCTTTAAATCTTCACAATAACCGGAGGTCGTGGATCGTCAAGACTGATTAATTTCATAGATCTTCACAATTTATGAAGATCTCAGATCTTCACTCTTTATAGCTTCCGCGGATATCAAGATCTTCACGATATGCCCACTGTGAAGATATTCTGATATTTTCAAATTCCACGCCCGGAAGATATTCAGATCTTCACGTTTTGCGCAACCTGAAGATTTTCCAGATATTCTTAAAATTCCTCACCGCGAATATTTCCAGATCTTCGCGTCTCGTGCGCTGTAGAGATTTCCAGATACTCTCAAATTCCGCACCAAGAGGATCTCCGGATCTTCACGATTTTGCGCACAACGAAAACTCTTGGATCTTCACTATATTCAACGATTGAAACTTATATTTCTTGATTCACGTGTGTAGCCTAGATTTCTCGTTACGCTTAACGAAACGCGTATGTCACTGAAACTATTTATCGCAATCACTGCAGCATTCTCGATAACAGTACTCGCTCTGTCTCAGGCAATTTGCGTCGGTGAAATCCTACGCACGCGAATGAGAGAAAAGACGTTTGGACGCAAATGGTTTACCGTTTGTGGTTGAAAAAAGTTAGCTGACTCGTTGTTGCAAAACAAAGTGAAAATTCACGATGTTGACACGACGTAGTTTGAAACTCAAGTATCACGCGGCGACGACGACGACGACGGCGACGATGCGACCCGTTCGACGTTCGCGTACGTACTGTGTGTCCAGAGTCTCGTTGTCACGAGGAAAAGGGCATCGGGGAACGCGAAGAGAGACCAGAACAGAGGAGAACATAGGCAGCAAGCAAAGGCGGAGCTTAGTCAGGGAAGCCGGTGAACGGGATTGGCCCGACGGGGGAGGTTGGTCTCACTATATACTATTCATTCTACCTACTCTCATCGCACTCTCGGCTCTACCGCGATAGTTAGGCAGTTCACACACGCCGGCTTTTCTTCTCTCCTTCTCTCACTTGGTCCACGCAACTTTTCGCGTTTTTTTGTTCTCCTCTTCCTTCTTCCCTCGTCAGCCTCTCGCTCTTTCACTCGCTGCATCTCGACACCGTTCACCTCGCGGTGCGCAGAAGAGTCTCTTCGAGGTCCGCACGGGAACACGTCACTTGGCTCGCCAAAACGCATTTTCGTAAATCACTTTTTCCATCAACGCTCGTCGTTATTATTTACGGAAATACTTACCGTGACTAATTTACGGGCTTTGCGGTTTTTTTTATTATTGAAGATCAACCGAATTGAACTGTACATTCCGCTGCTACATGGGCATTTATTTAATTGTTACAAATGTTGGTTTTGCAATATAGATTTACGATAATTAGTTTCGACTTGAGTTACGTGTTCGAGAATATGTGTCTTTTTAATTTACGCTTTAAGAGCCATTTTTATGTTTGCAAAATATCATATCATCCGACCATTTACTGTTTACAGGATTACGCAAGAAAATTGAGTTGATCGCTTTGCAGTGAAACGAAAAAAAATTATTCCTCGACTATAATTAATTCAATTGTCGATGACCACTTTTTAAAATAACTAAATAAGTTAGTAAAATGAATAAAAATTTAAACAAAAAAAAACCGGTTTACCGCCCAGAACCTGTATTTAAAATTATCTAATTGAAATTTATTTATCATGGAACCAGGAATTTTATAAAATTAATCATTCACCATTTGCGCACCTTTTTTTTGTAGCACGAATTGCAAAGTGCATTATTACGAGAAAAACAATCTCAACATGAGAAGGTGTTAAACGCTTGTGTGCGATGATCCACGCCACATCAAGGGGTTAATAACTATAAGTCACACTAAATTATTTCTCTCCCTCTCTCTCACACACCAGGCGAGAAATACGGACACGAAGTGTGAGGAGAGAGGCCGTGAGAGGTATACGCGCCACTCGAGCGGGTCACTCGCTGGGAGCTTGTTATACTTTCACTGAATACACGTAGGTAGTGAACGATATATTGCTTCTTGTGCGATATAGTATTTTACGGCGTCTAGTAAGTGAGGAGGAGGAGGAAGGGGGAGAGGTGGTAAGCAGGGTCCATGTCGAACTAAGGGTGATTAATGTCAAGACTACAAACGAGCTCTCGTCATGCACCTGCCAGCCTCCGGTGGTCACCTTCACCATCTCATTCCTCGCCTTTTTCAATTACTCATTTTTCATCTCACAGCCATCGTCAGTTGACGCAACGATTCGTTTCAGTGATAATTGTTTGTTTGCCAAACGATCCATTGATCTGAAGGTCACGGAAAATTGACGAACAAGATCACAATCTTGATTTTACGTGGAAACGTATTTGATGATAATTTTAGGTACCCATTGTCCTTAAAAAAACGTCACGAAAACGTCCTTGCAGAGTTTTGCGGTCTTCAGGGGGTTCAAATTGATTAGGGCCTTTGGAGGACGACGTTTGCGGGTCTTCAAATGATTAGAGTCGCTGAGGGAATTCCGCGGGGCATCAGGAATAACCAGAAAGTGGCCCACGTGAAAAAATCATATATTACTTAATATACATAGTCTGTATGAAGGAATGGACATACGGAATATCTATACACTGTATTTAATTTATATAAAATTTATGCAAAATCTGCAGATTTTATAAAACGATTTAGTAGAAATGTTATATCCAATCAGCATAAATTATATTGCACTTTATATAATTTTCATAGAATCTTTATATGTATTGTATAGAACATATAGAAAATTTTTATGTCCATTTTCGTATACAGCTTCTATATAGATCTCTATGTATAATTTTTATACAATCTTTACATGATTTTTTTACTAGGGGAGTCGAAACTTCCAGTGGATCACACAATGAACAGTCCTGTTGGGTCTCTTAGGCGGGTTTTAGTTAGACTTGGAATAATCAAGGCTTGATCGGAAACCCCTGATACATTGGTAAAAATCCACGATGTGAAAATCAGCTGGTATGGACTTTTTCGATGGTGATATTATAGTATATAGTATACAGTTTTAACATTAACACTTTTTGTGGTGTGGAATTCAAACAAGTCATTTCATCAAATTTATTCTGGCGTCAACTTCATCTATCGACACTGACATTAGGTTTTTTCGCATTCTATGACCTACAGTGTAACACGCGCTTGAGTCAAACGATCACTACTTGGTGTCAATGTGTATGTCGCAGAATATCAATTGACAGTATCCCCAAGATACTCATGTACCCATCATCCATTCTCGATGTGATTATGAAGAAACGACAAAGTTTGAGTCAGTTGTTCTGGAAAATAAATAATTTCACAAAGTGAAATTTCGTGACATGGGTATTGTAGAATTTAGGGAAAGCCCTTAGTGCGTCGTGGAATAAAGTCCTGGCAAGGTCTTGTCATTATTGGGATGTGCGAGAAGGCTTCAGACGAAGCTTTTTGTGGAACCTGGAACAGTCAGAGTCGTTCAGGACGCACCTCGGTGCATTTGACATAATCAGGATCTGGAGAGGAACCTCTATTGACACACACAAGAACTAGCCCTGTTGGGACGCTCAATCGACTTTTGGGAAAAAGCTCGGAGTAGAACGTCGAGGTTTTCACGCATGGGACTTGAAATAATCAGGATCTGCAATGAGACCTCTAGCGGGATCTTCGTCCAACTAATACATTCGTCACAAACAGGGATCTAGTTAGTTTCCTAACACAGCCTACGATTCCGAAGACGAACAAAAAAGACCGAAAAACGACCGGTCGTTAAATTCAAGAAAAAGAACCAATGAGATCCGGTTTGGTTAGTCGATTAGTCGTTTTCTAGGTCATTTGGCTTTCTACGATGATTTTTCTTGTATTTAACGCCCGTAATTATTAATTCTCGATGATGGAACCCCGGAATCACCTACATTTTATTCAGTAGGTATCAAAGTATACGTTAAGGGATGTTATTTCAATTTCATAATAAACCGCGTTCACAAATAATAGAAAACCGGTGGCAGACCGCACAACGTAATTCTCATTGTACAAGAAATACACACGCTAAATTTCACTGACGAAACTATTCCGAAGTGTGGCGCTGACTGTCAATCGGCGCTGATCCGTCCAATCAACAGTATATGGACGAATGAATGTCAGAATTTTGTCAAACTACCATCACACTCTTCTTTCAGTGAAAAAACGGCTTACATCGCAAATATTGTATAAATCGGCAGATCCTAGATAGAATAAGAGAATTAGCAGACGATGATCATACGGACAACTAGCAGCTCTACCTAGCGGGAAGCTACATTCCGAATGGTGGAGAGGGCGCCACGTGACTGACCGTGGCCGCGGTTCTAATGATGTCAGAAACTGGGCCGCTTACCTTAATGAAAGCTGTAAGCAATAGAAAAAGAACGTAGAGACCAAATTACAAAAACTGTATACACTGATATACATACCCACATCTCGGGCCGTTCCGAACGGGCGAGAGCACGACTTCACCCCTTCGCAGCCCGTTCTAACCTCCCTTCGTAATATAATGAGCGTCACGTGGCTCTCGTTTTGACGTGCTGTTTATTCTCCGCTTGGGGAGACGGAGGCGAGACAGCAACAGCAGCAGCACGAGGAAACTCGATCGGCCACTTCAGGAAGACAGGAGGCCCTTGTGTTGCGCTGCGTACTTACCTACTACGCATAGATACACTACGACCTCCCGATACGCGCGCGATCTTCCTTCGCTGTTGAGGACTACAAATAAGTTTCTAAGTTGAACGCGTCATCTCACGATCTTTACGAATGCCATTTTACGAATACGTAAATTTCCTTGAAGATATATTACCGCCCGCACCAAAAACTGGTATATAACATCTTTAACCCTTTAACGACTAACGTGGGAAATTTGGCACATTGAATACCGGGGATACTTAGGTAATTACATATTTACGCATTCGGAACTTTGTCTCTGAGAGGCAAGGGAATCGGGGTGAAAGTTCAAAGTAGCAAATGAACGGAAGTCTAAAATTCCGAAACTTAATATCTCACTTACATTTTTGGCGAAATTCGCTGGAAAATATTTCGTCAAAAATTCAGGTGAGATATTAATTTTCGGAATTTTTGACGAAATGTATTTAACATTCGGAACTTTAAGCCCGCCTCGAAGATTGGTTATCGAGCTGATTTTTCGAGGAAATAAACATAAATACGGTGAAAAAAGTAGGGTTATACATCGGCGCTTATGGGAAAATAACCAATACCGTGGAAAAAGTTGATTATTTCACCGTACAGTATTGCAATAACATGGCATCGAAGACCATAATGCAAACGAAACGTATGCATAACCTGATAAATGTTGGCGGTGGTAAAATGTCAAGCGAATGAATACACGACACAACTAGATTCTTTTTTAGGCATTCTCGACAAACGCACCAAAGTTTTCCCCGAATTACCCTCGTTATGACAAACTTCCGATTCTCCACAATTTACCCTATGCTATCTTAAAAAAGACATGGCACATCGAAAATCGAAATATCGAAGACTGGAGCCACGTTTCATGAATTCTAATTGGTCGTCGATGGCTTTGACATAAAGCCAACTTCAGACTGTTATAATCGCTGCACGATCACGCGTGGCGCGCTTTTTGAATTGCTGTGTTTTACACAGTTGCCAATTAAATACTTTCTTTTTTTTTTCAAAAATAGATTTTCTTTACATTGTACTTTTAAAAAAAGTCATGGCACTTCGAAAATTGATTATATCGAACCACTGAAGCAGAAATAAAGTGACGTAACATTATGAATGGTATAAACATGCAAATTTCATGTTCAGCCATAAGAGACAAACGAAAGAGACAGAGTACGAGCGAATCGAGCACGTTATTGCTAGTACAATTATATTTTACGTAGGATTTTTTTCCACAAATTTATTAGTGCTACATATTTTAATCCTACACTTTTCAATTCTACACATTTAATCATACACATGTCAATTCTCAACGATTAGTCCTACAGATGTTAATTCTACAATTTTTGTTCCACTGACAATAAACTGTCACCAAAATTTCGAATCGATGATAGATTCAAACTAATTTCCAACTTTACATAAGACACCATCTCACAACCACATCACAAACTTCTCTAAGTCCATTACAAACACTTGCAAAAAATGTCCGCTAGATGGCAAACAGACGGCGGATTTCTCGCGTATGCGACTCGTGGATCCACTCCATCATATGCACATTTAACAAAATCTCCTCTGGGCTGTTCCAGAAACACGTATTTTCTACTGACATGTAAACATATTGGAATCCTTCCAATAAAATATCTATTACTCAGAAAAAAACGTAAATTATGGAACGTTTTAATACACTTCATGTCTTTCAAACATCATTTAACCACTTCCAACGATAGTAAAAAAATGTAAACCCTTCAAAAATATTCTCATGCAATCTAAAACCAAAATAATTCAATCAAAAACAATTTCCTTCTTTCCTTTAAAATTTATTAGCGACCGCTAAGTATTATTTTAACTCGCTTATGTTCCAGGAGATTTTTACCCCGAATTTAACACCACTTTTTTCATGTCGGACAAAAAACGAACTTTAAAATCTACTACCGGAATAAATATATACACACGTATATGCAGCAATGCCCACGAAACCAACATTCAAACGCATAAGTTGTGTCTGCCTAACCTACAGGTATAATAACGTGCATATATATAATGTATATGTATATATTATATACAGTTGTGTGTGTATATGTATACGCTGCAGCTACGGGCCTCTCAATTTCTCTTTCCCTTTCTCGGTCTTCGCCTCTCCCTGTTAGAATAGCGCGGAACCCCGGCAACAAGGGCTACTTGGTAAATCGTCGACCAAGTCCATTGTTACATACCCTATAGCTCATTCTGCGTGGCTAATCGGGCATGCCGGTCCTTCTCGTTACGCGCGCCAACACTGCGCGAGCCCCGACGAAGCTGCCGGGGAAGCTGCTCGCTCTTCGTTCACCCAGGACCCCGTGTACCATGGATACTAGCTCCTCTACACGTAGCGTGTATGCTCCCAAGCAGCGAGAGCCGAACGGCCAACGCCAACTTATCGTCAGTATGAACGCCCAAGGCTGTTCATCCGATATTGCTGAACCTCTATATAGACTATTATAGGAAAACCCAAGTGTACTTCCTTCACCCTATTGTATTCCTTTTTGTATTATGCTCGGGATTGTAACGCGCTAATTCGCCGGAAATGTCGGTGATATGGTAAACGCATCTTTAAGGGTCATCTCACACCGAAATGAGAATCGTGATACCCTAACGCAGGACTTTCAGAAGGTTGCAGTGATTCACACTAGTTGAATCAGGGCTAAATATCGCTTCCTGATGAAGGTAGATGTCCTTAAATTCTTTAAATACAAAGCTATCTCTTTGAGGAAGGTGTGTTGATCCATTTTGTATTCCTCATAGAGGAAGCTTTGTAGAAAGCGAAAAATAATGAGGAAGCAATTTGCAAGGTTCTACTTTGCAGGCTTGTTTATAGTCGGAAGACATTTTTCTAAAAATTCAAAGTGACGTAAAATTTTTACCGCTCAACCGATTTGTATCAAATTGTTACTCAAAAATTATGTAAGGATAGTCCACATATGAACTAAATTGAAACCTGATACCTAGTAATTTGCATGAGCAAGCGCTCGAACGAGATTTTTCAAATAATTCAAAATGCCATAAAATTTGAACCACTCGACCGATTGGTGTCAAATTTGTACCAAATATCTTTTTGAATGGTTGTTTAAGTGTGAAGAAAATTTAAGATAAATCTGTGGAAAATTTTGAAAATTTTTTATTTTCGTGAAAGCTTTTTTTTTTTTGTTCAACAAAATAGAAATTTTCTGACATTTCAACAGTTCATTAGACTGAAATCTTAATTGGAAATCAATAATCGTAAAATCATATCAGCAATTGTAGCCGAATATCTCAGAATTTGCATGAGTTATATTATTTGCAGATATTGTTGAAATAATTAAGATTGTAATAAAATCAGAACTGTTCGACAGATTGTCGCCAAATTTGGTACACATAATGTTTTACGGGTAATCCATTTGTATACAAAATTTCAGCTCGGTGCCTCTTTAATTGCGTAAGTTATAGTGTGAAAACTATTTTTTTTTAATGCTGTAAGGAAAAAAAATTTAACCGATCCGCGTCAAATACGATCCCAAACTTTTTTATATGATAACCTACTTGAGTGTCAAATTAGAAGAAAATCTGTAGAAATTTACGACAGTTATCGTGCGTACAAGCAAATCTGCACATACACACGCACACACATACAGCCATTTCGTAAAAACCACTTTTCTCGAAGTTTTAGAACATTTTGAGTGTCCTGATATAAAAATCTCGAAAAAAAAATTTTTCACGAAAACAAAGCTTCCTCTGTGAGGAAGCAATAATGATATTTGTGATACATATTTCAAAAGTTTTTAATTTTGGAAAAATCTAAATAATTATTTTTAAGGATTAACGCTTATGATGCTTCAAATTTGTTTGTAAATACGGAAAAAAAGACGAACACGACCTTCAATTGGAGAGAAAAATAAAAAAATACATCAGCTTTCTTCAAAAATTTTTATAAACATGTCGAATTTGGCCGAAAATCGGAAAAAAATTCAATAAATTTAAAAAAAATGAAGAAAGAATGAAGAATATCATGAAGAGTCCGAATTTTTTTTTAGATCGATGCGAAAATTTAACAAAAATGTCAAAAATGTAGAAAAATAATGG
This sequence comes from Tromatobia lineatoria, assembly GCA_949699805.1. Taxonomy (NCBI): domain Eukaryota; kingdom Metazoa; phylum Arthropoda; class Insecta; order Hymenoptera; family Ichneumonidae; genus Tromatobia; species Tromatobia lineatoria. The sequence goes on from OX453044.1 coordinate 13,003,838, forward strand.
ACCGTAGGCAACTCCCCTACATAAAAATTTTTCGAAACGAATTTTTAGGAGGACGTCCTTAAATGAACAGTGACTGAAATTCCTTGTCGTTAACCAGGCACGTACCTATCAGCTTGAAATGAATAAATAATTGCTTGCAAATCTACTGAAAGCCGCGCCCAGAGTTAAATCTCATGAGCGTTCGAGGGCGAAGCGAGTAAAATAAGCAAAGGCTATACAGAAAAACGTGTACAAGCGTAAAGTATATATCGACGGGTTTGCGGGAAGAGCAACGAAGAGTCTCTCTCACCGGCAAGCCACACTTCCGGCGAGCCACAGGACAACCCAACCCGAGGGTCGAAGGCTCTGATGTTTTCCTGGCAAGAGTCACCATCGGCTCCTCCTCGTCCCAAGAGTTTAGGGACTCTTGTGTTTGTGCCAAGCAAATAATACGGCTGTAGGAAGAGCCAGAGAGGCCGCGTGCGCTCATGCTTAAAGAGCTATCGTAACTTTATCTATTCGGTGAAAAAGAAGATGACATATATCCAGCCAGCAAGTATTTAGGGCCCCTCAGGTGTGCTCTGTTTATTTTGCCCTCGGGCTCGTCTCGCGTTGATCCACGCACCTACTAATCTCTCGTGATCCCGACAACCACAAACCCTAAATCAATTTGCAATCGTGGTAACCGCGTATTTTCAACTCGAGCGTGTCACGCAATACTTTTTGAATATACAATATGTATTTTTGGTGTTGCGGGTAAAATTTTTTTATTTTTGTCTTGTAAAAATTATTTTTTCTGAAATTACTTTCATAATTTTTTTTGCAATGATTGTGAAAGATTAAGAAATTTCCGTTTTTGAGAAATTGAAGAATTGTTTTTAGGAGACTGTTTGAGTTTGGTCACTTATCATGAAATGATTTATGTGTAACGAAAAAGGTTTCTCCAATATATAGTACGTATGAAGTTAGAGACTATTCGACTATTTATTAGAGTTTATGTAGGGGATAAAAATTACAAAGTAGAATTTTTTTTCCCTTTATACGTTTCGGCCCTGATGAGGGTCCTCTTCAGTATTTTATTTTCTATAATTATACAAATTTGAAAAAAAATTTAATAGCATATAATGTTGCATATTGCTTCCTCATAACTATCAAGATTTACAAAATTACTTTTGTCAAAAACGGTGTTCATCACTATGACTTTCTCACGGAAGACGCTTCCTACAATCACAAAAATAATAATGTGCACTGTTCAAAATTTTTTTCGAATTTACATAACCGGATATTTCATTCATCGGCAGATTTATCAAATTTAAGACACGATTGTAGTAAAATTGCAGATTTTTATATTACTTTCCTTACTTTCATGCTGCACTTCCTAATTTTTATCAGAGTGCATGGAGAATACTGTAATTGAACATTTGACTTGAATCCAAACTTTAAATGGTTCATGTGACTATATCCCAAACAAAGTGACCCTCACAAATTGGAGACGAACAATTAACAAATTAACTCCGAGGAACAAAAGCCAAGCTAAATCGGTCTCAGCCGTTTTTTAATAAAAAACGATTTCCTCAGTTTTTCGATAATAAATTGCTATTTCCAGAACGTAATAATTATTTATAATTTCCCATTCAAATATCAAACTCAAGACTACAACTTTTATGTGGAGACTTTTTTTTCAGTAACTTTAAGTTTCCAAAATATGTTTACTTGAAAAAAAAAACGGTGTTTTTTAATTAACGGAGCAGATCTGAGTTGGTCGAAGAAAAAGTAGCTATATTGACAGAAAATGCTTCATTCCTTTCAATCTGCAGAAGCCAAGTGTTAGGGAAATGTCAAACTCAAATAAAATACCATTAACGAGTCACAAACAATGCGAATTTACTAAATCACTAATTAATCTTATTACCAATACTTAAAATCTTGACATATAGAAAGATCACCTTTTTCGAACTTGACTTTCAGACTAACAGTTAAAGTTTAAACAGCGTAATAAAGTTTCAATCCAAATATATATTTTTTTCAAACTCTTATCTTCGAATAAAGTCGAGTTTATCGTACGCCTGCCGAATAAACAGGTTTTTTTACAAACTGCATACCAACCCAGTAAACACGTTTTTGAACGGCAATGTAACATGGAAGTTACATGTGATTGTAACAGTGTTACCCTTATGATATGTCGAGGATATATAACGTAGGAGTAACATTGTGATGTTGCATTAGTTACATACAGGTGATGTTACCGTTATGTGACATGTTTTCGTTGCAGTTGCATAACAAAAGTTATGAAACTGCAACGCAACGTGCGAGTAACAATAGGAACGTCACTTTCGTGACAGGAACGCACTGTTGTAGTGTTGTAACGTGGCAACATAACAAGTATATTGCAAACAATACGTAACATACATATTACAGTGGTTATATTACACCGTAAACATTCACGTTGTGCAACTGTTAAATACCGTAGTTCCGTTCCAGTTATGTAACGAAAGTGTGTAACTGTAATGTAACATGTATGTAACGACTGTAAGTCACTGCAGCGATAGTGCGGTCATGTTACAGTTACGTAAATGTGGTAACGTTACAAGAATGTTCCAAGAGTATGTACATTTGACGTTACATGCATATCACAGTGGTTATGTTACATCGAGAACATGCACGTAACGTAACGGTTATAAGCCGTAGTTGTGTTGCAGTTATGTAACTAAAATGTGTACCTGTAATGCAACATCTTTGAAACGATTGCAATGTAACTGTGGGGATAGTCCCGTCATATTGCAGTTACGTAATGTGATAACATTGCTAAAACGTTGCAAAAATATGTAACATCTACGTTATGTAGTTTCGTTACAGTCATGTAACAAAAATGTATTAATGTTACGTAACATGTGTATCACGATGTGATGTCCGCTAGATGGCCTGCGACTCAAACGTTTCTCGCAAGCGATTCGTGTCACTAACGTATATAAGTCAGCGTAACGGTGCAGCTTCATATGCACACCGGAGTGATACTCTTCCGAGATTTCAACCGGTTCGCATCATTTGCCAATCGCTTTTTCTACTTTTAATAGTAGCAGCTAATATTTTTGACTCCCAAGGGTAGCAATTTAGCAACCCTTGAAGCTCTTTTGTGGACTGTAAGTCCACAAAAGTAAAGCTAATGTATTGTCAATATGACTATACTTTAGCAATATAACGAAACAGTAACAGCTGTGTGATTCAAGTTGCACAACACAACATAACTAAATTGCAACGTTTACGTAACACACGTTACATAACACGGTAACATTACTGAGCGGGAAATTATAAATTACACGTAAGTCACGTGTAAGTTACAAACAATTTTTTTGATTATGTTGCTGTTACCTTGCAGTAATATCCTGCAACACACTACTAACATTGCAAGACCGTAACGGTTATGTAACACACGTTATATAACATTTGAATGTTACTTGTTACATATCTGTTACACTACGAAATATACGGGCAACGTAACTCAATTGTAACAGTTACGTAACACATGTTATATAACATGGTAACATTGCTGAGTGGGAAATTGTAAATTACGTGTAACTTACATGTAAGTTACACGTGAGATTACTTGTTACATTGAGTTACATAGCCGTTACGTTGCTGTTACAATACCGTGTTTACTGGGAACATACCCACGAAAGATTCCCTAGGATAAGCTGGTCTAAAGTCTTGCCTGCGAATGACAAGGCCCCTTTCTACCTTACCTACTGTCGGTCTGTTGATGGCAAAAAACCATTTTGTGAGTAGTGCTACTTTCAACCGTTAGCGCTAGTGCATATTTCCCCTACTGAAAATTACAGTTTTTTTATCTTCTTGAGGACACTTAATATATACGAAATAAAAATTGAGATCATCCTGAACGAAGTCTAAGCTATTTTCACTCGAATTGTAATTCATTTACAGAAAATAAGCGAGACGGTAAAATACTCGCAAAGCTGTATAGACGGTAGCTCTGTCGGTACATCCCACGAAAGTTTTCTTGCGCGAATTTTTCGATCATTTGCTGCATTGTTTAGAATAGTAACATACGCTTTGAAATTTATTCAGCGAATATGTTATTTGATATACTCTTTGCATTCAGCGAATTGGGGTTTTGAAAAATTTGTTACAGGCTGCTATAATTTCAGTCAAGTTGTGTTAAGCAAAATTAATGTTTAGAAAATGAATGTTCGACTCAATGACTTCTCCGCAAACTATTTTCCTTCGATCGCAATGCATCCGCTATAAAAAAGCGGAAATTAATCAACATGATGTACATGTACTCCTTAAAACTTCACCTCTCTAAATAATGGAAACACAGAAACCATCATCATGGTTACTTAATGAGCGAATACGCGAACTTTCCCAGATTTTTAAGATGAAACCTGGAGAAATTTCGAGTCCTATACGTATTTAGTAAAAAGGTATTAATGCGATCAAAATAATGTGCAATACGTTTAAAATCTTTACAGCCTTACGACTTTGAGTCGAACGTCTACGGATCGCACATTTTGTCGAAACGGACAATTTTTGTCAATTTTCTCCTTATCAGTCTGTGAGACTTATTCTTAATGGCCAATACCAAAGAACATTAATTACATGGAAGCGTACAGCTTACGAGACGAATTGGCAGGATTCGCTGCGAGCGCTGTCTACGTCGGTGTTCACGTATTCATTGCCACACCGAATAAACGTAGGAATCAATTGCATTCTTCTTTGATTGACGGTAGGCAATTTATCGAGTTATTTTAGAAAATAACAAGAAAACCAAAATATTTCGTTGAAAGTACCTTCGTAGCATCATAAAACTCCAATACTAACTGGTCTTTGACTAAAAGTAAAATATGTCTCACATAGCATCAACATTTTTATTTATTTTCTTCGATTTTCCATTTTTATTATACAAACATTTCACTTTCGTTTCTACCATAAATAATATTTACAAGACGTCTCAATGTCCTCTTGAAGTCTTCGACGCCATACTTATTTGCCTACAGTCACGTTTTCAGCCAACTGAAGTTAAATTCCGTAACGTTATAGTCGACCGACGTGAGAGCGATTGATGGAGGCAAAAGTGCGCGTTGCGCGTGTACGTGAATCCAAATGAATCGCAGCGCGATAAATCCATCCTCGTCGTATCATATGGACATGGGCTGCGTGGGATTGTGATACAATCCGGCCATAGCGTCTTGCAGAGCTCGTAGACAAGCGATTTGTGATTTGAAGCCTCCAGCCCGTTCAGCTTTGCTCTCAGCTCGAACGTGAGAAATGTAACCGCGAGTTTGTACCTCTCTTGTGCCAGGAGGCGCAGGCCCTTCGATTTCCTGATCGATCGGTACGTAAGAATACGCAGGACCTTCGTCCATCTTCGGAACAGGCATATAATTGTGCGATCCCTTTCCAAATTTGATTCCAGTACTGAATTGCGTCACTTTTGGCGCCGGCGGAAGTTTCGCTTTCTCTTTGGTCGCCTGTATGGATGAGGCGAATGTTTCGACAATGTTCTTTGCATTTCCTTCGGAAAACATGAGTTCATCTATCAGGGCCTCTTTCTCCCGTATTTTCGCCTTTTTCAGCTCTATTTCTTCGCGCAAAAGCTCCGCTTTTCGCTCTTCTTCTCGCTGTCGTTCCATCTCCAAAAGCTCTTCGATTTCGTGTTCCGATCTGCCCAATCGCATCTTGTTTTTCATTATTTGTTCCTTGTTCTCTCGCTTGTATTGCTCGATTTTACGGTTCGTTTCCATTACGTCTATGTTGTTTGCTAAATTGTAAATTATGCACTCGATCTCCTCGAGGTAATCGTTGTACTCACGGAGCGACTCGAAGTCCTCGGATTTCTTGTTGAAATCGCGGAGGATTCGCTTGCGGATGTCGATCTCCTTTTCTACCATCGAATCCTCGAACATCTGGATTCGGAAGTTTGCGCGACGTAACGGAATCTGACATTCTGGACATGCGCCGGAGCCTGGAAGAGGATTTTACATCTTTTTTCAAACCACTTTGCCTTGACTAAATCGTTGTCAGTATTGTGACTATTAGGCGATCCAGGAAAGCCTTTTTTTTTTTTTTTCTAGCCATTAATTCCTTGGATGATGAACCCGATTTATTCGGATCTTCGACAAATATTTAGAGGCTACTCAACTCAAGTTTGGATATTTCATTAACCGGATATTTTCAAGTATTCATCTTTCAACAAGATATGATTTTTAATCCGTGATTCTTCACATTTTTCCATAGTGGTTTTATACTATTGATCTAGACTGAGCGTAAAGAAAAAATGTAAATATTTTTTTTTGAGGCCTGATTTTTTAGATTTTTCCGCAGATGATAAAGATATCTGAATTTTCCATTTATTTTTTATTTTGATTTGAAGAAATATTGCAAGGTTATAAACCTAGAATTTCAATTAGTTGATTTTGTGCAAAATCGCGCATGATAACTCCAAGAGTTTCTCTACGATAAAAAAACGTCCATTTTTCATTTAAAGGAATTGTTGAAGTGTAGCTATTTTTCTCAATTTTTAAATTCTCTCTTTTTCAATGAAGATTTCTGTTCCATGTAGGACATTTCCGGTTCATGGAATCAAGCGGGAAAATGATCGTAAACAGAAATTTTTGAATCATAGGAAAATCTATTTAAAAATCGATGAGTTTATACAAGGCAAAAAGTTTTATCAAAATCCAGTCCAAATGTTCTTCTTGCTTCTAATCTCTTGACATTGGCATTACCTACTTACATTCATTTTTTAAAAGAATATTCAATAATGATATTTGTACAAATTTTTCTCATGACGCAAAATATTTGAAGAGGGAGCAAAATCTTACATTAAAACGTCATCACGTTCATACCATTATAATTCGTCAAATTTGTAACGACGTACAGTGCACCAAAATGTCTCGAGGTAAAAAGTGAAATTTTAAAGTTGTATTAGCTTTCAGACCAAAGTGATGAATAATTTTCGAGTTTTATATCTTATTTTATCTGTTGAACAGCGCATTCTAGTACATAAAACTAGTAGTATGAATCGTTTTTAAATTTACACAAACTACGCTGAAAAACCTTAAGAGATCGCTGACGTTCTTAGTTTTTTCAAAATCGATCTTAATTCTTGAATATTTACGTAAAAATGATTACTTTTTCTTATCGATAATCCGTTTGAATTTTTATTCATCGCCATTGTGTAAAAAAATCAGTTTTAATTTTCAATTTTGTTGTCAGATTATCCATGAAGCATTTATTAAAGTCAAACCTTTGAGAAACAAACTGGCATTCAAGTTTCAGCATTTAATTGGCTTAATGTACCAATACTCCATTTTTATGTGTAAAAAGTAAAAGTAATAATGGTGATAATAATGATTTATTTAATGTGCGACAATCAATATTAATTTGAAAAAATAAATGAAAAATGATCATATTTATTGATGCCAATTGCCAACAAATTGATATAAGAAAATTTGCCTTGTCCAGTAGTGGCAAAAAAATGAGACTGAGTATTTGTCCAGTGAGAATAGAACCTTGCATTTTTATTTTTGAGCAGTTTATTCTAGAAAAGTATTGAAGCTTTAGCAAAGTCAAACCTTTAAGGAACAAAAGATCGACACAACTTTCACACAGCGTGTGACCACAGATGTTGACCATCAACTTTAACGAAGGATTTCTGTACTTCGTTGTCTTGCAACGCGGGCAAGCGGTATCCTCCATGATTGATGAGTGGAATTTTTCTTGTATCAGATTCGAATAACAGGAAAAGTTTAGTTTTCTGGAACAAAAAAAAAGACATTGCAAAAACCCAGAAAATTAAAGCTACCCAGATAAAAATAAATTATGGAAATCGATTATAAGAAATCATATCATTTCAAATACGGACTTGAGTTAACAAAACTAAGAAGCACTATCATGAATTTACAAAGGAAATCCTATATGTTGCTTCCTTATTCTATAATATTATTATCAGTGATAGAATTTTTGTATTGAATCAAGTAATATACAATCATAGGAGTAAAATTAATAATATTACATTTTTCATTTAAAAAAATGTCATTCACTAATCTTCGGATTCAAATATTCAGTGTATTTAAGATTCATTGTTATAGACTTCCTAAAGCTGTGAAACATTGAGAAGACAAACAAGTCAATGAACATGAAATTATTTTATAAATGACAAAAAACTGTTTTATTTATATTAGAATTTTGAGATAATTCAGTCAAAACACCTATAATTCATTCCAATATACTTTTTATAATTGTAGGATGATTAGAAATTATAGGATCACTTCATTGGAAACCTCTTTGATTGTGAATGATTCATTTTGAATCATACATTTATGATATAACACAAGACACCACAAGCAAATAGAAAATTACGAGTGACAAAATATAAATTCAATATAAAATATTATAAATGAAGGCTGAAGGATCTCGGTCGATGGCCTGTTGACAATAGCAATAGCATAAAATATTGTATCACTAGGACACATGTAAATATTGTACCACTTTGTAATTATTGTCAATAAATTCCTGTTACTACTACTATTATAAATCAGTCAGTACACTATACATGCTGATAACATATTTATTGTATACGACCCATAGAAAACAAAAACTAAATGAAACTAATGACGGTTCACTTTGTATAAATTGATCAGTCTAAATAAAGATAATAACATACAATTGAATCTCAATCAAATTCTATCAATCTGTATTATTTGCTTTAATTAATTTTTACCAGGTACTTGAGGAAACAAAACAAATATCTGTTGAAGATTAAACAAAGTGATAGATGTACAAAGAAGTTAACAAGTATAAAAATAAAAAAGGTGTGATAAAGACAAAGGAAAAAGGCAAAAGTGCATTGAATAGACTAAAATGAAGAGGAGAAAAATCCGCTGGATAACAAACTTTTTTTAAATTAACACCACTATGTATATACCTATTTACAAACACTTCAGTGTTCATAGTGAGCAAATAAACAAAAAACACTGCCTAAAAACTGCTGGGCAGCTCCAAACAAAAGCTGCAATACAGCATCTATTATTATTATCAGTATAACTTTTTGAAATAATATTGTGAACATACTATATTTGTAAAATGGTGATAATAATGAAATATGAACTCGAAACGCGAGACTTACCGGCTACATAACCTAAAACACGAAAAATGCACGTTTTCCTCATCAGTTTATATTAATTTTGCTCTCAGAAGATGTCAGGTTATGCAACAGAACATGAAAAAACTTCTCGTCTTTGTACTTTTTAAAAAACCTCGATATTTGTGGTGAAAAAACGAAAAATAAATTGCTGATTTTTATAGGTTAGAGTCACTATCTTGCGGTTTTAAAAGCTAGTTTCGCAGGTATTTCATGTATTTTTATTGCTCGGAGCGGTTTTCACTGATCTGGGATAGTAAAGCAATATTTCACGTCATCCAGACACTAATTTATCGAAATATCGCTCTAAATACGGTGTAAACATTGCTGCAGCGGCGCCTAAACGAGGCAATGTTGATGATGATGGTTGACGGCAATGCTCGCCGCCAACGAAGTCAGACTTACATAGAAGAAGTAATTGTCCTTGTACTTTTCATCGCCCCAACAAAACTGGCGTCAGGCCGTTAGTACCTGACCCCAGCGATGCGGTGGCGCTCGCGGCGTCGTCTGAATTTACCGCGCTCAGACTCGCGGACATGTCTCCGCTCCGTCTCTCTCGCACTATTTTTCTTTTTATTCTTAAAAATAAACGGCCATGTCGAATGAAGAGCCAGAAGCTTAGCCCAATTCTACGATACTCCTGCGTATCCTCTAAAAATCCGGACCCTATCTGTCGTATCGTTCGGGAGAAAACAGCTTTCGAAATTTCTGCGGGGCGGCAGGGGGAGGAAATTCAATAAGATGTTTTTGTCATCCAGTTGTATATTAGAAAAAACCATAATATTCGTCGGATTATGGAAAGCAATTTCTCATCCTATTGATTGCAAGATGTTTCAACGATTTAACGAAAAGATTTCTTAAGTTTTTCAAAAGTTACAACCATTTGTATGTCTAATGTTAGGTTAAGTTGGATAAGCGGACGGTTGTAATTTTTGTATAAATAATATTACTGAAAAATCTCTTCGTTAAATCATCAGAACAAGTTTCGACGAACAAACAGAGCTACTGTTCGTCATAATTGGACTAATATTATGATTTTTTCTAATATAGATCTGGATGACAAAAACATCTTATTGAACATTTGCAGATATCATAGTTTATTTCCTTCTCAAATCGTGGATTTTAATCCATTCATATGTTAAGGATATACATCCTGTACTGTCGAGTCACTGACCAACTGTACATGCAATATTTAAAAAAAACAGGTTCATCTAGCAATAATGATTACTAAAATGTGTAGACGTTGATAAAACAATAGACGGTGCTGCACAAGAGAACGATTATAAATTGTAAAAATAGTATTTTTCCATTTTTTATCGCCCATCGAGTAGCTGATTTGACTCGTATTTTCCTTGACGAGAACTCTTGAAAAACAAATCGACAAATTTTCAGGAATTACTTGAGAACGTGTTTACATAAGCAATGCACTAATCCAAGTCTTAAAAGTTGTTCAGACTCGATTGATAACCGTTTGCGATACAGAAACCGCCGCTTTATAATTTTATTTACCTGATTAATGAGACGCAAATTGTGCATGTTGACTTGGCAACGTTGCAATGTTTTTGCGTTGGTAGCATTGCTCAGCGCGTGGCGTTCAGCCAGAGATGAGTAGGGAGATTGCCAGTGGAGCGATATTCTTGAGGCAACTTTTTTCCCGCCTTTGCAGCGCCGCCACACTGGAGAGTTGCCGAACTAGACCCATCTTTTTGATTGGTCGAATATATATAGATATACTCGACGTTGAAAAAATTTTGCGCTTCCGACCCATCTTTCTGATTGGTCGAGTATATATAGATATACTCTCGACGGGAGAGGTTCGTGCGTTTCCGTAGCTTGCGGCCGCGCTTGATCCTTTGCGGCCGTCGCAACGTTGCTGGGACTATGCATTTGAATTTCAGCTCATCGCACGGACTTCGGTATACAGTCTTCGAGCCTTGCTTGAACATATCTTAACCGTATCAATAAAGAATTTAAAATATTCAAGCAAGCACGGCAGACGTACGCCAGTTCACTCACACACCGAACGAATTTCTTCCCGTTAATTTTTTTTTTTTTCAGCGTTGATACGTAATTTAATGAATATATCTTCGCAGCAACGAATTCGTTGCTGCGAGGATATATATATTTTTTTTTTCGCGTTCAAGAATTTTGGATAAGCATGTTTGGGTAACGTTCGCAATCCCTTAGGAGTGTACGGTGGTCGTGCGCACAAGGAATCGGTCCAGTAACCGGAAGGTTCAGAGTTCGAGTCATCGACTCATTTTTTTTTACAATTTTTTTTTTTTTTTTTTAAGACCCCCATGCGAGCAATGCAAGGTCGGGTCTGAAAAATTTAAATGTTTATTAACCATCAAATTCATATGAAGAATCAAAATTACATGTCAGACACAATACAATGTATACGTTTCTCGGAAATCCATTAACGCAACATTGTATGGAGGCAAACTATAAACAAGTGCGAGCACTCCGGTTCGTCTCGATCATTTGATTTTTTCAAGTGGAGAGTGAAGTCAGTTTTGCGTCTCGCAGTTTTTTCAATTTTTTTTATTCGTAAATATGCCATAAGAGCCCAGGTTAAAATGTATGCATAAAAAAATTCATTTTGGGTAAACGATGTAGACAAAAAATCCCAAAAAATTTATGTGAGTTTGTTATGTATTATTAAAAACGCGGTAATTATTTTAGATTTTTCTGGGCATTTTCAATTTTACTGACGAACCTTCTTAAAAAAAAAAAAAAATTGTAAAAAAATTATATCAACCGCCGGACTCGAACTCCGAACCTTCTTGTTACCATACCGATTCACTATGCGCACGACCACCGCACACTTCCGATACTAAGCGTACGTTACCCAAACACGCTTATCCAAAATTCTTGAACGCGGAAAATATATATATATCCTCGTAGCAACAAATTCGTTGCTGCGAAGATATATTCATTAAATTACGCATCAACGCTGAAAAAAAAAAATTAACGGGAAGAAATTCGTTCGGTGTGTGAGTGAACTGGCGTACGTCTGCCACGCTTGCTTGAATATTTTAAATTCTTTATTGATACGGTTAAGATATGTTCAAGCAAGGCTCGAAGACTGTATACCGAAGTCCGTGCGATGAGCTGAAATTCAAATGCATAGTCCCAGCAACGTTGCGACGGCCACAAAGGATCAAGCGCGGCCGCAAGCTACGGAAACGCACGAACCTCTCCCGTCGAGAGTATATCTATATATACTCGACCAATCAGAAAGAAGGGTCGGAAGCGCACAATTTTTTCCACGTCGAGTATATCTATATATATTCGACCAATCAAAAAGATGGGTCTAGTTCGGCAACTCTCCAGTGTGGCGGCGCTGCAAAGACGAAAAAAAAGTTGCCTCAAGAATATCGCTCCACTGGCAATCTCCCTACTCATCTCTGGTTCAGCCACACGTGGTCCGCGGCGCATAGTCGAAAACGTAAACAAGCAATGGCGGCCGTCGAGAGTGACAAGAGATTGCGGTGTGAGTACGCATAATGGTGTCATAGACCCGCATAATTTACAAAACACGAACCTGGAAATTCTAATTTATCGTGAAACTGAATGAATATCGTAAAATTTCGATATCAGTAAAGAAAAATCAATTCTACCGACTATTAAATAAAGATATTGCGACTTCCAGTGGATTTACGGTCGTACACCGTTTGAATCGCGCGCTCGTCCACGGCCTTTAATGGCGTTAGCGACGTTGCCAAGTCTCTGTCACTCAAGGAACGATTTCATAAAATTGCTTTAATTAAATCGTAATATCATTATATTTTCGTGGGCGCCTATCGTTTTTTTTTAATTTCTATGCAAAGCCAAGACTTCAATGTATACACAGAGAAGTTTCCTTTTGCCAAAAGAAGTTTGCAAACATAAGCTCTAGGCAATAACGTAACGCGACCCACGGTACGTTGAACAATACCTATGTAAATACTCTGATTTCATTAATTTATTACTTAGCAACTGTGCGGGCAAGAATTTTTTTTAAATGCTGAAAAAATTACTCGAACTTTATTCTATATTACAAAAAATTACGGGTCGAAAATATAGTAATGACCAAATCGAGTGTATTCCCTTAAGATCACATGCTAATGCCTAATCGAGTTCGTAGAAGCGTTAATTGAACCTCAAAACCTTGTAGAAACGCTTCTCAAAATTTAGTACTGATTTGACTAGCACGTATCGAGGCAGCCACCTTATTTTTTTCCAAGTGTTGCCACACGTAAGAAAAAAAAAGAGACGCCGAGAAGAAAGAAAGCAACGGCCTGCAGGTCAGTACGCGAGCTATTCATTACAAAAACAGCGATTGGAAATTAGTTCGTCAGCATCACCGGTCCTATACAGTCTTAGTACAGCAGTCGGCAGTGCATGCAATTGTAAGCCATCATTTGAAACATACTACATACGTTCAAGTGCATAGCAATTAAAACAACGGGAGTCTGTACGATCAGCTACGAATACGGTAAGACTGCAAATAATGTCAACTAAAGAACAGTCCGAAATTATACCGTTCACCGAAGAATTCAAACACGAAGACCAATCGACGGTAATACGTTTCTCGTACGTGTGGTCGATACCATCTTTCAAATCACATGAACATTCGAAATTATTCTCACCTGGATGCAGCAGAGAACTTAGGTGGCGCCTAAAATTTTTAGCACAGGATAATTTCGAAATATATCTTTGTCTTCTGCCATGCAACATACCAAAGAATATATATTACATGGAAGTGTATAGCTTATGGGACGATTTGGCAGGAACCGCTGGGGTGATTGCCGCCGAATCACCCCAGCCACTACGAGCGCTGTCTACATCGGTGTGCACGCATACACTGCTACATAGGATTTGCTCCGCCTCCTTTCGCGCTCTGAGCGAATGAGGGCTTGGGGTGATCGCACCTCTCGCTTGTACTCAAGCGGTTCCTATGCTTGGGGTGATGATGCGTTCTCTCTCGTACCTATGCGCTTCCCTCTCCCGTGTCCTCTCGCTTTTCCGATAGTGCGTTCTCGGTCCCACTCGCATGTTCTGATGCTTGGGGTGATCGTGAATCTCGCTCGCTCTCAAGCTCTTTCTATGCTTGGGGTGATGATGCTTTCTCGCTCACTCTTACGTGTCTGAGATAGTATACTTCTTTATAAATTAATAGAATTTGACTAATAATTATGACGGGTTACTAGTATATAGCTGTAGTAATGAAAGCAGTTAAGCGAATCTTTTGCTATCACGCCAATGTATCTGTAGTTCGTAACAATAATTATGAAAATTATGTAAAATTTTCTAAAAATCATCAGAATATTCTGATGTTTTTTATGTCTGTGTCAACAAGAAAAAAAAAAGAAAAAAAAAAAATTGTCAAAAAATGGCCAAATTTTGTTTAATCAGCTATGGGCATTTTTCAATTGAAAAGTACATTCAAAAACTTAAATTTTACATACCACCACATTTTATGTACGATCGATAATTTAAAGTTAATTAAAAAAAGGTCGTCATTAAATTTTAAGAAAACCATAGGTGCTAAAAAAATGCACGAAATGTATATATTCTTTTAATAGATCTGTTTTCGCTTTTTCACTTTCGCGCCCATTTCACGTCACGTTTTCTTTGTCTTTCTGCCGCGCTGCTAACGTCGTCTATACATGTGTTTCGCGGAAAAAGTTATTGTTTTGTCACTCCGCTTATATCTCTCTGAGATTTCGCAGGGCTACATCGTGCTTCGTGAGAATCGCGAGGGCGCGAATCCAAAGAGGGGCTTCGCTGATTGCACTACGGATCAAAATAAGACTAGAAAAAGGTAGACGCTTTTGTTTATTTGACGGTAGTTGAAAAATAAACCGTAAAAATTGGAAATTTTTCAACAACATCTATATTCCTCATACCATATTACCTCATACGAATAACGCTCATACCATATTACTTCGTATTAGGTTCACGAACAGTAATTGATAGCGAAAAACGCCACATTGTATTGTTTTAGCACAGTCCGGCTAAACGAAAGATTGAGAGAGAATTTGGACCACTTCTCGATAGAATAAAAAACTGAAAAAAATCAAGCATGTTGAAGGTGCTGAAAAGATTAATTTTCCATAATAATAATTTCAAAATGTTGTTAACAAATTGATAAAATAAATTTAATTTGTGAAAATTCCGTTTTTGCTTCCTCATAGAGCAAGCTTTGTTTTTGTGAAAAAATTTTTCTATAATTTCGTGTCAAGATACTTAAAATGGTCTAAAACATCTAGAAAAATTGTTTTTCATTGTAAAAAAAATCTGCTTGAAATTTAATGCACAGGCACTGGAACCTAATTAATGTACGGTATAGTCATTTTCATAATTTATTTGAATTTTAATGCAAAAGTCCTTTAATTCTCATGATTTGCTTTAATTTTACTTCAAAAGTGAATTAATTATATATTGCAATTGTCAATTACATTTTATATACCAGTTTATGCATAAAAACTTCCAATCTTTTTCAACAGTGTATTATTAATACTTGAAGGTAAGTTTAATGTATATAATAAAAAATGATAAAGAACTTCGGCCTTCGTTCAATACAAATATTAAACGATTTATTGTGCTTTGCTTGCAAACAACAAATTCCCAACTTATTATTTGAGTTAAACAATTTGTTGTATTATTCTAAATTTAAAAAAAAATAATAAAAAAATCGCGGAGGATTTGAAGTGATGAGCGATAGAGCATCCCCACCGCATGCATTGGGAATGCGCGACCGCGTGAGAGCGAGTGGGTCGGAACGTCTGGCTCGTATGCAGGAGTGCGAGAGAGTTAACCGCGTAGGGCGTAGCTTGAGACTCTTCCAATGTGTGCGGCACACCGATACAGCGCCGCGCGAACTATCGGCCAAATTCCGAACTACCTTTTCTCTGCCAAAAGTTAACACGGGCTATACGCTTCCATGTAATATATGTTCTTTGAACATACCCATAATGACAGTGAAATATAAATTTGATTTTCGCTGCAGAGGCAACCACTTTCCAGCAGTGCCAACACTATTATCAGAGACATACGTACAATCGCAAGAAACAACAGAATATGTCTACTCTGTTCCGGACTCATCCCATCAGGCTTACATAGGCTATACTCTTATTATAGAGTGTCACGTCGAACTCGACATCCCTTCAAAAAACGTCGCCATCGCGGTACCGAAATGTCAGCTCCTCGACGACATCGGATATTTGCTCGGTGACAAAAGATTTAGTGACGTTACGATTATCGTTTCACAACAGAAGTTTTTCGCACATAAAGTAATTTTAGCCAAGCGCAGTCGTGTATTTTCGGCTATGTTTGAGCATGAAATGGCGGAAAACCTGGATAATCTGGTAACTATAACTGATATGGAACCCGAAGTGTGCGGAGAAATGTTGCGGTACATATACACTGGTCAAGCGCCGAATATCGAGACAATGGCGGATAAGCTACTAATTACCGCAGAAAAGTACGAACTTGAGAGACTTAAGATCATGTGCTCGGAGGCAATGCGAACCAATCTAACGATTAACAACGCCGCGGAAACATTGATTCTCGCTGATCTTCACAACGCCACGCTATTAAAGACGCGAACTGTGGAATTTATCAGTATAAATTTGGCAGCAGTTTTAGAAACTAATGGCTACCATATTATAAAAACTCGCCTGGACTTGGTCACTGAAGTTCTCGAGGCGGTGGCAATGAGACAAAAATCTAAGACTGAAGAAGCCATGTTTTGTAAACATAAGATCTGATGCTCAACAGGTCCTATTCGGTACCGTATTAGAAGACAAGACGTAGGTACACGAGAGGACGGCATTTCTCTGAATAGTTTTTTTGGAACTCGTTTTCTAATCGTGTGTAATTTTTTTCAGTATCAAGGCAGTACAAATCGTCGTCGCCAGTCGCATTTCCGGTTCCGACCTCGCCAAAATAATCTGCAGCGAAAAAGATTACGTTGTTTTTCTGAAATAATTTTTTTTAATTTTCGTATTACATTGAATTTGTTTATGGTACAATAGTCAATAATCTGCTACATATTAAACTATTGCGTTATGGTCTTTTATATGTATGTAAGTCATCGATGAAAAAAAAAAAATAATAAATATTGCTTATTCATGTCAGGATAGTCGAAACGTCTAAACGTCGAAAATGTGGCATTGAAAATATGTCGATTTGTTTGTGCGCGAGCTCGCGTGTGTATACGGGGTATTCCATATCAACTCGATCTGGATCTGACCCTCGACATCTTGGATTTCATTTACGATTTTTCATGATATTGTTCTTTTTCTGAGCATCAACCCCAATTTTTATTTGAATTTTTTTTAACAATTTATATACTTGACGCAAATCCTGTATCAGATATCGATATTTTGAAGCTTGAACCCAAAGTAGACCGTACCTCGCACCTATTGTTAACATTTTTTTAAAAAATTAATATTGAAAAACACTGAGCTTAAGAATCCTTCCGCCGCAGACTACCGTTTGACAATTTTGATATATCTCAGGACTTTAGAGAATTTTTTCACGCGCTGGGCCGATCAGTGCCAAATTTTCAAAAAAATGTTTTTATAGTTTTGTAATAACAAAAAATCGAAAAGTTTGAAAGATTTGAAAAAGTTCGACATATTGAATTCAAGAAGGCAACAAAACAGTAAGCTCACAGAGCTATAACGATTATATCCTTATCGGTTCTCGATCTCGTCCGAGGTTATCAGCTTACTGCGAGCATAAACGAGCTGCGAAACCGGGGATTCCCCGAAATGTTCAGCACCTCCGATAAAAGAGATCAAGAGTTTTCAATGCCGACCGCGGCATACTACCTTCAATCGAGGCTCAGAAATTAGGCTTACACATCAGTTGGTTACTGCCTGAGCCGCATTCTGTCCAAGGCGCTGCAAGCGGCATAAATGGGACGGAGTGGGGGCAATCGGAGGAGTCAACCAGTTGAAGCCACTTTGCAGTTAGCAGTTGCAACTAGTTCGTAAGCAGCATGTGAGCTTTGAAGTGGTAGTGACTGTGTACAAATCGGTGCCCGTACAAAATTCACCTGTTGCATTGCTGATCAAAGATTTTCAAAATTCTAACATTTCAATCGATAAGTGCGATTAAGTTCGTGAAATAACAAAAATTAAATCGAAGCTTTCCAATATTGGTGTAGATCGATAGTTTTTTTTTGTAAATTGAAACAGAATTCGATACACCTTGCACACTTTTAGGTTAAAACAAACACAAACGAAAATGATTAACATCGACACTGAGCTGCGCAAACTACGACCTGCGGATTTTTACAATCTTGCACTCATACTCAATCCATCCGATAATTGGAAGAAACTTATGGCCTCGGTGACGAAAGAAGGAACCGACAATATTCCAAAATTTCCGGGCGAATATATATCGTGAGTATTTTTTGTCTTGTGATCACCTATTCAAAATAAGATAACTACATTTTTATATCATATTGCATGGATATTTGTCTAATTTATGAATATGAAAAAAAAAAACCTCTACTCGAACATATTTACCGTCATGACAGTTTCCATTTGTTTTCCAGTAGATATGAACGAATGTAACAGAAATTACTATGTTACAATTCGCCAATCATAAGCTAATTATCAGGCTTTAATAAAATACCCGATAATTAGCTAAATGAAAATTTTGCATCTGCGATGCGAGTCCTGAAAAACTTATTCGAAAATTGCACCTGAGAGTAAATTCTAAGATATGTACACTTATCATCGTCTAATTGGAGTAATTAATACATGTATTGATTAATTCAACTCTCTGTAAAATATTTAATTAGCTGTCAAGATTTCCGAGTTCTATGATGCCAATTTTTTTATATGCTCTTAATATCCTGTTAAACACTCTGAAAAAACTAAACCGAATTAAAAAGTCTTGCATTGAGAGAAATAAAATTTACACTTTTTTTTTGTGGAAATGATTTTTTTAGTGCCAAAAAAAAATATAGCGTATTTTGAATTAACTAGTCCATGGGAAAACATAACTTTTTTGTTCCTACATTTTTTTTCTCAGAGTATAATCTTCTTTTATATATTACCTTTTGAAAAAAACTTGTTTACGAAGCGAGTGGAATAAAAAATCTAAAAAAATTCATAAAGCGTTACTCATGGGTAGCATCAATATATTGATAATTATCAAACAGATCCAAGAGGGTGGAGAACAAAGTGGCTGAGTTGGTGGAAAATGCTTTATGTAGTTAGCAAAAAATCTATTTGAAGTCGGCGAAATGAAAGGAAAAGTCAGCTGAAACCCCATTTTTGAAATATAAACTTATATCTATTCAATTGTTTAAACAATTCTTTTATTTCAAACGCAGTTTGAAAAACGACACACTAGTCGACCGGGCAAAAATTTAAAAAGGCGATTAACTCGTGACATTGAAAATGACGAAAGCAATTTGGTAAATGGCAAAAGTCATGAAAAATAGTGTTTTAACTATATTTTTATCAGTATTCCATAAAGTAGAGATATAAAAAAAGTTAACAAAACGGAAAATATTCAATCTGTTGTAGGACATGCAATGTGCATTGCTCATTTTTTAATTTATTATTTCAACTGTGAATAATATTTGTGGCTATTATAATCGAATCAAGTAATAATATATTGATTATAATGATTTTCATATGAGATATTAAGTTGAATAATCTTCCGATTGTACTATGCCAATGATCATTGTTTTACAATCACTCGTGTACCTAATTTGTTTATTATTGTAAGATTTGAAATTTTTATCAAAATGTATTTTTTTTAAATCGTTTTGTCTAGAAGTAATTTTTAATTTAATTTTTAGATAACGTCAAAAACAGCACATCGAACTTTTTTGCTATGTTCGATTTTAATTCATTTCGTGGCCATTTGAATAAGAGCATTTATTGATAGAAAAATTATTATTTCACTTACAATGCAGCTTTGGCACAAAGTATTTCAGGAGCGTCAAAACGATCATCGGAACGGTAAAATTCAAACACCATAAACATATCTGTTTTTCGCAAATTGTTTGAATTTTTCTTCACGAATCGTATATCACACATCGCAATGCGTTGACTTGCACGAAATGTAAAAATCCGTCGTTTTCAATCGAGCTATCCTCGTAGTTTTACGGCAACAGTCTCCAGTTTTCGCGCGATTTCAATGTAACATAGTGACGTCATGACGCTGTACGCCAATCTCGGGCCGTTTCTCGATCACGTGACAAATTTGAATTTTTACAATCATAAAATTAATTATAATGATCTACAGACTTGGATAAAGAAGAATCTATTAGTAATTTCGCGTTTTGATGACATTAATGCATCATTTGAATTTAAAAAAAAACAATATTTTTCTTTTCAACAACCCAATTGCAAAAACTCGTATCGGCAACTTTTATCACTTTGAGTGCGACGATCTCTTGTAATTTCTAAAGACATCACGAAATAGACACAATCAAAATCATTAGCTAGCTTAAGAAGGTAAATTCGAGGAGAGGCTTTCCAAAAACGCTTAGAAGCGACACTAAAGGATATCCAAACGCTTGTTATCGTGATTTTAAAAAATCACCTCACAAATTTTATCATTATCGGACATGAAAAAAATAATTCACCGAAATATATTGATCCTTTTTGCAGAATTGTAGAACATGCAGCTCGGCAGGAGCGGAAATTGGCAGGAGTGATATTCCTGGAGGAATGGGCAACAATGGGAAAGAAAAGACCAACTGTAGGTCTGCTACTTGACCTTCTCATAAAAACTCAACTTTTGCGAGCTGCGGACTATCTCTCTAAGGATATACTAAAAGGTTTGTCTATGGAAATATATTTCTAAGACATTTCTTTCAAAAAATCGAAAGATAATGAGAAAGCAATGTGCAAGTTTCTACTTTACATCGTTTTTGTTTTCTCATAGAGGGAGCTTTATTTTCATGATAAAAATATTTTTTCGAGATTTTTATGTCATTCAGAATTGTCCAAAACATCGAGAAAAGTGGTTTAGAATTAATTTCAGTCTCCAGTAATTCAGAAAGAATTTCAATCTCCTGCAACTCAAGAACTGTTGAACCAATTGAGCTAAAATTTGGCACGCAAGTGAAGCAGCAGTTCGTCTTTGATTGTTGCAATTTTTTACAAAATGTATGCAGACATTTTTACCGTTGATCGAGCTCGTATAGAATGCCCCATTTATCTAATTGTAAAAGGTGTTCTCTGTAAAAAAAATAAATAAATAAGTATCTCACTATCTGATCGTCTATTTTCGTTGCAGTCGCAGCACCGCAGCGACCAGCATCCGGTCCAGCAGCTCCTGTCGATGTCGACGCGATAGCGGAAATGCTTTTGCGTCAAAACCTCAAACCTGATTCGTCTTCCAACAATTCTGACGATCGCAAACGTACAACCAACGAAATTCGCCTAAGTCAAATAAATTATCCTTCTGACGTATTCGACAGTACAAACGACGATGATTCGGCGGTCGAGGTCAACCAAGTTGGTGTTATAGAAATGCAATATGCAGAATCGAGATCAAATCAAGTTCTCGAAGCCACGAGGATTTCGAATAATCGAAAATCCTCAAAGAACTCTCACCAACGCGACGCAGAAATAATTCATGAAATCGAGTCAAAATCGTCGAAGGAAATCTCCGATTTAATCAAATTTAGCGCAAACGATCACGAATATTTGAATCAATATTCCCAATCGGATTTGATTAAATTCGATTCGGAAAAAATAGAGCCCAACGAGGAAATTGAATCGTCCGAAGCAGTTATTCCAAATATAAGTCTTCTGCTGATAAATTCGTCATTGAAAAAGGATTTGAAGGAAAAGGCGAATTACGCGGAGGCGTTAAACGCGGAGTTGACGTCATTGGAGCTCCCAGCTGGACTCGAACAATTTGGAAATTCCCGCGAATCATCAGTCAGCGTCGATGAAACTGCTGAACGAGATAATGAATTTTACGATCGTGAATTAGTGTCGGCTGACGTTCCGCTTTTTGTAAATAACAGAATGGGCGTTAATTCGGAAGAAGCCGATTCATCGGCCGTTTCGTCGGAATCTATCGACGATCAAACGTCGGAATCTCTCGAAATTGAAAGCGAAGAATATATGGATTCGATGTCGAATATTCCATGTTTTGTCGTCGATGCTGAAAGAAATAGACACGCGGAAAAAAGGGAAAATCTCCAACAGGAAAAATTGTTGAATTCACTGGAACTACCGATAACGGTTGTGGAATTTCACAACCGATAAACTCACAATCCTGTGTTTAATTTTTTTTTTACTGAAGTGTTTTTTTAATCGGCTGGAGGAAATATTGTTAACTACGGGAAAAACCAATTTTGTAAATAATCGAGGCCTTTGATGTATTTATATTGTACAAATTGTAAATAAATTATTCTCTCGGAACTGAAAAGCGTGATTTTATGTAGGAGTACCATAGAAATTTACCATTTCAGTTCACGCGTGAAAAAATGAGCACTTTACATACGAAAAGTTGTTAGAAAAGTGGCGAAGCTCTTGGAAATTATTTTGTTCGTAAAAGATGAATGAATTACGCGGTAAGATCTACATTTAAGAATTATTTTATACTATCTATTTTTCAGTACTGTTGAAATACATAAATTCGTATTAAACTTTTTTACAATGAACCGGGAATCGAAAAAAACCTTGACTCATATCTGATGAGTTTGTAATTTAGTAATATTCATGAGTAGTTCGACAATGAGCCCGGATTTCTGAATCATACTTAAACAATTCTACAATGAGGTCGCAATTTTTCAGAATTGCTTACTTTCCATTGATCAATTCTATGATGAGGTCAATATTAAAAAACTTGCATAAGCTAATTCTACAGAGTAAGTTTGAAATTAGGCAAATTATATACAATCAATGAGAATTATCATAAGCTCAGAATACAGGAATTTTTATCAACCAACTTTGAAATAAGGTCGCATTTACTAAAATTCTGTTGAACAATTCTACAATGAGGTCAAGATTAGAAAATTTCTGTTGTTCGTTCAAGAATAAAGTCAATATTGAACAGTTTCTATTAACTCATTCTACAGTGAAGTCGATATTAGAAAAGTTATGTGCAATCAATAGCGACTACGAGGTCGTAATTCAACAATTTGGATTGACTAGATTGACAAAGAGGTCGAAAATCATACGTCATTACCCAACTGTAAAGTAAGCCCAAGAAACTGAGATCTTCAATGGCTGGGGTGAGAATTAATGTAAATCTAGCTGTAAAACAACGATAAAATTCTAGAATCATTATCGAGCTATTTTACAATGAGGTCGACGCTCACCTTAAATTTAACACTTCAAATCTGGTTCTCCAATTTGGCAAAAAGTCGTTAAGACAATAATCTGAAAGACAGGAAGATTATTGATGAAAAAAAATCTTTAACTTTATCGTCATCTATCGATTGAGATAAAAAATATAAATGAATGCAATTTATTGACAAAAAAAACGTTATGCCAATCGGATTAATTTATTTCAAGTTGAATTAGAAATCAATTTTCAGCTTCACAGCTTAAATTCAAAAGATCGTTCACTAGTAATGTACATTATAGTCAGTAATAAAATGGCACAACGTTGAAAATTAATTTTTTTCCCTGCTGCATAATAAAGACAACTCGGTTTTTTTTCCGAGCAAAAACTTAAGGCATCTCTTCTTTATGATTTCGTGTGATAATAAAAATTTACTTTGTTTCTATAACATCTTTTTTATGACAAAGAATTGGTTCCGCTCAACTGTTTATTCATCAGTCCGAAAATTACAGAAACAGTTCATAAGAATGTTACAAACTGCGAAATACATTTAGAGCACAGTATATGCGTGTTTAATGTGACGAGGCACTTTTTTTTGGACGTAGTAAAGAGTACATCGTACAATCAAGTAACAAAGCTCAAAGCTAAGCACTTACACCATGTTCAGCATTTGAATAGGAAAAAAATCAATAACAAAAAAATAGTAATATTGGAATGATCGTAGAGAGCATTTTTTGCACACTTATTTCGTAATAGTCTCTGGATTTGGTTTGGTGACCGAGGCAATCTAGTCGAATAAGCACTGAAAAAAAAACAGCAAAAGTGCGAGCTAAGCGCGTTTGAAAGTTGGCGGCCTGAAAATGTGATACTTTTTCATTTCAGTGCTTGTGTGACTAAAAAGCACCGCTTAGTCATCGGAATTATGCACTTTGGGAAGGATATAAAATTCGTGTCGGTCGCAAAACACGTGCGAATCATGGTATATCAGTCGAGGAACTGCTTTTCTTTGCGATTTCAATATACAGTGATTATCCGTCGCTGTTGTTTTGTTTCAACGCGAAATAGGCACTTTGTAGCTCTCGCAGATTGTTCTCGAGCGTAGCAACCTCGTCGTACTTGCACTCGGCACGCGCCTGTTTTATGTACGATCGAAGGTTGCTCATCTGCTCGATTATCGGGTCCATCGATGATGAGGGCATCAATGCTACCGCACTAGAAGGGCCCCATCCATCCGATTTTTCCATAACAGGCTGCAAAATGACGAACAAATAAATTGAACGTTCAATCAAAATTAATACTGTAAATAAGGGTCATCCAAATTGCAACGATATTTTTCAATTCTCAGTCTCACCCAATGACTAAAATAATTCCGGTGAGAAAGCAGTTTTCGTAAACAATAAAGCTTGCAAAAAATTATTCGGAGGTCGTTTCAAAAATTTTTCAATTTCTATAATTTTTTTTTCCTTCCATTTTTGTAATCTCTCACCAACTCATATAATCTTGTTATCTTATTCGTGATTTATGGTTAAAATTAAAAAAAGTTGTCATCGGAAAGTCGCTCAACGACGAAAAACATTTTGAAATAAACACATTTTTGTTTTTTATCATTATGTTCTTCTCAGATTTCACCCCTGATTTTATCTCATTATCCAATGCTTCAGCTCACCTTTCTCCTTTGTTTGCTGTCTATAGAATGTATAAATATATGCATTCACAAAACTATATTTAAAAAAAAGGTAAACTCACAATTCTAATGATCGTTTATGATATGTTGAACAACATTCTGTAAAATATTTCCCACAATAGAGTAATTCGTTTATTTTGATTTTTATGTTTTTTATTTTCAAAAATGTGCACGAACTAACGAATTTTGGATATGTGTTCGGCATAAAATCATCTACTACACTCAAGATTTTTTTTAATTTGCAAAAATTCTCATAAATCCTGAATCAGATATAAATATTTCAAATCATAGATCCAAAGTGGGGCAAATCGCGCTTCAATCTTTTATGGATTTTTTTCAAAACGAAAATTGAAAAAGTTATTGAAAAGGCTAGGGTAATAGTATCCGTTTCGTAAAAACTATTTTCGGTGTGACAACGTATTCAATATTTAAAAATACACTGATTATCTGAAAAGAATGTATTTTTAAATTGCCGTAATAATTTAATATTTCAAAAACCACTGATTATCTGAAAAGAATGTATTTTTAAATTGCCGTAATAATTTAATATTTCAAAAACCACTGATTATCTAAAAAGAATGTATTTTTAAATTGCCGTAATAATTTAATATTTCAAAAACCACTGATTATCTAAAAAAATGTATTTTTAAATTGCCGTAATAATGTAATATTTCAAAAACCACTGATTATCTAAACGAATGTATTTTTTAATTGCCGTAATAATTCGATATTTCAAAAACCACTGATTATCTAAAAAAAATGTATTTTTAAATTGCCGCAATACCCACTAATATTACGATAGAAATGTATGTTTCTTATTAAAATTCGTACCTCATTCTTTTTCGCTGTAGAGTTGCTCTGTGAATTAGTCCACGTATCGGTTTTCTGTTCTCTCCGTCTCTCCCTCTGCGACTCTTCCATTTCGAGTTGCCTCTCGTAGGCTATCCTCTCTTGAATTCGCCTCTCACGTTTTTCAACAAGTTCGTTGTACTCTTCCTCCGTGGGAAGCGACGGAATGGTCAAAACTTGTTCTTTTAGAAATATCATGGCTGTCGTTCTGATCATGTGGTAGAGTCTTAATCCTTGAGGTTGTGGACCGTTCGCAGAATGTTCGGAATCAACGGTGCCAAGCGCGAGGATTCGTTTACTGGTCAAATCAACGTTTTCACCAATCTTCGCTATTTTCATTCTGAGAATTTGCGCGTCTCGCAAGTCATACGTTGTTTCACCCTCGCTAATTAAAAATGATAATATATATACATATATTGTTATTTTAGTTAATTTCAAACATGCGGAAAATCATTTTTATAAACATTTCTATCAATCTATCGGAGAATATTTCAAGAAACTTGCTTTAGTTTTCAAACAAACAAATTGATTCATTCGTTAAAAGAAAATAATAGCTACTTTTTTTTCCTTCTCTTAGATAATGTTTTCGTCGAACTTTTTTTCGCGATATCAATGTAATACATGGACAAAAAAGCTCCAAAATATACTAGTATATTGCTATTTTCTTCCGTTTGTCGCAGTGTACTCAGCTCTGTTTAGGAAAAGAAAGAAAAGGAAAGTACGTTTATCACTTCTGGCTTCTTGAAGAAGCTTTGTTTTGTGACACGGCTAAATCGATCAACCACATGAAATTACGCCAGATTTGACCCTACACCTTGTTTAATAAAAATTTATGTTTGTTTAAAATTCCGAGTCAGTATTTTGAAAATTGTAGGAGTTAGAATACGCCAAGACAATTTTTCTTTACATTCAAAATAGCGTGAAAAATGAACGGTTCAACAGATTTTGCTCCCATTAAGTACATATCATTGGCTTATGATAGTCCAACTTTGTACTAAATTATAAATCGATATCACAAAAAAATGTGGAAGTTAGGGCGCGTATAGACATTTAGAAATAACTGAAATTGCCTTAGAACAAAATGGATAAAAATGCATATATTGGATATAAAAAATATTGATATTGAAAAAATTTGACTAAATACGGTCCTCCACAACATGTGATATAAATTTCGCTTAATATATGCAATCGTTCTCAAGTTACAAGGAAAAAAGATGCGCGCACACATACACATTTTTTTTAAATGTATTTTTTCGACGATTTTGAACATTCTGAACATGTTTACATTAAAATCTGGAAAAAGAGATTTTTCACCAATACAAAACTTCTTGTAGAAGTCAAATAGAATGGAATAAAAAATTATAGAACAAATATATTGGAAAAAAAGGAAAAAGTGTTTTCCTACCTTAACGACTCCCACATTTTGTTGTACATGGACATATATCGAGTAGCCTCATCCATGTAATTTCGCATATCGTCATAATGTCTAGTAACAGCAGGTTTTACGAATTGTCGAGCTTTTAACCGCTCTCGAGCGTCCAAGAGATCTTTGCAGTGGATGCAAAGTCGGAAATTTTGTTCGCCACTTGTCGGATCGTTCATCAATGATAAAACGCTATTCAGACTTCCACTCGAAGGAGAGCGAGCCAATTTCGTTAAACCTATTCCGGCGCGGACGAATCTACCGGTTAATTGCGATTCCTGAGCTGTTGGCGATATCGCCGAATCGTCCTGCGATACTGGACTCGTCATTTTACCTAAAAATTATATCCTTGCGATTGATATACTACAAAATCTTCTAATCAAAGAATGATCAAAATATCGTTCGATTCCCTAAATAATTAAGTCAATTTTTCAAAAATTAATTTAGAGTAATATTCATCATTTTATCACGATTGTTATTTTCTGCAAAGTTAGTTTAAAGTTTTTAAAAACAGTGAATTTTGAATTAGGAAGACTATTCTGAAATACTTAATCTTGCTTCAAATAGAAAATGTCGAGAGCAATAAATAATTTTCCTTGAGGTAGAGAATTTCTGAAACGGTAAGTTTAACTTCAGGCGAGAAGGAAATAATAGATGATAAATTATGATCCGAGCAAAAAAAATAATTAGAAAACGGTAAAATAAATGTTGACAAAAAAATTGGCATATATCAAGTCTAATTGTTATTTCTTCTGTTTTTATCATGTGTTCTACTATCTCTATTTATAGTTTTGTATATATCGAGTATAATTGTTATTATTTTTATTCTGATTATGTATTCGAGGTCTGTGTGCCAGAGGACAGTGATTGTCCTACTGCACTCAATAAATCTATTTATCTACTGTAAATTATGCTTCAGGCAGAGAATTAAAAAATGTCCAATTATGCAATATACAAAACAATCCTATATTGAAAAAGATTAATTTCAATGGAAGAGCAGTAAAATACCTTAACGGTAAATTTCGCTATAAAGTGTTAAAAATGTCACTAATTAAATTTTACTTTATCCAAAAAATGTCTAATGGCTGAACCTAAAGTTTTGCCTTAAGTAAATAAAAAATCGTACATTTAATTTTCATGATATACAAATTTGAGATTCTATATCAGTAATTAAAATGGAAAAATTTCGTGAAGATTTGGTGAAAATAATTTTTTTCAAAGTACGAAAGTATTACTCACGAGCGTCGGTGAGAGATAGGAACATTGTACAATCGTGGCACATCACTGCGCCACATAAACGACAGTGATGCTTTCTTCTGGTCAGGTGAAAGCTCCGAGCGCACGTTGGACAAAGCCTGACGTCTTTATCGTCTATCCAAGGTACTATAGCTTTTTCATGTGCTACAAACATTACAAACAAATGTAAATGGAAAAAAAAGATGAAGGAGGGTGAAGCGTTTCACCCTCCTTAAGGGGGCTGCACCGACTTCAGGCAAAAAGGGTTTAATTTTATTTTAATCGGCAAAATAAAAGTGTAAAACTTTGCACATTATTCCCTCATCGTCTTCCGCTTTTTAAAGGGCTAAATATGAAGCTAACTGTGTTAATCGATGTTGGCTTCCTGACGAAGAAAGTTTTGTAAAAAGCGAAAAATAATGAGGAATCAATGTAAAAGGTTCTAATTGGCATTCTTGTTTTAAACGAATAGATGTAAATGGCTGGATGTTATTTTGTTTACAAAATAAATTCGAGCGTAATATTTCAAGTCTTTCAAGAGTTAATGCGATAATTCGATTAAAGCATATCCCGATATAATTTGTTAGCTATGTATATATTTGAAATGTTTATAAATAGTTATACTGTGGCTAAGCAGCTTTATTTCTGTGATTAATGATAAACAGAGAAGAGTTTGGTTGAACGGATTGAAATAGATGGTCGTGGTTGTAATAGACTCGCAATAAACATCTTTAATTTATAAAGTGGCGTGCTTTCACTTTTATTGATCTTTTAATTTCTTCAAAAATTGATCTCTCAAGTTTTTTCTCAAGTTTTTTCGCAAAATCAAAAAATTTTACCGTTCGTCACTAAATTGTAACTATCATAGCTTCATTTTTTTTTGTTCGAATATTGAATTTGGAATTGATATCTTAACTCTTGACACAGTTAATGAGATACCGTTAAATTTTTAAGTATCCAAAATTCTGTAAAATAAAAAATGTTATATCGTTTGCCACTAAATTACATATTTATCATGGTTGAATTTTATTCTGTTGACATACGAAAATTGGGCTTGATATCTCACATAAGATTTTGACAAAACGAATGCCATAAAATCAATTTTTTTGAAAAATTTAAAACTCCATAAAATTTGAACTACTTTACTGATTCAAGCCAAATTTGATGTTGAACAACATTTAATGCACATGCTTTTACGAAGAACTATTTAGCAGAATAGAATAATTTTTACAGAAGTTAGAGCGACAACAGTCTTCTTTAAAAAAATTGAAGAAGCTGTGAAATCGAAATTTTTGCATACATTTGATCAACAATTGCAGCAATTGAAGAGGGCTTGCTGCTTCAGTTGTGTGCCAAATTTGAGCTCGACAGTTAAAATCGTTTTCACGTTATCAGCGTTTGAATTTTCAAAGTTGTATATACACATACACGCTCACACACACGCACTCAACTTCAAATATGAAGAATTATAGGGAAACACACATTTTCCGACAAAAGGAAATATTTATAAGATGAACTTCGAGAAAATTTAATTGCGTTCACATTTTGTTGTATTTGGATATAGAAATTTTTTCATATTATTGAAACATCATTTGGAAAAATTGAGCGTGTGAGTTTTTTTTATATGATTTTTTTTTACCGATCAAGAAAATTAAAGACGCTTTTTATCTGTAATCAGTGGAGCCCCCTGCAATTTGTTTATTTACTTATGAGTTATCTTATAGTTGTGGCTATTCCATAAAATAAATGCAAAACCTTTTCTATCGATTGGATCAACCGGCAAATTGTGCAACAATTTGTCCAGCCTGATCAACAGCTTGTTAGTCTCGGTTGAGTATCTTTCCAGTCTCGCGTTTCGTATCTCTTTGAAATAACTTGTGTGCGTCTGTATGGCACCTGAAAAATTTTCAACGCAAAGAAGAGTTTAAGATGACTACAAATAAATTTGTTTACTGGCATCAAAAGGAAATTTGACATATCAAGTTCAAGGAAAAATATCAAAATAATAATGTTGAATTGTAATTTTTGTATTAAAACTTCTGTGACTATACATTTTTTTAATTATCCCAATTCAATAATTAATTTTCAATCTCGAAACAATCTATTCGAAATGCATTTAAAAGGTGGAATATATATGAATGTCTGAAAATGAATAGAAATCACTAATTTCGTTTTTAGAATTTTGGAGCAGAATAAAAAAAAGTTAGAAACGTTAACATTTCTTTTAATTGTACGATTAATTATTGTTATTTTCATCTGATGTAATTGTGTTTCTGATATACAATTTTTGCTTAACAATACAGAAAATGTACAGAGAAGCAATTTTTTCTCTATGAACAGATTAATATAGGCACAACTGAATAATACTGAAAACTGTTAAGCTATAATTATTTTTTTTTAATTATCTGGGTATAGAAACTTAACTTTGACATTTAAATGACTGAAAAGCAGTTTGAGATTTTTGTGCTATATTATTATGAATTAAGAACAGAAAATGGATGTAAATTTCACACCTATTTCTTGCGGTCCCCAGTTGATCTCTGGGCTTCGTCTTTGTTCTCTAATTGGACGCTGCGCTTCATTAAAACTCTCTGGATTTTCATCCTGTTTCATAATTTTCTGTTTGGCCTTCCCAAACAAATCTGAAATAGCAAATTCACATAAAATATAATCGATCAAATATTAAATGAATATATTGGCTTCATAAACATTCATTTATTGTAAATGTGATGAACAATAATTGAAAAATATAGATTCTGTTTTTATAGAAAAAAAATTCTATGATTCATTTATATTTCTTTCTCTTCTAAAAATCAAAGAATCTGATCTATAATTAATTAGGTATGTTGATATATTTTTAAAAGTATGATTTTATAAATTGGAGAAATAAAAAAATTTTTTAAACAAGATAATGTGAAATTTTCAATAAATAGATTAAACGAACACCTTCATAAAATTTGAAAAATCTATTGCCATTTTCTACAAAACTCAATGCTACAAAAAAACCCAATTTCATTTAGAAAAACTAACAAAACAGTTTAAAATTATACAAAAATGATATTCAACACTATAATAAAAAAATTTACATAACAAAATCAAAATATCGAATTCTTTAAAAATGTCTGAACTATTCTTCAAAATAATAAAACAGAATTGATTTTAAAGAATAACAATTAATGAACAAAGTTAAAGCAAGATTGTGAATTGGTTGAAAAATAAAATGTAAAAACCAATTTATTGTAAATGTGATCAAGATTCGAATATATAAAATTCGTTTCTGTAAAACAAAAAAAAATCAGTAATAAATTTATATTTCGATTTCTGCTAAGAAGCCATGAATCTCATTCAAAATTCATTAGATGCGCTATATACATATTGAAAAATGTTAGAATATCATTTTAAAAATAGGCACAATAAAAAAAAATATAAAAAACAAAACAATGTAAAATGTTTCAAAAATATATAACTTCAACATCTTTATAAAAAAAAAAATTCAAAAAATCTAAAAATACAAGCCTTTACAAAAATTCTACAGAAAAAACCATTTTTATTCAAAAACAAAAAAGTCTGAAAATATATGAGAATGATATTCGACAGAATTGAAAAATGTAGATAACAAATTAAAGATTTTGAATTCTTCAGAAATACATGTGTTAATTAACCTCAAAACAATAAAACAGAATTGTTCCTTAAAAATCGCAAGTTATATAAGTTATACATAAAAGTTAAAGCATATGTGAAGAAATAAAACGATACAAGTCAAAGTATAAAAATTACTTCAAAAAGTCCTTTAAATGCAACAATTAATATTATAATTATCATGATTATATTCTTAGAAAATTGCAATGATTACCTTTGAGGGACTTAAGAATTTCGGGATCATCGTTGTGAACGTCTTCGAAATGTTTCGTCAATTGATTCGGCGTTTTTAAATCAGTCATGCAAATTGGGCAAAGAAAACCCTCGAGCACTTGTTCGCTGCCAGCCATGTTTACCTTCGTTTAATTAGCGTTTTTCTCGACAATTACACCGGTCAGCAGGTATTATTATCGAATCTCGCAATCTCGATATCTTGATTTACCGGATATAACTTATTTTTCACTACTTTGGGGCGTAACTCTGATGCATTCGCAGAACTTCACTCAGATTTCGTTTTATCAGACGGATACCGATTGATATGGGCATTCGCGACACGATTCCCACATTCGACCAAATGTCAGCTGATTGTACATACACTGCTGTCAAATCATTTTTTTTTTAGTTACCCTGTACAGTTCGCAGTCGATAAGGCAGATCCCATGCTAAATATTTCGAAGGGGTAGAAAACACGACAATTCCCTGTATTATCAATAAAGATAATGACATGATAACTCAAAATTGCATAACTAAGTTTTTAAAAGAGTTGGTCGAAATTGGTTGAATTAATCAGGTAAAACATCACCCAATTAATTGATATTTTGTACGGACTAACAATAGTATTCGATGCTTCTAAATAACAAATTTCGTATTGATGGATGAAACGGTTCGGATTTTATGGCATTCTGAATATTTTATACATTTTTGTATAACTGGCGTAAAATGTTATGAAACAAGGATGTAAAGTCAGACCTTGCGCATTGCTTCCCCAGTATTTTTCGCTTTTTACAAAGTCCATTCTATGAATGAAAGGCAGCCAATGAATGAAAATATTCCTTACCGGTAGCACGATCGCTTCGAAGCCGTCGACGTTCAACTACAGACCTTTCATACCCGGATGAAGATCACAACTCATATCACATTTCGGGTATGTTAACAAAGCCACCCCCTTTTTCAATATCGTCGCGAACAATTTTAGCATAGCAACACTAAGAACATTAACGATATCGAAATACTTGTAGCAAACGTTGAAAAAAAAAAAAAAAATCAACTGGTTAACCAATATTTTTGATTACATGCATTTTTATTTGTTGTAAAAGATATTCAACGAATAGAAAACACGTCAAAATAGCCACCTAGATTTTTCACGTTGAAAACAAATGCAAATAATTTATCCAAATTGTCTTCCAAACATGATTTAAAAATTCATATTTTTTGGAGATGTTCCAGTTGCATATTTTAGCAGTTAAAAAATATTGCGAATAATAATAGTAATTGTTCATTTCTTTATTTGAGTAAAAAAATAATTTGTTCTAAGTAAAAAAAGTGAAGTCCAGATAACATTTTTAAATAGTCCATAATGGACAACTATTTTACTCATGATGACAATTCTGGATCCAGACATTAATTATTTTGGAATTTGCTATTTTAGCTATTCCTTATTTTTGGCATTTGCCATTTTAACCCTCACTCCCATTACTCATTAAAAAAGTAATGGATAATGGATGTGAGTTCCATATAAGTTCCATGTGAGTTACTCTGTTACTTCTTAATAAAATAATCGGCAATGGATGATAACAGATAATGGCCCATTCCATTATCCATTTTTTCGTCATAAATAGTGCGTTATTTCTATATTAAAATGGTCACAATGTTGCCTCAAATAGTACACACAGGTCTCAGAGTCCTCAGATATTATATATCGGTCTCAGAGACGCCAACTATTAGATATCGGTTCCAGAAATTCCATATACAACACAAGAGTCGCAGATGCCCCAGTTATTACACAGGGGAATCCCAGAAAAAAATCCCCAGAAAAAAGACTCCAACAGCTAAAGCGGATGTAAAACCCCTGGGAATGGAAAAAGGGTTTTGTTCCTGAGGTTTTTTATCGACCCACCCACGTAGGGGTCCTCGACACACAAAATGCCACATAGGGGTCTCAGATACCCCGCATGACACAAACCCACCTGATGTGATAGGTAGCGCACTAAGGTACTGAATACCACAAACCTCGAGCTTGTGGGTGTGGATAAAAATAGCGAATAACCAATATAGTGAATGGTTAAAATAGCAAATTTCAAAATAAGGAACTTCTACATTCAGAATGGCCATCATTATGAAATTCGCTATTTTTATCAGTCGCTATTTTGACCTCAATCTTATTGAAATGCAATCAAATTAGCAAATGGTAAAAATAGCAAAGGGCTAAACAGCAAATTTCATAATTATAGCCGGTCCTTCATTCTAAATTCGCTCTTTTAGCCATTTGCAATTTTGGTCATTTGCTATTTTAGCTATTTGCATATAGCCATTCGCTATTTTAGCGATTCACGATTTTGATCATTTGCTATATTCACCAGCAGCCGAACTTGAAATTACAGCCCAAGAATGTAATATACAACAGAATGTGAATTCCACAAAAAAATAAGAATACCGTTTGGAAAATTCAATGGAAAAAATTTCGATTTTCGAAAAAGATCTCCTATAAATAAACCAAATAAGAGAGAATTGAAAATGAATACCTATATTCGTACATATCATGTTTGGACTTCGCTGACGCGTCCACATACTTGATATTTCCGAGATTCTCGGCAACATCGTCAACCTCTCCAATTTTAACCTTAACTTTCTACTCCTTCTAATCTAACTTTCTGCGGCTTCACAGGATCCATGTCTGCTAAATGGATTCCATTTTCTCGAAAATATCGCTTTTTTTTAAAACTCAGCATTTCTAATACAAAATGTTTAAGTATTTAGCGAACGTAAAAAAGATTCCGCAAAAAGATTGCTCTTTGTTGTTCAACCGAAATTTTTACTCAGCCTCGAACGATTTTAAAATTTGGAATACTGGCGACGGCGGCGCTGCTGTCTAGTTGTAAGAATTTAAACAGTGGCGTTGAAATCAGACGCTGTGATTGGCCGGCATTCAAATGTCGACCAATCACCGAGTGGCTAACCCCATTGTTGCCATTTCGCTACCAAAATAAGGACGAAGGTCAAGTAGAGGTCATAACGCACATTGTATACACGCATAAAAAATAACTGCACGAAATTAGGTAGACGGAAAATTGTGATATAATTTTAAAAACTGTTACGTTCTGGTCTATGTTACCTTAGTGGTGTTTGAGATTCCTTTTAGATCTTGGTTCACGCCGGTAAAGTCGTTGATAAGTTGGCGTTCCGTCTTGTTGATTACGGAATCCACGTAAGATATTTTCGTATATGCTCAGTATATTAATATTTTAAGGGCTGGCCAACAACTACTATGCGTAGCTAATAAACGGATTAACTCTTGGTTTAAAATAACTATTGCTTTATC
This sequence comes from Tromatobia lineatoria, assembly GCA_949699805.1. Lineage (NCBI taxonomy): Eukaryota > Metazoa > Arthropoda > Insecta > Hymenoptera > Ichneumonidae > Tromatobia > Tromatobia lineatoria. Next base: position 13,039,617 of record OX453044.1, read on the forward strand.
TATTACAATTAGTTTTACACTAAGAGTGATGCACGCTCGGACCCGGAAGATGTGTTCAGTTCAGAATATTAGTTAAGACTAACTTAAAGTTAACTAGCATAAAAACTGGAAAGTTAAAGATGTGGTCCAGAGGATAAGTAGGAGGTTGGAAAAGCTAATAGAGGGAAAAAGAAAATCGATAACGATTGGTTGTAAGATCAAAGGGCCGTCCGAGGCTTGGCGGGTGAAGCTAACCCTTGGAGGGCGGTATGAATCATCTTCTTATGCATCGCGGGCTTCCACGTAGGGATGAATAGGACCGTCTTTTTTTTTGGCGTACGTTACTTTAATAAAGGGTTTCGAGAAAAACTAAGGCTAGTCGATTTAGAAGTGATTTCTTGAGATTGTAGAACAACAATATTAAGAAGTCGAGCTGTTTATAGTTTACGTTACGGATTAAAGAGGTTTCGGATTGCTTCGAGTCAAGAGAAATGAATGAATGACGATGACAGTTTTATAGAATATGTAAAAATACGCAGCTATGAATATAGAAAGTAAAGCTACGAGAACAATAATTTTAAAAATTTAAACCGTGTATTTGCCTATTATAATTCGCGCTAATATTGGCAAATAATGAGTGAGGGCGCCACTGTGAGCATGGTTAGGATGTAACAAAACCATTTACATATCATACTCGAAAGATTTGTTTAGCATTAGGTATTTCCGGAATGAATTGATTCACCATCAAACAACCGGGTGATTTTTCGCAAAAAAAAAACCGGAAATCGGTCGGAATGACCGAGAAAACAACCACTCTTAAAATGTTATTCGGTTGTTTTTTCGGTTTTCCACGGTGAATCGAAAATACGACCGCATGACATTTTTTAGGGCAGTCGTTTTCACGGCCGTTACGAAGAACTTTCGGTTTCTGTTTTGCAAAAAACCACCCGATCGTTTTTACCGTAAAATGGTGGTTGTTAAGATTGCTAGGGTTGTAATGTCTCATTTTCCATTACAATTTCGCTCAACACTGATACACACCCACAGCTATTCAAATATTTTTCTAAGCTATTTTTCTCGATGTTTTAGATCATTTCGAGTCATCCAATTGTAAAAAATCGGAAGGTTTTTATTTTTTTAACGAAAACACAGCTTTTTCTAAAAGGAAACAATGAAGTTGGATAGTTTGGAAAAAATATAAATTACCTACGAAGTCCCAAGTTTCCTTTTACCTCGTAATTTGCGATGTGTTCCTTTTGAGTGGTGCCATCTATTACAAAACGACCTTCTGATCCGGCGACGCATTTTGTACGTTTGTATATCGTAATCAGTACAAAGACAAAGCGGTCACTTTGTGTTTTTTCAACAGCGATGGTGTAATTTGACATTAAATTTATCATTTGAATTTCGAAAAACGTTTGTGGCATAACAATCGCAGGTCTTGCTTGTCTGGAGATCAGAAATTTGATGTAAAAGTCGAAAAAAACGCAACATAAGAAATGTTGTGCCACGTGCACTTCGCGGCCGACGTGTCGACATATAAACAAATCATTGAAATCCTCTCTCCGTTCGAAGATGAACTGAAATACAAATTTGTAAATGTAACGCAAAGTTTGATGGACAAGATTATCTCGAGAATTTGGACGTATCGACTTTGCGAAAGAAAGAGGGAAAGTCTCCGCGAGTTTATTCTAGGCAATAAGCAAGGCATTCTCGAACATATTGCCGGTATTTTTCTTCGTCAATTTGTGGACAAGGTTTATGGCGTCGCGACGCTACAACTTCTCTTGATAATACATTTACTAATAGGGAATGTTTAAATTTAATTGAATTATTATGTATATATTATAGGGAATGTTTAAATTTAATTGAATTATTAAATTTATGAGTAGATACATTTTAGTATAATACTTCAATTAAGTACAACATTCTTGGGCTTGTGTGATTTTTTGTCTCATTTTTTTTTACTTTTTTAAAATGGAAATTACTGAAATAACTTTTTTCAATTTTTACAGATTTTAATTCAATAATTTTAGTTTGATACTTTTGTATTCCAAATAACCATTTGACAAGTATCAACATTTGTATTTTCAACAGGTTGTGCATGTTTATTGATTTAGATTTTTTACTACAAAATTTTCAAATCTTATCTGTGATGTGCTACATACTTTTTATTGTGTATTCAAAGCATTTTAGTTTTTATGAATAAATGAAAGAAACAATTGTTTCACGTATCTTTGAAACTCTTTTTTTTTTTTTTGTTGTGTTAAAATGCCTGTTGATGAATTTATGGATTATTCAAAAGTGTCTTTTTATTTTTATCGTAAAGGATGATTAACACAAATTTAAATTTTTTTTTTTTTTTTTGCTTTCTTGAATTTTTTCTTGTTACTTTTATGCTCTTGAATGAAAATTTATTTTAAACAAATGCTGCATCATTTTTGCAGTAATTAACACATTGTTTGTCATTATTGTAACTGCTCGTTCTATATTTTTTTTAGCCATTATTAAACTCCAGAATTGAATTTATGTGAAAGCTGAATGGTCCAAAATTAGAAGGATAGCATGTGTAAGGTCATATTATTTGTAGGAGGATTTTTTTGCTTGTCCAAGAAGCATCAGAATATTTATGCAACAAATGCATGTATTCAAATGAGGATGAAAAAGAATACTACAAAAATAAATAATGCCAGTTCCATAAGATTATAGATATTCTAGAGATTTGCATTATGTCTTACAGATATTTTTGAACATTTTTAGGACTGAAAATATTTTCATTTTTTTTTGCATATACAAGATTATATGAACTACAATTTAATATCAGAATCTAATTTATGTAGAAACTTTACATAAACAATCAGAATGATAACAAGAAGAAAGTTACACAATGTTTAAAAACATTTTTCTATCTGCCAATTTTGAAATCGGAATAATTCCAAATTAAATTTGTCCAAGAATATTATTAGGATATTTTTATCCCTTTCCTTCATTTAATAAATTGAATAAACTAAAATCATGACAGCAAAATTTACAAAAAATTTCTGGTATACAAATTTTCCAACTGTACAATTTTAATAAAATCAATATCTAGCATTAATGTCAGGTGAAAAAAATTATTATATTAATACTGATTTTGTTACATTTAATTTATTGCTTGATTTATTAAATTTCAGCCTTCAGAAGAGACAAAAATGCTGTTATCATCCATGATTCAGTTGCATCGAGAGAGCAATTCTTTGTGAGTGTGGCTCAAGTAATGATCCCCTACAAGCCGCTTTTGGTATTAAATTCGCCCATGCCTGATGTTGTCCTCAAAACTGTGGCTAAATATTTGAACAGCTTTCATCTATGGAATTTTGACATGCAGTCATTGGAAAAATATCTGGATCATCATAAACCACAAATTTGGAGAAGAATATCAATATTAACCGTAAATTAATCTATTTCAACATCTTAACCAAGGGGACGTCTGTTCAGTGACATAAAAATGCATGACATTCGTAATTTAAAAAAAAAATTAAATAAGTACTTTTGCAAATAGGTTACAACATACTTTATTTTCCTAGAATCTGAGAGTAAACTCCAATTTCCCTTATAAAGAAGAATCCTAAATAGCGAATCCAGTTCCTATCATGGGCGACGTGTTTTGGAAACACGCAAACTCTCCGTAATCTTGACAGTTCATCCGGAATAAGAACTGGTTAGAAATTAATGAACTAAAATAAATTTGGTAGGCTTCACCATTTTTTGATTTCCAAAAAAAAAAACACCTGGATAAAAAGAGGCATTTATTTGAAACAAATTGCTTGATTTTTTCGAGTTTTTTTTTCAGAAATCGAAAAATGCCAAGGCTCCCAAAATTTAACCCAGATTAATTTTTTTAATCAGTTTTTATTTTAGATAAATTAACAAGTCCACGTAAAGAGCGCTCCTCGCGGCTTTAAAATCGCACCATGCACGACAGGATCTGGAGCCGCCATTTTGAATGTTATTAGAATAAATAAATTATAACCGAATGTACGCGCGTTCAATGTGTGGCTTCAGCGGTCTCCAGAGTTAAGCAGCATTGTTTGCGGCCATAACTTCGATTGGTTACCGTTTAGCGGCGCATTGGTTCTCGCGTTCACCGGTGAGCGAGAGGCAGTTTTTTTGCGGTTCTGATGTATACTTATGTAGTAGAAACTCAGTTAAAATAAAGCCGCCGTTATCGGCAAGGTTTTCCGCATTTTCCCTCTGCTTTCGCTTTCGCTGCTTTCCCTTTGTACCTTTAAGCAACTCTTCTCAAAATTTTAGCGCGATAAAAAATTGTTTAGACGTAGCTCAAACGATGAATAGATTTCCCATTTGATTAGTACGTAGATGAATGCGTCTCTCATTAAATTCATGTCCCAAAATTACAGATACGATATATCGACGTTCTCGTATCTTTTTTCATTATCTTCAGATCATTGGGAAGAGAAAAAGTGCTTACAAATTTTTCGTTTAAATCGATAGTTTTCTAGTTATGAATATCTGAAGCTCAGAATATCGTCCTCTCCGCCCTGTAAGATCAGTTCTAATTGAAATTGGAAGATTGAGGTAAATTCTGAAACCATTGTCTGTCATTAAGACATTTAGGAAATAAAGGGGAGAGGATATTAAAAGCCAAGTCGCATACTGAGGAATAAACAATTTAAAAAAAATTCTAATTTACTCTTCATTGCCAGAAGAACAAAGTACGTTGAAACCCATTTCTAAATGTACTTATTCCACATTTAAAAAAAGTTTCCATAGTTCATCCATTATTATAGCTCTGGACGGTAACCTCCCCTCAATGAATAACAATTGTTTTGCACCAATAGTTATCCGTTGTTTTACAGGGAGAGGCCGATCCAAAGTTGGATACAGTTGCGGGAATAAACGGTGGATATGTGCCAAAATGTACATGTACATGTAACAATACCGATGTGCCCCCAACTCGCCGTATATTCCGTAGCGCTAAGAGAACTCTTCCGAAGCCCTGCGTGACTCCCACCGTTCCTCCGCAAACACCCATCACGACACTTCCCTCTCTTCCGCCGATATCCTTTCCACTTAACCCTTTTGCCCCGCAAATGCCCCCCAGCCCTCCCCTCTCTGCCCCGCTGATGTCCTTCGAGCCTTCGCCCTTTTTCCTGGAAATGCCTCCCAGCCCTCCTTCCTTTTCCTCGCAAACTCCCCCGCATCGCTTCTCCTTCCCACAAATATCCCCGCAGGCTTCCTTTCAACGTCTTATGGAGGTGGATGTGTTATGACATCCAGCCAAAGAACCCGATAACGTTAACATACTTTCATCTTCACCTTTCACCACATCTTCCGACTCGATGCCGTGCCCTAAATCTCTTGAGCCAAACCCCATTCCCCCCAAATCAACCCCTCGCGTTAACTCTCCGAAAACAAATTATGACCGTAAACCTCCCGAAGCAACTCATCGCCGTAAACCTTCCAAACCAAGAAGTCGCCCTCATCCTCCCAAACCACCGCCTCGGCCGAGAACTCCCAACTCGAAGGGTCGCCAAAAATCGCCCACTTCAGCTCCTCGATCGAAAACTTCCAAATCAACCAGTCGTTCCAATCCTCCCAAGACGACCGCTCGCCCCGATCTTCCAAATTCTCTCAATGTGATCTCTCACCCGAATTTCATGCTCTCGCCGTTAACGTCCTTACCAATCTCCCGACCTTGCATGCTGATGACTGACTTCACGAACGCACCACCACGACCCTTATCACCCCCAAGATCGCTGCCCGGGATTCCGATCGATCCGGCCGTACGTTTTCACTGCTATAGTTGTGGTGGGACAGATCATCTTCCGACCCACTGTCCAAACTTGTTTCGTAATTACCTGTAAAGCCAAAAATTGAGATTAGCTGGCACGATTTCTATCAGAGGGTCGCGTGGAATGAGAACGAAGACTGTTGCTCTGGATACCGAAGAACCCGGCCGTTCGTTTCCACTGCTGGAGCTGCGGTGGGAGAAATCATCCTCCGAGCTGCTGCCCAAACTTGATCGGGAGTAGCCAGTAAAACTAAAGGTTGAGATCAGCCGGCACGGTTTCTACCAGAGGGCCAAAAGGGATTGCTTCCGGATTCACACGCCCCTCCATATTGTTAAATAAACGAGAACAAAGACTGAAGATGAAGACTGATGAGCTCGGACACGATCTACGCATGATCTGGATTAGCCGTACTTTCTATTTTACATTTGTTTTTAATATTCGTGATACAACGATGTGTGTTTTTCTTTTCGTTATTTCCTCTTTTGTAATTGTTATAAGAGAGTTGGCGTACTCATTAGCTGATAGTTTTCTTTTTTTTTGTACATATATCTTTTACGAAATCATTGCAGCCTTTTTTGTGATTTTGTTTAACGACGAATTGTTACGTTTGTCGGTAATGAACGATAATGGTGTAAAAAGGATACTCAAGACTTTATGAGTAACTTTTAAGTTACTAAATTTTTATTCTTTATACTTTTTTGACAATTGAAAACATAATGAATAAAGGAGTATTATAGTCGATGATTGATGATTTATTGCGCTGAGTAGACCTACTTCTCTCTTTTTTTTTTATTTCTAACTTTGTCCTAACTCTGAATAAATGTGTGGGTGGTCAATTCGTAGTGCATGTATTTCCATCGGACACATATTGAGGATTCTGAACACTTTATTCAAGAGGCAAAATAAACGTAACGCCCTAGTTAGTAAAAAGACATCTGGCATGAAAAAGTCATTCGAACGTGTGACATTAGAGTGGTTCTTAGAAGGGGCATTTTCGAATTTCAATTCTGCCGCCCATTAGGTCGGTTCGAAATTAATAAAAAACCATCCTGAATTTCTTTCAGATTTTTTCTCCCACGCTTAACCCTCCCCGACGGGCATTGAAGTTGCCTATTTGAAATACATGGGACTTTTCGGTCCTTGCAGTCAATATTTTATTGAGGAACTATTCGTCGGTCGAAAAATCGGAAATTCACACAAATTACGCTATGAACATACTACTATAAGGGAAAAAATCATCAACCCCCTAGAATCACCCAAAAACAGATATACACTATTTTCCTTCAAGATCAGAGTTAATTCCACGAATTCGGTCAGTCATATTGAATCCGTCATATTGGATGTATGAATTTCCAATTCCTGATAAGAGATTCAAGATCAGCAACCTTCAAAACATCTATATATGCCGAGTTCCACATAAATACAATAAACCTTTCAATGTAAGATATCTGTATCTGTAACATATCCTATGTCCGAAAGTTACTTTGGGACATAGGATATCTTACAGATAACATTCTGGTGGACATACGTGACACGTTCGGATGACTTTTTCATGCCAGACGTCTTTTTGCTACGTGGAATATGTTTAAAAAAAGCATTTGAATAAATGCGGGAAATTTAAAATTAAACGTGCGCGCGCAGCTTTGTCGTCGTCGCAGAGGTGGCGCGTGCGTCTGATCTCGCGCGGCAATCGTTCACCTTTCGGATTGGTGGCCGGCATCGCGCATGGAAATTCGTGCCGCTGCGCGTAAAAAACACGAAATACTGCAACAAAGACTCTTCCTGTAATCAGATGCTGTTGTCCATCGCACGAACGTCTTGACAACGAAATCAACGGATTGAATAAATAAATGTATTAGCGTACTTCGCTAATTGATGGGAATCCACGATGTATATTAAACAGGTACGTGATCAGAAATTAATAAAAATTCAATTTCGTGTCTATGCAAAACTAATTCTTGAAACGTACAAACCGCTTGATGGTCGTCGGAATAGATCTTTGCAATTTTTTTCTTTCGATTTCAAATGCTTCCAATAATCTTTCGTTATAATTTATTCTCAGAAAGAATTCCTTGTTCGTGATCTTAAAAAAATATTTATCAGAATATTGGATATTTTACACGGGCCTTTTTTTTTCTTGTTAAGAATGCATGCCTTTTTTCTGTTAGGAAATTCATACATGTATTTCCGGAAAATGACGGAGGTCATGACACTTTTGACGATAATGTTGTATTTCGAGTATTTTTGAAAGAAAATTGTTGACTTTGAATTATTGAACCGTCTCAATTCTACCAAAGTGTATTTTTAATCCTAGAAAGGTACACTGGGGTTTGTTCGTACCCCAAGTGCATCATTTTTAGGGTTTCACAAATATTCAATTCGATATAGGTACAGTGGGTGCTTTATACAGAATTTTTTATTTACCTTGAAAAAGAATCCTATGTTTTGCAATAAGTGGATTTTTTTTTTTTTTTTTTTCAATTTATACGTGTATGTTTAGAAAGTATGTAGCACATGAATTTTGCTAACAAGGTTTTGGTGGTATTTTTTAAATGAAAAATGTTGTTTTTGAATTATTTAAATATATTAATTGCAACTAAAATGGTACCTTGTTATAAATAAATCAGGCAGTTCTATAGAAGTGTATATCTAATATATTCTTAGTCCTATAATGACACACTGTAGCTAGTCATTATGCCAATATATCATTCTCAAGGTTGGAAACCTATCTAACATTGTGGTTTTTAATCAGGATTTTTTTTTAAACTAAAAGCATATCTTCTATTTACAAAGTGGATATATGCATCTATATAAATAATTTTTAGCGCAACTTCTGACATCACGATTTTAGGTCGATTAAAAAATAAAACTATTCCTTTGAATCATTTAAACACCTTAATTACAACCAAAATGGTATCTTCTGTGAATTTTGATGGTAGCATGTATCTAATGTACCTTGAGCCTTAGAATGATACACTGGGGTTGGTCGTTACCCCAGTGCGTCTTATTTCTTGATTTAAAAAAATATTCAACATTGGATGTTTTACAATGGATTTTTTTTTAAACAAAAAGCCCACCTTTCATTTATAAAATGTAGACATTTTTTTGGTTTACATAATGCATACATATATCTATGGAAAGTGACTTAGTGCACAACCTCTGACAATATTTTTATTTTGTTTTTTTAAAGACCAAAGTATCTTTTGAATTTTTTAACATCTCAATTTGAACCAAAATAGCACCTTTTCGAAGTTGTATAAGGTGTTTATTTTCAGGTTTCTGTTTACTAAGAGAATGTTATAGACCTTTTTTAAATTCCCAACAAAAAAGACTATAATTTTTTTAGTGTTTTTGTAATTGCAATTGTTCTTTCACAACTTGTAAAATTGTTACATTTCATGTTTATAGATTTTTTTTTCAGCTTCCATACAAACTTGGCAAATTTTTTAAGAAATATTTTTGGCCATGATTTTAAAGGCAGAGTGTTGAATGTTAATAGTGGAATCTTTATCAAAAGCATGTATCTCTAAAAAGCACAGTTATTTCTCAATCTCTGCATCAAGGATTAAAAAATTGTTTTTACCAACACAACCACTTTCTTAATGTACAAAACTAAATGTTGTTTTTCAATTAATTAAACATCTTAGTTGCAGCCAAATTTCTTTTCTGTTTCCAAAATAAAAACAGCTTGAGGAACAAAAAAAAATTTATTAATATCTGAATAACGAAGGAGGAACAATATTATATAACTTCCAGAAAAAAAATTTGAAATTAACGTTGAAAAATTGCGTTTTTTAAATTAACTTACAATCTAACATTTCACAGGTCATTATTGAAGGCTTCAAGTCATATCGTGACCGGACGGTCGTCGAACCCTTCGATCGGAGACACAATGTAGTCGGTACGCATACAATAATGCGTATTTTGTCAAATTCCACATCAAAATTCAATTATCGAATTGAAAAAAAAATTTGTTTTCAGTCGGAAGAAACGGCTCAGGGAAAAGCAATTTTTTCGCAGCTATCCAATTCGTTCTTAGCGACGAATTTTCGCAGTTGAGGGCAGAAGACAGACAAGCGCTTCTCCATGAAGGCATCGGACCTCGTGTTATCTCCGCTTTCGTTGAGATCATTTTTGATAACTCAGACGGAAGATTACCGGTATCCATGGACATTGCATTTAAGCTCATTTTCTAACAGGGTTGAAAACCTCCTCATTCAATTGTATAAAGATTTCTCGTAGAATTAACGATATAGTTATTTACTGATAATTATATGAGGCATTCCACCTCATTCTGATCTGGATCTGACCCTTGATTCTGTTGATGAGCCTGTAATTTTTTATGTGATTTACATAGCTTCAAAAGGCACCAATTTTTTTTTTAATTTTGAATTGTTACATGATTTGTTTGAACAAATTATTGAGACACATTTTTCAAATCTGAGAAAATTCTAAACTAACTTTTATCGAATATAACAATTCTGGGTAGCAAACCGAAGAGGGCCAACAATTCCGTTTATTTTTCCGTCCTTAAAAAAAAAATCGAAGAAATTAGAACTTTATGGGCCGTTGCCCGAAAATTTTTCTATGGAACACATGATTTTCAGAACGTCATCAGATTTTTGCCCATGTTTATATTCGTTGGCAGAAGTCTGGAAAAAAATTGACGTTTTTTTTTCTTTTTCGAAAGCTGAAAAAATGAAGGAAATTGTCGGCCCACATCGACTTGGTAAGCAAATATTTTTATTTTCTCATAATTCGGAATGTTAAAAAATTAGTTTGTACTTTTTAAAGCCATGTCAAACATGAAATATTGCTGCAAGTTATTGTTATGAAATAATTATTCCACTCTGAATTTTGGTTTAATAATTTTTTGGAGGCTTCCAACTCGATTTTGTAGATCGTACATTTTTATAGGGCATCTCTTTCCTTTTTAGTTTGATAAAACTGAGGTGTATTTGAGAAGAATGATTGGCCCAAAGAAGGACCACTACTTCCTCAATAAGACCAATGTTTTCCGGTCTGAAGTCATGAATCTGCTTGAATCTGCGGGGTTTTCTAAAGCAAATCCCTACTACATAGTTAAACAGGGAGAAGTAAGTTTTCTTGAATTTCATTTGGTAATTTATTTACGTTATTAAACTCTGTATTTTCATCCATTCAACATAGTTATTAGGCGTCAATACATTCAAATTGGTACCTTCTTCATATTGTTGCATGTATTCTGTTAAAAAAAATTGAATTGTAATGAATTCGCAACAAAAACATGGTCGATAAACGCAAGTCATAATGAAGGCACATTTTCATTTAGGCATGCTTAAAAATAACTTACCAATTTTGAAACCGAGACAATATTTCGACATTTGGCATAATAAAGAACCTTTCTTCAAACCTGAAAATTTTGAAAAAGATATTGTTAGAAAAAATCGATAAATTAAAAAATGCAAAAAAAATTATGCAAAATTAAACATTCAGTATAAGTTCTAAAATCCGAAGAATCTATAATTCCGGAGAATATTGAGTTTTTTTTGAAAGCCTGAAATGTAGAAAAGATCAGAAATTTATTAGAAATTTTCTTAGAATTGATAAAAATAATAATAAATGCAAATCTGCATGTAAATCCATTTTTTGAGTCTTATTTTTACAAATTTTTTATTTGGAAAATTCGGCCGGAAGTAAACAAACAGTCACCCTAAAGGCGATACTGAATATCACCAACTTTATAAATGGTATCGTTAGATCAACCAAATGGCAACAGCCACAGATTCCGGAAGGCTTAAATTACTCCAGGAAGTTGCCGGAACTCGTGTGTACGATGAGAAAACGCAAGAATCTAGGGTTATCCTGAAGGAGACTCAAGAGAAGCTCGTAAAGGCAGCCGAGTTATTGGATACGATTGGCAAGTCTAAATTCACACATTTTGAAACGTTCGAACGATTGATCGTTTGAAGACAACTACAGATAAAAGCGATAAAGGCGATCGGTAACTTTAACGTTAATTTGATGTCACAATACTATTTGAAGTATGACCAATGCGTTGATACACTTGCTTGATATTTAAAAAAAAGTTGAATCCCGCCAGTGAAATGACATTTTGGGAAGATTCTAAAGAAGATCCTAAAAAAGCTTTTTTTTGAGGATTTTTTTTTAAGGGATCAAACAACTTGCCCCAGTAAAATTTAGCGTATATTTTATTCGAAGTGAAAATAGTACTTTACGATACTAGTGCGATAAAACCTTTCGACGAGTGTAAGTTTGCGGCACTAGTCGAAGTCGAGTGACGCAATGTCACGAGTAAAGAAAACGTTTGTCGTACGAAATTTTATTTCACAAGGTGTGAAAAATGACGATATAAGCTTGCGAATTGTGCGTTAAACCGCGTTTTTCACACCGAGTGGAATAAATTATTTTTTTAAACATATGTACAATAATAAACTGCAGAGAGATGTCCTCTTTCCGTAAGCGTCTTGCCACTGTAGTTTCCAATTTGGCATTAAAGATGCAGTTCGCAATTCTTGTCTGCAACAGAAAAAAACCTAAAGAATTTTCAATTATCATCAGATTTTTTTCTGGGTGAACTAAATAAAAGTAAAAATGATCGTGAAATTATAACTTTTTTCGGGTTTGAAAAAAAAAAAAAGAAATGTTTTTTCTCAGCAGAAAAATCACATTAACGTGCAGTAAAAGTTATTCAAAAAAGACTTTTCAACAATTCGATTAAACCAGCAGGAAAATCCATGATTATTGAAGATTCTTTAGGTTTTCTTCCGGTTTTTGGACACGTTAAAAAACATCCGTTTGCGCGAAAGTAAATATCTTTGTCACTACACGGTCGAAGATATTCTACGATGCATGGAATTCAAGGTCTTAATTTAAGCCATCAAATGCCGCTACATAAGCATCGACCATCGCTAAAAAAAATAATTATGATCGCTTAAACAAAAAACTTCATTTTGTGGGCGTTGGTAAAATAAAAAATACAAGCGGCCGTTCCCGCCTCTAAAAAAAATCTACGAAGCTTCCTTTTCACAAGGGTCAACATCAGGGTACAAACTATAGGTTTTTGCCGTGGCAAGCCAAAAAAAGTTTTTTTTAGGTAGTCTCATGTACAATTTTATCCTCATTTCGTAAGTACAGAGGAGCGTCTTCAAGCTCTACAGATCGAAAAGGACGAGCTCAAAGAGTATCAACGATGGGACAAACAGCGACGTTGTTTGGAGTTCACAATCTATCAACGAGAATCCGACGAAACTAAGCGAAAGTTGGAAGAATTACAAAAGTTCCACGAGGTAAGTATTGCCGAACAGAAAAACCTGGGACGAGTGGCAAAAACTGCGCAAGAACACATCTCTGCGACCACCGAACGCTGGATGGATGCAACAGCGGAAGTTCAAATTGCCAAACAGGAGTTAGAAATGCAAAGGTAGTTCAAATACTAATTAATAGAGTAATGTATTGCTTCGTTAGGAAAACCCAGGTTTTATGAATTTTCTTTTCGAGATTTCCGTGTCTTGTTTTCGGATTCTTAATCTTTTTGTTTCCTCATAGAGGAAGCCTTGTTATCGTTAAAAAAAATCATTTTCGTTCAAAACGTCGAGAAAAGTGGTTTGTGCGAAATGTGTGTGTGTGTGTGCACACATTTCGTTGTTTACACGATAACTGTGGCAATTTTCAATGAATGCTCTTTAAATTTTATATGCAAGTGGGCTATCATAGAATACCGTTTAGGATTGTATTTGACGCGAATCAGTTGAAATTTTTTTTTTATACACAATTTTTTAAATATTGAAAAAATCGTTTTCACGCTTTAACTTTCGCAAATGAAAAGGCACCGGGCTGAAATTTTGTACGTGAATAGACTATCCGTGAAGCATTATGTGTGCCAAATTTTGCGAGAAACTGTCGAGCCGTTTTGATTTTATTACAATTTTAATTTTGTCAAAAATGTCTGCAAATACTGTAACTCATGCAAATTCTGAGATATCCGGCTGCAATAGCCGATATGATTTCACGATTATTGATTTCGAATTAAGATTTTGGTCTAATTAACTGTTGACATATCAGAAAATTTCGATTTTGGTTAACGAAAAAAAGAAAAAAAGCTTTTACGAAAAAAAGAAAAAAAAAAAAAATCGAAATTTTTCACAGATTTATCTTAAACTTTTTCTACACTTAGACGACCATTTAAAAAGATATTTGGTACAAATTTGACACCAATCGCACTAAATTCTTATGATGTTCTAAACTTTTTTTAAAAAATTTCCCCCTAAGGATTTGCATATATTATGATATACAGGGCTGAACTTTTTTGCAGAATTTGAGTGAAACCATTACAGATATTTTATTTGGCTAGAATATATTTCGTAGTTATGATTTCGTAATAATTAAATATTTTCTATCAATTTCCGTAACTACAAACTATTCTTTATTTCAAGCTCTCGCTTCTTAAAATATTCCTGTTAATTTTTTTTTTACGTTGAATATGTTACGGAAAGTAGAGCTTACGAATTGCTTTTTCATCCGAATATTTTTCATAAAAATTAAGTATCGAAATTATTAAAAACATTGCTTATCTAAAGTTAAGTCGAATAAAAATAAATTAACGATACGTGACAAAAAAAAAGTAAAGTGTGACGCTTATTCCTAAATGAACGTAAATTTAACAGAGAGGAGATCCAGCAACTCGCTAAAACGGGAACTAAATTGTCTCTAGAAATAAGAGACTTGAGAGAAGAAATAAAACACAAAGAAGATGTTAAGAAAAGTGCAGAGACGGAGCTTCCAGATTTAGAACAGAGGATTAACGAGAAGATAAAAGAACTCGAAACGATTAATCCCAAGGTAAGATTTTTTACGAGATGCAAAATTCTCACGAGTATACGAAACGAAAACGCGATTATTTTCTTGTAGTACGAGGCGCTGATCAAAGAGGAAGAAGAACTCACGCATAATTTGACGTTGAAGGAACAACAACGCAAAGAACTGTACGTTAAAAAAGGCCGCAAACATCAGTTTAATACCAAAGTATGCTTCATCAATTCATTTATTCTTTTATTCTTTCAGTATGTTTTTTCAGATTTCATGACACGTATAATTCGAAATTTACGAAGGAAATTAATGAAATTTTTATAGGAAGAAAGGAACGAGTGGATACAAGAACAATTAAATCAACTCGCCAAACAGATTCGAGATAAGCAAGCGCATTCTGAAGAGATACAGGAAAAGTTAACTGAAGATCGGGAAAGACAAAAGACTTTGGAAAGTAAAATAAATAAACAAATTGGAGAAATTGAACAACAGAAGAAATCGATCGAAAATTATGAAGTTCAATGTTACAAAGAGATTGCAAATAAGGAGAAGGTTCACTCTGAGCTGAAAGAACTGTAAGTTCGTCCTCTTTTTTTTTTTTTTTTTTGGATCCTTATAAAGTAATGTCTGTTTTCGATCAACTTTTCGAGATGTATAAACATCTCGAAAAGTGGCATAAGCCAGGACATTTATAATAATATCATCCAGTCTGTTAAGTCAATCGAGTTCCAAATTTTGAAATTCTTTGTTTCTTTTCGACGGGGAACTGGCATAAATTGAAGAGAAATTCAAGATAAATTGCGTATGATGCGGTGAAAAAAGTGTCGATTATCCGTTTTTCACTATTTTTTTCAAATTTCGTGAGCGGTTTTATTGTATATTTCATAGAAAGAAAGAAGAAGAATGATAATTCAAGAAAAATTTATTCTTTTGTATAAGCTGACATTTTTTTCTAACTCATAGACGGTATTAAAAAAAATTGCAAATCGTTTTATTTTTCTTCTTTTTTTAAATACGTAATTAATGCAGGCAACGATACGCAATATTGAGAAAACGTCGTTGATGACACCAAAAAAGGTTTTGGGAACATATTTTCTATTATTACTGCAAAAAGAAATCATTTAATGAGGAATATAATTCTCAATATTAGTCCCTTTAAGAATCGCACATACATTTGTACTGAAAAGTATTCTTTTAAATTTTGTATATGATAAAGTCCATAAGAGCACATGCATAAAAAGCGTCTAACTTTTATGAATATTTATTTGTAAAGATACCGACAAGAGAGCACATTGGAAGCTAAGCTGGCTACTGAGCAAGAAAAACTGCTTCAAGTCGAGCAGAGCTTCAGGTTTTTGTTTGGAAAGCAAGTTATCAACGGCAGAGCAAGTATTCGCAAAGTGCTTGACACATTTCGGTAAATATAGCAGACATTAATTATTCACACCATTTTTAACCGTGGATTTCATGTCAAAGTCATTTCTATTGATTGATGGGTATCCTTTAATTGTATGAAAAAAATTCTTAGTCAAGTCGTAAGTTCGTCAATTCTTTGGGAAAAGAAAATTCAATTTTACTAGCCTCCGTCTTACGCACAACTGAGAATTATTTCGGGATTTTTCGCCGTACGATTCGTTTATAAAAAGTGCAGATTATCAAAATAGGACAAAGTTGTATTCAGTGACCTAGATTTGTTCTCTATCGTGCAGATGTTTGCATGATGCACGAGAAAAAGACTTTTTTAAGGTGTCTACCAGAAGGACTTTGAATAATGATTTTTTTCTACTTATAATTTATCTGGAGTTCAAATAATGGCGGGACTTCCGCTAATTTTCTTTTCATGAGTCAATAATGAATAGATTTCCACTCATCATTTAAACTCGAAATTAATTGCAAGTGGCCTTGACCTCATAATTTAGGATCATTTTGAATAATTTTTTATTTAATCAGCATTCATTTTGAGTTTGAATAGTAAGAGAAAAACCAGACATTATTTCAAGTTTCAATAACAAGTTTCCATTCATTATTTATTCGAAGTTTCAATAACGAGTGATTTTTTACTCGTCATTTAATTCAGGTTTAAATGACAAGTCGTTTTCTGGAACGAGAAAAATACTATCAATTATTAGTAGTTGATCGTCAATTATTAATTAATTTGTAATTGTTGATAGATATCTAATTGTTGATGTTTTGTTTCTAATTGTTTTAATTGTTGTCCTTATAAATTTAATTTAAAATTTGAATTCAAACTCGACTAACCACATAAAAAATTGAAATATGGTTATTTCAATTCTATGAATCTCATGGAGCAATAAAAATGGCCGCGTTTTAGTGAAATTCTGCTTATTCTCTAGAAAAATAAAACTAATCAAAGTGATACATTTTTGTAATATCATCAGAAGTCAATTTGACAGCACAAATTTATCCCGAAACATTTCAGACTGGATTGGAAAAAAACATAAAAATCACTCACTATTTATACCTGAAAAGATAATAAATGCAAAACCACTAATGATTTGAACGCGGAAAGATAATGAGTAGAAAACAATTCTTTGTAGCGAAAATAAATTACCAAAATAACATTGAATATTTAAATGATGCATTGAAATACTTCTTTATTCGAATGTGTCTATTCCTAAGTGAGGCACAACACAAAATGTCGATGATTACTTGCAGAGAATCTCCTGAATTGTCAGGTGAAGTGGATTGTTATTGCGGTCAGGTGATCGACAATTTTTCGTGCGACGAAAACGTCTACACCGCTGTCGAAGTAATTGCTGGAAAACGATTGTTCTATCACATCGTGGAAAATGATGCGTTTAGTACGAAGATCGTTAAGGAAATGAACAGACAGAAACTTCCTGGAGATGTGAGTTTCATGCCTTTAAATCGTCTCAAGGTCAGCACGCCAGCATATCCGAATAGTGCGGATGCTATTCCAATGATAAACAAATTGGTGTACGATGAAAAGTATGACAAGGCGCTGAGGTAAATAAAATTGAGAAATTTAATTTGCATTTAGAAAACCCATTCTAATCTACGAATTTTGGCCTCTAGGCTTTTTGTACACCCAAGTAAATCACTTGAGGATGTAGAAACGCGATGGGCTGCCCAACTTCCTGAAAAGTGAGAATTCAGAGAAAAATTCGAACACTTCTCGATGGAATAAAAATCTGAAAAAAATCAAGCATACAAAAGGTGCGGAAAAGATTTCAAATATTAATTTCAAATATTAATAATTGCAAAATGTTATTAACAAATAGGTAAAAAAAATAGTGCAACAAATTATCCGTCAACCTAACTTTTTTTTCGAATACAAATCGTTCGTTAGATTTTCTGAATACATATAAATTTTTTCAGAATTTTGTCTGATGTTTGAAAAATACAGTTTTTTTTTTCTTGTATGAGTTGTATTCGCGAATCTATTTGATCAATCGTTTGGAAACTTCTTGGGTGTAATGGGTGGTTTTGTGACAAACACATATGGAAAATTCGCGATTTAACATGCATTTTTTAAGAAAAAAAATATTCTAAAACAGCGAAATTGCGATGATTAGAACGAATTCTGAAAAAATTCGTACGTATTCAGAAAAATTAATGAATCATTTTGATTCGAAAAAAAAGTTAAGTTGACGGATAATTTGTTGAACAATTTTTTTTTTCACCTATTTCTTAATAACATTTTGTAATCATTAATATTTGAAATTAATTTTTTCCGCACCTTTTGTATGCTTGATTTTTTTCAGATTTTTGTTCCATCGGGAAGTGTTCGAATTTCTCTGTGAATTCTTACTTTTGAGCACGTTGAGCACCTCATCGCGCTCCTACATCCTTAAGCTTCCACCATTTATTTTCATTGGCAAACTGCTTTAAAATGTGCAATTAGATATTACGATATATTTTGAAAAATGTTTTGTAACACTTTTATTCGAAAAAATTGCTGATAACATTCGTGGTATATCATAGGAATTGGGTCATTTTTTAAACTTTTTTATTAAGTTATCTGATAAAGAGTTTGTATGTTTTGGTCGCGATTCAGAGTGCCGAGAATATCTACAAATTGGTTTCATGAATTGTATTGTATAAACATATTACATATGTAATATATGTAAACATAAATTGTATAAAACATATTACAAATGGTCTATATAATTTTTATCGGAAATAATGTCTTTTTACATTTGGGTATTTGATAATAAGTGGGCCATTTTTTTTTCAGTTATCTAAAAAAGAGTTCGTATATTTTAGCAATTGTTCGAACTGCTAACAAGATTTACAAATAAGTTCCGAGCTTTATTTCCATTTGTGGACGAAAAAAAAAAAAAAATGTGCAATTAAATGTTGAAATATATTACAAATGTGTTGTACAACTTTTATTAGAAATAATGTTTTATAACATTATTTCATAATAACTGCGCCATTTTTTTTTACGTTACCCGAAAAAGAATTTGTTTATTTCAGTGGTTAATAAGAATGCTAAGAACACATACAAATCGTTGTGATTTTTGAAGTTTCGTCGTTCACTCAGAATTAAATATTAATTCTGTTTTTAATTTCGCTTATTCGAATAACAAGAAATTGTTAATACTATTTTTAAAAATCGGATGTAATTCAGGGTAAAATTTGAGATCTAGAAATACAAAATAATTTGCAGATGTTCATAACACTTTAAATTGAATAATAAATATATTCTATTGAAGAATGTATGTAATTTTTATAGACATCTCGAAATCAGAAAATCATTTATTTAGATATTTCCATTTCATCACAATAATTATTGTCGATTATTGTTTTATTTTAATTTCATTGAAAATCATGGCCAATATATTAATCACAGGTTCATTTTCGGGAAAACGCTGATTTGTCGGGATCTCAAAGTTGCCACAAAATTGGCAAGACAAACTAGTCTCGATTGCGTAACAACGGATGGCGATTTAGTTTCCTCCAAGGGTTTTTTGACTGGTGGGTACTATAACAGAGAGAAAAGCCCACTCGGAGATTATAAAACTCGAACGGACATCGTCGCTAAAATCTCTGATATGGAGA
The DNA here is from genome assembly GCA_949699805.1 of Tromatobia lineatoria. NCBI lineage: Eukaryota > Metazoa > Arthropoda > Insecta > Hymenoptera > Ichneumonidae > Tromatobia > Tromatobia lineatoria. Next base: position 13,059,245 of record OX453044.1, read on the forward strand.
ATCAATTGGCAACTATCAAGGCTGAAATCAGCCGACTTACGCAGACATTAACCGTCCAAATCAATAAAATACAGCGATTGGAGTCATTAATCAGAAAGGCGAAGTACGTAACAATTTCTCTCAATTTTTCATGAATAAAATTTAAATTCGTTGTCACATGCTTGTTAAAGTTTGGGCAATTTTTTTATTTTTTACGAAAATTTCTAAACTATTAAATCCGAACCACTCTTCCAATTTTGTTTAAATTCAATACCAAACATTGAGAGTACTTGCACTTATCAAAAATGATTTAGGAAGATATCGCTAATTTTTCTATAGTTAGAGCGCGAATTCCTTTTTTGAGAAAATTCACAAAGCTATAAAATAAAAATCCCTGCATACAATTCGGAATAAAATGGTTCTTGAGTTAAAAGTCGTTGAAATTTCAACGACCTGCGCTTACATACACACACATGCATGTATATATACATATATACAGACATTTTCGCCAGACCTCTTTTTTCGATTTTTTGGACCATTCCAAATTATCCAACATGAAAAAAAAAATTCAAAATTTTCAAAAAAAATGCACAATTTTCAAAAAAATGTCACGAAAATTAAGCTTCCTCTATGAGGAAGCGACAATTGGTCGATCTACCCTTATGAAGATTTTTTTGTGGTCGCAAATTAATAATTTCAATTCTAAGGAGACAATTTGCAAGTTCTTTTTAATTATTCCATCAATTTTTTAAATTCCTTCTATTTATCAAACGTAAACGGGTAAAATCGCTATAATTCACTATTTTTATAATTTTTTTTTAATGATCACAGAAATACTCACGAGATAATGGAGGTAGACATCAACGGAATGAAGACCGAGCTCAGTACTATCCAAAGTTACCGAATACCGAACGAAAGAAGTCTCGCCCAATGTATGTCGAGTTTGGAAGGAATGGAAGTGACAAAACAGGGATGGGAGCGAGAATTGAATGAGGATCTTTTGAGCCAGCTTCTCCCGGATGAGCAAGCGTTGCTTGACACATTAAACGACGAAATCCGACGTCTGACGAAGCGGAGCAAAATCGTTTTCGAACAGCGAATAAAGATCGAGAAGGAAAAGACGAAATTGGATAATCTTTTGACAAATAATCTAACGCGACGCAGAGACGAGTTGAAGCAGATGCTCCAAGAAATGTCAGCTCAAGATCCGCAGCGTCAGCTCAACTTATTTTTGAGTCAACTCGCAAATATAGAAAAACAACGCGAAAAAATTACAAAAGAGATTGATACCCTCAACGAAAAGCTTGGAAATGCCACGGAGACGGTAAAGCTGCTTGATCAAAAGCCTTATACATTTTTTTTCTGAAGCTTTTACAAATTTCCGAAATATTCGGTAAAAAAATGGCTTTATTTTGGACATTTTTTCAATTGCTGGAAACTATTTATTGAATAACGTCTGGAATTATTTTTATCACAAAATATAAATCATTCTCTGTCAATTAAGTCGCTTTTTCTTTGGTCATCTCAATCCTACAGATCATGGAAAAATTGCACTGAAAAGCACCACGTGATTTTTTTCCGATTTTAATGCAATATTTGAAAAAAATTTTTTTTTTTGCAAGTAACAAATCTCGGAAACTTGAAGTTGCTGAAAAAATGTGTCCACATAAAAGTTGTAGTTTTGTGTTAGCTTTTCAATGAAACATATAAAATAATATTTACATTTTGGTAACACTGATTTTTCACCGAAAAACAGGGGATTGTTTTAAAGTCAAAAACAGATATTATTTTTCTGAGAAAATTCATTACGCAAAAAAATTACAGAGTGACACAGATTGAGATTCTGAGTTTAAAAAATACAATAAAACTACACAATGCGAAATCGACCTTATTCAGTGTTATTTCATTTTTTCACTGTAGAACGTTGATGAGCAATGAAATGCTTTGAAACCTGAAAATCATCTTGCTTCGCGATGCGATGAGCGTTTTGGAATCCCATGTTATGTTCAACTTTTTTTCTTCTTTTTTTTTTGCTTGAGTGAAATCTGTTTTTGAGTATTAACGATTGAGACAAACGGAATAATTGAAAATCGTCATTCATTTGACATTACAAAAATCTGCATGTTGTGAATTTAATGTCAAATTACGTCGTTTTAGTTAAAATCACATTCAGACGAGTTGCAAAAGTGGAAAGTCCAGAAGAAGGATGTTTTGGAAAAAATTGAAGAGAACGCAAGAAGCTTAGAGCAATTTACGAGCAAGTCGAATATACTTGAACAGAAAATCACAGAGGTTAATGAAAAAATAACGACACTCGGTATGTTGCCCAGCGAAGAAGCTTACCAAAAGTTTATCACGATGCCAAATAAGTTGTTGTTTAAAGAACTGGAGAAAACAAATAAACAACTAAAAAAATACAGGTGATTGACTCAATATACTTAAAATTCAGGGAATTTTTTTTATTCGCGTTTCACGTTCACGTTTTTCGAGATACTATTTTTTTCCGGGCATTTGATTAGTCATAGATAATTGTTCGGAAAATAGGCAAAGAAAAGCAATCAAAATTTGAGCCTAATTTTTTTCGTCGCAAGCAAAGCTAATTTAGTTTTAATGAAAATGTTAAAACATACTTTTTTCGCTATCGAAGACATTTTAATTTTTTTAATTCTTCATTATTTTGAGCGTCTGTTACATCTAATCGCGTCGATTGCGCATTTTATCAAACCTGGTTTTTTTTTAGTCACGTGAACAAAAAAGCTCTCGATCAGTTCGTGTCTTTCACCGATCAAAGGGATAAACTAGTAAAAAGAAAAGAGGAATTGGATCGCGGAAGCGAAAAGATAGAAGAACTTATGGCGACACTTGATCAACAAAAGTTTGAAGCTATTCAGTTTACCTTTAAGCAAGTGAGCAAATACTTCAGCGAGGTATTCAAACGATTGGCGCCTTCCGGTAACGCAAAACTCGTTATGAAAGCTGCCAACGTCGGAAATAACAACGACGATGAAGATTCAGGAACGATGGACTGCAATAGCTTCGTAGGCATTGGTAAGAATCGTTTTGATGCTCATTAAACCATTTCTACTCCTGTTTGCTAGTCAAACCGGCGCTTAATTCTATATTGCGTTTCTATAAATTTGACTAAAAACCATGTTGAAGTAGTTCGATGATGAAAGACCGAAATCAAAACAATAACTATTCTTTTCCTATAAAATCATTAATATTTGGATATAAAACAATATATATCATTATGAACCTTTGCGGCGACATAAAAAGACTACGAAGTTATTTTTTATGTCAAATAATGAAATTTCATGTAAAATACATCACAAGGAGCCTCGTTATATGTGCGTCTCTTGACTGATTTTTCAGGTTATGCCAACTGCTGGATGCTTGATTTTCGAAATTATTTACATGTAACTTTCGCATTGTAATGATAATATATTGTAATATAGTAACTTATTAATATTTTAAATGGTAAACGTCGATATCACGTCACAAAATGCAAGTTGTTTTTTTAAATAAAAATGTTCCGGACTCGCGAAATCACGGCAGCGACTTGGCAACGCCACACATGTGATACTTTATGCTTTAAAAATTTATGAAAAATAGCTGAACTAACTTAAAACGCTGCAAATCATTTTTTTAAAATATACTTTAGATTGGTTTCATTTTGAGAATATACTTTGAAAAAATCACCTTGGCGTATAAAATTGTTTCACAGGCATCAGAGTTTCATTTACGGGTCGAGAAACTGAGACGAACGACATGATTCGATTGTCGGGTGGGCAAAAATCGCTCGTGGCTCTCGCGCTGATTTTTGCGATACAAAAATGTGATCCAGCTCCGTTTTACCTATTCGATGAAATCGATCAGGCACTCGACGCTCAGCATCGGGAAGCAGTTGCCGCAATGATTCACCAATTGAGCTCTGAAGCTCAATTCATCACCACGACATTCAAGTATTTTTTATTCCTCCTATAAAACGTCTATATTTAAGGGGTTATACGTGATCAGGAGGCCGAAAAAGCAATTTTTTATAAATTTTTCCTGAAAAGCCACTTTTATGTATTAACTTGAAAATTTATTTGCGTATTGTGGTTATTTTTTTTTCTTCGTTTAAAAATATCAATTTTCAACAGCTTCAAAAATCATTATTTCTGTAGCTGATCTCGGGTAGCTCGTCTGAAAAAGCGTTCTACGATGAACACGACATTTTTGGATTGGATCATCTAAAGAAAAAAAAAAAAAAAATTACCTTAATATTTAATAAGGTAATATTTAATATCTAATATTTCATCGAAGGAACAAGCAAATTATTAATTTTTAACGAAATGACGGCATAAAAAACGATTGTATTTCCGATGAAAATTTTGGCCTCAAATGATTGATACAATGAAAAATATTTATCGGTAAGAAAAAACCTTCGCTTAATCACTAATGAAATATGTTTATAAAGCTTGTGGAGAATTTGAGACTGATCGACTTAGCCGGTTTCGAGGAATCTTGCGCATTGAATTTACAAACACAGTTTCAAGAAAAACGCGTTAAACTTTCAAAAGAACTTTACATTGTTTCGTCGAAAATAATTGATAAAAATAAATAAATAAATAAAATAATTGATTAATTGAAGATTCGACTTACCGAAAAAAAATAATTGGAATTACAAACTCAAGATAAATTTCATCTTATCGTATTTACAGATGTTATCTCGCGTGCACCGCCGTTTTATTGTAATCGTTTAAGTATTGAATTGAGATGCTTTTAATGTGCAGACACGGCGCGTTGGTTGATTTTTTAATGCTTTAGTTTGAGTCATCATTTACTAAACAAAGTTCGACCTTTTTTCGAGCCTTTAGGTCGATGTAGCCCCTTAAATATACTGTTCCAAAGTCATTTCCCATATGACGACTTTTTTCCGAATTAGGCCTGAGTTACTCCGACATGCAAACAAATTTTATGGAGTCAAATTCAGCAACAAAGTCTCGCACATTGATTGCGTGACAAAAGAAGAAGCTGCTGATTTTGTGGAGGACGCCACGGATGCAGCGGATGGACAATGAAAAACTTACTACGTTCGTTTATTGTTTATTTTATTTTATTCTATTTATTTTTCATCATTTGGTATCTTTGAAAGAGTACAATTCTTGGTTATCTATCTATGAAATGTTGATCAGATATACTCACTATTTTATCTGCGAAATGCGAAAAAGCGAGCTAAATACAGAATTTGATTCAAATATATTAACTACTTTTTATAAGAAATGCGGCAAAAGCAAGCGAAACGGCTCAATAACTTAAATAAATAAACATAGTATTATTATATGTTTAAAAAATAAAAGTTTTATAAAAATGATAATTGATGTGAAATTAATGACTGAGATATATCATAATACTGAAAAAAAATCTGGCAATGTGCGTTTTGAAAAAAAAGCTAAACATCCTTTTTTTTGATAGAAAAAACGTTACATTTTCATTGTTGATTATAGTTTTATGAAGTCAAATTCGGCTACAAAATATCGCATATTAATTGATCGCCAGAAGAAGGAGAAGCTGCGAGTTTTTTCAGTCTGTCACTCAATTTTGATGGTGAACCTGACATTCACCGTTATATGGTTTAGGTATATCAGCACAAGCTAATTAAGTCAAGTGAATTCGATGCACATGAAGGTAGATTCACCACGGATTAAATGGAGTAAAGTTTTACCTCGGAAAGTCAATTATATTTCTAATTACATTTCTATCCAAGCGATTGATTCGGTTGATCAAGTCTGTAATTTGTGACTTACATCGCGAGGGGCTGGCTAGAATCGTTCCAAAGGAATGAATACGTAAATTATTTACGAATGTCTAACTCTATTTCGAATAAGGATAATGATAAAAACGTGAATGAAAGATCACTCTCACGGTTTCTGTGTTGGAGAACTTCCATCTCAGTCCTTGACGTTGGCGATCGCATTCTTAGCACGCGACAAAGCGTAATAGTTGGTCAAAGCCGATTGGTTGTAATCAGTGTATTAGTAGTTTCGCGCAAATCGGTTCGTAACTGAAAGACGATAATACTCCTCATCGTTCAGGACTAATACACGATCCGGAATTCATTCCAATTCCAAATAGCGCGTCCCTTTTAGGATAACACCAGAAAATGCTGATCGATGATAAACGGTCGTCAATTGCGAAAGCGAGAAGCTATTCGGTATCAATTCGAATTCCAAGTTGAATAACATATTCAGAGCCAATCCTGACCAGGATAAAGACTCAAACTGGAATTCCCAGGCAGATAATAGTGCGCTGCTAAGCGGCCACTCATGAATGAGAAGGCCGCAAAAAAATCCCGTTCAACTCTGGGAATTACTGAAGTCACACACTGACTGGCAAAAGACTTCTAAGCTGAAGGCTCGTACCCCTGAAACTCAAGCGTTTCCACACTTAACTTAAGTGTGGAAACATTGAAGAATTGGTGGGATGTTGCCACCTGCATCGATACAGGTCGTCCGCAATTCAGTCGCCCCTTCGACGAATTTCTATGACTTATATCCACTACTTCTATCGTAAATCCCACATTAAAAAAAAAAGACCACTTGAAAGAGATGATACAGGCACTTGGAGCCCTATTACAATTAGAGCATTTTAATTTGGTTCTTCCTTGCGACATAATACGGAATACCTAATGAACGCGCCGTTTCTACAATGCAGGAACAAGTTCTTGATATCGATCACTGCTTCCATCGTTGCTGGCCAGTCATGGACATCTTTCAGAGTCGGCATTATCGTGCAAATGTAATTCTTCTGTCGATGATCGGACTGTGGCCTTATCAAAAGTTTAAGACATGGCAATTGTTCCAGCAAATTATGTGTCCAATCAGTGTGATTACAGTTATGCTGTCACAGGTAAAACAGTAAGACTTCACAAAATATAGATTTTACTGATCGATGCACAATCTTAGGCTATTAAGTTGTTCGAAATATGGGGTGACTTGGACATTATGATAGAGTGTCTTACCCCGATGGGTGTCCAACTCGGCGCATGTATCAAGTTTGTAAATTCCATTGCTAATCGTAAAAAGGTAAGTTATCTTTTAACGCATTGCAAGTAATATTTTATCCGAGAGAAAAAACCCTTCGATTGCAGATGATAAAACTATTAGAGAAGATTAAAAGTGATTGGTCGGAGCTACGAGATGAAGAAGAGATCGAAATTCTCACGAAATATGCAGAGGAAGGACGGCATCTCACAATTATTTATACAGGTAAAAAAATACAATGTCATCGAGAAAAGTAAAAGTAACAATGAAGAAAACACTTTTTTGGATTGAATTATATCTTATATTACGTAATCGTTGATGAAATTAGATCAAATTATTTTTTACCGCTAATATTTATTCATTTTTCACTCCTATATATATTTCAAATACTAAGAAAAAAATATATAAAACACACAACCCAATACAAACAACACAGGCTGAAAGACGTCGGTCGCTGGTCTCGCAAATCCCAACACACACACAGTCCACTTACACACAAAAACATACGTAACAAAAGAAGGCAATTGCTAAATATATTATTATTATCATTTTTCGATAGGGTTCCTCTATGGTGCTATGATTTCGTATCTCTTGATACCACTGCTGCCGGGAATCCTCGACGTAATAGTCCCGCTAAACGAGAGTCGCCCAACAGTGTATCTGTACCAGACCCAATACTACGTAGATCCCGAGAAATATTTCGTATGGATATGCTTGCATACCTACTCTGGTACTTTTCTAACAATCACATGTGTAATCGCAGCAGACGCGATGTTTGCTTGTTACGTTATGCACGCATGTGGAATTCTGGCGATTATTGGGTAATACATGTTTTGATTGCCTTGCTTGGATAACTTACGGGCGGACTGACCGGGTCGGAATAGTTTATTGGTGCAAAAAGCCATTTAAATAGTAGTGAGTACATCTGCGTGTACTGACGAAAATATTAGGGAAGAAGTATCGGTTGAAGCCACTTCAAGAATTTTCCCATTTTCAAGTACTTCTGATTGGAACCAAATATCATGAAAAAGTTTTGAACCTATACTTTTCATATCTAAGGAGGATATAATTTAATATTTCTAGCATTGAAGTCTTTATACGTGCCGTGAAAACACTGGAAAATAGAAAAAAGTAGGAGCATAACCATTTCACCAGTTCTGGCCACAGTAATGTACTGGTTATAGCCATGCTTGGGATTGGAATAACTTAATATTGAGTGCACTGGAAACATCTTTTGAGGCGTGTTTAATCAATAAAAATCGTATTTTTATAAAAGCATTAAATTGCTCTAGACGAAAATGTCTTTAAAACACAGATGCCATCTGTGAACCTAACTAACTTTTTTGATATACGTCTTCTTCGTATTGCACTTTTTCGTAGCAGCTTTCTTTGTCACAAGTAGTTATACATTATATTAATAATTTACTCATAACACTTTTATTGTCATTTTTACCCAAGTTTTTTTCGAAAGTAGATTTTCGAATTGCGTAATGATGGGATGCGTAACACTGGCCGAAACCGGTACTTCTACCCTATGTGAAAACATCTTCAGCAGCTCGTATCAAGATTATTTGCTTTACCGATTGTAACGCTTTCAGAAGACATTTCACCAAATTTTTTTTCCAATTAGCCGAACGCATATTCGGGTAATTCAGTTCAAATCCGCTCTTTTCCGGCATGGCCCTGATGTTTTTTCGCACTTTCTTTTTTGGAAAAACCGCTCTGAGCATGTTTTCACATAACGAACTAATTGATCCAGTCGGTTTATTCACACCGATCAACTAGTTTTGATGGGATTTTGGTCCGCTCAGTCCGCTAGTAATTGTGCTCGTTTAGTACAAAGTTCAAAAGCTATGACCTCGACAGGCATCGGTTGGAGAATTTGTCGCCGAAGAATCTAGATACAAATGTTGGTGGTCATATCACTTCAACAGGGGACATCGACCCATGCTTCAAAGAAATCGTACATTGCATCGATCAGCACCGTAGTGTTACACAGTTCGTATTATCATTCGTAAATAAGCCCTATCTATAATAGTGAATGTCAAGAGAAGCTTGTGCGCTCATCGAATTGAATATTCAGGTTTGAAGTGTGATGAGAACTCTTAAAGGAAGTGCAACCTAGATCACTATTTAGAAGTGGATGAAATTCCATCTTTCTTCCCTAGCAATCTTGATCATCTTTCCCAGCTGATTCGCCGTAAAAACCACCTCCAAACAATCGAGAGGTTTTTTTGCAAAAAATAAACCGGAAATCGGTGATAACGACCGCGAAAATAACCACTCTAGAACTGTAATTCCGTTGTTTTTCGGTTTTGCATGAGGGAAAAAAAATACTGAACAACATTTTTCAGGGCGGTCGTTTTTACGGTCGTTGCGACTAATTTTTGGTTTTTTTTTTCTAAAAACTACCCGGTCGTTTTTACGGTAAAGCGGCAGCTGTTAAGATCGCTAGGGTCGTAGTTGATTGTCTGTTCTATTTATTGTGGATCGCAAATACGGCGGGACAATGCGCATGGATTCACCTTGCAGTTTTTTTAATCCTCCATAGAAAAATTAAGAAATACAAAAGTGTTTTGGACTGCCACTATATCCAGTGCTACGATAACTATCTTTTACGAGAATTCATCACACGATCTAGAATTTCAGATGTTCATAAACAACGGAATGAAATAACACCCAAAAATTGTATAATTTTCCTATTTCCAATATTATTTTATGGACGCATATGAAGATTCGTTCAAATGATTGAATCTTCTTACTCAATATCATACCTTCTTCTCCTTGGTGTTTGTATGGTATTGCTGAGCATTTCGGCAGTGCAGGTCTGTAAATAGTAACGCGTATAACCTTTTATATCCACAATAAGAACTTCTACCTCACATATTTCTGTCGTTGTGTTGTTTAGTTATTGATTAAATTGGGCCAGACCGAGGAGATGATAAGACTCTTTCAGTTCAACCTCGCACAGTTCAATCATCTACTCTTCAACAGTTGGCCAGGACAAAAATTGATAGACCAGAGCATCAATTTTCGGCAATCCCTGTGAGGCTAAATTATAAATTTACTACAGTTTTTTATAACGTTATAATTGAAATCAAAATGCATCTTTTTTCAGCTATGCTGCCGAATGGTATTCGTTGTCAGCGGGAAATAAACATCTCTTAAGATTTGTTATGATGCGTACAGTGGAACCTCAGAAAATAACAGCTGGAAAGATATACATCATGTCAATGGAAAACTTTGGCGTGGTAAGATAACACTTTGGTGTTGATCTACATCAATACTATGAAAATGATTCTTTTCGACTCGATTATTTAGTCAGAATATTAATATGTCGCTAAGTCTCACAGAGTCTATCTTCATTACTTTGCAGGTCATCCAAACATCTATGTCGTATTTCACGGTCTTCGCATCTGTTCGATAAACCCATGTGCCGATTTTTTATATACCGGCCTGCTGAGAAATGTATATTTTCTTATTATGCTATCGCTCGTATTTGATGATCTTGAAGTTGCCACACAATAAATATAGAAAATCTTCATTTGTTGATGTATTTATTTGCCAGTAGACATACAGTATCCGTGAAAATCTACGTAATTATGATAGCTGAGGCCATGCCTCGCAAACCAAACTAAAAAAGAGAGGACCGGGTGGGCAGCGAATACGAAACAAGAAAAATCGGTAAAAAAGTTTGTTCAGCGGAAGAGAAATACTGAACTTAAAAAAAAAAAAAATTTTGATGTGTTGTTGTCTATGATACTTAACGAAGAAACTTGTAGTTGCAGTAATTTTTACGCGGAATATGCGCAAAAACTGCAACAAAGCGGTAACTTAATAAGCGGACAATGTGACCATGCACCTACTGACAACTTAATAAGCGGACAATGTGACAATGCACCTAATCGGAATCTAAAACTCTGTCAACTTAGATTGCCAGTGGGGCTATATTCTTAAAGCAGCTTTTTTCCACGCCGCCACTCTGTAGAGTTGCCGAATTAGACCCATCTTTTAGATTGTTCGAGTATATATATAGATATACTCGACATGGAAAAAACGATGTGGTCCTTTGCGCGACGGAAGCGTCGTGCTAAGGACCAAGGAAAGTGTTACACGACAAAATATCCGATGACGCAAGATCTGCGACGAAATATTCTACAGCTAAATATTCGCGCGACAGGAAATCCAAAAACGAAACGTCCGCGTCACATAATATCTGCAATGTATAATATACGTATTTAAAATATCCGCGACAAAACATCCGTGTAAAAAAAATAGTTTTCGATCTTTAAGAATGATCCGTGACAAAATCCGCGGTTTTGGCAGACGAGCCACGAACTAATAACGCTGTCGAGGGATGGTATCACGGTTTCAACCAAAAGATTCGCGTTTCTCAAGCAGTACTGTGTAAATTCATCAACTCAGTAAAGAGAGAACAAACTCTAACCGAGGTCTTGATAACACAAATTCAAACGGGACGCGATGTGGCAAATACCAGACTTAAGGCTGATGTAAAAATCGACCGCTTAAAGAATACTGTCACTAATTACGATGCGGAAAATATTCTCAAATATTTAAAAAACATTGCGCACAATCTGGAAATTTAACTCTCTTGTTTGAAGGAAATATTTCGAGCTGCGTAACACTTTCACCGAATTCAAGTTGGCGTAGAAATCAACAAAGGCTAAAAAAATATATTTGTCAATTGTTCAACTAATATTGTCAATTGGACGTTAGAGAAATGTCGAGATGTGTTGAATGTTCCGTTATATAACATGAGAAAGTATGTCAATAATGCGGTCTTGATAATATCGTTAATTAAGAAACGTCGAATTTTCGAACGATGTATTATGTATTTCGAATTGTCGAGTGGATGTATTACGTTCATTTATTGTAATGAAAAGGATGTATTTATGTTAATCTTCATTTTTTTTTTCCGTTCTTCATATTAAAGGGACAGAGACCGACCCTAAGCTAATTGAAGTAGCAACCGACAACATCGCGGTCTTAATAGCTTTTTTGTGATATTTTGTTGCACGGACATTTCATCTTCAGATATTTTCGTTCACGGGTATTTTTATATCGGATACTTTATGCCAGATATTTTGTGGTCGGATGACAAGTCGCGACACAAAGGAAAGATGGCTTCTGCTCCGGAGCATCGAACTTGCCCTTGGCGACGATGCTCAAGATGTCCTTGCTCGATGAAGAGCCGTGAGAATTTTCTGCGACGACCTCGTAATCCCCGACGTCGCCTGGCTTGATCTTGTCGATCAGCAGGGCTTGAGTGCCGTCCGGATGGCCGACTATCTTGATGCGTTTGCCATCGGGGACGATCAGCAAAGAAATATTACGATTTTAACGTAAATTTTGCTACCACGTATTTTTACTTATTTTTTTATTTTTTTAGGTACCTCTTCTCAATTGTGAGTCGACTTCAGGGTTGGCTTTGGCTTTCCGGTCGTTCTGATCTCCAATTTCGCTGGGAATCCCTCGACGGCCGTGATTGGTTGCAACGTCGCTAGGAAGTCTGGTTGTTTTTCTTTCTCCTCGACCTCGACGTTGGCGGTATCGATGACCTCGACGAGGTTGTTGGACCCCTGGCAGATGCAGCGACCGGCCGATCGACCGAAGAAACGACCGGTCGTGAAATGCGAAGTAATAACCGTTAAAAACAGGCAAGACGAGGGAAACGACCAAGAAAACTGCCAACCGAAAATAATTTCAATGGTTGTTTTCTCGGTCGTTTATCTTTTTGTACCTCTTTTGAACGGTTATTTTTTTGCATTTAAAGACCGGTCGTCTTTTGGACTTTTTAGGTCGTTTTCGTGGTCGCCGGGATTGTTAGCGACGCGACCAGGCAATAATAAGCGCTGGCGTCCTGCGGTCTCGCCTCGTCGACGGAAAGACCCATGAGACCGTTGGGTTCCTTGATGAACTCTACTTTCTTCGACGGTCTCAAGAGCAGTTCGTTCTTGAACCACTTGAACGCGACGACCTGGACCTCGAGCTTCAGCGGCTCGCCCACGACGATGTAATCGTCCGACAGGGGCTTCTCAAACGATGGTTTTCGCGGTAACGCTGAAAAATAATAACATAAAAATTTGTGCGAAATTTGGCAGTTTGGCAGAAAAAAAAATCAACTTTTGCGTTTTTCTCTTGAAATGTTCGATTTTTCAGGCCAAAACTTTCTGGATGATTTTTTCTGAGAAACCGTGGACTATCAATCGCCATCAAACGCTGATTATCAATTATCAAACTATTCCGTATCGATTGCGTACGAATATTTCCAAAGGAATCAAAAGGTAAATTACTTACGAATGTCTAAGTCTATTTCGAAAAAGGATATTTACAAAAACGTGAATAAAATATCACTTTCACTGTTTCTGTGTTAGAGGACGTCCATCTCAGTCTTTGGCGTTGGCGATCGCATTCTTAGCACACTACGAAGCGTAATCGTCGGTCAAAGCCGATTGGTTGTACCAGTGAATTGGTAGTTCCGAGCAAATCGGTTCGTAACTGAAAGACGATTTGGCGTTAGCAGGAGATCCGGGATTATTTCGAGTTCAAGTAGAATCTCCTTACGATATCCCTGACAAATCCCCGTGCACGATAATATTCCTCATCGTTCAAGACTGACACACGATCCGGAATCCATTCCAATTCCAAATAGGGCGTCCCTTTTAGGGTAACACCAGAAAATGCTTATCGATGATAAACTGTCGTCAATTGCGAAAGCGAGAAGCTATTGGGTATCAATTCAAATTCCAAGTTGAATAACATATTCAGAGCCAATCCTGACCAGGATAAAAGCTCGATCTGGAATTTCCGGGCAGATACTAGCGCGCGACTAAGCGGCCACCCATTCATGAAAAAGCCGGAAAAAAATTCTGTTGAACTCTGGAAATAACTGAAGCTCACACTGACTGGTAAAAGATTTTTAACCGGAAGGCTCGCACCCCTAAAGCGCTTCCACACTTTGCTTACGTGTGGAAATATTGAGGAATTGGTGGGATATTGCCACCTGCGTCGATACAGGTCGTCCGCAATTGAGTCGCCCCTTCGACGAGTTTCCATGATTTATATTCACCACTTCTATCGTAAATCCCATATTTAAAAAAAACTAACTTGAAAGAGATGATATAAGCAGTTAGAGTCCTAGTGCAATTAGAGCATGTTAACTTGGTTCTCCCTTGCGACATAATACGGAATACCTAATGAACGCGTCGTTTCTAGAATGCAGGAACAAGTTCTTGATATCGATCACTGCTTCCATCGTCGCTGGCCAGTCATGGACATCTTTGGGAGTCGGTATTATCGTGCAAATGTTATTCTTCTGTCGATGATCGGACTGTGGCCTTATCAAAAGTTTAAGTCATGGCAATTGTTCCAACGAATTATATGTCCAATCAGTGTGCTCACAGTTATGATGACACAGGTAAAACAGTAAGACTTCACAAAATATAGATTTTACTGATCGATGCACAATCTTAGGCTATTAAGTTGTTCGAAATATGGGGTGACTTGGACATTATGATAGAGTGTCTCACCCCGATGGGCGTCCAACTCGGCGCATGTATCAAGTTTGTAAATTCCATTGCTAATCGTAAAAAGGTAAGTTATCTTTTAACGCATTGCTAGTAACATTTTATCCTGGAGAAAAAATCCTCTGATTGCAGATGATAAAACTATTGGAGAAGATTAAAAGTGATTGGTCGGAGCTACGAAATGAAAAAGAGATCGAAATTCTCACGAAATATGCAGAGGAAGGACGGCATCTCACAATTATTTATACAGGTAAAGAAATACAATGTCATCGAGAAAAGTAAAAGTAACAATGAAAAATAAATACTTTTTTGGATTGAATTAAATCTCACATTATGTAAGGGTTGATAAAGACAGCTGTATAGAGGATATTTAAAAATTTCAATTTTTAACAAATCTACATCTATGAGGAAGACATTTATCATTTATTTTGGCTTCCTCATAGATGTAGATTTGTTCAAAATTGAAATTTTGAAATAGTCTCTTTACAGCTTCAAATTTTATATGAGGAAGCAATGTGCAAAGTTCTACTTTGCATCTTTTTTTTTCTCTTTAATTATCCATATTGTGTGCAACTATAAAACAGCGTTAAAACACCCTCACACCGCATTTTGATTAGTACAAATTTTTATCTTACTCTCTTAACTTTTGCGGAAGTTGTGACCGAAAATGTACATTTATTGAAAAATTAAAAATGCCATAGAATCCGAACGACATTCTCAATCAGCACCAAATTTCGAACGTAACAGGGCTGTATGGTATTCTTCGACTGTAGAACATTTCGGTTCATTTGTTGAGATTCGACGTGATTTAGAAAAAAAAAAAGTTTTTTTAAAAAATTCAAAATTCTATAAGATCGAACCGCTTTCGCTAAAATTCAAAACCAAACATCATCCGACGTGACTTTATTTATACAGAACTATTTAGCTAAATTGGCAAACTTTTACGAAAGTTGAAGCGATCACGACATTTTTTTGAAAAATAAAAAATTCTATAAAATCTATATACATTGATACATTTAATTAAAAATCACGTCAATTGGAGAGGAGTCAGAACTCTAGTTGCGTGCCAAATTTGAGCTCGATCCATTGTGCTATTCGTGAGTTATGGACAATTGAATTTTCGGTGGAACATACATACCCACAAATGCATACATACAGACATATTTTCTAGACCACTTTTCTCGACGTTTTAGGTGATTCTAAGTATGTTAACATGAAAATCGCGAAAAAAAAATTTTTCTCGGAAATGAGGCTTCCTCTATGAGGAAGGAAAAACGGGAATTGCTAAATATATTATTATTGTTGTTGTTATTATTATCATTATTATTGTTATTAATTTTCGATAGCCTTCCTGTATGCTGCGTTGGTTTCGTATCTCTTGATACCACTACTGCCGGGAATCCTCGATGTAATAATCCCGCTAAACGAGAGTCGCCCTACAGTGTATCTGTACCAGACCGAATACTATGTAGATCCTGAGGAATATTTCGTATGGATATGCTTGCATACCTACTCTGGTACTTTTCTAACAATCACATGTGTAATCGCAGCAGACGCGATGTTTGCTTGTTACGTTATGCACGCATGTGGAATTCTGGCGATTATTGGGTAATACATTTTTTGATTGTCTTATTTGGATAACTTACGGGCGGACTGATCGGGTCGGAATAGTTTATTGGTGCAAAAAGCCATCTAAATAGTATTGGGTACATCTGCGTGTACTGACGAAAATATTAGGTATGTGAAAACATCTTCAGCAGTCCGTAACGAGATTTTTTGCTTTACGGGTTGTAACGCTTTCAGAAGACATATCACCAAATTTTTTTCTAATTGGCCGAACGCTTATTAGGGAAATTTGTTTCAAATCCGCTCTTTTCCGGCATGGCCCTGATGTTTTTTCGCACTTTCTTTTTCGGAAAACCCTCCCTAAGCATGTTTTTACATGACGAAGAAATTAATCCAGTCGGTTTATTAACCCCGATCAACTAGTTTTGATGGGTTTTGGTCCGATCAGTCCGCTAGTAATTGTGCTCGTTTAGTACAACGTTTAAAAGCTATGACCTGGACAGGCATCGGTTGGAGAATTTGTCCCCGAAGAATCTAGATACGAATGTTGGTGGTCATATCACTTCAACAGGGGACATCGACCCATGCTTCAAAGAAATCGCACATTGCATCGATCAGCACCATGGTGTTATACAGTTCGTATTATCATTCGTAAATAAGCACTATCTATAATAGTGAATGTCAATAGAAGCTTGTGCGCTAATCGAATGAAACATTCAGATTTAAAGTGTGAAGAGAACTCTTAAAGGAAGTGCAACCTAGATTACTACTTAGAAGTGGATGAAATTCCATCTTTCATCCCTAGCAATCTTGACGACCATCGTTTCCAGCTAATTCGCCGTGAAAACCATCTCCAAACAACCAGGTGGCTTTTTGCAAAAAATAAACCGGAAATCGGTCGTAACGACCGCGAAAACAACCACTCTAGAAATGTTATCCGGTTGTTTTTTTGGCTTTGCATGATAAATGAATAAAAAAAAGATCAAATATCATTTTTTAGGGCAGTCGTTTTTACGGTCGTTACGACTAACTTTCGGTTTTTTTTTGCAAAAAACTACCCGGTCGTTTTCACGGTGAAGCGGTAGTTGTTAAGATTGCTAGGGTCGTGGTTAATTATCTGTTGTATGTATTGTGGATCGCAAATATGGCGGGTCAATGCGCATGGATTCACCTTGCAGTTTTTTTAATCCTGCATAGATAAATTCAGAAATACAAAAGCGTTTTGAGCTGCCACTAAATCCAGAGCTACGATAACTATCTTTCACGAGAATTCATCATACGATCTAGAATTTTTTATGTTCATTAACAACGGAATAAAATAACATCCATAAACTGTATAATTTTCTTATTTCCAACATCATTTTATGGACGCAAATGAAGAGCCGTTCAAATGATTGAATCTTCTTACTCAATATCATACCTTCTTCTCCTGGGTGTTAGTATGGTCTTGCTGAGCATTTCGGCAGTGCAGGTCCGTAAATAGTAACGCAGATAACCTTTTATATTCTGAATAAGAACTTCTACCTCACATATTTCTGACGTTGTGTTGTTTAGTTATTGATCAAATTGGGCCAGACTGAGGAGATGATAAGACTCTTACAATTCAACCTCGCACAGTTAAATCATCTATTCTTCAACAGTTGGCCAGGACAAAAATTGATAGACCAGAGCATCAATTTCCGGCAATCCCTGTGAGGCTAAATTATGAATGTACTGTAGTTTCTTAATAGAGTTGTAACAAATGAACTCAAAATGCATCTTTCTTTCAGCTATGTTGCCGAATGGTATTCATTATCAGCGAGAAATAAACATCTCTTAAGATTTGTCATGATGCGTACAGTGGAACCTCAGAAAATAACAGCTGGAAAGATATACATCATGTCAATGGAAAACTTTGGCGTGGTAAGATAACACTTTGGTGTTGACGTACATCAATACGATAAAAATTATTCTTTTCGACTCGATTATTTAGTCAGAATATTAATATGCCGCTAAGTCTCACAGAGTCTATCTTCATTACTTTGCAGGTCATCCAAACATCTATGTCATATTTCACGGTCTTCGCATCTGTTCGATGAACCCATGTGCCGATTTTTTATATCCTGGCCTGCTGAGTAATGTATATTTCCTTATTATGCTGTCGCTCGTATTCGATGATCCCGAAGTTGCCACACAATAAATATAGAAAATATCCATTTGTTTATTGATGTATTTATTTGCCAGTAAACATACCGTATCCGTGAAGATATACGTAATAATGATAACTTGTGCTCGATTAAAGAACACTACAAAAAATTATAAATTTTTACTTATTCGAATCAGTTACAATTTTTCCAAACATAATGTTCCTAATAATTTGGCCGTCCAATCTGGATGTGTGCAATGTATTAACTATTCTATGACTTTTTTGGCCAATATCTTGTGTGTTCAATCCTTATGTCTCCAATCAGTTTGCTCGTAAGTAGGCATCGTTCTCGGGTCCGGAGCGAGACCTACGCAATTGAAAGAATTCAGAGAGCGATTTGGCGCTGGGATCGGATGACTTCTTGCAAGAACAGCTTGATTGAGAGCGAAATCTTTTTGTAAGTCGGTGAAGCAGGGGTCATGACCGTGAGGAGCAATTAGGATGCTGTTGTATTCTCTCCTAGTTGTTACAGGCGCGTTCGGAGAAGAAAAACCAGAGCAAGGGGGAGAAAATTTACGGGGATTAGGGCTGGGGCGGTTGTTGTTGGAGAAGCGAGAAGAGATGAGTTTATAGTCTTGAAGAGTGGGGGCCAGAAGCGGAGGAGGTTTCGAGTGCGTTGAAGATGCAATAGGAGACGAGGTTACCTGACTGTAAGAGGGGCCCGAATGCGAGAAAGAAGAAGGAGTCGGAGCAATCGAAGAAGAGGGAAGAGATCGAAAATGCGCATCCGTGCGAGAGGGATATCGAGGCTGCTAAGGACTAAGAGGTTGCAAGGGACTCCCTCCCGACAAGAGTTGTCTGGCTTCCAGGTGTCAGATGTTGCGCTCTCCAGCGAGCGCCCTGATTGCTTTTTCGTGCTGGAAAACGGGGCTCTTCCTGTCTGTAAGAAGGTGGGGTACAATTACAATTTGCGCAAGAGAGAGCGAAGTTATAGTTGGGGCAGACAGCCTCGCCTGTACGTTTCCTATCTCCACATCGAATCCACATTAAATTGTATAAACGTTGAAGTAATAAAAAATTAACGGGAAGAAATTGGTCCGGTGCCGGAGTGAACCCTTAAGCTGGCGTACGTCTTCCAGGCTTGCTTGAAGATTTCAAACTATAAATTGATACAGTTAGGATATGATCAAGCAAGGTTCGAAGACTGGACACCGAAGTCCGTGCGATAAGCTGAAATTCAAATGCATGATCTGAGCAACCTCACGGAAACGCACGAATCTCTTACATGGAGAGTATATTTATTTATACCACAGTGTGCGTGAAGTGCCTGCTTTCACTGTTTCTGTGTTCGAGGACGTCCATCTCAGTCTTTGGCGTTGGCGATCGCATTCTTAGCACACTACGAAGCGTAATCGTCGATCAAAGACGATTGATTGTATCAGTGCATTGATAGATCCCGCGCAAATCGGTTTGTAACTGAAAGACGAATCGGGATAAGCAGCAGATCCGAGAGTATTAAGAGTTTAAGTCGAACCTCCTCGCGGTATCCCTGACAAATCCCCGTGCACGATAATAATCCTCACCGTTAAGGACTGAGACACGACCCGGAATCCATTCCAATTTCAAATGGGACGTCCCTTTTAGGGTAACACCAGAAAATGCTGATCGATGATAAGCTGTCGTCAATTGCGAAAACGAGAAGCTATTCGGTATCAACTCGAATTCCAAGTTGGATAACATATTCAGAGCCTGATCAGAATAAAGGCTCAAACTGGAATTTCCAAACAGATACTAGCGCGTAACTAAGCGGCCACCCATTCATGAGAGAGAAGGAAAAAAATCCTGTTGAACTCTGGAAATAACTGAAGCTACACACTGACTGGTAAAAGACTTCTAAGCGGGAGGCTCGTACCCCTGACACTTGAGCATTTCTACACTTTACTTAAGTGTTGAAACATTGAAGAATTGGTAGGATGTTGCCACCTGCATCCATAGAGGTTGTCCGCAATTTAGTCATCCCTTCGACGAATTTTCATAATTTATATTCACCACTTCTATTGTAAATGCCATAAAAAAAACTTACTTGAAAGAGATGATACAGACACTTAGAGGCCTATTACAATTAGAGCATTTTAACTTTGTTCTCCCTTGCGACATAATACGGAATACCTAATGAACGCGTCGTTTCTACAATGCACACACAAGTTCTTGATATCGATCACTGCTTCCATCGTCGCTGGCCAGTCATGGACATTTTTCGGAGTCGGTATTATAGTGCAAATGTAACTCTTCTGTCGATGATCGGACTGTGGCCTTATCAAAAGTTTAAGACATGGCAATTGTTTCAACAAATTATGTGTCCAATCAGTGTGATTACAGTTATGATGTCACAGGTAAAAGAGTAAGAGTTCACAAAATATAGATTTTACTGATCGATGCGAAATCTTAGGCTATTAAGTTGTTCGAAATATGGGGTGACTTGGACATTATGATAGAGTGTCTCACCCCGATGGGCGTTCAACTCGGCGCATGTATCAAGTTTATAAATTCCATTGCTAATCGTAAGAAGGTAAGCTATTTCTTAACGCTTTGCAAGTAACAATGGATCCTTAAGAAACAATACTTTGATTGCAGATGATTAAACTATTGGAGAAGATTAAGAGTGATTGGTCGGAGCTACGAAATGAAGAAGAGATCGAAATTCTCACGAAATATGCAGAGGAAGGACGGAATCTCACAATTATTTATACAGGTAAAAAAATTAAATCTCATCGCGAAAGTAAAAGTAACAATGACTAAAAAAAATTTTTTGAATTGAATTATATCTTTTATTAATCGCATTTGCATTGAATTATATCGATATTATTAAGATTTATTAATAATATCTTAAGTAATCGTTGATGAAATTATATAAAATAATTTTTTACCACTAATATTTATTAATTTTTCACTCTTATATATTTAAAATACTAAGAAAAATATATATATAAAACACGCAACCCAATTCAAACAACGCAGGCTGTAAGACTTCGGCCGATGACCTCGCAAATCCCAACACACATACACACACACACACACACATAGGGGTTCACTTACACACAAAACCATATGTAACAAAAAAAGGGAATTTCTACATATGTTACTATGATTTTTTTCGATTATTATTATTTTTTAAAATTATTATTATTACTTTTCGATAGTGTTCCTGTACTGTACGATATTTCTGTATCTCGTGATACCACTGCTACCGGGAATTCTCGATGTAATAGTCCCGCTAAATGAGAGTCGCCCTACAGTGTATCTGTACCAGACCCAATACTATGTAGATCCCGAGAAATATTTCGTATGGATATGCTTGCATACCTACTCTGGTACTCTTGTAACAGTCACATGTGTAATCGCAGCAGACGCGATGTTTGCTTGTTACGTTATGCACGCATGTGGAATTCTGGCGATTATTGGGTAATACATTTTTTGATCGTCGTATTTGGATAACTTACGGGCGGACTGACCGGGTCGGAAAAGTTTATTGGTGCAAAAAGCCATCTAAATAGTAGTGAGTACATTTGCGTGTACTGACGAAAATATTAGGTATGTGAAAACATCTTCAGCAGTTCGTATCGAGATTTTTGCTTTACGGGTTGTAACGCTTTCAGAAGACATATCACCAAATTTTTTTTCTAATTGGCCGAACGCTTATTAGGGTAATTCGGTTCAAATCCGCTCTTTTCCGGCATGGCCCTGATGTTTTTTTGCACTTTCTTTTTCGGAAAACCCTCCCTAAGCATGTTTTTTCATGACGAACTAATTAATCCAGTCGGTTTATTCACACCGATCAACTAGTTCTGATGGGTTTTGGTCCGCTCAGTCCGCTAGTAATTGTGCTCGTTTAGTTCAACGTTTAAAAGCTATGCCCTGGACAGGCATCGGTTGGAGAATTTGACGCCGAAGAATCTAGATACGAATGTTGGTGGTCATATCACTTCAACAGGGGACATCGACCCATGCTTCAAAGAAATCGTACATTGCATCGATCAGCACCATGGTGTTACACAGTTCGTATTATGATTCATAAATAAGCATTATCTATAATAGTGAATGTCAGGAGAAGCTTGTGCGCTAATCGAATTGAACATTCAGGGTTAAAGTGCGATAAGAACTCTTAAAGGAAGTGCAACCTAGATTATTACTTAGAAGTGGATGAAATTCCATCTTTCTTCCCTAGCAATCTTGACGACCATCGTTTCCAGCTAATTCGCCGTAAAAACCATCTCCAAACAACCAGGTGGTTTTTTTGCAAAAAATAAATCGGAAATCGGTCGTAACGACCGCGAAAACAACCACTCCAACAATGTTATTCGGTTAATTTTCGGTTTTGCATGGTAAGTTTAAAAAAACTACCGAATAACATTTTTCAGGGCAGTCGTTTTTACGGTCGTTACGACCAATTTTCGGTTTTTTTTTTGCAAAAAAACTACCTGGTCGTTTTTACGGTAAAGCGGCAGCTGTTAAGATTGCTAGGGTCGTAGTGGATTATCTGTTGTATGTATTGTGGATCGCAAATACGGCGGGTCAATGCGCATGGATTCACCTCGCAGTTTTTTTTTTCATGATTAGATTAATGAAAACATACAAAAGCGTTTTGGGCTGCTACTATATCTAGAGCTACGATAACTATCTTTTACGAGAATTCATCATACGATATAGAATTTCAGATGTTCATAAAGAACGGAATAAAATAACACTCAAAAATTGTATAATTTTCCTATTTCCAACATCATTTCATGGACGCACATGAAGAGTCATTCAAATGATTGAGTCTGCTTACTCAATATCATACCTTCTTCTTCTTGGTGTTTGTATGGTCTTGCTGAGTATTTCGGCAGTGCAGGTCCGTAAATAGTAACGCAGATAACCTTTTATATCCCCAATAAGAACTTCTACCTCACATATTTCTGTCGTTGTGTTGTTTAGTTATTGATTAAATTGGGCCAGACCGAGGAGATGATAAGACTCTTTCAGTTCAACCTCGCACAGTTCAATCATCTACTCTTCAACAGCTGGCCAGGACAGAAATTGATAGACCAGAGCATCAATTTTCGGCAATCCCTGTGAGACTAAATTATAAATGTATTATAAATTTATAGTCTTTTATAACGTTGTAATAATTAATATTAAAATGCATCTTTTTACAGCTATGCTGCCGAATGGTATTCATTATCAGCGGGAAATAAACATCTCTTAAGATTTGTCATGATGCGTACAGTTGAACCTCAGAAAATAACAGCTGGAAAGATATACATCATGTCAATGGAAAACTTTGGCGTGGTAAGATAACACTTTGGTATTGACGTACATCAATACGATGAAAATGATTCTTTTCGACTCGATTATTTAGTCAGAATATTAATATGCCGCTAATTCTCACAGAGTCTATCTTCATTACTTTGCAGGTCATCCAAACATCTATGTCGTATTTCACGGTCTTCGCATCTGTTCGATAAACCCATGTGCCGATTTTTATATACTGGCCTGCTGAGAAATGTATATTTTCTTATTATGCTATCGCTCGTATTTGATGATCTTGAAGTTGCCACACAATAAATATAGGAAATCTTAATTTGTTTATTCATGTTTTTATTTGCCAGTAGACATAACGTATCCTTGAAGATATATGTAATAATGATAGCGTGTGCTCGGCAAAAAAACAATGCAAAAAATTCTAAATATTTACGAGGCATCTTGAACCAATTTAACTTGCGTCTGACCCTCACCCTCTCGGATTTCGTCCATGATTTATTTATTTATTGTCTCAACTGTAGCAAGAGCTTGATGAGTTTTTCTCATTCGAATCAGTTACAATTTTTCCAAACTTGATGTTTCCAATAATTCGGCTATCCAATCTGGATGTTTGCTATTAATTGAGTATAACTTTTTTGGCCAATATCTTGTGTGTTCCCTGCTTATAATGTCCGATTAAAAACGATATAAAACGAAGCATTTCGGAACCAAAAACACGATAGCTTTGTTTTATATCGTTTTCAATCGGAGATTTTAAGCAGGGTTGAATCCTTATGTGTCCAATCGGTTTGTTCGTAAGTAGGCATCGTTCTCAGGTTCCCATCTAGGACAACATGATGAGACGATTTTTCGTTGCGAACAGCGGCCATGATGCATGGCGAATTCAGCATTGGCGCGCGATTGAAATGTTACCGCGTTCATTCAAGAGATGCGGTAGGT
The DNA here is from genome assembly GCA_949699805.1 of Tromatobia lineatoria. Classification (NCBI taxonomy): domain Eukaryota; kingdom Metazoa; phylum Arthropoda; class Insecta; order Hymenoptera; family Ichneumonidae; genus Tromatobia; species Tromatobia lineatoria. Next base: position 13,083,727 of record OX453044.1, read on the forward strand.
CCATTATAATAGGCGATGGGGTTTCTCGGGTCAGTGCTAAAACTTGGCTAACACGGACGAAAAACCCGTTATTTTTATATATACATTTTTTCAGATTTTTGGAAACTATATTTCAGATGATGCCATTTCATTCAAGTGCAAATATCTCTAAATCTTAAAGTTGCTGAAGAAATATGAAATCGCGGATGGTTTGAAATATGAAATCGAGGATGGTTTAAAATTATTGTCACACTTGGTGAGTATGATTTTTTTTACCGAAAAACGGAGAAATTATTTTTTTTTATCGAAAAACGAATGTACATATTCTTGGATTTAAAAAATTACAGACTATTCCTTCATGACTGTGGATAGCAAAAAAAAAAAAATCTATTCAAAATTAATTCGTATTCCACATTGGATAACCTATGGAGGGAGACCCGAGCCAATCCCGTCTAGGATCGAGTTTCAAACTGAAACTCCCAAACAGATACCAGTGCATGACCAAGCTGCCACCCGACCAAACGTGACGGCAGCAAGAAATGCCGTTGAACAGTGGGAATCACCGAAGCGATACACTGACCGCGCAAAGAGACTGCTGAGCGGGAGCTTCGTACTCCTGAGACTTTGGTGTTTCCACACTTTACTTAAGTGCAAAAATACTGGAAAATCGGTAGAGTATAGTCACCTGTATCCATACGGATCGTCTGCAGTTTAGTCGTCTCTTCGACGAATTTTCATGATTCATATTCACCCTTCCTATGGTAAATGCCGCATTAAAAATAAACTTACTTGAAAGAAGTAATACAGGCACTTAGAGATCTATTACAATTAGAGCATTTTGTCTTTGTTCTCGCGATTGAGTTGAAACTCGTTCGACCGAAATTATAATATCCCTTACGACATCATACGGAATACTTAATGCACGCGTCTTTTCATAACACAGAGACAAGTTCTTGATATCGATCACTGCTTCCATCACCGCATGCCAGTCATGGACATTTTTCGGAGTCGGTATTATAGTGCAAATGTTACTCTTCTGTCGATGATCGGACTGTGGCCTTATCAAAAGTTCAAGACATGGCAATTGTTTCAACAAATTATGTGTCCAATCAGTGTCATAACAGTTATGATGTCACAGGTAAAACAGTAAGAGTTCACAAAATATAGATTTTACTGATCGATGCACAATCTTAGGCTATTAAATTGTTCGAAATATGGGGTGACTTGGACATTATGATAGAGTGTCTTACTCCGATGGGCGTCCAACTCGGCGCATGTATCAAGTTTATAAATTCCATTGCCAATCGTAAAAAGGTGAGCTTCCTTCATCGGATCAGCGCTACCCCAAAAAACTGTAAAACAAAGTGGTCGCATAACGCCGCAGAAATAACTCTGATGGGACACCGAGTTAGACATACGCTTCTAACGTTTACCTTACGTGACTCTCGCAACCGTTCCAACGTTACGCGACGTCATGAAGCCAACTTCAGTGAATCAGATTGATATCCACTATTTTTTTTTTTTTTTTTATTTCGCATTTTTCCCCGTCTGCAGGCATCACGCCTATTTCAGGGTCGGCCCGGGTCAGTATCCAGTCCCTCCTGAGGGCCTGGTCCGGATCAGTAACCAGGCCCCCATGCGGCGGCATCCGACTTCCCCCTCTATATCGCATATCCCATAACATTTCTGCAAAGGGCATAGGAAAACATTGCGGAAAAACCTTATGCCGATATAGCCGGTCTCGAGTTCGCCTCACGGCACCGGAGCTACGTCACGATTTTCGTCGAGAATGTAAACACAGACTACAGCTGTATACGTGTGACCCCCACAGTTACCTGTGTGTGTCTCACGTATACATCAGGAGCTTCATCACGTTCATGTTTTTATTTTTCGACGGCACCGGGAATCGAACCCGCGACCTACCGATGCTCTGGTTTAGAAGCCAGTACTCTAACCACTAGACCATCACACCGATATTGAGATCCACTATTATTACAGCTTTGAAGGCGAGATAACCTTATTTATTATAATATTATAATACGGTTGTTCTGGGTTAGCGCTGATCCGATAGGGTATCTTAATAGTACATTACGATACTAGTGCGATGAAACTTTTTCGCGACGAGTTTGAGTTTGCAGCACGAGCTGAAGGTGAGTGTTGTAATCACACGATATCAAAAAAAGTTTCTCGCACGAGTATCGTATACAATTTTATGCCACTAGTGCGTGAAGTAGGCACTTCACGCACACTGTGGTATAAAGTATTTTAAGTAGCACTTGACGCTAGAAAAAAATGCTTTGATCGCAGATGCTAAAACTATTGGAGAAGATCAAGAGTGATTGGGCGGAGCTACGAAATGAGGAAGAGATCGAAATTCTCACAAAATATGCGGAACAAGGACGAAATCTCACAATTATTTATACAGGTAAAAGCAAATCCAATCTCATAGGTAAAAATGGATGTTCAGATAACGACGTTTCTCTGACCTGGAGTGAAAAAATTATAATTGTTTTCTTATATCACGTAATCGTTGATCGAATTGTATCAAATGATTTTCAATAGTGTTCCTGTACTGTACGATTTTTTTGTATCTCGTGATACCACTGTTACCGGGAATTCTCGATGTAATAGTCCCGCTGAACGAGAGTCGCCCTACACAGTATTTGTACCAGACCCAATACTATGTGGATCCCGAGGAATACTTCATATGGATATCCTTACATACGTACTCTGGTACTCTTGTAACAGTGACATGTGTAATTGCGGCAGACGCGATGTTTGCTTGCTACGTTTTGCACGCATGTGGAATTCTCGCGATTATTGGGTAATAAATTGATTGTCTTATTTGAACAACTTACGGGCGGACTGACCGGGTCGGAATAGTTAATTGGTGCAAAAAGCCAACTAAATGGTAGTGAGTAGATCTATCTGCGTGTGTTGACGAAAATATGTGAAAACATCTTTGGCAGCCCTGTCAGATTAGGCAACCGTAGCTGCAACCACTTTTCTACCGCGAAACCACCGGTTGCCTTTCGCCGCACCATTTACCGCTGAACGACTATAAAACAACCTTGGTGCTGGTGGAAAGACGGTTGTTTTATGGTTGGTTTTGGTTGCTGCAGTCGGAAATGTAGAAAAACACCGTTGGCAGAAACGCGATTGCTTCGCAGTAAGAACGGCAGAATGGCCGTAGAACCGTGGTTGCCAAGCGGTTACAATGGTAGAATCGCGGTTGCCAAGCGGTTACTTTCACGGCGTTTTGCTACCGTCGTTTTACGGGTTGTTTTGAGGTTGCGGTGATCCGATAGGGAGTTCGCATCGAGATTTCTGGTTCTGCGGGTCGTAACGCTTTTAAAAGACATTTCGTCCAAATTTACTTTTTTTTTTTTTTTCATGTGACCGAACGCTTTATTAGCTCAATAAAATCTCTCTTTCTTTCTCTCTATCCACTACGTAAGGGAAAGAAGACTCGGGTATAGAATAACCACACACATTTATTGATAATCATAGAAGAAATATTATAAGAAAATAGAACAAAGACTTCGTAACGCCTCTAGACGCCGACCTCATCCGCTCGCACGCTCGCTCTTCACTGGCAAACTTTTTTCTGAGGTTCTCAGAGGCTGCTAACTCGCAAAACTAAAATTTCCCTCTCCTCCACGCGTACTAAATGTGACGCTATCAGTTTCTTGAGGTAATTTTGTTCAAATTCGCTTTTTTCCGCCATGGCCCCAATGTTTTTTCAGACATTTTTTTTCAGAAAATCGTCACTAAGCATATTTTCACATAACGAAGAAATTAATTTAGTTGGTTTATTTACACCGATCAACTACTTCTAGTAGGTTCTGGTTGGATTAGTCCGCTAGTAATTGTGTTGCCCGTTTAATACAACGTTTAAAAGTCATGACCTGGACAGGCATCGATTGGAGAAGCTGATGCCGAAGAATCCAGATACGGAGATTGGTGGTCAAATGATTTCAACAGGGGACGTCGACCCATGCTTTAAAGAAATCGTATACTGCATCGATCAGCATTATGGTGTTACGCAGTTTGTATTATCTTTCATACAATAAGCACTATCTATAATGATGCGTGTCGAGAAAAGCTTTTGCGTTGAACGAATCGAACATTTAAGGAAGCTCGTCAGTAAAATTGAAAAAGCACAGAAAAATCTAAAATAATTACTGCGTTTTTAATAATTCATAACAAACTCACATGAATTTTTTGGGAATTTTCGTCTACATCGTTTACGCAAAATTAATGTTTTTACGCATACATTTTAACATGGGCTCTTATAGCATATTTACGAATTAAAAAAAAATTGAAGAAATTTTTTACATCGAAAAATAATAATTAATTCCACCAAATACTTGGAAATTCAACGATGTAAGAAGATTTTCCAATAATTTTTTTTTAATTCGCAAATATGCCATAAGAGCCTACATTACATTTTTCATTTCCTGTATAAGATTCGAGTAATATTGGATGATCATAATTACCCATTGAAAGAAATAAGTCTATACCTTCAAATGGCTGATTTATTTAGAAGTAAAGTTTCGATAATTCAAACACTTTTTAAAACTTTACTTCAGTGCTAAAACACCGAGACAGATAGTACCGACAACGGATTTGTACCAAGTGAATTATTTTCAGTCAAAAATTACATTATGATTTTTTTATACGGCCATTTTGTAGAAAATCATTCATCTGTGACGAAATATTGCTTTTTAAAGGTCTTGGAATGGGTTGAAAAAATTGACGACACTATGTTTCTAAACTAGATTTTTATTTTTTGAGGCTGTAAAAATAAAAGGGTTGTGAGAAACGCCCACATACCGATCTAGAATGTCAAAAGTTCATGAAGAGCGGAAAAAAATTTCAACCCCCAATAATATTATAATTTTTGTAATTTTCAACATTATCTTACGGACGCACATGAAGAGTCGTTAAAATGATTGAATCTTCTTACTCAATGTCATACCTTCTTCTACTTGGTGTTGCTGTGGTCTTGCTGAGCATTTCGGCAGTGCAGGTCCGTAAATGGTAATGCGGATGATCTCTTATATTCCCAACAGAAATTTCTACTTTTCATCTTTCTGTTGTTGTGTTGCTTAGTTATTGATCAAATTCGGCCAGGTCGAGGAGATGATAAGACTCTTTCAATTCAACCTCGCACAGTTCAATCATCTACTCTTCAACAGTTGGCCAGGACAAAAATTGATAGACCAGAGCATCGATTTCCGGAAATCCCTGTAAATCTAAATTCTGGATGTGCAATAGTTTTTAATAGAGTTGTAATAATTAATATTAAAATGCATCTTTTTTCCAGCTATGCTTCTGAATGGTATTCATTATCAGAGAGAAATAAACATCTCATAAGATTTGTCATGATGCGTACAGTAGAACCCCAGAAAATCACAGCTGGAAAGCTATACATCATGTCAATGGAAAACTTTGGCGTGGTATAAGACTGTGTTTACGTACATCACTCCACGATAAAAATATTTACTTGCCAATTTATATATTTCATTGGAATATTGATATACCACAAAATCTCATTGACTATCTTTTTCACTTTGCAGGTCATCCAAACATCTATGTCGTATTTCACGGTCTTCGCATCTGTTCGATAACCCATGTGCGGATTTTTGCTACATCGGCCTGCTGAGAAATGTGTTACATTTTCTTATTATGCTACCGCTTGTATATGATGATCCCGAAGTTGAATCACAATAAATATTAAAATGATTCATTCATTCATTGGTTTACTTATTTGACAGTGAGAGTGACATGTCCTTGAAAATATTTATAATAATCATGACGTGCGCTTCCCCCAGTAGACAAACGTGCGTTTATTTTGGCATGCAGTCACCGTGCCGCCACCGTGGCGTTATGATATGTGGCCAGTACCGTGCCGCCACCGTGGCGTCATGACATGCGGCCAGTACCGTGCCGCTACCGTAGCGTCATGACATGCGGCCAGTACCGTGCCGCCACCGTGGCGTAATGACATGCGGCCAGCACCGTGTCGCCACCGTGGCGTCATGACATGCGGCCAGCACCGTGTCGCCACTGTGGCGTCATGACATGCGGCCAGCACCGTGTCGCCACTGTGGCGTCATCACATGCGGCCACCGTGCCGCCACCTAGCAATCTTGACGACCGTCGTTTCCACCTGATTCACCGTAAAAACCACCTTCAAACAACTGGGTGGTTTTTTTTTTCAAAAATTAACCGGAAATCGGTCATAACTATCGGGAAAATAACCATCCTAAAAATGTTATTCGGTTGTTTTTTCGATTTTCTATTGTAAATCGAAAAAAACGACTGTATAACATTTTTTAGCGCAGTAGTTTTTATGGTTGTTACGACCAACTTTCGTTTTTTTTTTGTTGCAAAAAACCACCCGATCGTTTTTACGGTAAAACGGTGGTTGTTGAAATTGCTAGGGCGCCGTGACGTCACAACATGCGGCCACCGTGCTGCCACTGTGACGTCACGACATGCGGCCACCGTACCGTCATGTACGTATTTACACTTATGAAGTTGAGACTGTAAGCACTCACCCTGATAGAAATTTTACTGTGTTGACAATAATGTGGCATATACTGCGTCCTGATGCTGATAATGTGCCAGCAAAATTTCGACACGCTGTGCACGCCAACGTGACGAAAACTGTTCGGCATCGCCCGCGTCACTGCAACTAGCAAAGAATCTTCTTTGCCACTAGTTGTCGGCACGGTTTTTGGAAATTTTTATAGGGTTATTTTCTACGACATCTTTTTGGTAAAAAAAAACCTTTTTTATCGAACGCGACAATGTCTTCTGATACAATCATTCTAGTTTGAGTCATAAATTAACTTCTAATTTGATTATTTTGCTATATGAACAACTTCAATAAGACACATTTAAATCGCGCGCCAATATTCGGCATCACTCGCGTGTCCGCTCCTCGTTTCCGACAAATAGCCGTATGGTAACTCACCAAAGTGCAAACCGAAGCCAACCACAAACGAAAGAAAGAAAGAACTCGTTTCCGGCACGGTTTCCGGAAACTGTTATAGTGTCATTTTGTACGACGTTGGAAGAAAAACTGTTTTATTAAACTCGACAATGTCTTCTGATACAATAATTCTAGTTTCAGTCATAAATTAACTTCTGATTTGATTATTTTACTATATGAACAACTTCAATAAGGCACATTTGAATCGCGCGCCAATATACGGCATCGCTCGCGGCTCTCCAACTCGTTTCCGGCACGGTTTCCGGAAACTGTTATATCCGCTCATTCTGTACAACGTCTATATTCTTTGGTTGAGAAAAAACTGTTAAATTGAAGTCGAGACTTTATATTGCTTTCTAATACAATCGAGTATTATATTGAGTCTCATCGTCAGCCTAAATAGAATATCTTCTTATTTATAATGTATAATGGATTCTATGAGGTTATGGCAGTAATATTAATTAAACTGGACCAACTGGAATTCGCAGGTTTTGACCTGTTCGGAAAGGATTAGTGCGTAAGTAAGAACTTGATGAAATAATAATTTCTTATTGAGCTTTATATTTATCAACCATTTGAGCTCATTTATTTATAAGGGAACCTGCTTTAGAAGACTCAAAAAAAAAGTTTTTGGTCAAGGATTTTGTTTGGGAGGGAAAAAACAATAGAGTCCAACGAACTTTTGGGTGTTCGTTTTTACGTATTTAAATTGTGAAAAAACATTTGTTTAAGTAGATGCAATAACAAACTACAAAGTAATGAGCCCTTTCCATACATTCCTTGCCACTAGTTTCCAATTTGCAGGAAAGATGCAGTTTGAAATTCTTGATTAAGACAAAAAAAAAATCAAAAGAATTTCCAACTATCACACAATTTTTATCCGGGTAAACTGAGACAATTTTTGAAAAGTATTTTTTTAAATATCTTTTTAATGTATATTAAAGTGATATTTTGTTTGTTTAAGAAAACACTTTTTTTTTCATACCCAAGAAAGTTATGATTTTTCATTGATTTTTTTTTTTTTTTCATTGTTCATCCCGAAGAAAAATCAATTATAATTGGAAATGCTTTTGGTTTTTTTCATTTTAGTCAACTATCAAGAAATGTAATTTTTTTCTGACGATTGGAAATGACATTGACATTCATAAAAATCTTATTGCAATGCAGTTTATTGTATCCACATGAAAAAATTTATTTTCAGACATCAAGTACATGAAAAAATATACCATGAAGTTTACTGGGCTGGTTTTATTTTTACCTACCAAAAAAAATCCTGAAAATGTCTTTTCTATAGCTCTTACAACAGGATTTACCCTTGAGCAAGGAATATGGACGTGAATTGAAGTGCAGATCCTATGCTTTGCCTGAAACTGGGCAGAAACTGGTGTACGCATAAGAAACAACCAAAATACATGGTATTCCAGTTTTTGCGCAGCTTCAGGACGAGCATAGGATCTGCACTTCTATGTACATCCATATTCTTTGCCTTAAGAAAGTTAGAGCACTACACACTGATCAAATCAGTGGTAAATAAAAAAATATGTTCATGAAGTTCCTGTATGATTAATAAACAAGGTGTAGTGGTAATGCATGTAGCAAAAGTAATTATCAACATGGGGGATTCCTTCTGGTTTTGACCTGGGTTCGACCCTTGACCTCTTACATTTTATGCACAATTTTTAGTGGTATTATCTTGACTCTCATAAGAGCACGCAATTTTCTAAAGATTTTTTTTTTCGTATTTAAATTTGTTATAATATCTAAAAATAAAAACATTGTTAGCTACAATTGAAAAATCTGAAATTTTTTTCAAAAATTCTGTATCAGGTTTAAAATTTTTGAAGCTTAGAGCCAAAGTGGGCCTTGCTTCTTTTTTTTTTAAATATACAATAATTTTTTTTTACAATGCTCTCCAAAATATAAAAACAGAGCATTATTACCTACTGAACATTATTATTTGTAACACATGATTTTTGAGAATTCTCCTAATTTTTTCTCTTTATTTTATGCTCAAATTAATCAATGTTAGGTACAGGGAACAAAAAGTGTAAATAAGAAAATTTCATATTATTTTCATTCATTCTATACACGATATTAGTTATCGTCGTTTATAAGAAATTTATGATTTTGCAAAGAACAAGAAAAACATATATTTCAGGGTCCGTTTAAATTGACCGAATGGTCGGAAAAATGAGGTTCTTTAGGTCATGTCTGATCAATCGTGCGTCTATGTATGTGTAGGTAACATAAATTTGTGTGAATTTAATTTGGAAGATGCCACATAATTAGTGTGTTTACCGTCGAAGCTAGAAAAATGCGCAAACAAGCTCTTGTAATGAAACGCGCACGCCTCTCGTTACTTTCTAGCGCGACGTAAGATAGTAGATATCAGCTATATATTTCGAACGATTTCAGATACACGAAATAACGGGAGTACGATTTAAATATCTACGACAACCGGATAGTGTCGATTTTTTTTCACTATCTATAAGTAATTTTCGTACCAAAGTTATTATTATCAAATGTTTCAATTTAGGCTTTTTAATATATTCAAATCGCGATGATTTAATACGGGATTTTTATGAATTTTTTCAGACTTTCAGATTGTGGCTAACAATATTTTAATTTAAAATAATTATAACAAAATTTCATGTTTATTAAAATAAAAAATAAAGCTCAGAACACAGTCTTATGCTATTTTGCGATCCACAGTTGCGATGGATGGGATTAACCAGTTCATCGAGGTGTTCAACCGCCGTTATGATGATTTTGGGGATGTGGATTTTCATACAGGCAGATATTTGGAAAGTGATTCTGACGAAATGGAGGCCGGTCTTCAGTCAATGAAGAATACATTTAAATACTGCAAGATTCCAGTTGAAGAAGATACTTCCAGAACTAACCTGAAATGCGCAAAAGCTTTTAAGCTATTATTGTTGAACACAGAGTTGAAATGCGAAGATGATTTAGCCAGAGATCCCAAAATCGGTCCGTTCCTAGCGTCAAGCCGACGAAAGATGACTCCTTACTTTTTAATGGAGGTCGTGTTGTCCTTGGAATACGAGCAAATACTTGCGGAATCCCTCCTTCATATGCCATTAGATTTGTGCATTGAAATCCTTGAAATTGTGAAGAATAACATTTTCCTATGGGATTTTGAGAGAGGTTTGAATCTCGTGATCGCGATAATATTGAATTGTCACAAAAACTTGATTACCACCTGTAAAACCGGCGCTCAATCGAGAGATTTGGAGAAGAACCTTGAAACTCTGATGATTTCAACTCAAGAATTTATAGCTTTTTTATCCAATATTAAATTTCTAAGATTATCCGAGGTGAAGAGCTTGCAAAAGAGCGAAAGAATCGGAACCATTCTCGCGAAACTAATCGCGTTGACGATCAAGTGTCTGTCAGGCACCGATAACGACTCGTTGTCACCCGAAGTTGCAGAGCACTACAAACTCACGTTTGGCAACGATCCCATCCGAAAATGCGGATCCAATTTTAATACAACGTTGTCCATGTTAAATCAGGAATTTATACACATTTTGCTAAAAAAAATTGGAGAGATCGACGAAAAATGTTACGATAATTGGGCGGCTATCGACGCCAACGGCAACAATATGGTTTCTCTGCAATGCTCGATCCGAAAAAATTTATACGATTTCGTCAAGTTTCTGAACGTTTACCCAAAGTTTGTCGTCCATTCCAAGCATCTCATACAACTCATCCAAAAACTCAAGCCTCAGCCTGTAGACATAGTTTCAGAGTTGAATCTCGATGGTTTGCGTTACGGATCAGTAGAGATTAAAATTGAGTCGATAAAGAGCGTGATACATCGCTACAGCGAATGGGATCACGACACATTCGATCTCATTCAAAGGCACCGAAGTTTGTTGGATGCCGAAGACATTCCGTACTTGATCGACTACCTAGCATTAATCATGAGAAAACCATGCCAAGAGAATCACAAACGCCGAGTCTTCGTGACCATAAGAAAAGTGCTGTTTCAGCAGCGAGTCCTCGATGATTGGGCGACCGAACCCATCGTCCCTTGGGAAGAAGAATTCTACGACTCTCAGGAAAGAGAATCAAATGACGCTCAGGAACAAGAATCTAACGACGCTCAGGAACAAGAATCTAACAACGCTCAGGAACAAGAATCTAACGACGCTCAGGAACAAGAATCTAACGACGCTCAGGAACAAGAATCTAACGACGCTCAGGAACAAGAATCTAACAACGCTCAGGAACAAGAATCTAACGACGCTCAGGAACAAGAATCTAACGACGCTCAGGAACAAGAATCTAACGTCGCTCAGGAACAAGAATCTAACGACGCTCAGGAACAAGAATCTAACGTCGCTATAGAAAAACCACCCACCGATTTTCGGAAGATCGAATTCAACGATACGTATGAATACGTGAAACCCGACATTCTCGAATGTCTAGACTCTGCTTACTCCGATGATAATTTCAAGAGTTTCATAGCAAGTACCACGGACATTAAATCTCCGAAAAACCTGCGAACGACGCTATTATTTTTGCTGAACAATCCTCGTAACGTTCTCCGAATTCTCATTGAAGTTGTAATCGGCATTCCTGATTACGCACATTTGACGATACCTCCTGAAGATCTCATCTTTTTCTATCCTATGATTAAGCTCGGTGGTAGCGAAATGAGACTTTTGCTCTCAACAATGTGCACCGTTATCATCCGATGTGACAATTGGGATGCTCAGAAATTTTCTGATCTCGTTAATCTCATGCTTGAGGAGTTCAAGTTCACAGCTAATGATTTTGTCACACACATTTTCGCTGACTGGGTTGAAGAGAAGCCAAGGAATCTGTCGGTTTTTGTCCAGATGTTAAAATTCGTCCAGAATTGTGTAACCCAAAAATGCAAGCCAGGTCTAGACATACTTAGACTTGCCGATGCGTTCGCACACAGATTCACAGATTTTCGAAGCGATCTTCTTTTGCCGAGATCCGTGAGCACTGAGATTCTCAATGAGTTACATCGCACAGCCGAACCCTTTTTCAAGTCATTCGGAAACGGAATACGAGAGGAATTTTCGATGTATGAACTCGAACCGATAGACAGATTCAAATTACCATTTTCATTACTTTCAGTGAACTCGTCGTACACAGATTCGCTCGGCTTAAGTATCTTGTCACAACTGAGATATGATTGCTTGCAAGGAATTCAGCGGGCACGATCGAGGGTTACCGGAAATATTCCGATTAATCCCGATGGTCCCACTCACTGTAGAGACTTTAAGTATATGAAAAATGACTTTATACGATACGCATTGATTAAATGCTCGGAAACGGAGATAGTGGAGTTTGCTGAGAGTATGTCAAACTTTGAATTAGTGGGATACGATGTCCACTCCAGATGGAGGGTCGTCGACATTATCCTGCGTCGCTTTATGGAAACTGCGATTTATTTTCTCGAATTTCCCGATCTCAATCCCCCGGAATCGTTTGCCTGTTTAATGCGAGGCTTAGCGCGATTTATAGGAAGAGTTGTGATGGACGAGGTTCAGAAATTTAACACGTGGGACAAAGCCTCGACATATCGACAGAATGTCGATCGGTTGCGAAAAATATATCGTTGCTACGGATTGTTTAAGAATAACTTGAAAGCTCTGACGGAAACCATGAGACATTCGACTTTTAATCCACTCTGGGAATCGTTTATGGCTACCTTGGATGATTCTTCGTTTCACAATGAACCCCGCGGCGTTGCTGTATGCAAAATCCGAAGCGCTCTGGAAAAATTCGGTAACGATTGCCTTGGAATTGCGCATAACGAGGTGCGCTTCAATAGAGCGCCATCCGCCAGAGCGTTGAGATTTAAGCTAACCCATGATTTCATCGACGAATGTTCGAAGGTCCTTCATCTCAGAACAGACGATGCAAGCCAGTATCATTCGCTCTGCGCGACTTTTAAGCTCTTGCACACTCAAGAGTGAATCAATGATCAGGAGGAAATTTATGTTTTTTAGCCTCATGGTTTTGAAGAAATCCTTTCGCATTGGCTAGTCAAATCGGTGCCAAATTTTGGATCGCGTTTCTACACATTTTGGTACTTCTACCATCTGTTCCGAAGAGTGACTTGCTCATCGGCATTAGTTTTTAGTATATAACTCCATCCACAGATACGGTTTGAAATAAAAATAACCCGATTGTTGTCATCGAGTTTTATATCAGAAAAAAAAACATAAAATCAGTCATCAGTCTTGCCGAGCAATAGCTTATTTTGTTTGGTGAAATATGCGTTATTGATTCCCCAGATAAATTCTCTAAAGGAATTAGTTATTTAAAAGTGAAGCATGTGTAAATCTAACGATAAGTTAGAGTACATAAAAAACGGTTGCAATTCTCTTATAAGAAATAGCTCAAGAAAATGTCTCTGGTCAATCAATAAAGCATATAAAAAACATGATATTGGATATTTGCAGATGTCAGTCGATTTTCTATTCGCATCATGGCTGTAATTATGCTGATATATTAAAAATTAATTTTCTTGCGTTAGTAACTCCTTGGAACTGTAAATTGAAATATTTTTTTATTGTTTTTTTTTTAATTTCGCCCTGATTTGACTAGTTTGACACGATACCTTCACCGATTATCGGGCGCAATATACTTGTTAAGATAGATAGATAAAGGCGGTACTTGCGTACCTTTTTTTTATGTTTGACTGTAAATAATTAGATGTAAAACGACATTCTACGAAAGTTAGCAAAGAATACATTGACATCAGCATTACGTTATATATTTGAATAATCTATAGTTTTCTAGATAAATTAATTAATTACATGACATATATATATGACTTAAATAATTAGGCGATTTCGAGTTTTTTAGGTTTAAGTATCTTTTTTGTTTGTGTTCCTGTTTGAAATTGAGTAGTTTTGCAAATCGGTCTAGCAGTATAACTACTCTATTTTTTTTATATCATTATTGTCGAAATATCCAGCATGCCTCATAATGTAAAGGGCGCAGAAAACTTTGTTATTCGGAGCATGCGATAAAATATTTGTATGTATTTTTATTCGCGCCTATAAATTTTGCACATGTAAATAATGATAATAAAGTTAAGTGTAACGTTGTAAGAAATTGTAACGCGCACTTGATTTCGTCGTTGATGAATGCGTCCTCAATTATTCCGCAAAATTTACCGACATCGAGTTTCCCAGAACCCTTTGAAAATTCCTTCTCAAAAAATTAAGTTTGCGTTTCTTCTTCAGTAAGAACCTGTATTTTCGGCCAAAATAAATAAAATTTTAGGTTTTTATTGTTTGCAAATCATCAACTCTAACATTTGAAGTAAAAACTTCAAGAATTTTTTTAAAAATCTTCAATGGTTTCTTATGGAACCGTGTCAATAATTTTTTGTGTTTCTCATCTCCAGAAATTTACTTTTAACGATTATTGCAATAATCAAAAGAGCATGTGAGCTTACAACTCCATGGAAATGTCCGTTTATCGTGGTAAAAAAAATTTAGCAAATTTTCCCCGCACATTTTGTCTACATACTTATGATTAATACAATACGTTATGGTAAATGTTTACAATCAACTGTTCGCTAGCCTAGATAAAAACAATTCGGCTCTATAAAGCTTATCACATATCATAAGTTGAATAAACGAAAAAATAAAATTCCACTTCGAATTCTACATCATAATCACAATAACACGATCTTAGCGAATCGTACACGGAAATAGATATGCAAATGAATTTATAAAATTATCGCAGTTTATTGAAACACGTCTGTTTGAAAATCTGCGTTGCGTAATTAAAACAACAACAAAAACAGCTGCTTGAGAGAGGCGAACGGAAAGAAAACCTCAAGTACAAGTAAAAAAATTATCTAATGTTTCTTTATTCCCACATTCGAGCACAAAAATGAGTATAATCATCGGTCAATTTTCGAGACATACAACAGTTGATTTTTTGGCATCAAACCAGAATTTTTCACCTGTGCAAACAAAGTACCAACATTTTAATTAAATCTATATAAGACATGCTAATTGAATGATTATGATTATGCGCGCCAAATAAAGCGACGCATGCGCAAAAGTTTGGCATACCTCGCGCCACTGCAAATCGTTTCCGGTAACTTTGATAAACCAGTATTATTTCTACGACGACGAAAGAAATCTTTTCTATTTAACTCGATAATTCATATTGCTGTTTAATACAACACAGTTTTATATTGAGTCTCCTCGTCTAGCGTAAATACGGGATTTCAAATATATATACATTTATAAAATAGAAGATCTTCGAACTTATACGTAAAATTGATTCTATGAGGTTATGGCGGTTATGTAAATTAAGCCGGTCCAATTGAATTTTGTATATTTTATCGTGCTTGAAACTGATTAACGCGGAGGTAAGAACCTGTTAATATAATTGTTTATTGATTTTTTTTTGTTCATTCACCATTTCAACTAATTTATTTAGATAGGATCCTTCAAAACACCCTGAAAAAGCTTTTATTCAAGAATTTTTTTTTTGGAAGCACATGTTTACTAGTTTTCAATTGGTGGAGAATATTATGTTAGTAATTTTTGTCTGAAACAAAAAAAAAGCCAAAAGAATTTCCAAGTATCACATACTTTTCTTCTGGGTGAACTAAGAAAATTGTTAGAAATTATTTTTCTAATAACCTTTATTGCATGTTAATGTGATTACTGTTTGTTTGAAGAAAAAAAAAAATTAGAATAAAAAAAGTTACAATTTTACTACTTAGTCTGCTTTTTCTTAGTTCATTTATAAGGAATATATGTGATGATTGGATTTTGAATAGGAATTATGAACTATATCTTTCCTGCAAATTGGAAATTAACCGCAAGGTATTCATGAAGAGGGCTCATTACTCTGCAGTTTATTATTGTATATCCTTGAAAAAAATAATTCTTACCCTTCAAATACATAAAAGATTATATCCCAAAGTTTGAGGGGCTAAGATTTTTTTTTTCTTTTTTCCATAAAAGTCCTTGAAAACAGCTTGTTTTGGGTTTTCTAAAGCAGGATTCTACCTTAAGGAGGATATAGCACTATACTCTAGTCAAGTCATTACTAAATAGAAAAAAAATTCCTACAATTCCTGGTTGCTTGATTATCAGCAACAAGAGATTACACATGGAGCAAGTGTAATCCTTAATATTTACATAGATCCTCAGCCATGATCCTCATAGAAAATCCACTGGAATATACAAATGTTCAATGTCATGTTTTTCATGCAGTTAAAAAAAAAAAAATTATAATAATAGTTCAATTATGAAGAGCAATAGCTCGTTTTATTTAATAAAAGATATTCAATTGATTGGCCATTCAGATTTTAAAAAGTATTAATTCCAAACTTACAGATATTCATTGCCCAATTTTAGGTTGCAATGGGATAATCAAACAGTTGTATCTTTTGAACTGGTAAATCTAAAAAAAATCTAGAAAGTCAATTGATTGAGCATCTTTCCATAAACAAAATGAGATATTGTTTATCATCATTTTTAACTTTACATATTAGAGTGCAGAGTAAATGTATTTGTAAAATAAGAACTGAGACTGCCACATAAAAAATACTTCAGAAAACTTCTTGGAATTGTCAAAAATCTTTTAAAAATTCAGTAGTGATTTGACTAGATTAAAGGGTTGCAATCTCTTTTAAGAGGTAATTCCACTCTAGAATTTTTGACAAATCAATATTTTTTCTGGATTAATTAATAGTTTAGAGGTTTATAAAAACAATATACAGTTGGCCCTACACTGTTCAAGAATAATCACAGAATTCTTATCTGGTGTGATGTAACAATTGTTATCACTATTAAAAATTAATTTCAGCTCTTTTGTCACATTAATATTTCAGCAAGTCCAACAGTTTCTTTCTGTAAGGCTAATTTTTCATTATAATGATTATCTTATAACAATAACCTATAGTAGCCCTAAAAAATGCAAAAACTTTCAAGTCCATGCAAATATTATTGGCCACCAATAAAAATTAGTGAAAATTGTGGTTTCTGTAAATTGTGTTTTTCGTAAAATTTCATGCCGTTTTTTTTTTTTTTTTTTTTTTTTTTTTTTTTTTTTTTTTTTTTTTTTTTTTTAACACAACACATCACAATAATTTGAATTGTAACTGAATTGCACGACGTGTCACATTTATTAAAAAATTTAAAAAAAACGTTTTATACTATTTTGCAATCCACAGTTCCGATGGATGAGGTTATTGAGTTCACCGAGGTGTTCAACCGCCGTTACGATGATTTCGGGGAAGTGGACTCTTACATTGGCAGATATGGGGAAAGTGATACCGAAAAAATTGAAGCTAGTCTTCAGGTGATTACTGGTATCTTTAAATCCTGCAAGATCCCAATGGAAGAGGATACCTCCAGAACCGACCCGAGATGCGTTAAAGCTTTCAAGTTTTTATTGTTGAACACAGACTTAAAATGCAAACACGATTTAGCTAGAGATCCCGAAATCGGTCCCTTCGTAACCATAGGCCGACGAAGGATGACTCCTTACTTTTTAGTGGAGCTCGTGCTGTGCTTGGAATACGACCAAATACTTGCGGAATCTCTCAGCCACATGCCTTTAGATATGAGCAATGAAATAATTGAAATCGTCAAGAATGACATTTTTCTATGGGATTTTGAGAGAGGTTTGAATCTGGTGATCGCGATAATATTGAATTGTCACAAAAACTTAATTACCACCTGTAAAACCGGCGCTCAATCGAGAGATGTGGAAAAGAACCTTGAAACTCTGATGATTTCAACTC
The DNA here is from genome assembly GCA_949699805.1 of Tromatobia lineatoria. Classification (NCBI taxonomy): domain Eukaryota; kingdom Metazoa; phylum Arthropoda; class Insecta; order Hymenoptera; family Ichneumonidae; genus Tromatobia; species Tromatobia lineatoria. Next base: position 13,101,501 of record OX453044.1, read on the forward strand.
AAGAATATATAGCTCTTTTATCCAATATTAAATTTCTAAGATTATCCGAGGTGGAGAGCTTGCAAAAGAGCGAAAGAATCGGAACCATTCTCGCGAAACTAATCGCGTTGACGATCAAGTGTCTGTCAGGCACCGATAACGACTCGTTGTCACCCGAAATCGCAGAGTACTACAGGCTCACGTTTGGCAACGATCCCATCCGAAGATGCGGACACAATTTTAATACAACATTGTCCATGTTAAATCAGGAATTTATACACATTTTGCTAAAAAAACTTGAAGAGATCGACGACGAATGTTACGATAATTGGGCGGCTATCGACGCCAACGGCAACAATTTGGTTACTATGCAATGCTCGATCCGAAGAGATTTATACAATTTCATAGAATTTCTGAAGGGTTACCGAAAGTTCGTCGTCCATTCTCGGCGTCTCAAAGAAGTCATCCAAAAACTCAAACCTCAGCCTGTAAACAGAGTTTCAGCGTTGAATCTCGATGGTTTGCGTAACGGATCAATAGAGATGAAAATTGAGACGATAAAGAGCGTGATACATCGCTACAGCGAATGGGATCACGACACATTCGATCTCATCCAAAGGAACCGAAGTTTGTTGGATGTCGATGACATTCCATACTTGATCGATTACCTAACATATATCATAAAAAAACCATGCCAAGAGAATCACAAACGCCGAGTCTTCGTGACCCTAAGAAAAGTGCTGTTTCAACAGCGAATCCTCGATGATTGGGCGATCAAACACATCGACCCTTTCAACGTAGGACCCCGCGACGTTCAGGAAGGAGAAGCCAATGATGCTCAGGAAGAAGAACCTAACAACGCTCAGAATAGAGAAGAAGCCCAGAATCCCGACATTCTCGAATGCCTAGATCCTGCGTATTCCGATGATAACTTTAAGAGTTTCATAGCAGGCAACGAGGACCTTAAATCCCCGGACAACCTGCAAACGACGCTATTATATTTGCTGAACAATCCTCGTAACGTTCTCCAAATTCTCATTGAAGTTATAATCGGTGTACCGGATTACGCACATTTGTCAATACCTCCTGAAACCCTCATATTTTTCCACCCTATGGTTAAGCTCGGTGGTAGCACAATGAGACTCTTGCTCTTAGAAATGCGCAACGTTATCATCCGCCGCGACAAATGGGACGCTAAGAAATTTGCTGATCTCGTTAATCTCATGCTGGAGAAGTCTAAGTTCACAGCTAATGATTTCGTATCATACGTTTTCGCATACTGGCTTGAGAAGCAGCCAACGGATATATCGGACTTTGTCCATGTGTTGAAATTTGTAAACGATTGCGTAACCCCAAAATGCATAGCAGGTCTAGACATATACAGACTTGCTGAGGCGTTCGCAGCTAGACTCAAAGATATTCGGCGGGATATTCCCTTACCGAGGTCGGTGAGCGATCCGATTATCGATGGGATACGTCGTACAGCCGAACCCTTTTTCTATTTATACGGAGTTAAGATACAGGATGATTTCTTGATGCTCCGACTCGAAGCGATCGACAGATTCAAATTACCATTTGTATTACTTTCGTCGAGCATTATAGTTTACTCGGAATCGTTCGGCTCAAGTATCGTGTCAGATTTGAGATATGAATGCTTGATAGGAATTCAGCGGGCACGAACGAGGGTTAGAGGATTTATTCCGATCAGTCCCGATGCTCCCACTCACTACAGAGACTTTGAGCCTTTAAAAGAAGACTTTGTACGATACACATTGATCAAATGCTCGGAAACAGAAATAGTGCAGCTTGCGGAGAATATAGCAGAGTTCGAATTGATGGACTACAATGCCCGATGTAGATTAGAAATCGTCAACAGTATCCTACATAACTTTATCGAAACTGCGATATATTTTTTGGAATTCCCTCATCTCAATCCCCCGGAATCGTTTGCCTGCATAATGCGAAGTTTAGCGCTATCTGTAGGAAAAGTTTTGCTAGAAATGATGAAGGAATTTAACATATGGGATGGAGCATTTGAATATCGAGAAAACGTTGATTGTTTGCGGAAGATGTATCGTGCCTACAGATTGTTGAAGAATGGCTTGAAAGCTCTGACGGTAACCGTGAGACATTCGACTTTCTATCCACTCTACCAATCGCTCATGACTACCGTGGATGACCCTTCGCTACACAATGAACCCCACGGCGTTGCTCTATGCAGAATTCGAAGCGCTCTAGAAAAATTCGGCACTGACTGTTATGGAATTGCGCATAGCGACGTGCGTTTCAATAAAGCGCCTTCCCCCGAAGCTTTGAGAATTAAGAAAAGTCATGATTTTGTCGACGAATGTCTGAATGTCGGACTTTCCGAGACCGACGATCCAAGCCAGTATTATTCGCTCTGTGCGACTTTCAAAGAGTTGCGCACTCAAGTGTGAATTGAGAATCAGGATTTAATTGATTTTTTACTGTACAGTATTTAGGTAATTGCGATAAAACTGTTTGTAAACTCCATTCCCTTAATAAGGTTCTCCGTTTAAGGCAGCTATTTTGCGCTACACTTGTTAAAACATTGCTAAATTTTTAAGAACAATTTTACAATTTCTGGTGGTTTATTCAACACTTTTGAGTAGTTACGTAGCGGAACAAATTTTTAATATTCGAGCATAGTTACAGGCGTGATTTGAATCGTAAATCGATAGATGTATGCAAACGTCCGATTTTTTGTATAGTCTTGATAAAATATGAAACTATTAGTGATACAATCATAATTAAATTCAATTCAATAATTTATAAATGAATTCAATCATAATTCGTCATAACGAAAAATATCTCTTCTTAATTATTGGAAGATTCGTAGTCTTTTGGTAGTCGAAATAGTCTTAACTTTTGAATAACTAATCATATACAAAATCTGCCAGGTTAATCGAATAAGTATCTTCCAAACATATTCATCAAAATGACACATCGCTCTGTATAATTTGGGCATGATTATGGTTTATTCTTTTTTTTTTAATTGCACGTAAAAACATGACATTAGTTATATTATATATTTATATCATATATATGTAATATTTGCTTTATGCAGATCATATATGTATATTATATTATATATATTTGTTCAGATATGAGTCCATTTTTTGTTTGCATATCATCGCTGGAAATTTGCCGCTACATTGAACTATATTGTAAACTCATTTTCCTGCGTTAGTAACTCTTCGAAACTGTTAGTTAAATCATAAGAAAAAGTACAATTGTTTTTTTTTTATTTGGCACTGATTTGACTAGTTGAAAAAGCTACCGATTACAGGGTGCTATATACTTGCTGAGTGATATAAGTTGAGAACACGGTACTTACATTCCTCTTCCTTATTTTTCGTATGTTTTAGTCTAAGCAAATACATGTAAAACGGGATTCTAAGAAAGTTAGCAAAGGATATTGATGTCAATCAGCATTATCGTTTTATATTTAGGTAATATACAGCTTTCCCAATAAGCAAATGCATTCCATAATATATATATGTAATTTGAACGATTAGGGTAAAGTCACCAGTAAATGGACGGTTAAGCAGAACGATTTGTTTATCATGGTTTTCCATAAAATGCCATAGTTCCAGACTGTCATAAACAATTCTGGCGGGTTACCAGAACGTCGCATGATTTGAGGCAACTAAAAAAATGTCGAGTTTTCATCACAAAGTACATAAAAAAAAAGACTACTTAAAAAAAAAAACGAACAACACCAGTAAATTAACATGCTAACTAAACTAAATTTTGAGGCAAAAATCGGCGTCTACGATAAATTAATCGCAGCAGATAGCAACAAAAATAATCATATTGAAAATTGAATGCGCAGTCAAGTCGTCAAAATTTTTCATGAACTTGAAAAAGTTATTTTTCATTCACTGGTGACGGTTTAATTACTGGTGCATTCACCCTAAGCGATTTCATATGTGCGTTGATACGCAATGATTTTGTAAACTTTAGTTTTTTAAGCTTAATTATCATTGATAGAAGCGATTCGGATAAACGGCCATGAGATCATTGTTATTTTTCTTTGTGTCACGGCCTAGAATTAAATACTTTTAAAAACCGGTCTAGCAGAATAACAATCGGTCGATTATTTTTTTTTATGTCATTATTGCTGAAATATCCAGCACGCCTTATAATTTAACGGGTGCAGAAAAATTTGTTATTCGGAGCACACGATAAAATATTTGTTTGCATTTTTATTCGCACATTGTAATTTTACACGTGTAAGCAATGATAATAAATTTAAGTGTAACGTTGTAAGAAATTGTAACTGGCAATTATTTTCTTTGTCTCTGCAGGCATCCTCGAATATTCTGAAAAATTGTCCAACATTTTTCAAGGTTTTTGCCAGATCTTTTTGAAATTCCTTTCCAAAAAAATAAGTTTGCCTCACTTCTTTGGTAAGAGCCTGTATATTCGGCCAAAATGTAACAAAATTTAGGTTTTCATTGCTTTTGATTCAACAACTAAACATTTTGAGTGAAAACTTCAAGGAATCTTTTTTTAATCTTCAATGCTTTCTTATCGAATTTCATTTCTTAGTATAGTCATAACAGTTTCCCTGTTTTTGATAAACAAAAATTCACTTTTCACGAAAATTGCAATAATCAAAAGAGCAAGTGAGTTCGCAATTGCTTGACGTTGTCCAATCATCGTGGTACAAAAATCCGGTTATATTCACTTCACATTTTGTCTATATACTTATGACAATCCGATGTAGTAAATCTTTGTAATCATCTGTTCGCTACCTCAGATTATAAACAATTTGGTTCTTTAAATCTTATCACACCTATATCATAAGTTGAATGAACGAAAAAATGAATTTTTCCTCCCTCTGAATTCTCGATCACAATAACACGATCTCAGAAAATTTGATACAAAAAAATGCATGTTGATTCATATCATTATCGCAGTTTATTGAATCACATCTGCTCAAAAAGCTGCGCTTGTGTAATTACACAAACAACAACGACAACAGCAACATCAGCTGTTTAAGAAAGGCAAACGAAAGAAAACCTGAAAAACGAAAAACAAAAGTGATCCAACGTTTTTTTAAAAATTTCTTATTAAAGTGATATTTTTATTCTTAAAGCCAGCAACAAAATGAGTATAATCATCGGTCAATTTTTAAGCCATACTTTAAAAAGTTAATTATTTTTGCATGTAGTGTGCATCCAGAGTTTTTCACCGGTGTGAATAAAGTACCAACATTTTAGTCTAATTCATATAAGACATGCTAATCAAATCATTCTACAATATAAACGACTCAAATAAAAGGCGTTCAAACCGCGCGCCAAATAAAGTGACGCATGCGCAAAAGTTTAGCATAGTTCGCGCCAAAATAGCCATATTCTTTGCTCGCGCAACGGAAGCTCGTTTTCGGAAATTTTGAGGAACAGTATCATTTCTACGACGTTGAAAAACAACTTTTTCTGTTGAACTTCATAATTTATAACGCTTTTTAATACAATTCAGTTTTATATTGAGTCTACTCGTCTAAAAATGGGATTTCGAATATATATACATTTATCAGAGAGAAGATCTTCGAACTTATACGTATAATTGATTTTATGAGGTTATGGCAGTAATGTAAATTAAGCCGGTTCAAAAGAAATTTGTATATTTTATCCTGTTATTCGGACCGGATTAGGTCGTAGGTAAGAACCTGTTGACGTAATAATTGTTTATTCAATTTTCTGTTCATTGTCCATGTAAAGTAATTGATTTAAGGGGGGATGCTGCTTTAGAAGACCCTGAAGCTTTTATTCAAGGACTTTTTTTTTAAGGGAAAAGATCAACTTAGCCCAATGAACTTTGGGAAATATTTTCTTAGGTATTTGAAGTGTAAAATCTTTTTTTTTCACATAGATTCAATAATAAACTGCACAGCAATGAGCCTTTCCATAAGAAACTTGCTATTGTAGTTTTCAATTTGTAGAAAAGTATGGAGTTTGGAATTTTTGTCTGAAAAAAAAAAACAAAAGAATTTCCAATTATCTTCCTTTTTTCGGAGTAACCTAGGAAAATTGTTGTAAAGTATTTTTAATAACTTTTATTGCATGTTGAAGTGATTATTTTTTTGTTAAGAAAAACAATTTTTTTTGTTCTTCAGATAAACAAAAAGTTATAAGTTAAAGATTATTTCTAAATTTTCTTAGTTCATTTATAAGGAATATATGTGATTAAAAATTCTTTTGGTTTTTTGTTTTGAACAAGAACTAAAAGTGCAAGGCGTTCATGAAAAAGTCTTAAGACTGCAGTTTATTATTGTATGTCCTTCAAAAAATTATTCCTACACTTTGAATACATAAAAAATTATACCCTAAAGTTCAAGGGGCTAAGATGTTTTTTTTAAATCCTTGAAAACAGCTTGGTTTGGGTTTTCTGTAGTAGGATTCTACCTTAAGGAGGATAGAGCGCTATACACTAGTCAAGTCATTACTGAATTAATAAAAAATTTCTCTACAATTCCTGGTTGCTTGATTAACAGCATGGAGAGATTATTACACATGTAGCAAGAGTAATCCTTAATATTTACATAGATCCGAATAAAAAATCCACTGAAATAAACAAATGTTCAATGTCATGCTTTTCATGCATTTTTTTCAAAACAATAAATTATAATAATAGTTTAATTATAAAGAGCAATAGCTCATTTTAATTAATAAAAAATATTCAATTGATTGGCCATTCAGATTTTAAAAAGTACTAATTCAAAACTTTCAGATATTTTTTGCCCAATTTTAGATTGCAATGGGATAATCAAACAGTTGTTTCTTTTGAACTGCTAAATCTATATAAAATCTAGACAGTCAATTGATTAAGCATGTTTCAATAAACAAAATGAGATATTGTTTATCAACATTGGACTGATATTATAGTTTACTCTTCTAAAAAACTGCATGGAAGAACTTGATATTAGACACTTTTTACTTTACATTTCAGAGTGCAGAGTTAATGTATTTGTAAAATAAAAGCTCTCAAATTGTAGAAAGTCTTTAGAAAAGTCAGCATTGATTTGACTAGATCAAAGGGTTTCAACCTCTTTAAGAGGTAACACTACTCTAGAATTTTGGAAAAATCGTGTTTTTTTATTTATCAAACAGTAGTTTAGGTTAATAAAAAATAATATACAGTTGGTCCTACATTGAAAAAGAATTTAAAAACGTTTAATTATCGATTTTGCTCCACATCTCGGAGCGTGCGCCAGCGTGATCGTAAATCTTTGAACCCGTTTTTCTTAAAACGACAATTTTTTAACTAGGTGACGGATTACTCGAACACCGTTGCAAAAATCAGTTCAAAACTTTACTGCTTATTTTTTTCGCAAAAAAAAAGACTTTTTCTCTTAAACTTGCACCATTTCTACGAAATTAGATTTTAAAAAGCCCGTATTACGTATTTCTATAGCCATTCGCATAAAGATAATACATTTCTTTGGTTTTTTATGCCAGGACTTAAACTTTGCGAAAAAACCGTCCTCCCGTTGAGACGTTGTGAAATGCCGCGGTCGGTAATTAAAAACCATAATTTTTTTTGTTCACGAATGCTGAGACTTTAGCCTTGAAATGTAGAATTGTATGCCACACAGAAAAAAGAATTGTTGTCGCATTTTATTTCGGGTGAATGCTGAATTTTTTTTTTACTGACTTGAGCGCAGGGCATGTGAACGGAAGAAAGTTTGATAACAACTTTAGGTGTTGCGAGAAAATACGAATTCCAAGATGGCCTTCGCCGCTGCCATTTTGGATTGAAATATTAATCCAGAATTTTTTTTATACTCGAAAACGAGTTACATGGACCCGTTGAAAATCCGATTTCGTTTTTATACTCCCAAAATAAATCGTCGACCTTGGGTCTTTTTTTCTGCCGCTAGAGTGGCGTTACCTCTTGAATACAACATACTTGTACTAAGAAAATATGCTGAAATTTCATTAATGGGTTTTTAGCTGTAGCACAATAAGAACCTGAATCCCCATTAATTTTCGAAATAAAGTAGTGTTACGGTAATGAACTATTGGAATAGCCAATACACTATTAATACCAAATAGTTACTATTAATTTTCAATAGTTACCACTATTGAAAATTGATTATAGGTCTTTGGTCATAATAATATTTTAGCGAGTCCAACAGTGTTTTTGTGTAAGGCTAATTTCTTATTATAATTATTATCTTATAACAATAATCCGTGGGTTATAAGAGATGATAAAACTTTAAAGTCCCTGCAACTTTGCCACGAATAAAAATCGGTAGAAAATTGTGATTTCTCTCGATTTTTTTGGTGAAAATCCATTCCGTTTCTATGCTTTTTTTTAACGGGCGTTTCGCAACTTGCTGACGATGGTGATCTTGTGTGAGAAGATATCAGCTATGAAGTTTCTATTGATGGTATTTCAACATAACACATTACCAAAATTTGATTAAAAAAAAAAAAATTGCACGAAATGTCATGTTTATTAAAAAATCAAAATAAAACGTCTTATACTATTTTCCGATCCACAGTTGCGATGGATGAGGTTAAACTATTCATGAAGACGTTCGATTATTGGTCTGCAATGAGCCATTCCGATGATGAGGATGGGGACAGTTACTCAGAAAAATATGGGGAAATTGCTACTGACAAAATAGAGGCTAATGTTCGGGCAATAAATATTATCTTCAAATGCTGCAAGATCCCAGTAGAAGAAGATACCTCCAGAACCGACCCGAGATGCATCAAAGCTTTCAAGTTTTTATTGATAAGCACAGCGTGGAAATGCAGAAGTGATTTAGTCAGAGATCCCATAGTCGGTCCCTTCACAACAGTAGACCTTCCAAAGATGACTCCTTATTTTTTAATGGAGGTCGTGTGGTGCTTGGAATACGATCAAATACTCGCAGAATCTCTCCTCCATATGCCTCTAGATTTGTGTCTTGAAATACTTGAAATTGTGAAGACTTGTATTTTCCTATGGGATTTTGAGAGAGGTTTGGATCTGGTGATCGCGATAATATTGAATTGTCACAAAAACTTAATTTCCGCATGTCAAATCGGTACTCAATCGGAATTTTTGGAGATGAAACTTGAAGTTCTTACGAATAACGCTCATGAATTTATGGCTTTGTTGTCCAATCCTAAATTTATAAGGCTATATGAGGTGAAAAAATTGGAAAAGAGCGAGAGAATCGGAATCATCATTCAAAGACTAATCATGTTGACGACCAAGTGTCTGTCAAGCAGCGATAACAATGCGTTGACACCCGAAATCGCACAGAACTACAGGCTCATGTTTGGCAACGATCCCATTATCAGAAGCGAACAAATGTTTGCAGCACAGTTGTGCGTGATAAACCAGGATCTTATGCACATGTTGAGGAGAAATCTTGAAGTGATCGACACCAAATGTTACTATAATTGGGCGAATCTCGAGGCAAGAGGCAATCCTTATGTTCCTCTGCAACACGCTATCCGAAATGATTTATATAATTTTATGCAGTTTTTGAAGTTTTACCAAAGCTTTGTTTTGTATTACGACCGTTTCATACAACTCTTGAAAAAATTCAATCCTCAGCCTGTACCCATAGTTTCTGCGTTAAATCTCGATGGATTGCGTTACGGATCAAAAGAGATGAAAATTGAGACGATAAAGAGCGTGATACATCGCTACAACGAATGGGATCACGACACATTCGATCTCATCCAAAGAAACCGAAATTTGTTAGGGGTCAACGACATTCCGTTCTTGATCGATTACCTGGCATTACTTTTGAAAAAACCGGGCCAAGAGTATCACAAACGCCGAGTCTTCGTGACCATAAGAAAAGTGCTGTTCCAACAGCGAGTTCTCGAAACCGAAGATTCTGAGGCAAAAGCATCTAGCGACGCTAAGGAAAGAGGACCCACCGATTCTCGGCAGACTCAATCCACCGAAACGTGTGAATACGTAAAAACCGACGATCTGCTATGTCTAGACTCCGCGTATTCGGACGATAACTTCAAGAGTTTCATAGTAAGCAACGATGACCTAAAATCTCCGAAAAACATGCGAACGATGCTATTATATTTGCTAAACAATCCTCGCAACGTTCTTCAAATTCTAATTAAAGTTGTAATTGGTGTACCACATTACACACAATTGTCGATACCTTCTGAAATTCTCATATTTTTCTACCCTATGATGAAGCTCGGTGGTAGCAATATGAGACTCTTTCTCTTGGAAATGCGTAACGTTATCATGCAATACGACAAATGGGATGAAAAGAAATTTGCTGATTTCGTTATTTTCATGCTGACGGAGTTTAAGTTCACAGCTGATGATTTCGTCACACATGTTTTCGCGCCCTGGCTTGAGAAGAAGCCAAAGGATCTATCGGTCTTTGCTCTGATGTTGCATTTTTTCAAAAATTGCCTTATACAAAACTGCACGGGCGATATAGACATATCTAGACTTTCCAAGGCGTTGGGTGAAAGACTCACGGATTTTCGAAAGGATCTTCTCTTGCCGAGATCCGTGAGCACTTTGATTGTCAATGAGATACGTTCTACAGCCGAAATAGTTTTCAAGTTATTCGGATACAAAATACGCGGTGAATTCCCGTTGAACACCCTCGAACCGATAGACAGATATAAATTACCATTCGTGTTACTTTCACCGAGCATACTCAACCCAGAATGGATCGGCTCAAGTATCGTGATCGATTTGATGTATGAATGCTTTCGAGGAATTCAGCGGGCACGAACGAGGGTTCGCGGATCTGTTGCGATCGATCCCGATGCTCCTACTAACCACAGCCCCTTTAAGCCCTTAGATTGTGACTTTGCACGATACATATTAATCAAATACACGGAAACAGAGTTGGTGCAGTTAGCGGAGCATATAGGAGAGTACGAATTGCAAGTATCGAATATGGATGTTAGATTGGAAATCATCGACAATATCCTGTGTCGCTTCATGGAAGCTGCGATTTATTTTCTGGAATTTCCCGAAATCAATCCCCCGGAATCGTTTGCCTGCTTAATGCGAGGCTTAGCGCGATCTATAGGAAAAGTTGTGACGAAGATGACCGAGGAATTTAACGTATGGGAAGAAGCATCTGATTATAAACATAACATTGATCGATTGCGAAACATATATGGTTCCTACATATTGTTGAAAAATAACTTGAGAGATCTGGCGGAAACCATAAGACATTCGACTTTCTATCCACTTTACAAATCGCTCATGATTACCGTGGATGACTATTCGCTCAACTACGATCCCCGCGGTGTTGCTTTATGCAGAATCCAAAGCGCTGTAGAAAAATTCGGCAACGACTGCCTCAGAATTACGAGTAGAGACGTTCGCTTCAATAGAGCCCCGTCCGCCGAAGCTTTGGAATATAAGCAAAAGTATGATTTTATCAACGAATGTATGAATGTCGAACAGGTCAGGACTGACGATGCAAGCCAGTATCACTCGCTTTGTGCGACTTTCAAAATGTTACGAACTCAAGAGTGAATTAACTATTAGGAGATAATTGATGTTTTACTGTATGGTATTTTATTTATTGCGATAATATTGTTTGTAAAATTCATTCCCTTAATAAAGTTCTCCGTCTAAGGCAGCTATTTTGCGTTACTACATTTTTAAAAACAATTTTACAGTTTCTGGTGGTTTACATAACACTTTTAAGTAGTTATGACGAAGTATGTTAATCTATTTTGAATTTCTCATGGAGGAAGAGTACACGAAGTTATTGCGGATGGAAACTTATGCAAAAGTCTTCGGTCGCCAGTGACTGACGGATTGAGGATATTACGGATAAAAACATACGCAGAACTTTTCCGTTTACACTGATTCATCACATCTCTTCGAAAGAATATGGAAACAGATAACTGTTTGATCTGATTTCCCGGAAGATCTTGGATACAAAATGTTGCCTATTCAAAACGATGGGATTTTTGTGCGTCTTTTAAAACTCCGTGTAGCACGGAAAAGACTCGTATCCTTACGTATTAATTGTCTTTTAATTACTATCCGTTTCTATCAAATCCTAGCAGGGTTTCTTCACTTTGAAAATGAAGCTCGCATGTCCGAGCGACTGGTTCGCCAGAGTTTCTACAGTCTCTGTTTCACCGCACCATATTCCCAACGATTTTTTCCGCACATTCCTCTCCGCACTCTCCACCGATTTTACAATACCTTCTCCGACAGTCCAAAGCCCCAAAGATGCATCGGAGATCGTTGACAAATTTCCACGTGCGTCGTTTACCACAATCATCTCGTACTTACTTTTCAGAGATAAAACTGCAAAGTTCCATGTAATTGCATATTGTTAACTAACGGTGAAGAACAAGTGTCTGCATTTTTGTACAGAGCTTCCTGACATTATTCTTTAAAGTTTTTAATAATTTATTTGCGACGTTTCCACATGAACTACCCTAGGAATATTAAAATTCATCGCTTATTTTCAATCTGCCATAAGAATGAATGTTAAGTTGTGCCAATTAGAAATAAAAATTTCTCGAAAATGGAGGAGAAAATATTCTAAATTGAAATATGCTTTTTTTGACGCGGTCTCGAATGGCAGTCGAAGGTTGGCACGCACTTTATCGGTGAATTTTATATGCTAATAGAGAAGATGCATTGAAAATAATGATTTCAAATGGTAGACTGAACTCATACGATGCATAAAAAAATATGAAAAATCGTATTCAACCGCAGAAACACTTTAAAAAACAGCGTTCAACTAATTACGTTTCTGAGATTTTCAATCTGAATCGAAGAGACTTGGCAACGCTGCGTATTCTGAGGGGAAATAGCGGACTAGCAGATCGGACTCGTCGATGGCGGGAATTTCAAAAGTTAATTTCCACATTTGATGAGATTAAAGCTTCTTAGCAAATATAACGAAAAAAACTCTGGACTCTCGGAAGTAGTTTGCATTTTTTGAGAATTAAATCACGCTGAATCAACGCTCGATTGTAATTATATGACTGCTTTGTAGTCCGTAACTAGTTACACATTTTTGAGATTTAAATACGCGCTGAAAGTAAACTCTGCGATACCAACCTCAACATATGTGCGACGTTGCCACGAACTCCGCGCGACGTCCCAACACGCGAACACTCGACTTTGTTTCGCCCAAAATAAAGTTGGCACAATGGTCATATGAGTGTCTTTGCATTTCGTAATTCGTAAAAATAAAATAGAAGGAAGTTACATTTCGCCTTAACACCCTTTTCAGTGACCGGAGGGGAAATGAAGAGCAATACGCACTACAAATTTCAATTTTTTTGCCATTCATATGAAAATTTCTAACAGTGCGTTGGTTCAACCTCGGTCGTATAAGTGGCGCTTTACTTCCTTGCGACGTAAAGTACTATTGAGCTTGTTAAGAAACCACTTTCTCAATATTTCCTAAAAAATATGGAGAATGACACTGCAGCATATTTCAGGAATGGACATTTGAGCCTCCAACAAAAACGGAAAATTCATCATTTATTGAACGTAAAGTATCGAAATACTCAGAGAATTTGATCTGCAATCAAATAACTCAATCCCTATTAACAAATGAAATATATTTATCATAGTATACACTTGTACTTTGTTAATTATATTATGAATTTTTCGTTTTTTTGCTGTCATGGATTGAGAGCACAGCTTGAAAATTAGGAAGTCTTCTGAAAATTTTCTGAAAGTAAAAAAAAGCATAGAAAAGAGTTTTTCAAAAATCTTTTGAAAATCTTTTTCCCTCGAAAATGTCAAAGGTGAAAACAAATATTTCTTACGGAAAATTCATAAAATCCCAATAAAAAATAGTACGGAGAATTTTCCTGATCAGATTCGGTAAGACGTTAAAATTTACAGTTAAAATTTTCAGTTGAAAACTAGAGTACGCGGTTCTCTTTGGAAATGATTAGCAACAAATCTCAAATTTGGATTTTCTCTCTATTTCAATATAGTGAATCGAATGAAAAAAAAATAAGCATAAAAAATTTGGAGGATCAATCTTTATCCGGTAATTGGTGTTATGACCGATATATAAATAGGGTTTGAAGGCCTTTGTATTTGACCTTTTTTCGGTACTCCATTAAATTAATTTATTTCGTTGACCTAATTACAAAAAGGCGTGTAGGTTTATTACAAGAGATTAGTATATATTTCCTTTTTTGGTAATGTAACAATTGCAGAATTACTAGCATCAATATCTAGTATCAATCTTCAGTACAGGCAATATACGTAACTACACTTAGCAACAACAACTAACATATACTTCTTTTTCTACACAACTAATACTTATTGTTATTAATGGTACATATACATGTTGAACTCTGAAATTTAGTTAAATATTCAAAGAGACGTAATTAACTCAGCAATCATGGAAGGGAGAAAATATTCATTTTCCGTAATCTGTGAAGATCTTTAGTGATAATGTTGAGCGTTGAATAGCAATCGCCAACAAAATAGAAAAAATTTATATGAATTTAGACGCCATTCCTTATTGGATCTCGGGAGAATTTTTTCAAATTGATCATTGTACCAATGATACTTGAAAATTTATTGTAACTTTTTTCTTCCCAAGCAAAAAAGCATAGCAACCGCTAGTGATTCATTTAAAAAATGATATGAATACTCAACTTATTGATTTTTGCAATACCATTCGTGAAATCTCGTTGCATAGCTCCAAAGATCATCGACGCAAAACCTCCTCACGATCTTCCAAAAAATTACTTTGTAATTACGCGTAAAGTTTCGCAGGGATGTAAGAAAAGCCACTTTTTAAATTCTTTTAACTTTCCCAGTAGTAGCGGATTTTTTTTTAGGGAATTGCTTCTTCAACGATGTTTCCTTCGATATTTTATGATTCAACAGTTCAAGGTGTTCATGTCCCCTTAATAATAAACACAGACTTTACGAATTCTCTCTGCGATAGCTGAGAGCAGATTGATGTTCGATTCAACGAAATGTCAGATCTTGAGTAATATTCACGACTGGAAGAACGTCTTGAATACATTTTTTTTCTGAATCTCATGTTCACGGTGGCAGAACATCCAATTTGAGTCCCGTTACTGGCCAACAGTAGCCACAGTAGCCACCACATCGCCCAGTAACCCTTTGATCGTTCTGAAATACAAACATTTGTATATTATAACTTATATAGAAGTTCCATAACAACGAGCATTTAAAACTTATGCGATTTTCATGAATTAATTTTCACTTACAGCCCGATTCACATTTAAAAACGCTCTTGACCTTTTTGGTCCCCATACGACATCGGACGATAGTCTCAATGGCGTCCCCGTTAAATCGATACTGAAACGACCCTGAGGACAATTTTCTTGACTATAACAGTCTCCTGCCTGGCCAAACTGCTGCTTTGCCCCCGAGGATCGAGAAAAAGTGAAGTCATCGGCTGGAAAAGTAACGTTAATTTTAGATAGTGCATTTATTACAGACAATTGTGCATTTTTATTGATGAAATTTTTTATGTTGAATAATTGGTGCAAGGTCAAAACTTGCATGTTATTTCTTCAGTGTCATTTTTAACTCGTTGAAATAATGTGCAAGGTTCTACTTTGCATCCTCGTTTTATTAAATTTTACGTCAGCCATAGCAAAATGTAAATTTATAAAAATATTCAAAAAGCCATAAAATCTGAACCGCTTTACGATCATTATGTAATTTGGTATATAGAAGCATTGAGTACTATTGTTGATATGTCGAAATTGATTAAATTGATTCGGCGTTGTTTTATGTGAGTTATCACAAAACGTAAATTTTTCGAATATTTTAAAATTATATAAAAAAAACCAAACCTATCTATAGATTTAGGCCAAATCCAATACGGATCCTCGTCTAACATGACTTTATTCGTAAAAAATGATTCAGCTTGATAGCTACAAATTTGCGGAAGTTAGAGAAACTATAGACATTTTTCCAAAACTTCAAACTTGAAAAAGAAATAATCTTGTTTGGATTTTTTCAAGAATCATTACAAATGTGTGCAAAATTTCAGTTGGATTGATAAATCCATTCTTTAGGTCTTTAAGTTTGAATTTTATATGCCATTCTCACACACATATATTTTTCTAAACCTCGTTTTTATGACAATTGAGGTGATTCTGAGTCTCCGGATGTGATAAACTCTAAAAAAAATATCGCGAAAACAAAACATCTTCCATAAGGAAGCAAAATAGAGATTGATTCTTTTATAATCCGAATCGTTTTATCCGTTCCCACTAAATAATGTATTTTACTGAATATCATTTTGCTTGCATATTGAATAACTGTGAAAAATATCTGCTATCCATTTGGGAGATGCAGTGATAAAAATCAGTCACTTACCAACGATTATCAGCTTTGCAGGGTCAATACGAATTCTCTTAAAGTTTGTAAATCCTGAATTGCCTTGTGCATCATTGACACACTCGCAAGAGTTATTTCTTCGACCGTCATAAGGGCACTGATAAGGATTAAGCAATCTAGAAAAAGTACATTTAAAAAAAAATGAATAATAGCATTATTCAGGTTTTCATGAGCTTAGGAATAGAATAATAAAAATAAGAAAATATTAGAATCCTAAAAACTTACATTATTTTAAATATTAAACTATTGATTTTTTTTGCTAATAAAGGCAAAACATCAACAAATTTAAGGGGATAAAATTCACCGAAATTTTTAAGTATTCCATTTTGTTTTCTAATAAAATTAATATATTGTAATATTTTTTCAAGCTGAATAGAAGCCGGATTTCTGTAACTTTTAAGATCTACTTGGGAATCCTTAATATATATCAATAGTCCAATTGAAGCTCTAAACGAGAGAAACTGTTTGTTCTAAAGGAGTAAAAGGAGAAGAAATTTTACCTCTTGTCATAGATTTCTGCATAATTTCTCCGATCACCCGCTGGCAAAGTCAGGTATTCTCGTGGGGTATCGGTAGCCGTGTTGTGACAATAAATTTTCATACTTTTTCCACCGATTAAAAGCGTATATTCGCCATCGGTCATTGATTTAATTCGCTTCTGCGCTTCCGCGCAAGTTCTAGGTCCACAACGTCGTTGATTGCATTTTCGTTCCCGGCGAGGCATGAATTTTCTAGGGCATTTGTCACGGGAAGTTTTCCTGCCATTTGCATCGACGCAAAATAGACGACGGCTTTGCCTGCCTTTTCTTCCACATGGATGACTACACTGAAAATAATAGCTGCTGGTATAATCTTATCTGACTAAACATACAATCTAAAAATTATTGCCCTTCTTTTTACACATGAAAAACACCTTGAGTCTTCATCGAAAAGTCTTGTTTGTATTTAGGTCTGTAGACAGATGATCACAGACCAAAATCATAACGTAATTGAAATCGTAAAACTCTATTGAAAAAAATTTCCAGTAAATTCATTCGAATAAAAAAAAATTCTTGCTTACATAATATGGTTCTAAAAAATGGGTTGTATTTATTTATCAAAATCTCATATGAATATTTATAAGATAAATTTACTAGTACATTATGCAGCTTGTTTATTTTAGATTGCGTAATTATTAAACAGAATTTTTTAGTAAGCTTATAAAAATAATTGAAAATAGCGTTCCTTTTTTTACGAAACGATATTTTGCTGATTCAGATAACAGAATTTAAGGGCATACTAAAAAGCCTACATGTGAATTTGGAAATACTTTGAAAAAACAATATATTTTCAAGTTACCTTTCTCCAGTTTCCTGGCAACCAAAAGAACTTGTCATTGCATTCCCGTAGTTTGCATGCCCGAGATTCATTCGGTCGTTTATCATGCATGCAACAGTTGACGCGTTTTGGATCTACCCATCCAAATGGATTAACGAGATGGCAAATAACAGAGCGATGCTGGACGCCTTCGCCGCAATCCGTCGAACACTGCAAGCACAACAAAATATTTGAATTTATCCATTGAATTGACAACTCAATGATACAGTTGGTTTTTCGTGTGCAATATATCACATTTTCATACGAGGGCGAAAAAACTTTTGCTAACGATTGTAAGTTTGCGCCATGTGCTAGAGAGAAATTGCTGAGTGTGCTAATAAAAATAGAGGGAAGAACTCGGGACTTCAACTTTGTGGTGCTTTAGGAGTTTTTTGGAAATTCATAAGTGATACTGAAATGAATTGCACTTAAACGCAGTTAGTGCCAGTTCTCACCGCGAGATGGCGAGCGGCCGCGAGACGATTCTCGCACGCGCTACCGCGCTGCAGGTTTAGATGCAATTTGTAATAGCTCTCGACGAGCAAAGTCCACCAAGAAATGTTTTATAAACGATTTTACTATTATCACATTGATAAACAATGAATAGGACTGAACACATTTGTTTAAATTATCACAGGAAATAAATATAAAAAATTCTCACTTATTCGTAAGTACACAAACCAACCAATTTTATAACGTTCTAATCAATTTTTTAAATGTAGTTTTGTGTGAAAGTATATGAATATACTTACGGGAGTCCAATTCGATACCCTCCATCGGCATTTAGTTTTCTCTCGCGAATAATTTATTCCGGAAAATGTTGATGTCTGACAAACTGATCGGCGGCATCTCTTGGCGTGTCTGGGTTTTTTTGCAGGGTAACATCTAGCGTCCGGTACTATTCCGCCTCGAGTACTCTTGCAGACTACCTGGCGATACCGACGGCCTTCACCGCACTTCACATCACACTATGAAAATATATTATCGTTAAAGTGATTTTTATTTTGTACATCAAAATAATCAAGATGATATTTATTACCATATTTTAAATGCTAGTCAAGATAAAAAAGTTTAGTTCGATTATCTTAGAATCGAAAACAAGATGAAACCGTCGATGAAGTGAAATTATGCGTCCTCGAAAATTCATCTAAAACCTTGTGTTTAAAAAATTGTTTTGATAACAATTCCTCTAAAATATTACGGTTGACATAAATTTGTTCAAAAACACTCGACGAAAAAATATTTTTTGCTGTAGTACAAAATCCGAAACTTTTTCTGGATGTAAGAATGTTACTCACTCTAGTTGGAGAAAGTCAATGGTTATTTTCTGCTGTATTTGTGAATTATTTGCAGAAATGAAAACTATGAAATATTATTATACCTTATTTTTTACTCTACGTTACGTCACAAAATGTCTTGGATGAAACGTTTTAGATGAATTTTCCGAAAATGGGAATTATTCGAGAACATTTTAAATTATGGGGTTCTCATTTACCAATATGAAATTAGTGTTATATAATTAGTCATTTTTTTCCGCCACAAAACGACCGAAATAAAACGATTGGTAAACTCTTTCGCGCGTAATTCACCGCAAAGCAACCGATGATTTTTTTTAAGCATCAGCGATTTTGCGGCTTTGATTATATACTTAGAAAAAAAACATCGGTTGCTTTGCGGTGCGGAAAAGTTTGGAAACCGCCGGTGGTTTTTTCGGTCGTTTTGCGGTGGAGAATTTCACTAGGGATCGACTTTATAGAACTTATTATGTATATATTATGATATAAGTATTAAATCATAAAAACAATTTACATAAAATATCAAGTAAAATAGTTCCATTAATTTTGATCTTTTCAAGTGAAGGAAAAAAAACAAGTCTTACTGCACTCCAGTCGCCAGTATTCCAATGATGACAGAGTCCGGCATCACAAAATTCGCTTACGTCAGGCTTAGGACCACTGCAATGATCGGCATGAACGACTCGATTGTCTACATGACAAAAATTTGTCCGTCGCCTTTCTCCAGTTCCACAGCTTACTGAGCACTACAAACAAATTCATGTGGAATTATGTAAAATGAAGTAATTTAAAAAACGGGCTGGCAGAAAGTATAAGGTTTGTACATAAATTTTCAACTAAAAGTTTGATTGACGTTGAAGTTGATTACTTTGCAGATAGTAACAAATGTCCAACACCAATATTTTGTACACAAAAAAGAGTATTCTATCAACAAAGATAAACAAAAATTTTTATTGAAAATAGTAGAAGTTGAGTTCTTTTCGAGAAAACATCTTTAAAGAATAAATTTGGGCAAAATCTCCTCAAAAAGCGTTACGAATATTCGGGGAAAAACAGAATTAGGACAAAATGTCTTCAAAAACCATGACGATCATTTGGAAAAAAAATAAATTTGGACAAAATGTCCTTAAAAAGCGTTATGGATATTCGGGAAAGAATAAATTTGGATATAATGTTCTTAAAAACCATGACGATCATTTCGAGAAAAATGAATTTGGACAAAATTCCCGTAAAAAAACATTGCGGCAAAAGTCCTCCAAAACCATTACGACCAATTCAGGAAAAAAAAAGTTAATTCGGATCAAACGACTTCAAAAAGTCTTTAAGCATTTCGGCTCTCCGGGAAAAAGTAAATTTGGACAAGATGTTTTGAAAAAGCGTTCCGACTCTTCTACTGTAAAAAAAAATCCAAATTTTGTGGAGTTTTCATAGGGACTTGAATTACCCATATTAGTAACATATTATGAATGAATGGAATCAGCAAAAAGTTACCCAATATGTCCGTGAATTCAGAATAAAAATACTGAACCGGTAATTATGTTTCCGCATAATATTTTCGTGACTACACGCAACCGTACTCACAACGCTTTTTTCCCTACGTATCAAACGTTTCTACGTATCTGCATAACAATAATTTTCTCGAATTGCGATCATAAATTGACATATCTCTCAAAGTGCCATTTTCGAGACGCGTTCAGTTGAAATATCTTAGAAAAATTCGAAACGGTTTTGAGATTGATTTCATACCAAATTTTCTTCACTAGTTTGTCATTTATTTTTAGGAATTTCTTATTTCGAGCAGAGTTTAAATTAGTCAAATTGCAAGATTTTGAATCCACCACAAAATTGTTTTAAAAAGTTGCTAAAATCGAACTACAAATTGCGCTTAAATTAAGCAGTAAACGTAATGTCAAATTGATCTCAAAATCGCTTTGAAATTTTCTGAGATATTCCTTGTTGAAACATCTTAAAAATTGCACTTTTTGATGTTTGTCAAGTTGTGATCCCAATTGAGCATAACTATTTTTACGGGGGTAGCAAATTTTAACACAAATAGTAAGAAATTGTAGAGCTTTACCGGAGACCATTCTCCAATGCGCCATTTCGGACATGTTTCCTTTGAACACATTCGAGTCACCATTTTTTCCTTAGTTGAACACATTTCTTCGACAACGACTTCATTCAATGTATTGACACAAGAAGCGGTTCTTGACTGTGTACCATTGCCACAAGTCACGCTACATGGTTGCCATTCGCCGTAAGACCAATGAACAGCATCACAAGGTCCAACACAAGATTCGTAATTCGAGGGTCGCTTCAAATGCGAACATGCATTAGTTTCGATCGATTCTGGCTCAAGATTCTTCAGAATTTGAACACATTGACTCGAAATCGTACGATTTCCTGGTCCACAGTGATTAGAGCAATCGGAAATATGAGTAATCCGCCACCTAAACATAATATTGCCATTTACAGTTCGACAAACTTTTTTGTAGGTGGAAAATCACTTTGCTATCCCCCTCCGATTTTTAAGGAATTTGAGATTGAAAACGCATTTTTCTATTGGTGGAAAAACAGTTTTTACCACGTACAACTTTTTTAAAGATATTCGACAGTCGAGTATTTTTCTTCATATATTGAAAATACAACATGTCAAGAATATTCCATTTAAATCTGCGTTTCATTTCGAAAAATTTGCGCGTTGTCAGCCGGTTCGTCATTTTTTCTTTTGCGTAACTTTACATGTCAAATTCTAGAGGTTGAAGAATGGCAGAAAAAAAAGTTGTAATTTACACGATTTTTTAATTTTTATTTTAAAAAAGGGATTCAAACAGGTATTTTTGAGAACGTGCGCTTATTTGTAGGTAATACAATTTAATTTATGAGACGTTCATGAGAACCGCGAAATTGTTTCGATGATTTTTACATTTTTTTTCGTTAAAAAAAAATATGAATTTGGCAACTCAAGCAACATTTTGGGAAACTGATTAATCAAGGCCACCAAACGATACAGTTCTTGAAATTTGCAATCAAATTAGATACAATAAAAATCTTAATGCACATTCAATTCAAAATAAAATTTTTAATTTTCATAAAGCTGTATAAATTGTTCATTTTCGAAATAAAAAAGAAAAAAGTGATGAAAAAAATCATTTGATTTCATGTTTTGGTGTCAATGTTAATGTTTTGAATCTACATTTGCGAAGATATTTTAGATGAATTATTTTCTTTACATTTTAAATCGAAAGACTAGAAAAAAAAGAATTTTTTCATCTTTGCTTCGAATAACATCTTTGAAGTATTTTACAATGAGTGATCGTCCGGGAAAATAGAAAATAAAAAACCATACGTTTCTTCTATTTCTCATCTAAAAAATAATTTGATAAAACGTAAAAAGTTCCACCTATTTTGTAACATATTTCTGATGATGAAAAAAGATATGGATTTAACAATTTTTGAATTAAAAAAAAGTTATGAAATCACTAACAATGATTCTTATCACGTCATTTCTTGCACTGAATCTGATTTAAAAACCGCAAAAGAAAAAGATCATAAGACGTATATGAATTTTTTTCATCGGGAACCTAAAAAATTGACGCCCTTTAATCGTGAGGGGGATAATGAAGTAACTTTCCTCTTAATGAATTAATTAAGAACCGGAACGTACTCCAACATGCAATAATTATTGCACGTCCGGCTCTCTTCCATAGGCTTTATTTTTTGTCTACAGTAGTCATCTGATACATCTTCTTTGTTCTCAATATTTCGGCATTGGGCTTTACGATAACTCATGCCTTGGCAAACATAGTTACACTTGGACCAATCTTGGAGAATCCACTCGTAGTCCTTTAGGATATATTTAGGTACCGTGTACTCGTAGGAAATTTGCGGTGGATGAACAGCTCCGACAGAAAGTACCTAAAAAAAAAAAAAAAAAAAAAAAAATGTGCAGCAAAGATCAATTTTGACGAAGTCACTTAATTTTATACGAGTTAAATCGTATTTTTAATGTTTAAAATGTTTACCTCTAAAATAAGGTCAACATTTATTTTTCTTGAACTGTTTAAACGTTCAACGGGTGTTTCCGGTCCACTATACTCAATTGTGATTCCTGGCAGTATAATTACTTTGCGATTCATGACAGACTTTCCATTTAATATGTACTCGCCACCTTCTCCAATCCGTAAAGCTAGAATAAAAAAAAAATGATAAAAAGAAGTTCAGGATCTTTTCATAAAAAATCCTTCGCATGATGAGCTACAAATTTAGTTTTTTTTGTTTTGTTTTATGGCTCGATGATAATAATTAGTTGTCATTATAAGGCCAGCCATTGACTTAGTTCAACATTTCAATCTGGGCTGAAATCGGTTGCTTTGTGCAGCAAGAATAACTCAAATATCTTGTACATGGTATTATTACAATCGAATTTTTGTATGTACATGGTATTATTACAATCGAATTTTTGATATTCGGTGGGAAACCTGTCGTTTGAAACGAAACGATTGACTGGTGCAAAAATTAAGAGCAAAATTTATCTTGAGCTAGTTCTGTCATTTGGTGTTCGTTTCGAATAAGTTCGAGAATAATGAGAGAAAATTGCAAATATTTCTCGATTTGTATAGAAATCTGAAAAAATATATGCTTACTAAAGGTAATAAAAAGTTCAATTTTCCATAACAATTATTTTAAAAGATTATTTGCAAATTGATGGAAAAAAAATTGCTCACCAAATTCTTTGGAAACCCAACTTTTCTTTTTCATGAAAATGACTGGCTCATTTTCCTGAATACTTAAGAATTCTTTAAATTCGCTTTGTATTTTTTTTTCAAATTTCTTATAAATTCATACTTCGTATGAAATTTTTTTTAAGTATTCCGTGTACGAAATTAGAGGCTGCTTTTTTCGAACTAAACACGTTGTTGAAACTCCTCACATGATCATTAAGGCTGGTTCACAACTGTATTTAAGATATGTAATTTCAAAAAAATTGAAATTTTAGAAAGCGGGTGCATTTAAAAAAATCGACCAAAAACCAGCGATTCGATATTTTGCTCCAACCAATGTCTCGTTTATGACAAATTTTCAATTGGTCAATTTTTTCGGAAAGGAATTATTAAAGTAGAATTTATTTTTCCCTGCAAAGGAGGAAATTTTTTTAATTCTCACCTAAATAAGTGCTGTCATTTGGACAACCTCTCCAACCATGTTGCCTGATATCGATATTGCTACTTCCGGCAGGAATTTTAATGACTCGTGTATAGCCATAAGCGCTTGTATTATGAGATCCTGTTATCCTCTGACAGGTTGAATTATTTCCACGACAAACGCCGCACGTGTCCAACTCTGCGGTGGAGTTTAGAATGTGATCGCATCCGGCTGGTTTGCACTGTCCATGCACACAAATGTCAAATGAATCTGGTCCACAGGGCGTTCCGTCAATTACTTTTTCTCGGACCTTGTAGTACTGCTTACTTTCCAACTGACAAAACAGCTTACAACGATCCTCCGGAAGGACTGAAATGCAGGATATCGTCTTTTTGCCTAATTCTATAAAATGGGTCTTATCAAAGGTTCTATCACAAGAAATTTTGATGCCATTGGACTAACAGGTCCTTCGGAGGAAACTCACAAAAATTTGAATGATTAAATCGGTAGCGTCTATATCATCGACTATTTACACTGAGCGTGAAATATTTTTTTATCCGCATTTCCGTTCGCCTGCAAGCATTACGCCTATTACAGGGTAGGCCCGGATCCCTAGCCAGTTCCCGGTGCGGGCCTGGTCCGGATCAGTAACCAGGCCCTCACGCGGCCGCATCTGATTTCCCCCTCTATATCGCATTCACCATGTCTTTTTGCTTAGGGCATAGAGAAACTGTGAAAAACCTATGCCGATTTAGCCGGTCACGAGTTTTCATTACGTCAATCATCTTACCGGATACAATCTCCGTAGATCGGTACATGATATGGTTTATGAATATGAGGAGCGTGAATGAATTTATTCTGAAGAAGGCCCACATCACTGAACGGATAGTTAAAAGATAAATGACAAAACAATCCAAATAGATAATTTATTTCAATTATACTGATTTATATCTACCAATTCTTCTGTTCCAGTCTATATTACTTATATATTTTGATACAATCTAATATGAAACAAAAAATATATTATTCTTGCAGTTGAAAGCTAATACTCGTTTTTTTTTTAAACAACGCATTATTGTTTTCCGCGGGGGGGGGGGGGGGGGGGGAGCCCCTGGCGGGGTCTTCGCCCCCTGCAGCTTTAAATCTGCTTTTGCGCCTACTTTGCACTCCACTTTTATCATTTAACTTATTGCGGTATAATAAATAATTTTTTGCATGAACAGCGGTGCTTTCGATGGCAGTTTTTCGAGCCGAAAAGTGGCTAGTTTCACGGCAGGGTTGCAACAATCGTTCGGCGCGAGTGTGGCTCGCGTTTCTTTCACTTTCGTCCCTAGGGACGATTTCACGTCCCTAAGGACGAAAGTTTGGAACCTCACTTTTCACTGTTCTTCCCTCAAAACTACCATCCAATGCACCACTATTCATGCACTTGTTACAAAAAATGTAGTTCTTAACATGGTCAAAAGTTTGCAATTGCGTTTCTTTCACTTTCACGTCCCTAAGGACGAAAGTTTGGAACCTCACTTTCCACTGTTCTTGCCTCAAAACTACCATCCAATGCACCACTATTCATGCACTTGTTACAAAAAATGTAGTTTTTAACATGGGTCAAAAGTTTGCAATTGCGACTCATGTGATTGCAGTTATGTTGCACAACATACTATACATGCATGAATTTTCCGCACACTGCTGAAAAAAATATCGCGTGCGTAAAACCTTCCTTTACGCCCATGTTGCATAATATATTATTCTTAAAAATTATACCGTTTGAACTGATGGACGAGGTTTCATAAAACCTTATTTAACGTATATAGATGTTGAGGTACTCACGTCCTATATGCTTGGCGTGCCATATGATATTGCTGAGATCAGTCAGGCCCGGAATGTTCAAATTGTCATGGTCAAACTTCGAGCATTGCTCTTGTCTTCAAAATAAACATGTGTCATCTGAAGTATACAGGTCAGATATCCTTGACAAGCATTAAGAAATTTTGAAAATGTTGGTTCTCATATTGATCATCACCTGAAGTCTGGAGCATCAACGGGGCACTCATCGGTTCCGCAGCTGCGATACTTCATCCGTTCGCCGATGCAGTAATTGCCACCATTTTGAGGCGATGGTCGATTGCATTCACGGTATTTCTTCTGTATCCCTCCGCCGCATTTTCGCGAACAATCGCCCCAATTTCCCCATTCGCCCCATTGTCCATTTACCGGTTCGAGGTTCTTCACCGAGACGCACTCGCCACTGTGACACCATTTGATCTCCGATTGATCGCCACATGGAGTTCCATCGGCCCATGGCACGTTTCGTGTGCTGCATCGTTGATCACCGAAAATCGACGACGTGCACCAAAGTCTCTTGCAAACTGCCTAGCCAATAAGAAGCGGGTATTTAATTTATCTTATCGGTAAATCCAAATGCTGGGTTTAACATAGGGAGCGCACTACGTGATTCTGAATGATTTTGGAGTGATAAGTCAAAATTACTGTGATATGGAATATCGCTTCTGTAAGCCTAACATTCTATGCAATCGGAACAACGACCGTTGCAAAAACCGGTAAACCAACCGGGCATTTTGTGCAAAAATACTTCCGCCCGAACAACATGTAAAACAACCACTTTGTCAAGTCACAACAGTTTGGTTGTTTTGCTTTTTCATAGCTTCGTTTTCGTGAAAGAAAATGTCCAGTTTTTAATATCAGGACATCAGAATAATCTGAAACGTCCAAAAAGTGATGCTTTTCACAGCTTTTTTAATTTTTTGAAAAAAGCATGGCGTCGCTCTAACATTTGTAAAAATAGATCTATTATGTTATATAATTTTTTATAAGAGCATATGCACTTGATGTTGCTCGGTATTCAATTTGGGTCGAATCGGTAAAGTGGTTTCGATTTTATGTAAATTTTACATTTAAAAAAAATGACATTATGTCATTAACCTTTCCCAAATCTTATGATATATCGAACTCAGATTTGGTATGTAAGCAAAATGATATTCAGCTATGATAAATATATAATATAATGACAAACGATGCAAAGTTTTTTGTTTTATGGAATAGTGAATTATTAAAAAAATTAATGGTAATACATTAACTGTGACAAGACGTAAGATATCAATTGAAAATTTAATATGAAAACAAAATAATATGCAGCCGTGATAGACATATATATATATATATATCATTCAGTAACGAACGGTCAAAATGTTTTATTTTATGACATTTCGGATGATCAAAAATCTAACTTGATCGAATTATTTTCTTTTTAACCACACAAACAACAGTCACATAATATTTCCCATGGAATTGATGTCAACCATCAGAACAAAAATCAAACATTATAAAAGAGAGAGACTTACCATCGGCACCTCGTTTGTGGTAGCAAACTTTCGATCCTGGTCCGACCACTAATTCGCACTGTTTGTTTCCGGAATAATCTTCTCCTGGTAATCTGGCATCAGGAGGTACCATATTATATGGTTCATCCAGTAAGCAATTAGCAGTCCTGGAGTAGAACATTTTTGATTATCGTAAAGTCCTAATGATCCATAATATTGGATCATAGGATTTATACAATTGAATCCCAGGACGCACATAATTGGATGATAGGTTTTATGAAATAAAATCATGGGATGCATAAAATTGCATCATGGGACGTATACAATTGAAATATCGAATGCAAAGAATTGGATCATGATTTTTATGAAATTAAAACATGAGATGTATAAAATTGGTTCATGAGATGTATACAATTGAATCATAGGTCGCTTAAAATTGATTCATGGGTTTTATGAAATTTAACCACGTAATGCATAAAATTGATTTGTATACAATTAAATCATGGAACGCATAAAATTGAATCATGGGTTTCATACAATTAAATCACGGAATGGATAAGTTTGAATTGTAGGTGTTATACGATTGAATCGTGGGACGCATGAAATTGGATCATGGCAAGTATACAATTAAATCGTGAGACGCATAAGATTGAGGCTTGCGTTTTATACAATTGATCCATGAAATTGGGACATGGGTTGTATCCAATGGAATCACGGATCCCATAAAATTGGATCATGACATACATAAAATCGGTGCTTTTACTGCTCGAAATAACTGTGGTATTCTAAATTACCTACTCTAGAAA
Organism: Tromatobia lineatoria; assembly: GCA_949699805.1. Lineage (NCBI taxonomy): Eukaryota > Metazoa > Arthropoda > Insecta > Hymenoptera > Ichneumonidae > Tromatobia > Tromatobia lineatoria. The sequence continues at coordinate 13,129,785 of OX453044.1, forward strand.
CTCTGTGACATAGTGACGTGAACACTTGGACCACTCCCAGCGGAATTCGTTTTTGTCTAGCCTGGGAGCCATTAAGTTGAGAACAGCAGGACGGATTCGGAACTTGGTGCATTTAGCATCGTCGTCATGGGGCATGCTAAGTCTGAAATACCAAAATTATTCAACTTTTTATGGAAACCATTTCAGACTATAGAAAATAAATTTAAATTTAAGAATCTTTACATAAAAATTATATCCACAAACATGCACAGAAATATTCTGTTCTTCTGTAGCTAATTATAAAAATAATTAGTTAAACTGAAAAATGACAAAAAAATTTTGTGAAGGTAAGAAACTATTTCTGTGAATACTTGAGGAAAAGCTTAATTTCGTTAAAAATATAAATCTATAAATAAATTTTTTTATTTTGCATAAATATATCCATTATAGTTTGTCGTACACATGTCCTATTTCGTGGGCTATGGTGAATGATGTCGCCAGTCCATAATCTTGAACAATCGCGCAAGATGAATTAGGAGAACACATTTGACCTAATTGAGCTAGGCCTAAGGTTTCGCAGTGGTTATTTGCTGGATCTTGGCACAACTTTTCTCTGGAAATAAAAAATTGACGTTATATTTCTGTCTATTGAAGATTGATGCGATTATTGAAGTGAATGTAGTTATTCCATTCGCATATTATTGGCTTGCACATTTCTATTTATATCTGGACGCCGAAGAAATTTTTCATATTGTTTTTATTTAAAATAAAAAACGAAATTTACATAAAAAACATCGCTCTGAAAAGTTTGAAGAAAATTTCCAAAGTTATGACATGTATAGAAATGTTCAAGCAATAGTCTATAGTTTTATTAGATTTTTTGATTCACTCGTTTTTGACATGAGATTGTTTTTTCAATTCCGTTTATAAAGGAAGATTAAAGTCTGCCAATAAAAATATTTATGTTTTTTTATGGACTATTTAATAACAAATATGTTATATTTTTTATGAAATAAAAAAAACTATTTTCATCCAAAAAAAATGGAAATTCTTTTTTTCCTCAATACAATAGTTTTTATTATGTTCTAGATTTCACAGAGTGTTTAACGGGATATTCAGAATGCATAAAAATATTGGTATCGTGGAACCCGGAAATCTAGATAGGTAAAAAATATTTTACAGAGAATTGGAGTAATTAATACACGTATAATACATATATTAGTTAATCCAATTCTATGCAAAATATTTTTGATATGCTAATAAACGAATAATCAATTAATAAAATAACTTAATAAAAAATAATAAAATAATCCCATTCTTCGGTAAACATTTTTAGCTGCCAAGATTACGGAGTTCCACGATGCCAATTTTTTCATACGTTCAGAAAATCCTGGTAAATACTTTGTGAAATCTACACCGAAATAAAAAGTGTCGTGGGATAAAAAAAATATTTACCATTTTTCAATTTTTGGTAAAAATTGCTTTTTTGGTACCATAAAAAATTCAACATGTTTTGCATTCATGAAAAAAAAAATATTTTTTTTTGTCAAACATTAATTTTTCATGATATATGGAATTGAAAAAAAAAACGCATTTCCGAAACGAGTGGATTGAAAAAACTGAAAAAAAAATTCTTTTTTGTGATATAATTATGTCCAATTATCGAACAGATTGAAAAGGATTAAGAAATAAGTGGCCGAGTTGGTAGACAATGCCTCATATGTGATGCACCCTTAAGACAAACCTAGTTAAAAGAAGTGCTGCGTCATGGTGTTCGGGGGAAGGCTCGTCCGGATTGTGTTGTCTCTGCCACTCGCAGAATTTCCTCAGCATCTCGGCAGCCAAAATTCCCTCAGTCTCATTATGTCGCGTCCCAAAATAATAATCGACTTCCATAATCTTTATGACAGCAATGCTAATGGGATTTCCGATTGATGGATATTTGTAGATTCGAGAAACCTACAAACAGAAACTGGTTATCAGTTTCACGCTGAATTTATTAATTCGTAAGCCAATATGAAGTTTGTTATTAATTTTTTTCTAAAACCATTACAATGTCGATCAATATAATATTTACAATAAAATAAATATCTTTCCTCTACAGAATAGTCATAATTATGTCCCAATATGTGACCATTTTTTAAGACCATCAATAAAATTAGTTTATGCTTAAGAAAGAAAAAAATGTCAAGGAATTTTTATTTCAATGTGCAGAATTAAACTTACGGTACTCATTAAAACCAAAATGTAGCTTAGAAGGCCACTGCCATGGTATTCAACCATTTTCTGGTCAGCGACAATCATGAGTTCAACAAAATATTCTCGTGAAAGTGTTCTTCGATGTCGCCAAGGAGACATTGGTCCTACTGTCGCCAATAATCTATGCCGAAAATTTCCATGTTTTTCCCATTGATTATACCTACAATATGTACAGAAGAAAAATAAATAGATAAATAAAATTAAATAATTAAATCATTTGTTATGCGATGATCGGTAATGAGAATTAACGAGCAAGATTAAATGTTTGCTCTGTGATTATTTGAAGCTGATGGAGGAATTTTCGAAAAGATATATATTTAGGAATTGAATTAAGCAAAATTTGGATTGAGCTGCATCCTTTTTGTTCTTGATAATATAAGTCAGTAAACATCAGCATCGTCTATGTAGAAGTAAAAGCTGTAAAAGATATTTATTAGAGCTTGTACAGCGCACGTTTCCAACGAAACTAGTAACCGATATAAAATAGTGGACATAAAAAAACGAATTAGACAATTTCGATAAATGCTTCAATCGATATTTCATTGGGTTTAATCGTACTTTTAATTCTCTTAATCCTAACGCTGTTCCCATAAGATTATAACACACAGAAACTGACCTGTTTACTTTACCATGGACAGGAAACAGCCATCGTTCCGTGGGAATTGGTACCAATGCGTTTTTATCTATTCTATTTTCCTTCGAATGATCCCAATATATTTGCGCTGTCGATGATCTTCGCTCTCGGTGCCGATTTCCGGAATGCTTTTCTTCTAGAGAACTATCGTCTACCATAGGAACAGCTGTATCGTCTGTCAATCTATAATCTATGATGATCAATATTTTTAAAAAAACCCTTTATTTATACGTGCAGACATAATGGTAAAATTTATTTAAAAATATCTCTTAAATGGCCATACCAATTAAAAGGACAAAAGTCTTTTCTGCATCTTTCTGAAACTCTTATTTTAATTATTATTAAATGAAGTTTTACTCACCGACTACTCCACAATCGTAGCTACCACGTCCAACATCAGATTCTCTGGCAGTGCTGAAGTTGGAGGAGTTTTTAAGTTCACGATAAAATGAGTGTTTAAGTATTCGTTCATTGTCGTCGTTCCATTTTTCAGCAGGTGTTATAAAATAGCTACCGTTCATAGTCTTAACGTGGCCAGTCTAAAAGAAATATGACGATATAGATGTCGAAGTAATCGTTGAAAGAAACGTAGGATTCGATTTATATTTATTTTACCATTCCATTGCATAAACTGACGGATACGTCTGAATCGGAATCGCCGTCAACGGTACCACTGTAAAAACATTTGTCTTGATGATGAGGGTGCTCTCTGATAGTTTCGTTTTTGCGAACATGAGTGACCTGCAAGTCGAAATAAAATCAATGATCGTTATATTGGAATGAAATCAATGATCGTTTTATTGGAATGAAATCAATGATCGTTTTATTGGAATGAAATTAATAATCGTTACTTTGGAATGAAATCAATGATCGTTACATTGAAATGAAATCAATAATCGTTACTTTGGAATGAAATCAATGATCGTTACATTGAAATGAAATCAATGATTGTTACATTGAAATAAAATCAATGATTGTTTCATTGAAATGAAATCAATGATCGTTACATTGAAATAAAATCAATGATCGTTACATTGAAATGAAATCAATGATTGTTCCATTGAAATGGAATCAATGGTCGTTACATTGAAATGAAATCAATGATCGTTACATTGAAATGAAATCAATGATCGTCACATTGAAATGAAATCAATGATCGTTCCATTGAAATGAAATTAATGATCTTTACGTTGAAATAAAATCAATGATCGTTACACTGAAATAAAATCAATTATCGTTACATTGAAATAAAATCAATGATCTTTACGTCGAAATAAAATCAATGATCGTTACACTGAAATAAAATCAATTATCGTTACATTGAAATGAAATCAATGATCGTTACATTGAAATGGAATCATTGATCGTAACATTGAAATTAAATCAATGGTCGTTACATTGAAATGAAATCAATGATCGTTACATTGAAATGGAATCAATGATCGTTACATTGAAATGAAATCAACGATCGTTATATTGGAATGAAATCAATGATCGTTCTATTGGAATGAAATTAATAATCGTTACATTGAAATAAAATCAATGATCGTTCCATTGAAATGAAATCAATGATCGTTACATCGAAATGAAATCAATGATCCTTACATTGAAATAAAATCAATGATCGTTACAGCTCTCTGAAATAAAGGGGAGTGCTTATTTATAATAAACATCTCTGCTATTTTTTATATTTCATTGCTCGTTTTTATTGATGTTTCAGACACTTTGGCATATAACCGAAGGACATTAACGATCTATGCTATTTTCGGAAAAATTTATTTTGTAATAGCCGCTCGAAAAACGAGCGTGGGGGGGGGGGGGCAATATATCTCGAATATATCACATATATCTTGTCCGAAAAATACTATAATAACCAAGATATATTTTGAGCTATATACGAAATATATGCGTGTGTAAAATATATCTGGAATACATCTAACATGAATAGGAGATATATTTTTATTATTTCATTGTCCGAAAAGTTCTATGTCATATATATTTTTTTTCCATGGGCGCGAATTTCGTGCGTCAAGTGAAAGGCCGTGCGTAAAGTAATTCACTTTACGCATGGCTTTCGGAAACCAAGCACCTTAGCCATGCAAAACCCTCCCTTGAAAAACTTAATTTTCTCGCTGGCATTACAAAAAATAGTATGTGTATCACGTGCGTAAGATTATTTTCGACTCGTGTGATCGCACTTGCAGCGATCTCATCTCGTGCGAAAATAACCCTCTTTACGCTCTAGATACACAATATACTACTCTTTCAGTTTTTATTCCAGCGACCTCTTATCGCTCCAAAGCCATCGGAGTCTTGTCGCCCCTGGAATCCCGGAGAATCGCTGCTTTTGGAATACACGTTCTATCCCTGAGGACAGCTCCTATCCTTTAGCGCGACTTCGATTCTTAGGACACCTTCTATCGCTTAAAAATTCATTTATCCCTCAAGAGCCCATTTATGTCTCAGGTCTCCTCCCATTATATTAATTGGGTCCCCGCCTATGAGTCAGGACTCCACCTATGAGTCAGGACTCCACCTATGAGTCAGGACTCCGTCGATTATACAGGACTGCGCCTATTAGTCAAGACCCTTTTTGATATTCAGTACCTCTCCTATAAGTTAGGTTCATCAGCATCCTTTTCATCATGCTGGACCCGGAAATTAGTCAGGACGTCTACTATTAATTAGACCCTCTCTTAATATTCAGGACTCCTTCTATTAATTGGAGTTCCTCTTATTAGTTAGGACGTTACTTATTCTTAGGATCCCTCCTATTAGTCAAGTCCCCTTTTACTAGTCGGGAGCCCTACTATTCGTTATTAGAAACCTCCTATCGCTCAAAAACCATCAGAGTCTTGCCGTCCCTCGAATCCAGGAGCACCGCTTCTCTTAGAATACGACCTATCCCTGAAGACTGCCCCTATCCCTCAGGACCCCTCCTATCCCGCATGATCCCTCCTATTAGTCAGACTCCAGCCTATCAGTCAGGCCCCGCCTTTCAGTCGCCCCCCACAAGATAAAAAGTATGCTGAAAAAGTATATTTTTCGATATATCGAAAAATATATAAATAATGTACGTGGTATATTTTTTATATCTAAAAATATATGAATAATGTACGTGGTATATTTGTTATATCTAAAAATATATGAATAATGTACGTGGTATATTTTTTATATCGAAAAATATATGAATAATGTACGTGGTATATTTGTTATATCTAAAAATATATGAATAATGTACGTGGTATATTTTTTATATCTAAAAATATATGAATAATGTACGTGGTATATTTCTTATATTGAAAAAGAATCTAAATGAATTAAATGTTCTTTTAGCTAATTCAAGGGTTCAACATTTTTCTTACATAAATTCATGTATAAATTCAATAGAAATAATGGACATTCACACATATACATTTTTGAAAACATAAAATATGCATTGAGAATTATATAAAAAATATCAAATGTATATTATTGATTTACCAGAAATATATATGAACTGGTATATCACCATACATACTTTTTAAGTGTACTTAAACTTATAACTGATATATCCAATTTTTTGTTCAAAGTATACTTGATTTTAAAAAAAATATACTTCTCGATATTTTTTTTTTTTATGGTGGCAGGGCGATACTTAATCCTTATCATAACTCCTATTAGTCAAGTCTACTCTTACTAGTCAGGATCCTATTAGGAACTATTAGACAAGACCCCTCCTATTAAGTAAGAACCCCTTCTGTTATTTCGGATAACTCTTGTTATTCAGTTTATTCCCTAATAGTTAGAAACCCTCTTTTTAGTCAGGACCTCTTTATTCCGCATGACTTCCTTAGGTGGCTTTTATAAAACATTAACTTCCGGAAACGTAATTGCACCTTCCTCTACCTCCAATAAGATAAGATAATGATAAATAAAAAATGTTATATTTGCAACAAAAATGACTCAGTAGTCAAATAAAATGTTTTATCTCTTAACAATATAAAATGATCTCGCTTCCGTGTCAATAAACAACGACTTGAAGTTAAAAAAACGGAAGTTCATCCCTACTCTCAAATCTTTCTCAAAATTTCCATTAAAATCTACGTAAAAATATGCCTATGAATTAATTGCCTCAAAAGCACTTGAAAAATTCTCAGCTGATCTTTTCTTATCTGCTAATCTTTTCATGTCAAAACATAAGAGAAATTATAATTTTGTCCAAACCAATCTTCGGAATAGTAAGCTGAAGGATAAAATAAAATAATCACGTCAGTTAAATTAATCACTAATTTGACTTGCATTCCGATTTTCTTAATTGTAATTAATAATCACTAGAATTGATCCGCACGAGATAAAAATACGGAAATATTGCTTAAAATGAGCACCTTGACGTGTGGAGATATAAAACCGGAATTGTGGCCTAATCGCAGATGAAATTTACGACCGAAGGCCGTAAACTCGTATTGCGGATGAGGATCCCAAACTTCTGATGTTGGAAGACGAAAATTGCCACTGTGGTGCCTTTTTCCCACTGATGATGCATCTGCTGTAAAGAGAAAGGTAAAAAAGGTTAAATGAATGCTTAAATCTGACGCTGTGAGTCTATTTTAATGAATATCTTTGGATTCCTTTGACGGAAATCTTCAATGGAAAGTGATGAATTTTTCTTTTATGGCTTTGAATATTTTTATTTTATTTTATGGAACTGCTCTTGACCTGAAGCAGAATATGCGCATATCGCGTGACTAGAGGCCAAGGAACTTGTAATCTATGTATACATATGGAAGATGTGGCCATCTGGCCTCTAGTCACGCGATTGGATATAGTTTTGATGATACAGTCGAACATCGTTTATTTAAGGAACTCTGGACCTGCTACGTCCACATTTGCCCTTACGGACAAACTCAATACCAAGCTGAATGGTTTTGTGGTCATTTTGTGGCTGAATACTTAAAGGGTTATACGATCTTGCAATTTCCAAATTTTTTTTTTGCTTTTTAGCTAGATTTGGTCTTATTGTTAAAAATATTTTAGATGTTTGACCATTTTCAAGTTCGGACTATTTTCGAACTTACAGCAATTAAAAAAAGAAAAGACATGACGACGTTGCTGATGTCGTACTGTATTTTCTGGGTTATACGATCTTGCAATTCCCGAAATTTTTTTTTTTTTAGCTAGATTTGTTTTTATTGTTAAAAATATTTTAGATGTTTGACCATTTTCAAGTTCGGACTATTTTCGAACTTACAGCAATTAAAAAAAGAAAAGACATTACGACGTTGCTGATGTCATACTATCTTTTCTTTTGGGTTTTTCGCAAAACTGCGGTTTTGAATCTGATGTACACGGTACGATACGTATTCTTTATAAAATTATCTAAGGTGTGACGTAAGATTTTTTTTATTGGATGCCATGTCCATGAGTTATACATTTTGCTTCATAGAGGAAGATTTGTTTTCGTGAACATTTTTGTTTTTCGAGATTTTCATGACAGGACACTGCAAATGCTGTAATATACCGAGAAAAGTGGTTTAGAAAATATGTGTGTATTTGTGTGTGTGTGAGTGAGTGCAGGACTTCGAAATTTTAAGGGGCTGTAACTCGATAACTGTTCAACCGATTAAGCCAAAAAGTGGCGCAATTTTTTTCGAACCGTATACAGAAATTCACATTTTGTAGCTTTGTGAATTTTTTCAAAAATGCTCTAGCTTTCGAAAAAATGGCGATATTTTCCTAAATAATTTTTTTTACGTGCCGATACTGTTATTGTTGTATGGTATTGAATTTGACAGAAATCGGAAATGTGATTCGGACTTTATGGAGATTTTGGAGTATCCGAAAAAAAAAAATTTTCTCCTAACTTCGGCAAAACATCAGATAACGAAATCAAATTTCACACACGAAATCGATACTATTTAGCAATGATTTATACACGAAGGACTCGGTGGCAAACGCTATAATGTACGAGATATAGTTTAAAAAATAATTAAAAGGAAAAAAAAACCTATAATTACATTATAATTCGTACATTATTCCATTACATGTAACTGTCCTGCATACGCTTTTATAATGGATCATTGGAATAGAAAAAAAATCAGTTTAATAGATAATGGCCGTTACTTATAAAACTTTGATTGAAAGTAAAAAAAATCTATAATCAAATTTGAGGTGATTCAATACATTCGGAATTTTAATATATAGAGAGTATGTGAAAAAACGAGAATTTTCGTATTTTGCACATTATAATACGCTTTGGGGTTATCGAGATATCACCAAACCAAACAAAATATAAGCAAATGGTTTATCTCAAAAAAGGAAAAACGTGGACCCTTGAAATTTAATACTTTTTTGGAGGGTATATAGTATTATAACTCCGCAAAATTACAACATTTTTCGGGAACACTGAAAAATCAGGAGACTGAATTGGTGTGGAATGCCTCATCTGTGAAAAATATCTTTCGCGATCCACTTGCAATTGAAATTTGACGAAAATGAGAAGAAAATTGTTTTAGAAATTATATATAATATTTTTGAGACACTACAATGTTATTTTTTTTATTTCTTAGAGTCCTGTAAAAAAATATTCGATCTCACAAGCTAAATCTTATCGCACTTTCTACAGGACACGTGAAATTTATTTTCAAGTGAAAAGGCATCCAAAATTGAATATAAGATACGATATTAGATTTTTTTAATATACCTACGTAAAAAAATGAGAAGCCTGTGCTTTGTTAATATTTTTTTACTTGCTTTTAAAAGTTCGGTTTCAATACTAAAAAAACATCGCCAAAGAACGAAATCTAAAAAAAGCATTTTTTTAAACCGCTCTAATAGCCTTTAAACTCGGAAGTCAACCGAGTTTAATGTCAATTAGAGTCAATTGGTGCGAAATTTCAGCCTACGTTAAACAGAATTTTTTTTTTAGTTTTCCAGTTGCGTTGTTCAAAGCTAATAAGATTTTGATGATATTGAGATATGGAGAGCAATTATTTTCAATGATGATAATGTTTTAAATCATAAGTTATTACAATAAATATTATCAATTTAATTAATAAATAAATAAAATAATGGTTAAGAAAGGCGAGAACATTAAATTTCTTGTCGAATGTATTCGCTTATTTGTGACGTACTGATAATCATACAGAATATGTAATTATTATTGTCAAATAAGTTTATAAACATTGTCTATTTTGGTTTTCTAAATAAACTTGAAATTTCACTCTTGACCCAAATTTGATTCTATTTATATATTCTATTTTCATAGCGATAATATCTACTTACGTGGGTCTTCATACTGATTTTCGCTTATTTTTACAGGCAGAACGTATTCAATGATATCATCTTGGTTCGGCGGGAGAATATTATTACTTTCGATGGAACCGTTTCGATCTTTGATGTCGTCTGTAGCCACATCATCTGGAAAAGCCGAAGCTAAGACCGAATTTTAATCAGTTACCTTATCAATAGAATAATAATAATCATTTTTCTATAAAATGTTGATGGCAAATTTTTTTTACAAAAGAAAATCATATTTATAATGTAATTTTAGATCTCATGATGCGAAAAAAAATTGTATTTTAAAGTAAACGGCATTTTTTATTTTACCGAAAATTTTATTTATATTATCAAACGAAATCAAATATTCTGTCAAAATCGATACATGAGCCAGAAATTTGAGTAAAAGTAAGAGCTCTTTTTGTTTCCTTAATAATGGCTGTCGATGGAATTCGAATCCTATAAAACAATTGCGGCAAACAAAATTGTTTTTGCCTAATAGATTTCGAAAACGTTTTCAACCTTAAACATGTACATTTATGTCAATTATCTGCTTGAGGTGAAAAAGTGTTAGATATCCAGTTCATATTTATAAATTCTGTAAGGCGAATGATAATTTATTTTCGGAATTGTCCCATGGATTTTAATTTTGATCAGAGAGATGGTCATTTGTATTATTAAATTAAATACAATTAATGTGACTTCTGTTCAAATTCCTGGCTCGTAGAAAAATTTCTACAGTATATTTTATCTCGTGTTAAATAATACAAATAGAAATGTTCACTAAAAAAAATGCCGCTTACCTTGAAATACGACGTTTTTTTAAAAATTCGCCATTAATATCGTTAAAAATTAAGTAATTGAATTTTTTTCAAATTAGAGATAGCATTTTCGAAATATTAATATTTTAGTTAAAATAATAACTGATTGAAAACCACAAACAAACATTTTTATAAAAATTTGTAAATTTTTTTTTTTTGGTAATCGAACTGGCATAGAATGCGTCATGCTTATCTCAAAAGAGGTTTTTTACAATGTCTTTTACCTGGAAAATCTTCAGTTACTGGCCTCATCGATGGCCGATATTGTAGCGCTGCTCCATCTTCAATACTTTGTGTTTGACCTTTGACATACTGATATGGTATGCTCCGTATTGTATCGTTGATCGTTTGATAATCATCGCCATTTTTCACAACGTTGGATGCGCCCATACTAGTCCACACAATAATAAGTAATATGACCAAGAAGAAGATACCGGCTACAGCGGCTGCAGTAGGAGTAACACGATTTGAAAACCACGACATTTCCCACCGAGTAAATGACTAATATTTGGAAAAAGCTTCAATTTTTTTCGCTAATATTGCACTTTTTTTTAAATAAAAAATAATTATTGTTGACTTGTAAAAAAAAAGTCTTCTATAACACTTTCACTTCGCAAAAATGTCTTGTCACTTTATAAAAATTGATAAAGTTATAACAAATTGAAACTATAAATTAATTAATTGTCTTTAAGGGTCAGCGGAATAACTGGCAAGGAGAATGTGCAATAATTTAAAAATATATGCAAATTTGATATTGCATTGTATCGTCAATCTGCTTGAACTTGAGGAATTATGCATCATGTCGAATTTATTGTGAGCATGACGGGAATTTATTGCTTCTTTGAATTATTATTTTTTCACTGAGTTCTTTAAACTCCGAACTGTTATCGGCTCTTCACTATTTCCAAGGTCAGAGGGTGCGATCTCTACTCCCGGCAGTCCATCATTCTGCAAAAAAAAATTAATAAGATTGGCATTAACAAAGCGTATGAAATGTCGGAAATTATATCACCCGATAATAATGTATTATCATAGGGACAAGATTTATGGGAATTCATTTAATGGGTCTTGTTACATTATTTTTTAATAATGACATATTGATTTATGGTGTCAAAAGAATTCATTCTTGTATGAAAAACAAAAAAAACCACTAAGATCTGCTTAATGACATTTATTATAGACAATTTATCAACTTACAGAATTAATTACACTGCGATCGCAGCCTTAATTAATCATAACGTTTTTTTATTATATTGTATGTTAAAATAATAGGATTTGAAACAAAATCGAACTACTCCAAAAATTAGTTCCGAGAAAATGGATGAAACTAATATTTTTTCGAAAATATAGAATTCTACTTGCCATCAAAATTAACTTTGTCCTCAAAGAAATAAAGATGATTTTGATTTCTAAATACCAAAAACACGTTTTTCAATGTTCATAAAATGTGTCTGTTTTAACAAAAATGATCATAGACTTCATTTAATAATTTTTCTAATATTAATTAAAACAGTAAAAATAATTGAGTGAAAAAAAAGCTTTAAAAAAATCTGAAAAAATTCTCCGGAGTACTGACATATTTAGAAATTTTCAAAAAAATAGATGGAAGATCCCTGACATTTTGGATTTAAGCTTAAAAATATTTACATCAGGACTTACGAGAATTTTTTCCGATTTTTGAATACCAGCCTTGACATTTCATTCCATTACAAAGAATCATGATTATATAAATTGTTAAAAACAAAAATTAATAAAAATTGTGGTTGCATCTTAGAGATGAAACAATGACATAAAAAAAAACGGGGATGAAATCCGAGAGGTTGAGGGTCAGACCCAGGTTGAATTGCTATGGAATGCCCCATATGTCCCCTCCCCCCATTGGAATAAGTCTATCCAATATTCAGGAACTGCAAACAAACAGCAATAAAAAAATCAAACCCGCTGAAATCACTGCTATCCGACGACTGACGCGTATCCGTCATCAGTCATCCTAAGAATCCACTGCACAACCCACGGAATACTGTTCTCTACGAGGCTACTACAGCTATCACACGCATACAAATAAGAGCTTATGATCTTAGTAAAAGATTCGCAGCCGCACAAATAAATAACTTGCAACATTTATGTATACAATTGACACAAAAAGTAACATGCTAATTCAAACATTACAGTCGCTACCTATACCAACAATTAGAACTAATCAACAATGAAGATAACTGATCAACAAAATAAAATCAATTAAGTGACTCCGTATTATGTACCTATAGAATAAGCAAAATATTTTTATTTCACTCGGTGTGAGAAACGCAGTTTTACGCACGCTTTGCTCGTATAAATTATTATTTTCACACCTAGTGAAAATAATAGTATATTACGATACGAGTGCGATAAAACTTTTTTTCACGAGGGTGAGGTTGCAGACTGAGCTGAAGGAGAGTGTTGCAATCAAGCACGAGTGCGAGAAATGCGATTTCACGCACGCGAGGCGAATCGTGTGAGAAGTGGGCACTTCTCGCACGGAGTTGCATGAAATTTCGTACGATACTCGTGCGATAAACGTTTTATTAACACGTGTCATTGCAACACTCGTCAGAAAAATGTTTTCTTAGCTCGAGTGGTTGTTGCACTACTCTACGGCTTATGGTGCAAATTTATACCCGTGAAAAAAGAATTTTATTTCACTCGGTGCGAGAAATGCGGTTTCACGCTTCGTGAGCATAAATCCCATTATGACACCTTGTGAAATAAAATTTCAATACTCGTGCGATGAACATTCTCTCAACTCGTCAGAAAAAGTTTTATCGCACTAGTGTAGTAAAGTGCTATTATAATACTAGGGTAAAGAAGCTTTTTTTCTGTGGAGTATTTTTTGCGGATAATAAATACTTCACGGAAAATGAATTATTGAAAAGAAATATCGCTAATTCGACGAAAGCTAAAGCGCGTACGTTCTTTTTAAAAAATTCAAAAGCTATAGAATCAAAATTTCTGCGTACATTTTGGAAAAAAAAACAATAATCAAAAGAGAGGCGCTGTTTTATTTACGTGCCAAATTTGAGCTCAATCAGTTAAACGTTCCTCGAGTTACAGGTAATTGAAATTTCTTAGCCATACACACAAATACACAGATACATATGGACATTTTTTCCAAACCACTTTTCTCAATACTTTGAACCGTTCTGAGTGTCCTGACATCAAAAACTCGAAAAAAAATTTTTCATAAAAACAAAGCTTTTTCTATGAAGAAACAAAATTAATTTTCTGTTATCATTATAATTTCTATTGATATTACAGCATATTTTGCTGCAGATTCTGTCATGTAAGAATCTATTAAAGCATCGAAGATCTTTGAAGCTGTCAGTAAATATCTATGTGAGCACGTTTTGTTTAGGAAATAAATAATTATTTGCAGAAGTGTGAAAATAGCGGCCAATAATTTTGTGTTACGAGAAATAATTAATGGACAAGAGAAAAATAATAAAATCTCTCGGTATATTTTCCTACACGTGTCAATACGGTTTCCATACACTTCTGCAAGTATAAACCGAAGTGGAGAATTTTGTGCGATGTTTATGGTTCGATATCTGCGTTTACGAACGAGTGCATGAAAGACGAGGGGACGATTAGCCGCAGACGTGACCACCGAGATGTGTATAAGTAGAGGCAGGCAGGCGTTAAATAAACATAGACCTCTGTAAGGCTCGGTGGAGACGTCGTTTCTACTCTAAGAGAGTCGGAAGATTGATGTTGCGAAAGAGTGTCGAAGAACGGATGTGTAGAGTACCCAACGAATACTGAACATCGCGCCATAAAACTGCGGAGCCCTGAAGACGAATTCAAACATTTTGGTCATTAATCAACTTTTTTTCAACTAGATAAAGTTCCAAGTCGTTAAGCCTTATTGTGTTCACCACAAATGGTCACAGGTCTGAAAGCAAAGGGCACGATTTGTTTTTCTGCAGAGGTAAAAATTCTTAAAAGGATAATCGTGTATCACTTGAGGATCCAGAAGAAAAAAAAACTGAAGTAAAAAGCAATTAGAAAAAATATCCACAATTGTTTCAACATTTTTCTTAAGTGCTTTTTGGGAGATAGTGAGAATAATGAAATGTTTACCTAACGAACTCGTCGTTTCAAAAATTCTACTAGATAATTTTGAAAGTTAGAAGATTTTTATTAGTTATTTTTTTAATAATTCATTTTATTGGTAATAATATTTTTTGTATTGTATTTTATGAGGTATTTGTCACATATTACAAGACGAACTGCAGAACGAATTTATTTTTGCAAGTTTCTATCATTTTGTACAAAAACTGACCAATGCGTTTACAGGAATTTCCATTTTTAGATATTTGAAGGTAATATAAGGAAATGTAGCAAAAAATTCTTGTGAGAATAAATTACATTTCAAACTGAGTATACCTGATTTTTTTTTCAAACAAGGAATTATATGTATTCCTTATTTGCGCCGATTGGTCGTTGAAAACAGTTTTATTTCAATTTAACATTATAGAAACCCCTTTTCCTAGAGAGTGTACAGGAAAGTTGTACGCAAACGAAATTGTACGAAATTTTCTTAAAAAAAAATGGTGTACGAATGATTTGTACAAAACACTTGTAAAAAATAGTTGTACAAAACACTTGTAAAAAACAGTTGTACAAAATACTTGTACAAAACACTTGTAAAAAATAGTTGTAAAAAACAGTTGTACAAAGTACTCGTACAAAACAGTTATGCAAAACACTTGTAAATATAGTTGTACAAAACACTTGTACCAAACCGTTATACAAAATGGTTGCACGAAACAATTGTACGAAACTGTTGTACGAAACAATTGTACGAAACTGTTGTACGAAACAATTGTACGAAACTGTTGTACAGAAGTGTTGTACGAAACAGTTGTACAAATCATTTTTAAATAGTAGTTGTACAAATCATTTTTAAATAGCAGTTGTACAAATCATTTGTGAATAACAATTGTACAAATCATTTGTAAATAACAATTGTACAAATTATTTGTACGAAACTGTCGTACAAAACAGTTGTACAAATCATTCGTAAAAAACAGTGGCAAAAAAGAGTTGTAAAAAAAAGTCATACAAAACGGTTGCACAAAAGAGTTGTACAAAAAAATTGTACAAAACAGATGTACAAAACGATTCTGAAAAACAGTTGCGTGTTAAAAAAAAAGTGCCTTATTGAGTGGCGTTATTGTCGTGCATTGTCAGCCGGTGTACAATAGGATTGGAAGCAGAGACATGACATTTTCCCTTTAATTCAAGCATACCCGTATGTACTTTAATATCGTTAATTTTCTCTCTCACAGTCACTCCGATTATTTGTTCTCCTTAGCATAATACTAATATTAGTAGTTTCAGGCTACCTGCAGTCATGCTTCGGAGTTTAAATGGGAATTAAAATAATGGTCTCTAGGAATTGTACGATTTTAATATGCGAGAAAGCATGTAATAAGCCGGATGTCACACGTCTATGATGAGGCGTGCATCGTCTTCACGACGACCGTGAGATTGCTAACATCAGCACAATTGTACAAGGTAAGTAAGGTAGTGGTCCCAATTCCCGCACACAACCCTATTTCAAATCTTTCGATGAATTTGATGCATTCTGTGCTACAACGTCATCAATTTTCATTGCGACCTCCTATTTCATGACATTTCCATATCACAAGAGAATATGATTTCAGTCACATTGGTTTGATAGTGCATTGAATATAACACTCAACTAAAATTTTAATTGGATTAGAATTTCAGTTCAAACGCTGATAATAATGCCAAATTTTTTTTTATCATTTAGTTTTTCAAGAATAGTTTCACATGTAAGATAGCATATCTATTTTTAGTGCAATAAAAATTCATAACACTATTCTTATAAATCAGGGAGAATTTACCTGTGTACAACTGAACAAGACACTGTAAATTATTTAGGACTGCATATCGACTCAAAGTTAAAATGTGAATGGCAAATACGAAATATGACATCAAAATTGAGGAGTGCAATATATACACAGTCAAAAATGTTTGGAAAATTCATGTGGTGTATAGTAATTTGTACTAAGCCTGTGCAATGTATTCTTACTAAACACGTGTATGAAATTCATCTTAATAAAGGAAAGAAAATGAAAAGTCGAGGTACGTGTGGTAAAATTGTTGTAAAATTATAATGAAACTATGTACCAATCATCGCTCAATTATACTGATTTCATGTATGAATTATACAATCATTATCTCATATTTTGCCAAAATTAGGTCAAAAACGTGAATTTTTCGAACATTTCAAAACTCCATAAAATTCGAACCGCTTTTTCGATTACGATAAAATTTAATACCAAACAACATCAACAGTACCTGCACGTATGAAGAATTATATAGAAAAATAACGACATGTTTACAAAAGCCAAAGCGTGCACGTCCATTTTTGAAAAAATTTAAAGAGCCATAAAATGAAAATTTTTGCATACATTCCGAAAAAAATTGCATCTGTCAAAAATGGACTGCTACTTCACTTGTCTACCAAATTTTAACTGAATCAGCTGTTGAATGGAATGAAATTAAATTTTCGTAAAAATTACGAATACTTCTCAAATATGTTAATTTTGTTTATGCCGTCGATTTACTATTTATTTGGCTGAGTCAAACATTTGAATATTATAAGTCTGCTGTACTGTCAAATATCAAGAATGGAATCATTCACGTGATATGATACACGATTTTTAATTTAATGTATGAATTGTACGATCATTATCTCATATTTTGCCAAAATTAGGTCAAAAACGTGAATTTTTCGAACATTTCAAAACTCCATAAAATTCGAATCGCTTTTTCGATCTCGATAAAATTTAATACCAAACAACATCAACAGTACCTGCACGTATGAAGAATTATATAGAAAAATAACGACATGTTTACAAAAGCCAAAGCGTGCACGTCCATTTTTGAAAAAATTTAAAGAGCCATAAAATGAAAATTTTTGCATACATTTCGAAAAAAATTGCATCTGTCAAAAATGGACTGCTACTTCACTTGTCTACCAAATTTGAACTCAATCAGCTGTTGAATTGAATTAAATTAAATTTTCGTAAAAATTACGAATACTTCTCAAATATGTTAATTTTGTTTATGCCGTCGATTCACTATTTATTTGGCTGAGCCAAACATTTGAATATTATAAGACTGCTGTACTGTCAAATATCAAGAATGGAATCATTCACGTGATATGATACACGATTTTTAATTTCTCGCCTCAGGGCCCAATGATCTTTCTTGCTCCTCAAAAACAGTCGATGTTGCGTTCTCTTCTGCACCGCAGGCAATTTGTGATCGTCTGACGAAACTTGTCATCGTCTATCATTTCACTTAAATGTCACAGAAAGAGTTAAGATGTTGAAATTAAAACCCACGTTAAAAAAAACCGCTTAATGTAATGTGCTGTATCCTTTGAAATTTTAGTCATACGATAAATCATACATGAAATGTAAATTTAATGGTATTAAACGTTCCCATTGTAAGTTTTTATTACATTATTAAATATGTGTTGTAACTAATAAGATGACTCATAACTTTTCTCTTGATGGACCTCAGCTTTAACAGCTCTTGACAAACAGAGAGGTAATTGAGAGGGTTGGGCTCGCCTCATGCGGAATAAACACCAGCCTACACAATAATTTGCAATCAAATTATCCGAGTGTAGTGAATTCGAAGCGAAATTCACACACGATTTTTGCCACAAAGATTTACTTTATTTTTATTTGAAATTCCGAAGTCTAAATATCACAAGATCATGGGTTTGTTTTGAAAATTTTCAGTTTTGTTTAAACATTCCAAATAAAAAATATACTGTGTATTTATGTTTTGTATATTTTTGACAATGTCACGCCTTCATTCTAAGTTATACAAATTATTATTTACAGTTTTTAGCGGACAAAGTTAAATGGAAAAAAATTGCACTCCACGGGATTATTATTTATTATGCATCAAAGAAATTTTTATTCAAGCGTAATTTTTTTCTTTGGTAAATTAAATCAATTAACTGCAATTGGAATTGCAGCTATGGTTTTATTATGGTGAGTTGCCTAACATTATTTTTGTATCTTTAATATTTTTTCAAATATTATAATTATAATGCAAAACGAAAAATCACGGTTGTCGAGTTCTCCAATTTAAAACAAAAGCAAAAATTGAAAATAAAAAAATAAAACTTAAAAAAATCGATGCCATTGAAGTTTTTAAAGACATTCTAAAGACACTAGAACAGCGAAAAAACGAACTTTAATTTTAATTTTCATAACAATATATTTACCTGGAAATTTTCTTCTAAATATAAAAAAAAAAATAATTCTGTCTCCATAGTGATTTTCAAATAATATCCAATCTGCACATTTCGAATGTTTCCTTTTCCTTGCTTTTAGCAAAATGCAGTGCTTTAAAAAAATAGAGCCCTATTCTTGCAATTCATTTTTTTACGTATTTAAAAAATGTTTAGAACATTTGTGCAGTGCAATTTAAACCAGCTACGATTAAAAATACTTTTAAAAAATCACTACAGCTTTTTTTTATCTAGCACTACGAATGAAAAAACTTCGACATTGATTGTTCGTATAAAAATATTTTGAGCTGTGAAATATTTTTTTTTTATTAAAAAATGTATATAGATTTTTAGTCTTCATGCTGATTTTTCGGAAATAATCAATCTGCAAATTTCAAACGTTCCATTTCTATTGCTTTCAGTCTTATTCTTGCGGTCAATAATAGTTAAACTACACTGAGAAAAAAAATCGTTAAAATCAACAAAACGTGCGTTTGCCGGCAGCGAAAAGCATATTTTGTCGATTGGACAAAATATTTGACAATGTTGATCGAACCATCTATTAATAGTATCACCAGCCGCTTAAATCAATTGAATATTTCTTTCGATCAAACAAATATTTATTTCGCCGCCCGCAAGCGCACGTTTTGTTGGTTCTAACAATTTTTTTTCTCAGTGTAGTAATTGAAGAATCATGAGTTTCCAACGACTTCAAATTGAGAGCTTAAAAGTTGCAAATCCAAAAGTGAATATGACGTAATTGTTACAAATCCAATCGACCGGGTCTGGTCATCTCGCACGCGCTCGCCCAGCGTATGGATATTTCCCGAGTTACTTATATATAAGTCACGTAGCATATTCTATTCCTAGATTCGCTCCATGAAATCACAAAAATAATATTTGCTTCCTTCAATGAAAATAAAGCTGAAATAAATTATTGTGTACACCCCTTACTCACTGAATAATGTTTACTATATATACATTATAAAATTCCCAAAAAAAAACTTTCTGTATTACCGAAAATACTACAAAATGTATGATAAAGTTTTTGTATCCTTGGATCTATTTTTTGTTATTGCGATGTACATTTTCGATACCTGATTTTAGTCATCTTAATAACATGAAAATTAATTTTTTATAACTCATTCACTAACTACAATGAAAAAGAAATATATTCAACGGAATAATTAAAACCTCAAATTTTCCCATGATATTATATTTTCGATATATGTCATATATTTTACATAAATTATCAAGGCAACAATATATTTTTCAGATTATTTTTTGGCTACTTGTTTGATATATCGAAATTCATTAACAAAAATAATGAAGAAAGTATTGGATACAAGAAATACATTATGAAATTAGGTTCAGCTATAATTAAATACTTGAATATAAATATTATAGCATATAATTATTTTCATGGGCCGAAAATGTAAATAATTTTTTTTCTGCATTTGGCGTCGACTCTTTATAAATAATTTTTATTCGACTGCCGATTATTAATTTTTAACGCGGCGATTGTGTTAGATACAAGATATTCATAATGAAACAAGGTTCACGTAGACACGTATGAAATCCTTGAAAATATATATTACAGCATTTAATTATTTAATGGGGTAAAAATGTAAATAAATAATTTTTATTCGCCATCCGATTTTTAATTTGTTGACTCGGGGATTGGAATACGAAATATATTTCTTGATATACCCTTCATAGGCGGGGCACGTCCGTATGAAGTAATCTAGCGTGTCGCCTTCCTTAATAACATGTCTGGCAGACAGTCCGGGTCGAAGACAAAGGCGTTTCCATGCCAAAATTTTGTCGATATTTTCTTACTGAGCCACACCTAACTGGCTCGCCAGAAGTCGTTGGCGAAAATTTATTTTGCGGATGTCTCGCTGAGTTTCTTATTAATGTATATATAGCATCGATACAAGGCTACACGTATCTAATAATGATCCACGTGGTTTGCTTTTCAAACACGTGCTTCAAATCAACCAGACAAGTCTCGTTATTTAGCGAGTGACTATTTCCAAATTGGTTACAAAAAAATTTAAAAATTTCATTCTTATTTTCAAAACAGACAAAGAGCTAAAAATAGATATTTTTTGCTATTTTTATTTTTTTATAGGAAAAGCTTTCTCACCAGCAAGAAAATATTCCAGATATTTTGCTAGAATGCTTGAAATGTCTCGAATGGTCAGAAACGATATTTTATAAAATGTGAACGTGTGTGTGTGTGTGTGTGTTAACCGAATCGAAAGGCTCTATCTCGAGAACGATTTGTATGATTGTACTCAATTTTGGTACACAAGTAAAAAAAACCGCGCCCTCTTTTATTCGTGTAATTTTTGCTATAATTCTTCGATAATTCAAAAAGTTATGATTTTTTTAAATTATTTAAAATAAACAGGAGAAGAAAACTTTGAATCTTAATCTATCGAGTCGTAAAATTGAAAATACGAAAACAAAGCTATAGATATTAAGGAATTTCGAATTGGTTAAAAAATGTAATTTGATATAGTGTTCATGAAATTTGTATAGCGCTTTATTAAAATACGAAAACAAAGTTATAAATTTTAAGGAATTTCGAATCGGTTAAAAAATGTAATTTGATATAGCGTTTATGAAATTTGATATAGCGTTTTATTAAAATAATAAAAAGATAGTGTTAAGTGCCATCGGACATGAAACGAATTTCAATTACCCCCTAAATTGCTTTCTAAAAAGTGTAATATTTATTACTGATTGCATCATAATCAAGTAAAAAATTTAAGAAGCATTGGTTTCAGAGTGAAAATCAAGTCGCCTGCATCGGCCAGTTTTTCCGCCTATAAACTTTAACTACCGGAGGCGATAGTGAAAGCTCATAGGCGTACTAAAAGTTCAAGGGGGGAGGATGGGGGGCAGCGAGAGTTAGCTATCGATATTAATTGTATAAAAAATCATAAAAAATTCACCTACATGTCTTTTTCTACTCTTTATAACATATTTTCAACCGAAAGAGAGACATCGATTTTTTAGAATATCCAAAAAAAATTATATAAAAATTCTGCCACGTTTAATTGTTGAGAATAGTATGTAAAGCACGAGAAAAAATTGGCAGGTCAGAATATTAAAAATTTTAGGTGGAGATACATTTTTTAGAAATTGAGGATCATACTTTTTTTTATCATTTTTAAGTGTCACTATTGTTTTAGTAAAGTACAATTAAATTGATACCAATTAGATCCTATAATATTAATAGTGTTGAATAATATATCCAGAGTAATGATTTTTTTCAAATTAATTATAGTGACCCAGGTTTAATTATAAAGCCTATATACTATTAATAGTAATTAAACATTTTAAAATAATCATAAATCACTCGCCCCTCATTTTCGCTAATTTCTTTGGACGCCTCACACGTTGAAATTTATAAATAATACTAAAGAATTTTTTTCAAAAATCATATCTCCGGAAATATCTATCAAAACTATTAATATTACGGAATCTCATTTGTATAATTTTACTCCATATTACGAAAAAAAAAATAGTGGCACTTTAAAATAAATGAATATTTATTGCCCTCGATTCGAAAAAATGTATCTCCTCCTACAATTTTAAATATTTTGACCCTCTAGTTTTTTTTTCGTGCATTGCATACTATTCTTAACAATCAAACGTGACAGATTTTTTAAATAATTTTTTTTGGTCATCCTAAAAAATCCACAGAGATAAAAAATCGATTCTCTTCTTTCGGTCCAAAATATGTTGTAGAGAGTAAGAAAAGGCATCTAGGTGAATTTTTTTTCAGATTTTTTATAGGATTATTTTCAACAGCCAACTCTCGCCGCAGAAGAAAAAAAAAAGATAACTTTGTGAAAGTTGGAAAATAATACGAGACCAACGTAAAATTATCTAGTTTACATCGCCATTTTAAAAGGTGTTGATGGTTATTGGGCATAAAACGGATGATTATTACCAATAAAAATGATCTATAGCGAACGCAATGTTTTTTTTATTCCGAACCATAATCAGCAGTTCGAAAAAAAGCCAATTACAGTTATTATTACCGACTGCAGTATAAAACATCACTTTAAACTGTACTGAAAAAAAAGTGAACAGCTTTGCGTCTTGCATTCGCGGCGCCGACTTGTTACCACCAAATGGTATTACTAAATTGAAGGCTGAACTGCGACGAAGAAACTGCGCAATCTTGCGTTGGTATGGCTGCTTTTCAGCATGATTCTCGGAAACCCCGATACTCGTTATACTGCATAACGATTTGTAGGGGAATCATTTTTATGAAGGTATATCAAGCGTTAGCTTAAGGGGGTAGAATCACTTTTAAAAAAATGTTATACTAAAAAAAAATTTGTAGAGGATATTCTTCTTTTCAGAAATCTTACATTTAATCCTCATTAAGTACATCGAAAGCATTATAATTCTGTAATTTTGTAAAAACATACAGTGCACCAAAATTGTGTGAGGTAAAAAAAAAATATTTTCACTTGTCATCTCTGGTAAAAAAAATTATTGAAAACGATTTTTGAAAAGGCTATCGATCTGTAGACGAACTTTGGTTCGTGAATTTGCGATCATAAATTTACGATGGAAATCCTATATGTTTCTTTCATATCTTTTATTATTATTCTGAGTAATATAGTTTGCATAATAACTTTAATGATAAAAATGTACTAGGCATGCATCTATAATGTATTATTCCAAGCAAATAAAAAGAAAAAAAGGAATCGAGCGATAATTATGATTTTTTTTCTCGGTCATCGCTCCTTGTAGTGACCGACGCCCAGTGTAATGATCTCTGAACACCTGCTTAACTATTCCATTCAAACTCGTTATTATCAGATAATATGTATTAATAATATATGAGCTGCTTTACGTACTTATGAGTAACACCGGTAAATGGAGCAGTTTTTTAGCATCTTTTTTATTAAATTATTTATGTTAACTTTTTTTAAATGCTTCACGTATACATTCCTTACAGATATTTCAATTTTATTCAAATTTGAATTTTTTTCGATAAGAGAGAAATCTACTAAATCAGATAATCATATGGGACAAACGCCGACGATTTTATTTTTGAGTTTACACTAAAGTTAGTGGGCCAATCTTCTACTTACATATAACAGTTCGATCATTTATACATTTCTTTTTCTAATTTAGAATCATATTGTTGCATAACTTTATGTTTCGTTCTGACTTGTCACTGATTGTGAAGTTTTTGTATTATCAATTTTTTTTTGTCACCACACACACTCACACATCTATTTTTCGTATTATTCTTGTCCAGGATATTAAATTCTGAAAAGGATCCACACATAGGACCGAAACGTCAATTGGGAATTTTGATTTATTTCCCTGTTACTCCTACTTAACAACTGGAAGTCGGCCAACCGTAGCCACTCATTATCTACTAATTTTAAGCTCAATCGGTTGAACGGTTTTTGAGTTACAGGTGATTGAAATTTCGAAGCCCTGCACACGCACACGAACACGCGCATACGCTCGAACACGAACACGCACACGCACACGCACACGAACACGCACACGCACACGCACACGCACACGCACACGCACACGTACACGCACACGTACACGTACACGTACATACGCACACGCACGCACACGTACACGTGCATACGCACACGCGCTCGTGCACGCACACGCTCACGTGCACACGCGCACGTACACACGCACTCGTGCACACGCGCACGTACCACGCTCACGCTTACGCACACGCGCACGCACACGCGCACTCGTACACGTACACGCACACGCACACGCACACGCTCACGCATAAACTCTTTCTGAATCAATTTTTTTCGATGTTTTGGACAATTCTGCGTGTTCTGACACAATCTCGAATTTAAAAAAAAACGAAAACAAAGCTTCTTCTACAAGGAAGCAAATAATGTTAAATTATATGCAGCTTAGTTTTCATATGTCCTTGACCGATTTTATACAAATTTTCATAATATTCGTACCAAAGAAGATACCAGTTCGTCTGATATAACAGTTTATTTAATTAAAGAATGTTTACACGATAAACGTTAATCGTGTAAACGTTGAAGCTACCAAATGCTAGCGTCCATCGTGTACAAAAATAATGATATGGGTCGAAAAAATAGACTTAATTTTCTACGTCTGAATCAAATGGGAAATACAAAAGACCGCTGCGCCAATTTTAAAAAGATCGTACGAAGATTTCAATATTAGAGTACAGACTATAGGTTTTTGATGGTATAAGTAAAAAATAAATAAAGGTTTTTTTTTACTGCAGCAGTCTGAGGTTAATTTGAGGTGGGTGTACCATTTATGGGCACCAGTTCGGTACCAGTAATGGACTATGTGTGCTTCGACTGTAGCAAAGTGCACAGTATTAAGTTTGTTCATTTTCACGGGTGTCTAGAGCCTCGACTGGTCGGATTGTGTTCGTTTACCCAGAAGTACCATTGTTATCCCTTAAGAACCGGCCGCGGCCTTCAACAACCGGCCGGGGCTCGATTCAGCCGTGAAAACGAACAGACTCGTATTATAATTCTGTTGGGGTATTTTG
Organism: Tromatobia lineatoria; assembly: GCA_949699805.1. Taxonomy (NCBI): domain Eukaryota; kingdom Metazoa; phylum Arthropoda; class Insecta; order Hymenoptera; family Ichneumonidae; genus Tromatobia; species Tromatobia lineatoria. Next base: position 13,155,620 of record OX453044.1, read on the forward strand.
CGTGATCTAGATCGGTTTTAGACCGAGCAAAATTTAATCCGCTTAATTTAGAAACGGTTTGCCGAGAATCGGAAATAAAAAAAAGAGAAGTGCCATTTTTTTTAAACCTTTAGTATTTTTTTTCTCCATATACTATTTTTAAATACGACGGATTCTTAAAGTTTGCATATTTTTCACGTTTATTAATAATATTTATGGTTCTTCAATTTTTTTATGGAAAAAATATACATTAAAAAAACTTCGAATTTTATAAAAATCATTTATCGAATACATGATGATATATTTTTGATTGATATTTTTCAAATTGATAACATCAATTTAGATGATCGGTTGTCGAATTTGAATCCGATCTACAAGGAGATTCGGATTTTATAGGATTTCCATTTTTTTGAAAAATTTACACTCATCTAAATTACGTTATTTTAAACCGGTTTAGTTCAAATTTTGGGCAACGATAAGGTAATGTTCATCGGTACCAGTTATAAAATTTGGTGGTGTTCATTAAAATGTTTTGAATTTTACAAAAACTCGAATTTTAATAATAAAACGACTTTTACTTTCGAATCATCTGACAAACCGGACTCAAAGTTTAGGAGGTACGTGCGTAATAACTTTCAAGGATCTTTGACACCGGAGCGAGGCGTTCGAATTTTATAAAAGATCACATTTTGCTTCCTCATTTCGGAAGCCTTGTTTTCGAGAAACAAAAAATGTCGAATTTTTCATGTCCGGCTTAAGTAAAAAAAATGTTTCAAAAATGATTAATTTAGACCCGTTATACTTCTTTAATTGTAATGATTGAAACAATTATTAAACCGCTTATTAAAATTTTATTGTAATTATTGTCATGGAAAAAAAATGGGCCATGATTTATCCCATTATTCATTTAAAGAGTGGAACAAATTTGTGGAAAATGTAGCTTTCTCTAATCGTAATAAAATGCTTTGAGATTATTTAACCAACATGATAAAATATTTGAAAATTATTACAACTAAGGTGTCCAATAATTTTTTTTCATTGACCGTTTGTAATTATTTTAGTGCGTCACATTTTACTCTTTTTTTCTTCCCTGTGTGTTTGTATTGTATCTGTGCATGCGTGAACAGAGTCATTCAACCCTTTTAAAAATATTTTTACTAAAAATAAGATAAATTAATACTAAAGTGTAAATACGTAAAACTGATTTCATTACAAATGTAAATTAATGGCTTATGATGGCCATAGTTTTATACCGAAATTCTGTTGGGTATTTGCATTTGCATTTTCTTTTAATCTCTGAAGGAATTTTATCAAAGAATGTCATTCAATTATTGCAACTAATCGCGCTTAATAATTTTTTCTTACATTATTTTTTCCTTTTGATTACTAAAAATGACATAAACGGATGCAAAGTGAACATACGTAAAACTGAATTTATTTTCAGTGTAAATTAATGATTTATGGTGACCTTAATTTCGGATCAAGATTCTGTCGGGAATTCGTATTTGTATTTTCAGAAAATGTCTAGAGGAATTTTATTGTTAAGAGTAGAGCATTTTGTTTGGTTCTAATTGATTTTTTTGCTCCTCTGTATTGAGGATTGTGTGTCAGACGACCATCGATGCCCTAGAGCAGAATGAAACCATCAGATTATGTCTGGTATTCATCACAGGTACAGTATCCGTGACTGACTCAATGTCCATTAAGGGGGACATCATTGCAACGACAAAAAAGATTATTATTGTCAATTCTCTTTTGAGAAAAATAATTAATAAATGAACATATTTATATTATTTCAACCATAACATCTTTCTAATTTTATAACAAATAATTAATTTTTCTTTAACTTTTACTACATATCTATAATATTTTGTAAAAAGGGCCATTACAAATTATAGTCTGATTAAAAAAATCAGAAAACAACTGACCTTTTAAGCTGTACGATTTTCTGTATTATCTAAGACTACGAAAATTATTTTTTATAACTTGTAACAGAATATATTATTTTCACAATAATATCTTTCTTATTTTATAACAAATAATGAATTTAAAAAAAACTTCTACTACGGATCTATAATATTTTTGAAAAAGGGCCATTATAAATTTCAGTATGATTTAAAAAATCAGAAAATAGATTGACTTTTTAAGCTACATGATTTTCTGTATCATCTAAGACTTCGAAAATCATTTTTTCATAACTTTTGACAAAATTACGCTGCAAAAAAAAAGTAAAAAATTTAGCAAACGCATTTCCTTTTCAATTATTTCGGAAAAACAATTTTCCCGATTGTTACAAACTCTATGCTTAATCGAGAATAACTTTGATGTAAACATTCTGGACAAATTGCAGGTCATTTGGATTAAAATGGGTTTAAGATATGCAAACGGTAAAAGACCAAAATGTAGTTGCGAGAAAAATGCTTTAAAAGTTTACAACTGCTCATAAAAACGACCGACCTTGCGCTACTGAAATTGCTGCAGCTCCGTTAAGATAGTAAATTTCGATATAACATTTTAGGAACACATTTTTGACACCTTTAAGACACATTTTAAGGTATTAAAAAATGCAATAAAAAAACGCTCCGTTTTTACTGTTAAAACTTTGTGTCTCGTTAAGAAGACATCAACTGTACAGTCAAGTCAAGATTAAAAAAAAAAACTTTCTCATTAAGTCGCCTTCGCGAAAGATGGAAATTAATGAGTAAGCAATGTGCAAAGTAGAACTTTCCAGCCGTCGTCATTAATTTTCATCTTTCAAAAAGATTCATCCATGCGGGAGCCAAACTTAAAATAAATAAACTCCCTCATAGAGTTGCCTTTGCGAAAGATGAAAATTGATGAGGAAGCAATAAGCAAAGTTCCACTTTGCATCCTTACTTCTTTGAAATTACGATAATAATTTTTCACTTTTTTAAAATAGGTAAAAAATCACGTAATTTTTATACACGTGTGTCATAAAACCAACGATTACACCAACAAAATATCCAGACTATTTTTTTTTTCATTTGATACAACTCCGAAAAAAATGCATAAGTATTTTAAAAAAATAAAAAATCTTTTTCATAAAAAAAAATAAAAAATTTGTTTGACGCGTGATTCGTTAAACAATTGGCAAAAAATAATTCATAATAACATTTAAAAATTATTATTATGTGAAATCAATATTTTCAGCACCTTAAATAAGCTAGATTTTTCTTTAAAGATTTTTAGTCAATCGCCAAGTTTTTAAAATTCACTTTAAAACTCGAGTGTGAAGGTTTTGCACCGCTAAAACCACCTTAAAGTGTCCATCGTACATAGTGACCATGACTAACACGCGAAAACTCATGGGCGTGTATTGGCGCAGAATATTTAGACGAAGGCGAGACTCGGTGGCGCGATAAATAGCATCCAGAGGACCAGACCTCGCGTCGAAGGGGTTCGATTCCTTCGAGCTCGTGTCAATAGTCTAAACGAAACGCGAGAGACTAAGTTTAGCATGGATCAGCGAGGAACACTAAGTCGAGCGATGTATATAGAGTATGTAGTCCAAGAACACACGGACAGTGAGTAAAACGGGCTCAACTGTTGCATCGGATTTACGAAGTATCTAAAGAAAAAAACAATCGATGTTTGTGATTTCTTTTTGTGAACTTAGAAAATCAAATTAAAGGGCGAAGAAGAATTATAGTTTTGAAGAAAAATAAAAAGTAGATTTTTCAACATTGCTTCCTCGTTATTTTTCGCTTTTTGCTTTTTGCAAAGCTGTAAAAATAATTTTTCTTAAAATTAATATAATCGTATTGGAAATACCATATGCATAAACTAGAGGGTATTAAATTTCAAACTAATTATAATAAATTTTTATATGAACGGTATTGGAAAAAATGTAGCATTCAAATACATTACTGTCAAATTATTTCTGGTTTTTTCATACCTGCCAGATATTTTTTTCTGAATACGTTTAAAAGTTCAAAGAAGATATTTTTGATTATTAATAAGGTTGGATATTGAGTTTCATAAACATTTATGTTGAATTTTCATATGGACGGTATTTAAAAAAAACCTTTTTATATTTTTTATTTATTTTATTTTTCTATTTCAAATGTTGCCTTCGGTAATATCACGAATAACATTCCGGTAATATTATTCTAAACATAATATTATAATCCGTTTCAAATTAAGCGGAATAACTTGTAAGATAAGTGTTAACGATCGAGTGTGGAGTCTTTTTATCATAGGACAATGCATATTAAATATCAAAGGGCTTCAAAATTTTTTGAATACATGTCAATTTTCATGTATTAATTTATTAAAAGCATCGTTTAAGTAACCATTTGTTGTAATTACATATCACCACATTGCTAAAATCCATAGACGCATTTTTTTGGAATGTTTTTACCATTCTGAGTTTCTTGACATAAAAATTTCCACGTTTCGTTGTTGTTCATGAAAACAAAGCTTTCTCTATAAGGAAGAAAAAAATGCATTTTTTTCTCAATGATTTATTTTGTTCATAATTATCTAGACAAATAAGTGAAGGACCTGCTAAAGAATTAAGTCGATACAAAATTATAAATTTTTTATTTCACATCGAAACGTTGCATTTTGATTATAATTTTATTATATACGCACCATAAATTCCCTTAATGATACGTTCTGCTATCTGCCATTCCTTAGATCGAATTTTACGCGTAATTATCCACGAGACGTGCTTTGTAGTCGAAGTTCAATCAATTCTGACGAGGCTTATCTTCAAACCTGACATCTTCAGCTCTTCCTACTTTACCAATGCAACGTTTGCTTCTAATCTAATATTGTGACTTACGCTTGTGCTTCAATCGATGATATTATAGCCATTCTTGCGTATAAAATTAACAACTTACGATTCAACTTTGTCATTAAGAATTTGCACATATTTTGCTTTAATTTGAAAAGAAAAATTAAGTCTTCAATTCTGTCCTCAAACTTATTGGAAAATATTTTTAATTACTTTCAGAAAACCACATCAGTATTTTCCAGAAATTTGCGAAGATTTAAATGAGAAGAAAATAAAACTGAAAACGGAGTTATTTTTCCATTTTTTATTTTGAAACTGAAAAACAGAAATTTTCCTGATTCAAGTAAAAATAAAGTTTTTTTCTATTATTTCATAATATTGAACACAAAAATGTGATTCCACAATTTTTCCACAATGATTCAATTAAATTTTTCAAAAAAATGCGTATATGTTTTCTAGCGTCCGGAATTTTTTAGCCATCGAGTTGAAACTTGTTATTAAAGTTAAACAAAGAAATACGACCTTTGAAATTGAACTTGGGCCAAAACCGTTCAGTGGTTCGGTTCTCCCAATATTTTTAAAATTTCCGCAAGATTTTCATGTTTCTCTAATTCAGGTAAAATTAAAACAAATCTACTAAAATTTCCTAAACAGGAAAAATAACATTCAGTCCTTCAACATACCAAATTTTCTTTCTAAAAGCTTTCTCTATGAGGAAGCCAAAAATAAAAATGAATGAGAAAGCAATAGGCAAAGTTCTACTTTGCATCCTTTTACTTTTACTACAGAGGAATTTCTTTGTGTCGAACCTTTTCCTAAAACCCCATAAAATTGGCACGCCCAATTTTGTATCCGAACATAAAACAGTCATCCTATGACTTTTACCCTTATTTGAATCACCAGGGACCGAAAAGGTACTTTTTCTATAAATCTTCTGAATTCCCTCAAAATTGTCACATACCGATTTCTTTCCGAACAAAAAATAGCGAAATCATTTTTATTTTTCTGTTCCTCTTACTTTCACTATACATAAGGCATTTCTCTGTGTCGAGCCCTTTTCTAAAATCCAATAAAATTGTCAGCGGGGCAATTAAGCCCTTGACAAGGTATTCAATAGCTTCTCATTCGGAAAATTGAATAATTTTACGAGCCTTCTGTTAAACCCGTTTAACGAGCTTGAAGAGTTGAGCCGTCTGCGACGTGTGAAGACAGAGATGGGTCGGACAGCGTGTGAGAGAGGATCGTGCTAAAAGATGTGTGAGCCCTGACGAACGAGCAGGAAAGAGATGCATGCCAGACGTCTCCATTTCAGACATGCGACCTTAAAATATAGCTGGTCATTTCTTTTTTCTTTTTGTTTATAAGCTTCTTAAGAAAATACACTTGATATCGTTGACTTTGGCGAAGACTTTTTTAGCAAGATTTTTTGGCATCCCATAGGTCACAACAATAAAAACTCACTTGAGCTGCTGTTCCTCAAAGATGCACCGAGAAATCATATTTAGTCAAATAAACTGGAATTCAATTCAATTCAACATTTAATTATTTCGATCAACGAAAATTTTCTTTCCCTGGACCGAATATGTATTTCATTGATTTTTAAGTTTCTTTATTTCGGACATATTTATTTATTCGATGAAATTTTCATTGCATAATGGACGCTGAAATTTTTTTTCGTATTGCCACTTAAATACTTTGTTAATCCGAAAAAAATCTAGTTAGAACGATTAAATAGATATATGGGATATTTTTGTTACAATCGATTAGAAATTTCTTTTATGTCATTATGTATTTATTTTCTGTAATCATAGGACATTATTATTCATTAATAGATTTAGTTGTTCAAATCAAGGTTTCTTTGATTCTATGTAATAAATAAAAATGTATCTGTACTCCATTACACGTTTTTGTTTATCCAAAGAATTTATGTAGTTTCATCGACTAAATTCGTATGCGTAAGGTATTTCAATTGATAAAATACGAATTTTGCAAAACGCTTCATTTATCGATTTGATTTCATTCTTGTATGCTTATATCGAAATTATATTTTCTTTAAATCGACAGCCGTGGACGCGTGATCGGTGTGTGGTTTGGATGGTTCCCAGAGCTAAGCAGCATTACTGTGGCCGTAGCTCAAAATCGAACTCGAAATCAAACTCGAAATCGAAATCGAAATCGAAATCAAACTCAAACTCGAAATCGAAATCAAACTCAAACTCGAAATCGAAATCGAAATCAAACTCAAACTCAAAGTCAAAATCAAAGCGAAATCGAAATCGAAGTCGAAATCAAAGTCGAAATCGAAGTCGAAATCGAAGTCGAAATCGAAGTCGAAATCGAAGTCGAAATCGAAGTCGAAATCGAAGTCGAAATCGAAGTCGAAATCGAAGTCGAAATCGAAGTCGAAATCGAAGTCGAAATCGAAGTCGAAATCGAAATCGAAGTCGAAATCGAAGTCGAAATCGAAGTCGAAATCGAAGTCGAAATCGAAGTCGAAATCGAAGTCGAAATCGAAGTCGAAATCGAAGTCGAAATCGAAGTCGAAATCGAAGTCGAAATCGAAGTCGAAATCGAAGTCGAAATCGAAGTCGAAATCGAAGTCGAAATCGAAGTCGAAATCGAAGTCGAAATCGAAGTCGAAATCGAAGTCGAAATCGAAGTCGAAATCGAAGTCGAAATCGAAGTCGAAATCGAAGTCGAAATCGAAGTCGAAATCGAAGTCGAAGTCGAAATCGAAGTCGAAATCGAAGTCGAAATCGAAGTCGAAGTCGAAATCGAAGTCGAAATCGAAGTCGAAATCGAAGTCGAAATCGAAGTCGAAATCGAAGTCGAAATCGAAGTCGAAATCGAAGTCGAAATCGAAGTCGAAATCGAAGTCGAAATCGAAGTCGAAATCGAAGTCGAAATCGAAGTCGAAATCGAAGTCGAAATCGAAGTCGAAATCGAAGTCGAAATCGAAGTCGAAATCGAAGTCGAAATCGAAGTCGAAATCGAAGTCGAAATCGAAGTCGAAATCGAAGTCGAAATCGAAGTCGAAATCGAAGTCGAAATCGAAGTCGAAATCGAAGTCGAAATCGAAGTCGAAATCGAAGTCGAAATCGAAGTCGAAATCGAAGTCGAAATCGAAGTCGAAATCGAAGTCGAAATCGAAGTCGAAATCGAAGTCGAAATCGAAGTCGAAATCGAAGTCGAAATCGAAGTCGAAATCGAAGTCGAAATCGAAGTCGAAATCGAAGTCGAAATCGAAGTCGAAATCGAAGTCGAAATCGAAGTCGAAATCGAAGTCGAAATCGAAGTCGAAATCGAAGTCGAAATCGAAGTCGAAATCGAAGTCGAAATCGAAGTCGAAATCGAAGTCGAAATCGAAGTCGAAATCGAAGTCGAAATCGAAGTCGAAATCGAAGTCGAAATCGAAGTCGAAATCGAAGTCGAAATCGAAGTCGAAATCGAAGTCGAAATCGAAGTCGAAATCGAAGTCGAAATCGAAGTCGAAATCGAAGTCGAAATCGAAGTCGAAATCGAAGTCGAAATCGAAGTCGAAATCGAAGTCGAAATCGAAATCGAAGTCGAAATCCAAACCCAAATCTAACTAGAAATCGAAATCGACTTCAAAATCGAACTCGAAATCGAACTCGAACTCGAACTTTAAATCGAAATCGAACTCGAAAATAAACGTGGAATCGGGAACTCGAACGAAAATTGCGCTAGCTGGCAAGACTTTTCATAGACGCAATGCTGCAATATTATGGAAAATTTCTTGATGATCATCATCATAAGTTTGGTACGATTCAAAGCTCGGTCTTAACTAACCTTCTGCCCTTAAACGTTTTTTAATAATAATTTCTTGCTCCATCCAATTATCGAATTGTATAAAATAGTGTATTAAAAATTTGTAAGTATTGTGTCACACATGATAAGAAATCCATGTGTCGAATTGAACGAATTAATATCGAAAAAAAAAACAAAATAAACGGAGTGTCGCCACTCGTATCAGATAACTTGTGTCATTTCAATACGTCCCGGAAACATATTGCAACAGCATAACGCTTCCGTGTTGCCATTGCGCGCCAATACGGAAGTAAGTGTGCATTTTCTTTTATTATTTACTTATATGCGTCTACCGAACGCTTGCATAATCGTCGAAGTTCAATATCTAGAAAACTGAACAACGAATTTATTCACAATTTTATTAGACAAGAAAATTTATTCGTGTTTCAAGATTTTATGAGGAAATGTAAATGTTTTTCTCTCCAATAATCATTTTAATAATAAATAAATTTAAAACAAACGATAAACAAAACTGTTGAGTTACTCGGAACTCGTGCTATTCCAGCAACATTTGAATATAATTATATTCAAAATTCTACTCAGACCAAAACATAGTAATTATTGAAAACGTCTAATTAAAATAATGACACATTTCTTAAAAATTGTATTTATGAACAATCACTTTTCTTCGGTAAAAGACAAGTGAATAATTTTCACTTCGTAATCATTATTCGAATCGGCAAGTGTTTTAAATAAATTAAGATGCCGACCTCGTTCTACCGGAAACTCGTGATTCAAAGACCATTTAATTATTTGCTCATTACTCCAAAACTTTTTTTACTTCAATACCTTTTCGCACAAAACAAAAATGATTTTTGTGTTTAAGGATTGTATTTATAGCTTCAAAAAAAAAGCCATTCGAATAATTATTTAAAAAATTTGGTGATAATTAATCTTACGGATTAATATTAATCAAATTTTCACTTACGGAAAAAAGTATTGTATTTAAATGAATTTGTAATTTCGTTCGAATCAAAAACTAATTGAAATAATTTGTTAATAGAATTTTTGTTACTATTCACTCATTACTAGATAAATTATTCTACTCCAATCGTTTTGACTCAGAATAAAAATATTCGAAAAAGTTTTTTGACTTCAACATCCTTATTTATTCAAAATCAACAATTTAAATTATGATTTGTGAATTCTTAAACAAAATTTGTAATTTTATTTGTATTAGCTAAAAATAAAAAAATGTAAAATAAGTAAAGAAGAAATTTAAAAAAAAAGGAAATTTTTGAAAAATAAGTAGAAATTATGCGAGCCAAATTCCATTTTAAATAAATTATTCTTAGACTATTTACGAACCCTCGCTTTCCGGAAGCTGTGGAATGAAAAACTTTATTTATTTACTTATAAAAGCCTTGATTCAAGAGCGCAGAGCGCACAAAGAGGACTATTTACTTCCGATAACTTGAACTGGCCTGACATTGAATTCTCTGTCTTAAGCTCCCTTCGAATGCTCCGCGTGTAAGCGCCTCACCACGGAAACCAGTTGCTAAAATGCTCTTCTTGTTCTTGTGCCTCGCCTGATCTATTATTGACCACAGAAATTTGATAGAGTTTCGCCTAGTTATTCAAGTCACCCAAAAATCTTGCCAAATATTCCATCAGCGTGCGAATTGTATATTTAGCACTCCAAACTCCAAAAAAAAACCACAAAAATTGCCCCAAATAATTGCGAATTTTTCATAAAATAAAGAAAAAATTAAATAAATACTTTTTTTTAAATTTTAAGTCACATATTTAAAGTATTTGTTTATTCTGAATTTAGAAAAAGGGAATTTACTCCAAAATTTTACGAATAATATTCGTAAAAATAACATGATCGATTCGGGCGAAAACCAAAATTCAATTTTTCATAAATTTTAGTGTAATTCCGGTTACAAATTTGGAAACAATTGATATTCATAGAATTTTGAAAATATTATGTCACTCCGGACTTAGCCAACATATATTCGCAAAAACTATCTCATAAATGTTGTATGTCGAGAAAAATATAACAAATTTTTGTGTCATAATTTTTCGGTTTAGCTTTTTTATATCTGTAGTTTCTAAACAGAGAATGCATTTAAAATTACTGCGAAAAAGTGTATAAAACAAAGTTTATACATGTTAATAAAACCAATCGATTTTAAAATAAATTTTACGTTTTTCTTTATCACAAATAGATATGTTTAAAAATATATTTTTTGAATTTACAAAAAACTAAGTTACTGAAAATCATCCTGAATTTTCCTCCGAATCCGGTAAACAATTTTGCAAATAAATTTCGTTAATATGTGTGACAATCTTTCGTTAGAAATTCTTACATTCCCAAACAATAAAAACTGGAATTACACCAAATGCCATAAAAATGAAAATGTCTGATAAAAATCACCTGTTACATTTTGCCGAGATTTAACAATCTATAATGGAATAAAATTCAGTCTGATTCATATGACAATTTTCCTCCACAAATTCTTACATGTTTAATTCATAAAACCCGAATTTCCCGCAAATATCCGCCAATAAAAATGCATAAAAATTAGCGCATAATATTCGGTGACAGAATTTTCACTGTAATTTGTATCACATTTTTGAAGAATTTTTTTTTTTCAACAAATCAAAAAATTTTTTTTTTTTAAGATCACACCACTTTTGTTAAATGCCGTAGCGACGAATGGCGTTATCAGAAAAGCTAACCACGTGCACAAAGAAAACGCTGAATACTGACATGTTTAATTCACAAAACCCAAATTAACCGCAAACATCCGCGAATAAAAATGCACAAAAATAACCTCATAAAATTCAGCAAAATCTTTAATACATATTCAAATTAAATTCCTTCTAATTCACCTGAAAATTTTCCCTCCCAAATTCTGACATATCTTATTCATAATTAACCACAAATTCCGCGAATAAAAATTTACAAAAATTACCTCATTAATTCCGGAGTAATTCGACAATCCATTATAAAATAAATTTCACTCCAATTTATGTCACAATTTGATCAAATAATTTTTTTTTTTCGAAAATACATCCAATTTTTTTTTTTTAGATCACACCACTTTTGCTAAATGCAATAGCGACGAATAGCGTTATCGGAGAAGCTGACCACGTGCACAAAGAAAACGCTGAATTCGCCAATTGCATGCTTGGAATGCAGTCTACGCGAGGCCACGCTGGTAGAGAAAGAAATAGTAACGTCGCGCTCCATACACACGCGCGCACGCACTAACTGACGCGACTTCAGCAGCATATCCAAGCGGCGGACAGCGTTCTGGCGAAGAGCATTAATTCCACTACTCCCCGAGGTCCCCACGCCGTCGACGAGTTTGTAGCTCCCCATGCCGGCTCCGTAGAGATTGCACGCGTGTATCCTGTCTGGCTATAAATAGTTGGAACATCGAACATTGGTTCAATAACATTTAATGATAATGCTTTACTCGTGTTATCTTGTTACGAATTAATTTTAATTATAATCCAAACAGTAATTGAGCAGCCCGTTGCCTGAAGTGGAATCACCTGTAGTTCAACAACATTCGATGATAATGGCAGAGGCGTGTTATTTTATTAGGAATTAATTTTAATTGTAAGCCAAATAGTCATTGAGAAGCGTGTTACCTGAAGTGGGATCGCCTATAGTTGAACAACATTCGATGATAATGGCGAAGGCGTGTTATCTTGTTACGAATTAATTTTAATTGTAAGTCAAATAGTCATTGAGAAGCGTGTTGCGTGAAGTGGAATCGCCTATAGTTCAATAACATTCAGTGATAATGGTTCAATTCAATGATAATGATTTCAATTATAAGCCAAATAGTCATTGAGAAATGTGTGGTCTGTAGTAGAATCGCCTGTAGTTCGATAACACTTTATAATAATGATGTACGCGTGTTATCTTCCTGCGAATCGATTTTAATTATAAGCTTAATAATTATTGAGAAGCAGGTCGTCTGTAGCGGAATCGCCCATAGTTCAATAACATTTAATGATAATGCAGTGCGCGTGTTATCTTATTACGAATTAATTTTTATTATAAGCAAAATAGTAATTGAGGAGCGTGTTGCCTGAAGTGGAATTGCCTATGGTTCAACAACGTTTAATGATTATGCTGTACGCGTGTTATCTTGTTACAAATCAAATGTAATTACAAGCCCAAGAATCATTAAAGAGCGTGTTGTCTGAAGTGGAATCACCTATAGTTCAACAACGTTTAATGATTATGCTGTACGCGTGTTATCTTGTTACAAATCCAACGTAATTATAAGGCAAATAGTCGTTGAGGAGCGTGTCACTTGTAGTAGAATCGCGTATAGTATAATAACATTTGATGATCATGATGTACGCGTGTTATCTTGTCACGAATTAAATTCAATAATAAGCCAAATAGTCATTGACGAGCATGTTGGTTGGAGTGGAATCGCCTATAATTCAAATACATTTAATGATAATGCCGTAGTCGTGTTATTTTGTTACGAAATAAATTTGATTATAAGCCAAATAGTCATTGTGGAGCATGTCACCTGAAGTGGAATCGCCTATAGTTTAATAACGTTTAATGATAATGCTGTACGCATTTATCTTGTTAAAAATCAAATTTGATTGTAAGCCAAATAGTCATTGAAGAGCGTGTCGCGTAAAGTGAAATCATCTATTATTCAATAACATTCAATGATAACGCTGTGGGCGTGTTATCCTGTTACGAATCAAATTAAATTATAAGCCAAATAGTCATTGAGGACCGTGTCGCCTGGAATCGCCTATAGTTTAATTACATCTAATGATAATGCCGTAGGCGTGTTATCTTGTTACGAATTAAATTTAATTATAAGCTAATAGTAATTGAGTAGCGTTTCGTCTGAACTGAAATAAACTGTAGACTATTAATTGATAAGTTGAATTTTCAAGGAATTCACTCAGAGGATATCGGACTGGTTCGATGAGTCTTGACGGAGGTCACTCGTGTATCTTCCTCCTTGTGTTGAGTGGATTAAATTTAAGCTGTCGTTCGCTTGGCTTACACGCCCACTTGCTGAGGAAGAGAGGAGAGATGAATGCGAATGGTTGTTTAGAACATTCATTAAAGAACTTTAAATGCCACTGTAATGAAAAGTAACTTCTTTTTTTTTTTGTAAAAATTTGTATATTGAAGATCTTCCGAATTGCACGAAATTCTCAAAAAGATGTTAAACTGGTATATTTCGTGTTTTGAGTGGATTAAACTTAAGCTGTTGATTGGTTTTCAGGACCACTTGTTGAAGGAGAGAAATGAAATGAAAGCGAATGGTTGTTTAGAACACTTATCTTCTCCCAAACTGTTGATTAGTTTGCAGGACCAATTGTTGAGGGAGAAAAGAGAGATGAATGCGAGTGGTTGCTTAGAACATTTATCAAAGAACTTTAAATGCCACTGTAATGGAAAGTAACTTCTTCTTTTTTTTTCAAGTATAGATTTATATTTTTAAGATTCCGAATTGCACGAAATGCTCAAAAAGTTGTTAAACTCGTATATTTCGTGTGTTGAGTGAATTAAACTTTAGCTGTTGATTGGTTTACAAGACCACTTGTTGAAGGAGGAAAAAGAAATAAAAGCGAACGGTTGTTTAGAAAATGTATTGGAGTAATTAAATTACCACTGTAATGGGATACAAAGTAATATTTTCAAGATTTTCGATTGAAGACCGCGATCAAATAAGAATATGTTTGTATTTTCAAATTATGCAAAAATGAGCAAAAATCAAATAAAAATGGTAATTGTATTGATAGGCGAATTTACATGGCCATTCTCTAGTTGGGAAGGAAAAGAAAAATGAGAGGAAGTAGTTGCTTAGAAATTTATTGATGAAATTTTTTCGAAAAAATATTCAATTCAAAACTGAAAGTTCGAGTAAGGATTCTGTTTAAATTTTTGTACTCTAAAGCTATTTAAAATAGTGGCATCATTGGTTTTTCCGTATCTTCTTTGTATGGAGTGGATTAAATTAAAGTTGTAGTTTGACGAAGAAAATTGCGATGAAAGCGAATTGTTGTTGATAAATTTTAGTGAAGGAATTTAATTGCTACTACAATAGGATTCAAAATATTTCTTCATTTATATATCCCCCACATTTCAATTGCGAATATTCAAGTACAGATCTTAATCACCTTTTTTTATTTAAAATTTAACCAGAATTGGTAAAAATGGTCAGAAAGATGGTTCACTCCATTTTATGACCCATTTTATGACTTCATTTAATGGTAAGAAAGAAGAGGTAAATGGAAGCTTAAGGTTATTTAGAAAACGAATTCAAAATTTTTTATTTTATTCAAAACCACGAAGTAATGATTTTCATTAAAATCTGATCATATTTCATTTTTAAATCATCCGAAATGGTCAGTAAAGTTGTTTATTGTTATCTTCTCTGTTTTGGATGGATTAAAATAAAGCTATCGTTTGTTTTTCTTGCCGACTTATTGTGAAACGAAAGGCAGATTAAAGGTTAACGTTATTTACAAGATTGATTCAACGATTTTTATTGCTACGGCAATGTTATAAAAACTGTATTTTAAGATTTTTTTGCAAAAATAATCTCTATGTAACGATTTTCATGAAAACCTGATAATTCCTTGCTTGACCTTAAAAGGCTTAATTGAAACTGTAATAATTTCAAAGAGATGTATTTGATTTTGATTGAAAGAATATTTATATTTTCTCTGGCCAGCCTCTACACTTTAACAGATACCACATGAATGTTAAAATTTTTGTCAAATCGAATGTAATTTTATTTTATAAAAATTTTTCGAGTAATTTGCGTTTTTTAAATTTGTACAAAGAAAATTAACTCCAGAATTTCACAAAACATATGGATTACCTGATAAATTTTAAGTTCTCGGAAAATTCCACAAATCGTCTTTCAAATAAATTTCGTTCTAATTTTTGTCACAGTATTTCATTACAAATTATTATATACCTAGTTAAAAAAAAAATTTCTCAGAATTCTAACTAATCTCATAGATGTTAATGAAAATAAATAAAGAGATTGTAAAGAAATTACACATTTAATAAAAAATTTCTAAATGTACTTATACTTATAATTTTTATTAAGAAGTATTACAACTTTTCGTTAAAAAATAGCAATTTTGTGTTGAAATTTTTTACAATTTTGTGTTAAAATTTTTTACGATTTTGTGTTAAAAAATGTTATATTATAGAAGATATTATAATATTTCGTTCAAAGATACTACAATTTTTTTATTTAAAAATATAACATTTTTTAATTTTTTAAATATAACATTTTTTAATTTTTTAAATATAACATTTTTTTATTTTCAAAATATTACGATTTTTTGTTTAAAAAATTTACATCTCTATCAATAAAAACTGAAATTACACCAAATATTTACAAACAAAAATGCATAAAAATCACGGTATAAATTTTGCCGAGATCCGACAATTTTTCTTGATGCAGGTGCAACTTGTTGCACTTGGAGGTATGACCAGAAGTGAACCCGGCCCGGCCAACGATCCAAAAGTCGCGAGACAAAGACCCCTTGCGGTCTAGACGATCTCGAGACGTTGAACGCTGTTTTTATGAGCAACGTGACGCGTAACCCTTACATTAGCATATTGCGATGTGGGCTTAAGGCCCAGCGAAGGTGCCCTGCTATTATATTGTCCGAACGTTTTAAGGGGCTATACCAGTTAATAGCTTTAAAAAAAATTGTTTTCCGCATTTTTCAAAAATACATGAAAACATGTTTCAAATATAAATTGAGAACTACATCTTTCCTACAAATTATTCATTATTGTATCCACTTAAAAAAAATGTATTCTCACAACTTTGAATGCATAAGAAAATATAGCCCAAATCTTGCTTCTAGTCGTTTTTTTCTCTGCCGAAAAAAAGGTTTTTTTGGGGCATCTCAAGTAGGACTCCCCTTAAATAAGTGTACCTTAAAAAGGGTATGAATAAAAAATTTATCGGTTAAACCGTACCATGAAAAAGGTGCGAACCTCATAAAATACACGTCAAGCATTGTAAGTCTGCAATATATTACAGACGTTTAGTGCTCCAGAACGATGCACGAATAAGTACAAAAAATTTCACTTTCTGTAACTTTTACAAAATACCAGTGAACGAATTTTTTCTTTCCAAGTCTTATTTTGTTTGCGAGAAAGTGACTTAAATCTTGGGTTTAGGGTGAAATTTTTTTTTTTACTTCGGAATAAAGTAAATCTTTTTTTATCAAAGGTTTATTTACTAAAAACTGAAATTGTTATATTTGCTCCAATTTTCACAGAATTCTCAACAAAAAATTTGGAAAATTGAAAACCGAAAGCTTCTACTTATTCATGAATTTTTTTACATCAACTGTAGGTTATTATGAAATAGATCACAATTTATTCCATAATAATCTATAGTTTGTATGCAAAAATGTTTAGTTCGTTAAGTTAAAATCAGAGAAAAAATATTCTACGTAACATTTGACGAAAGAAAGAAAAAAAGGAGGATGAGCCCTTAAGTATATGCTCCGATTTATTTGAGGAAAATTCGATAAAATTTTGCTCTTTGTTGTTAACACCAAAACAAACAAAAGAAACCGAGGCATATATTTAGGGAAACCAAAAAATTTTACAATGAAAAAAAAATAATAATGTACTGTCATAAAATCATAAAGTGTAATATTATGATTAATAGTATTATTCTCCTTCTCGTCTCTTTATATCTTTAAATTTGAAAAAAAAAACAATAACAATAGTAACAAAGAATGTCAATAATGGCTTAAAAAGAAATTTCTTAAAAATTATATATTTTTGAGAAGAAATTGGCAAAATTGTATTTGTGTAAGAAGCAGATTAAATTTTTCAATTTTAAGCGATTTTTAAATAATGTATATCATTCTTCAACGTTTTCCTAACTAAAATGTGATTCCAAATTATTTAATTGCCGTTTTATTTTTAGTTTTTTTATTACCTTTTTTCGTTAGCGAATAATTATTAAAACCGGCATTTAAAAATCATGTTAAGATTTATGCTAGTGGCTAGTAAGTATCTTCGTTCCACTTGGCCTCTCTGCCCTCGTCGACATGAATTTCACATTTTATGGAAATTAATATTCTAATTAAGCCGATGCGAATAAAAAGACCGACCCGCAGAGATTTTCTCTCAGTCTTTCGAGGCGCCATCTACAGTCTTATCTTATCTCTCTCATGTGTCTGACATTTCCTTTGATGCAATGCCGGGTTTTTATTTTAAAATGCCCGGTTTTATGCTGCTATTGCTACAGCCAATAACAGTCGCGAATTTTAAACCAATGAGCGACAAATATCCGCGGCAAGGTGTCCGGGGTGATATGCCACGTTTTTTTCAAAATACTTGGAAGTTATTATACATACAATGAGAGAAAAAAAATTGAATATACTGAATCATTTATTTGAAATATAAGGCATTCTCCGCCAACTTGGCCATTTTTCACTGGGCCTTCTTGGATCTGCTTAATAATTTCTCATATATTAGTACTACTCAAAAGTACTCTTACAACTTTTCCACATTTTTTGATCCACTCGTTTTGGATTTTTTTTTTCTTCTTTCAAGTTATCAAGGAAGATTAAAGTACAGCAATAAAAATGTTGGAACAAAATTGTCACGGATGTCCATAAAGTATTCAATTCAAAGATGTTCTATTTCTTATGATACCGAAAAAGCCATCTTCACTAAGAAAAAAAAATATTTTTTTTTTCTTAATGCGACACTTTTTATTCTTCTTTAGATTCCACAGAATATTGAGCAGAAGGATTCAAAGAGGTTGAACAAATTCACATCGTAAAAAATATTCTGCAGAAAATTGGATTGATAAATATATATATAAATACATGTATTGATTACTCCAATTCCCTGTAAGATGTTTTTTATACACTTCTGTGTATTTCAATTGATTAATGATTAATTGATAAAATGTATTTATCAATACAATAATATATGTATATATTTTATAAACGTCGGTTAATTGACCCAATTTGCGGTGAAATTTTTTTTTCAGCTGTCAAGTTTTTCAATTTTCACAATGCAAATGTTGTTATTCGCTTTAAAAATCGTGCTAAATATTCTGTAAAATCTACAGCGGAATAAAAATGTCCCATTGAGAAAAAAAATGCATTCATCCGATGCTCAGCAAAACATTTTTCAACTGCCAAGATTTTCGACTTCCAAATTTGATATATCAGCTTATGTATAAAAAGTTCAAATTTTATTAAACATTAAATTTAAAAAACCTTAAAAAATTCGAATTTGTTTTACTAGTTTACTTATTCAAAGTTGCATTAAAATAGTGAATTTTTAATTGAAAGTTATCTTATTTATACTTCTTTTGCATTATTTTGTTAATTAATTTTTGTGGCCTCATATTGTGTATTCGTAAAAGATAAATTCAAATAAACCTATTATCTTTCAAGGAGTCTAAAGTAATTGTAATATTTCAGAGTGCAATAATCGATCAACGTATTTTCGATTTTCCTCATGATTTATCGGCACTGAAAGCGGCGCGTCTGACGAGACAGTCAATGGGGAAAAAAGTGACCTGAAATTGCATTTCTCCTTTAGGGCCGAGCCAAAACGGGATGAAAAGAAAGTGGCTGCTTTCGACCGTATTTGAAAAGTCTCATGACGCTTTAAAATGGTATTAATCGATAAAGTTAATAAAATCACTCACCAGAAACCATTATAGGTTCATTGATTTCGAACCCCGGAAGCATTTTTGTAGTTTAAGAGAAAATATTTCTGAGAAAAGCGTTCACAACAATTGTTGCTATTCTTCTTGGCTTTGCAGTGATATTTTTAATTTTTGTATGCAATGAATACCTACCTCAATTTTAGTACTTCACATTTATTTAATTTAAAGATTTATTTTGTTATTTTATCATCAATTTATTCGCAAATAAAATTGCAAATAAGATTTCAAACGTTATAGTTCATTCCTGGTCTATTGGACTCAACCTATAATAGTATAAAGATATTTGCAAAATGATAAAATGATATTCTTCTAAAATAATGAAAATATTCGACCCGATTCAAAAACATATATTTGTGATTTTTTTTTTCGATTATTATCAAGGTTTTTTGCGCCCGATTACAATCGGATTTAAATGTTTTAATATTTTTCTGCACCGATAAAAAAAGCTTCTAAAATGTTCTCAAACATGTCAATTAATTCACAAATATTTTTACATTTTATTTTCGGAACGTCGTAAGTCCTCCCATTTTTTTTATTGATGCTTTAAACACTATGAAATCTTGAGAATTTAAAAAAGCGCTTGAAAAAGTTTAACGAATTTTTTTATATAGAACACTAAAAAAAACGTCTATGTATCGCAAAAGACTTTGTAAAATATACGATATTCGAAATACAGGAAAAACAAGTTAAAAAAAAATATTGTGTGCTATTCGCGAATAAATGCCAAATATTTTCGGTCACGACATAGAAAATAATAACAATAAATAATTAATATTAGGGTGAATCTTAAAAAAAGCGTTTAAAGAAATTTATTGGAATTTTTTTCGATAGGCTATTAGAAAAAGCATTTCTATGTATTGCAACAAAATGTATAAAATATATGATATTACAAATGTTGCTGAAACAAATATAAAAATAAAATATTGTGCTACTTTCGAATCAATGCACGAATATTTCCTATTAGGTATAAAAATAATATAATATAATATAATAAATAAGTAAAGCTAGGGTGAAGATAGAAGTCGTTTATTGGTACTGCCTTAAGGATTTTTGTACTGAAGATGCGGAAGAGGAACGGCAGAGATACTGCAATGAAAGCGTTGGTCTGTGTACGAAAGAGAAGCGTGCGTCGCGTGACTCACAATGAGATGCAGACATAAACGCTATTTAAAAAAAAAATGTTTTATGTAACGTTTACTATCTGTTTAATTTGTTTTTTACATTTAGTTCCACAGACAATGAGATGTAGTCACGCTATAAAGAACATGTTGTCTTTTATATAACATTTCAAATAATTTTGATTGTTTGCATACATTTTTTTTCCACTGGAAAAAAAACTCGCGGAAAAAACCGCTTTGTTCAATTAGCTTTTTGTTGTACCGATCTGAAGAGAAAAAAACTATTTTTATTTCGTTCAAACAAAAATAGTTGTTTATTTGGTTCAATCGAAATAAAAATAGTATTTAACTTCTATGCCAACAAAACTGTGAGTAAGACGTTTTTGTTGTTAAGCTTTTGTTTGATCAGAATGGAAAATAAATCGTCACAGAAAAATGAAGTAAAAATTAGTTACAAAAAAGGTGTAAGAAAAGATTTTTATTGTCATAAAATCGTAATTAAAATTTTTTTTTTTCTTATCGGAAATCGATTTATTTTATGGGTTTCAACTAGACACTTTAGGTTTATCGGTAACAAAAAAAAAGTTTGACCCGACATTTTTATAAGTTGATAATGAAAAAAATTCTGCCATGAATAAACGTGCAGCGTATTTCCATTTAATGTCAACGAATTTTAACGACAACTGAAAATTAGTCTGGTCACAAATGCGTTTAATTTTCTTTCCCAAAGTCAATGCCCTATAAAAGGTCACGTGACTTATCTGACCGGTCATTTCCGGTTCTCCCAATTCTCAAACTTTGTTGCGCCTACAGTTGCGTATATATATACAATAGAATTGTGAACTAGTCAAGTTTAAAGCGTCTTTATAAACGAGCCAATAATAATTTCACCATGTGAAGTCAATTAATAGAAGTGTCAGTAGTTTTTTTCTAATGGGCCTGAATTAGCTTCGTGAAAATAAAGACGATTTTGTAACATGTTTCATTTTTTTTAAAATGTATAAAAAAATTATCGATCATTTTTATCATTATAAGCTCTAATTTTTTTTTTGTATCAAACGTAAATAATAAACACAATCACTATATCATATAAGTTTTCAGGTATAAGTAAACCACATAACTCCATTTTTTCCCGTAAAATGCCGTAACTTCGTGTCCACGTCTTAAGAAACGTAATCATTTTCTTCCAGAATAAAAAGTATACAGAATTCTTTTTATATGCAAACTAACTCATTTCGACAACTATTGGAGATTATTTTCGCCACAAGTACCTCTAATTTTCTTTCCCAACGTCAATGTCCTATAAAAAGGTCACGTGACTTATCTGACCGGTCATTTCCGGTTCTCCCAATCCTCAAACTTTGTTGCGCCTACAGTTGCGTATATATATACAATAGAATTGTGAACTAGTCAAGTTTAAAGCGTCTTTATAAACGAGCCAATAATAATTTCACCATGTGAAGTCAATTGATAGAAGTGTCAGTAGTTTTTTTAGTGCCCCTCAATTGGCTTCGTAAATTGGGGAGACGCGTCGGTAATTTAGTTGGAGAGAAATGCGGTGCTGCAAGTGTCAGTCACAAAGAGGTTAGATCTCATTTTAAGCGCCAGAAAAATGAACAACAGAGCTAATAACGATTTCGATGAACTCGAACCCCGAATCACGCCTCAACCCACCGTTTTAAAAGTAAGTGACACCAATTACGTTTTTTTTTCACGTTTTTACATTTCTGGGAACGTGAATTGCTGAAAGGTACATAACCTCAAAGCTTTTTATTATTATACGAGGTGTCAAGTTTTTTTTTCAATACTTCAGACATTTATTATAAACTATGTAAAGGAGGATTCTCCAATACTTTGTTACCTTTTATTTACACTTTTGGACCAGTTGCATACTTTTATTTACACTTTTGGACCATATTTTGGGAAACTGTACGATATTAAAAAATTCAGATTTTTCAATTCACTTGTTTTGAAAATGGGTTTTAATTAAATCTGTGTGTAATGAAAAAATTTGGGGTGTACAAAGAAATATTAACAGAAAGTTATGTCTTTTTAAATTATTCATTCAGTGCAATTGGAGCTGTTTTATATGCTCGTATTAGCGGAAGGTGCACTGTGTGTATTTTTCAGATTCTTATGTTCACTCGTTTTGGAAATGAGTTTTTTTCAAACACATATATTATGGAAGATTTAAATCAGGCATAAGAATATAAACATTGATCAGTTATGTTTTTTTAAAGATTAATTCAATGCAATGAAAGCTATTTTATAATTGAATATATACTTGACACATTGTCAATTTTTCTAATTTTTCTATTCACTCGTTTTGGAAATGAGTTAATTTTTTATCAAATGTATTATGGAAGATTTAAATTAGGTAAAAAAAATGCCAAAACTGAAAAGTTATGTTTTTTATGCGCTATTTTATACATGAGACATTCTTCATCACTGGGCCACTATTTTTTGGTCAAATTCCCAGATTTTTGAAAAATCTGTCAGTTTGTCGTACTACTTGAGATGAACGTCTTAGTTTTTTCAGATTTTTGAAGAGTACAGCCATTTAGGGCTTATATATTTTTTTTTTTCAAATCAGTATATCTCAGAAAATATTGGTCTCCCAGAAAATTCTTGGGACTTTTTTATTTTCCATCTTCGGAGTGATGTTAAGGTCAGGATTTTTCCAATCCTGACCTTGACAGGTCATTTTTTTGCAAGAAATGCAATAAAAAAAATGTTTAAACAAAAAAAACACATTCAATTCTGTTCTGTGAAAATTCAGAGAAAAAAATCAGGTAATAAAAAATAAAAAATAAAAATAAAAAAATTAATACATTATTGCTCGCCTAAGAATATGAGGTGCCACTGTGGAATCTTTTTTCTCAAAATCTTCACATAATGCTTAATACCCTGTACAATTAACACGGGAGATGAAAGTGTGTTTTTAGTTAACAAAAAAAAACTATTCATCTCTTTTTTCACAAAACATTGACTTTCTTCTGTCAGAGAAATTATGATTCTAACATCATTCAAAAGTATACGAAATATTGAAAAGTGAGTGTTCGAAAAGATTTTTCGACCATCCAACATTTGTCAGTTTGTTGCGCTACTCGAGAAGTATATCTGTGACTTTTTTAGATTTATAAGAACGATGTTTAGGAATTACGCTTTTTATATCTCAGAAAATATCGGTCTCCCCGTAAATTCTCAGGATCATCGCAAATCATCATGCAAAATCGAAACTTCCCATAGCGAATGTTCTTTCTACTTAATTCTTCATTGAAAATTGATTTCACGATTCCACATTGGAAATCACAGCCTGTTATCTTTGAATTTACAAGTTCAAGTGGAGTGCAAATATGAAAAAAACCATATTGCAATCGTGATCGAACCACTCTATCGTAACAAACCTCTTGTAAAAATGTTCTAAATGCTGTAATATTTGAACCTTTCAACTGATGTACTTTAAAATAGGGAAAACAGTGCAATTGATGTACCAAATTCCATTCAATTAGTCGCTTGAAAATAAATCAGGTATATTTGCATTTGAAAATGCATTTAATCGAAGCAATAAAATATTAACCAGGTACAAATGAATATTGTCCACATTAAAACACGTATTGTTTTGATTCAATCATAAGTAGGTAATACAAATATCCCCTGTGAGGGAAGGAAATCATTTATTTGGCTTTTCAGGTTTCTTTGCTGTTTATTCCACAAAATGTAGAAATCTTATTGGACTTTAAATTGTACTCCTTAAGATTGAAAAATTCAGTCAGTATATGTATTTTCCATTTTCATTTTTTTAAAAATGAAGAAAACATTAGAGCAAATTTGAATACCGCCTTTTTATTTGCAAACTGCATTAGCTTATCTGTAAATTGATGTTTAAGTTGAAGAATACAAATTTACTTTATATCAATATTCATTAATGTTCTTCTAATTAGTCATCGGAACACGCCATGCAGACGAAGCGATAATCGTTGCATCGTATCGCAATCCAACGAAACACGCTAACGCTTATCGTTCGCTTTTGCAAATTGGTGATATAAGCTTTCAAACCTCTTGCAGATTGCACTCCGAAACGGTTCGATATTCCATATTTGTATATAGACTTTATTTATAGACTCCAACACCGTTTAGACGAATATTTTTATTTGGGATTTTTTAAAAATCGAACGCATTTTTCAGAGTTCGACGTTTTTTCGCTATAACAGGTGATATTTTTTGAAAAGTTTTTAATTTTTTGGCAACAAATTTTTTCGAAAATTATTCTACGTTCACTTGTATTTATGAGAAAAAAAGAGACATTGTACGGTATCACGAAAATAAATACAAAATGATTGAGCAATATTAATAACAATCGAAATCATACGCCCTAATTTTTTGTTAAATTTTTTTTTTTTTTATTCATTCCTTCAATAATTTTTTTTGTTTTACGAACGAAACAACGTTCAGTAATATCTATTTTAGTGAAAATCCGTAAAAGGCTTCATTTAGGCTTTGTAGAACTTTGATGTTCATAGTTCATTACTTTGTGATGAATACATAGAATTTTAATTAAATTCTGTTTTATATTTATCTATTAAAATGAAGGCTGCTAAGTAAAAGCACATTGCTCACTAATTATACTTCGCTTCTTAATGCGAAAAATAATAAGGAAGTAATTTGCAATTGACATACAATTCAAAATTGTATGTCAATTCAAAATATGTTCGAGATATACAATTTAAAAAAAAGATATTCTATGTATTCTAAATACATTTTCCGATATTTTTCAAATCTACTTTATTTCCATGTGGAATATCTCGTTTGATGATCTCAATTTGACATAATTATTTTTCTCCGGTGAGTTACAAAAAAAGTAACGAATTACAAAACGAAGCTTTTTTTGGAAACCAAAAGTAAGGAACATACTCTTCTACAAACAGAGTTGGGCTTATTGCGACAAAAGGAAGAGTGAAAGCAATATGCCAATATAGTTGGCAACTTTTTTAAATTTTTCCGTGATTAATCCAATTTTTTTTTGCTATTTTTCTATGGCGAGTTGTTGACCCGATTGAGGCCTAATACAAGAGTGCAAGACTTAGTGCTCTGTGGCTTAATTTAGCGGACTAATCATTGATAAGCTTGCTCCACTTGAACTACTGTAGCAACACATTGCATAAGCATCTTCTGTACATGTAATTATCCAATGGAGATATGAGCCATTTTTGGACCACTTCAACTTTTATCCTTCTTATCTTTGGAGCCTTCAGATTAGATTCGACTCTAATTTCCACAGACATGCTCTTTAACTCTATACAGATTACATGAGACTGATACTTCAGAGAGTGATAGCCTTCCAAGTTTTTATCAATTCAAACGCATTGTCTTAGAAGCAAAAAAATTCCCGTTCATTATTTTCATCCTTCCTTTGGGATCAAACTGAAAACTTATATTTTGCACTATTTATGTAACACTTTGTAATTTTCAATAAACCTTCAGTTTATCTAAGTATAATTAACGTCACATTTGAATACTTGAAATTTAAAGTATATGTTCTGGCAGTTTTTATGCATAAACCGGTATAATACATTTTATGTGTAAATGTGGTGTAAAATTAATCTATAGTACTGTAATTTCAAAAATTCACTTCAAATTGAGTGTAAAAGTACATTGATTTTCATAAACCGCTGTAATTTTACTGTGAGAGTATATCAATTTTAAATCCCAGTTATAGATTAAATTTAATTGACGGGATTATGCATAAAAACTTTTAGTCTTTGTTAATAGTCTATTATGTGACTATGATTTTTTTATCAATCTTCTTCAAAGCCCTAGAAAAAAATGCATGATTATTGTTTATAAGTCTACTTTATCAGGTTACTTTTTTTCAAATCCTCCAAATTTGCGTTTTCAATATTTAATGTCTGTATATTCTTCTATTTACTTTTACACTTTTTTTTCACTCAAACCAGCACCGTTAACGATATTTGCTCACAGATCATTTGTTTCTTAAGTAAATATGTACAGTCAAAATGTGGACTTATGTTTCAATTAAACTCATTCATCGGATACAAATTATGTCTGGACAGAATTAAATTTTATAATTTTTTTTTAAAAACGAACGTTTTTTTAAATTGAACGCTTATTTACTAAAAAAAAATTGTTTAAAAAATGTGTATTGTTTTTTTTTTCTTTCAATATTTTTTGCGTATTCCCTACAAACTGGACTAAATAACAAGGAAAATAACTATTTCCTCACATTGTATATTATGTCTACAGTGTGTTTATGTATCGAGACAAATTCTGTTCAGAATAGAGACAAATCTGCGTGGGCACAAGAAAGAATAAACTATTA
The DNA here is from genome assembly GCA_949699805.1 of Tromatobia lineatoria. Lineage (NCBI taxonomy): Eukaryota > Metazoa > Arthropoda > Insecta > Hymenoptera > Ichneumonidae > Tromatobia > Tromatobia lineatoria. Next base: position 13,182,338 of record OX453044.1, read on the forward strand.
CAGAGTAATTGGGAAAACCTAGGGAACCTTATTGGAAAAACCGATTTTCTTCATCCTCTTGTTTGGCGCATTGACGGAGATGCTATTAATATTCAAGGCAAGTTGTAGATACAGATTATTCTTCAAATAGTCATACTCCAATTTTATTTAAAAAATTAAGAGGTTGACCAAAATTGAATTTTAATCTCGATGGAAAGTTCGATTGGATTTAATATTGAGTACTTCGCGATAAGTATTTTTTTTTGTCAGTCATTTCAAGATACTACGAATAATAATAATGAAGGAAGTTATTGATAACTTAACTTAAAACAAATTGTCAATCGACGCTTTGAAATTTTTTATTTCGATGTAAATAAATCCTCTCATTTCATTTAAATATGTTTTTTTCAACGATTTTGACATATCGCTTTACTAAAATTTGTTAATGGTATGTTCATGAAACTATGCGCTCACTGATCCTAAAATTGGTTATGTGTAATATAGAATCTTCCTGAGACAAAATATTAAGAAAACACTATTTAAAAAAATATTTAACATAAGTGAAAAATATTTCCTTTTTCTAAGCATTCGGGCACAATTGTTTTAAAAGTCAGATTATTGGGAAAATCGAAGAATTCATTCAATAAAAAAAAAGGGAACTTATTTTGGGCTAATTTCTAAACTAATAAAGTTTGAAAATTAATTCAATAATTTTTTTTTTAGTGTCTGAATAATAACTTTGTAACATTATTATTATAAAAAATTAAGTGTACAGTTAATCAATAATATAGTCCCCAACATAATTGATATTCTTCACATTTTTCATTGTCGAATTTGATTTTTTTTTCCGAGAATGCATAAGTGAAGTATTCATAATACGTACATACATGCATAACTACGCACGAGCGTCTGGACGTCTTCGAATTAAGTGCTTTGCGAGTTAACCGATTGAAGGGCCGCGAGACATTATTGACCAGACAAGTCACGCAATGAGATCGCGCTCGATTAACGGGGTTTCGGATTCCTTTATAATGTGCAGAGCCTTCCAGGAGCTATACTGTAAAACCGCAAGCAAAGGTGCTGACGGTGTGCAGATAAAACACGTGTAAGATGCTGATGGTGTTCAGATAAGAAAGAAATTAGTCTGAAGAAGACTTCAAGAGAAGCATGACATAAACTGACTATCTTGTGCTTCCTTTAAAAAAACTGCATATATCAGTCTCGGAAAATCCATCCCGGGAAAATTTACCAGCTGGAAATTTGGCCTTCAGAAAAAATTTTACCTCGGCAATTTCTGGATTTTATTTTTAATTTTTATTCTCGTTTAAAAAATTTTATTGTTAATTTTTTTAACTGGGAGCCAATTTTCCATTACGCTTATTCTCCATGCACTGTTAAAAAAATTTGTTGTAAGACTACAAAAATTGTATAGGAAGTTTTTATCTGCACAAGAAGTATTGTAAATTTCATATGCGTTCGAAACACAAATTTAAAGGCCGAAAAAAGTGACTAATGTTTGTAAGGCCAATATTTTCACGTTTCCGGAATCAGCAGGAAAAAATCGTTCAATGAAGTATTGTTTAGAAATGTTCATTTGAAGAATTAATATAAAAGAATAATGAATAATAATAATAATTCATTTTTCCCCAAGAAAATATATAGACATTTAGAGGAGAAATAATTATCCAGCAATATTATCGGTAATATTAAGTAATATTATCGGATTGCAAAATTATCTGAAAAATTTCATTGAACAATTGACATAAAACTACTTTTCGGCCTAAAACCATCTACTACACTCAAGATTTTTTTGCGAACCGCATATCCAAAATTTGTTATATTCTGCGAATTAAAAAAATAATAATAATAAAGAAAAAAATCTGAAAAAATTCGTATGCATTCTAATAAACTAACATATTATTTTCATTAGAAAAAAAGTTAGGTTGACTGATTGTTTGTTGAACAATTGTTTTTTTCTTTAATTTGTTAATAACATTTTGGGGTTATTATTATGCGAAATCAATCTTTGCAGCACCTTTTATATGAATTATTTTTTTCCGATTTTAATCCCATCGGGAAGTGATCGAAATTGTCTCTGAAACTCACTTTTGGCGGGACTGTACGTACCATACATCCTTAAACCAAAAATATCGATTCGCTTGCTGTTTTATTGCGACGTTGCTGAAATTGGATCAGTCACCCGATTTGTAGCAAGCCTGAACTGTATTGCTTTCTCACGTGTGCATATTAGGATAGTTGAACCAGTGATGGTGCTTTAACTGTTGCAAAATCTATAGTAGTATATGTCTTGTCCATTACTGGTACAATTACCACGTAAGGTAGTATCGGTAAGAATACAAGTTAAGGTAATTTTACTGGTCATGGACACTACCTTAATACCCAACTATGTTAAATAATAAATTACGATTTACTTCCTTAATGGCGTCGAAACTAAAACGACAGCGAAACATTTGCACTGAGTTGGGTAGCGTGAAGGTTTCAAAACGCCTTAAGGTAGTTCTGTCAATTGATATTCTCATTTCGCATAAGGCAGAAAAAAAAATGAGAGGAAATTGCAAATACTTATCGAAACTATAAAATTCTGAAAAAGAACATGCTTATCAAAAGTACTCAAAATATTGATTTTGAATAATAATAATTTTCAAATGTTATTAACAAATTGATGAAAAAAAAATTGATCAACAAATTTCCCGGAAAACCAACTTTTCTTTTATATGAAAATGATTCTGTGATTTTTCTGAATAATGACACCGTATGGATTACTATAACTCTGACCTATGAAATTTTCCAGATTTTTAAATTTGTTTTGAATTTTTTTATGCATAATACATGTGTAAAATAAAAGAAACTAAAAAAAAAAAAAAATTGAAAAACTGAGAAAATTAATAAATATTGAGGGAATAGATAATTATTTTCATAATGAAAAAAAAAATTACTTCGCCGGGAAATTTATTAATTGAGTTTTCGTTAATTTCTTAGAAACATTCTGAAATCATTATTATGCAATATAATTATTTTCAGTGTCTTTAATAGAAATACATTTTTTCAGATTTTTTTACCATTGAGAAGTATTTGGAATTTTCTCTCATTTCTCTCGCACTTTCGCAAAATGAACACCAAGCGACAAAACTACCTTAAAATTACTTGAAGTGGCACCGATTATAAATACTGCATAAGTGACAGACCAAACATTGTTATGATAATGTCGTGAACCTTTATCACTTCGTTCTATAAACATTTATCGTTGTCACCGACTCAATAATATGATAATAATTTGATGTTATTAATAACAACGAAAAAAACGTGATGATCAATCATATTCACGGAACTGTCTTGACTACATGGGATAAATAATAAACGATTTTTTAATTACGAGCTGGTAACTTGACACTTGTAATATTTTTTAAAATATTTCATTAATAACGCATTATTTTTGCGATCTTTAAAAATCATCATGTCTTTATAACTTCTGATTATTGTTGTGAACATAATTTCACCATAAAAACCAATTTGAAAAGAAATTGTTGGCTCATATCTTAATGTAAATAAAATATAAAATTTTCTGGAATTGAAACGTACGTTGAAAATAATACAAATTCTGTGCAAAATTAGTGCAAAATGCTATGGTTTAAGGTACAACTAAATTTTATACTTATTAATTTATTTTTGCCGTTTTTTGGTTTGTACTTTTTTTGGCTGTACCTTTTCACCAGTTCGTTTAACAAATTAACTTTCAAGGCAGATTTAATCATTTCTCGATTTTCTCGAGGTCATTTTTTCAGGTTCATTTTTTTTACTAAATGAACTGGTGAAAAGATGCAGCTTACGATAAGCGAAGAAATGGCAAAAATGAGTGCTACTGTTGTATTGTCATAAAAAAAAAACTTAAAAAAATGGCTTCGAGATAAGTAAGAAGTGAAAAAACCTGCCTTCAAATTAAATTATTTGAATGTACTGATGAAAAGGTACAACTGACAATAACCAAAAAAATTGTAAAACTATTATTACTTTTGTAGAATCATCTTAAAAAAAAATTAAAATAAACGAATCCGGGACAAATAAGAAATAAAGTAATCTGCCTTGAAAATAAATCCGTTGAACAAGCTGTCAAATGGCAAACCTGATAATACGCAAAAAATGGTAAAAATGATTGTTACCTTTGCAGAATCATCGGTAAAAAAAACAAAAAAATGACCTTGAGAAATTTGAGCATTAAATAAATCTGCCTTGAAAATAAATTTATCAAAAAAAAGCTAGTAAAAAGTACAGCTGACATCAAGCAAAAAAAATTAAAGATACGAGTGCAACTTTTGTAGAACAATCGGTAAAACAAAACGAAAAAAATGGCCCGGAGATAAAAGTGAAATGAAGACAAGACTTTGAACTAGACGGATTAGGGTTACAAGGTTATTTAGTACAAATATTCGTTACGCGGATGCAGATATCTTCAGGGTCATAATATTAACCCACCTTGAGTCTTTGCGTCAATTATATAATTATAATTTCACAATAAATTTGTATTTAAAAAATTGAAGGTTTACAACTCTAAAAAGTAGACCTTGCTAAAATCAGAGCAAACGTTGAAAATGATTAAAACAGTGAGCACGACTAGTGCAACTATCTTAATAAGGAACAGTTGGTCTTGAGCTCCATGAAGGGCTCGATAAAAAATCCCTCCCTCTTAAATCCCCGCTACAGTGCACAATGCCATTGGCGCAGAACGTATCTTGCCAATGTAAGGAAATATACGTTGAAAGTATGTACCTTGACGTCAACAACCTCTCCTATCTCATTTGTAATTACATACGGCAATTCAAACACACCTGATCTTCTCCCCACCTCAAAACGACTCTTGCCGCTAACAGCGACTTTTATGTCAAGTTATGCTTGGGTGGAGTTTGTTACGAGAGCAGCTGAAACTATTGATGGTGACGTCAATGACCTCTTCCTATCTCTGACCCATCCTCGTTCAATTATTGCTCGCTTTGTACTAAAATCTACTTACAAATTAGTCCACTCTTGTATTTGCTAAAAAACGAGGCGTTCCTTGATTCGAACAATGCCAGATGTTTTTTTATAGGCTTAATTTCAGCTCCAATTACGACGTCCTAAATTCTTGGCCTTGAGCGTTGAACCAAAGTTACGAGGTTTTTAATTGAAAAAATTGTATGATATACTGTGATTATTAATGTTACGTGATATGGCGTTTAATGAGGTAGTACAATGATTTCTTCGAGCATTAGTCACGGTTTTTGTCCTTTAAATTATGGGATTTCGTCAGCTTTGAATATTAAATTCTCGGCTGCTGGCAAATTTTTGGAATCATCTTTTTTTTTTTGGGAAATTGCACTTCGGAAAAATTCAATTATTTTGATTTTTACTCCTATATCAATTTCTAGTATAATTTCATTATTCGTGAATTTTTTTATTTGGATTAATTTCTGTATGTTGAGAAATCATCATTTTTGAAAATATAAAATATTATATTGTGGCATCTGAACCATTAAACTCTAAAGAGACATAAGCAATCGTTTTTTAAAATAATTTATTAAAATTTGATAAAATTTGCATCATTCTAAAAATTGTGCTTGAGGGCTTTTGATATCGTCACTGTCAGGATAAAAAAATAAGAGTCATAATGTGAAAAAAAATTGTCAAAAAGTTTCCGAAATGCTGCAAAACCTTAATTTTCCAGCCGATTAACGTCAACTACAATCCTAAACAATCTTGTACGACAGCTCACTTGCATATTAAATTTGACGAATGACCATCTAAAATTAGGACAGTTATCGTACTAACAAAAAATCTGCCCACACATACAAACAAGGACATTTTTTCTAAACCACTTTACTCAATGTTTTGGACGATTCTGCGTGTAATAGTATAAAAATCTCGAAAAAAAATTCACGAAAACGAAATTTACTCTATGAGAAAATAAAATTTTAATTTCGTTAATTTCCAGTATAACTTATTCAATTCTCAACAGGTGAAGATACTAATAACTGCAAACGTTGAAAAAAAGGATTTAGTACATTTTACAAAACGAAAATTATACTTGTGAACAAATTTTGATTATTAAAAAGTTGAATCTTCATGATTGCATATTAAAATTAAAATTCAATGAAATAAATTTCGGAATAGTATATCATTTTGTGTCTCGTACTGACCTGAAGTAAAGTGATATCTTCCGGTAAAATGATTGTCCTGGAAAAAATCAAGAAAAAAACGAACATTCCTGAAAATCTGTACTTCAGATACCGTTTCTGCAACACTTAATGATTCCAAAAACAATCTTAACGAAATGCACTTTTTCTGGAATGTCCTAATATTTTGGTCTAAAATTTCCCCTGCCTATTTTGAAGTCACAAATGTCCTTAACCATACCCAATTTTTTTAAGATCACAAATTTGCACTGTCTAATCGCTATGTTTCGCAAATTATTTTCAGTGCATGACACCATCAGTTCCGGAAGTCTCCATCATATTCGGGAAGCGACCGGAAGCAGCGCAGCCTCCACAAAGTCCACCACACGAAACATACGAAGCCTATGGAAACTGGAAGAAAGACGAATTCCCTTCGGCCTTAGACCCTAAAGCCGATTCGAGATACGCGCTACAATTGCTCAACAAATCTTCCAACAACAAGTCCTTAGTGCCTTTAAAATCATCTCCAAATAAGTCCCCAAATTTCTCACCGCATCCTGATCAAAAATACCGCGAAAGTCCCCAAAAAAAGCAATACCAAAACCAAAGCAACCTCGTCATCCGTGATCCGAATTCCGAAACCCTAACAAGAAACAGCATCGAAAACGTGCGATTCCAGAATTACGAACGACATTCCCCTGGAATCTCCTCCTTTCCGTTTCCCCCAAACAAATCCATCGATTCGCCAGTCCAAAAAAGATACGACGGCGTTAAATCGATCTTAAAAATCTCCCAAGAAAGAACCGAAAGAGCAAATCCGCCCGAAAGTCCCGATAGTCGTTTCCAAAGAAAAGTTCCTTCTCAAATAAGTCAATCGCCTCGGAATCTCGTCTCTGATCATTCCCGACAATCTGTTCCTCGTTATCATCGGCAAATCGATGCGAATTACGATCAAGGCACGGTTCAAGATTTGCTGTTGCTTGTGAAGAATCAAAACGAACAAATAAAAACCCTGCAAAATCAAGTGGAAAGACTATTAAAAGCCCACGAGGAATCGTTAGTTAATCGCGAAATCCATAATTCCTGCTCAAGAAGACAAAATGAAATTCCACAATCACCGAATTACGACCTGGATCATCGAAACCCAGCGACAAATGCAATTTCCCCGCAAAAACCTTGCAATCCCAGAGGAATGAGGATCACGTCTCCTTTTCCTGCTGATGAAACACCAGAAATGTGTTTGCGGTATCAAAGCGATCAAATGCGCAACGCAATAATGGAAAAAAAGGTTTCTATAGGTGTTATGACCAGTTTTGAGTTCAGCGTTCACAATAATCCGTTTGTTCCTGATTCCGATCATCAAATCAACGCCGTTCTTCGTGAATGCGGCAAAAACATTGATCCCTCTGAAAATTGGCGCAGAAACATGGCGCCAGGTCCTTTGGAAAATATCAACGAAGATTCGGAAGGTTATCCCTCATCTTTGTGGAAACAAAGTAACAATAACACGCAAATGTCGTCGAATTCTAAGAGAACCTCGGTTGCAAATGAAAACGGAAGTTATAGTCGAAATGGAAATCAAAGTTCTCCGGTTTCCGGAGAAATTGGCTGCCAATCGAGTGCCAATGATTCGGGAAATTTCTTCAAAAGGGCGCCACAACCGCCAGTCCCAGCTCCTCGAAAACTGTCCATCAATAATCGCAACCAAAGACAAATTCCTGTCGTTTCGGAACAGCGAATTCTGAATGCAGAGGTTTTTGAAAATTCAGGCTTCAATAAAGTTGTCGAAAGGGAATCTTATGATAGGCAGCATCATGTTCAGGATAAAAATGACTATAATCGAGAAAAGGCCGAAGCTTTTAGCGATCCATATTCGGCAAATAATGATCGGTTTCCTAGAAATGTTGAATCTTTGAATCCGGGCTTAAAATCAATCGAAAATACAGATGAAAATAGTTTGGTACTGAATAGTTCTGAGCTCAAAGTTACTAACAGACCTCCGAGTCCTGATCCCAGTATTCATGTCGAAATGAGGGAATATTCGAGCGACGATGAGAACGAAAAGCCAAAACGAGCTCCGCCCGTTGGCTGGACTTTTTACAAAAATGTTGTCGGCCAAGTCAATAGAATTTTGCATACAATTCCGGATACCAAAGATATGGAGGATAATGGACAGGATGATCGACTGGAGCTTCAGATTGAAAGCCCAGCGCAAAGTGAAGAAGCTGTGGACTCTGTAAAGTTGGCCACTTTAGAGAGATTGAAAATGCTTGGAATTAGCTTCGCTGAACATTCGGAATATACTGGAGAACATGTACAGAAAAAGTAACTATTGATTTTCCTTGCAGTTATTTACGAAAATAGAGGAAGGCACATTTAATTACTCTTAGAAACCATCGTTTGATCATTTTTTCTTTAGTATATTTGCTTCCTGATAGACGAAGCTTTGTTTCCATTAATTTTTTTCTCGAGATGTCAATTCACGCTAAGTGATCTGAGATATCGAGAAAAACGGTTTTACAAATTCTATAGAAATCGATGAAAATATTCAGATTTTAGGTATTTTCTTAATTTAGAAAAAATTGAGGCCTATGTTGAAAGTCGAGAAAAATGTTCAGCTATCGTAAAGCTATCGACCGCAATCGTGTCATCGTTTCGGAAAATACGCCTGGAAAAACTCGTGATCCATGGATATTATTCATCACAAATACCAATCGGGGAAATAGATTATCTCCGCTTATAAAGCGCGAATCGAAGAATCATGCTCTCCGAAATTATACACCGATAATTGTAGATCGATATCAAGAATTCTGTTCAAGGAAACCGCGATTCGATTAGATGACACTTGTCGGGATTTCTGAAAAAAGTGACTCAATTGCAAATTGATCAGCAGAATTATTAACTGCCTTAATTTAAATAAATTCTTTGTGTCCGGTGGCCTTCATTTCGCTCCGCTTCCTAAACACGATCTAAAAAAACAACAAGCCACACATATTTTTAATGTTGCAAGTTAGAATGGTACGGAAATAAGAAATAAAAGTTCCACTACTTTGAAAAACAACAAGCCACACATATTTTTAATGTTGCAATTAGAATGGTACGGAAATAAGAAATAAATGTTCCGCTACTATAAAGGTGCCTCTTTACTCCTTAATTTTTGCTCGTTGACTTTTAACGAATAATAATGATAGCAATTGTCACGGATCTATTTTTCCGTTCAATTTTTGTTCCTTCATAGACAAAGGTTTGTTCTAAAAAAAATTCTTTCATTCGAGCTTTTCATCTTAAGATATTCGAAATATTAAAAAAAGACCAAATGTCGTTTAAAATGTTCGTATGTGCTTGTACGCACTTACTGAAAATTAACGCAATAATTGAACCATCTGGTTGGATTTGATGAAACTTTGAATATTTTGACAAACGTTTGTGCGGTCTAGTTTCTGAAATTTTTCAGTTCATGAGTTGAATCGTTCCTTTCGAATAAAGTAATGTTAAATGACGATCGCTATTAAATTTGAGCTAAATCTACAAAGCAGTTCGAACTTAACGGAATTTCATATTTTACAAAATTGGCGATGTCGATTTAAGTAGAGTCGACGATTACCAATTTTACCTCAAATTTTCTACAGATTTAAAGAAATGTTGAGGTCAAGTAGTTATTAAATTTAGTGCAAATCTATGAAGCTGTTTGGATTTTATAAAATTTCGAATAATAAAAAAAACGGACGTTGTTGTCCTAACTTAAGATAACGTAAATAAATTCCGCTCAAATCTTTGACGGGGTTAAATAGATATTTAACTGTAATTTCTAAGTGTCATGACATGAAAATCTCGAAGCAAAAAAAAATTTCATGAAAACCGCTTATTTCCTCCATGAGAAAGCAAAATCGTGTAAGTGGAATGAATTTGAAAAGTAGTTAGTCAATCCCATCTTCGATAACATTTTTCAATTACTATAATCGTCACGATTATTTCAATATATTTTAAGCGAAAATGATCCTTTTTGCACCAACCAAAAGCACTGCAGAATTTTTATAAAATTATGAGCACAATTATTACTTTTTACAGAAAACACCAATAATTAAACAGCATTTTTTAATAGTACGAAAATGTGCCAATCTCCTAAAAAAAGTGAGTAAGCCTGACTATAATAATACGTTTGTTATCTTTTAAATGTAGGGTCACATTCGATTCTTCATATTGTCCTCGTTTGGATTATCAAACGACTTTGCCACAGTCAACGAATACTGTAACTGAGTCCAATACCAGTATGCACATGAAAGCATTGGCATTAAAGTACTTGAGTGACGAGCAATTAGCAGATCTTGCTGTTCAAAAACAAGGCGATGGTAACGGTATGAAACAGAAGATTTTGAGCAGTGTCCATGGCACGAATATGTCGCTGGCGACTATGAATTATCTGCAAAGATATTGCTTGGTATCTGGTGTCAACTCTCCACACGCTGAAGGTAGGAATCGTCATTAAATAGAGAAAGCGCTTAAAATTTTTGAAAAGTTTTCATTTTGTAAATACATGGAAAAAAATATCATTACGATTAAATAATAATAGCAAGCAGTGCTTTCGTAAGTTAGTTCAAACGTTTAAGCGAATACCTCTGTATAGTCAATTCAATTGAAAGCCAAGATTTGAAAATAGAGTTTGTACCATTCTAAGAGTATTCATTAGAGTGATTAATTTCAAACTTCATTATTTTTTTCCCCTATGTAGAAAGCAGTGTTAAATACTCTTTCAAAATCCTCCTAAGTCATGAGCGCGGACAAAAAAATTTAGAACCCGTTTCTAAATTTTTTGAACAGAAGAAACTAATTTTTTATCTATCTTCTTTAAGGTTCGATTTAGATTTCTTGTTTCGATATCAACCGGAAAACGATAACAAATGCTTAACATAAAAATTTACCTAAATCATCAATAAAAAATATATTTACCAGTCACTACAGAAAATTTAATAAAAATAAGCATGAAATAATTTTTGTCATATATGCATTCATCCTGTTCATGATGGTTTAAATAGAAATTGAATTTTTCTTTCATCCTATCTCATAAAATGCTGGGACATGCATAGAGAAATCTTTATCTATTTATTTATTTATACCAATTTCTTCCTTGAAACGATTTAAAATGTTTTTCGAATTTTAACTCTAGATAGACTTGATTGTACCGACGTTACAACCTTAAATAGATAAAAACAATTTCCATAATAATTTGTCAATATTTCCCAATTTTACAAATTTCATGGAAAATTTGTTTCGTCTTAAAAATCTGTTAACTAAAGGGTGGTTACTGCAAAATTAAAACTGCTAAAGAAATTGTACGATAAATTTATGAAAATTTAGCACACTGATTTGCTTCATTACTGATTAAAATCAGAAAGTAGTTTAATCAGAATGATAAAAATAGGAAAGTCGCATTTTTATCAGTCTTTTCAAGTACTGCAATGCTGATACGTGTCAAACTGTTGTATTTAAACTTGTACTGATCCTTCCGACGATTTTACGATAAAAATTGATAAGATTAGAAAGTATAGATCTCTGACATACATCTAAACCTCAAGGACGTTAAAATCTTCGGTTTTGACTGTTGTTGTGTGAAAATTCGAAATGGTGTAATTATCTCGGTTGAATTAATGAAATTAAATCAGTTTTAAATTTGGAGGAAAATTGAATTCGTTGTTTAAAAAACTGAAACCAAATTTAAAAAAATGCGAATTGCTAACAATACTATTAAAAAAATTAACAAACGTAAAGTAAAAATAATAATAAGTTTCTGTATTATTTTCATTATTACTGTTACCTAAACATGCATTTATTATTAATTTTTTAATTCAATAGAAACTCAAATAATGACAATAATAAATATTCGTACACTAAAAATGTAGAAAAAAAGAAAGATTCCGGTTTAGAAACTAAATAGAAGTAAATATTTTATCTGACGAATCAAAAACTTGTTAAAAATTTTAGATTTCGTAATGTTTCAAATTGAATTTCGTAATAAATGATTCGATACTCTTGCTTCAGGTAAAGGGCATGTGAATGCAATACGCCAAAAGAAATTAAAACACGTGGTCATGACGAAAGAACTCCATGCTCAACAAATGCCTCGACATCACGCATTTAGTGAATCTACGAACGGCCAAAAAGGACCGGACAATATTCTGGATATCACGACCTTAAAACAGCAACCAAAGCTGTTGTAAACAGCGAAAAAGAAAATTTAGCAAACTTTCTATTGTATTGCATTGTATTTGTACATTCATTCCATTTGTAAGTCTATAAATAGTCCTACTAAATATATAAAACAAAGCTCCTTACAGAGAAAAAAAAAACAAAAAATATAGACGAGATTGATCGATTCCGTCAAAAGATCTGAAAATGAACAACGGTATTTTTAATATAATGAAAATGACGTAGAATTAGTTATTTCCACCTTATATTCTAAATAAAAATAAGTTTTCTACAATTGAGACTGCTGTATGATAAGACTCAGAAAACATTGTCAAAATGTGAATAAAATTTTTCCACTTTTTTAAATAAATGCATCAAATTTTTCACCCTGATTTTCCCAAAATAACTACTAATATACCTAAAAAAATTATATCGATATTATTTTTCACGTTATGTCAACGTTAAGTTATTAAATTGCTTATTTCAAACAATTTAGTTCAATCAATCACATAAATAAATGTATATGCGCTCCTTTTTATTAGGCTGGAAAATTTTCTTTTTTTTTTTTAATTGTATTTGCAATTAAAACTTCATTTTTATATATTTATTCCGTCATATATTTTCCGAAGCGGATGCACATTCTTTTTTTCAGTTCGAATTACGGGAATACTAAACTTATGATTGGAATGGATTCCTTCCACAAGGTGTTAAATAAATTCTATTTACTGAGAAGCGTGAATCAAAACAAGGGCCTCGACATTAAGAATAGTGATTGTATGTCTTGATAGTTATCTATATAAGATATATGGATTGATGCAGAATTGCAATCGTTCAATCGCGTACAACTTATTTTCTTTGTGAATGACGACTTATTCTCTTTGTGCAGTTATTCCATAAATCATTTTGACATTAATCATTCTTTTACAATTCTCTACTACATTCGTGAGAAAATCTATAAACGTTTCCTTGAAAATGAACAGTCACTTCACTTGGAATTTTGCAGACTATACGTTTGATCGTATGTTAAAAAAGAGAAAAAGATTTCCAGTGTACAAGTTCAATATTCAGACAGTAAAAAATTACTCAAGAGCAACATCGTGCGATTAGAACAAACCGGTTTGTTTCAGATTTATAAACTTCTGTTGCTTTTTTTTTAGGCAACGTTTATCGATAAATTGCCTTAAGTATCAATATTGCAACAGTAATGCACAATTTTTAGTGGTAATTTTTTTACATTTCTTATAATTTCTTAAAAAAAAGCGGATTTCATGAGACATATTAAAATGAATAGAGGACAATTTTCTTGAAAATTAATTTTCATTATAGTATTTCGAACTTAAACTTTTTATTTACAATTCATGCATGATATTATCATGTAATAATGATCATGAAATCAATTTTTATATTTCTATTTGAGTGAAGCAATGATACTTCACGAAATCAAAATCGATGAGGATGTAAACTGCTTTTGATTGTACACACGTCTTATAAGCCAGGTTAAATTTAGAGTAAAATTAATGATTCGACTCAAAAAGATAGTGAATTAAATTATTTTGTTAAAAAAAAACTGTCAAACTTCAAGGGAAAAACTTTAATGAAGCTATAAAATGTTCATTTTGTACTTTTCTTGAGCAATATTTTTTTGCAAAATATAAACTAGTTTAAATAAATGTTACGCCTGAATTTCTTTGAAATCAAATAGTTTTTTCTATTTGCTTGACTTGCAAATTAGCATGCTTATTTCCAATTCACTTTAACAAATTCAATTCAATTTCACAAAAACAAATTTCGCCTCAACAATATTTAGTGAGCGTAATAACATAAATCCGTTCAGTCATCAAACTTTCGGTTATAACTTTATCAATTCAACATTTGAAAATAACCCGGTAAATCGTCTATTTAAATAGTTCGCGCCTTTCCGCTACAACTTCGAAATGCCATCTTTCGGCAAAACCGAGTAACGCATTGTGAAAATCACGTTCAAAACCGAAAGCGGTGGCAGCACTGACTACAGCCTCACCAAAGCTCCGCCTAATTACCGGCCGAAGGCTTACAACGAATCAGAATTAGTGACGCGAATAACCGTCACGTTACCGTCATTTACATCTATACAGACGCTACTTGTGACCGTCATTTCACAGCAATAGAGATGGTATGACAATAACGTGACCGTCATTTCACAACTATATAGATGCCAGATGTGACAGTCATTTTACATCACTAATCAGAATCTTACATACAGATGTGTAGTGACAGCGATTTTCGATGGTGGGGATAAGCACGCGCACTGTCCAAAATGTTCAGTTACTAATTTCGCTACGACGCGTCGCCACAAGTGTAAGGGTCGTTTCTTCCCTACCTTCTCACCACAAGTACACGGTGTCCCAGAGGCCAGTTGGGACTGCCTCCGCCTATGCGTAGGCCCCAGCGAACTGTTAAAAAGAAGAAGAAAAAGAAGATGAAGACCACAACAAACCGTAGGTTACGTACCCCAAATAGTCAGAGCCGGTAAAACGCTTTTGCTATTGTTTTCCAATTCCAAAGAGATTACTTAGCAAGTAATTTCTTTGCAAGTAAGTAATAAATTGTCGTCCGTTATTTGAATTATGCCTAAGGCGTGCGCGGTGCCAAAATAGTATATTACGATACGAGCGCAATGAAACTTTTTCTGACGAGAGTGAGTTTGCAGCACGAGCCGAAGGCAAGTGTTAAAACCAAACGAGTTGAAGAGAAGTTTCGTATACAATTTTGTTTCAGTAGTGCGAGAAGTAAGCACTTCTCGCACGGAGTTGCATAAAATATTGAACAGTGGCGAGCGGCGATTCCGGGTGTTGTCTATGCTCAATTGTTCATTCACAGTTTTTTACCTCATTCGGGATGTCGAAAATTGCATTACTAGATACGCTTCGCGTTCAGACGTTTTTAAATGTACACTTGAAGAGGTTTTATCCTCTTATACTTCCATGTTCCCTTATACGGTGCACCCGTCCTAAATTTTATTCTATGCTATCGATTATTACATCCGGTTAAGAACGCACTAAAATGCCCATTAAAAAATCGACAAATGACAAAACAATTTGTTGTCAAGAAAAAATTATTGAAATTGACTAATTAATAGAGATATCGTGATTGTTTTTAGAACCGTATGCTTGTTTTTCATTATCATCCATAATTAAACCATCCTGAATATTCACAAATTTTTTTAGACAATTTATGTTTAAATGGAAATTCTTTCAAGACAGATAAATAAATGTTACTTACCGCTCGTCCTGACATTTAGGTTCGGATAACGCAGCCTTGAGTATCTTCATTATCCGAAATGAACAGTTCTGATGCTTCAGATTCAGATATGATAAACAAATTCGAATCGAAGTCTAAGTAATAAAAAAAGTATGCTTGCGAGGTTTTTCTTAATCTTATCCCCTAAATTACTTTATTGCACTCGGTGTGAGAAGCACAGTATTACATGCCCTTCGCCCCCGAAATTCTCATTTTCACACTTTATTGTGTTATAAAGTTTGGTAGTATCGTGAAAACCTATTCTTAGTATTCGCCCGGCAAAACATATTCAGAAGTCTCTCAGAACAATACAATATGTCCATATTTCCTAAAAATCGTTTTATTTTACTTTCAACAATTATTATTATTGTTAGAAAAAAATCCTGGTAAAAGCAATAACTTTTTAAAAATAATCAGAAATGTTCACTGCACACGAAAGTTTTATCTATTCAAAAAAAACTAAATTTCTTCTATATTCCTCTTTTAAATTGGTTAAAGCAGTCACGAGATTCATTTTATGAAAATAAAGAGTATATTTCTTAAGTAAGAGACTGAAATCTAAAAATTTCGAGCTCATTATAGATACTTAAAAGTTTAATTTTTCATACCAGTGATCCCAAAATATTATTAACAAATTGATAAGATGAAAGATTAGTCATCAAATTCCACGGCAACCCAACTTTTCTCTTAATGAAAATGATTCGCTCATTTTTCTGAACACGAATGAATTTTGTTGGAATCCTTGATTAGCTTTAAAGTTTTTTTTTAATGCACCGTAGACATGTGGGAAGAAAACAAAATTCAAAATAATATAAAAAATCTGCGAAAATTCATAAGTATTCAGAAAAAAAAACGAATCGTTTTTATAATAAAGAGTAATTATTTTGCCGGAAATCTTGTTGATAAATTGATTTTTTAACATTTATTCTTGAATAACAGTTTGAAATAATTATTATATAAAATCATTCTTTTCAGCTGCATTTTTCAAGGTTTCTTTACCGTAGAAAAGTATTTGTAATTTTCTTTTATTTTCATCAAAATTGTAGGAAACAAACATCAAGTGACAGTACTACCTTAAAGATTTATTTCAACCAACAATCCGCGTGATTGAGCAAAAAAGGAATTGTCTTAAAGGTTTTTTGGACAAATAATCCTTATAAATAAACATATTAGACGAGAGAAAATACATAAAAATAACATTTATTCAGAAAACAAGCACAGTCAATAAATTGTACATTTCTTATTTATTATCGTTATAATTATGATTAATTGTTATGGTCATAAGGGAGATTGGGACCGCGTTCTTTTGTGTTTCTTGTGTCGTTGATCCGAAGATTCCGGATATCCTGATAATCATCGTAGCCGCGTTTTTTCCCCTTTCTTTGTTCATTTCCTTATTCTTCTTGCTCGGTCGATCTGAAGAACTGCCGCGCTTGTGACATTTTTCAGATTTCTTCCGTCTATACTCCTGATCACTCTTGCTGGAGCTTTTCTCATTGCCTCCATATGTGATAAGAGTCGTCCCACGAATATTTCGAGCTTCGTTTCAATTTTTTTCGTCTGCACGAACACATCTTTTAGCACGTTGATTTTTCACATTTCGATCGTCGGACGTTTCACTGTCCGACGTCGCACGATTCGCTAATTCTTTGCCGTTAGAATATGCATCGTTTTTAGGTAGTTTCCGAACTTAGTCGCAATTGCAATTGAATTGAGAAAAAATGAACGGCTAAATTTTCCATAGTAGATTTTAGCGCTGTGGATTTCTCGGTGAAATTCGATTGAGTCACTGACTCTACGACTTTTTCGTTCAGTGAAACAGTTTCTGCGCTCGTGGCCATTTTTACTATCAATCTTCCAGTACTGTCGTCGAAACCCTCAATTTGACCGTATTGACTTCTGTACCTTCCGTTCATAACACGCACGAAGCTTCCTTTCACCATTTTCAATTGTTCTTCTTCATTCGATTTTGGCTGACTATTTTGCTTCGCCTGTGTTAATTTGCCCGCGCCAAGACCCATGCCTCTGGGTCTTAGCTCTGGTACAGTTGATTCTATTCTTCTTCTTTTCCTTGGTGCCTGGCTATCACCTATTGGAAGGGATGTTCCATCTCGTGTTCGCTTCTTGTTTTTACCGATTTCTTCTCCAGGTGTCCATCCCATGCCCCGCAATAAGGCTAATCCAAAGCCTTCGATAGGAATGTGTTGATAGTCTTCCAGAGTGGACTCTAGTTTACCACGCAAAGACTCATCTTCGGTCACATGTACTTCCAAATCAGTTTCTCCAACTTGCATGTTTTTCTTCTCAAGATTCTCAATTATTTCGCTTGCTGCCTGTTCCTCCAATGTTATAGGTATATTGTCTGTTGCCACAAGCACTTCTTCCTTTAATTGAGATATATCCATTGGTTCGGTATCATTTGTAATACCGTCACCATTTGTAATATGAGAAGATTTTCCCTTTCCTTGTATTTTGGGTTTGGACTCAAAAATATCTGCATTGGTTTTATACAGAATTCTGTTGCGCCAGGTTTCAGAACCCACCAAGGGAATTACAAGTTCGTCAGTGTTATTTTCTTCGCCACTGACAACTTTGATGGTATTTTCATCGAGACATTCGATGTAATCGACCTTTTTTTGCTCCACCGTCAGGGGATATTGCAAGGATGATTTTTTAATAGTCTTTGAAAAACCGAATGACACTTTTTTCGCCTCATCTGGCATCGTACACGAGATAAATTCGAAACTTGACATTATTGTCGTTCTATTTAACACTTTAACAACACCGTTGTACACACTTATTGGCAATGATTGTTTTGTCACAGAGACAAATGTTCACTGATAGTTTTTAACCGGGATTCGCACGAGTAGGAGCACTTCTTCTTATGAACAATATAAATTCTCCTAAAGTTCGTTGAGAGTAGTTAAAAACTGAAACTGATTCAAACGTGAGTACGAGTGTAACAAACGTTTCGTAACCGTTGCGGTATGTGAGGCTGACGTTGTGAACACAGCCTTATATACCGATCTTGCAACGAAGGTAGTGGGGGCATCCCCGCTCGGTGGTTCCGATTTCGACCGCCAGGCGCGATATTCGTATCGGGGTCGACAGAGATGGGAACATTTTCTGTCTCGCTCCCTCTCTCTCTATCGGATGCGACGCATGCGCTGCTGATTACTCCAAAGCCCAATTCATTATCGAGAGACGCGGTAGCGACTGGATGCCAAGTAATAAAATAAGAATTGGGCTTCGCAGTTGTCTACAATATCTGATACCGATAAATATTTAAACAAACTTTAGGCTATAAATAATCTTGATCATCGTCATTATTCTATAAATAATCTTGATTATCGTCGTCTTTGCGTCACCCAGCTTAACCCTAGCAATCCCGGCGACCGAGAAAACGACCTAAAAAGTCTAAAAAGCGACCGAAGAAACGACCGGTCGTTAAATGCAAAAAAATAACCGTTCAAAAGAGGTAAAAAAAAAACGATTGAGTAAAAGACCTTTAACATTATTTTCGGTTGGTCGCTTTTCTCGTCTTGCCCGTTTTGAACGGTTATTTTTTTGCATTTAACGACCGGTCGTTACTTCGGCCGTTCGGCCGGTCGCTAGACCTGCCAGGGAAGCTAAATGCCCTTATTACTAGCAGTTTAAGCCAGAGTCATAGACAGCACCATCCATATTACGTCGAAAATGTACAATATATAGCATTTTTATTGCGACAATCATAGGACCAAAAATAATGGAGCATTTGTAAACGTTGTTGTCATCAGGTTAACACTATTATTTGCAAATAAATTATTATCTCAGTAGGAATTTCAGTTCGTGTTTACGACATCTTGAAAATCGGATAACAGTTAGGTTAGATAACGTCGTATGGCCCGGAATCGAGCACCTTAATATGAGTTTACTTCAACATGTGTCTTTTGACCTCATCTTCCTACGGTACCCCGAAAATTCTCAAATTATTTTTGAATTTGCGGTACTTATTATTTTTTATCTTCGATCGCAACATGTTTATTCCCGATTAAAAGATTTGTTTCGCTCACACTGCCGGGTAAAAGGATCGATTTTCAAGTTTGCATTATTCATTCAATTTATCTGTAAGATTATCGAAATTTTGAAGAAATAAAGGTGAACGGCTCAATTACAATAGGCCAATGATTAATAAACATCAGTTTTATTTGACTACCTGACACTTCAAAAGCGGTCGTAGAGAAACATCGAAATATTTACGGGCCAGTAAGTATATTATAATGGAAAATGAGTCCATTCGGAAAAGGGGACTGAGCTAGTCAAAACGCCCCTGAATTACTAATTTCGAATATTTAAAAAATACCTAAAAAAACAACCTGCATATCGCTTGTAACAACCGTAAAAATAATCCTTAAGAAAAATCCAGTTCTCTTTTCGGTAATTGATGCATCTAAACGACTGTAAAAACAACTGTTCATGATATTAATAGATGATCGTTTACGGTAAATGGCTGTATTTACAGTCATTGCAACCAATTTTAAGTTTTATTTTTGTGACAATATAATCTGATGATAATATAAAATTTTATATCATTTTGATGATATAATTATATATAGATAATTACATATAATTATATCTAATTTTTTTTACCCGGGCTAATCTTCAGAAAAAAATATTTTCGGTCCCAAAGGAATATTCAACATCGACGGGACTAACAAGAATCATTTCTAAAGTCTTTCAGCGTAATATTACTTGAAGTGCATCTTCCTGCCACCGCTACACTCATCATCTCCATTGTGACGTTGGATTGCTGATATTATTGGACTTCTAATGTCTGATCTTTTCCCGCCATAAAGTTGATATAATATTATTTCAATACTTGACAAGAAATTAAGGATTCAGGTGTTGGCGTGGTGCGCGAAACAATGCTGGGTCTTAAAGGAGCGCTTGTCGATACAGGTACAAATAATTTCTTATACAAGTCGTACCAATATCCACAATACATAGTTTTATTACCTGGGGAGTCGACCCCTTGCGACGACGCGTCGGGTACTCGTTTACCTGACCGTAATAGTACAATTAAATTCTAGAATTTTGCGAGGATTGACCGGCGCCTTCATTCGACTCGGTTGAATGGCAACGTTATGTTGCCTAGATAAGAACGGATCAGACAAACTATTATGACTGGTGGCACCAAAAGAGTCGTTCGTACCGGGGGTTGCATTGAGACAAATTTTATTTATCTTCACGCTCATTGACCCCATGTTGCGAATAACAGTTTAAAGCAAAATATTCAAAAGTTGAAAAATAGTTTCAGCTACGTGGGATACCAATGGCGACGTTGAAAGTTCTTGCGGTGAAAATATTGTTAGAATACTGAATCACGTGGATACATAGGTTCATTAATTATCAATTTGGCATTTTACATGATGTTTTATTTCTGAGAGAGGTACTTTAGAAACGCATTTTTTCAATATATTTTAGATTGAAACATAAAAAGCATACCATATTTCGGGAAAAAAAATTTTAAACAATTAAAATTTTGTGTATATATCATAATGACTGAATCAGATTTTGAGGCTGTTTCCGGGAAGCTGTTTTTTTCGTGGCTGAAGTCATACGATGAATACCTCACACTGAAAAAAAAAATTGTAAATTTAATGTACTTAAGTATATGAAATTTACAAAATTTGTGCATGAAACTGTGATTCATGTACCGAGTGCTTTAAATTTACAAATCTATCGTGAAGTTAATGTACCTGCATTAGAATTTAAGAGAAATTCATCGTAAATATACAAAACTTGATCAGTAACTGTATAATTATATGACAAGTTTTTGAAAATTCCTGCACTGCAGTCGATTTTTGTAGAAAAATCACCTAACTTTACGAATATCTTGTAACTTAGATTTCAAACACCCACACTGTGAAAAACGACTTGAAATTTAATGTACTTATGCTTATGAAATTAAAGTACTTTGTATTTGAAACTGTGATTCAAGTACTGAGTGCTGAAAATTTCCATTTTGTTTCCGAAATTACTGTACCTAACTGTAAATTTAAGCAATATTTATCGTGAATTTACAAATCTTGAAACACGTATACAATGTTTTGTATTCGTGTTCTGCAACTGTAAAAAAAAGTTGATAACACGCTGTTAAAAATGTCGATGACAGTAAAAAATGAATATCTGTTGATAGGCACAGGTTTTATGAATTTTAAATGTAACATTGATGTAGGTATCTAAATCAATTAAAAAAAATGATAACACCAAGACTTGAACCGGCAACCTAACGATTATGAGTCGAGTGCATGATGCATTATGTTCACTTGAAAATACTTCCGTACACACTTCACGTTCTGATTGCAATCAATTGAACATTTTAATATGTCAATGATAAGTACGGTTAAGAGAATAATATATGTATAACTTTTAGGCCATTTTAATATCCAAAACTACTAAGTCGTTGATAGCGTAGTTGGTAGCGTTCGTGCGTTGTTAGGTACTTAGATAGACGAAAAATTTCTTTAGCAAAAACCAATACCCGACAATTTCTAATGATGTAAAATGTCTGAAAAAATAATGCCTGAGTTAAAGTTCTATTTTCTTTTTATTGTTTTTAAACCCATTTTTGATTTCCAACATATATGTGATTGAATTTTAAGGTACCGTTTTGCAATAAAAGATCTATGACGTACATTAATTTTATGTACCATAATCAGAAATATTTGACGCGGTACATTAAATTTCAAATACAAAGTCACTGCTATTTCAATAAAATTCTAATTATTTTCATGTGTCCTAAATTAGAATTTTCAACATATTGGTGCTTGAAATTTAAGAGACGGTTTGCGAATAAAAACTTCCGGTACCGGTACTTTAATTTTCAAGTAGATTTTTTTTACAGTGTATTATTTGCAAATAAATTGTTATCTCCGTACAATTTGACTTCGTGTTTACGACATCTTGAAAATCGGATAACAGCTAGGTTAAATAACGTCATATGACCCGAGCATATGGAATCGAGCACTTTCATATGAGTTTACTTCAAAATGTGTCCGTTGACCTCATCTCACTACGGTACCCAAAAATTTGCAAATAATTTTCTAATATGCGGTACTTATTATCTTTTTTCCATCTTTAATCTCTACATGTTAATTCTTGATTGAAAGATTTGTCTTGCTTACACTACCGGGTAAAAGGATCGATTTTCAAGTATGCATTATTTGTTCAATTTCATCAAGCTTCAATTGCATTCAAGAACATCAGTTTCATTTGACTTCCTGACATAACTACACTAAAAGCCGTCGTAGAGAAACATCGAAATATTTACGGGCCAGTAAATATATTATAAGTATATTATAACGGAAACTTAGTCCATCCAAAAAAGGTGACTGTGGGCTAGCCAGAACACTCCGAAATTCCTAATTTCGAATATTCAAAAATATCTAAAAAAACAACCTGGCAATCGCTCGCAACAACTGTAAAAATAACCCTTAAAAAAAAAAGTCCGCTCCTTTTTTCGGTAATTGATGCAACGACTGTAAAAGCAACTTTTTATGATATTAATAGGTGGTCGTTTTACGGTCAACGGCTGTATTTACAGTCGTTATGATCATTTTTAGGTTTTATTTTTGTGACAATATGACCTTATGATGATATAATTTTATACATCATTATATCTAATTATATCGGAATATATAGATTCATACATAACTTTATATAACCACATATAGTTATATATAATTATATCGAATTATATCTCATTTTTTTTACCCGGGCGAATACTCAGAAAAAAATATTTTCGGTCCCAAAGGAATATTTAACCTCGACGGGACTTACAAGAATCATTTCAAAAATCTGTCGGCGTGATACTACCTGACGTGCATCCACCTGTCACCGCTACACTCATCATCACCATTATGACGTTCGATTGCCGATATTATTACCCTTGTAGCAGGTCTGAGTTTTTCCCACCATAAAGTTTATATAATATTATTTTAATACTTGATTAGAAATTGTGGCTTCAGGTGTTGGCGTGGTGCGATGTGCGGATCGGAACAATGCTGGGTCATTAAGGGGCGCGTGTCGATACAGGTATAAATAATTTCTGATACAAGTCGCACCAACATCCACAATACATAGTTTTATTACCTGGGGAGTCGACCCCTTGCGACGACGGCATCAGGTACTCGTTAACCTGACCGTAATAGTACGACAATTAAATTCTAGAATTTTGCGAAGATTAACCGGCTTCTTAAGTCGACTCGATTGAATGGCGACCTTATGATAGGCAGGTAAGAACGGATCAGACAAATTATGACGACTGGCGGCAGCATAAGAGTCGTCCGTACCGGGGATCGCATCTTTTTGCGAATAACAGTTTAAAGCAAGATATTTAGAAATTGAAAAGTGGCTTCGGCTACGTGAAATACGATTTGGAAAAAAAATATCGCGCCAATCGGTAAACCCATGAAACTGGCCAACCGAAAAAGGCGTTCAAAAGTGTAGGAAAAATATATTAAAGAATTGTGCTCGTAGAAAATCGTGTTCCGCAAAAAGCTGCCAAGGGAAATTGTTTTTGTCCTCTGCTTTAAATAGTTATGGTTGGTTTAAGTCGAAAATTTGTAAATGCAGAAATCTTCAACGTCATCACAGATTCGGGTATCCGAATTTTCGGAAACCGGTTTACATTTAGATATCCGGTTATGTAGATCGGAATATTTTCAATTCTATATACACAAATACAGAAATTATATATGGAGTATACAAAACATATATATGTACATAGATTAAGGCCGAGAATTAAGGACATATATGCACTGTAAAAAAAATCTACTTGAAAATTAAAGTACCGGTACCGGAAGTTTTTATTCGCAAACCGTCTCTTAAATTTCAAGCACCAATGTGTTGAAAATTCTAATTTAGGACACATGAAAACAATTTGAATTTTTTTGAAATAGCAGTGACTTTGTATTTGAAATTTAATGTACCGCGTCAAATACTTCTGATTATTGTACAAAAAATTAATGTACGTCATAGATCTTCTATTGCAAAACGGTACCTTAAAATTCAATCACATATATGTTGGAAATTTAAAATGGGTTTGAAAACAATAAAAAGAAAATAAAACTATTACTCAGGCATTATTCCCTTAGGCAGGCAGGTCCCTTATGACCATAACAATTAATCATAATTATAACGATAATAAATAAAAAATGTACAATTTATTGACTGTGCTTGTTTTCTGATTAAATGTTATTTTTATGTATTTTCTCTCGTCTAATATGTTTATTTATAAGGATTATTTGTCCAAAAAACCTTTAAAACAATTCCTTTTTTGCTCAATCACGTGGATTGTTGGTTGAAATGAATCTTTAAGGTAGTACTGTCACTTGATGTTTGTTTCCTACAATTTCGATGAAAATAAAAGAAAATTACAAATACTTTTCGGCGGTAAAGAAACCTTGAAAAATGCAGCTGAAAAGAATGATTTTATATAATAATTATTTCAAACTGTTATTCAAGAATAAATGTTAAAAAATCAATTAATCAACAAGATTTCCGGCAAAATAATTACTCTTTATTATAAAAACGATTCGTTTTTTTTCTGAATACTCATGAATTTTCGCAGATTTTTTTATATTATTTTGAATTTGGGTTTTTTCCCGCATATCTACGGTGCATAAAAAAAAACTTTAAAGCTAATCAAGGATTCCAACAAAATTCATTCGTGTTCAGAAAAATGAGCGAATCATTTTCATTAAAAGAAAAGTTGGATTGCCGTGGAATTTGATGACTAATCTTTCATCGTATCAATTTGTTAATAATATTTTGGGATCACTGGTATGAAAAATTAAACTTTTAAGTATCTATAATGAGCTCGAAATTTTTAGATTTCAGTCTCTTACTTAAGAAATATACTCTTTATTTTCATAAAATGAATCTCGTGACTGCTTTAACCGATTTAAAAGAGTAATATAGAAGAAATTTAGTTTTTTTTTGAATAGATAAAACTTTCGTGTGCAGTGAACATTTCTGATTATTTTTAAAAAGTTATTGCTTTTACCAGGATTTTTTTCTAACAATAATAATAATTGTTGAAAGTAAAATAAAACGATTTTTAGGAAATATGGTCTTGTTCTGAGAGACTTCTGAATATTTTTTGCCGGGCGAATACTAAGAATAGGTTTTCACGATACTACCAAACTTTATAACACAATAAAGTGTGAAAATGAGAATTTCAGGGGCGAAGGACATGTACTGTGCTTCTCGCACCGAGTGCAATAAAGGAATTTAGGGGATAAGATTAAGAAAAACCTCGCAAGCATACTTTTTTTTATTCTTAGACTTCGATTCGAATTTGTTTATCATATCTGAATCTGAAGCATCGGAACTGTTCAATTCGGATAATGAAGATACTCAAGGCTGCGTTATCCGAACCTAAATGTCAGCACGAGCGGTAAGTAACATTTATTCATCTGTCTTGAAAGAATTCCCATTAAAACATAAATTGTCTAAAAAAATTTGTGAATATTCAGGATGGTGAAATTATGGATGATAAAGAAAAACGAGCATACGGTTCTAAAAACAATCACGATATTTCTATTAATTAGTCAATTTCAATCATTTTTTCTTGACAACAAATTGTTTCGTCATTTGTCGATTTTTTAATGGGCATTTTAGTGCCTTCTTAACCGGATGTAATCGAATGACCCTGAAGATATCTGCATTTCAGGAATAAAATGTTTGGCACCCCATAACTCCCTTGATTTTTGTCGTACGGAGTTCTGCGGGGGTCCATTTTGTTTGTCTTGAAATTTTCTAGGGGCGACTATTTTTAGATTTTTTTTATCGATCTTTTTTCCATCGCTGCATACAAAATAATGATGATAAACCTTTGGCACGTTGTAACTCCCTTAATTTTCATTATACGCGGATCGGCTATGGTGCATTTTGCTCGTCGTGGAATTTTCTAGGGGCGACTATTTTTTAATTTTTTTTATCGATCGTATTTTTTACACTGTAAGAATGAGCAAAAAAGAATTTGGCACGCCATAACTCCCTTAATTTTTGTCGTACGGAGTTCTGCGTGTGGTGTATGATATACGTTAATGTAAGAGAATACTCTAAGAGTTTACATGTTTATTGATTTTGTTTAATAACTTGCGAGTGGATCCATCGTTTAATGGAAACAAGTGAGATTATTGATTTTCCCTGGTAACCAGCGGGGGATATAAAATGACTTTTGGATGTTTTGAGATGATTCGGTCGGTGCCCTTAAATGTAATAACATCTCTGTATTCTTTTCGTTAATAAACCTTTTTCAAAAAGTACGACAATTTCAGAAGTGAGATCGTAATCTGAAAGCAGTGCGCGATAAAAGTGAATGAATCGGGTATTCATTAATCAATACGAGAAAACGGACCTTCTCGATTGATAGTGAGTGTTAGTGAATTTTTTTTTTATCGTGAGAAGTCGATACGAATCTGGGATTCGTCGACATATTCGATAAATATACTGGATTTCAACGCTGAAAACACAACGGAAAGGAAGAAAAGAGGGCGGCCGAGGAAAACGCAAGTCGACACCGAAATTAATACGACAAGTCGCAGAGAAGAAGATATAATGGAAAATAATCTGATACAATCGACCTCAAGTCAAGAAAAGGAAGCTGAAGGAAGAGATCGAGAAGAATTTATGGACGACGGACGATTAATGCAGCTTGGGGGTCAGAGATTGCAGCGAACACCAATTCGATCAATCGCCGGACAACAACAAGCGAATATTGAAGAAGACGGTCAGTGTCCAATAAATAATCCACAGATATTGGATTTGGAAACAAATTTTCCGGAGTTGGATCGATTGAGTCTACTCAATCAATCGACGCATCGATCCCGAAGTTTCATGGATCTATCGAAAATATTGCCGAACTTCGATCCTGTGCATAGTGACGCAGATATTAACCAGTGGATAGAAAAAATTGAAGAATATTCCGAGATGTACCAATGGGATGATTTAGCTACGCGGCATTACGCACTCTCAAAATTGGAAGGTGTCGCGAGAAAATGGAAAGATAGTCTTGAGAAGGGCAATAGAACGTGGAAAGATTGGAAGATTCTGTTGAAGAAAACATTTTTGTCGGAAAAGTCGGGTATTGCAGATGTTTTGGATGCTCAAAATTACAAACGACGCCACAACCAAAACATAACGGAGTACTTTTACGAGAAATTGGCCA
The DNA here is from genome assembly GCA_949699805.1 of Tromatobia lineatoria. Taxonomy (NCBI): domain Eukaryota; kingdom Metazoa; phylum Arthropoda; class Insecta; order Hymenoptera; family Ichneumonidae; genus Tromatobia; species Tromatobia lineatoria. The sequence continues at coordinate 13,210,160 of OX453044.1, forward strand.
AATGCAACAAAGCGCGGATGGGAAAACGAGAAACGATGGAATGGATCATCGATGGATTGAACGATCACGAATACCGAGCGTATTTAGGACCACTTTCACGGTATGAAGAGCCTGCTGATCTTCTGCCGGACCTGAAAAGCGGAAACACGTTCATCAAGACGAAGACACCACAGAGACCGACGGGTGACAGGAAGGACATGCGATGTTTCAACTGTAACGGCGTGGGACACACGGCGAAATTTTGTCGTAATAAGGACAGCGAAAAGTCATCGAGTTCGTCATCGAGTTCGTCATCGAGTTCGTCATCGAGATCAACATCGAAAACATCGACGGTTATGCCAGGAAAGGAAAATTTAGATAATTCATGTTTTAAATGCGGAAAGGTAGGCCATTTTGCGAGAAACTGTAAATCGAGTTCAAAAAAAAAGGAAACACCGGAACAAAATAGCAACGAGGAGCAGGTCATGCATATATCAGGTAATTCTCATGCTAAATTTTTCAAAACAGCGTTTATTAACGGGAAAGAAATTCGGTGTTATGTAGATCTCGGAAGTAGCGTAACAATAATAAGAAAAGAAAACGCGGATAAATTGGGAATATCTTATTTCGAAAGTGAGCATAAACCATTGATGGGTTATGGTGGAGGAGAGGTAACTCCGACCGGTATAGTGACTGCAAATATTGAAATAAATGGAGTGTCCGTGAGATGTAATGTTTACGTTGTACCGAGTGACTCGCAAATTGTTCCCCTATTAGTCGGTCACTCGTATACGGAACAACCAAATGTTCATATATTAAATACATGCGGAAGTTTGAATATTGCGAATGATATTCACGAATTATGCCAAATCGAGACGACGAAACCGACTAAAACCAAACTCGTATCCGTTGATGATGTCACGATTCCTAAGAATTATTTAGGATATATAAATGTTACGGGAAAAATCGAAAAAGATAATTTGTATGTCGAAAGTCGTTTGTTGGAAGACGGGAACGCGGTACCGAGATGTATAATCAGTACTGACGAGAACGGAAAATCGGTGATCCCGATAATGAATATAAGTAACAAAGAAATAATAGTTAAAAAGGGGCAAACGATTTCGCGCGGTCAATTATGCGAAGAAAGGGAATATTCGCAAGATTTAAACACACAAGAGATTACCAAAGAGGAAATAGACTCCGATTTGTGTGACGAGAAACATGCGAAGTTGATAATTTTAATGAATAAATATAAAACGGTAGTTTCGCGTAACGTGTACCAGATGGGAAAAACTAATAGCGCGGAAATGGAAATAAAATTATCCTCCGAAAAGCCTGTTTTCTATCGACCGTATCGTTTATCGTATCACGAGAAGGAAAAGGTTAGAGAGATGATTGAAGATTTAAAAAAGGCGGATGTTATCGAGGATAGTAATTCACCGTATGCAAGTCCGATCTTATTAGTTCGAAAGAAAAATGGCGATATGCGAATGTGCGTTGACTACAGGGCATTAAATAAAATAACAATTAAAGATAAATATCCTATGCCACTAATTGATGACCAACTTGATGGATTGAGAGGTCATAAATATTTTACAAGCTTAGATCTCTACAGTGGGTATTATCAGGTACCGGTAATGAAAGATTCAAGAGAAAAAACTGCATTTATAACTCCAGATGGTCACTATCAATTCAAGAGAATGCCGTTTGGCTTGTGTAACGCACCGGCAGTATTCCAACGCATGATAAACGTCATTTTTGGAAAGGTACATGCTAATTTAGCCATGACATATCTTGACGATATCATTACAGCTAGTAAGACATTCGATGAGGGAATTGAGAAACTAGAGGCTGTTTTGCAGCTATTAAAGTCATCAGGATTGACATTAAATTTTAAAAAATGTCATTTCTTTAAGAATAGAGTCGAGTATTTAGGCTTCGAAATTTCACAACAGGGAATCGAACCAGGAACAGCTAAGATAACTGCGATCAAAATGTTTCCGATTCCAAAGGATGTACGAGCGATACGAAGTTTTGTAGGACTTGCAAGTTTCTTTAGAAGATTTGTTAGAGGCTTTGCTACAATAATTAAGCCAATGACAGATTTATTATCGAAAAATGCAAAATTTATTTGGGGACCGGAGCAACAGAAGGCTTTTGACGAAATTAAATTGAGAATGACTTCGAAACCAATTCTAGCTATTTATGATCCGAAAGCAAAGACCAAGGTTCATACTGACGCGAGTCAATATGGTTTAGGGGCTGTTTTGCTGCAAAAACAAAACGATGACAGCATACATCCTATATGTTATTATAGCAGGAAAACTACAAAGGATGAAGCAAAATACCATTCGTTCGAATTGGAGGCGTTAGCGATTGTCTGCGCGCTCGAAAGGTTTCGCGTGTACTTGATTGGCATTGAATTTATAATAAAAACGGACTGCAATAGTTTGAAACTTTTAGAAAACAAAAGGGATCTGAATCCAAGAATAGGTCGATGGTTCGTCCGATTAGCGGAATTTAATTATCAAATCCAACACATAAAAGGAGAACAAAACGTAATCGCTGATAGTTTGAGTCGATTTCCCGTTGGTCGAGAAGAAGAAACCCCGATTGTAGGTATACCGATTTTGGGAATCGAGTTAAACACAAATTGGATCGCAGCAATGCAAAGATCATCTCCAGAAATTTTGAAGATTCGAGATAAGTTAGAAGAGGGTGATGCGGAGACACACAATAAATTTAGTATGATGAACGCTAGGGTTTACAAGATTACAAAGGGCCGATGGCGATTATATGTGCCAAAAGAATTGCGCAATGATCTTGTCGCGATGACACATAAGAATCTTGCTCACCTCGGAATTGATAAAACGTTAGCAAAATTAAAAGAAACGTACTATTTTCCTGGAATGCGTGAGTACGTAACAACTTACGTGAACCGTTGCATTAATTGCTTATATTATAAACCACAAACGGGAAAGAAAAGTGGATTCTTACATCCGATTGACAAGGGAAGTATTCCTTTTGAAACAGTACATGTCGATCACTTAGGCCCGTTCATCGAAACAGAGCGAAATAACAAATACATCCTCGGAGTTATATGTGCATATAGCAAATATGTCATATTAGAACCTACGAAAAGTACTGGTACCGATGAAACGATCGAAGTTCTCAGAAGATTAATATCTCATTATGGAAAGCCGAGACGATTAATTAGTGATAGAGGCGCGGCTTATATTTCGGGAAGATTTGAGGACTTCTGTGTTCAAAATGAGATTACTCATGTAAAAATTGCAGCAGGAACTCCCAGAGCAAACGGTCAAATTGAAAGAATTAATACTATAATTCTGAACTGTTTACCCACAATCACGAAAGATTTGGAACATAGTGATTGGGATGACAAGATTTTTGATGTGCAATGGGCTATTAATAACAGCACACATAGGGTTACGAAGCGTACACCTACGGAACTAATATTTAATTACAAGTCTATCGGGAGGCAGGATAGTCTGTTAACACGAGAAATAAAAGAATTAAATGATGAAATTGGTTCAGAATTGGAAGGACAGAATGTTGCTGATTTACTAAAGAAAAATAAAAAATTGTTATGCGAGCAATTCAATAAAAAAAGAAAACAAGCGCAAAAATTAAACCCAGGACAATTGGTTTTGGTGAGATACGAAGGGCCAGCAACTGGTCAAAGTCGAAAATTGAACGAAAAATACCGTGGTCCTTATGAAGTTATTAAAGAAATAGGAAACGATAGATATTTAATACAGGATATTGAGGGTGAACAACAAACTCAACGATTATACAAAGGAATTATAGCAATAGATAGACTAAAAGTAATACCAAGCGAAAAATAGAAATGTAAAAAAAAGAACTGCTAATAAATTTGAAGCAGTAAATAAATTCTATTGTCGAGGACGACAACATGTCAGGACGGCCGAAATTGTGGTGTATGATATACGTTAATGTAAGAGAATACTCTAAGAGTTTACATGTTTATTGATTTTGTTTAATAACTTGCGAGTGGATCCATCGTTTAATGGAAACAAGTGAGATTATTGATTTTCCCTGGTAACCAGCGGGGGATATAAAATGACTTTTGGATGTTTTGAGATGATTCGGTCGGTGCCCTTAAATGTAATAACATCTCTGTATTCTTTTCGTTAATAAACCTTTTTCAAAAAGTACGACATGCGGAGGTCCATTTTGTTTGTCTTGAAATTTTCTAGGGGCGACTATTTTTAGATTTTTTTTATCGATCTTTTTTCCATCGCTGCATACAAAATAATGATGATAAACCTTTGGCACGTTGTAACTCCCTTAATTTTCATTATACGCGGATCGGCTATGGTGCATTTTGCTCGTCGTGAAATTTTCTAGGGGCGACTATTTTTTAATTTTTTTTATCGATCGTATTTTTTACACTGTAAGAATGAGCAAAAAAGAATTTGGCACGCCATAACTCCCTTAATTTTTGTCGTACGGAGTTCTGCGGGGGTTCATTTCGTTCGCATTGGAATTCTCTAGGGGCGATTATTTTTACAAATTTATTTATATTTATATTTATACAAAATAATGGCATTTGGCGCGCGCCTAATATTTTCCATACATGGGAAGCATTGTATTCGATTTCAAATTCTGTACACGCATTTTTTTTTAAATAAAAATTGAAAAATATCTGCACTGTTGTCCAGAGCACACCACGTGGAGGTTACCGGTTCATTTTTAGTGCTCCTTTTTTTTTCTCTCTACATCTTTTAACTCTGTGTACATATTTTTCTTTTTTTTCTCGTATTTTCTCAACATCTTTTACATCTGTGTACATATTTTTTTTTTAATTTTCTTTATTCCTTCTGCTTTCTCATTCCTTTAAGTCGCGGATGTCAGCCACTTGGCGCACAAGTCGCAGTTATACACGAACTAACTATCTTGCATCTCAGCGAATGATTTTCCCAAATACCTAAGACATCTATATGTCTTGAACGTTGAACCAGTACCACCAGCTTACTCGATTAAGTTCTGTTTTAATATCTGGGTATACGTCGAGCAGGAGTGACAAACTTATTGTTTACCATCTAACAGCAATTTTATAAAAGTAAGAGTTATCTTGTCAATCAGTTCTACAATCACATTGCCTCTGTAGCATCAAACAGAAGAATGGCAACAAAATTAACGTCCTTCGAGAATTTTAAAATGAACAAAAAGTTTCCCCGCGGGTCCTCGTACGACCGAAATTAAGAGAGACACATCATGCACAAATTTTATAATTTTCCTGCTTGTAGCGTCGTAGCATCGAAATCAAGATCATTCAATTTTTATTTCCGTCGCCTCTCGAGAATTTCAAGACAAACAAAATTGTTGTCATCTGTCTTTAAATGCAGCGTCGGAAAAAAGACCGATAAAAAATCTCAAAATAGTCGCTCCTAGAAAATTTAAAGACGAACAAAATCGACCTCGGCAGAACTTCGTACGACAAAAATTAAGGGAGTTACAACGTGCCAAATGTTTATCACTATTTTGTATGCAGCGTCAGGAAAAAGATCGATAAAAAGAAATCTAAAAATAGTCGCCCCTAGAAAATTGCAAGACAAACAAAATGGACCTCCGCAGAACTCCGTACGACAAAAATTAAGGGAGTTATGGCGTGCCAAATTCTTTTTTGCTCATTCTTACAGTGTAAAAAATACGATCGATAAAAAAAATTAAAAAATAGTCGCCCCTAGAAAATTTCACGACGAGCAAAATGCACCATAGCCGATCCGCGTATAATGAAAATTGAGGGAGCTACAACGTGCCAAAGGTTTATCATCATTATTTTGTATGCAGCGATGGAAAAAAGATCGATAAAAAAAATCTAAAAATAGTCGCCCCTAGAAAATTTCAAGACAAACAAAATGGACCCCCGCAGAACTCCGTACGACAAAAATCAAGGGAGTTATGGGGTGCCAAACATTTTATTCCTGAAATGCAGATATCTTCAGGGTCATTCGATTACATCCGGTTAAGAAGGCACTAAAATGCCCATTAAAAAATCGACAAATGACGAAACAATTTGTTGTCAAGAAAAAATGATTGAAATTGACTAATTAATAGAAATATCGTGATTGTTTTTAGAACCGTATGCTCGTTTTTCTTTATCATCCATAATTTCACCATCCTGAATATTCACAAATTTTTTTAGACAATTTATGTTTTAATGGGAATTCTTTCAAGACAGATGAATAAATGTTACTTACCGCTCGTGCTGACATTTAGGTTCGGATAACGCAGCCTTGAGTATCTTCATTATCCGAATTGAACAGTTCCGATGCTTCAGATTCAGATATGATAAACAAATTCGAATCGAAGTCTAAGAATAAAAAAAAGTATGCTTGCGAGGTTTTTCTTAATCTTATCCCCTAAATTCCTTTATTGCACTCGGTGCGAGAAGCACAGTACATGTCCTTCGCCCCTGAAATTCTCATTTTCACACTTTATTGTGTTATAAAGTTTGGTAGTATCGTGAAAACCTATTCTTAGTATTCGCCCGGCAAAAAATATTCAGAAGTCTCTCAGAACAAGACCATATTTCCTAAAAATCGTTTTATTTTACTTTCAACAATTATTATTATTGTTAGAAAAAAATCCTGGTAAAAGCAATAACTTTTTAAAAATAATCAGAAATGTTCACTGCACACGAAAGTTTTATCTATTCAAAAAAAAACTAAATTTCTTCTATATTACTCTTTTAAATCGGTTAAAGCAGTCACGAGATTCATTTTATGAAAATAAAGAGTATATTTCTTAAGTAAGAGACTGAAATCTAAAAATTTCGAGCTCATTATAGATACTTAAAAGTTTAATTTTTCATACCAGTGATCCCAAAATATTATTAACAAATTGATACGATGAAAGATTAGTCATCAAATTCCACGGCAATCCAACTTTTCTTTTAATGAAAATGATTCGCTCATTTTTCTGAACACGAATGAATTTTGTTGGAATCCTTGATTAGCTTTAAAGTTTTTTTTTATGCACCGTAGATATGCGGGAAAAAACCCAAATTCAAAATAATATAAAAAAATCTGCGAAAATTCATGAGTATTCAGAAAAAAAACGAATCGTTTTTATAATAAAGAGTAATTATTTTGCCGGAAATCTTGTTGATTAATTGATTTTTTAACATTTATTCTTGAATAACAGTTTGAAATAATTATTATATAAAATCATTCTTTTCAGCTGCATTTTTCAAGGTTTCTTTACCGCCGAAAAGTATTTGTAATTTTCTTTTATTTTCATCGAAATTGTAGGAAACAAACATCAAGTGACAGTACTACCTTAAAGATTCATTTCAACCAACAATCCACGTGATTGAGCAAAAAAGGAATTGTTTTAAAGGTTTTTTGGACAAATAATCCTTATAAATAAACATATTAGACGAGAGAAAATACATAAAAATAACATTTAATCAGAAAACAAGCACAGTCAATAAATTGTACATTTTTTATTTATTATCGTTATAATTATGATTAATTGTTATGGTCATAAGGGACCTGCCTGCCTAAGGGAATAATGCCTGAGTAATAGTTTTATTTTCTTTTTATTGTTTTCAAACCCATTTTAAATTTCCAACATATATGTGATTGAATTTTAAGGTACCGTTTTGCAATAGAAGATCTATGACGTACATTAATTTTTTGTACAATAATCAGAAGTATTTGACGCGGTACATTAAATTTCAAATACAAAGTCACTGCTATTTCAAAAAAATTCAAATTGTTTTCATGTGTCCTAAATTAGAATTTTCAACACATTGGTGCTTGAAATTTAAGAGACGGTTTGCGAATAAAAACTTCCGGTACCGGTACTTTAATTTTCAAGTAGATTTTTTTTACAGTGCATATATGTCCTTAATTCTCGGCCTTAATCTATGTACATATATATGTTTTGTATACTCCATATATAATTTCTGTATTTGTGTATATAGAATTGAAAATATTCCGATCTACATAACCGGATATCTAAATGTAAACCGGTTTCCGAAAATTCGGATACCCGAATCTGTGATGACGTTGAAGATTTCTGCATTTACAAATTTTCGACTTAAACCAACCATAACTATTTAAAGCAGAGGACAAAAACAATTTCCCTTGGCAGCTTTTTGCGGAACACGATTTTCTACGAGCACAATTCTTTAATATATTTTTCCTACACTTTTGAACGCCTTTTTCGGTTGGCCAGTTTCATGGGTTTACCGATTGGCGCGATATTTTTTTTCCAAATCGTATTTCACGTAGCCGAAGCCACTTTTCAATTTCTAAATATCTTGCTTTAAACTGTTATTCGCAAAAAGATGCGATCCCCGGTACGGACGACTCTTATGCTGCCGCCAGTCGTCATAATTTGTCTGATCCGTTCTTACCTGCCTATCATAAGGTCGCCATTCAATCGAGTCGACTTAAGAAGCCGGTTAATCTTCGCAAAATTCTAGAATTTAATTGTCGTACTATTACGGTCAGGTTAACGAGTACCTGATGCCGTCGTCGCAAGGGGTCGACTCCCCAGGTAATAAAACTATGTATTGTGGATGTTGGTGCGACTTGTATCAGAAATTATTTATACCTGTATCGACACGCGCCCCTTAATGACCCAGCATTGTTCCGATCCGCACATCGCACCACGCCAACACCTGAAGCCACAATTTCTAATCAAGTATTAAAATAATATTATATAAACTTTATGGTGGGAAAAACTCAGACCTACTACAAGGGTAATAATATCGGCAATCGAACGTCATAATGGTGATGATGAGTGTAGCGTTGACAGGTGGATGCACGTCAGGTAGTATCACGCCGACAGATTTTTGAAATGATTCTTGTAAGTCCCGTCGAGGTTAAATATCCCTTTGGGACCGAAAATATTTTTTTCTGAGTATTCGCCCGGGTAAAAAAAATGAGATATAATTCGATATAATTATATATAACTATATGTAGTTATATAAAGTTATGTATGAATCTATATATTCCGATATAATTAGATATAATGATGTATAAAATTATATCATTAAAATGATATAAAATTTTATATCGTCATAAGGTCATATTGTCACTTGGCTGTAAATACAGCCGTTGACCGTAAAACGACCACCTATTAATATCATAAAAAGTTGCTTTTACAGTCGTTGCATCAATTACCGAAAAAAGGAGCTGACTTTTTTTTTAAGGGTTATTTTTACAGTTGTTGCGAGCGATTGCCAGGTTTTTTTTTTAGATATTTTTTAATATTCGAAATTAGGAATTTCGGAGTGTTCTGGCTAGCCCACAGTCACCTTTTTTGGATGAACTAAGTTTCCGTTATAATATACTTACTGGCCCGTAAATATTTCGATGTTTCTCTACGACGGCTTTTAGTGTAGTTATGTCAGGAAGTCAAATGAAACTGATGTTCTTGAATGCAATTGAAGCTTGATGAAATTGAACAAATAATGCATACTTGAAAATCGATCCTTTTACCCGGTAGTGTAAGCAAGACAAATCTTTCAATCAAGAATTAACATGTAGAGATTAAAGATGGAAAAAAGATAATAAGTACCGCATATTAGAAAATTATTTGCAAATTTTTGGGTACCGTAGTGAGATGAGGTCAACGGAAACATTTTGAAGTAAATTCATATGAAAGTGCTCGATTCCATATGCTCGGGTCTTATGACGTTATCTAACCTAGCTGTTATCCGATTTTCAAGATGTCGTAAACACGAAGTCAAATTCGTACGGAGATAATAATTTATTTGCAAATAATACACTGTAAAAAAAATCTACTTGAAAATTAAAGTACCGGTACCGGAAGTTTTTATTCGCAAACCGTCTCTTAAATTTCAAGCACCAATGTGTTGAAAATTCTAATTTAGGACACATGAAAATAATTAGAATTTTATTGAAATATCAGTGACTTTGTATTTGAAATTTAATGTACCGCGTCAAATATTTCTGATTATGGTACATAAAATTAATGTACGTCATAGATCTTTTATTGCAAAACGGTACCTTAAAATTCAATCACATATATGTTGGAAATTAAAAATGGGTTTAAAAACAATTAAAAAAAAATAGAACTATAACTCAGGCATTATTTTTTCAGACATTTTACATCATTAGAAATTGTCGGGTATTGGTTTTTGCTAAAGAAATTTTTCGTCTATCTAAGTACCTAACAACGCACGAACGCTACCAACTATGCTATCAACGACTTAGTAGTTTTGGATATTAAAATGGCCTAAAAGTTATACATATATTATTCTCTTAACCGTACTTATCATTGACATATTAAAATGTTCAATTGATTGCAATCAGAACGTCAAGTGTGTACGGAAGTATTTTCAAGTGAACATAATGCATCATGCACTCTACTCATAATCGTTAGGTTGCCGGTTCAAGTCTTGGTGTTATCATTTTTTTAAATTGATTTAGATACCTACATCAATGTTACATTTAAAATTCATAAAACCTGTGCCTACCAACAGATATTCATTTTTTACTGTCATCGACATTTTTAACAGCGTGTTATCAACTTTTTTTTACAGTAGCAGAACACGAATACAAAACATTGTATACGTGTTTCAAGATTTGTAAATTCACAATAAATATTGCTTAAATTTACAGTTAGGTACATTAATTTCGGAAACGAAATGGAAATTTTCAGCACTCAGTACTTGAATCACAGTTTCAAATACAAAGTACTTTAATTTCATAAGCATAAGTACATTAAATTTCAAGTCTTTTTTCACAGTGTGGGTGTTTGAAATCTAAGTTACAAGATATTCGTAAAGTTAGGTGATTTTTCTACAAAAATCGGCTGCAGTGCAGGAATTTTCAAAAACTTGTCATATAATTATACAGTTACTGATCAAGTTTTGTATATTTACGATGAATTTCTCTTAAATTCCAATGCAGGTACATTAACTTCACGATAGATTTGTAAATTTACAGCACTCGGTACATGAATCACAGTTTCATGCACAAATTTTGTAAATTTCATATACATAATAGGGTGTCCCAAAAAAAAAAAAATTTTTTTTTTTTCGTCCGGCCAAAGTCGCAAAAGTTGGATTATATCTAAACGAAGATTATCTCAAAATTTGAGGCTCGTAAAAGAATATTAACCGGTCGCTCACGATTTAAATTCCATTAATATATAAAAAAAATGATGTTGGCATGAGAAGTATTGGAAGATATTGATGAATCCGTTTCAAATTTAACAATAAAATTATCTGTTATATCCCAAAGACATCCACAAAATTTGGTAGTGATCCGTACAAATTTCCGGGAGATATGACGTTTGCAATAAGCACTAAATTGATTATTCATATATTTTGAATGATTTTAGCTAAAAAAATATTGGATAATATTGATCGATCAGCTTCAAATTTGATACTGTAACTATATTTTATATGACAAAGATATCCGCAAAATTTGGTTGCGATCCGAACACATTTTTCAGAGTTATTGTGTTTCCAGTGGAGGGGGCAGACAGACAAAAATTTACAAAACTTTTTCTCGGACTCTGGGTATAGATTAAAATTCAGGATGGGAAACAAAATTAATTATGAGCGGTGTAAGTCACTTGAGGACCATTTTTGTTCCGTTTTTTAATTTTTATTTGAAGTTAATTAATTACGTATAGTTAATTCATTATAGTTCACATTCATGATTTTCTCGTGACAACGTCGGCTCTACTTTCTAGAAACGTTAATTCGTATTCAGAAATATGAGAGTCGTCAATGATGTTGCCGAGCGAGGTGTTGCTCTCATTTCGAAGTACAATAAGGCACTTACGAACGACGAGGAGCAAAAGCAATTTCTTTTGCAGGTCGTGAAAAGCCACCACCAACAATATCCAAACGCTAATAAAAAGACCCTCAACATCGTTTCTAGAAAGTAGAGCCGACGTTGTCACGAGAAAATCATGAATGTGAACTATAATGAATTAACTATACGTAATTAATTAACTTCAAATAAAAATTAAAAAACGGAACAAAAATGGTCCTCAAGTGACTTACACCGCTCATAATTAATTTTGTTTCCCATCCTGAATTTTAATCTATACCCAGAGTCCGAGAAAAAGTTTTGTAAATTTTTGTCTGTCTGCCCCCTCCACTGGAAACACAATAACTCTGAAAAATGTGTTCGGATCGCAACCAAATTTTGCGGATATCTTTGCCATATAAAATATAGTTACAGTATCAAATTTGAAGCTGATCGATCAATATTATCCAATATTTTTTTAGCTAAAATCATTCAAAATATATGAATAATCAATTTAGTGCTTATTGCAAACGTCATATCTCCCGGAAATTTGTACGGATCACTACCAAATTTTGTGGATGTCTTTGGGATATAACAGATAATTTTATTGTTAAATTTGAAACGGATTCATCAATATCTTCCAATACTTTTCATGCCAACATCATTTTTTTTATATATTAATGGAATTTAAATCGTGAGCGACCGGTTAATATTTTTTTACGAGCCTCAAATTTTGAGATAATCTTCGTTTAGATATAATCCAACTTTTGCGACTTTGGCTGGACGAAAAAAAAAATATTTTTTTTTTTGGGACACCCTAATACATAAGTACATTAAATTTACAATTTTTTCTTACAGTGTGAGGTATTCATCGTATGACTTCAGCCACGAAAAAAACAGCTTCCCGGAAACAGCCTCAAAATCTGATTCAGTCATTATGATATATACACCAAATTTTAATTGTTTAAAATTTTCTTTTTTCCGAAATATGGTATGCTTTTTATGTTTCAATCTAAAATATATTTAAAAAATGCCTTTCTAAAGTACCTCTCTCAGAAATAAAACATCATGTAAAATGCCAAATTGATAATTAATGAACCTATGTATCCACGTAATTCAGTATTCTATTAAATTTGAAATCTTTTTTTACAGTGTATAGTGTTAACTTGATGACAACAACGTTTACAAAATGTCCATTATTTTTGGTCCAATGATTGTCACAATCAAAATGCAATATATTGTACATTTTCGACGTAATTTGCTGTCTATGACTCTGGCTTAAACTGCTAGTAAAAAGGGCATTTAGCTTATGACTAACTTTATCCTGACGGCTAGAATTTTACAAGCTAGGTGACGCAAAGATGACGATAATCAAGATTATTTATAGAATAATCCTATCTTACAAGTGTCTCTGCAAATAGCCTAAAGTTTGTTTAAATATTAATCGGTATCAGATATCGTAGTGAACTCCAAAGCCCAATTCATCATTTCAATACTTGGCGTCAAGTCGCTACCGCGTCTCTTGATAATAAATTGGGTTCTGGAGTAATCGGCAGCGCACGCGTCGCATCCGATAGAGAGAGAGGGAGCGAGAGAGAAAGAGGGAGAGGGAGCGAGACAGAAAATGTTCCCATCTCTGTCGAACCCCATACGAATATCGTGCCTGGCGGTCGAAACCGGAACCATCGAGCGGAGACGCCCCCACCACCTTCGTTGCTAGACCGGTATATAAGGCTGTGTTCACAAATTCAGCCTCAGATACCGCAACAGTTTCGAAACGTTCGTTTCACTCGTACTTACATTCGAATCAGTTTCTGTGTTCAACTACTCTCAACGCATTGTAGGACATTTTATATTGTTTATAAAAATAAGTGCCCCTACCCGTGAGAATCCCGGTTAAAAACTATCAGTGAACATTTGGCTCTGTGACAAAACAATCATTGCCAATAAGTGCGTACAACAGTGTTCAAGTGTTAAATAGAACGACAATCATGTCACATTTCGAATTTATCTCGCGCACGATGCCAGATGAGGCGAAAGAAGTGTCGTTCAGTTTTTTAAAGACTATTAAAGAACCAACCTTGCACTATCCCCAGACGGTGGAGCAAAGAAAGGTCGATCACATCGAATGTCTCGATGGAAAAACCATCAAAGTTGTCAGTGACGAAGAAAGTGACACTGACGAAATTCCCTTGGTGGGTCCCGAATCCTGGCGCGACAGAATTCTGTATAAAATCAATCCAGATATTTTTAAGCCCGAACCCAAAATACCAGAAAAGGGAAAATCTTCTCATATCACAAATGGCGACGGTATTACAAATGATACCGAACCAATGGATATATCTGAATTAAAGGAAGAAGTGATTATGGCAACAGACAATATGCCAATAACACTGGAGAAACAGGCAGCAAGTGAACTAACTGAGAATTTGAAAGATATACAAGTTGGAGAACCTGACTTTGAAATGCATGTGGCCGAAGATGAGTCTTTGCGTGGTAAACTAGAGTCCACTCTGGAAGACTATCAACACATCCCTATCGATGGCTTTGGATTGGCCTTATTGCGGAGAATGTGTTGGGGGCCTGAAGAAGAAATCAGTAAAAACAAGAAGCGAACGGTATCAACTCGAGATGGAACAATCCATCCAAGAGATGACGATAGCCAGACGCCAAAGAAAAAAAGAAAAACAGAATCAACTGTACCAGAGCTAAGACCCGGAGGCACGGATCTTGGCGCAGACAAATTAACACCGCCGGAGGAAAATAGTCAGCCAGAATCGGAGGAAGAAGAACTATATAAAATGGAGAAAGGAAGCTTCGTGCGTGTTATAAGCGGAACGCACAGAAGCAATTACGGCCAAATTGAGGGTATCGACGACATCACTGGAAGATTGATAGTGAAAATGGCCACGAGCGCAGAAACTGTCTCACTAAACGAAAAAGTCGTAGAGTCAGTGACTCAATCGGATTACACCGAGGAATCCAGAGCGCTAAATGCTACTATCGAAAATTTAGCCCTTCTTTTCTCAATTCAATTGCAACTACATCTAAGTTCGGAAAATATATAAAAACGATGCTTATTCTAACGGCAAAGAATAAGCGAATCGTGCGACGTCGGACAGTGAAACTTCCGACGATTGACAAGTGACAAATCAACGTGCTAAAAAATGTGTTCGTGCAGACAAAAAAAATTAAAACAAAGCTCGAAATACTCATCTGACGACTCTCATCACATATAGAGGCAATGAAAAAAAACTCCAGCACGAGTGATCAGGAGTATAGACGAAAGACATCGGAGAAATCTGAAAAATGTCACAAGCGCGACAGTTCTTCAGATCGACCGAGCAAGAAGAATGAGGAAATGGACAAAGAAAGGGAAAAAATACGCGGCTGCAAAAAGCATTATGATATCCAGAATGTTTGGATCAATGACACGAGAACGCGGTCCCGATCTTCCTAATGAACATGACAATTGATTATAATTATAACGATCATGAATAAGACATGTACAATTAATTTACTGAGCTTGTATTCTGAATCAATGTTATTTTTACGTATTTTCTCTCACCTAATTTGTATATTTTTGAGGATTATTTGTCCAAAAAACCTTTGTAATATTTCCTTTTTCGCTCAATCACGGAGTTTAGGTTTAATTGAATCTTTAAGGTAGTTCTGTCACTTGATGTTTGTTTCGCATAATTTCGATGAAAATAAAAGAAAATTACAAATACATTTCGTCGATATAGAAACCCTGAAAACTGCATGTATATCAAAGCTACTGAAAAGAATGATTGTATATAATAATTATTTAAAACTTTTATTAAAGAATAAATTATAAAAAATCAATTAATCAACAAGATTTGCGGCAAACTAATTTCTCTTTATTTTAAAAACGATTCGTTTTTTTTCTGAATACTTATGAATTTTCGCAGATTTTAAAATATCTTGCTTTAAACTGTTATTCGCCAAAAGGGGTCGATGAGCGTGAAGATTTTTCAAAAATCTGTCTCGATGCGACCGCCGGTACGAACGACTCTTGCTGCCACCAGTCATGATAATTTGTCTGATCCGTTCTTACCTGACCATCATAAAGTCGCCATTCAATCGAGTCGACTTAAGAAGCCGGTTAATCTTTGCAAAATGCTAAAATTTAATTGTCGTACTATAACAATTAGGTTAACGAGGACCCGACGCGTCTTCACAAGCGGTCGACTTCCCAGGTAATATAACTATGTTTTGTGGTCGTTGGTACGACTTGTATTAGAAATTATTTATACCTGTATCGACAAGCCCTTTTATGCCCACATAATATTATATAAACTTTATGGCGGGAAAAACTCAGACCTACTACAAGAGTATAATAATATCGGCAACCAAACGTCACAATGGTGACGATGAGTGTAGCGGTCGCAAGTGGATGCACGTCAGGTAGTATCACGCTGAAAGACTTTTAAAATGATTTTTGTAAGTCCCGTCGATGTTAAATATTCCTTTCGGACCGAAAATATTTTTTTCTGAGTATTCGCCCGGGTAAAAAAAGAGATATAATTATATATAACATTATATATAATTATGTATAAAAAATGGTCATATATAATTCTATATAACTATATGTAATTATTAGGGTGTTTCGAAATTTTTTTTTTATTTGTCATCGTTTTAATCTATAATTTGTACCTTCAAGTAACTCTTCTTGAAATTTTAGCGCGATAGAAAATTTTTTAGAGGTAGCTCAAACAATTTCCCATTTGATTAGTACGTAGATGAATGCGACTCTTAATAAATTCATGTCCCAAAATTAAAGATACGTTCCCGTATCTTTTTTCGTTATCTTCAGATCATTGGGAAGAGAAAACGTACTTACAAGTTTTTCGTTTAAATAGGCAGTTTTCTAGTTATGAATTTTTGAAGCTAAGAATATCGTCCTGTACGTCATGTAAGATCAGTTTCAATTGAAATTTCAAGTTTACGTTAAATTCTGGAGCCATTGTCTGTCGTGAAGTTTAATTATAAGTAAAATTTCCTTCAACTGTTAAACTGATGTTTTAAATTTCTTTGTAAATACGAAAAAGTGATGAATGAGATCGAATATTTAAAAGGAAAATTAAAAAATTCATCGGTTTTGTTCAAAACGTTTGATAAACCTGTCAAATTTTACCAAAAATCGGGGGAAAAATTCAAGAAAACATCAAACAATTTAAGAAAAGAGAAAAAAATTATGAAGCAGCTGAACAATTGTTTAGATTGAATCACAAATTTTACAAATAATGTTAAAAATGGATAAAAATCGAGACGAAAAAATCAATAAATCATCAAAAAATAGCAAAAGAAGAAAATCCTAAAGATTCGAAACAAAATGTCAGATTGGTACGAAGATTTAGCGACATTTGAACATTTTTTCCCGATTTTTCTCCATTTTTGACATTATTTGTAAATTTTGTCACTAAAATTTGTGTTAAATGAAATTTCACTTATAATTAAACTCCACGACAGACAATGGCTCCAGAATTTACCTGCATCTTGAAATTTCAATAGAAACTGATCTTACATGGCGGAGAGGACGATATTCTGAGCTTCAAAAATTAATGACTAGAAAACTATCGATTTAAACGAAAAATTCGTAAGTACTTTTTCTCTTCCCAATGATCTGAAGATAACGGAAAAAGATACGCGAACCTCGATATATCGCATCTGTAATTTTGGGACATGAATTTATTAAGAGTCGCATTCATCTACGTACTAATGAAATGGGAAATCTATTTATCGTTTGAGCTCCCTCTAAAAAATTTTTTATCACACTAAAATTTTGAGAAGAGTTGCTTAAAGATACAAACTATAGATTAAAACGATGCAAAATGAAGAAGAAAAAAAAAATTTCTACACACCCTAGTAATTATATAAAGTTATGTATAAATATATATATTCCGATATAATTACATAGCATCATATCATGGTATTATCAATGGTATAATGTCTCGATGCAAGCCCCGATACGAACGACCTTTTTGCTGCCACCAGTCATGATAGTTTGTCTGACCCGTTCATACCTGACCAACATACGGTCGCCATTCAACCGAGTCGACTAAGGAAGCCGGTTAATCCTCGCAAAATTCTAGAATTTAATTGTCGTAATATAACAATTAGGTTAATGAGTACCCGACGCGTCTTCACAAGCGGTCGACGCCCCAGGTAATAAAACTATATATTGTGGAGGTTGGTACGACTTATATTAGAAATTATTTATACCTGGATCGACAAGTGCCCCTTTATGACCCAGCATTGTTCCGACCGGCACATCGCACTACGCCAACGTCTGGAGCCTCAATTCCTAGTCAAGTATCAAAATAATATTATATAAACTTTATGGTGGGAAAAACTCAGACCTACTACAAGGGTAATAATATCGGCAATCAAACGTCACAATCATGACGATGAGTGTAGCGGTGACAAGAACGATGCACGTCAGGTAGTATCACGCTGACAGATTTTTGAAATGATTCTTGTAAGTCCCGTCGATGTTAAATATTCCTTTCGGACCGAAAATATTTTTTTCTGAGTAGTCGCCCGGGTAAAAAAAATGAGATATAATTCGATATACATAACTATATGTAGTCCAGGCCCGGCGACTTGACATTTTACCGGGTATGGAAAGAGGGGAGGGGGTTAAAAAAACAATAATAATAGTAATTTTCGAGAATTTTTAATTGAGTTACAGAACTTCTAACCAATTATTATTTTTTTTAAGTTTCTGGTCTTTGGTTTTTTTATCACAGTTCTCCAATTACATGCTCAATAATGCAATTCGTTATATACAGAATCTTATTGATTCTTCACCGACTCTTACTCTTACACGATCTCATTGCGAATGTTGCCTTTCTAGTGTTATTAGCACTGATAAATTCATCCATCAATTTTTGGTGATCGATATCTTGTGCGATGTCCGAATGAATTTGCAGGATCGCAATATCGTTCAGTCGATTTTGAAGCATCGACGATCGCATGTAATTTTTGAGTCTGCGTAGTGACGAAAAACTTCTCTCAGCTGTACATGATGAGGCGGGCACCGTCAGCAGAACTTTGACGAGTTTTGTGAACTCTGGCACGAGACTAGGAATTCACGGGTTCATTTTCAGGAAAAGAACGACTTCTCTCAAATCGTGCACCTTCTGGTTTCTTTGTGATACAATATCGAGAAACATATCTCGATGCAACAACAGTCTGTGCTCGTCAAAATCTTTTATAGACCGCATCGAATCGCTACCCTTATCTTCGATTTTTTTCGTGTAGAAGTCAACGACAGTCTCTACTTTGACTCCGTTTTGGCCAGTAACAAAATCCTCGAATTGGTTTAAAATTCTCATCGTTTTTGAACAAAATCGATCTGTCAGCGAGGTGATAACTTGATCAATGATTTCGTAGTATATTTTACTGTAATATTCTTCAGGCGTCGAAAAAATATGGTCGCTATTAACCGATCGTTGCGGAAACTGATTTCGAGCTTTCCGGAATCGAGGTGTTTTGGGCTCCTCTAAATTGAGATGTTTTGCGCCGGCTGTCGCTTTACTCCACGAGGGAAAGTAACGTGCTTTTTTCGAAATGTATAGAGATATCTTTTATAGAGATATGTTTTTTCGTATACCGCTTAAATATTCGGTTCGTTACTTTTTTTATTTCCATCGATTTCTGAACGACTTTATTTCTGATTCGTGAAAAGGAAAAAAAATGTCCCGCCATCCCCCGTATGGAAATCCATACCCGAAGCATTTCGAGTATGGAATGCTCCATACCTTCCAGACAAAAGTCGCCGGGCCTGTATGTAGTCATATAAAGTTATGTATGAATATATATATTCTGATATAATTAGATATAATGATTTATAACATTATATCATTAAAATGATAGAAGATTTTATATCAACATTAGGTTATATTGGCACAATAATAAAACCTAAAAATGATCATAACGACTGTAAATACAGCTGTTTACCGTAAAACGACCACCTATTAATATCCTGAACAGTTGTTTTTACAGTCGTTGCATCAATTACCGAAAAAAGGAGCGGACTTTTTTTTTTAAGGGTTATTTTTACACTGTTGCGAGCGATTGTCAGGTTGTTTTTTCTAGGTATTTTTAAATATTCGAAATTAGGAATTTCGGGGCGTTCTGGCTAACCCGAGATCCCCTTTTACGGACGGACTAAGTTTCCGTTATAGTATACTTAATGGTCCGTGAATATATTTCGATGTTTCTCTACGACCGCTTTTAGTGTAGTTATGTCAGGAAGTCAAATGAAACTGATGTTCTTGAATGAAATTGAATAAATAATGCATACTTGAAAATCGATACTTTTACCCGGCAGTGTAAGCGAAACAAATCTTTTAATCGAGAATAAACATGTTGAGATCAAAGATGGAAAAAACATAATAAGTGGCGCACATTAGAAAATTATTTGCGAATTTTTGGGTACCGTGGTGAGATGAGGTCAACGGACGCATGTTGAAGTAAACTCATATTAAAGTGCTCGATTCCATATGCTCGGGTCATATGACGTTATCTAACCAAGCTGTTATCCGATTTTCAAGATGTCGTAAACACGAAGTCAAATTCGTACTGAGATAATAATTTATTTGGAAATAATAGTGCTAACCTGATGACAACAACGTTTACAAATTCTCCATTATTTTTGGTCCTATGATTGTCACAATCAAAATGCAATATATTGTACATTTTCGACGTAATATGGATGGTGCTGCCTATGACTCTGGCTTAAACTGCTAGTAGTAAGAGCATTTAGCTTATGCCTCAACTCTATCCTGACGGCTAGAATTTTGCAAGCTGGGTGACGCAAAGACGACGATAATCAAAATTATTTATAGAATAATCATATCTTATGAGTGTCTCTGCAGATAGCCTCAAGTTTGTTTAAATATTAATCGGTATCAGATATTGTAGACAGCTGCAAAGCCGAATTCATTATTTTAATACTTGGCGCCCAGTCGCTACCGCGTCTCTCGATAATGAATTGGGCTTTGGAGTAATCGGCAGCGCATGCGTCGCATCCGATAGAGAGAGAGAGAGAGAGGGAGCGAAAGGGAAAGAGGGAGACGGAGCGAGACAGAAAATGTTCCCATCTCTGTCTACACCCATACGAATGTCGCGCCTGGCGGTCGAAATCGGAACCACCAAGCGGGGATTCCCCCACTACCTTCGTTCCAAGATCGGTATATAAGGCTGTGTTCACAACATCAGCCTCACATACCGCAACGGTTACGAAACGTTTGTTACACTCGTACTCACGTTTGAATCAGTTCCAGTTCTTAACTACTCTCAACGAACTTTAGGAGAATTTATATTGTTTATAAAAAGAAGTGCTCCTACTCGTGCGAATCCCGGTTAAAAACTATCAGTGAACATTTGGCTCTGTGACAAAACAATCATTGCCAATAAGTGTGTACAACAGTGTTGTTAAAGTGTTAATTAAAACGACAATAATGTCAAGTTTCGAATTTATCTCGTGTACGATGCCAGATGAGGCGAAAAAAGTGTCATTCGGTTTTTCAAAGACTATTAAAAAATCATCCTTGCAATATCCCCTGACGGTGGAGCAAAAAAAGGTCGATTACATCGAATGTCTCGATGAAAATACCATCAAAGTTGTCGGTGGTGAAGAAAAAAACACTGACGAACTTGTAATTCCCTTGGTGGGTTCTGAAACCTGGCGCGACAGAATTCTGTATAAAACCAATGCAGATATTTTTCAGTCCAAACCCAAAATACAAGGAAAGAGAAAATCTTCTCTTATTACAAATGGCGACGGTATTACAGATGATACCGAACCAATGGATATATCTCAATTAAAGGAAGAAGTGCTTGTGACAACAGACAATATACCTATAACATTGGAGGAACAGGCAGCAAGCAAAAAAATTGAGAATCTTAAGAGGAAAAACATGCAATTCGGAGAAACTGATTTAGAAGTGCATGTGACCGAAGATGAGTCTTTGCGTGGTAAACTAGAGTCCACTCAGGAAGACTATCAACACATTCCTATCGAAGGCTTTGGATTAGCCTTATTGCGGGGCATGGGATGGACACCTGGAAAAGAAATCGGTAAAAACAAGAAGCGAACACGAGATGGAACATCCCTTCCAATAGATGATAGCCAGGCACCAAGGAAAAGAAGAAGAACAGAATCAACTGTACCAGAGCTAAGACCCAGAGGCATGGGTCTTGGCGCGGGCAAATTAACACAGGCGAAGCAAAATAGTCAGCCAAAATCGAATGAAGAAGAACAATTGAAAATGGTGAAAGGAAGCTTCGTGCGTGTTATCAACGGAAGGTACAGAAGTCAATACGGTCAAATTGAGGGTTTCGACGACAGTACTGGAAGATTGATAGTAAAAATGGCCACGAGCGCAGAAACTGTTTCACTGAACGAAAAAGTCGTAGAGTCAGTGACTCAATCGGATTTCACCGAGAAATCCACAGCGCTAAACTCTACTATGGACAATTTAGCCGTTCATTTTTTCTCAATTCAATTGCAATTGCGACTGAGTTCGGAAACTACCTAAAAACAATGCATATTCTAACGGCAAAGAATTAGCGAATCGTGCGACGTCGGACAGTGAAACGTCCGACGATTGAAATGTGAAAAATCAACGTGCTAAAAGATGTGTTCGTGCAGACGAAAAAAATTGAAACAAAGCTCGAATTCGTGGGACGACTCTTATCACATATGGAAGCAATGAGAAAAGCTCCAGCAAGAGTGATCAGGAGTATAGACGAAAGACATCGAAGAAATCTGAAACATGCCACAAGCGCGGCAGTTCTTCAGATCGACCGAGCAAGAAGAATGAGGAAATGGACAAAGAAAGGGAAAAAATACGCGGCTGCAAAAAGCATCATGATATCCAGAATGTTTGGATCAACGACACGAGAACGCGGTCCCGATCTCCCTAATGAACATGACAATTAATTATAATTATAACGATAATGAATAAGAAATGTACAATTAATTTACTGTGCTTGTTTTCTGAATCAATGTTATTTTTACGTATTTTTTTCGTCTAATTTGTATATTTTTGAGGATTATGAGGAAATGAACAAAGAGAGGGAAAAAAACGCGGCTACGATGAGTATCAGGATATCCGGATTCTTCGGATCAACGACACAAGAAACACAAAAGAACGCGGTCCCAATCTCTCTTATGACCATAACAATTAATTATAATTATGACGATAATAAATAAGAAATGTACAATTTATTGACTGTGCTTGTTTTCTGAATAAATGTTATTTTCTCTCGACTAATATGTTTATTTCTAAGGATTATTTGTCCAAAAAACCTTTGAAATAATTCCTTTTTCACTCAATCTTAAAATAAATCTTTAAGGTAGTTCTGTCACTTGATGTTTGTTTTGCATAATTTCGATGAAAATAAAAGAAAATTACAAATACTTTTCGACGGTAAAGAAACCTCGAAAAATGCAGCTGAAAAGAATGATTTTATATAATAATTATTTCAAACTGTTATTGAAGAATAAATTTTAAGAAATCAATTAATCAACAAAATTTGCGGCAAACTAATTTCTCTTTATTTTAAAAACGATTCTTTTTTTTTCTGAATACTTATGAATTTTCGCAGATTTTTAATATTATTTTAAATTTGTTCTTTTCCCCGCATATCTACTTTGCATTAAAAAAAATGTAAAGCTAATTCAGGAATTCGACAAAATTCATTCGTGTTCAGAAAAATGAGCGAATCATTTTCATTAAAAGAAAAGTTGGGTTTCTGTGGAATTCAATAACTAATCTTCCATATCATCAATTTGTTAATAACATTTTGGGATCACTGTTATGTAAAACTAATCTTTTAAGTGGCTATAATGAGCTCGAAATTTTCCGATCTAAGATTTCAGTTTCTTATTCGAGAAATATACTCTTCATTTTCATATAATGAACCTAGTGACCGCTTTCACCGGTTTCAAAGAATAATATGGAAGAAAGTCAGGTTTTTGAAAAGGTAAAACTTTTGTGTGCAATGATCAACTTCAAATATTTTTGAGAAGTTAGTGCTTTCACTAGGATTTTTTTCTTGGATAAATTATAATTGCTAAGCAAAAAGTAAATAATAAAGAAGTATAAAAAATATAGACATATTATATATATATTCTATAGAATCATATATACATTTTTTTACCCGGGCGCAACGAAAAAATGCTCTTGCTTGAAAATTTCGATAGTTTCGCAAATTAAGCGTTTTCAAAACTAAATGTTATAACTTCCGTTGGCATTAAGAATACGAAATCACCTAAAAAAGTCGAATATTTCATTTTTAATTTGAACAATGTGCTTCTTCTAAAAAATGTTAAATTCATACCTCATTAAGTACACAAAAAGATAAAATTATAATTCTGCATATCCCCAAAGACGTACGCTAGCGTACGTTTGTACGTGAGCCACACAGACGTCATCCAGTCATACAGTAACGCCCGAGCGGTTTTATTCGCGGGAACTTCGAACAACACCAACGATGTGTCCTCCTGGGTTCTGTTGACAAAGGGTAAAAACCCACCTTGCGAATCGGGAAGTTTATAGGGAATTAAAAAAAGAGGTACTGCTCACTTTGAGTATCGAAAATATTCTGTTTTATTCTCTCCAAGATTTTTGAATCTAGGCTAGGATCAACCACAGAACGGTTCCCCTACCAAACTCTCGCGGAGTCAATCACACATGAGTTCAATAGGAACAAGGGAGTACATACAGAGTATTTCAAATTCCAATGCATGCATTTTCTCACGCACTTGACAAAGGAAGGGCCTGCGGTCGCCACTCCACTCATCGAAGGCTTGACTTAAGACCTAAACATCTATACAAACTCAAAACTGCAGAATAAACATACATGTGCTCGACGTCTTTTCAATAACAAAGATACATAACTAAATATACATACGATAAGACAATGATGGCTCTGTATTCATTCAATATCTTCAAGAAATATCCAATATTATTGCAAATTATTATTATAAGTCACCATTTGTTAATTTCGAGTCTCTCAGGATAAATTATTCTGTTCAATTCTACCAATACATTATTACTATATTATTCTTCAACATTAGCTTTGAATAAGGCGCGCTTAAACAATGGTAAAGTGACGCATGCGTCACAATACAGTGCCACTAACGACATCTGTGTTATTGGGTAGGTAGCTCGTCCGACTTCCCCCAACTTTTCTTCCTTCACCGAAACTGAAGGAACAGTGCTTCTATGCAATCCATATTCTTCGCTAGTCGTGTGCACGCGTAAATATCCGCCAAGCATCAAATATCTCACCAAAAGTAGTGCAGTGAAATAACGAAAATCCGTTGAAAAACTCATCACCAATGTAAGTGCAATCACCATAAAAATTGATACTCCAAAAACTCATTAAACAAAAACCAATAAAAAAAAAATAACATCTTCGCAGGAGCTGATAATCGAGAGCCAACCATACATAACCAAAAAAAGCTCGAACACAAGCGCAAAAAGGAGTGACATTTGATTCATAAAAATGCCCAAATACTATTGTGACTATTGCGATACTTATTTGACCCACGATTCGCCAAGTGTGAGAAAGACCCATTGTCAGGGCCGTAAACACAAGGACAATGTCAAGTACTTTTACCAAAAATGGATGGAAGAACAAGCGCAGCATTTGATCGACGCCACGACTGCGGCTTTCAAAGCCGGTAAAATAGCCTCGAATCCGTTTGCATCTAACAAAGGAGCAGCAATACCGCCACCGCCCAATTTGGGCCCTAGACCTGGAGTTCCGCCGCAAGGCCCATTGGGCATGATGCCACCTCCAGGAATGCATCCCGGTGGGCCTATGGGCCCTGGGGGCCCAATGATGATGGGACCTCACGGGCCATTGCCACCGATGATGGGCATGAGGCCCCCGATGATGGGACCTATGGGGCCGATGATGGGACCTATGGGCCCAATGGGACCCATGAGACCTCCGATGAACGGACCACCGCCTTCGATGCAAGGCCCACCACCTATTAAAAAATAAGGCCCAAAAACAGTGGAGTTCTTAATACACTATTGTTCATAGAATATATGAATGAATGAAATTTTTTCTCTATGTGCGTGTGGTTATACATAAGTTTGAGTGTAAATGAAAAGATTTTTTGCTATTGCAACAAAAGTATGTATTATTATAGACTGATGTGACTATATTATGTACAACTGTTGTGTAAATGATATTTTGATGAATAATAATGCAAGGTGTTTGACGGATATATTGGGTTTTTTTTGGAAACAGGTTTTTCCTTTCGGAAGACTGGAGAAGGGAAAAAGCGAATTAGAATTCGTTTTTTTGTTGGTTTAATTGGTTTTTTTGAAAGTGATATTTGTATCTTAAAGGTTTTTTCCTTTTGGGAGACTGAAGAAGGGAAAAAGAGGAGTAGAATTCGTTTTTTTGTTGGTTTAATTTTTTTTTTCAAATTGATATTTGTATCTTTTTTTAAGGAATGTAGTTAATGGGGTTCTACGAGTTTGTATAGCTACGCTGAATATTGAAATTAGGAAAGAAAGAATATGGAAATTTAAATAAAACTTTGAATAAAATCTGTAGATGCTGTTGTTAGTGTGAAAAAAGTTTATATGCAGTTCATTCTCCGTCAACTGTTTTGGTAGTTTGAAGAAATTTCCTTGCTCAATGTTCAAAATTATGGAGGTATGATTTTTTTTCAAAATGTAAAAAAACACTTTTTACAATTTTTTCAATATGGATCTGGATTTTTTTTCACAGCATCAAAACACTGCTGCAAACAATCACTGATGTGAATTCGTTTTCTCTGATAAAGAATGAATAAAAGATATTGCACCAAGAATATGTGCTACTTAGAAAAAAATTAAACGTTAAATGATGAAAAAGTTGGTTTTTTATGACAATGATGCTGAAAAGTTATCACGAAAATAGTTTAAGCATAGAATTTACTGAAAAATAGATTCGTAGATTCAAATACATAATTTAATTGAAGGATTCTTTTAGCATGGAAGTTGGTAGTTGATTTTCAAATAAAAATGATTCGTTTAAATAAAGCCTCATATTCCACAGTTCATTCACCTCGATAATCGGAAGTTTGAATTGAAGTCTTTCCGGGAAAACTGTCGAAAATGGTAGCTTTTCAATTATCTTTTTTCAAAATTCTTTGCAATACTTATATCGGTAAAAATTGCCGATTTCTTCGATCCTGAAGTTAAAAAGGTTTTGGAAAGTCGATTAATTTATTGCCAACAAATGTATTAATAAATCAACTTTATTTCTCTTTATATCTAGTAATGACTTCAGTAAAGACTCAGTTTTTTTTTCAATTCTAATAAGTTTGCAAAATACTCAAATTTTCATACAACAGTTAGTTATAAATATATTTGAAAAATATACTGAACGTATAATATTTCGTCCGTATTTGTCGCGATCATCGCAAACGCCATTCCACTTTTCGAACTACTATTACCATTTTTTATTTTCATTGAATTTGTTAACAAGCGAATTTTATTTTTCTCAATATCTTCAATGTATCTAATAATTTTTGCAGCCTTTCATTGCGTCGCAAAATACTCAAAGTTCCTACAAATTGAAATATTCATAAATTTATGAAAAAATATAATTAAAGCATAAATCTCTTTCCGTATTTTTCGCAAACGTAACAAAATAAAACTTCGTCTCTAAAATCATCATTTCTTCCTTTATTTTACTAAATATATTATAATTGAAAGATTTATCGCTCTCAACATCTTCAATGACAAACAATTTTTTTAATTTTCCTTATTCTCTTAAACTTAAATTTTGAACCAGTTAAAATTTACGTCTAGGATGTACACAAAACTCGACATATATTTAACTCAACTTAAACTTCACTGGTACAATTATGAATGATCCCAAATTTATTGATTTCCGTAGAATTACGAAGCAGGGACGGCGTATATTCGAATAAAAACGTACTTTTGTAATTCTATCAACTAAAACCAATTCGTAATGATAACATTTATCTATTAATATAACAAAAGATTTTTTTTTCATAAATCAAAACTATTTTCTATCTTTACCACATTTCTATTCGAATATTGCCCGAAAATTAACACTTTATAAAATGCAGTACAAAAAAATGGATATAATCATAAAGAAAATATTTCAATAACTTTAATGAATATATATATTACAACTTCCTGAGAAATTTTACACAAGCTGGATTATTATTACAAGGTGAATTCTGCTGAGATTGTTGGTTACTCTGTCGTCGATTCTGTTCTTGTTGTCTCAAAGTTCGCCTCAATTTTCGCGTGGTTTTGGGGTTCTTCAAATTTAAGTTCTTTCCATCAGTTCCTCGCCTCCTTCTCAGATCATTGCTGATTTCGCGTTGAAGCGAATCGATTTCATCCGTTAAAATGGTGCAATTAGCCATTTTACTCCCCAAAGTCTTTGCAATTTTTTGCAATCGCGGCACGTTCGATTTATTAGCCGCTTTTATCGCAGTTTTAGCCAATTTTCGATAATTTTTTCTCGCTTTTTTTCCCAAACTAAACATCAAAACTCCGGCCGAGCTTCCTCCAGGATTTTGCGTTCCTGCGTTCGTCGGTATTTCCGAATTCGCTGCAGGAACTTGTTGAAAAACATTGGAAAAACTTGCGTTAACTTTGTGAGGCTCGCCTGCCGATTGCAAATCGATATTGGCTACGCAATTCGCCGCAGAATTGGCCACGAACGGCAGACTTTCCGCCAAGGAATCGACCGCAGAACTGGTCGGAATTTCGGCGATCGTAGCAGCGAGAAAATTGCTCTGATCGGCCGATTCAACGATTTCAGCCTTTGGAAACTTACTCAAAGTATTCCAATCCAGCGTTTGCGCTTCCACTGAGTTTTGCTCGCGATAACTTGCGATAGCTTTTTCCAGAGCTTTCGTGAGCGTTTCAGTTTGATGAAAGGCGAAAATTTCGTTGTACGCGTAAACGAGCTGATAATATTCCCGAATTCCGAGATATGCGCTACTTTTTAATCTGCGCAATCGTTCCCGTGCCAAACATTTAAATCTTTGAAGAAGAATATCTCCTTTTTCGACAAAATTACCGCTGTACAACGAAGTTATAAGCTGACATCGTCTGATCGATGAAACTCCATGATGCGCCCAAATCGCCGACAATCTTCGACGATCTTTCTTCGATCCCCTCGATTTGACATTAGCCGCGGTTGATATAACAGTTGCGTCGGACGAAGCGATTTTTTTTAGAAGCGCAACGACCGGCATAACGTTTCTCGGCAGCACAAGTTTAAGTTTCATACTACTGACCAATTCCGAGGAAATTTCGAAGGGATTAGTCTCATAAATGAGATAAGTTTTTTCCGCATCTGTTCGTAATAACCATTGCCAAACAACTTTCTCAAATTCACGGAAAATTCTCGTTGTAGTGCATGCGATCGTTATGTAGGTTCCCGCAACGTTATCGTGAATTATTTCAACACCGAACTGCAGATGTTGTTGCCAATTAAGAAGAAATGCGGGTTTTACGGTCCCGGACAAAATTCCCGTTAATTCGATGCTTTTTTCGGTATCCAGACGCTTTTGCGATCTGTGCCAACCGAGAGTTAGTCGAGGATCTAATTCGCCCGCTCTGAAGATAATTTGACCTTGCGACAACGAAATTTCAGGCTCCACGAATGAAGAATCATTGGGGATTTCGATTGACTCGATACTCGTGTCTGCAATCGATTCCTGGAAGAATTCGTTTTGCGAAAAGTCGGGATTTGATTGATTACTTTGAACGGCATCGAAATATTGGTCTTGATTTGGAAATTCGTAAGGTGAATCGTTGATAAGCGGCTGGTTGACGGGGAAAATATTCGATGGCTCGTACATCGGTCCCGCTGTGTAACTGGTTATGTACATCGGCGTTGGAAAATGTTGAGACCATCGCAATTGCTTGCACATCGTCACATCGTGACCGCGCTTTGCGCAGTTGCAGCAACTCAGATTTTGACTCGGTTTCATTATTGTTGATGCATATTTCGGGACCATCGGCGCCGTTGGTGTTGTCTGTAAATTACGGAAATTTTTGTGTAATGTAATGGACAGTTTTCATATTTAGTAGAGCTGTTTAAAAAAATGGCCAATATTTTTTGTAATTTTGTTGCTCATCGAGATGCTTGAACTTTGGGTCTTAAAAAAAGGTTTTCGACAAAGGCGATGTCTGTGCAGCAATCGCCAAAATTACAATTAGAAATCAATATTTTTTTTATTCATTAATCAGTCATGAGTTCGGGAGAAAAAAATTTCAATTAGTTGACTATTGAATTATCTGAATAATCAATTATTGATTTTTCATTGATTACCGAATTAATTGTCGATAAAAAATAGATATTAACTGATTACTCCATTAATTGTTAATCGGCATAGAATATTTATTGATTACTTGATTAATGGGTTTCTAGAACACGATATATTTTCCACTTTCTTCGTCAACGATTCTCTGAATGATAGAATAATTTTTAGTTCTGATTGAAGATTAACTCAGTAAATCTTTAAATGATTGATTTAATTAATTTTTTTTTTTAGTAATTATTGACTGCCCGAAAATCAAGTAATTTCTCGACATGATTAATGATTTATCGATTAAGCGAATAATATCGAGTGCCGATTGATGATTGATTCGGTAATCAATTCGTTTCGAGTACTGATTACTCATTATCCTGTTAATTAAAGATTAACGATAAATCGTTTATTAGTCAATTATCAATTGTGATTATCGATTGATAAAGTAATTAAGAAATTATGAATCTTCATTGACCATTTACAAAAGTAAATTCTTTATACATAAAGTTGTTTAGCGATTACATTTTTACAGTATTCTTTAATAGATACTTCAAATTATGCGTATTTTTAAGCATTAAAATTTTTTTTATACATGATTTTAAAAAGTTTGGGAGATGATGTTTTTTTCATGGCAATACTTTCCCTATTTACATGTTGACATGTCATGAAAAAGTAGAATTATGTTCTTCGTACATGATAAGGAAGTAAAAAAAATGAAGATTTACCGTATTATGATATCTTCTCCAAAGATCTGGGCAATTTTCACAGCTGTGACCTAATCCCTTGCAAATTGTGCATTGCAATTGCGAGCAATGACCGCACGTCGGTCGATAGGTCGAATATTTACGACCACACTGCAAAGAAAAAAGGAGAAATTACCGAAAACTCTAAAAGCCTAATAATTTAAAGAATAGAAAAATGATGAGTTTTCAAAACTGAAACTGTACCGTTAGGCACATCGTGTGAGGACATCGCGATTCTGTGTGTCCTTTGACACCACACATGTAACAACACGGTGGTTTCGCTTTTTCTGGACATCGTCTTCCATAATGCGTATCAGTTTTACAACGCGGACACATTCTGCCCCTTTTTGAAATAGGTCCTCGCAGATCGGCATCCAAAATCGCCCAACAGTTTGGATTTCCTGTGATTGAATAAATAATTAAATGATTTCGAAAAAACCTTTGAAAAAAAAATAATAATAATAAAAGGGACAAAATTTCGCGTGTGTCTTTTGGATTTTGATAAAGCCTATTTTACTCTTATAGAGTAAATTTTCAGACCGTGGATATTTTTATTGTTGTTTTATTTTCATTTTTTTATGTCAGGCTACTCGATGTTTTCAACATCGAGAATAGTTATTTAGAAAAAAAATCTGGATAAATATATATGAGACAGGCTCGTAAAATTCAGACCCCAAGTTTTAAAGAATAGCCAGGATTTCCTGTGATAAAATTAATCAATTGATTGATTTTTTAAATGTTTCACGTTTGAGAAAAACATATAGAAATAAATACAAAATTCAACGAAAGTCTTTCAGGTTTCAATTAAGCTTATTTTGCTCTCATAGACTACATTTTAAGATCGTAAATTTTGTTTTTGTTTTTTTTCTTTTTGAAACGAAATCTTTTGGGTTACAAAAAAGCTTATTTTACTCTCATAGAATAAGCTTTCTGATGATAAAAATTTTGTTTTTCAAGTTGTTCATATCAGTTTTTTTTTCAATTATCTGAAACATCTAGAAAACTGTGTCAGAAAAGATATTTAAATGGATTTGTGTGGCAAAATTCTGCAAAATGGGGCGAGCATGTAGAGTAATTACGCTTTTCAGCTTACAGAAATTTTCTCAATAATTGAATCACCAGTTCCCATTGTATTGTATTTGGAATGAAGCAAATAAGCATATTGTAATGTGAATATGATTTTCACGTTTGATTATTCGAAATCTTTATATAAGCAGCACTTTAGGCCATTAGCTAAAGTGTTTGTGTTATCGTCTCATCGTTTTTCCAAATATAAACTGTATTATAATGTGAATTTATTAATGATTTATGCCTTTAATGACGCTGTTTTTTGGTCTGTATTGGACTTTTTTTCACCTTTTCGAAATCGATGCAACTTATGTTCATAAACGTGTCCTTTACCCTTAAAATAAATAAAAGTCATGCTATTCAGGATTTTTTTTCCAATTCCCAAGCACGATTTTTTTTCCCATGATTCTGAACAAGAATAATAAAACTAAGAACAAAAAAAGTAAAACTTACTAGGCATTCTGCTCTGCATATCATAGACATCCAGATTCTCGCCTCCCCAAGGATTGTTGTAAAAGGCCTGTAACTCCTTCGACATCGGTTTGAAGAAATATTCAGTCATTGTTTGTTCTCTGCTAGTTTTTTGTTTGCTCTTAGCCCTTTTTTCCGGAACAGCAGGTACGTCAAAATCGTTAAAGGGACTCGAAGCCTTTTGTCGTTTTCTTGAACTTGTTGCCTCAGAATTCGTTACCGGGGCATGAAAATCTTCTTCTGGACTTTTGGTTGTCGTTTCAATCGGCAAAAAATCTTCGGCAGCACGCGTCTCCGTTTCAATCGAAGAATCGGCCGCGGCTGCGCGATTTTCTTGCGCGAGTTGATCCCAGAGCGCAGGATTTATCGATCCATCGATCGACGAGGAGATTGAGCAAATTTCGTCGTCCTTTCGCGAAGAGTTTGCTTGGCTAGCGGCGATATTAACCCAATTACTCGCCTCGTTTTCCGTCATGCTATCCTCGCTATGCGCGTTCATTGAATTCGCAGCTTCTCGCATTTTTCTGATCTCTTCGAGGCTCGAAGCGCCTTTCTGAATTTCCGTGCAATTGAGAATCAAATTTCCGTCGTCCGGATTAGAAATTGTAGCGGAAATTTCTGTATCTCTCGACTTCTTCACAGCATCTTTCAATATTTTTTGCAACTTCGCTTCGCGAATCGTTGCAGCGGACGATTCGTCGTCCTTGGAGGAAGATTCAAGAATTTGCGAAGCCGGAATTTCTTCTCGTGAATCCTCTGCCGATTTTTTGCCCTTTTTCGTTTTCGATTTGCTCGATTTTCCGGAATCGTCTTCGATTTCTTGTTCATTCGAAGGTGCGACGGAATTTTCAGGATTTTTAGTTTTTTTCGGAGTATCACGCGAAATCTTCTGCGTAACTGTTGCGCTGGAATCGGCGATTGGTTCGACGGAAGATTCTGCGGAAAAATCGGCTTCAGAAACGAGAGACGCTGCAGATTCTTCTCGAGGTTCTTCTGCCAATTTTCTTCCTTTTTTCGGACGATTTTTTACCGATTTTCCGGTATCGTCGTTGCATTCGTGACTATTCGGAGTCGCAACAAATTGCTCGGCATTCTTCGGTTTTTTTGGTGTTTCTCGGGAAGTTTTCTGCGAAATCGTTAAGCTCGATTCCGCAATCGGTTCGGCTAAAGATTCTGCGGAACAATCAGTTTCCGAAATACGAGAAGGTGCAGATTCTTCTCTAATTTCTTCTGCCGATTTTTTACTTTTTTTCGGCCGATTTT
Organism: Tromatobia lineatoria; assembly: GCA_949699805.1. Classification (NCBI taxonomy): domain Eukaryota; kingdom Metazoa; phylum Arthropoda; class Insecta; order Hymenoptera; family Ichneumonidae; genus Tromatobia; species Tromatobia lineatoria. The sequence continues at coordinate 13,243,825 of OX453044.1, forward strand.
TTGTCGATTTTGCGGAATCGTCTTCGCATTCCTGGATACTCGAGATCGCAACGGAATGCTCCGAATTTTTCGCCTTTTTCGGTGTTTCTCGTGATATTTTCTGTGAAATCGTTAAGCTGGATTTGGCGATTGGTTCGACTGCCGATTCTGCGGCAGTCGAAAAATCGGTTTCCGAAATGCGGCAAGCTGTAGAATCTTCTCGTGGTTCTTCCGCCGATTTCTTCCCCTTTTTCGATCGATTTTTGCTCGATTTTCCGGAATCGCCTTCGGATTCTTGAATATTCGGAGTTGCAACGGAAGTCTCAACATTCTTCGTCTTTTTCGGTGTTTCCCGCGATATCGTTGGCCTGGAATCGGCGATCGGTTCAGAGGAAGTTTCTGCGGGAGAATCGGTATCCGGAATCCGAGAAATCGGAGATTCTTCTTGATTATCTTCAACCGATTTTTTCCCTTTTTTCTGCCGATTTTTGTTCGATTTTCCAGAATCCTCTTCACATTCCTGAACGTTCGAAATCGCACCAGAATTCTCAGCAGTTTTAGTCTTTTTCGGTGTGTCTCGTGAAATAGCTGCGCTAGTTTCGACGATCGGTTCGGCAGGAGATTCAGCTGAAGAATCGGTTTCTAAAATGAGGGAAGCCACGGATTCTTCTCGATTGCTTTCCGCCGATTTTTTGCCTTTTTTCGACCGCGATTTGCTCGATTTTCCGGAATCGTCTTCGCATTGCTGTTGATTGTTCGAAGGAGCTAAATTTTCAGCAGTTTTCGATTTTTTCGCGTTTTCTCCCGAAACTCCCGGGCCGCTTTCGCAAGTAGATACAGCCGATGATTCTTCGTCTTTGGAAGAATCATTTTCGTCGCTGTAAGACGAAGATTCGTCTGAATTCGTTTTTCCGTCTTTCTTCGACGGAGAATTGCGCGATTTATCGGTATCGGTATCGAGATCATCGTCAGAATCCTGAAGCTGAATAACCGGCGGCGGCGCTTTTGGAGGAACAGGAACTTCCAGAATAGAATCGTCAGAGTCCGAACTGATATCCACAGGTTCCGGTTCCATTTCTTTCATGCTGAGCTTACTTTTCTTGGAAACGACTTTGTATTTGTCATCGGTAGTCACATCTGCATTCTTAGAACATTTCGAACGCATTCTTAATTCTCTCTGCTTTCGTTTTCGTTCAGCTCTTCGTCGCGTTGCTTTTTTCTTTCTATTAATTCTCGCAAGTTTCCCCGCTTCTTTGATATATTCAAGCAGGGATCTTCGATTTTCAACAAGCGATGTGTCCGATTCGTTTCCAGATATGCAGCCAAAATTTTCAACTTGGTTAGCAAGATATGAATTAAAAAGACCTTCTCCGTTAAAATCGGTTTCTAATGATTCAGCTACAAAATTTTCAGCTGTATCTGCGTTTCTTGTTCTGCGTCGAGCTGTTTTAGAGCGCGTTAAAATTGTCCTACTATTTCGGCCAGTGTTTTTTCTTCCAAATTGTGGCGTAGAAATCTCAGAATTATTTAAAAGCAGTGGAATATCACAATCATCTATCGTACCACTTCTAAATGGTGTAGAAAAGTTTCTAGCTGTGTTAAAGCGATTTCCAGCTAGTCTGATATTCTCAACTTCAATCGAGCCACTTACAAGAGGTGAACAATCGTTTCGAATCTCGTTACGATTGAAATATGATCTAAAGTTGTTACTATTAATTGCACCACTTTCAAATTGTCTATTAGTATTCTCAGTCTCGTTGCAGCGATTTACAGTTGCTCCACTTTGCAATTGTATTGAAAAATCGTCAGCTACGTTAAAACTATTTGAACCAATTGAAATATTTTCACGACCAATCGGACCGCCCCCAAACTGTGTAGAAAAGTTCTCAGCTTCGTTGGAACGATTAGGGATCGCTGAGATATTGGAATCGTCGACCGATCTGTTTGCGAATGGCGTAGAAAAGGTTCTAGTTTCTTTAGAGCGCCTCACAGCAGTGGCAAAAGTTTCGGCTTCAGACAATCGTCTGTCCAACGATAGATCTTCTAAATTCTGTAGAGTCGTACCGCAAGAACGTCTCTGAGCTTCCGGCTGAGCTTTCGGTAGCCACAAATCTTTGTGGGCTAGTAATCTTTGCGGTTTAGCACGTGTGGTTCCAACAAATTGCTGTGTTAAGCCCCTACGAGCATCTCTGTTCTTGTCCCCAAATACCCAACTTTTCGATGGGTAAACTGTTCTCTGATCAAGAGATTTCTCAAAGGCGTGACTCGCGCATGCATCAGTATCAACAACAAAATTGTCTTTACCAATTGCCGGAGCGATGCTATTAGATGATGTCAAGCTCGTAGCAATGTTTTGCGAGTCGTTATCAGTGGTAACGTAATCTTGTTGGTAATTATCGTTGGAATAATAAATCTCAGCGTATAATCTTGCCTCTAAATCCGGGTCGTAATCTGCATCCTCAAAGACACTGGATTTCTGTTCAATGCAATTCCAAAGTATATTCTGTTAGTCTCTACGACGTGGAATCGCTAAAAATAAATTATGTAAGAAAAGAAAAAAAAAAGGAAAAAAAAATATAAATTAGGTTATGTTCGATGATCCAAAGTGTTATTCACCTCATTCGTAATATTATGAAAACTAGCCATTTCTCATTGTTGTCTTGATTCGATGTTGGTGATAGTTTTTCATTTGTGATTATTGTCGAATCACAAGTATACGTGCACGCGACACGTATACTCGTGATTTATTGGGTTTTTATCGGAAACAGGAATGAACACGAGACTCCAGACAAACCACTAGCCTATTTTCGCGTTGCTCGGTACGGTCAGGCACTTTTTTTTTACTTAGCCCTCGCAGCGAGAGACACAGACAATTTTGTTCTGCGGTTATGTTCGCTTGGTTGTCGTCGATCGTCATTGGTCGGATTTACATTTAGTGGGGGCGAACGACCAATGAGAGGAGAGAATAAGGGATGGACATTTTCCACGAAGGATAGAACAACGAGAAGTACCAAGCACGTGGTGAGGCGAAGAAGCGGAAGTTGACAAATCTGTATAGTGGCCAATCAGAAATGAGCGAAGGGCTTTTTTGAATGACGATCTTACGGAGCTTTTGTGGCTTTTCAAAGTCGAATGTTAATAATTGCAGCTGGTGAGTTCCCTAGTAAAATAGTAGTTTCTGCACTAAGGGCAGAAAGTTGTTCATTCCCGGCGAGTGTGTCGGGTCATAACTGAGGTATAGTAAAAGGGTTAAATACCCGAGAGCCTATACTTTTGGACTTTCTTGCCCATCGAGGGCAGTACCCAACACACGAGGTGGAATGTCAACTCTGCCCGCAGCGCACATACGATTTTTTTCACATATCTGCCATGGAAAGTTTGTTAAAGGTTTGTGAAACCGAGGGCGCTACGCACCCGAGGAAACTATAAGGGTGTAAGAGCGAAGATAGAAGTGGGGAGGAGGCGGGAGGGTTTAATTTGTAAAAATTATTTTCAAATTAATAATAAAAAATATTCCTGAACTAGAATCTTTAATGAATTGTGTGATAGTAAATATTATAATTTTTACTAACGACGTCGCTTAACGCTCAACGCTCGAGTGATTCAAAGGCATAGGGAAATATGTGCGCGTTAGTGTCAACGCGCGAGAACACAATTAAAGATGTATTACTGCTATATTACCGACCAAAAGTTTAATATAATCAAGAATTCACTTTTTCGCGATGCAGAATCAAGAGAACTGATTTTAATGGAACAGAAAACTTGAGAGGAAGAAAGGGACTAAGAAGGAGGAAAGTAAGTCCCTAGAGCGGAAAGAAACTCCCTTGGACGGAAAGTACTCATTTCGCCCTTCTCAATTTAAATTGCTGTCATTAGTTTTCTCTCGTTTCCGTTTTCTATAGGTTAAATCCCTAGCAATCTCGACGACCGTCGTTTTCAGCTGATTCACCGTGAAAACCACCTTCAAACAACCGGATGGTCTTTTCCAAAAAATTAACCGGAAATCGGTCGTAACGACCGCAAAAACAAACACCAAAAAAATGTTATTCGGTTGTTTTTTTGGTTTTCCATGGTAAAACGAAAAAAGTAAAAAACGACCGCAAAACATTTTTTAGGGCAGTCGTTTTTACGGTTATTACGACCAACTTTCGGTTTGTTTTGTTTTCCAAAACCACCCGGTCGTTTTAAAAGACAATCTCACCCCCAACATTTTGAAAGCTGTTTTCTCCCGAACGCTACGGCAGATGGAGTCCGTATTTTAAGGCGATACGCGGGAGTATCGTAAAATTGGGCTAAGCTTCTGGCTCCTCATTCGATATGGCCGGTTTTTTGAAGAACTAAAAGAAAAATAGTGCGAGGAAGACAGAGCTGTCCGAGAGCGAAGAAATTTCAGGCGCTGTATCACTGCTGACTAAAAAAAGAAATACATTTGAATTTCCCGCCGTCGTCGTCGCAGCACCGCGGGAGGGGCATCGATGCAAGATGGCCGCCGGAAGTAGACGTCACCAGTGCCAACTGCCAACTACCTAATCTCGTACGGAGACGAGAAGTGCAGGTGACATTTTTCCACCGGGGGGACAAGTTATATATTTTCCGCCGATCCCTCCGATTTTTCGCACACACTCACCCACACACACTTGGTTTATCATCGGGTACGTTAAAAATTATTTCTATATTATCCGTTGTCTAAAATTTCAACGAATATCGCATTCACTATATTCTCATTGTTCGACGCTGCGTGTCACTACTGCTCGAGACTCGGACTGACACTGTTATTTTTGGAGCGTCGATTCGCTCGTAATTTGTCGTTTTTAATCGACACTACGTCTCCCTATTTTATTGTAACATCGACGTACGTTGATTTCCTAGAATTTTTGGCATATTGAATTATTTTTTTTGTTACCTTTACGCACGCATATCGTTATCAAGCATTATCTGAGATTAAGACTGGCCCATTTTTTAATTGGGCTACTGAGTAACCCTGGTGTGCTCCAAGGTTACTACGTATTCCCGATAAATGTCGTTGTCATTGTTCGGAACTTCGTCTCGTGACGTTAATGGACGTGCAGTGATTATTTCTGATTTTTTTTGTTTTTTCTTTTCCTTTTTCTTGCAGAGTCATCCTAAGATTGTAATATCTGCTTAATCCAGACGACGGATTACTTAGCCACTAAACATGTTCATTTGGGATTGGTTCTCCGGCGTACTTGGCTATTTGGGTAAGAACAACTTTTTTATTCATGACATTAGTTGTAATTATTATTAATTTTGGTATATATGATGCATTCCATATGAAATCGAACGTCAGTAAGGCCTCAACTTGCCAAATATGGTTTCCAATTTTTTTTGCTGTTCTTTTAGATAAAAAAAGCATGTATAATTTTTTTCAGATTTTTATCACTGTTTTGTAAATATTTTAAAGCTAAACAATGCAATTTTTATTACCTGAGATTTTTTTGAAAAATATTTATTCGTACTTATAATTACAATTGTTTGTTTATTTGTTTAATGGTATAAACACTCTTACATTTTTAAATATTTAGATACCAGTATAAATAATAATATTATAATACATAGCACAATCATCATCATCATCACTACAATTTTTTGGCAATTGTTGTTGCATTTTTTCAAATATTTTATATTTATTTAATTCGTTTGCCGTTCATTTTATTATTTTTTAGAATTAAGATTCTCTTTTCCTACTTTACTGCTTTCTTTAATTTTTCATATATATTTTTTTCCCTGGATGGACCTTAGAGAATTTGATATTCCAGGGTCATAATGATTGATACATAAATATAACTCATTTTATATAGTCCAATAACATAATTTTGATGTAACTCATATTATATGACTCAATAATGTTATTCCTGAATACAATGAAAAACTTGAAACAGGAAATAATATAGTGGGGCTCAAAAACATGAAATTTTCTCAAAATATTTTTAATCAACAAATTAAATCTTAGAAATATTGTAAGCCTTTTTTGATGTGTAAATGAAAAGTGATGAAAAATAATGGCAATCTTTACATGATAAACTCTTTTTGTACAGACATTATCTTATGTAGAATTAACTATCTATCTATTTATCCATCTTCTCTTAAAATATTCTTTATGTTTCTGATAGTATCACAAGATAGCAAAACAGAGAGGCACTAAAGATAAGAACAGCAACAATCCTTCTTGTGTTGTTAAATTTTAGTCCCAGAAGTGGAACCTAAGATAATGATCGAGGAAACATAGTCGCTTAAAAAAATTAATAAAAAAAAAATTCTGTGAATGATACACTCCTTTTTAAAAATCTTACATTAAACCTTATTGAATATATAACAGACATTATAATTCTGCAACTTTGTAAAAACATACAGTGCACCAAAATGGTGTGAAGTAAAAAGTAAAATTTTCCTCTTGTCATAGCTTTCAGATCAAACGGGTTAACAAATTTCCATGTTCCATGTTTTATTTTATCTGTGGCAGCGTGCATTCTGGATTGAATATAGTAATTTATATTTTAGTTCTTTATGACAAAGCTATGGTTTTGAATGAGTAGATAAATATTTCTTTAATAGAAAATCACCAAACAATTGGTTACAGTGAATCTTATTTTGATTGCATTTAGAATTGCCATATTCAATTCAGACTCGATTTTTTGAACAATAAAATAAGACACTGAACAGTGAAGTGGGCTCTTCAGTTTTGTCTGAAAGTTACGACATGTGAAAATGTTTAGTTCGAACCTCACACCAATCCTGTGCACTCTAGATTGTCACAAAATTGCAGAATTATGATGCTTGTTATCTACTTAATCAGGTTCAAATTTGAGATTTTTTAAAAGAATAGTATCACTTGAGAAAAAAAAATTTCTTGCGCCAAATTTACCATGGAATTATTATTCTACATACTGTTTTCCTCTTCTTATCATAAAAATAGTAATAAGTTATTTATAAAAATACTTTAATACTTGTACCAAATGCATAGTTTATCAATAGCTTTTTATGTCCATCAATACTTCCCTTGAAAATGTAATTTGAGAACTTTTAAGTTTGAGATGAAACCCATTTTCAGAATCAATATCTTTTGGTGACCACTTTGTCCACAAAAGTATTTCCATATTTCTTTTATTTTACAAATCTTTTTTTGAACTGAGTCCTGAATGGAAATTCAATTTAGTCACAATTTTCTTTATTCCAAGATCATTTAATCCCAATGTAAAAAAATTGTGTAACAACAGAGAATTCCTCTAGCACTTGTGCAGTCAATAAATATTATTGCTATTATTCACCAGCTCGAGTAAAAACTTGTTGCCAGATTTTCTTGATCAGTGCTTTTTTTTTTAAATCACAACATCAATCAATTTGGAAAAATTGGAATTGACTAAAAATTTAAGAATTGTAAACCATCATTTGCACCAATAAAGAAATATGTAAAGTTAACGAGAGTTTCTCAGGCATTTCGTTTCCGGTTTGTCGTGGCAAACTCCTTTTAATGGGAATCCCAGGTTCGGGCCGACATTCGCTTATACGCGTAGCGATCGAAGAAAACTATGTGGATCCTCTAGCATTTTCACGTGAGCGTGAGTGTCGATATCGTCGATGCATGATTTGGTTGTCTTTTTTGTTTGTTCACAGGCTTGTGGAAGAAGAGTGGAAAGCTTCTGTTTCTTGGCCTCGATAATGCCGGTAAAACCACGCTTCTTCACATGCTGAAGGACGATCGACTGGCGCAACATGTTCCCACATTGCATCCAAGTAAATAACCATTACTAACTATCCTCTTTATATAATGAAAGCGGAGATTTGTTTATTAGTGTCATGATTTATTCATCATTAATCATTCAATGAAAACCATGTGCAGTCTTTATCTTTAGATCGTGTTATTTATGAATAATGGGTTGCAATTAATTTCGTTGTAAAAATATTTTTCTCAAAGTTACAAAATAAAGCTTTGCAAATTGCTTCCTCATCATTTAAAAAAAATTAAAATGGAGTAAAAATTCAATTGGAAGAAAAGTTGAAACTCTGAAAAATTTTAATTGCACAAAAATGACACAGAAGCTGTATACCTATCGTTACCGAATATTATTGATTTCGTGTATAAATTTTGAGTGCGCTGCTTTATGTTTTGCTAAAGTTAAGGCAAGAACGCAAATTTTTCGAAAATGTTTAAACTCAATAAAATTCACACCGCTTTAACGATTGCGGTAAAATTCAATTCCGAGCAACATTAAGACTACCCGCATTTATGATGAATTATTTAGTAACACATCGCAAATTTCACGGAAGTTAGAGCGCGCGTTGTTTTTTTTTTTTTTTTAATTTTTTTTATTCAAAAAGCTATAAAATAACAGTTTTCTGCATACATAACGTAAAAAATTGCAACAGTCAGAGACGGAATCCTGCTTTACTTGTGTGCTAAATTAAAGCTCAATCGGTTGAACGATTCTTGTGTTATAAGTTATTAAAATTTAAAGCCATGCAAACTTGGACATATGGAATCTTTTCTAAACGACTTTACTCGATGTTTTGGGCCATTCTTAGTCTCCTGACATGAAAGTCTCAAAAAAATAATGTCGATGAAAACAATGCTTCCTCTATTAAGGAAAATTAAAAACAAGCATGCAAAATAGAACCTTGCAAATGGCTTTCTCATTATTTATGCATTTTACAAAGCTATCTCTGTGAGAACGTATGCTAATCGATTTAAGCTTCCTCATGGAGGAAGTATGTTGATCGATTTTGTTTTCCTCGTAGAGGAAACTTGGTAAAAAAAGTAATAAATAGTGCAAAAGCAATTTGGAAGGTTGTTTTACTCGAGAAACGTTTTTCCCCAAATTCAAAGTGTCACAAAATTCAAACCGCTCGACCAATTCAGGTCAAGTTTTTACCCAAACTTTTTTTCATGTTAATCCGTTCGTAAACTAAATTTAAACCCGGTACCTCGTATGAAATTTGAGCTATTAGTCGAAGTTGATTTAAATTATGACGTATATTTTTCGGTAATTCAAAGTTCTATAAAATCGGAATCTCCGACGGTCATTTTTCATTGCTCTACGTGTAAAAAATTACTTAGCACATTTGTTGAAAAATTACGGCAGCTATAGAACATACAGAATTTTTTTCAAAAAAATAAAAGTCTTGTAAAATTAGAAAAAATGTTTTAATTTTTTCTTTATACATAGAAAGGGATTTCGTTACTCTACCATTGTATTCAAATCCAACTTGATTGCTAGAGCCGTTTTTGAGATACCACTTTTTTTATTCTGGATATTCTGACTTGAAAATCGGGGATTTTTTCTTCTCTTTTCGCGAAATCAAAATTTAATCTATGAGGGAGCAAAAAAAAATTGTTTTTGAAGATATGTTTTTTGTATTATTAAGTTTGAAGTTGAATCAATCTGCCAATCAACGTTGGGAACACTTTTATCTATGATTAATAAATCATTCGATACCAAAGCCGAAAATGCATATTTGGTTAATTATTAAAAAAAAATTTTTTCCAATATAAGACACAAAGCTCTACAATGGAGAAGACAAATGTTTTTCGATGTTTTGTTGTCCACGTTGAGCCGATTGACCTATGATCGTGACGAATCATGACGCAGCAGTTGAAATATTCATAGAAGGAACGAAATTCGACTTTGACCCGCACGTGTGATTTATTTTGATCAAAGAGCTACTAGAAGTACAGATGGGCACAATTTGTATAAATATTATCTTTTGTATATTTTTTTTAACGAATAATTATAGATTATTAGAGTATCGAAGGCTTTTTGATGATTGTAAAAAAATAATTACTGCAAATTACTCATTGTCAAGCCATAATTATGGTAGGGAACAAAACATATTAACTCAATTACGACTGAAAACCCGAATATTAATAAAATGTAATTGTTTTCAGCGTCCGAGGAGTTGTCCATCGGCAACATTCGTTTCACAACGTTCGATCTTGGTGGTCACACACAAGGTAAGGTTAAAACCCTGACAAAAATTAGCGTCGTTAAAAATATTCTGATTAATCGTTATGCGAAACATGCTCAGATGTTCCAGATGAGCTTGATAAACCTACGGTTATTTAAAAATTGGTTTGAAGAAAAAAAGTAATTAATGAAGTAGTTCATCAAACGAAAAATTATTAATGAAGAATTTTGATAAACAAAAAGTCATTAACGACAAAACAATTGGTATATTTCTAAGAATAATTACCAAATTTTAAAGTATATTTATATGCCGTTTTAAGAACTGAATTCGCTGATTGCTTTGAACTCGAAACGATTTTCTTTTTCTTTTTTATTATTCATAAAAATTGTAAAAATCGTTGAAAATTTTTAACTATGAATACATTTTCTTGTGAAGATTTACCATAAAACTGCCTCAAACATTGAAAAAATGTTCGATAAACAATTTTTTTCTGATTTATTTATAACTTTCGGTCCTTATCACCTATAAAAAGGCTTTGGCTATATAATTTTATTTTGGAAATAAAACCTATTTCCAAAATCATTCGGTCATCTTCTTATTCCTAATTTCAATCGCAATCTTATCCATTACTGATTTATATCCGATCTTATCTGAATTTTTAAAATTACAACAACTTGTGACGAAATTATAGAATTATCATTACTTTCTGGTAATGTTCATTCGCGAAAATTGATTAAGTGACTAACATTAAATTTCAATGAATATGCATAGGTTAAAACAAAAAATTGAATAAATTTACAAACGCTTGACGATAACGATCAAAACGATATTAGTCTAATGGTGTATTTTAATACAATTTACAGCGCGAAGGGTATGGAAGGATTACTTCCCAGCTGTCGATGCTATAGTATTTTTGGTCGACGCAAGCGACCCAAGTCGGTTAGCGGAATCAAGGGCCGAATTGCACGCTCTGTTGACGGATGAGCAGCTCAGTTCCTGCCCCGTTCTCGTCTTAGGAAATAAGATTGACATACCTGGTGCAGCGTCCGAAGACGGACTTAGGGATTGCTTCAATCTGTTTGGACAGACCACTGGAAAGGTACACTGTAAAAAAAAATCTACTTGAAATTTAGTGCACTTCCACTGGAAGTTTTTATTAATAAACTAGTATATGAAATTTAGTATACAAATGCAATGTAAAAATAATGTATGGTACAGCATATTCAATAATTTGCCTTAATTTTCCAGTAAAAGTACTTGATTTTAAATAATTTGCTTTAATTTTACTGGAAAAGTTCATGAATTCTATACCAAAATTATTTATTAAATTCCGATGACGAGTTTATGCATAAAAACTTCCAATCTTTTTTAACAGTGTAATATAACAAATTTGCTCACATCTTTCAACTTTTGATAGCAAAATTACGGATTTTTTTTTTTCCTCATAGAGAAAACTTTGTTTCCGTCGATTTTTTTTTCCTCATAGAGGAAACTTCGTTTACGTCGAATTTTTTTCTGTTTCGTCATGGAGTGAGCTTTGTTGTCATGGAGAAAAAAAATTTCTGAAATTTTTATGTCAGTACACTCAGAATGCTTCAAAACATCGAGAAAAATGGTTTAAGAATATGTGAGTGTGGGCTTCGAAATTTTAATCACCTATAACTCGAGAACTATTCAACCGATTGAGCTAAAATTTGATACACAAGTGAAGCAGCAGTCCATCGTTGACTAATAAAATTTTTCTCTAAATGTATGCAGAAAATTTCATTTTATAGCTTTCTCAATTCTTTCAAAAAAATACGTGCGCGGTTTCTTTTTCGTAGGAATAGCGATGTTTTGGTAACTAAATTCTTTGTACGTGCAGGTACTGTTAATGTTGTTTGGTATTGAATTTGACCGAAATCGGAAAAGCAGTTCGGATTTTGTGGAATTTTTTGTTTTTCGAAAAATTCGCGTTTTTGTTCTAACTTTGGTGAAACATGAGACAATGAACTCAAATTTGATACATAAAATCGGTAGTATTTAGCGATAATCAGTACCTAGTTTCGTCATGATCTACAATGTGGTTTGAATTTTTTAGAAATTTAACTTTAATTTTAAAAAAGCTGCAAAGTTGAACTTAGCAAATTGTTATTCGTTTTAGTCAAAAGATGAAAAGTACTGAATGCGTCTTAGCATTTCGCAGTCAGTACGTTCCGACTTTCATTCAAAATATCATTCGTGACGACAAAAAACACTTCGGGAGTTTTCAATTATCTCACTCGATCTTATGACGATCTGAGAGAGACAGACGATATTTAGCACATTACCTTAAGTAATCTTCTCTTAATAAAGACATGCCACATCGAAAGTCGAAATATCGAAGACTAAAGCCATCTTTCTAGCATTCTGATTGGTAAAGCAAACTTCAGACAGTTATAATCTCTGCAGGATCCGATTTAAATTCTTGGGTTTTTCGCAGTTGTGAAATAAAATACATTTTTCTTCCGAAAATAGATTTTCTATTTTCGCTTCTATTTTTCTTCGTAAAAAAATACATCTCACATCGCAAGTCAATTATATCGAAAAACTGAAGCAGAAAAAGAGTCGCGTTTTTACGAATGTAATATAAACATGCAAATATCATATTTAGCCGTAAGAGAAATAAAAGAAAGTGAAAGTTGTTGCTAGTAATAACAAAAAGGAGGAGAAAGAGGCCGGGACGTAACATCTCATTTATGTATTTGTTGATATTAGACATGAAAAAAATGACCATTTATTTTTTCAGGGAAAAATCCCTCGGGCCGATATTCCCGGCCGCCCATTGGAGCTCTTTATGTGCTCAGTTTTGAAGAGACAGGGTTACGGGGAAGGCTTCCGCTGGCTCGCCCAGTACATCGACTGAACCCACGTAATTAAAGTTAAAAAAACACGCGTACACGTACCGTTTAAACACAGACAAACAAAACCAACAAACAGACTCAAAATCATTTCTAAAAACGACAATTTTCCCTCTTTTCATCTTGATCTGGTTAATCCTTCGAGCGAAGGCGTTGATATCGTTCGGAAGTCGTTCGTTAACGACTTATCCGGAAGTTTATTTATTTCCACTCGAATTTTGATCGATCTTTGATGTTAACGTCCGGTAGAATTTTCCTCGTCGACGAAGAAAGGGCTTAAAAAAAAAAAAAAAAGATGAAAGAAAAAAAAAAGCAACTGGGATCTCCGACGTATGTGTTAATCTCATTTGTAAAAGTCCTGCGAGACACGGCGACGCAAAGAAAGGATTTAAGAATTTTGATAAATAAAATGCCACGAATAAAAAATAATTATTTAAGAACATTTAAGTCTTCTTCAGGGTTGTTCCTTCATTTCGGGTTTAATGCTTAACGAGTGAATCGTAGGTTTTTTCGCCATATTTAATGCAGATTTTAGCAACGAATAGAAAAAGTTACCAAAAAAACAAAAAGCTCTCGAATGAAAATTGAGCTTTCGTATGATTGATATTATACGCGGATTGTCACGTGAAATGCGTCCTCGTACAATTTACATATCTGGTTTGAGCTTTATGTGCAAAATGTTAAGAAAAATATATACTTTTGGTTTTTCTCAGGATTCGAAATTTATTAGCAATGGAAATTCTTCTGCTGACACTAAATTCGTTCTCTGAGGGACATTTTTTACATTGCTTGGCTTTTTCTGGGATATTTTTGGATTTAATATATTATTTTACTTACAGAGAAAATGTTGTGCCATGTTTTACCAAAAATATTTCAATTTGTTTTCGTCCGTGTTTCATTTTTTGTTGGAGTTTCCAGATTTTCAATTAATTTGATTTGCCAATGGAAATTCAATTAAACTTCAGTCCGTTTTTTATTGTTTTTTTGTGTGTTCTTAATTATCGAACTTTTAAGTTCGACCCAACTTCAAACGATTATTTTTTCGTTGGTAACGAAAAATTTTGGTGGATAGTTTCATCCATTTAAAAAAAATCAGATTCACGTTTCCAGTTACAAAACAAACATGGATCAAATTCGTTTCTTGCAATCTTAAGATTTTTATGGTGTTTTACCAATACAAATTCAATATATCATTAGTTAGCTATTTTTCATTGCATTGGATTTTTTTTTTCGAATTTCATTAGATTTTCATGATCGAATAAAATTCGTTCATCGAAACTTAAGGATTTTTATGGTGTTATGCTTTTGAAAATCTAAATATGATCAATTGCTAATTTTTCCATTGCTAATGGATTTTTTTTTCGCGTATCGTTCGATAATATTTCATTAGATTCTCGCGAACGAATAAATTTCGTATCACGATATTAGGCATCAATAATCGGCTTAATTTCGCTTAAACTTTACTACACTTCGATCGCGCAGCTTAAGTTCCGTACACAGCAAATCAACGCTTCAAACTTCACTTACTCTTAAAAACTTAGCATCATCGATTTATTTGGCGACCTAAAAACATTCCCTAATCATCTCACACTTGTCGTAGAATAATCTATATTCGGCTGTGTAGAATAAAAACAAAAGAAGAAAAAGAGCAACGTTGTGTTACCATAAGAAATGATTGAAATTATTTTTTTGATTCGTTTTTACGTAAATAAACAGAAAAAAAAATCTGCAGTATTGCTACATTTGTACATAATTTTATTCTATCTTAACGTAGCGTAAAAATATTTATCATCGAAGTGTTTAGCCAATTTTTAAACGCAAAAATTGAAGATTCATTTTTATATTTTTCTGCGAAACTTTTTTTTCATAGATATTAAACTTGGCGAAATATCTAAATTAGGATCTTCGTTATTTGGGGTCCGGACCAATTTTAAGAATGACGCACATCGTTTGCAAATAAATAAATAAAAATCCTCTTGAAATATAATATTTCAAATTTAATATTCAACCCTTCCGATAGAAGATATTCCAAAACGAAAGATTCATATTATAATGAATCAAGTATAAGTGGTAAATGTAGTTTATTCGTTAAGAAAACTAGAGGTTTTTCCGCCGGAAAATGTAGTCTTTTTAGTATGTGTATAACAGGGCTAAAAAAGAAAGTGAACGCTTCTCCTCATAGTAAGTATGTATGTTAATATTTTTCCACCGAAAGATGAAATCAAAATTTTTATATTGCTTATAACAATATGGTTATTATCGTTTGCATGAAACAAGCACTTTTGACTCAAAATCGTGATTCTCTGAAAAGAACAAAAAAGTTTTCTTGTATCCATAAGAACAAAGTTGTTTCTAACATCGTACTTTATAGACGGAGTTACATTTTTTGCTCTTCCATTCGCAATTTTAAGAATTTCATATTAATTTCAACGGCATCATCTTTTTGAAGCATTATAATATTGAAATATGTAAAATAATGCCGGTTTTTCCAAATTGTACATCCGTTTAGTCTCCTCAATGGAGATTTTGAGTTACTTAATTGCGAAACAAATTCTCCAAATATTTTTATCAATCAAAGTTTGAAAAATTATTAATTTTCCGTGCTTTTACTGTCACGGATCGCGTTTTAGAGAGCACAAGTTGAAAATTGGGTATTCTTAGGCGAATTTTCTGATCATACCAAGGAAAAACATAAATATCGAAAAAAAATCGAGAAAAGCATCGGTAAGGACTTTTAAAAACTTTTCTTGAAAATGTAGTTGAGTGTGAAAATAATTTTTTTTTTTTGGGAAATTCGGAATAATTTTGACGGAAAAAAGTGCTTTGGATTTTCTTAGTCGAATCAGGAAAGACGTTAAAATTTACGGTTAAAATTTTCAGTTGAAAACTAAAATGGATGTTTTCCATTGAGAATGATGAGTGAAAAATTGCAAATAAAAATATATTTGGCTTTTCTCGTAATTTCAGTAGAGTAAATCGAATAATGAAAAACAAAAGAGCACCGAAAATTTGAAGGCCAGATCTTTATCCCATAATTGATTGCATGACCCATATATATTACATATATATTACTATTGGATGAAACAATTTTGAAAACTAGTATAGAATGTGCAAAAAACATTAATTATGACGTCGCTTCATTTTTATAGTATGATAATTTGCGGAAAAAATAACAGTATCCGAATTAGATGTGGTATAATGCATTAATTATTTCGTAGAACGTTCAAAAATTTTTCTCTACTTAGTCACGTATATGTCATTTATAGCCCGAAGTTACAGATTTTTTGGCAAATATGCAGGTGCTCGACAAAAAATTAAATGGAGGTACAAGTGAAATCCCATGGATTTTAAATGCTAGAATTAAAGTCTATCGAGAGATTTAAATATCGAATGAAATATTTCATATTTGAAGTGATGTGAAACAATGTGAAGAGCATCAATCATGAAATACGTACCAATCCTAAATAACGACCTATTTTTCTTACTTTTCACCACGAATTTTTTTTTTACTTTCTAAAGTAAATAAAAACCATACATTTTCTTGCAATTCTGTGCAAATTTTATTTGTTCATTCATCCTTCTAAAATTGATAAAATATTCCGAATAAAATCAAAAGGTAAAAACGATTATTTTCTGTAACAAAATGTTTTTATGAATTTTCTTCAAAATTAGAAAAGTACCTCAACTACAGATAAAAAAATACATATTGAAATAATTTATAGCGATAAATCGCCGGAGGCCGGAACTTTCGTGAAGAATGCGGCAACTTTTTCATCTGTAACTTCTTCGAGGGTTTTTGGAGACCAGGCGGGTTTTTGGTCTCTGTCGATCAAAAGGGCTCTGACTCCCTCGTAGAAATCACTGTGACGCGTATGGAATGTGCAGCTGATTCGAAATTCCATTTTCAAGCATTCTGCCAGACTCAGATCGGCTCCTTTTTCGATAGCTGCTTTAGCAACTTTCAGAGCAGTCGGCGACATCTTCGACAGCAACAGTAATACTTCTTTGGACCAATCACTGCCGTCTGCCTTCAATCTACATTGGAAATGATTTTTTCTTTAGAGTAAGAAGAAATTATTCATAGCGTTCGAGAGACAACATTACGACGTTAATAGAATTACAATTACATTGAGTAATGATAAAAAGTCACAATTATATTGACTAATTCTAATGAATTGGTTAGCCATTTACTGGAATTCACTTCAGGAGAAGTTCTCATCAAAATCAAGCAACCCATCGTACAAAATCTCTGGTAAAGAAAAACCGGCTGATAAGTAACGAAGAAGCGTCACGTTCAGATATATAATATATAATATATAAGCTATTCCACTAAAATTCAGTTACCAACATCTTTTTTCTCTCGGAAATTCCAAAAAATCTGGTTTTGTTATTGTAAAAACTTCACCAAATTTCAATCCGATAAAGAAAATCTGATGAAACATGGGAATTTTTTAATTTTTTATTCAAGCGGCTCAATCTTAGGGCAGATTCATCGTACATACGTTTCTAAAAAATGGAAATTTGCGGCATTTTATGGCGTACAAATAAAGTGAATCTTTTTTGTTTGAATTTGAAGCAGCCAGGTTTACAAAACGAGAATAATAATATTTTTTTGTGAATAATCAACGCACAATAATGAGCAAAATATTTAATAAGTCACTAAACTAAGTAAAAATAAACCGACAATGTTTGGACCATTGCAGAAGACAGAACGTGATAAAACATTTCGATCCGTGCAAATTACAATTACTTTGAGTAATTATGATTAATTGATTAGCATTTTTTTCAATAAAACACGTTTTCTTTTAGTTTTCTTCACGTATAATTTATAATTATTTATCAATTTCAATGAGTAATAGCTCAATCTTTTTATTTTTGTTAAGCAATGTGCTATAATTATTGAACGAGCAACTCTATAAAATATCTTGGCGGTCAATTTTTCGAGTATCTTTCGAGGGAAAGAATGAACTACCACTCAGTAAATCGGTTAAGAATCCCAGATTATACTTGGGAAAAATCTAACGAAAATTTACCCCATTGAAAAAAAAGTTAATCAGCTAATCTTTGTGCAGATCCGTCATTATTAATCTTTCTGTGAGTTAAATATGAATGCTTCAATACAAATCATCCTCCACTATTGTTATTGAAACCATTAAACTTTAAAGAATCGATTGCGAACATTTTTAACTGATTTGACTTTAATAGACATTACCGATCTCCCTTAATGCAATTTTTTTTCCTGTAACTTGCAGTTAATCACTTGAATTATATTGATTTTAGAAAATAAATTTTCCTTTAAATGTTGCACAATATTGTTACAACATTTGGGCGTTGAAATTCGAGTAAAAAATATTACCTGCTTATTATCTCCTCAACAGTCTCAGCTGAAAAGCATTCATTTATTTGTTTCATGTGCGGAGCTAGAGAAAATTCCTTCTTTATACTATCAGAATTCGAAGAGTGAAATTCGTCTAGAATTTCCGAAACATCGCGAGGTCCAGGAATTGTCAAAGCTGCCGACAATTCGCTGAGTTTATTAGAGGGAACGTAATGCGTAGCAATACCAGCGTGCAATACGTCGCTCCCTAAAAAAAAAAGGAAATCGTTAGATGATCGGCTCTTTAGTATTTGTCGTATTAAGGGGCCACATGGTTTTTTTTAAAAAGAAAGTATCGCTTAATCTAAAACAGTTAAAAAAAAATTGTTTGGTAGAGTGGCATGTTTTTTTAATAAAAAAAAATCATTGAATAAAATATATATGACCGCCGGTCGACGATGCAATTTTTTTACCAGTAGAAATCACGTCACGAGAACCGCCAGATAGATCGTTTTTGAATTTACACAAAATACGCTAAGAAACCTTTAGAATCCGCTGACGATCACCGATCTTTAAAAATCATTTTTCTTACAAAATTACGACGAATTAAAACTTAAATATGAAATACCCATAAGAAAGAGTAGTCATTTTTCACTTAATACTTTAAAAATAAAGATCGTAAAAAAAAAACTAAAATCGTCAGCAAGCTTTAAATGTTTTTCGGCGTATTTTGCGAAAATTTGTGAACGTATCAGGTGATTCTCGGAATATGATGTCCACTGGTAAAAAAATCACATCATCTTTCATGTTTTGATTTTTTTTTTCAATTGAAAAATATCGTTTCAGTTTCACAAATCGATATAAAAAAAATTTTAACCAATAGTTTCTATAAAAAAAAAAAGAAATTTGACCTTTATTTAGGCCCTTTAATTGGATCAAACCAAAATTCCTTATTCACATCACGCTTAATAATTCAATTAATTAGAGTATAAAATTTTCAATTGAATAGAATTTTATTATATATATGCTATTAAAACCTCGTAATCTGGTTCCCGTAAGTCCTAAGAAGACACCAAGTTTTCCCTGAAGACGAGGGAGAAAATAGGTGGCTCCAACGTCCGGGCATAATCCTATGGCAGTTTCTGGCATGGCAAAAAGCGTACTTTCGGTCGCAACACGATATTTACCGTGAACAGACAATCCAACTCCACCGCCCATCACAATACCATGGATCAGGGCTACGCAAGGTTTTTTGTACGTACCAAGTAAATGATTCAAACTGCGGAGACATCAAAAAATTGATCACTGTTCATGAACGCAAGTATATGTCCAATATTTTCAATAATGCAATTGCTTACGATTTATTAATGCTACATTTGGATATGAAATTTCAATCTTACCCTTGCAAGTGCATTTTTTATCTGATACTTGCACTCGATTTTCAAATCCTACACTTAAATGTGATTTTTCAATTCTACACATGTTCCTGAATTTTCAATCCTACGCCTACTTTGTGAGTTTTCAATCCTGCACAGACTCGTGAATTTTCAATCCTACACTTGCAATTGTATTTAACCCAACACTTGCATTTTTTCTTCGATCCTGTACTTTACATGTAAATTTCTAATCCTACCGCTGCTGGTGAATTTTTAACTCTACACCGACTTTGTGAATTTTTATTTTCACACCGGCTTTGTGAATTTTCAATCCTACACCAGATTTGTGAATTTTTAATCCTACACCAGTTTTATGATTTTTTAATCGTGCACCGACTTCGTGGATTTTTTAAAAATCCTACACCGGGTAGTTTAGTTTTTAATCCTACACCAACATTGAGAATTTTTTTAAATCCTACACCGACTTTTTGAATTTTAAATCCTACTCCGACTTTGTGAAATTTAAATCAGACACCGGCTTATTAAATTTTATATCCTACATCGACTCTGCAAATCTTTAATCCTACACAGACTTTATGAATTTTTAATCCTACATCGGTTTCTGAAATTTTAATCCTACGCCGACTTTCTGAATTTTTAATCCTACATCGGTTTCTGAAATTTTAATCCTACGCCGACTTTCTGAAATTTTTTTAATCCTACATCGACTTGCTGAATTTTTAATCCTATACCGACTTTCTGAATTTCTAATCCTACACCGCTTTCTGAAATTTTAATCCTACACCGCTTTCTGAAATTTTAATCCTACATCGGTTTCTGAATTTTCAATCCTACATCGGCTTTCTGAATTTTTACTCCGACATCGGCTTTCTGAATTTTCAATCCTACACCGGCATACTGAAGTTTCAATCCTGCACTGGTTTTGTGAGTTCTTAATCCTACGAATACACATTTTGAAACCTACCATTTCATACGAAGCTTCAATGCTGCACGCGTATGCACGAATGCACAATATTGCATATGCCCGCGAATTTTTATAACTGCACGAAAATTTTCAAAGCTGTATTCTCTCGAAACTTTCAATGTGAATACGAATTTTTAATCACACATTTATAGAAGAATTTTCTGCGCTTACATTCAAATATCTAAAGCTATACGATTTTCAATTCTGAACATCTGAACGGATTCCCATAGCTGCACTAAAATAAAAATGGTCTATGTTGAAGTTATACCTATATTCATGTCTGAAGAAATTGTGTCCGTGAATTTCACCTCCAGGCTCATTCAAAACGAGAACGATTGATTTGACATCTCCGCCAGCGCAGAAAGCTTTCTCCCCGGCTGCTTTAATTACAACAGCATTGACTGAATTTTCCCAACTCTTCAGTTGGGGATAAATTTTGTCTACCATAGAAGTATTCAAGGCGTTTAAGGCTTTCGGACGATTCAACACAATCGTACCGTTGTATCCCGACTTATCGTCTCCCGTCTATAAAATAAAACGCTTAATGTAAATAATACAACAGGTTCCACTTAAACGAAATTTAATTTTTTCATGTACCTCCAATGTATGATACAATAATTTTAATAATCCACTTAAAGTTTAATATAAAAGTATATTCATTTTCACAATTCATTGTCATTTTTAGAAAAAAAAAATGGTAAAAAAAATATTTTTCGGCCTTGCAACTGATTGTAATCCTGAACCTATTACGACGAAATTACATTATCTATAATAATATTATAGCATGTAGAAAAATACAATTTCGAAATATACATAAATACACGAACCAAAGTCCGTATTCGCAACGATAGAATTTAAAACATTGTCTTTCATAATTTATTTTTACCAGGGAAATTTCGTAACCATCACAATTTCAACGACCACCGTTTTACCGTAAAAACGACCGAGTGGTTTTTTGCAAAAATAGAAAGAAGCCAAAAGTTGGTCGTAAAAACCGTAAAAACGACTGGCGAAAAAAAATTGTATTCGACCGTTTTTTTCGATTTACCATGGAAAACCCAATAAACATTTTTAGGGTTGTCGCTTTCGCGGTTCTTCCGACACATTTCCGGTTTATTTTATGCAGGAAAACACCCGGTTGTTTGAAGGCGGTTTTTATGGTGAATCAGTTGGAAACGACGGTCGTCACGATTGCTAGGGGACATATTCAAAATTTAGTTATATTCCAAATAGTCAAACAAAATTCAATCTTATATAGGTGTGAATAGCCGAATGGTCTAAGGCTTAGTTTCATATCTTCAGGGTTCCGGGTTCGAGTCCCACCGATGACATAAAAATTTTTAATTGTCCGCGATTAAATATGTACGAAACAGCCAAATAGATAAATCAATATATAAATATATAAATGTGTACCAAACAGCCAAGTATTAAATAAAAAGTTGAAAATAGAGCTTGAATATTCATTTCGAAAAAAAGTTGTATCCTTTTTAGGTTTGCATCCAAAAAAGGACTGAGCTTTTAATACAAAAAGCAGCGGTCCATTTTGCCGTTATTTGTAGTGCGTTCCGTTCTCCAACGGACAAGTCCGTTTAGATCCGTTTCATGGTCCGTCAACTTGGTGGGGAACGTTCTAAAAGCCATAGCCGTAAAAAAAATTGATTACTAACCGTATCGAAAAAAACGTCGGGCGGATTTTCGTTTGTATTGCCAACATAACCCTGAGACATCATGCGCACAGATATTGCAATTGGCACTCTTGCCCTAATAGTGACTAAACTCCTCTTTATTATTTCCATCTGAGAACAACAATAAGTGATATTAGTTTCGAATCGTCACTTGAACTGGAAAGTCACTTTTGTTCCATCGCCAATCAACTTACGATTTAAAAATGAATATATTCTACTGTGGATTGACCGGCTCGAGTTCGAGCTGAGGTTTAATTTGGGTTTATTTAACGCTATCACTTCTCACGGGGTAATGAAGCACTATAATTGTACTTTAATGGTTTGTCGATGTCTGGAGCAGATACTGCGATATCTGGAATGTAGAATCATATGGTAATAATTGGTTGTTGTGCCAATATTAGCTTATAGAGTGAATAAAGTTAAGCAATTGGGGAAATAGTGGGGGAACCGCGTTTGGACTTTTATGCAATAGCGAATCCAGAATCCACGTGTCATAATATCAGATCATTGGCGTCGGTAATGTAGGAAACCACATTATAACATTCTCGGTCGTTTTGGCGCGATAATTCAAACGGAGAATTAAGGTCTCAAGTAAAAATGAATAATACATAGAGTTGAAACACATATAAGCATTCGACGGATCATAATCGAGAAAAATGCATGAAGTTTATTCACGATAATTATTTTTGCATTAGATACATTTTTATTTGATATAATATATTTGAAACATTTAAGATATATTACTTATGCGGCAATCAAATTAATTGCCGAATTATGAGCAACTTAACGAATTATATAATATTACGTAATCACAAAGTACATTACGATACGAATGCGGAAAAACTTTTTCTCACAAATGTGCGAAAGCGTTTTTCTGTCGAATATCGTAGAAAATTTGATTTGACAAGTTGCGAAAATGAGATTTCACGCATGCGAAGCGTTTCTCGCACCGAGTGAAATTAAAAAAATGTAGCGCTTGAAAAATGAAGAATGATTGGAACACTTTTTTTCATTGGTTTTTTTTTTAATTTTATTTAATCTGTGCCTGCAGAAATTCACTTGAAAATCTAAGAATTCGAGTGGACACCACCAATCAGTATGAGCAAATATCTGTACAATCCCATGATGTCGACATAAAGTTGCGTGGTGGCGAATATTACCTCATCAGGTCCCAGTTCTATTTTCCTTCCACCCATAATAGTTTGTATGTCAAAGTAGAGATACTGTAAAATAAGAATATAACAATCAAAGAAGAAAAATGTTGTAAATAATGAAATAATTCAAATTAATTTTACAAAAATTATTGTTTTTATTTTTTGCTTCTTTCTAGAGGAAGCAAATATTTCATGAAATCTTTCATTTTCATGAAATAATTTTTCGTGATTTACATGTCAGGAAATTCAGAATGGTCCAAAACATCGAGAAAGATCGTGTAGAAAAAATGACTGCATGTATGTATGTATGTGTATGGGGCATTCCATCCCAATTTGACCTGGATTTTTTTTTTTTTTTTAATAATTTTTTGTACCCGTAAATGCACTAAATATTATTTTTTTTATCTTCTAAATATCTGAAAAAAATCTGCGAGATACTTCGTTGGGTATCAACGTTTTCTAGTTGATAGTCGAAGTGCCCAGGATTTTATTTCTTATAGTTTTTAAGCTTGTGTTATTGGAAAAAAATAAAAAAAATAAATCTACTATCGTCGATTGACCAAACGTTTATTTATGTGAAAACAGTTTCTGAACTAAGCGTCTATTCCAACATAATCCAGATCCGAAAAAATTCTAAAACTTGTCAAACATTTGTCTATACGTATGTACGAAAGTGTTTGACAAGTCGTTCATAGTAGATTGATTTTTTTCTTATTTTTAAATAATTTTATAAATCAGAAAACTTTAAAAACTATAAGAAAGAAAATCTTGCCCACTAGCTATAAGCTAAAAAATTTTGATATTCAACAAAGTATTTTTTAGATTTTTTTTCGATTTTTAGTTATGGAATTCGATAGGTTACTCTTAAAAAAAGATTTAAAAAAATAGTATAGAGAAAATTAAAAAAATTAATGCCGTGCGTTTTAGGGTCTAAAAGCTAAAAATAAGCTAAAAAATGTTGATATTCAACAAAGTATTTTTCAGAATTTTTTTCGATTTTTAGTTAGGGAATTCGATAGGTTACTTTAAAAAAAATATTAATAAAAATAGTATAGAGAAAATTAAAAAAATTAATGCAGTGCATTTTAGGGTCTAACCAATCCGACAAAAAATTACAAACCAAATCGGGTCGAGGATCAAACCCAGATCTAATCGAGATGAAATTGTCCCATATGCAAGGTTTCGAAAATTCAATCGTCTATAACTCAAGAACCGATCAACGGATTGAGCTGAAGTTTGGCACACGAGTAAAACAGTAACCCGTCTTTGATTGTTGCAAATTTTCACGAAATGTGTGCAGAAATATTGATTGTATGCTCTTTATGATTTTATAGCTTTTTAATTTTTGTTTTAAATGACACGCGCGCTTCAGTTTTTATAACATTTGCAATGTTTCGCGAAATAATTTTTTATAACTGCAGGTACTGTAGTTGTTGTTCTAAATTATTTTATAATATTTTTTTTAACTATTGAATATTTACCAGTGAAAATACCAGCGCGCCCAAAGCACCGAATATCGTGACAAGCACACTTATGTGGGTGTACATTATTACGAAAACCAGCAAGAACAACGAAAGCGTGCACACCAGTGCAAAAATACCGAGTAATCCAGCGTATTTTGTAAAATCGCACTGCAATAATAAATTCCGTACATTGTTAATCATTTTCTTTAACCCATATTTATGGTTAATCCCGAACTATTTTCGAGCTAAATTATACTTGCTTTGCAACATGTAGCTGCCATCGTCAAGACGAATGAAACGATCGCTGTTGTTCCCATCGTTATGAGCATTACTTCTACATCAAAATGTACAGTCACGTACGCCGATAAATGGGATTCTGCTAAAGTCTAAAATACATTCAATATTTCCATTTAGTATAAGTAATCCGTTTTAAAAAAATATATACTTAAAAAAAAAATTATCTTGAGGGGTTTTAAGCAGTCAGATTTTTTCGAAACATCATTTTTTTGCTTTTTGTTTGTTGTCATGAACAAAAAGAAAAATTGCGAGATTTAAACATCGAACGTTTAAAAAAAATGTTCGTATGTGAGACATTCCGTACAAATTCGGCCACTCCAATTTTCAAGACCCATGGAAATTGATGTGGTTCAGTAAGATTGAAGAACTATATAATCTAAAGCACAGTACCAAATATGAAGTGTTCAGATGCAGACATTTGCGAGATACGGCTGTTTCAAGATTTTTTTCGGTTGACCTTATCTCAGTAACCCCACATGGTATTTTGATGTTTCAAAAAAGAGAATTCTCGTTTTTTACGTAGTTTCAAAAGACATTGTTTCATATTTTATTAACCTTGCTATATAATATATTTTAAGAGCCAAGCTAAGAGCCGTTTTTAAAATTGTGTATATTTTAAGTATCTTCTTAAAACGAGGGCCATTCTCTATCGAGGTCATATTTTTTTCTATATTCGTAACCAAGTATTGAAATTTAGTGAAGTTTTTACAATAACAAAAACCAATTTTTTTTGCCATTAAAAAAAAAATATTAGTGGCTAAATTTTTTTTAAATAGTTTAAACGGTCTCGTGACTGAGTAAAACCCCTTAGAGGTTTTTTTTTCAAATTCATTAAAGGTTATTTGCACTTTTGTGCAAATTTTTACCGAAATCTTTGAAGTTGCTGTTAAATTATATTAAGAATTCGCTTTGAAAGCATAATTCATTTATAATATTCATGTTCCATAAAAAGGGATTATTCTTGTATTAAACTGTAATTAACAAGAATAAATTTATACATAATTATAATGCTGAATAGGTTTTTGAAAAAGTTGTTTATTCAAAATAGGACTATTATTTAAACCTTTTTTTTGTAGTTCTGTCTTGTACAATTTTTAGCAAGGATTATTATGAAACTTCTGAAATTGTTAGAGCAGCTGCTAAATATGCTAATGCATTGATAATAAATCATGTATATTTTATAGGGTGAAAAAAATACTTCAAGTATTGTAGGAATCGGATTGTTTTCCTTAATTTCGTGCTTAAAGCAGGAGATCCAAGAATGACTTTGAATTATTGGTAATCGGTGAACAATGCCGAAAATGATCATTTACGCGCATGAATTAGTTTCGATTATTCATTTTTTTAAATAAATAAAAATATTATACATTTTGAAAGAGCTTAATAAATCTAGGGGAAGATTTTTTTTCAAATAGTGGGCATATCATCTTCTAGATTAAAGAACAACCAATAACTTACCAATAAAATTAGGCAAAAGACACCCATTCCAGTATTTTGCCTTCCGCACTCTGACAATGATATTGTGCAGTATGAAGTCATAAAAGTGATCCTAGGGAAAATAATTACATTATTGTGCTAATTATAATTCGATCTGAAAATAAAGGAAGTACATTTAACTCGCTAATTATCATTTTCTTTTTAATTTTATATTGAATCAAAAATATATTTTCATCCAATAAAACTTAATTGAAAAAATAAATAAATATTGGAAAAAAATTTCAACCTAAATACAAAACCCATTGTATTGATGATTTATTATTATTTATTATAAATAATTCTATTGGAAAAATGTTTGCCACTTACAGAGCAATGAGCCAGAGATACCAGTGCTTTTTTATAAATATATTTGCCTCTTCGTCGAACATGAAGTATCCAATGTAGAGAGTTGTGAATAAGAATTGTATGAAGAGTATGAAGAAGACTTTTTGGACAAAAGTTCTTCGGACTTTAGCTTGTTTGAATTCAGCGTAGTAATCTTCCTCAGGTGGATTTGCAGCTCGCTGTTGCATTTCCAACCAGATTCGATAAATTTCTTGATTTTGTCGTTCCCTCTGCAGCACCATGCTCTCGGTCACCGTCACATTGTAAGGTCCCTATGCATTTTTGCATTATTTTTACTCAAGATAACTATTCCAATGGTCGAGAGTTACTAAAATGAAATTACTCATACGGATTCCTAAGAAATTTGAACGGATTTTGAATAAATTTAAACAAATTTTCAATGAATGTGCACGAATTTAAACAAGTGTAAAGAACTAATTTTGGGCTTTTACAGAACAATTTTTAACTAATTCTAGACGAATGTGAATTAATTTGAATAAGTTTCGAGAGGTTTGGGAAAAATGTTAAGCTTCCACAAAACAAATTATGAACTAATTTTGAACGAATGTTGAGCGTGCTCAAAACTAATCATGGCGAAGTGTTTCAAATCAATATTAAACAAATATGAAATTTTGAATAAATTGCGAACAAATTGTACAAACTAAACGAAAATTAAACGAATATGGAATACTTTTTAACAAATTGCGAACAAATTGTACAAACTGAACAAACATGAAGCAGATATCGAAATTGAAAAACAATATTCGAACTTTTAAAAAAAATTCAAACTTTAAAAAAAAATCAACCTTTAAAAAAAATTCAAACTTTAAAAAAAATCAAACTTAAAAAAAAAATTCAAACTTTAAAAAAAATATCTAAACTTTAAAAAAAATATTCGAACTTTGAAAAAATATCGAACATTGGAAGAAACTTCGAACTTTGGAATATCGAACTTTAGAACAAATATCGAATTTTAGAATATCGAATTTTAGAATAAGCATCAAACTATTGAAGGAATATCGAACTTTGAACAAGTGAACAAGTTGTAAAAACTGAACAAACTCTAAACAAATCTGAAGATTTTTCGAACCAATTTTGAATGAAATTTGAAATAACAACGACATATTTTTTCAAAGCTTTGAACAATTATTAGTATTAAGTATCCTGCAATTACCTCAGTTCATTGAAAAAAAAAAAATTAAAAATTAGAATTCTGCATAATTTTCTTCATAATTTGTTTTCATTCATATTCTTTACTCACACTTTTTATCTTTTGGCCTTTGGTCAATGGTGGCAAGTATGGAGGTCCCACCATCATCATGGGAATCCCATGTTGAGATTGTCCACCTCTATCATTAATTCCTTGATTTTCGTACGGCGAAGTCATTGGATTCTGCGAGCGTGTCCTGACGTATAAGATAGCAGCGAGTAATCACGAATTTCGTTTCTAATTTAACATAGAAATTAAGGGAGGTTTGGTGACGCGAAGTGACTTTAGGTTTTCTCTTATCAGCACCTGTTAGAATTATCCCCAATATTCGAGCGAGCACTTCCCATGCTATATAAATGTAGAACAAATCGTCATTAAATTTCGTGCAGGTTCATAGAATTTGCAGAAAATATACTGTCAGCTTTAGCTGTCATTTTATGCGACGAACAATTGAAAACTTAATTCTTTATCACATTTTTAATGTATATTTCTGTAGCTTAAATAAATCACAATATTAAAAATTAAAAGTTATATTCAAAATTGAGTTTACCAAATTTTCAATATTTGTCTATTTTATAAAAAATGTATTATTATTACCAGAACTGATGTTTCATAGCTTAAGAAAATCAATATTGAAAATTATTTATTTAATAAATTCAGTTGGTCAATTTTTTCCCAATTAATTAAAAATTCATTATTATTATGAAAATCAATGTTCTTCGCATGCAATTTTAGAGGTTTCTCGAATATTTTTCGGTTAAATAATCACAACGATTTGCATTTATCATTTTTATCAAATTATTCGTTACATTCGTATTTTTTTTTCTATCATATTTTTTGTGTAGTATTACATTTTCAAATATCACTCTATTATGTAAGACCATAAAAAGGCACCTGAAGCGACCACAGGTTTCATTAATCAATCATTCATTAAGAGGGACGATTCAGTTGGAAGTCTTTTTTGATTATATGGACAACTTTCACACTCACAGAAGGAAAAATTAAAAATAATTTCCAACCTTCAGACTGAACCTGAAAGATTTTTTTGTAAATGTACCGGCCGATTGAGTTAAGCGGTTGCTTCGAAAACAGGTTCATGAGTTTTACAATCTGTGCGTTAAATTATTTCTTCGGTAAAGGGAAAAGTTGTTCTTATAACAAAAAAAAATTTTATTTTGGCTGACTCGTCCCCCTTAACATAATCATATATATATATTTCAGTGCGTGTAACAGGCTCGAGATTTTCGTAAATGCAATTGCGGCGAAAGCTTTGCTTCGCACATAGCACTCGGATCAGCAGCCTCATTCAAAACATCTGTCCGTGAAACTGTTTCGTGAATACGCGATAACGTATTAAAGAATGTATCACATATGAAGCATTTTTTATCAACTGGGCCACTTTTTTCGGTCGTCCTCCCGGATATTTTAAAAAATTTGTCAGTTTGTTGTACTGCTTGAGATAAGCGTCTGTGATTTTTTTGCTAATGTTTAAAGGGCGTCATTCAGTTTTTACGATTTTTTTCCCAAATATGACTATATCTCAGATAATATTTGCTTCTCAGGAAATTCTTAGCATTATTAACTTTTTCATTTTTGATCTTCTTTCGAGTGATGTTATCATTATCATTAAGTCATAATTTTTCCAACAAAAAAAATCAATTATTCGCAAAAAAAAGCAATAAATCATGTTTCCAAAAAAAAAAAAAAAAACAGGCCTTCGATTGTGGTCTCTATTTTACAAGGTATCGCATTTTACGAAGACTCTGAGAAAAAAATTCCAAAGTGGGACCTCAAATCGTTAGGCAGGATAAAATTGATTAGACTATTCATGTATTCATTTTTATTTTCTATTTTTCACTATCCGACAATTGGAAGGGCGACTTTAGAGCTTTTTCCTCAGAATCTTCATACAATGCAAAAAACCTTGTAAAATTGAGACAAAAATCCAAGGTGTATATTTTAATGGAAAAAAATGATTTACTGCGAAAAATTGACTTTCTCTTGTTGGAAAAATTACGACTTTAACATCACTCAAATGCGGATGGAAAATGATGAAGTTAATAATGCGAAAAATTATCTGAGGCCAATATTTAAGGAGATAAAATGAGATTTAAAAAAAACATTAATCCTGAACGGCGCCCTTTGAAAATCTGAAAAAAATCACAGATGCCCATATCGAATAGTACAACAAACTGACAATTTTTTTTTTAAATCTCCGCGAGGTTGATCGAAAAAAGTAGCCCAGTTGATGAAGAGTGCCTCATATACATCCTAAAAAATAGTGCGATTCGACTAGAATTTTATTAGTACGCGGCCAGCAAAAAATCCATAAAAAATCCATATTCACAATACTAAAACATTAATTTTATATAAAGACAATGGAAGAAATGCAGTGTTTAGAAAAATGATTGATCGAATTTTCTGGAAACAATTTTCTCATTTGCATCAAATGAATCCGCTCTTTATTTAAGTTTTTTCCTCCATGTCTGAGAAATAGTTAGATAGCAGCCTTAATTAGCAATAAAAAAATAAAGAGTAGAAAAATATAGTAATTGGAAATTGAATAACCAGAATAAATTCTTTGAAATAAAATTAGTGGTTTCATTTTGTAAGACGAAAAAATAAGTTTCCTGGAAATTTATTAACCTAATTATTTAGAGTAATCACTATATTACTTGAATTATTTCATACTGTTAAAAATTAGTGTTCGTAGAATCTTGGATATTGTTGATTTTTTAAAAGATTTTTGTCGCATCGAGAACTAGTTTGAAAAACTCTAGTCGAATTTCACGATTTAATCCATATCCGGAAATTTCTTTTAAGTAAACGATAGAGTAAAATGGATTGAAGATTTTAGTATTCATTTATGAACATTTTAAAATAGAAATTGCATAGAAAAATAAAATAAATATATTTAATCTTTAAATTGAACTTACATAAGTCACCATAATTGACAATTAACCTTTAAATCAATAAAGATCCAAGAAAAAAGTATTAAGAAAATGGCGTTCTTCAGAAGAAAAAACAATATTCATTCCAGTTTTTCGATCTGAACGCTCAACTTTCGTGGATAATAATTTTTATCTAAATTTCGGTGATTCATGATATCAATTATTTATTATTTAGATTATAAAAAGCTTTGATTTTCCTCATCTCAATCTGCATTTTTTTCAAATCCAATTTCTATTTTTAAATGTTAATAAATTTTTCCAAAATATACAATTTGTTTTTGTCGTCGTTTACTTAAAAAAAAATGCTAAATATGGTTAAAGAGATTAGATCTTTTTATTCATAAGTAAAGTCAATGCGGATTTTTGAAATCATTTCTACAATTTGCGGTGATTCAATTCATCATCATCGAGATTAATTAGCGTCACGATTTCTTAAAACAGAAAAAAGTTTATAATCATAATAAAAATAAAATCGACAAAAAACTCGGATTCACAAAAAATAATTTTTTGTAATTATTTTGAAAGAATAAACGATCATATTGCTCCAATTATAAAGAGTTATAGCTAATTTTGTTTATTAAAATATTTTCATCGATTTATCGACTAGATTGTTTATAGTATCAATTGTTAAAAAGTTACAATCATTTGTATGCTTAATTCGACTAAGGTTAAGATAATCAAATGATTTTAACTTTTCGATGACTAACATTGTCGTTTTTTGTACAACGTCCCTTAATAAACGTAATGAGCTTTAGCTCGTCATAATCGGACCAAAATAATGATTTATTTCTACAAAAATCTAAATACGTAAATTGTTTTTTTAAATGACTTTGTGGATGGATTCTTCAAAAACAAATTAAACTACAAAAAAAAATGTAGAAACGCTTCGAAAAATTCAGCACTGATTTTATTAGAATGAAGTTTCCTATTAAAATCTGTAACTTTGTAGAATAAATCTTTAGAATGCGATCGAGTCGTTTAACTGTTTTGAACAAAAATATACATATATATGATATATACATTTGTAAATACATGAAAAATCGGTAACAATAAATCAGTTAAGACATAAAAAAGATGGACAATAATTGGTAACTAATTTTCGTTGTTTTTCTGATTAAATAAATGGAAGATTATGATTAATTACTGTAACGAATCGTTTGTGCTTGGTTCCAAACCATTCTACTTTCGCTTCGCAGCGTTTAGTACGCAATTCGCATGATAGTTTCTATAAAAGAAGTTTTAGCAGACGAGAAATATAAGTACGGTCATGTTTTGGTGTCTCAGTTTTATGCAAAAATGCTAAGTGTTCTTTTTTTTTTTTCTTTTAACGCTTTTCCTTCTATCTAAAGCTTCTTTTAAGAGTTTCGTTTTCAGTCTTGCAGTACAGTTTGTGATCTACTTGTAGATTATAGTTTTTTCTTTGAAACGGCGTGCAAAACTTTGTGTTAGGTACGCGGGAAGCTCAATGCGTTTATCTGACGTAGTTTATGCGGATTCCGATCAGTTTCCATTCGAAGAAATCGCTTCCGTATTTCGTTCACTAGTTTATAACTCTTGTTGATTGATTTGCTCTCGTATCTTATTGTATACCATCTGCAAAGAAAGAAAAAACACGTTTAAAACGGGGATAATTTTACGTTTATAAACATTTTTTAATACTGACCAAAATTTGCTTTGCTTAAAATTTAAGGGGTAACAACAGAAATGGCAAAAAAAAGACCGAACTTTGACGATTCATTTTGCAAGTATGGAAAATGGAATAGGATTTTTTTTTAGAGGATTTATTTAACCCATGTTGAAATATGGAAAATTTTTGTTTTTGTATTACGGTTTTTTTTACCATATATCGGACGAAAATCAGGCCTTCAAATTTTTGGTGCTTCTTTTTTTCATGATTCGATTCACTATACTAAAATAAAATAAAAGTTTGAATTCGAGATTTTTTGACATCATTCCCAATTTTAACGTCTTACCGAATTCGATCAGAAAAATCTAAGTATTACTTTTTGTGGGTAATTTTCCGAATGTTCCGAAAAAAATATTTATCTTTACACTCGACGACATTTTCGAGGTCAGAAAGATGAAAAAAGATTTGAAATGCCCTTTTCTATGCTTGCCGCACATTTTTTTCGACATTTCTTCTGATAAGTTCAGAAAATTTGTCGAAGGATACACAATTTTCAACTTGCGCCCTCAAAATTCCATCCCCGACATTAATAAACAAAAAAATCATAATAAAATAAATAAAGTGTATACTACGGTAAATATAGTTGATTCGTTAGTAGATGTTCTGGGTTTTTCATTGCAAATATAATTCTCTGCGTATTTAAATCATTTAAAATTCGGAAAATATTCCATTTTTTTTTCTAATTTAACCCTTTCGTGCCGTCAGAAATTGAGTTTTAGAGAGCACAAGTTCAAAATCCTGTATTCTTTTGCACATTTTCTGAACATTTAAAAACAAAAAAAAACATGAGTTAAAGTTTTTTTTAAAGATAAATTAGACGAACATTTGTAATGAGGCAATTTTTCAATAATGTTATTTGTTCGTTAACTTATCGATTCTACAGCTTCATTCGATTATCAAAATGAATAAAAACATAATTCATCAAATTAATTAAAAATCAATTTTCCAAATATATATTTCGGGAAAAAATAAACAGAAAAATCTCTATTTAAAATAACAAGGTTTTCATAAAATTCAGAAAAAAATTCAAAGACTAATACAACGCCTATTAAAATGGAATGACAAATAAAAAACAAATTCGAGTTTTTAGTGTATAAAAAAACGAACCTGTCTCGTGTTGTAGTCCGGAATTAATACGATTTTACTGTTATCTGGTCCTCCGAACATATTTCCGAATTTCTTTTTCTTATGACCGGCCTTAATGAAGACTTGAACGCCTCTATCAACCATTTGTGGATTTTCATCGATATCCTGCCACGGATAGGCCCAATCGACTTTCCATCCTCCGAATAATTCATTACGTTCGATATAAGCTATTCGTTTGTCGGTGAGCAGCAGTACATCTTTGTTTATGTATATATGGAAGAAGTAAATGTCGGTGTTCGCATATTTGCCCTTTTCCAGCTCCTAAAATGAGATAAACAAAAGTTAAAAAATAAATAAAATGTTTAATTGATGATTTTCTTTCGTTTTTTGAAATTAATAATAGCTTACAAAAAGAATCTTGTTTCCTTCTGCCTCTTCTCGCACATAAGGTCTGACAAGACTATCGGGAAGCAAAAATCTGGGCGCTCGGGTTCTCTTCACTTCTTCGCTCAACTCCGTGGCTCTGTAAGCAAATGAAGTTCATCATTCGTCAATAATAATTCGCTTTTATTTTTCGACATTTCGAATCGACGTTGGAAACCTTTTAAACGAATAATAAACAGATTTTTAGTCATAGAATGGAAATTACAGAAAAACCAAAGAATTTTTAATAAGATTAATCAAGTTTTTAACGACGAATAAAATTCTAAACTTCGAATATATCGTGAAGAAACTGAAAAAACGTCGGATAAATTTTGAACGAATTGAACGATTGAAAAAACGTCTGATAATTTGAAACAAAATCAACAAAATTCGGAATTAGGGTTGAACAAATATTGGACAACGTTGAACAAACATTGAACAACGTTGAACAAGATTGAATGAACGTT
Organism: Tromatobia lineatoria; assembly: GCA_949699805.1. Lineage (NCBI taxonomy): Eukaryota > Metazoa > Arthropoda > Insecta > Hymenoptera > Ichneumonidae > Tromatobia > Tromatobia lineatoria. The sequence goes on from OX453044.1 coordinate 13,278,526, forward strand.
TAATAAACGTGGAATAAAAGTTAAATAAACGTTAAACAAATGTTGAATAAACTTTGAACAAACGTCAAACAAACCTTCAACAAACCTTCAACAAACGCCATATGAATGTTGAACAACCGTTGAATAAGCGATACAGTTGAAACAAATGATAAATAAATGTCTAACAAATGATTTTGAAAACTTTGAATAATCGTTCAATAAATGATAAACAAACTTTAATCAAATGGTGAACAAACGTTGAACAAATAATAAACAAACCTTCAAGAAATGATAGAAAAACGTTGAACAGATAATTAAAAAACCTTCAAGAAATGATAGCAAAACGTTGAACAAGCTTAAAACGAATTAAAAAAAACTTTAAACAACAAACGGTCACGAAAAAAAATGAGTAGAAAACTGTTTTTTCTGTACCTTTTAACCGCTCCAAAAGATCCACTTGCAAAATCAATTACACCGGCGGTCGGTCGTGTAACGAGACCGACCATTCCCTTTCCGAAACCTTTGAAGAATCCCTCAACGCCATCTTCTTTAGCTCCGGATATCGGTTTCATCACTACTCCAGATATTCCATCATAGACACCCTGATAAACAAATAAATATTTATCGATGTGAAACACATTTTTTAGCACATCCATCGCTAATAACGCCGTGACCGCCAATGAATTTAATGATTTTTTATGATACCTTTAAAAAATCCTAAGTAACCATGTAATATGTGTATTAATCGTCGTCGATCGAAAATTATCGTATTGCGACACCATTTAATTTTTGTAAAACATTCTGAATGAAAAATTGAGCTCATTTTACGTAGTTTTTATCTTTGACTTTATTTTTTCGTGTGTTTTTCAGTGATATCTTTAGTTTATTGATGAATGAACGATGCTTTTCATTTTTTTCTATCGCTATTTGAGAAAATCTCATCAACTCTTATCAGGATTAACAAATTTAATGGGACGTATATTTATATTATTTACCATAACTAAACCTTTGCCGCTCCTTGCGAGTCCTTCCTGAAGATTAGCGGGTTGCTTGTTGAGTTGTTCTTGCCTTTTACGCTGATATTCTTTGTCGAATGTCAAAGCAGCGAGACCTTTGCCTGAAAAATAAATAGAGAAATATGTTTTTTTAAATAAGTAAATTGAGTCGCTTATAAAATTGTATTTATTGAGAATATTTTACCCATTGCGCCGGTAATTTTGGAAACAGCGCCAGCCATTCCGCCGACTGTGTGACCCAACATACTCCTCACACCGAGCAGCAAACCTTCCGCAAATTCTCCGGGACCTTGAATCGCACCTTGGAACGGCTCGTAAAAAAGATCTTCTATTCCTTTCATTGTTCCTACTACGAGGCCGTAAGGATTTCCGATAACGTCCAAGCCCAAAACGAGCACGTAAACCTGCTTAATCGCCTGGCCTACGTAGTGATTCGTTGCTTCGGAAATCAATTGCTTGTGCGTCATGAAAATGTAATCTCGCTCGAAATACGCGAGCCTAGAAGAGATTGATTTATCTTTAAAATTAGTTGCACATTAAATACGAGAGTTTTTTTCCTAAAAATTCAATCTCTTTGCCTCTCAAATATTTTTGTCGTCAATCGGATTCAATTACTATCTGGGTTATTTCACCAAATATTGGACGAAAATCTGGCTTTGACATTTTTGTGCTCTTTTTTTTCAGGATTCAGTTCACTGTACTTAAATAAAACGCAGCTGAAATTTGAAGGTTTATGCTCGCCGTTCTCAAAGGAAAACGCCTATTTCAGTTTCCAACAAAAAATTGAAACTTTATATTTTAACGTCTTACAGAATCTGATTAGAAAAATTCAAAGTACTATTTTTTTTATCGGAAATTTTGTGAAAAATACATGTATGTTCACGTTCGACGAAATATTCAAAAGAAAAACGTTAAGAAACGATTCAAACCCTTCATGATGCTTACCACACTTGTTTTATGATTGTATTTACTCTTTGAAAGTTTAGAAAGTTTGCCTAAGAATATCCGATTTTTAACTTGTGCTCTCTAAAATTCCATTTCTGAGAATTTTATTTGCAATCTAATAATTCAAGACCTCTACTGACGAATCAACTATATTTACCATAAACTTATACTCCATTCATTTTATTATGAATTTTTCGTTTTTTTTAATTGTCAGGGATTGAATTTTGGAGAGCACCAGCTGAAAATTGGATATTTTAGACGGATTTTCTGAACTTATCGAAAGAAAATAAATTTCTAAAGGAAGAAAAATAAGTGGGATAAGTATCGAAACGGGCTTTTCCACTTTTTTTTTAAACTTTTTTTACCGTGAAAATGTCGTCGAGTGTGAACATAAATATTGTTTCGGATTATTTTACACAAAAAATAATCTTCTGGATTTTTCTGATCAAATACGGTGAAACGTTAAAATTTAAAGTTTATATTATCAGTAAAAAACTAAAGTAGATGATTTTTTTCTGGAATTTGAGAAAAATCTTAAATCTGGGCTTTCACTTTATTTTAACATAGTGAATCGAATCGTGAAAAAAAGAGCACCAAAAATTTCAAGACCAGTTTTTCGTCGAAAGACACATCAATTTTTTTTTATTTAAAAAAAATAAATAAAACTGCTGTCATTATTTCTCAAATTCCTGGCCCATAAAAGAGTTGGTGTGTCCGTTGGAATTATAGAACCTGATTCTTAGACAATTTCACAATTTTTTTTTTTGTGTTCACATATAAAATTAAGGTGATAAAGCCGAAAATGTCATAGCGAATTACTTGAATACGATGTCATTGATGTCCGTCAAGGTGACGCCAATTCCTTGGAGTAAAACATTGACAACTTGAGGAACAGCAGATGGTCCGCCGCCACTTCCGGTCATGGAGAAGCTTATGTGTATCTACGTATTCGAAAAATACAATAAATATAGTTGTGAGTTAATAATAATGCCAGTTCTTATAACTTTCATCCTTTTTATCAACCTTTAAAGGAGAGAAATGCAGCAAATCGAAGAAATTTTTCTGCTCCGCGGTCGTTATTTGGTTGACGTGATAGAGAAGTGGCTCATCAACCAACTTCATATCTGTCTGGAATAGTTTGCTCTGGAAAAAAAGGTATTTATAAATAAATTAGCAGCGGATCATTTTGGTTTTAAACTATTTTTGAACCTTCGATGTCCCAAAAATTTAGAAATCACAATGAACTTTTTGATACTGTAAAAGTTTCAAATCGAAATGAACTTTTTGATACTTCAAAAGTTTGAAGTATCAAAAAGTTTTTGATGCATTAAATGTAAACAAATCCTACAAAACTTTTTGATATTTTAAAAGTAAAAATATCAGTAATTAATTTTTTGAACTGACAATTATTCTGAAGTAATTGCTATACATGAATTGCCGGTGATATTTTGCTATATTTTAGAAAATCTATCGATATTAACTCACCTCTTCTGCCTCATCAGCGACGTCAGCTGCGAAGAAGCCTATGATGGCATTTACGAAACCTAAATCGACTTTGATGTGGAATTCCTGAATCAAGACTTTGAAGTATTGGAATTGTTGTACATTACTGTGTTCAAGCAGACGTTTTACCATACTCATTTCGGCGAATGGTTTCATTACTGAAATAAGAGAAATTAACTTGAATACAATTTAAAACAATGAAGCAAATATGATGGATATAAATTATTGACAATTCTGTAATCATTCACATAAAAATTTTCTTGTTGTAATTATTAAAAATTTTTGAACTGTTTTAATAATGTACATATTTAGAAGTTTTCGAATTATCAAAAATTCTCGAATGATGACAAATTCAAAAATTACATGAACGTTTAGCTTGGAATTACTCAGATTATTCGAATTATTCAGATTATTTGGATCATTCGGAATCTAAAAAATATTCGGTACATCCGATTTTTTGTGTTTCTCGAAACTGTTGGCATTATTTAAACTATTCGAAATATTCAAGTTATCTAAAATATTCTAATTATTTAAATTATTTAAATTCTTCAGACTGCGGATTATTCGCACCTTTGAAACCTTCAAAATGATTCTAATCAGTCAAACTGTTGAAGTTAATTTGAATCGTATTATTCACAAAATTATTATTTTTTATATGAATTTTTGGCGTTTATAAATATCTGTGCATAGCTATTAAACATAGATTTACCTGAACTCTGAGCTACACTTTTTGGTGGCGGTACTGGTGCTAAAATCACTGGGAAGACGCATTCGGACAGTTGATTGTCGATTTGCAGCCTATTAATCTTCGCATGCAGTTGAACTTGATGCGCGGATGTGCGATACTGCATCCAAAGCCCAGTTTGGAATGTACGTCGCATGTATCCTCGGTGCGGTTTGAAAATTCTCATTTCCGCGAAGTCAACCTAAAGTTTCAGCGTTTATTCAAGCTCTTTTTAAGCGTTCGCAATATTTATTCGAATAATTGGCGATTGTTACCTCCAATTTCGGCTCCAACATGATCCGATTTGGAGCCTCTCTGCCAATTTGAAGCTCACGAATATATTTCTGATATCCTTCCTCGATAACGCCAACCTCTCGCGTATTTAAGCCTCGCCAACGATTTCCGCTCGATTTGCGCGTTTCCCAAATAATTCCAGAACTACAGACGTTCAAAGATAATTTGTATTTTAATTAAATAAACCAATTAATCGATAACTGAGAATCAAAATCACTGCAATTCTGACATTAGCATTGTTATAAAAATTAGTCCTTCAAAAATTTTGTTCAATTTTTATTGCAATTGAAGGATTTTTTAATTTTATTATCGCTTTTAACACGTAGTAAATTTTCAGTCATCGTTAAGATAGTTCAATGATAAATAGCTTTTACAATAACTATTTTGTTTTATTTTTTTATATCGAAAGATTAAACTCTCCTCCATAAATAAAGCTCCGGAGAAAGTCGATTAACCGTTCCGTTTTCTATATATTTAGTTTCAAAAGTAGATGGTTTTAAATTTGTTTTTACAAGAAAACCGAATGTGTCGATCGGATAACCCGATTTTTCTCATAATGGATCGCAAAATATGACGGTAAAAAATATACCAATGGAAATAGGACAGGGAGATAAAGCGCACGGGTAAAGATTAAGGCGATTCACCGTATATTTTTCACAGTAGCCTTTCTGAAGGACATAAGTAGCACTATTTGTATCCTAAAAATGTATCCGATTACTGAGAAAAAAGTTATCCGAAATTTTTGACGGTCATCGTTCTGACGTCTTTTGGACAACTTAATGCTACTTGGATAATTTATTTTACAAAGAATTCTATTATTCGACATAAACATCAACTTCTAATGGTTTTTCTATGTCGCATAAAAACTTCGGAATGGGACGAATGTTTGATATCTCTATATTATAAAAATATATAATACTTTTATGTTCACCGCGAACATTTTATGTTCTTACGCTAAGAACATTTTATAAATTATGGTTATTCTTTTTTACATTCGTAAAATCGAATATTCTTTATTAATATTATACTACAGCAAATTTGCTTGCCGATTTTATATGATAAATATTTTAAAACATACCTGGCGATGCACATGTACAGAAGTTCGACTCTCGTGAGATTGTTAACGAGCGATATTCCAACTCCGTGAATGCTCATTGTGATGTCTTGATCGAGTATTTCGAAATCACCGGCCAATTGACACGCTTCAGCGATTCTAAATGCCGTTGTGAATAAAAGAACTCGCTGGATTCCGTCGAGGAAAGAAACGTAGAAGATCTCTTGCTCGATTTCAGGGATGACAAATGTGCCTAGATTATCCTGAAGAAAAACAGCGTTCAGAAATGTAATAAATCTAGGAGATATCGATGGAAATCGAATTGATTGAATTATTTTGGGAACTTGCGATTCTCACGTTACAAACTGCTGATAAAAATTAATTACAAAAGGGTATAAATGATAACTTTACACGTATTTTAATCATTGTTGTTCAGATTTTGAAAAATCTACATTTGTAAATGTATTTGTAAATGCACATTTCCTTATGGAAAAATATTGAGAAATTTACGATTTTTCATAGAGAAAACTTTGAGGTCTTGAAAAGAATTCTACAGCCTTTGTTAGTCCCGGTTTAACTCAAAATCAACTTTGGTTGTAACTTAATTTATGTGTAAATATTCACTTCACAATCCTGAAACTTCGTTTATTTTTTTTTTGAGTACTTATTGTGAATGAATCATTTCGAATCGAATTGATTCATTTTTCATTTCTGGAATAAATACTGAATCGTATTGTATTCATTCGTGATCCTGAAAATTCTTCATTTATTTATTTTCATTTTTATTTCGAATTAAATGAATGAACTATCAATTTTTCGAATGAATATTGCATCAAATCGTATTTATCAGTGAAAAATAAAGAAATACCGATTATACATTGCTGTTATTTTTATGTAAATATTTCGTTGATGAGATGTAAAAAAATTACCTTTCGCAGATCGTCTTCGATTTCTTTTTTGTTGTTATCCTCCCACACCAATTTTCGTGGTCCAGAGGGATTTTCCCACGCATAAAACATGCGATTGTAGGACTGAATTATTCTTTAAAAAAAATTGAATTTTATTCATTTATGGAAGTCTCGAAAATCGCCACGTTTCTTCGGCCTTTTTTTCTTTACTGAAGCGCAAACTCACCTCACATTCATTGATCCCTTTTCCCAGAGATTTATCGTGTGCGAAGTGTGATTAATTATCAAAGCCGGTGAATTTCCGTGAGCGTACGACGAGAGCGAGATGTAAACACCGCCTTCGTTTATTTGTATGTCGACGTTGATTCCTCCGTACTATTTTAAATGCATACACGTAAAACATTTTTTTAATGTTATTAAAAAGTATAAACAATATTTCCAATTAACTCTGCTGCATATATTGCGAACAAATCGAGGTGAATTAATTATGTTTGCTTACTTTATTGTCCAACTTCAAAAGCGTCGTGTGAACGTCTGTGTACATGAAAGGAGCCGTTTTTTCGGGATGACCTGCTACCTTAACTTGCAGCATTTTCTTCTCGCCTTCTGAACGAGGCCATAAAGCTGCGCACTCGCCAGGTGGCACCTATAATAAATAATACGTTAATTTAAAAATGCAAATACATAAAATTCATTATTTGTAACTTATAAGTATCGAAATATTTTTCAAACTCTGCCGTCATTTCAGGTTTGAAGAAAGGCGAATATGCCATTTGTTTCATGATTTTATCTATAACCGTGTTTCGGATACGATTGAATTAAAAAAAGGTCAATTTTTTTTTTCATATCCCTACCGGTAAATATGGAGCTAAAAAAAATGTATACTAACTTAAAGTTGTTGTTTTGAATGGACTTTGGCGAGAATAAGTTTTGCTTTTTTTTTTCAAATTAGTTCACGTGATATTTCCTTAAAAATAAAATTTTGTTTTCTCGTTGAATTATGTCAAGTTTAAAAAATTTTACATTTTTACACAATATTCTCACATAGGATACAAATGTCGTTTGGAATGGGCGGAGCACAAGTTTTGACACTCCAAATTATTTTATGTAGATATTGATGACCATTTTGTGTAAGCTAGTTATTTTTTAAAATTCGATTGTTTGTGAATTCGGCTGCCGATGAATAAAGTTTACATTGTACGGTGTCTTTTTGAATGATACAATCTTCTGTTTGTGTGAAACGCTTTTTCAAACTCTTCTTAACTGTGACTGTCGAGTTTTTTTTTAAATGCGATACCTTTTATTTCGCTGTTAATTTTACAGGGTATATGAAAGAATAGTCAGAGCGTTTAAAAAGTTTACACGAATTTCGGAAATCTTGACATCCGACAGAAATATTTTTACTAATTAATTAATAATTTATTGATAAGTCTATATTAGAGTGACGATATTTTGAGCTTCATTTTTTTTCTTCATCTCATCCTAAAGTTTTTTCCTTTGTAATCAAATAATAACTCGTGCGAAAGCTAAAAAATATATCGGGGTACGAAGAAATGAATTTAGAGGCGAGATTAAGAAAAAATTGTGCTCCAAATATTGTTACTCTAATGTCTATATTTTATTTATGTAGTCGATACGTACTTTCGTGATTGGATCTGCTGTCCTCTGCGCCTCTTGACACTCGAGTAGAAAATCAGCATTGTTTATCAGTATAAAGTAAGGAGTAAACGTAATTTGCTTGGTCAACGAGTTGTAAGTCAGTTGGTTGTGCACGCCAATCTGAAAATATTCGTTATTTCGATCTGTAATTTTATACGATTCTTGTCAATCAAAATCTTGTATATCAAAACAAATTGTTATGTGTCATTGACATTGTTAAGAATAACTTGAAAAGTATATTGTCCCAGAATGTTTCGAAGTTATGAATTTTTTTAAATATTGATATTCAAAATATATTATTCAGCAGGAAAAAAAATTAAAAAATTGTACTCGCTTTAAAATTTCATTTTCTATTTTCCACCTAGCATAAACTAACTTATTTACAAAATTAGCAATAATTAAATAGTCTAATTTAGAAAACTGCGATAAAAGTTTTTATAAAATGTAATGGCAAATTTAAAAAAACTCAAATTTACAAAACTTTAACTAGAATTAAAAAGATCTCTATTCAAAAGATCGATATACTAAAACAGTCTAGTTGATAAGCTAAAAGATTTCTACTTAGAATAAAGATATTATGAACAGATCTGTTTAAAAAAAATATATAAGTGATTAATTTCGATGAAAAAAAAAATGCAATGTCTCGCGTATTAGTTGAAGCCACAAACCTGATAAGTTAAGCCGTTGTATTTACAGACAACGACTCCTTTGCTGCCGGCGACATCGATGGGAAATTTGTCCGACCATTCGCCGTCTTCAACTCTGACCATTGCTTTTTTTTTGCCGAAAAATGCCTTCGACCGAAATGAGAACAAAATCGGTCCCTTAAATGTTTCAGGATGATACAAGACATTCAGATGATCCTCGGAGCTCTGTAAATACAAGCGAATAACAATATACAACGTTGTTGGTTCACGAATTACGTCGGACTGTAACGTAAAATTCTTCGTTCAACAAAAAGATCTTCAGTCGTGTTACAAATTTTTTAAAAATAAAAATACACTGCTTATTAAAAATATTTAAATTTGAGAAAAAATTGGGACGAATAAATAAAAAGGGTGTTGAAAAAAGCTCGGAAAATGAGAGAAACTCGCTGCTGAAGGATTTTTTTCAACCCGCCACCTTAACAAAAAATAATTCATAATATTATCTAAAATACACACAGTAAGATGTACACAAAATAGCGTTGCCTTCATCGGTATTTCCCTGCTAAATTAAGTGGATTAATTAGTTAGTAATAGGCTAAGAGCAGCAACTCACGTCTGAAATAAACACTTTTTAGAATTAATATTCATCATTCAATATTTTAGGTAGAAAAGTCGGCAAAATTGAGGCAGGCAAGAGCGAAAATTTGAAAAATTATTTTTACAGTTTCACGGCGAGTTCTTGAGAGTTATATAGCTGATATTCGTCGAGAGATAAACGCCCCATATCAAGCATTTATATAGGGCATTTCAATTCTGTCAATTCAGTCAGTTTGTTTCTCGACCATTTCAGATTTGTCTCATAATTAGTCATATAAATCACCGTTTTTTTAGTGATCATGTCTCGGAAACTTGACATTACTGTAAAAAATGTCTAAGTAATAGTTGTAGTTTTGTGTTAGCTTCATATGGAACATTTGCAATCATTTTTATGTTCCAGTAACACTGAATTATTGCCGAAAAACGGGAACATTATTTTGTAATTAAAAAACGGAAACGTTTTCTTGGCCGAAGAAAGTACAGAGAATTGCTGCATGACTCTCGATATCGAGAAAAAAATGATCGAAGTAGCACGATCGAGGTTCTAGGATTAAAAAATGAAATAACCCTAACAATAACAATAAATGTTGTCAGACATAACATCCTTCCAGAAATTTGAAATACGTATATTCTTTTGCTTAAAAAGACAAGGCAAGAATAGTCAATATACAATGTTCCGTGTAATTAGTACCAAAAGTCCCGGAAAAAATGTCTCCAGTTAAATATATTGGTTTCGAAATAATTCTAATTATAATTGTGATAAATAGAAAAATTAGACGACACCAAACTACGTAACTATACGATTACGCACAACGCTCATTAGTGCGAATAATTACTTTAAAGTATTGGGAAAAAAGATTAACGGACCCTCTTCCGAAATTTCGTAATAATTGTAATGTCAAAATGTTACAAATTTATAATTTAAAAAATCGTATAACATAACTACATTTTATCAAACAATAATATTATTTTATATTCACTAATTTGCTGATTTGACCGAAAAAAAGGTTTTAAGAATTGTGTTTGCTTTTTAAATATTTCAATCTGAAATTTCTCATGTGAAATCGTGAAGTTTTTTACGAGAATGTATACAAAATTTGCGACTTTAGTATATGCACAAAAAATTATGGAAATGTTAAAAAAATTATCCAAAGTCATCGGAGCTATTTTTTGTTCACAACTTTATTAATACCATTTGGAAATTATTGCTGTAAAGATAAATGTTCTCTATATTCTCAAAACAATTTTTCAAATTTTATCTCCAGTCATAAATTTTCATAAAATGAATGAGAAAAAAATACACATTTTGGTCTTTTAAAAAGAAATTTTTGTGTATTCCTCTCCTTAGAAATCGGAATAAATTGTTAATCCGTTTTCCCAAATCTCGAAGCGCTCATGCATCGCAGAAAATGATACGAATGACATATTAATACGGGAATCCATCTCACTTTTTGTTAGAAACGATAGCGTTAGTTTTGGTCAATATTTTCTTTTTAAAAAACCCACACCAGCATTATTTACACTGTGATGTCCGTCCGCCAATGCGACGTGCACAGAATGTACATTTATTTATTTGTCATTTTTGTGTTTTAATTCAAATAGCGTGAATAAAAAAATTGAAACAGTAATTCACCGGTTTTCCCTTCTTCCTACGATTTTCTCCATGTTGTTGCCGAGGTCTCAAACAAAGAAGGTTCTGAAATACACTGGCGTGTTTGAATTGTATCACGACGTCGTAAGATAGACAAAAAATGTTAAGACTTTTGACGCAAATAATCGTTATGCTTCGAAATTGCTTTTTTCAAAATTCCAAAGATTTCTTACACACGGAAACAAAAAAACATAAAAGCTGTCTATCTTACTAAAAGCACAAAGATACGAAAGTAGAGTACAGAGTAATAGATCTCTACCTTGAACGGACTTGAGTGCTCTTTGTTGCCTTTACTTGATTTCTGTAAAATAATTCAAACCCTCGTAAATTCTAATGAGAATTTGGGTCATAAATTTTCCAAATCACAGATTGTTAGTAGACTATATTATTATTATTTTCCACGAAGGATCTCAAGGAGTATACAAGAATAAAATGCTGGTGATGAGGAACAAAACGCAAGCGACAAGCGGATGATTTTTAGAGGGGTATTCGTTTTCAAGCGGCGGTTTTTTTCTGCATTTTTTATAATGTTTGAGGTGTTGAAAATATGCCCCTGAAAATATTTATTCGAATTCTTAATATTGTATTTATGTATAGGCTGTTTCTTGCCAGTTGAGCCACTCTTTTCAACCCTCAAAATTGATCTGCGATTGGCTGCATTTTATTACTACTTTTTATATCTTAAAAATATTTGTTGTTTATGACTTCCACAAAAATTGACTAACCAAAGCGAACTAGGGATCATTTGGAGAACAAATCCACTTCTATTCGAAAAACACTTTCATGGTTCGATGTTGCATCGCTAACTAGTGAATAACTGTAGCAAAAGCCTAAAGTTGCGCGGCGTTTTTTTTTAATTTCTAATTTCTATCAATTTTCTGCAGTTAGATACTTGAGCGTTTTCGACGTCACTAATTATGAAATATAACGATGAAATTGGAACTCAAAATGGTGAACCTAAAATGGTGAAAGGGGTGAACTTGATCTACATTAATCTTTGTACTTAAGATTTTTGAGGTTCATAATTACGAATCCAAATTTGATTGGAATTGACCTTTTTAATCGGAAATTTTTTTATTAGAATTTCAAATTGAAAATTCGGTAACTCAAAATGATGGATTTAATATGTCGGACTAAAATGTAGAAAGTTTCTGGATCTAGATAAATCTTTGTTTTCGGAATTTTTTTAGGTTTCGGATTCCTTCAGAATTCGGAAATTCGTAATTTGGAAGTTCAAAATATAGAAAATCAAAATTTAAAAATTCAAGAATTGGAAACTGAGAATTTGGAAATCACAAAATTGGTAATTTTAAATTTTAAATTTGGAAATTCAAAAATTGGAAATTTTAAATTTGGAAATTCAACAATTGGAAATTTTTAATTTTAAATTAGGAAATTCGATATTGGAAATTCGAAATTCAAAATTTGAAAATTAAAAATGCAAAAGCTGCTTGATTTGAAAAATACTCTGTTGTCGAGGGTTTTGAGAATGTTGAGTATGAATCAGAACTTAAAATTCAGAATCCGTTCTAGTACCTAACTTTAGTGACGCTATTTTGAATTCCTAAATTTTAGATTCGAAGTCGTAATTATCGGCTTCAGGTCCTCGAATCAATTGAATCAAGTGACTTTTTGCTCTTTGTTGATCCGTTATTTTGTGTTCAAATTTATAATTACTACCTATAAACATTACCAAGTACCAAATTTCAGATAAATTCTCGTTACGCAAAAATACGAATAATAATTAAGAAAAAAATAAGTTGTACATTTTGGAAAAATATATGGTGAAAATATGGTCGCCCAAATTATTTAAAAATTTAACCGTAAAAGCTGATACTGGAATCAAGCCATCACAAAAAAAAAGAAAAATGGCTCTCCTAAAAAATTAATACAGCCATTTATCGGACAGATCTAAAAGGGCTAAAAAAATTGGCTCAGTTAAAAGAGAATACCTCGTATATATGTATATACGGATGAACTCACCGGTCCGCAGCAACAACGAAGCGGAAAACAACAAAGTTGGCACCCTAACAAACAGGTAGAGTCGTCCCAAAAATTGCTTTCGCTCTACAACAAGAATCAGAGTTGTAAGCCCCCATAATTTTTTACAAATAACAAATTACGCAAAAAATATTTTAATGCTAATAACTTGGCATAGTTATGATAAGTTTGTTCAATTTTATACGAATCACAGGAAACAAGAGAATAACATTCAACGACATTGGACCAAATTTTATGTAGAAGAATAGGGAAGCCCTTAATTTTAAATTTATTAAGTAATTGTACACATTTTTTAAAGAAAATTACTGTAGAATTTTACGGATTTTATTTTTTCTATGAACAGTAGTAAGAAATTTTAACGTTTTTATGAAAGACCTGCAAATAATTATTGCAAATTAATAACTATCGAGTCAATAATACGATGAATGTTTATGAAGCGAAATGATAGAGGCTCACAACACTGAGAAGAAGAAAAAGAAGAACGTCCCAAAAAAATCTTCGATCTCAATTTGGATAACATGGAAATTAGAATTATTGAAGAATAAAAATAAAAAAACCTGAAAAAAATCGTAATATTCGACGATATTTGAGATACAAAAAAATTGATTTGAAATAATAATACCGCCAGAAAGTTATTGATAATTTTCGTTTGCCTTTTTGCTATGAAATGAACTTTTTTATTTTTCTGGCAAATGTTTTTTTTTATTCGTAAGAATGATTATGTGATTATTAGAGCTGTTTTCAACTGTAATACGACAATTTTCTACACAAAGATTGAAAAATTCAGGAAGTTTCAATGCTTTCCCAAAAAACTAAATCAAAATTGTCGAAAAATTCTAAAACAAATCATATACACACGACAAAACCTCAAAATTCATTCAATATTGAAAATTAATTTACTGTTTGTTTGATCATTCAATTGTTTCTTAATGTATCTATAATTTCCATTATTATTATCTTCTAAAATCAACACTTTCAGTATCTTCAACGTCGATTTTTCCAGATTTCTCTCGTGCAAAGTACGCAAGATTTTTTCCAAAATTTTGTATGGAAATGTATCAATTTTTGGTAAAATCTGAAACAACGCCAATTTTCGTGTCCTTTAATAAACTTACATTCAAAACAGCACCAATTTTCGTCCTAAATTTGTTCCCAACAATTTCAACGCTTAAAAAAACAAAAGAAAAATATGTATTAATCTTCAGGAGCGAATATAAATAAAGCCGACTTCGTGATCCCAAAACCGCATCAGTTCTGTCAATACTCCGCATTTTAATGCACCTTTTTAGAGCAATATTTTCATCACCTTAAACATTAAGAATATGCTGTCCAAAAAGTCGATTTTTCAAAACTATCACAGTAAATTCCCCACAAACTATACGAGAAACTTAAAAATATATTTTCCAGCACGAGTTGCTGAGTGTAGAGCGCATTTTAATCAAACTATGACTAAAAACACAGTTAGTATTGAATTTTCTATTTTATCGAAGAAAAAATAAAGCATTCCCGTTCTAATGTTAAAATAGCATGGAGAAGATGAGGTTGGAATGATCCGTATTAAAAATAAATGTAAATAAATGAAAAACTTTTTCGTTTTTTACTTACTCTGTAAGAAAGCATCAAACCCGTCTTATTTAGCATCCAGAATGGGCAATAAAGCGCCATTATTATCGATCCGTGCTCAAAAGACGTGTGCATACCCAAATCCATCACAACTTTTTGCGCGCTGTCGAACGACTCGAAAGACCACACAGAGAATTCTGCAGGATTTGCCAAAATCTCACCTTTACAGGACCAGTCTTTTTCTAAATATTGAGGCAGCTGAAAAGCCATAAGACATTTATCAATAAATTTCTAAAAATAAATCGGACATTTGGCTAAAAAATATTCAAAATCTGACAGTAGGAACTTCGGGTGAAGGTTTAAAAATTCGCTTTCGATAAAATACAAATGGTCCGTTATAGGACAAAATTGTTTGTACCTTTTGTTCAATTACCGAGGTAAAATTTTGAAGTAATGTAATTAAAAACAAGTGAGCTCTCGATAGTCGAAGAGTAGACATTTTAAGTTTCAACTTTTTTTTCTACGTTTTAAAAAGATAACTGTTCAACGGATATTGTTCAAGTACTAAGGCAATTTTTTCACGCGTTAATCTTTCGACTCGAATGTAGGATATTCTCTAATTCGAAATAATTAGAAAATGGTAATTATTTTGGAAATCTGTAGACCAGAATAATTTTTTCATGTCTTTCATGGAAAACATGAAAAAATTCAAAAATTTTCATTAAAAAAATTCAAAAAAATTTCATTCAAAAAATTCAAAAAAATTTCATTCAAAAAATTCAAAGATTTCCATGGAATCAAAATTCAGGATATACAGCTAAATTTATTTTATAACACAATTTTAGAACTAAATTATCAAAATTGCTGTCAACTTTATAATTATCGCATCATTATTTTAAGTTATTATTGCAAAACTAATCGCTTGATTGATAATTTAACGTGGACATTTAAAAATCGAGTTCTAAAAATTATTCGAAGTGAATAATTTAAAATATAAATTTCAAAAAGTAGCCGTTATCAATTTTTTAGCCCGATTCCAAACTATCTGAAACCAATATTGGAAATGCGAAATATGTTAAAATATTATCTTTATATCGAAGTAAACATTTTTTAAATGTCCATTTATTATGACACTATTGTATTTTCTTATTAAGTATTGCATGAAATCTTTACCTTAATCACGATAGTTGAATGAATTGGATCAATCGTAGGCAGTTGAAGGATCGTGCTGGCTTTCAATAATTTTTCTTCGGTATTTCCGGGTAATACAATAACGATATCGATCGGTAAAAAGTTTTTCAGGTACACCGAAGGATATAAGTGAATGTTGTAAATTGTGCTCGCCATCGTGTGTCTGCTGGTATTTTCGAAGTAGACCTGTTCGATTTCGCCTACAGCCTGAAATATTATTGAAAACTTGATAGTTTGTCGTTGAGAAACGCTATTGAATACATCATCAACTATAATATCCTTTGAAGTCAACTGTATAAACTCTAACGGGGGTTGCAAATTAATTTCAAACTAAATTCAAACAGCAGAACACGACATCTAGCTTACTCATGCATAACATTTACGCGGGCGAATACTGGACACTTCTGGAGATCATTTTCTGTAAAAACTTGTCAAATTCCCATTTCGAAGATTATTTTTATTATAAAATTCAGCACCTCGAAGAAACTCAATTTTTTTTATTACGAGGAAAAAATAAAATTTGGCACAATGCAATTTTCTGTTTGTTCTTTAGTCGAAAATTGATTTTACGATATTTGAATTATCCGATTTGTACAAAAAAAAATTGGTTCTTAAAGTTCCGATTCTGAAAATGATTTTTGTGTTGAAATTTTGCATATTCCTATTGTGGGAACCATTTTTGCGTAAAAATTTGGCTTTTTAAAGAAAAATATCGATTTTTTCCTATAGAGAAGTAAATCAATGTTAGCACTTTGCAATTTTCCGTTTTGTACAGAAGAAAATTTAGTTTTTTAAACTGTAAATTTCCACTTTCGTAGTAAATTGCGGTTTGTCCATATACTAAATTTCTATCTCTCCAATTTAGCCGAATATTCGCTCGACAAGTTCATTCGTTTGCATTCACTCTCGTACAGGAGGAATTCAAAAGGACCAACATAAACGCAGCCCGAAATTTGAATTCAGCCTTTAATCAATTTGATCCACTTCTGCATTTTCTGTTGAAAATATATGCTCAGATGGACTTTCTAAATATTTGTTCAGGGAAAAAATAGAAAAATTTCTTTTAATATTAATAATAAATATATTGATGCTTTTTATTTCAGATAAATCGTTTCTCTTGAGGCTTTTCAGTTTCGAGCTTGCGTTGTTCGGAAACTCTGTGAAAAATAATCAACAATTATACGAGATATTCTCCGGAAGTTCAGCTGTTTATTTCTGACCCTCTCAGATATTTCCGTTTAGTTTAATTTTATTCATAATTCGAAAAAAAAATAATAGCACAAATGAAAATAAAAGGGCAAAACTTTATCCTTTCAACTTTTGAATATAAAATACATTCAAGTTTCTATTTTCATTGAAATTCAAATTGTTTTTTAGGCATGAAAATTATGTAATTGTTTTTTTTTCATTAAAGACTTTTTGTAAGTTTTACAGAATTTATAAACATGTGCATAAAATCGATAAACAATAATAGTGTAGGTATTTAACTTTCAAATCGTTATAGAAAATGAATAAAACTACGATATTATAAGATTTTTTATTAAAATTAATATTTGGACTTTTTTAAATTACTGCACCATTTGTTGCTTTACTACGAATATTTCTGTGGAATCAATATTTAATCGTTTGATTGTTTAATTGCAAAAATTAATGTTCAAGAAAAAGTTCAATTAAAAAAAAATGTAACGACATTGTCTGAGTTTAAAAAAAAAATTCTTTTGTCCTTTTCGCTTTTTTGTGCAAATAAGGGTAAAATAGGGATCAAAAACGCAAAAAAACAAGTCTGTTAAATCCGACCAATCATCGGAAATATCTGAGCTACAAAAAAGCTGTTGAATAAACGTAGAATATCTCACATAAAAATACATTCAAGTTCGAATAATAGACACAAATTAAACAGCTTAAGTGACAAATGCGACATTAAAGTGCCTGAAAAAAATTCTGTAGACATGTAAAAATCGTACACTTGCTAATTCAACGTTTAAATCTAAAGATAATCTTTCATTCATAATGACAAAATACCCTAGATAACAGCTGATGAAAAAATGTCGATAGAAGACCTATTTATAGGTAGCGGTACCTGTAGAGGTGCTTCCAGATATGTGGATGGTGTAGAATTAAACGTACTGAGGCAGACAGGCGAGACGTTATTAATTAATCGAGATAATTTGGATCGCCAGTCAACGGTATTTAACAATAAATTGATATTGGCGTTATTATAGAGGACACAACCGACCATTATCATCATGAAAATAATCTAAAAGAAAAACATAACGAGTGTTCGACAAACAATTTTGTTTTTTTGTTTATTTTCATTTTTTTAAACAATGTCAAAATACTGGCTAGAGTGAGAATGGTGCAAAATTTACCAAATTTCACGACTAAATCATTACCCTAATTGGTATTTTGTACACAAGATTTTTACTAATGCAGAAATAAGGGTGATTCAAGCTTCTTACCTGAATGTAGAACGGCTCGACCGATTCATGCTTTGCGCGCGATTCGCACTTTAGAAGCTTCGTCATGGATACGGTTTTTTGGAGATCCTTCCAGACAAAAGGCTCTATCGATACCATGTAACTGAAAACAAATTATGTTATCTTTCGTGATTCCGTCGCTTAACGAAAACGCATTTTTGAACCGGTATACAAACGAATCTTCGTCTTTCTTTTACTTTGGACTATCGAAGATATTTCGTGTGCAAGAGTTATACAAGAATTCGGAAGATATTTACCTAAGTCTTAGGATGAATAACATGTCATTTTTGAGAAATTAATAAATATTTGGGTACACAGCGACTAAAGGAAATCTGAATACGATCAGCGTTATTGACGATGATAAAAACATTGCTCTTTCATATTAATTTGTTTGAATAATCAATAAATTAGTGGAAGAAAATGGTTTAACAAGTGTTACGTGCACTGGTTAATTGAATGTCCAAACTTCAAGTCTACGGAGATCAACTCGCGCTACCAAAAACTTTAAAGGAATGCCTCGATACCAAAAAAACATGTGAAAAGTGTGTATAATTCTATAAAATCACTAATATTTATCGGAACATATAACCTGGTACAAAAATGATGTAAAATGTAGAGAAACTATTTTAGCCTTTTCATAATTATTTGCCAAATTTTTTTCCCCTTTTTAAGTCACTGATAACCTTGTAGTTGATGCGACAATAAATAAATAAATAAATAAAAATAAAAATAAATGTTACGTGCCTATTTTGTCTATGACTCGAATTCGCTGATTTTTCAGGATACATAATATTTTCTGCGTCCTCGTAGAGTAAGCTTTCATTTCATTTAAAAAATTTATTCGAGTTTTTCATATCAGGATAATCAGAATGATGCAAAACATCGAGAAAAGTGGTTTAGAAAAAAAATTCCCGTATGTATGTGATCATGTCTGTATCAGAGATGTTAATCGTTCATTACTTTTTGAAACAAACAAACAAAAAATGCAAAAGAATTCACTAGCATACAAAAAAAACAACATAACATACAAAAAAATAGCAAAAGAAAATGACAGTAAATACAAAAAGAATTGCGCCTGTGGCGGCCAAAATGTCATTATTTCCTCTGATTACGTCCCAAGGGAGGTAATGAAACGGTACTGCGCATGCGCGACCGATTACATTTGTCGGTGGCCAAGAATCGGTCACTTTTGAATCGATTCGCACGCGAGGAATGCGGTTATTTTTACGCAGTTGGGAAAAAAAGTGATAAAGTGCCATTTTTCTTACCCGTTGATGCTGAAGAATAGCCAGTAAATATTCGTTGGAGTGTAAACGGCATCCAACGGCAGATTGAGGCGTTCATCTGGGCCGACGGTACCTACACATTCTACTTCGTTGCCTCGTTTTGTCATGTAATAAACTGATACTGGTTCGGTAAAATGATTGTGAACCTTAAAAAAAATACGAAAAAAATCAACGATTTATTAATGGCTTTTGGTTTGAAAAGAAAAATATCAAAAATTAGTTCTGACCTGCAGAACACTTCTGAGGGTCACGATTGTACTTCCGTTTTCGACCATAACGTCAGAAATAATTCCCCATTCCTCGGATCCATCTTTTCGGTATTTCAAGGAAAAGAATCTTTTGTCCGCTCGCAAAACTGGAATCTCCAGAATATTATTTATTCCTTTGAACTGTAATAGAATTTTTTTTTAAAGCGAATTGTTGGAAAATTGTGTAATAAAAAATGGTGAAATATGTAGGAATTATACCGCAACGATGAACTTGTTGTCTCCTCTGTCTTTTACGGAAACTGCCTTCAATTGGTCGAGCAGCTGGGCCTGAACTTTAACGACTTTTGGCGCTAATTTAACCGAAGCTCCGGTTTCCAATATAACATCTTTGTACGATTCTGAGCTAGAACGCGGCGGAGTTTCTGTTGCGTCGCCAATCACCTATTTTTTTTTAATATGTAAAAGTTAATTTCTTGTAATCAATAATTCGTATCTAGTTTCTTTTCATTTATAAAATGTAAACTTATTATTTGTTTTCTAATTATTTGCGAGAATTTTCGATTAATTTTTTGCCAATGAAAATATGTGATTTTTTCTGTTCTCGAGATCTTGAAATCATCTTCTTCATAAGAATCATTTTTTTAATATTAATGATATCTCGGAATCGATATTGAAAGAGAACAAAATCAAGATTTTTTCCAAAAATAGTTCGTATTTCTTAATCAGTTGAACGTTTTAGATGTTCAATAATTTTTTAACTAAGTTTACGCTTCAGAGTAAAAAAACGACGCGACATTTGAGTTGAATCAATGTATCCCAAATTATTCTAGGAAAAAACTAGAAAAAATGTCCAAAATTGTCATTAATCAGTAAAAATACCGAATGACGATAAATCTTTTTAAAAAAATATTAAAAATTGAAACGATAACTAATTGATGAATAAAAAAGAACGGGATATAAATTTTTTGAAATCACAAGCTGAGCTCTTTAAAAAATTTGCTAACAAATAGAAAATATAGGTAATAAAACGACATTTTTTTACTGACAAAAAAGTAATGATGCGACTCATATTTTCAAACTCTTTGAATTATTTATGCTACAAAAATTATGTAGTTTTTATAATATTTAATTAAACTTGCCTTGAAATTGCTCGATTCCAAATCGAGAACCATCGCCAAGCCTGTCTCGTTTTTCAAAACGTAAGGAGCGTCATTTTGGCTTGAAGATGTTTTATCCGTGGATTCCATAGCGCTGGAAAATGCGTTGCCCAATTGTTGCATGACATCGAGACAGGTCTTCGTCACAGTGATTTCTAAGCTATCCTGTACCAAAAAAAATCAATTGTTAGCAAAAAACGATTTATTAAGCAATTTTTGTTGAAATTATTGAATGGCATTCGCATTTGATCGAAAGAAACAGCCATTTTCATTATTTCACAAAAATAAAATGGCTGTCACCTTTTTTTACGCAATACAATTTGAGCAGTTGTTCATTTATTAGGCCATTAAAAAATACATATTTAAATTTTTTTTATTGACGATAGCATAAACCATTTTCAAGAAATTAATGTTTTAGTTCAAACAATGAATAGTTGAAAAGAACAACCAACAATTGTTAAAAAAAATAAAAAAATTTGTGTAACTGTTTGCATTATAGAATCTGATTCTAAGAAAAATGGCCACAATTTTTTTTTCGGCCGACCGAAATAATTTGTTATGTCTCAGATATATTTTGTCAATGATCTAGGATTTTTTGAGCAGATAAAAAATGTCAATTTCGCATTGAAAAACAACAACTTTAGCAAAGTGGAATTTTAATTTTTTTCATAAACTGCGCCATTTTGTAGAATTTCAATATTTTTAAAAAATTCTAGTTTATGGTACGGCGAATATCTATACCATAGTTCAACAATACAATAACAATATCTAGTTCGACATTGTTTTGTTTTTCATGTGTTTTAGGTTGTCTAGCGGCCGCAATTACTGCAGAAGTGAAGCAACTTGTTTTTTTATGAGCCTCGAGGGATAAATCGCTTGCATTTAATTATATTTGCACCAAAAACTTCATTTATATAGTTAATAATGGAACTACAATGGAAATCGGTGAGACGAAGTCGTATGATAGCTATTGGACAACTTATATTAAGATTTTAAGAATAACATAGAAATGGCACCATTAAGTTGACATTCATATGGAGATGAACTTAAAAATACATCCTAGTTATCGTTATAATAGTGCTACTTCAGCTGGTATAGCTTCTAAAACTATTAAATGTAATTTCTCGCAATTTTTAAATGAAGACTTACGGATGATTCGATGTCGATCGACATTCTGGAAGTTTGATGTATGACATCGTCTGGTTCGCTCTCGCCAGTTGGACTTATAGCACTTGTACCTCGGGAATCTGGAGCCAGATCGTTGAATTGTAACTGAAATTAAGACAAAATCAGATTAAATGCTTTGCAAGATGTATTTATTCCAAGATTACGGGTTTTGGGTTGAATATTGGGCACAAAACGTCGCAGTTAAATCGCGAACGCCATTCAAGAATCTGAGAAAAAATTTGTAATACGAACTGATTTAAAAAATCAGAATCCGTGAAAAAAGGGCAACTTAAAAAGTATATAAAGTTTGATAAATTAAATATTTCGATTCTGAATATTCTAAATAACCTGATAGAAATTTAGTAACCGGAAAAAAATGAACAGTTTCATATGTCGATTAACTTCAATAGTGCGAACATTTTGTGTAATTCAAATACTTCAAGTAGTTTAAATTCCAATAATTCGATTTTTAACAGCTTCAATTTCGGGAACTAAAAAACCTTGGCAATTCGATTCAGAATTGCCCAAATCCGTAAAATTAGATCTAGAAATAGTTCGTAGATTCCACTATACGAAGAACTATATTGAACTCCTTTAATTCGATACGCTTGAAAAAAACGTATTTTTATCATTTGAATAGAATTTCAATATATATACACAATAATTGGAATTCATATAATTCGAATACTTCGAATTCGCATAATTCGAATACTTCGAATTCATATAATTCGAATAGTCTGTCTTCATACAATCCGTCTATTTCGAATCCACATCGTTCGAATAACGTGAATATGTCGATTTCGAACTCAAATAGTTCCGACAACCTAAAGAGGTGAACTGGATAAACTATGTGAAATAACTTCAGTACATCATATAATTCGTACATATTTGATGAATGCGGAGATCCATATCAATATCCTTGGCAGTAGGAAATAAGAACGACTTATGCTTAAAGTTGACAATCATCGCATACCTTCATTTTCAATTCCCACGATGCTGAAGTGCGATCGCCATTCTGTTGGAAATTTTCCACCGGCTCGATTAAAGGTTCCCATAAGGCCAATCGACTGTTGTAATAAGCCATAATTAACGACATTGTGGAGTCGATGGACATCTAAAAATTGTATTTTTATTAAATTTCGTACCGAAATTTTTCTCACTACGAGAATTTATTATTTATTTATGTACGTACAGTCTTCGTGCTCCAATCTTTAACGTTACTCTGAAAACCCACATGAAGTAAAAGCATAGGCAAGGTTTTGTTGCCAACACCAGCTTCGAGGGTCAAGAGAATTACAGGAGCCGATACTATCGCCAATTCCGGCTTATATAAAGCAGCTGTTGACGTACTGTTTTCGTACGAAAATTCTTCGACTGCTTCAACACCAAGTTCCGTTTTTAAAAACCAATATTCACTCTCCTCGTAAGGAGTAACCAACCAAAGTCCTTCGTGCGTTGGCTCGGCTTTAACTATTTCATCCTCACTCGGTTCTTTAGTCGTTACTTTCTGCAATACCTTATTTAGGATCTCAATAACGCCTATGAAAAAATGACAATAATGTAAATTCGGAAACCACAAAAAAATGTAGTAGTTTATTTGAGGAATGTAATAACACTTTATGAGGGAATAATATTTTTGGTACTTGAAAATATTCATTGAAATTGGGAAATCAATTTCTTGCGAAAGTCGAATAAGATTTCTAATATTGAGACATAAAATCGAATACAAATACGTCGGTTTCTGTTTTTGTAATGAAAGGTCATTTCGGGAAATCTTCGGGATATTTAAAGACATTAATGGGCAAAAATACACGAATATAAACTGTTTGTTGTGTAGGCATGGGAATCAATGTAAATAATGAATTGACAGAGAGAATGCGCAAGATTTTATGTTTGAAACAGCGTTGAAATCGATATATTTATTATATATTTTTTGGAAACGATGTTAGAATTATATTTATGGCAAAATTTGTTAGAAATATACGAACCTGGTGAAACCGAGATGTGTATGTCAGTGCAGCAGACGTCAACGTGTAATCCTTTGTCTTCAGGAGTAGAGCCAGCGATACTAATGCTGCAGGGTCTCAAAACTTGATATATCCAGTCGGCACGTTTTAGAGGATTGTAAATTCCAGTTAAAATAGATAAATCCTTCACTGAGCCTGTTATCACTTGGTGCTCGCCAATCATGCGCACTTTCAGTAGCAACTCCGTCTAATACGATGAATAATCGAATGAAAAGAATGGTTCACAACACAATAATAATAAATGGTGGTAATACCATGGAAATTCGAACGAAAACTTTCATAAGTTGGATTTGTAACAGTATTAATGTTTCGTATAACACAAATAACTTGCATAATTCAGATAAATCGAGTTGTACGAATAATTCGGATAATAAGATATTTTGACTTGTTTGAATATGTCCGATAAGTCAAATAATTTGAATAATTCGAATTGTTCGAATAATTAAAATAATTCGAATTGTTCGAATAATTGAAATAATTTTACCGAGCCAAATAATTTTAATTCTTCAAATAATTCTCATAGTTTGAATTGTTCAAATAATTCACATAATTTGAGTTCCTTAAATAAGTCACATAATTTGAATTGTTCGACCAATTCACATAATTCGTATTGTTCGACCAATTTACATAATTCGAATTGTTCTACCAATTCGAATAATTCGTATTTTGCGACTAATTCAAATGATTCGAACAATTCGAATTGTTCGACCAATTCAAATGATTCGAACAATTCGAATTGTTCGACCAATTCAAATAATTTGACTAATTCGAATTGTTCGACTAATTCAAATAATTTGACTAATTCGAATTGTTCGACTGATTCAAATGATTCGAATTGTTTGAGTAAGTCGTATCATTCGAATAGTTTAACTTCGTATAATTCCTCAATTTAAAATGCGAATAATTTGATTGAGAACGTTTGACATAAAATTTGTCATATAAAGTATAAAAAACATACATTTAGCACGATACAGTTGGAGTCGATGTCATCCATATCTTCCAAAAGGATAATATCTGGCTTTTCGATATGCAGATTTATCGTTAGCATATTGGAAACAGGCGCGGGAGTTTGAGATGCTTTTTTACGCGGTGCAGAATCAACGTTTCCCTTTTGCACAACTTGCACCTGATTTTGAGGCGAACTTTCCGTCGAAACGTCGAAGAATTCTTTGACTTTCATTAGGTAGTCCAGAGACACAATTATACTGAAAGAAAAGACTCGCAGGTCGACTGAAATAATTATAAAATCATGAGATTATATGCATTCAATGGAAAATCACACAACAATTTTTTTAAAAACTTTGCTTATATTTTTTTTTACTTATGTTTCAATTTTTTTCGTCACTAATTTAGTGGTATTCAAAATCACGAAAAATATC
The DNA here is from genome assembly GCA_949699805.1 of Tromatobia lineatoria. NCBI lineage: Eukaryota > Metazoa > Arthropoda > Insecta > Hymenoptera > Ichneumonidae > Tromatobia > Tromatobia lineatoria. The sequence goes on from OX453044.1 coordinate 13,303,960, forward strand.
AGATCCAAAATTCCCTAAAGTAAACTGCAAATCATGTGAATAATTATTCAACGATTTTTTTTTGCATGTTTTGGTTGGCGAAATTAGGAAAAAATAAGTTTATATCATTCTTACCGAACATATCATTAGGTCCTTTTCGCAAAGTCATGTCCAGCATGCTTCTGATCGGTTTTGTATCTTGGTCACTGCTCGAAGCTTCGATTGTTGGTATCGCCGTTGTTCTTTCCATAATTCTAACGAGCGAACCTTGTCGACTGTGCCGAGTGTCATCCAAAGTGCAATTCATAAGAAGAATCGATGTGGCTAATAGTCCGTCTCCAAAAATTCTGCCTTTGACTGCGAAATGAGTCAACCCGAACTTTGCAAGGCCATTTTCCGGAAGATGAAGAGGAGAAGTTTGCGATTTTAACTGTCGCCAAAACATTTTATTATATTATTTTGAGCATTATTACATAATCTAGATAAATAATTCAGAGTATAAATTATTTAGTTAATGGAGGTTAAAAACAAGTAGAATAAGTTTAAGCACGTATTCCCAACAAAAAAGTGTGATACTATTAGAATAATTATTTTAAAAAGAGATTAATAAATTCTGAAAAAAATCAACATATTTTTGGCAAATTTGATTTTTTCCCAAGAAAGTTCAGGAAATTTCGCTTCAGGTACATGATAATCTAAAATGTTTTTTTACGATTACGATATTCTTATTTCCGAAAAAATGTTAAGGATATTTTGACGAATTCATGCGTTCAAATTCTCTTAAAACTTCTTATGTGTTATATCGAAATCTTCTATGAAAACATGTGCAGGATTCGTGATTTTCTAATATGGTTGAAAAAATAATCACGAAAGTCTTATTTAAAAAACAAGGAAATTTGTTTACACGTATAACGAATTTTTTTTAAAAGTTTGCATATTATAGAAATTAGTCAAAATCAATGGTCTTAGTGTTTTTCATGACGATGTTGTTTTTTTTCTGACGTCTCGTTTGTTGCAATATCCTTAAATTTCAATTTAATATAACGCCTGACTAGGAATTGTAGATTTTATAATTTAATCGTAGATTGTTACTAAGACTGTATATTTTTTCTTGCGCATAAGTATCCAATAAATTATTCTTATCTTTATAGTTATCGTTATTAATTTACAATTAGAAATATAATCATGAGTTTTGGTGCTTCTCGTTACCATTTTCGATCCTCCAGTGAATAAATTGATTACAAGGCTGTCCATGATGAATTCGAATTTAATCGCAGTGTGTATTTGCTTCTGGTTTTGAACATCTCCTTCTTCTGGCTCTCTCATTACTTCCACTTCGCATTTGGCTGTAATATTTATTCATTTAGAAATAGACAGTGAAAAATCTTTCATACCACTGAATAGCAACAAAATTTTTTTTTTCAAAGTGTATAAACATAAAAACGACTTCATACAATATTCAGAAATCACTTCGGAATTTTTCTGGAAAAAGGGACATTTCGGTGATGACTAGGAAATTTTTGTCTAAATGTTGTTGAGAGCTCTGCTCACGTTTTTCTTGTTATATCTGTCACTATTACTTAAGTTTTTTACCATGAATTTGCTTTGTCATAGAAAAAACTTTTTCATGGAAAAAATAAATATTTCTCGGATTTCCATATCGAATTTTTCAAAATTGTGTAAAACATCGGGAAAAGTGGTTCAGAAACTTGGTACAGCAGTAATGATCGGTAAATTCCTTCGTAATTTATGGCATTTTGAATATTTTTATAAATTTACATTTTGCTATAACTCTCGTAAAATTTTCTGAAACAATGATGCAAAGTCGAAACTTCTTTGCAGACTTTTTTACATTTTTACATAAAATTTAACTTAAAAAATTCATACTCACGCATCAGCGTTTTTCGCGAATCTTCGGTAACAGTTTTTCTATCGTTTTGCGTTACTGTTTGAGTCGAAGTTGGTTCTTCGGTCAATTCGCCCAAATTTTCCTCCAGAACCTTCAAAATCATTTCGTAATCTCCGTGACTAAGCAACAGTTCGATCATCTTGAGTCGTCCAGACATTTCGATGTCCGGAATTGCCGTGAACCAGGCCGTCGATAAGTTTCGCTTCATCAGCAAAGTGAAACTTACTGGTTGCAATAATAATACTTCGTTTTCCGACTCAAAGTTTTCTTTGTTCAGGCGAACCCTGAATTAAACGAAATTACATTAGCAATTTTTTTTTTTTCGAATCTTTTGCAGATTAGCAACATTTTTTGTTGTTGCGAAAAATCGAAAAATCGTCCAACCTAGATAATTTGAGATCCTGAAGTTCTATTTTCATCTCGTCGACGATTGGAGCATCTCCTGCTTCGTTTCTGAATTCCAGCTTCTTAAGACTGTTACATATCGTAAGATTACCCATGTCCAGCATGAGGCAATGCTCGCTTTTTGAATTCATTGGCACATAAATCACCGGAGCCTATTAATAGAGTCAGAAAAAAAATTATCATCCGCTCCGCGAAATTTGACGCAATCGACAGACTCGAAAATTAAGAGAGCAATGCTTTTGAAAAATGGCATGAAGTGTTTCGAAAGAAACATTAAAAAAAAAAAAAAATTGTGAGAACTTAAAAAAAAAAATTCACGTTATCTTCATATTCTCCGACTTATATAATTTGCCAAGGCTGTTTCTATGAAAACGACCACTCAATTAGCCTGTTACTTCTTATGTGTAACACAGACATTTGTACAGGAAAAAAATGGAACACTTAAAAGATTTTAACCATTTCTTTGAACGAAAACCAAATTTTCATGAAATCAGCTAATTATAATTGATGAAATGAAAAAATGTATAAACTGTGAATAATTGTTAGTAAATTCGATTTAAAAAAAATTTTTGATAGTTTTTGGAAACTTTTTGGTCTTAGGAAAATTCGTTGATTTTTTTTCCAAAAGATTTAATCGTGAAATTTCAATCATTCAATTATTTGTTAAGGCTGTTTAATAGATCGGTTTTAAAAAAAATGATATTTTTTGTTTTTTGTTTGAAAGAAATGTTTTTGCCAAGCGCGTAGTCTGTAAAAAAATATTTAGCACTGCTTCTTGACGCTTGAATTTTCAGATAGCTCGTAGCGCCAAATCGTATGGTGTATTTGTTATTTAACAGGAATAAAAGTTTTTTATTTTCTATTGAAGGGCAAAAAACTTACCTTTAGCTTGACTGTGAGCTCGATGCGTGCTGCGCTTTCTTGAACATCCTTGATATTTGTTTTGGCCGCTTCAGCTGCTGCTGCAGATGCTTCTTTAATGGCGAGCTGTGCAGCTTGGAAGTTGTTGAGGAAATTCTGAAAAAGAGCGAAAAAATGGTAAATTTGAAATAATACAATGGCGGGTTGTTTGGTGATGAGGATTTAATCAATTTCTCTTGCTGTAACTTACCATTACACCGGTAACAAAAGCATTGAGGAACACAACACGATGGCAACCCATTATCACTTTGATAGACATATTATTTTTGTCGACATCCGATGGCTCAATATTGTGCATAACGGCTTGAATCTGCAGCGATTCCGAACCTTCCACCGAAACAATCTTTAAAAAAACGTTTTTTTAAATAACATAATAATTTCTCAAAGATTTAGTCCCAGTTTAAGAACGTTTTTCACCCATTAATGAAAATAGACACAAAATTTTTCGAAATTCTTGTTGTTATTTTACCATATCTTTTGATATTAATATTTGATATAAAACATTGGATAAGAAATTTACAATAATAAAATATAAAAATAGAATAAAAAACATACAATTAAACTATTCGAACTAATCAAGTCATTGGACTTATAAGAATTGTTCGCATTATTGTTTCGAAATATACGAACTATTGTTAAAATACGAACTTTTAAAAATGTTCGAACTTCCTCAAATATTCAAACTTTTCCAAATATACAAACTGTTTGATATATTCGAACTATTTTAAATATGCAAACGTTAAAGAAATTTGAACTATTTGAAACACTTGACGTATTCGAGATATTCGAACTAATCTATTGTATATATCCAAATGATTCGTATTTTCCAAGTTGTATTCGTTAATAGAATCATTAAAACAATTTGGAATGTTCAATACCTTCAATTAATGAATTGATTCAAACTTAAATGTAAAGTTAATGTAAAAAATAAATAATGTCTATTCTCATAAACTTCGAAAAATAAAGGCATTAACAATCATTTTAAAATCAAAATATTTAACACTTACATTCTTGTAGATAGACGTATCATTCAGATCCTTAATATTCACAGAAGCCAGACTGACATTGACCTGCGAATACGATGTTTTCATGATAAAACCAGCAGTGATGCCTTCAATAAAAAAAGCGCTGATGTCTCTAAAATCGCTGGCCATTTGAAGGCTAATGGTCCCGATTTTGGCCTTGATCTTCAAGTCGATACATTCGACAACAGTTTTTTTCCTCCTCGGCGTTATCTTTTGTTTCTGCAGTTGATCTTTGAAGAAAGTCGAAGTGTCTTCATGAATAGTCGCTAAATGCGTCATACGATTGCCCGTCGCTTTTTCGCCTTCCTCTCTTTCCGGAACTTTCATAGCAGCGCTCATTTCCTCCTGAACGCTCGCAATAAACTTCAAAACGTTAACCAACACCTCCTGATGCAAAAGTACATTCAAAGTCGTGAATTCAAGGTTCAAAAGCTTCACAACAGAACCGTGACGAGTCTTAAACTCCGGCGAATGTCTATCAACGTTAACGTACTGCACAACGATCAAATATTCCTCGCTACCGCTCGACATCGGCGTGTTTATCAAAAACACCTCTCCTTTATCGTGATACTGTTTAACTTGAACGCCCCCGAGTCTCAGCATTATTTCCTGATCGTAAGTACGCTGCAGCATTTCAGCCTCAACCTGAAGAACCTCAAATCTCAAAAACGGTGTAACTTTATCGCCTTCTTGCTTCGAAACCGAAAGCGTGAATTCTTTCATAACGAATTTCGCCTCCAAATCCGTAGTTTGCTTTACAGCCACGGGATCCGGAGCTTTTTTCTTCTCGCTGGAAATGGTCGTTAATTCCTTGAAGAGCGAAAGTTGCGATACCGATTTACCCATCGGCATTTTTTTCATTTCCTGATCGTCGTCCTCGGGGAAAGGAATACTCTGTGCAATCGCGAGCGCTTTTAGCAGCCGAGCGTCAGCGATGTTCAACGCTAACGACGGAAGATTACCGATTATTCGCATTTTAGGTAAAAGCGGATCGTCGGTTACCAGACATTTGTGAAATTGAATTTCGAGTGTCGTCGGTTGTAGAATTGTCATCGCGTGTTCTACGGTCGAAAGAGCGCCTCGCCAATCTTCGGATGAAGAAGCTACGAGCACTTGAAAGTTTACTATGTTAAGAGCAAACTGATCGTAGCTAAATTGCCTCAAATGCGCCAAAATGTCTTCCTCGCTCTTTCCCATACTGACTAATTGTTTGACCGTCGCTGAGGCCATGTCAGTCTTCGGTTTTTCGAGGGAATGGATTCTAAGGCTTCCCAAATTAACGACAATAACCGATTCCGTGTTATGGTAAAAGCCACCGTGAGGAATAATCAATTGCGAGGCTTCCATGTCGACCTGAATATCCAACACGGAATGTTTTTGTATCGCGTATTCAAGACCCAAAGCCGACATTTCCTTAAGGCCTTCCAATCGCTCTGCAGCCGCTGCTTGAATCTGATTGAGCGTGGACTGATTTTGCACCTTGAAGAGCTTTACTAGCTCGATAATCGTTTGAGCGTCGTACGAAATGTGAACGGACTTTGATTTAACGATAACGCGATCGCCGCAAAGTTTATCGAGGGGATTTTTTTCGTACGAAACGAAAAGAAGTACTTCGTTAGCTTTACTTTCGTCGGATGTGAAGAGAGAAGGAATTGTGCCGGATTGTTTGACTCCGAGAAGTTTCATGTCCGTTATCGAGGCTGTTACTTTCATTCCGTTCGCAGCCGGTCGGGATTTAAATCCTGCTTTAACGCCGTTGAATTGCAGGTCCAAAACTTCGGGAGATTCTTTTTCGTTGTCGGTTATTGTGATTTGCAAACCGTGGAGATAGAAAATCGTGTCTATCTCCTCGTAAGTTTCGGGGAAATGAGTGGGGGCTGTGTTTTCTTGATAATCTATCGCCCGATAGAGTTTTTCCTTCTCTTGCGGAGTCATTGCTTCCTCGAATTTGCGCATTATCGCCGCTGCCGAATTAAGATCTTGGGAATCTTCCTCTGGAGGAGATCCCCAGAGGAAACCGAACCAGCCTTGTTTTGCCTTTAGACTCTTTTGCTTCTCCGCCAGACGCTCGACTTCCATCTCTATTTGCTGGCGGATTCGCACGAGATTGAAAATATCGAGCTTTTTCTCGCATTCGGCTAATTGCGCGTCTATCTCTTGGGGAACCTTTTTTGATGTCAGTTTTGTTTGGTAGGTCTTCGCGTAATCGCGACAAGTGTCTCGGTGACCTTTCATGTGAGACCAGTCCCAATTTCGGTGACATCTTCGCACCGTTTCTTCGAGAATACAAGTGTAAGCGAAACGCCACCTATGATAATGGGTATAGATTTTTTTTTAGTTTGGCGCTTTAGTTATGCTTTTAGGGCATTTCATGACGAGTTTTGGGATGTGTGTGAGCGTATCAATCGTCAGTATATCGAAAAAAGCCTGCAAAGTAGAACCTTGCAAATTGCTTCATTATTTTTTAGTTTTTACAAAGCTTTAGAAATTACTTAGTTTTTTCTACGAGAAAGCATGTTGATACATTTAGGCTTTCTCATAGTGGAAAATTTGAGATAGTGTTAAAAAAGGCATATTGATATTTGGAATATTTTTATTTATAAACGGTCAAAACTTTGCTAATTTTTGAGATCGTTCAGAATCTTCCAATCTTCAATATGAGGCAGAAAAATAAATAACTTGAGTTTCAAGTTATTTATTTTTCCAGGAATTTTTTTTTCTTTTTTTCTTGAAATTGTTTTCTTTATTTTTCTGGAAAATCAATAACTTGAAACGATCTATTTATGCTTCACTTTTCTCCAGTTCTTATATTGTGATTAATGTTAACATTAACTAAACTAACTCCAATAAGCTTCAAAACATTAATATTATTACTATAGATGGCCTTTTGTCTAAAAATTTGAAAGAAACAATTTTGGAGGAAATAATTTTCAATAATAATTTATTTTTCTTAAAAAAAAAAAAAAAATCATAATAATAAAGCAAAGTATACAAAGTTCCAATAACTTTGAAACAACTGATAGAGCCATCTTAAAAAAAAATACGTGTTATTGTACACACTTCAGAGTATTTTCTGTAACTTTTTGAGATAAATCGAAACATACCCACCGAAAAAAATTATTTTCGTATATTTTCTATGGAAATGGTCATTTTTTAAACTCGAAAAAATCAAACAAAATTTTATTCACAAAATTTATGCAAAACTGCTACTTTTTTGCCTGAAACATTTTTCTGTTTAATCGTATTCTTTCAAGATATAACGGTATTTACAGAATTTTGAAATTTTGAAAAACTCGAAAAAATACGATCCAAAAATTATGAAAAAATGTACACTTCTCTTTTTTAAACAATGGAATAATTTGACAATATTTCAATTTTTTTGAGACTGGACAACTTTTGGACCGTTCGAAACCGTATGGAATGCCTCATATATATTAATTTTGTAGTTTAATCTTCCAAATCGATATACGAAGATGCCTCCTTAATGCTACTTGGGACAGTTAAAATGCGCAGAAACTGACGAGAGAAAAATATCTCACCATTCTTTGTAATGTCCTCTGTAGGACGGCAAGTCTGGTCTATACTTTCTGTAGGGTGCAGCTTTTGTAGCCTGATCCAATCCTTCACCCATTTGCAAAAGCGTCTGGTATTGTCGTTTTGCGAGGCCGATTCGTAATTTTTGCATTTCCAAATCCAGCCATACTTTCGGTATTGTGTAATTACTTCCATCGGTTTCAGGTTTAGGATTTAACTTCAGTTTTGCTTTCACATTTATCGGGCCCAGCACTAATGAAAAAAAAAAAAAAAAAATTGAGTTATATTCGATTTTCGGGATTTGTTAAATTTTTGGTTTTGAACCTTTACACATTTTTTTACAATTTTACGATAAGGTAAATAGGCTAGTAATTTACTTGCTATATTAATTAAGAATATGATATAATGAATAAGAATAAGATATGACGTATAAGGATACCGATGAACACTTCGTATTAATTTTCCGTTTTTGTTGTAACCGTTTTTTAAAAATCTTTACATTTTTTTTAACAATTTCAAGATAAGGTAGATAAGCTGTGGTCGCTAGCCTTATCATTATTATTAGATAAGCCGAACTAAGATAGATGACTCCAACCGTAGTGATAAAAAATATGAAAGACTTTATAATTATTTTTCCGTTTTTGTTGAATTCTTTACAAGCTCCACATGTTTTTAACGATTAAGATAAATTAGTTAGTAACTCACTGTACTGATAACCCTCAGGTACATGATCCGTAGTGGCTATGCCATCGGAAAACAGCGTCAGGTATTTCGTTACTGGTTCCTTGCTAAATTGCATCATACTTGTATTTAGATAAACGGCGAAGCCGTCCATTGTGCATAGCTGTAATTGAGTAAAATCAATTTGAGTATATTATGAATAATTTGATGTAATTCTAGCATCGATGAGCAGTGACGATGAAAATTAATTCTTTAAGCGTGAATCAAACTCAAAGATACTAAGATCATTGATTTTTAATAATAATGTCAATAATAATGTTATTGAATCTGTAAAGAAAAAGAGTTGGACATTTTTACGGAAAAATGCGTTTTTTTTCTCCTGAAATGATTTTCCTGGTTTTTAGAATAAATAGGATTTTGAAAAGACTTTTTTAACGATTAGGATATTTTTTAACTTTATTCTTGAGATATGAACGAAAGTGATGAATCTCGAACATTTTTCCGCAAAAAGTTCTACATTACTGATAAAAAGTGTTTAAATGCTTAAATTCAGTTTCAAGAAAAAGGCCATGGAAAATATTTATGCACAATATAATTCGAAAAATCAGCGAAGTAATTTTATAAGAACAAAAATAGGGTTTCCTAAAAATATGCTGTACAATTTTTTTTAATTAATTAATTTGCAAATTGTTTTTGTGTTATTATTATTAACCTCAATCAATTTTCTTGACAATTTTTATGACTTTTTTCAAAAGTTTCTTTGCCGGTGATAAACTTCTACATTTTGAATCAAATAAAATTTCTTCTTAAGACTGATGAAAATTTTACATTCATACCAAATATATGAAAGTTCATATCATAAATTCATATAAATTGAAATATGATTTTTATAGCCTACGAAATATTTATAAATTATGAGATCTCGGTAATATTGCCATTTATAATTTTTATTAATTTCAAGTACAATGTACAAAGATTCGAAGGAGGAAAAAAATTTATTTACCAAACTCAATAGTAAAAATGTTTGACATAGCGAATTTTTGAACGAATTTAACAATTTCTGAACCGAAAATTATGCAGATAATATAGTCAGACAAGGATCCGAAACTAATTCGATTAGGATAAAAAGGAGTCAATTATTCGAGGTCGTGATTACGCCCACATTTATCAAGCCACTTAAGGTAGTTGTTGCGCTTCCCACTGCTAAAACGAACGTTAAATCTATTTATCTAACAGAAATTCCACAGATGTTCATTTTTGTGGAGTTAGTTTTTCCAAACAATAGTGAGAATTTTTTTCTAATTTTTTTTTTGCGTTGCTCTGTGAATTCACCTCAACGATTTTTTGCATTTTTCATCGATTAGGTTTTTTTTAGGCCATTTCTTTTACCGGTAAAAAATTCCGTAAAATTTCTATAATCTTTAAACTTTTATGCCGAAAAAAAATTACATCGTGAATTCGTAGAGCAACTTCCAAGAATCAAAACGAACTCTATAAAAAATGATTGAAAAATTGTGACTCTTTTTCGAAAAAAAAAATCACTATGATGTAAGCTTGCAGGAACTTAATTTAAAAAATATTCGAACCCCCAACAATTTTTACCTTTCGGACCAAGAAATTCAAAAATATTTCGACACATTGAAATCGATTGAAAATTACCGATTATAAAAAAAAAGTCTAAAAGGAAGTCTATAGAAATTTCCTTAGAAGATAGAGACCTCCAATAATTTTGACCTTTCGGAAAACAAAATCAAAAGAACATTTCGTTCGAGTTGCTTGTAGATAATGATATAGGAAAAGATTTAAAAAATTGGCATCGGTATCAACGATAAGGAAGTATAATTATTTTACGAGTTAATAACACATTAAAATCGGTTAAAAATAACGAATTACTTTTTCTGTAAATGCAACGAAAATTTTTCAAATACATTAAAAACTCAAAAAAAAAAACCTTTCGAAAATTAAAAACTACAAATATTTTGATGCATCAAAATCGGTTCGAAATTTACACTTATATGATTATTATTTAAAAAATGGAATGAAAATATAAATTCGTGGATATTGGTTGTAAAAGAATGGCAACTCCAATCATTTTGACCTTTCGGCGAAAAAATCTAAAAATATTTCGTAAGTATTTTTAAGAAAAGGTATGAGAAATCTATAAAAATCGCTATTGATATCAACGGTAATTTATTATAATGAATTCATGGGTTAAATCACCTTGTAGATTTGTTGGATGGCGTACATATCTTTCAGATTGCCTGTAGTATCCCACAAGTCTGTGCAACTCTCGAGAGCAAATCTGTTTAATGTAAAACCAACTGAGAATGGATGATCTTTGAATGACACATGGTCCTCGTATCTTACATGGATTCTATTTATTTCAACGTGAATATTTTTAATCATCCTGGCGATAAGCTTTTCCAGCATAGAATCATCCAATTTTTCTTGTGCTGTTTGAAAAATAAATACGATAAGCGTTATATTGTTTTTTTTTTTTTCGGGTAATTTGATTGATAAATTTGATGGCAATATTTTTCCAGTGTAATATAACATATAAAATCAAAATTTAATGTTGATGTTCGCGTAATTATTTTGTGAAAATGTCGATACAATACTTTTTTTTGTTAAATTCGTAATTTCGATTTTAAGCATGGATATTTTTCTAAAAAAAAATCTGATATCATTCTGCGTAAACTACACAAATTAAAACATAATTCGGTGGTTAAATATATATGATGCATATAAAATTCTTTGTCGACAATGAGTATTCAGCAATTGACTGCCTAATCACGTGATTAAATTTCCAATAATTATTATATTTTATTATCGAAATATATAAATAATTTCTGGTCGATTTCAAAATCAATTCAAATTTGAATTGATAACTTACAATTGATTCACTGGAAATCAAAATTTACATAAAATAAACAAAATCAATGTAGGAGTTGCATTGGTTTAGAAAACTTTTATATTTCAATATATGCAGTTTCCCACCAAATTAAAATCGGCATCAAATCGATGAAACTATTTAAATAAATTAAAAATGAAATTTAGTTACGTTGGTCAGAAATACGTTTATGAACGTTTATTTCGTCAAGTATCGATCAATTTAAAAAAATTGAACATTCTTTGTTATTGAACCATGTGCATGGTTTAATACCATTTATATGGCTAGGAAGTACAAAAATTATTGTTGTAAGCATTTTTTTTAATTTCAATTTTGCAAAAGTTTGCAATTTCAAAAAAAAATTAGAATCGGCGCAAATCAATCAAACTACCCAAATAAATCGATATTAAATTTATTTACGTTTATCACCCAACTGCTTATTTTTCTCAACCCTAGCAAGCTCAGCCCGCTTAGCGTCGAGATCGGCTTTGGCTTCTTTTTCAGGATCATATTTGACCTGATTCGTTGGGACGACTAATATAGAAAGGTCTTCGACTATAGCGTCGATCTGGCCATTCCACATATCCTTGAAGGGAATCTTCAGTATCAACTTGCCTAAAATATTTAGTAAAACCTTTCAGTGCATTTGTACAACCTTTTGGGCATTTGGTTTTTTATTGATTAAGAGGTTCACTACTCTCGAATTAGGGTATTACATTTTATCTTGGTGTCCCGAAAAAAGTCAATTTTCTTGTTTACTTTTAACGAAAGTATTGGTCGAACTAAAACGATTTTTTAATCCATTCGTGGAACTAAAACAATGTTTTTTGATCGGAAAAACTAAAATAAAAAATCATAAAAGAACATGGAAAAAATATGAACGCCGGCCGATGGTGCAAATTTTTTTTTATTCAACTTACAATTAAAAACGCCGAGAAAAATTCAGAGGTCGCTGATCTTGGTTTTTGAAATTAATCTTTATTCTTGAATAATTGCGTTCCCTACTTTTTCCCATGGATATTCCATGTTTGATTTATAATTCGGCGCCATTGTGTGAAAAAATAAAAAAATTTCAAGATCTACGATCGTCAGTGACCACTAAATATTTTTCAGAGTATTTTGGATAAATTTGAAAACGATCATACAATGCGACGTATTTTGTAAAATTGAAACCAGAATCGAAGGTGTGATTTTTGTTGAAAAAAAAATTATTTATTGCTTTCTATTGCGAAAAATTTACTTTCCTTCGTTAGAAAAATTATGTCCCTAACATCACTCGAAATAAGATGAAAAATGAAAAAGGTAATAATGCTAAGAATTTGCTGAAAGGCTAAGATTTTCTCATGAGATAAATTGATATTTAAAAAAACGCCTTTAGAAAATCTATAAATATCCGAGAGGTCGACGGAAAAAAAGTGGCCTAGTTGATGAAGAATGCTTAAAACACAAAAAATTGGTTTACTTCGAGCAATACTTTCATTTTAAAAAAGAACAGCGTCAAATCTTTTTTCAGGCTTTTAGGTAGATGTTACCCCTTTAATGCAAATGCTGGCTCACTGTGAGACAGATGGCTCTTTATTAGAAGCATCAGAGAAATGTCTATTTTTAAAATTTCATGGGCAATCAGAATATTCAGGTTCTGAAGCATAAATAAAAGATTGAAGTTGTTTGAAAGAGGCAACATTTTGGCACATCTGTAACTCATGCTATCAGTTATTTACCATGAAAATATTCGAAATTCCATTTAGTATCTTTGTTTTTAAAAAAATGATATTTATCTTGTGTGAATATAAAAATTAAATTAAATTTAGTGAATTTAAATTTAATGTTTTCGGAAAAATAACTGAAAATTATGATTGCAATCAGTACTTTAAATAGTTAGTAGAAATTATAGGCCTAAAATGCCAATCGGACGTAAATTAAATTTTGAGTTTACTCGTAGAATAAAAATTACGGACAAAATTCGATCTTAAGAATAATTTTAAGATCGAAATTAGGATTGAAAATTCGATTTTTCAGGTAACTCTGCGCGAATAGTGGTTCGATTTACAATAATAATAATATGTCGGAATGAAGGGAAAGATTTTTTTGTTTCGATCATTTTGATTCCAAGTGTAAATAAAGTATAATTAAATAATTAACATCTTTGAGTACCAAAGGAAGTAGAGAAAGGTAAATATTCAGGACTTCGTATTATAAGCGCAAATTTTTATTGAAAAATATCATTATTGTTTATTCTACAACTTTTCTGTTAACGAAAATTATTTTATTTCACTTTCGTCCTTTAAATTGTGCGCAAAATCTTCAAATTGAAATTCTTTACGAAGGATCGAATTTTCGTTTAGTTGATCGATTCATCGTTCGATCGTAAAACTTAACTGAAAATCCAAATTATGACTAAAATTCGATCCTTAAACAAGAATTTCAATAACATTATCGTACGAAATACGAAAAAAAAAAATGAAATCAATAACATCTGCTCACAGAAAAACATCCGGAATAATTTACAATAACATTTTTTGTTGCAAATTTAGGCTTAGAATCCAATTTCTTAAAATATTTTCTACTTAAAAATGTTAGTTATTTCAAAGGAATTTATTCAAAATTGAAACAAAATCGGGAAGCAAACGAAAAATATTTATTTTAATCACCATACTTTATTATTATAAATTCAACAAACATTTGCTCAAAATTAGTCTCAAGATCGAATTTTTCAATAGTAATTACGATTTTTTGATCAACCTCGAGATCTAATTTTGCCATAATTTTGACTGTAAAAATAAGCCTAAGATTGAACTTTAAACCAATGAATCAACCCTATCCCAAGAAAGTTAATGCTGGAGTAGAAGGGAAGGAAACAGACAAAATATAAGACTTGACAAACATTTTATTCATGATTTAGCCTTAATCAAAGTTTTCTCATTTGGTAGTGAACCTGTTAAACAAAACTTTATCTCTAAAGGTAGAAATTTTGAATTAAAAGCATACCCAGCCTTCCATACTCCAATTTAATTGGCAAATCCAATACATCTAGAGCACTCTCACTTATCAGTAAATCTTTGAGAACAACATCACCTGTAGGAATAAATATGTAATCATGTAGTGCAATAAATGCAACTTAATTTCTACACTATATTATAATTAATGATTATATGATATCTCATACTCTATTAAGATAAACAATGAAAATCAATACCTGTAATGCAAACAGAAATCAGTTCTCAATGCATTATAATCACAAGGAATTAACATACATGTAGGGAATAATAGTATTGTAATAAGTCATTGTGAGTATGATAATCATGAATAAATGGCATTAACATTAATAACACTGCTAGAAATCAATTCAGGTCAGATTTCTGGATTGTAAGTTTATTATTGATTTTGAACTAGTGTTTTTTGTTATATTTGAGCTTCTGTCTTAAGCTCAAATGAAGCAAAACTCAAGCAAGAGCTAAACATAAGCTTAAGAGAAAATTTGAGTTCAAAATCAACCACCAAAGGGTAAAGTTAAGCATCTTCAGTTTAGAAATGAACAAGAATTTAAGCTTAACATTGAGCCAGACTTTGTATTTAAAATTAAGCTGGAACTTTAATCAATATTAAGGAAGAACCTAATTTTTTTTTGGTTTTGACTATTACTTTTTAAACTCCACTGACCTTGATTTCTTGCTTGATTTTATCTTAAGTTCATGTGTGATTTCAACTTATGTAGTAGCTTGACTTCAATTTAAGTTCTTGCTTAATTTAAATGCATGTCCTTTATTGACTTTAACTCAAGTTCTTCCTTGATTTTAATTCAAGTTGTTGCTCAATTTTACCTTAAGTTCTAGTTTAATTTAGAACTGAACTTCCTGCTCAATATTCACTTATGTTTCAGCTTAATTCCCAAATTTAAATTCTAACTTGATATTATGCTTAAATCCCTGCTCTTTTTTAGACTTAAGATCTTCTTTAACTTTGCCCTTTAATTGTTTTTTCAAATTCAAATCTACCACTGAATTTATCTCCAGTTCATTTACATCAACTTTTCTATAAAATTCCCCTGAATTTTAGCTCAAACTTTTTCTCAAATTTAAATTCAGGCAGTGATTGAATTGGAAACCAAATCTTACTCCAAATTTTGACCACAGATGTGCATACAATAATCATACATAATTGATATCAATACTATCAATGCCATCAAGAAGTCATCTAAGTCATCATAATTACAACCAATGACAACCAATTAACATTGATACTGATAATGTCAACACAAATCAAATTAGCCATCATAATCATAGCAAATATCAGTAAATTTGCCATTATAATTTCAACAGCAGTCAAATGCAGACACTTGTTGATTTTTTCTTTGCCGTAATATATCGCACGTTTATCGCGATCAAACATCCTGTTTATTGTGTTCAGGTGGCCGCTGTGTATATATTATTATTATCTAAAAATAGCCGGTGAAGTCACGTCACGAAATAACGTAACGTTCGCTATAATCTCGACTGGTGATGACTAGTTCACCGATTGCGCAAATATATATATATATTCATAAGGTATAACAATATACAGCATTGATACGATAGTTTTTAACGTTGATGATTTTAATTGGCTACTCACCTCCCCACAAACTCAATTTCAACTGCGTGCAATCAAGATTTTGGATGTATTCACCCAAAACCTTGTTTAGCAGCTCCGCTACGATCGATTCAAAAACCATTTTTACCGATTGGCCCGCGAGGCCCTCGCAATACTATTTGTGATTGACACTGGCAAATGACACTCCGCACTTTATTTATTTTCTCATTAACTGACGGTTGTCATCAACGCATCAACTGGTCCTCCATTGGAACACTTATTGTATACGAAAAACCATAACACGACCGTTGTCGTCATAACCTCATTCGGTGAAGTTTCGTCGAATAGGATAGACGTACGCAGGAGAACATGCTCCGTGTCACGGCCGCACATCAAACATATATCTACTAAAAGTCCGCTCAATTTTTCGGGTGGGGATTACTATGCCGGGTACACATGCACTCGGAATGTGGTGGAAAGTCGAGGGGGTTACTTATAGCTTCTGGGATTGCGACTAGGCGTCGCTGTCATCGAGTTTCTGTAAAGTCCTGAGCGTTTTTAGTCGCGGGAAATTTGAATAAATAGGTACAATGATGTGCCCTCTTGGGCCCTGTTGATTAAGGATGTATGATACGTACAGTCCCGCCAAAAGTGAGTTTCAGAGACAATTTCGATTGGATAAAAATCGGGAAGAAATAATGCATATAAAACGTGCTGAAAAGATTGATTTCGCGTAATGATAATCCCAAAATAGTATATATTGGTCACCTCTCATCTTTTCTTCTTGTCTGTATCGCCCCATTTAGCCTAAGACTGTTTTTTGTACAACTCTTTTTCTCTGTCTGAACTCCCGCTTTATTTTTCTGTATTGCTCAGTTTTTTCTGTATTGTTCAGGTCCTTAGGGGATTCAATATCCCAGGGTCTTACAAATAAATAAATCTAAATCTAAAATCTTAATAACAAATTGGTGAAAAAAACAATTGTTCAACAAACAATCCGTCAACCTAACTTTTTTTCTAATGAAAATGATATGTTTATTTGTTTACATGCATACGAATTTTTTCAAATTTTTTTCTTTATTTTGATTTTGATTTTTTTTATTTTCAAAAATTCCCGCGAAATAACGAATTTTGGATATCTGTTCGGCATAAAATCGTTACTACACTCAAGATTTTTTTTGCAAAAATGTATGTTTGTATTTGTGGACAAAATAATGAAGTAATATTTTTTTTCGTTCATTTTTGTTTGAGCCGAAATTCCAAAATAAATTTTTTATCGATTTGCATTTAAATACCATTTCGAAGAAAAAATTTTCATTGACTTTCCAAATGAGAATACGAAAAAAAATTTATATTTTAACATCTGAAAAGCAATTTGTCTTCGTAATTTTTTGAAGGAATTGGTTTTTGTCATTCCAAAAGAAAGTTATCTTTGGAATTCGAAGAGGAATTTGTATTTGTAATATATTAGAAGAAATTTATATTTGTAATTACCAAAACAAACCTGCATTTGTACATTGAACATTAATTTGCATTTGTAAATCCTATCTTCTTTGAATAAGCGTTCAAATGAAAAACAAATAATAATTGTAAATCGTTATCGGAAATTGAACTACAGTTTCTTTTACCGACTGTGATATAGACCCCGTATAATTCCTCTAAACGCGGATTGGCTAAGAATATCCGCAAACACTGGTAATAAAGATCCGCCCTAAGATACAAGACAAGTAGACAGATGTCCGCAAATGTCTAGGAAATCATACCTAAACACATTAGGTATTAGTTAACGAATCAATTTCGCATCAGCGAGTTAATAATTCGTCACCAAAAATGGTTGAAATAACACACGAAGACGTACACGAAAGTGCTATAAAATTGGTTAAGGATGTAAATTATGGGTGAGCATATTAACCTTAATCTTACTTAGCTTCAACCTAACCTAAAGAACTTTAAGAAAGTTAACC
Organism: Tromatobia lineatoria; assembly: GCA_949699805.1. Classification (NCBI taxonomy): domain Eukaryota; kingdom Metazoa; phylum Arthropoda; class Insecta; order Hymenoptera; family Ichneumonidae; genus Tromatobia; species Tromatobia lineatoria. The sequence continues at coordinate 13,321,834 of OX453044.1, forward strand.
TTATCGTAACTCATATGTTTGACTTAAACTCATTTATCCTATTTATTTATTTTTGCTAAATCCATTATTTAAAAAAATAAATAATATTTGTAATCATATTCGCAAATTGTGAATTATTTAGCTATTAGACAGTAAACAAAATTTTGTTTATCATCCCAAACAATATGAAAAAAAAACATGTCGCACAGAGCATTACGCTTTAAATTTATTGCATTTGAAAACCAAAACATGCATAAAAAACAGCGAATAAAAATATACAAATTCATATGAAGACTGAAAATTGAAAATGGCAATACAATATTTATGAATTGCAAAACATTGCCAATTAAAAAGACGGAATCACTTTAAAAAAGCTATAAAAATAAGAAAATTTAATAAGATATCCTATAGGGCATTCAAACGAAACAACAAAATCTATAACGATTGATTATACACAGAAAACAAATAAATAAATATAAAAAAATATTACACATACATCCACATTTGATCGCTTTGCACTTATTGTGGTCAAAGGCTTTTGTCTTATTAATAGAGCGTTTAGCCGCTGAAATGGCAAGAGAAAGAGCAACGTTAGAGGTCTCACGCTCAGAGATGACCATCATCTTCAAACGTGAGATCACGGACACAGTTTTGAGATAAGCTCCAAATTATTTGTTCGCAATTCTATGATTCGAAATCCAGTGACTTTCACACTACAACTATGAAATTAATAATCTAATATTTGGGTACAAAAATATTTTCAGAAAAATCAGTGGAACGTATGACATTGTTGTGGCCACTATATCAATGCTCAAAGATATCATCAGCAACTCAGAATGGACCACAGCAAAGTGAGTATAATATTGCGCTTCTTCGAAATATAATTTGTCAAAGGATTTAACATTTAATGCAGAATAAGACCTATTCATTGAAAGTTGTAGATTCCATTTGTTCAAATTGCACATAATCTTTAATGATCTTCATTTCATATATCAACTTGGTTTTGAATAATTCTAGTATTTAAAAATCAAGATTCCATGCGTGTGTGCAGAATAAATAGCAAAAAGATAAGATTCTGTAAGTAGAACCTTACAAATTCAGATTTATATTGATAGTAAAAAATGTTAATCCCAATTTTTTAAATCTTTGACCTACTCCACAAACTTCATCATTTTTTTTTATAAGATCCATTTGGTTAAAGATTTCAAGGGATAAAAAGTTTAAAGAAATTGTTCAGTCTCAGACATTTCTATTAGTTACTAAAAATCTTTTTTTCTTGTATAATTCATTGTGTCTCTTGTTCTGGATTTGACGTTCTATATTCAAAAATATATCGAAATATATATATATATAAATATATAAAAATGTTTAATATTAAAAAAAGACCAAGAATTATTTTAAAAAATATATATTTACCCTAAATTCTACACTGAAAAAAGTGCTCATTTACAGAAGAACCCACTATTATAAGTTAATCAAATGATGAATTAAACTTTTATTAGAAAATTGATGGAGTTGATAACACTCAATGGAAAATACATAATTGATGCAATACCTCTCGAAGCTTGCATCGGAAATATGGTGAGAAGAATACTGCAAATTATTAGAGAAGAATATACTTTGGAGTTGAAAAACAAGCCTGAAGAAGCCGATCCTCAGGAATCACTGCATAAAATTCTCACTTCTGGAGGCGAACAGGACATTGATTTTAATATCTCGATGCCGGCTCTTAAGGCGGCGCTAATTGAACACATCAACGAATTTGAAGTTGAATTGGAGACTTGGTACATTACATTATCATTATACATCTATTTGCGCATTTATTTTTGAGAACTAGTCTATTAATTTTTTATTTTGCAATTTATTAACATGAATCTGCCGAACAATTATTTAAATATATATTTTTTCTGTGATTTACATATTTTTCTATATTTTTGCTTGTAAAATCTTCCAGCGCAGGAAATATAACCGAACAAGCATCGGAACATATTCATTCCAACGAAATTATAATGACTCTTGGAAGATCTAAGTTGGTAGAAGAATTTTTCAAAGGAGCAGCGGAAACACGAGCTTTTGAAGTGATAGTTGCGGAAGGAGCGCCATTTCTCAATGTACGCAAGTATAATTATAATTAGCATATTACAAATCGAAATATGTAGTATTCCAGTTGAGAACAATATTTTGATAATTAAAAAATTGTTCAAAATGATTAAAATTCAATTGACACAGATTCACTAAAACTAATGATTATAAGAATCTCAAAAACCTGAAAATAGTTAGAACAAGTCAACGTTTGTGAGTCTTGTACATATTCGTACAACAACAAAAAATTATTTATTGTGTAATTCGACATTTGATTATATTTGTAACTAAACACAAAATGCTTATGAATTTTTTCGAAGATTTGAAAATTGAACTGAAAATAAATAAGATAAACCTTTTTTTTCCTTTCTTTATATTTCATGTAAAAAAAAGGTCTTCATTTTAACGGCCTTTTTAATTTTCCATTTTCTTTTGTACATATTATATTCGTACTACAAAAAAAAATATTTTTTGTTGTGTAATTCGACATTTGATTATATTTATACATAAACACAAAATGCTTATGAATTTTTTGAAGGATTCAAAAATTGTACGAAAAATAAATAAGATGAACTTTTTTTCTCCTTTCTTTATATTTCATGTTTAAAGAAAAAAGGTCTTCATTTTAATGAGGCTTTTCAATTTTCCAGGGTCAAGAGATGGCGGTGAATTTAGCGAAGGCAAAAATAAAAACGACTTTAATTTCGGATGTAGCGATATTCGCGATGATGTCGCGTGTTAACAAAGTTATAATCGGTACTCACACTGTAATGGCAAACGGCGGTTTGAAGGCAATTACAGGATCGCACACAGTCGCTCAAGCAGCAAAACATTATTCCGTACCTGTGATGGTTTTAATGCCGCTGTACAAGCTATCGCCGCTTTATTTTTGCTCTTACGCGCAGGACGCGTTCAACAGACACGCAGCACCAACTCAGGGAGTTATCGATGGCGCTAACGCACCGCTCATGGAAAAAATTCAAGTTTACAACCCAGTTTTCGACTACGTTCCGCCTGAACTCGTCACTTTATTCATTTCGAACACGTACGTACATTCAAACGTTTCTAAACAAAGCATCGACGGTCAGGGTGTATAAAATTACTTTTTAAAAATAATTTGCTATCGTCAATGTTACTTAGGCTTAAAAGTAACTCGTTACCGTTAGGTAGCTTTAGAAATTTAAGCCTTATCATAATTTAGTTTCAAAAGTAACACGTTGCCATTACTTAGTGTCAAAAGTAACGCGTTATCGTTACTTAGGTTTACAAGTAACATGTTATCGTTAAATAGGTTCACAAGTAACACGTTATCGTAAAATATGTTCAAAAACAACATGTTATTGTTAGTGGTATTCAAAAGTAACGCTTTACAGAGATTATGCTTAAAAGTAACACGTTACCGTGACTTCGGCTCAAAAGGAATTCGTTAACGTTGCTCTAGTTAAAAGGAATTCCTTAACGTTACTTTAGTTAAAAGGAATTCGTTAGCGTTACTTTAGTTAAAAAAAATAACACGTTACTATTGATGTTGTTTGAAAGTAATCCGTCACCGTTACTCAAAATTAATACGTTAATGTGACTTGGGCTCAAAAGTAACGCGTCAACATTACTTAGGGTCAAAAGTAACATCTTACCACTACCTAAATTCGAAAGTAACTCATTACCGTTCTTAAGTCCAAAAGTAACGCGTTAATGTTGCTTAGGCTTCAAAATAATGCGTTACCGTTACTTTTGATGCTAAGTAAATGTTACGAGTCTATGTAGTTTTCTCTCGCTCCATTGCGAGCGCCGAAGTCGCTTTTCCACTCGCAGTTATAGCGACTCAATCAGCATAGGAGAAAATGACTTATCATTTGTCATGATCGTAATCAAATAAAAAATGTGGCTCCTACGAAATTGCGTTTTGCAAAAATTTCGCCTTCGAAACGGTTCCAAATCTAAGCACGCAATTTTTTTGGTCGTACCGATGGTAATACATAAGTTATAAAACAAAAAAAAGGCTCCATAAAATTACGTTCGTCTCAATTTTTTATTAAATTTTTGACAGTGAGAAAGTATTTTTCTGTTGATTTAATTGCTTTTAGTGATATCGACTCTAGTTTATGGAAAAAATAATACAGGTCTCGATAATTTGTCTGTTCTTACGTCAAATTGTTTTCATTTTTCAGGGGCGGAAATGCACCATCGTACATATATCGGTTATTGAGCGAACTTTACCATCCTGACGATTACGAATTATGATCCTCCATCGATGATCGATGTATGGAAAGAACACCGCTTCTGTGATTACACAAAACGTGTAACGAAATATTTTATCTCTGAGATTTTGTTGTTTTTTAGTATACAAATTTAATGATTTTCTGTCATGATTAAATTATTTTTCCAGCCAGACACACGAAGTCAAGATTTATTAACATTCATTAATTATATTGTAAATCGAATAAGGTTTAAGAAATCATCGACCAAGCAACTGCAGAAGAAAAGATCATTCTGCTTAAATTAAAAACGTTCTGAATATTTTCAACGGGAACGAAAAAATCTCAGGACTTTTTATAAATTCTTATATTTTAAGAACTTTTTACCTGCAAAAAATTGTTCGACAGGTGTTTTTTTTAGCAAAAACAAAAAGGTGTTTAGTTGATTCCAAAAATACATCGATACTTTTTCAGATTTTCATTCACTCAAAAAATTGAGAATTCTCCTTCCGCTAATTTTGAATTCACAGCTTAATACTTTCAATTTTTTTTTTTTCCAATATCAATGAGATTAAAAAATTCTCAAATAAACATTATAAGAAGAAATGACGTTGCATAAATCCATCACGTTATCTTGAAATAATTCGTGATGTTTCAACCTTTAAAAAATGCTCCTTTTCGGCTTCTCTTTAAACCGCAGAATTCAAAGAAATGTGATATATGAAATATTTTAAAGATCTTTGAAATAATTAACAAAATTACAACTCCTCTTCTAAATAAAAGTAGGGATGAAAAATAAGGTAATTCGCCATTTTGCGTCTTTTATACGAATATTTCGTTGCTCCAAAACTTCATATATTTACAATATAGTCTTATACACAATATAAAAATTTGCATCGTTATACATATGGATTCCAGTTGCTACCATCTTCAGGTTGCAGCGAATTCGTTACTAGCAATATCACATCGACTACCCACCAGACTCCAATTCCTCCCAACGTCAATAATTTCCCAACCGCTGTGCCCGTTTGTCCCAAACAGAAGCGATCCATTCCGAGGAAGCCCAACAATATGCTGTAGAGTAGAGTTGTGGTAAAATAATGCCCGCTGTATCTTATGCAAGGTACTCCAGCTCTTTTGAATGTTCTGGGCCCGAAACATTCAATGTCCGGCAAAACCGTGCAGGAAACTTTAGTTTTTTGCACATCTTCGTACAGAGAGCCTCCAAACTGAAATATTTATCATTTTCCGCATTCATGCCTGATTTTTGCAATTCAATAATTAAATAATAAACAATTTTACATAAAAAAGAACTGACAATAAGCCCGAACCGAAAAAAAATCGTTTCTGCAAAAGCAAAAAATACAATCTCTATGAGGAAGTAAGTTAATCGATTTTGGCTTCCTCTTAGAAAAAGCTTTGTGAAAACAAAACCAAAAATAATGAGGAAGCAATTTGTAAAGTTCAGCTTTGTACGTTTATCCGTTAACGAGGCTAAATTTCTGATAAATTTGGACTACATAACAGATTATGATGAAATTGTATATCTATTATTGCTGAATACTACTGATTTCATGTATAAAATTTGAGTTTGCTATCTTATGGTTCGCTAAAGTTAATGCAATAACATCTTTTTTTCTGAAAGTTAAATTTCTAAGAAATTTGAACCACATTGCAGATTATGCCGAACTGTGTAGTAATTATCACTAAATAGTACCGATTTCATGTGTGAAATTTGAGATCGTTATCTCATGTTTTGCAAAAGTTAGAGCATTAACGTGAATTTTTCGAAAATTGCAAAACTCTGTAAAATCCAAACTGTTTTCTAATTTCGGTCAAATTTAATACCGAACAAAATTAACAGTACATATGAAGAATTATTCAGCAAAATCTCGATACTTTTACAAAAGCTAAAGCACGCATGTTTTTTTTTGACAATTTACAAAAAGCTTAAACAAATTAAAATAAAATAAACTTAAATAATTTCTATTAAAAAAACCAACAGTCTGAAATAAAATCACCAAAACATAAAAAAACAAAAAATTAAAATTAAAAAAAATTATATTGCACGGAAGAGCTATTGTATACAATTGTAGTCAAGCCAAATTTGTTGTTAGCATTTTTGGCCTCTTAAAAATTGGTTCTCTGTTCTTATCTACAATACAATTTTCTGAGGATTGTATGAGCAATTATTTAGGTGCCTCAATTTTATGAGATTGTGCAAAATCAAAATATTTGTTGCCTTAAAAATGTAACAGACTAACAAAATGTAATGACTATATTATATTATTGTTATGATGTAAAAATTTAACAAATGAACAAAGTGTAATGACTATATTATGTTATTGTTATTATAATTATTATTATATACCTTAACACATCCAAAACCAGTTTCTTCAAACGCAGTCTGGTTTCCTTTGTGATCCAACGGTTCTTCGCAGTCTATGAACTCTTTCGGTCTACAGAAGAAATGAAATTTAAAAAAAATCATATTGCAACATTTATTTGTAACATTATTAAGAAAGTAAACTTACAAAAAACTGCACATAACCAAAGGACCCTCAGGTTTATATTCCTGTTGGGATTCACTTGTTTTATTGGCCGCCGCTAACAACATTAAACATTCTGTGGAAATCCAACAACAGGAAACGACGAATGTCAAAAGCTGAAGCTTCATATTGATAATGTTATTCACATTTTATTCGGAATTAAATTTGATTCTTGGATGATCAACAATTGTTTCGCTACTTCTGCTATCGTCGCTAGAGGGCAGCAAAGTCTGGACAAGTGCTTACAGCAAGTGTCCGAGTTATTGACCACGTTGGCTTCTATTGTACTAAGAATAATAGCAAGGATAACTATTTAAAATTATTATTTATTGCATTACGTATATTGTGGTAGAGTTTCGTTTTATATAAAAATTTATTATTTATTTTTACACCGATTATCAATGAGATATGCTTACAATTTTCGAGCGAGGGCTGAAGACTTATTAATTCTTAAGATTTATTGATAAAAAAAAATAATTTTTTTACTAAAAAGCCATGTGTAGTGCTGAAGCTTTCGAGCGCAGACATTTTTTGAAAATTGCCGAGGTAAATAAAATAAAATCATGTTAATTTTTTTCAAAATCGTCACAAAAGAAGGCGGTCTATTTGCTCCACGTGTGTGCTGAATTTTGCAACGTTTGTTAAAGCCATTTTTGAGATATATAATATAAATTTGAATTTTTTGGAGAACGAGAGAGATAAAATAAGCGTTTCTGTCTCTGTCGCACACACAACCTACGATGACCTATCACGCCTCTTGTGACGTAAATCGGAACTAAAAGAGCGGAAGCGAAGCGGAACTATCCCCACCATTGCTGTTGCAAGACCTGTATGTAAGACCGTGGACGCTATCAACCTGTGCTTATACATACATATACAGACTGCGTCGGACTGCGTATCGTAGCAGCAAAACTGATAGGTGTAGAAAGCCGATTCGCGACTTGTAAACAAAAGTGCAACAATTGAGAGGATAAAAACAACGTCAAGATGAATAATTCAACTATTACTGATCAATCCCTCATGGATAAATCCATGCGTAGCGTATTCGGTGAGTTTTTTTCGAGTGTATTCCAAGTGTTACGTGTCTTTTGGAGTAAAATTGTTTTGTTGACGTTGCAATTCCGGTCATTTTTTAATTACAGTTGGAAATATTCCGTACGAGGCTACAGAGGAAAATTTGAAGGATATCTTCAGTGAAGTCGGTCCAGTGCTTTCGTTCAAGTAAGATAACCTTTTTTAAACTTATGTTTGTTGTGCTTGAAAAACCTGCGGCTTTTTCGACATAACCTCAATGTTTTAGTCACGATGTTGAAAAAAAATTGATTAAATAACGAAAATCTGAAGTTGTTCTGATGTTAGACTTGGGCTCGTTTTTTATGAACAAATTCATTTCTAATTTTTTTACTTTTGACTTATCTTATTTAAAAAAAAACTGCATAAAAAAGTTTACTTTTTGTTTTGTATGTTGAAAACTTATGTTAATAATTTAAGGAAAGAACTTGTTGATCTTCATAACAATATTTATCATTAATTGGAAAAAACAAACAATATAAATAGTGTGAATAATTTGTAAAGTAACCAAAACTTATTTTTTACTAAAAAATTGAAAAAGCTTTTGTTGGTTAGTTTATTTGGAACTTCAATTCCGTTTTTGTTTCCCTTCAGAAATAACGACTTCAAAACATGATTAAAAATCACACACAATTTATCGTAAAATTATTTCATTCATACAAAAATCATGTTTTTTTACTACAAAATAAAACTCAATATAAATTAAATTTCTGATTCAATAATCAGATTAGTATTTGATCATAAAACTGGAAAACCATAAGGTATGAATTCTGCCAGTACAATACAACAATACAAAGCCCAAAAAACAGCCTTTAGCGTTATTTATTGAATAAAACTTTAAAATCAATCACACAGTCTTCATCATACAATTTTTTCATTCTAACAAAAATCATCTTTTATTACTCCAAAATAAATGCTCAACATAAATAAAATTCCTGATTCGATTATTAGATTGGTATTCGATCGCGAAACCGGAAAACCGAAAGGCTATGGATTCTGCGAGTACAAAGACCAAGAAACTGCCTTGAGCGCAATGCGTAATCTGAATGGCTATGAAATCGGTGGAAGAACTTTGCGAGTCGATAATGCTTGCACAGAAAAAAGTCGCATGGAGATGCAAAGTTTGTTGCAAGGACAGAACACAGAAAATCCGTATGGCGAAGTCGTGCAGGCCGACAAAGCGCCAGAAGCCATAAGCAAAGCTGTAGCTTCTTTGCCACCCGAACAAATGTTCGAACTCATGAAGCAAATGAAGCTCTGCGTGCAAAACAATCCGAACGAGGCCCGACAAATGTTATTGCAAAATCCGCAGCTCGCATATGCGTTACTTCAGGCACAAGTCGTCATGAGGATTGTGGATCCTCATACAGCTGTTAGCATGTTGCACAAAGCGAATCCAATTCCCGGTCTTCTTGTCCCATCTGAAAAGCCACCAGCTCATCCAGTCGTAGCAAGAATTGAAGAGCCTTGGGCAGCTCCAAGACCAGCCACTACAACAGTTCCACCGCCACCAATTTTTGCTGGTAGCTAATTTTATATTTATTGAATCCTAAAAAAAGTCATAAAAACAATATTGCACATGATACCGTTAAAAAAAAATGTTTAACCCTCATTATGTCCATACGAAGTATTATAATTCTGCAATTTTCTAAAGGAGTTATTTCACAAAGTATCGGAGAAAAATCTGATTTCTAAATGTTTGGTGCTCTTTTTTTCATGATTTCTTTTACTATAATGGAATACAGAGAAATTCGAAAGTTGAGATTTTTTTTGCTCATCATTCCCAAGTTTTTGACTGAAAAATTGTACTTTAAATTTTAACGGCTTACCGAATCTGATCAGAAAAATTCTGTGCTATATTTTGTCGGAAATTTTCTGAGTTTTTCATAGAAAATATTTATGTTTACGTTCAATGAGATTTTCAGAATGAAAAAGTTTAAATAAGATTTAAAAAACCCCTTTCGATGCTTGCCTCGATTTAAAGTTTGGAACTTGTGCTCTCCAAAACTCAATCCTTGACAACAATAAAACGAAAAATTCATAATAAATATCGTAATAATCAAGTATAAGTGTATAAAATAGTGAATACAGTGGATTCGTTAGTTTTGAGTTAACAAAATAATAGAACCAAACATTTAAAGGCCAGATTTTTGTCCGATATTTGGTGAAATAACGGAAAAATTCCTACACTTTTCAACAGATGAAATAAGATGTAAAACGCTAAAATTTGTTCGCTGTTTTGGTCTTAAAGCTACAAGTAAAACTTTACATCTGTACATACCATTTTGGTATTGTATATCTTCACAAAACTGCAAAATTATAAAGCTCGGTATGTACTTGATACGATTTAAATACAAGATTCAATTTCTTGAATTAAAAAAAAAGAGTAAGATATACAGACTTTTTTTATAACTTTTTTTGGGTGACTCGATCCCCTAAATAATTAATTTTTCTGAATAATAAATAAATTTGTTAGGACAAGATGTCGATTTAAGAACACTGGACAGACAAATGGACCCGAGATTAGCGCGAATGGATCAGGATCTTCGAGGACCTCCTCCAGCAGCGCCAGCGCCAGTAAACGCACCGCCACCTGTAATTCCTCCGGTTGTCAGCGCAGGGCCAACATTTAATATGCAAGAAAAGTTAGTACTCCATAATAACCGTGATTATTGATCTCAGATATTTCGGAATTAAAATAGATCTTCTGCTCTTATTTGCAGCACTCTTCCTGTGGAAGGAGTCGAGAGGTTTTACGATTAATTGTTGTATTACTGTTATTAATCATCCTGTTTCTCTAACTCATTTTTTCTGATCTTTTAGCTTTGGTCGGGATCCACGAGCTGACAGATTTGGACGCGATCCGAGAGATCCTCGCGAATCGAGACTTCCTCTCGATCCAAGAATGAATAAAAATGCTGGTTTGTATTTTTCTCCATCACATTTTACACTGATAATCCCGTTATGGTGTAGAGCGTTATTATTTCATTTCTATCACTTACAATTTTACAATATATTTTTATTCTAGGAAACTTTCCTTAGGGTTTACTTTAATAAATGGCGAAAAGTGAATGAAGTTGCAATTTCCTCGAAATGTAATTTTTCGGAGTGGATGAAAAAACATCGGCTCATTGAGACGCTAGCTTCAGTAGAATAACTTTTCAATTCGAAAAAGTGTTTAATTTCAACCCGTCGTCTCAAAACTCGTCATCGGAAAAATACGAGATAAAGCTTATTATGAAACCTAATGTGTTTTGCGAAAAATGGCTTAGTACGAAATTTTTGGGTACACACGTTTCTGTATTATCGATTTGTAAATGATTAAAAGTGTGATTATTATCGTTTTTTTTTCTGTTTCATCCGAGTACGACTCGCCATAAATTTTATATTCGACTACAGAAAAATCGGAAATAATTTGCGTAGAGACTTTCGCTTGTACTAAGAACAATGATATTAGTCGGAAGTTAATAACTTTCATAGTTTCCGTTACAAGAGTAGTTTGAAATAATTGTTATCTCGAAAACGGAGAGAGGAATAAGATCAAAACAAAAACTAAAAACCATTTCTAAAAATATATCTAGTATGTTAAGGATACGAATTATCCACGAACAGCAATGAAGTTAGGATTTTTCACTGTGCGTAGTGTTGTTGACGTTGTGCAGTTCGAGCTGAAAGCGGGTTTTATAAATATTGTTGTTAATAAAAAAACTGGAGAATTTAAACTTATTCCGTCCACCATCTTGCATTCGTTAATTTTTTTAAATAAATCTTGAAGTTTGTTTTGTCCTATTTCTACCATTATTGACAGCGAAGATGGTGAAATTGTGTTCTTTGTTAATAATAAAATCAAAAACACCATAATTCGAAATTTTCCTGGAGATAATTCCATAGATGAGATCTCAAAGTTCTTTTAGGAGTCGTATAAGATTTTTTGAGAAATTTTCGTCCGATAAATGAGAGACTTAAAGCCAAATTGTTGAATTTTCAAGTATTTGGTGGTATTAATTCTTTTTTTTTCGATGTAACAATTTGTTTCAATTTTTTTTTATTCGTAAATATGCCATAAGAGCCCATGTTAAAATGTATGCATAAAAAAATTAATTTTGTGTAAACGATCTAGACGAAAATTCCCAAAAAATTCATGTGAGTTTTTTTTAATGAATTATTAAAATCGTGGTAAATATTTTAGATTTTTCTGTGCATTTTCAATTTTACTGACGAACCTCCTTAAACTGTGTAACACAGCATAAATTTCCTTTGATACATCAACCAGTTGATTTATTCAACAATATTTGGCAATCAGGTGACTTATCTTAGCAGGATCTTCAGTAAACATGAGGCGCTTTTAACTTCTCGTACGAAACATTCAGTCGAGATTCCAAAGTATTGAACTGTGTCCCATCGATCAGCAAGATTCGAGAGCCGACACATAGCTGATATTAAAATGACGATAAAAAATGTATTTTTCGTAACACGTGCATCGAAAGTGGCGACTTTCGAAGTTACTTTGCGTGGCGAAAGCGGCTCATCCCGTAGCGACATCGGGAAGCGCTTGCGCAGTCGTAATTTCAATCACTTTCGTCCCTAGAGCGAAATTTGGATTACCTTCGTCGCCTTCTGGCGGGATGGCCTTCAACTTATCGCGCAATATACTATTTCATACTTCGACATGTGTTAGATAAATCCTCTGAAAAAAAAATCCTAATCCTTCTTTCATACTCCTAAAATAAGTCGAAGTTAGGTCTCTTTTTTTGCCGCTAGAGTGGCGTTACTTTTTAATCGCAGAAGGGCTCTTTCTGAAAAGATCTAAAACAAAACTTTCCTGAGATAAATATTTCAATCCTCTGGATCTGACAATTTTCAGCACCAGCTCCAGTTGCTCCGCCTGCTGTACCACGACCAGTGGTTCCACCAGTTGCACCAGCAGCAGCAGCGGCAGCAGCAGCCGTCGTTAATTCCACGACAGTAGCGAGCACTCTCGCAACGGCGAGTAGTTCTGCGACGTCGCGACTAATGGCAGGAATGTCACCTGCAGGAAGTATTCCCAGTGGAGCCTCGGATCAGGAGAAGGTAATTTTTTTAAGGGCTTTTGGGCTTTTTTGCTTCCTCATAGAGATAGCTTTGTTTGAGTGACAATGTTTTTTTCGAGATTTTCATGTCAGGACACTCAAAATGGTCTAAAACATCGAGAAAAATGGTTTTTACGGAATGTCTGTGTGTGTGTGCGCGTGCGTATGTGCAGATTTCTTTGTACGCACGATAACTAGCGTAATTTTCTACGGATTTTCTTCTAATTTGGCAGGCAAGTAGGTTATCGTATAACAAATTTTGGGATTGTATTTGACGCGAATCGGTTGATAATTTTTTTGTTTACGGCATTTTTTAAATTTCGAAAAAAAAATCGTTTTCGAGTTATAACTTTTGCAATTATAGAGGCACCGGGCTGAAATTTTGTATATTAATGGACTACCCGTAAAACCCTATGTGTACCAAATTTCGCGAGAATCTGTCGAGCCGTTCTGATTTTATTACAATTTTTTTTTTTTTATGTCTGCAAATTCTGAGATATCCGACTGCAATAGACGATATGATTTCACGATTATTGATTTTCAATTAAGATTTCAGTCTAATTGACCGTTGAAATGTCGAAAAATTTCGATTTTGGTGAACAAAATTTAAAAAAATGCTTTTACGAAAAAAAAAAAAAATTCTCAAACATTCCACAGATTTATCTTAAATTTTCTTCACATCTAGACGACCATTTAAGAACATTTTTTGTACAAATTTGACACCAATCGGTCGAGTAGTTAAAATTTTATGGCATTTTGAGTTTAAAAAAAATCTTTTTCGAACGCTTGCTCATGGAAATTACTAGGTATCGAGTTCTAATTTAGTTTAAATATGGACTATCATTAACCAATTTTTGAGTAACAATTTTACACAAATCAGTCGAGCGGTAAAAATTTAACGTCACTTTAAATTTTTATAAAAATGTCTTCAGAGTATAAACAAGCCTGCAAAGTAGAATCTTGCAAATTTTTTCCCTATTATTTTTTGCTTTTTACAAAGCTTCATCTATGAGGAAGCCAAAATTGATCAAAATACTTCCTCATAGTGGTAGCTTTGTAAAAATAAAAAAAATAATGAAGCAATTTGCAAGATTTTACTTTGCAGGCTTGTTTTTTTATTAATTGAATTAACACTTAAGGTAACTATGTTAATACGTTGGAGTCATAAATATCAGCGTCTATATGCTATTAAAAAATAATAATATGCGTCACTTTGTTTGCCTCAATAATATAAAAAATAATCGATTTTCCATGATAAACCGATAAAAACGACCGCATAAAATGTTTTAGGGCAGTCGTTTTTACGGTCGTTACGACAAACTTTCGGTTTTTTTTTTGCAAAAAACCACGCGGTCGTTTTTACGGTAAACCGTTTGTTGGTAAGATTGCTAGCGCAGGTTCAAATATTATTTCAAGTGTCTAACTATCAATTACGGGTTAACGGATCAGAATTATTAATTTATTGATCAATTCTTGTTTTTGCCAATTATTTTCAATTTTCTGTTTACTCCGTAATTTTTGACTGACGACTTCCGAGTCATTGACCATCTGAGACTCGTGAATATTAATTTTTATATTCTATGATCCAATCGTTTACGAGAAATGTGGTGGATACGTGGCATTCACAATTTGTGATACTAATATTGCATATAATTCGGGATTGCTGCATTGGAATTTTTATTCAGCCACATTTTGGCTCGCAAGTTGCAAGCGAACCTCCTTAAAAAGCCACACAAACAGTAAAATTCATTTATCAATTCATTTTATTATCTAAAACGCTCAAATCGAGTCTTACAAAAAATAAAATCACATTTTGGTTCGTAAAAAAACAGTTTTCTTGTTATAAAATACCTTATCTCACTACAAAAATACGCATTTTCATTACTAAATCGTAAGCTTTAGTAGGAAATTTGATTTAATGTTCACATTTGTATTAAATGATGATCAAACTTTGATTATGTAACTCACAAAAACGAATAATAAACTTTGGTTTTCAGGCTGCTCTTATAATGCAAGTACTGCAATTATCGGACGAACAAATCGCGATGCTTCCACCGGAACAAAGGCAGAGCATCTTAGTTCTAAAGGAACAAATAGCCAAGAGCACTCAGCGTTGAAACACTAATATTAAATAGCTTGACGAAGCGAAGAAAAAAAAATGTAATACAAGTCGCGAAAAAATAAGACTTAGGTGCGAATCTCGACGATTAGCATCTATAAGCCTACTTTGTATTATTACAAATAAAATATGACGTTTATAAACTGAAAAAAGTGTTTAAAAGTCTCAAATAAATCTTTCCTGATGCGATTAACGGTTAAGTCGTCGTCGCCTTTTCTTTGGTAACTAAATGTTACGTGTTGCGATTAACAAATATCTATCACTGTTTTTAGGTTATTTTAGAGTTCGAATTACGATTAAAGAATCGTTAATGCTTCACGTACTTACGTGAAGCATTAATTTAACTTTAAAGCGTAAAATTGAAGCGAAGAAAATGAGATTAACAAATTGTTGAGCTTCTCGGTTGTTCAAACGTAAAAAATGTGATTAATCAATTGTTAACGCTTTTCTTAGGTAATAAAAGCGGCTTAAATGCGATTAAGGGATTTTTCAAGCGTTCGTGATACGATTCCACAATTTTCGTCGCATGAGTTAATCGTTTTTTTGCTTGGTGATCTGTACGAACAAACCTTCTTCGATAAGAGAGTCGTAAACAAGCTCCGTGCACTCTTCATTGCTGTACATTTGTACTTCGTAGAATTCGTTGTGGAAATTCTGCAAAGTTAAAACAATTAATTATTTGAAAAATCGAAGAGGTAATATTAATTTTGGTCGACGAATTCAGCACTGAATATTTTTAGAAGTTGATTTGAATTTCCGGAAACTGATAAATAGAAGTAATGTCGCGAATGGTATGAAATAAGCAGACGTTTTAGGGAGAAAGTGAGAATTTAGGTGTCTATCATTTTTTGCGGAATTTAGATATATATATAAATTTGATATAAATGTAGAAATAATTTGAATAACTCTATTTTTCACAATTTAGAAATTGCAATCATATTCAAGTAATTAGAGTTAAGAAATGTTTTTTTAAGCTTTCTGATTTTTTTTTAAAAAAAGAACGTGCGCGCTTGAACTTTCTTAAAATTAGCGATGTCTTGCTGAATTATTCTTTATACATATGGGGCATTCCACGTCGAATTAGCAGGCCATGACCCTTATCCTCATCGATTTTGTTCATTTTTTAATATGTTATTACCGACCCATAAAGGCCTCGGAATTTTATTCAGATTGTTTAACCACCAGTAACATTTTTGAAATCCTCGAAAAAACCAATTTCAAAAACGTCGTTTTTGAAAATCTGAAAAATTTCACACCAATTCTATGATTTAAGGAGGTTCGTCAGTAAAATAAAAAATGCACAGAAAAATCTCAAATAATTACCGCGTTTTAAATAATTCATAACAAACTCACATGAATTTTTGGAAAAAAATTCCGAGACCTTTATGGGTCGGTAATAACATCATATTAAAAAATGAACAAAATCGATGAGAATGAGGTTATGGCCTGCTGATTTGACGTGGAATGGCCCATATGTATTTTTCTCCATGCAAACAAAAAGCAATAAGAAAATACTCTTTTTTTTTTACTGATTCGTCCCCTTGAATTATTGGAGTTATTTAAATAATTCGGATACTGTCGAATAAAATCAATTATGCGGCGCATACCTTTATTTCAACGTAAACAGGCCTTGCGGGCGACACGTTGCCGCCGTAAGCTTCCCATAACTTCTTCATAAAAACTTCAGGAACGGCAGTAGGCGATATCTCAACTCCCCACAGTCTGCACGGCAAACTCAGGCACGGAGCTTCCAACCACTCTTCTTTCATCGATCGTATTCTGCATTACGAAATTATTCAATGTTTGGTTACTTTTGAAGTCGATCGCCTAGATATTTCATAGCTTTAATCGTTTAATAATTATTGCCGATGGATTAACGAGAATAAAAATAATCTCATGAACAACACGCTATAATAATTGAACGATTAACACTATGAAATATCTTGGTGGTCATTTTGCAGAGTATTTTTTAAGGAAGACAATGAACTGTCACTCATCAAAATCGGTAAGGAATTGTAGATTATACTTGGATAAATATATTATGATTGCGAAGAAAATTTTACTTACTCGTCGAATCTGATATCGGCATAAT
The DNA here is from genome assembly GCA_949699805.1 of Tromatobia lineatoria. Lineage (NCBI taxonomy): Eukaryota > Metazoa > Arthropoda > Insecta > Hymenoptera > Ichneumonidae > Tromatobia > Tromatobia lineatoria. The sequence continues at coordinate 13,338,990 of OX453044.1, forward strand.
TTCCCCAATCGACAAAGGAAACTCTGACAATATCTTCGACCGTTTCATTTGGCAAATCGTTATCAATGATGGAACATCTGTACCACAAACCGTCGATGTATTTCACGCAACACGGAGTTCCTGTAAAAAATATAATACAAAAGGTTTATTTGGTGTTGAATTTTTTTTTCTTTAACTTTATGTGATGATTTGTCTAACCTTTATCGAAGTTCTTGAGAAGACGAGGCTGTTCTTCAGCGTGTCTTTGCATATTCGCGACGATGCGTTCGTATTTTTTAAGGTGTTTCGTTACAACCTGTTAATGGAAAATATATGCGTCATTCGTAAATCATTATCCGAAAATTGAGGCGATAAACTCCGGACTTTCAAACGTCCGTTCGGATGAATTCGATGTTGTCAATAATGATTTTAATGACAATACAAAAGAAATAGTTATTAACGAAATAGTTAGAGAAAATAGTGTAAGCAGTTTTTTAAACTAATTAACTGCTCGTCTTATAATATTAATTTGATGTTCCGTAAAAATAAATGAATTTTCATAGTTTTTTTCCATTTAAATTTTCATATTAACGAGAATTTTGATAATAGAACGGGATAAAAGTTATGGATAAAGGAGCTATGAAAGTTGTCCGACGAATTTTCCGTATAAATTCGATTTGGAATATAACTTTGATATTTTTTCGAAATACACATAATTTGTGGCAGATTTTTTTAGTTAGAGGAACTAGTGTGAAAAATTTTGAGTAAAAAAAGCTGTTGATTTTGGAATATAAGTTTGACGATTTTGTCAAAGATATATTTTAGTTTTGAAAGAATTTTTTAAATAGTGAATTGTAAAAAACAAAAAACCAAATACGAAATACGTGTCTTATTCATTCGCTCTGTAGTAACAATACCTTTGAATTGCTGTTATCCAAGAGATGCAGCCAAGAAACGTCAGGTCCAACAACAGCAATCTCCGCTTTCACAACTTTGACGTCCGGAGGAAAAACGATCGGTTTGTAAAGACTGTACGAGGCACATTCCATCGAATCATTGAACGAAGTAGACGCGACGAGTTCATCATCTTTTACGAAGTAACTATCAGGCAAAGAGATGGTTTCCAGTCTTCTCATCGCTTCTTCGTGGCTCAGATCAATTTCACCAGCATCGCGAGTAAAATTCGAGGTTCCCGACAGAATAACGTCCTCTTCACCATAGTAAGTCAAGTTTCCGGTGCTATTAGCCGCGAAATCATCGTAGTGAATCGAAAAATTCATTCTTTTCAACTGTGACGCTGTTACTACCGAGGGAAGTTCCGCAGTTATTGTCGAACCGTTATCGTCGTCATTTTCCACGTCGGCTTCGTAAATTTGGCTTTCGTTGACAATTTTGCCTTCGCAGATTTCTGTCACCTTCAAATCTTCGTCCTCTTCGATGCTTTCGGTGTTTAAATCATCTTTGACACCGTTTTTGACTTCTTTTTTATGTGAATTTTCGTTAAAAATCTTTACTGCGTTTATTATGTTAAAACTGTCATTTTTGATGGCTTTGGTCAGGTTCACGTTGGCACTTTTTTCCTGTTTGACGAATTCTCCGTCAGAATCGTCGTCTTCGTTCGCCACGAATTTTCCGTCCACAATAATTTTTTCGATGATAACTTTTTCTTCAGGTTTTTCGATGCTTTTATCGTCACCTGAACGGCCTTTTTCATTTTCGCTCGTTTTGTGGTCGAACAAATCTTTTTTGCATATTTCAATGCTGTTTTCCTCGACGGAATTTTCTTTTTGAGTTTTTACGACTTTCTCGGTAAGAAAAATTTCGTTTTTTCTTTCTTCGTTGGAGAAATTGCGATCGTTATCGGTAAGTCCGTTGGAGTTGATGTAACCGTCGATAATAACGTCATCGCTCTCATCGAGCGTATTTTCGATTTCGGGGTCTGAACAATCCGCTTCACTGAAATCGACTAAAACGTCCATACGACATTCTTTGACGAGGTAGCTTACCAAATCACGACGCGCTGGATATAACATCGCGATTTCAACCTGCCATAGATAAATGGATTATTTACTGAACATAAAAATATTTGCGTTGCTATTTTTTGTTGATTTTTCACGGATAGGCAACAGTTTGCGTGTGTTTAAATTCGCAACGCTTTAACATTTAATGTCTGTGAGAAGAAATTATAGAGGAAATAAAAATAAAAATAATAAAGATAATGAAATAAAAAATAAAAATTAATGAATTTTGAACGATAGCGAAATCCTAATGGTAAATTTCCAACAAAGGTCGAATTTGCAATACAAATATCGATACAAAGCCAACTCAAAAAAAAATTTCGGAAAAGCCATTTTCTAAATATAAATTTTGAAAGAAATCAGAATTTAAATATCGAATTTCGGAAAAAAGCGTAATTTGCAATTCGGATTGCCTTTAAAAAAATTGTATATCATACAAACCTTTCGAAAGGAAATTCGGTTTCGAACAGAAATTTAGAAAGAAAATCACATTTTAAGCAGGAATTTCAAAAGAAAGTGAGATTTCGAACAGGAATTTAAAAAAATTGGATTTGCAACATAAATTCTGCAAAAAAATCAGCTTTTAAATACACAACTCGAAAAAAAATTGAATTTAAAAGCCAAACTTTGGATCAATAATCAAATTTCGAATACGAGTTTTTGCTGAAATAATTTTCAAATAATCGAATCATCGATCTCTTGACCAAAAAAAAATAGTTAAAAAAATTTTTCAGGCACTTTCAAAAATGTATTCATAAAGTATTCAATCCTTATTATCCAAACTTTATGAGTTCGTTCAGTACGTTTCAAATTTATGATTCTTTATTCTGATTGGAAAGTACTGAAATTTCAATTGAATCAAACTGTTATATAATAAAAAATAAAACAAAAAAAAACTGTTAAAAAATAAGCAGAATACAACTTTTATTCAAATAACTCACCTCAAGATGATCTGCCTTGCGTTTCTTAACGATGATCTCACAGTCTTTGTCAACAATCAAAGAATGGATCTTATCCAGATCGTGAGTTCTCCATTTGTGAGTCGGAGTGTTCTTGAATATAAAATTAAATATGTAGGTGCTACACGTTTGCCAGAAAAATTATGCAACAAAAAGCAAAGCTTTTGAAATAACGAAATTCACATGAGAATTCTATTAATTTTTTTAGTGCCGCATAATAATAATTATAACAACTCATTCTTATGATAACGCATATTTCAGACGAATACAAATTTAATTCTACTGAAGAAATATACAAAAAAATGATGACTCAAAATAGTCTGAAAAAGGTTTGCGAAATTGTGTCAAATCATCTGGACATGTCATTAAAAAGTATTCTCAGCGTTTTGTTTACTGTCGAGTAGTCGAATAAAATTCGCTGAGCAAATCAAAGTTGCATTGTGACAACATTTAAATATCGCTATTATTTTTCAATCGTAATATGATCAAGTATAATTTCACACCTGCACGAAATTAAGTTGTATTCTTTATTCGAATAATATTTAAAAAAATTGAAAGAAGTTGTGAGAAATAATTACTCACGATTACCAGAAAAAATTGTTATATTCGGAGCCGTAATTTCTATTACTTCGATTCACATGGTGCGTATTATCTATTTCGTAATAATAAAAAAATTTACTTACCGGATATAATCCGTGGATCACGCACTTGGTACTTTGGCGCGGTATCTGAGTCATTGCGAGGCTTTTTCTGAGCGTGCCAATCTCGCAAGTTTCGATGTTGCCGTAATCTATGAACTCAACCTTTAAAGAAAGGGTTTTGTCATATCAATCATATAAATTGAAAAAAAAATCAGCAAATTTATTGGAAAAGAATAAAAGTCTGTCCGAAACTAATCCATAGATAATTTTAAGCATTATTATTTTTATCATTATTACTTAAAAGCTATATTTGAAATAATTCTGAAAACGTCGATGTTCTTAGAACTTTCTGTTGTTGCATAATAAAATTTTAATCCGATGAAATTTTTGCAATGAATATCTGTGACATGCATCAAGTATTCATTCCTGAAGGCCGAAAAAATAGATCGACTCGTCGTAATTTCGTGTGGTAAGCAAAATTTGGCATTTTCCAGAAAACATAATTTAGAATTTTTTCAGATATCAAAAATACGTCTTAATAATTTGCTTGAACAAAGCGCAGATAGTTCGAAATCTGGATAAATAAACGGAAAAAAATTAATTTGAGCTGCTTGGAGTTATGTTAATCGTATAAAAAATTGCGGAAACCCAATCACATATGAATTATCGTAAATTATAAAACAATTCTATTTACCTCTATTTCAGCGCTGTTTACTTGAAGAACTTGTGCTCTGTACCATTTTTTATTGCTGTGATACTGAGCAATGCAGAGATCACCTTCCTTCCACACGAAATCCTTCGATTTTGGCTTTGAATTTGCGTATATATTTTCCAAATTGTTCTCAATCGAACGCAGCATGCCTCCATTTTGAGTGACGGAATAGAGATAAACGCAGCAATCGTTATCGACGAACGAGGGTTTAGCGATAAATGTGTCGTCGAGGATTTCTTCAGCGGGTGGCCAAGAAGTTGGATTTTCTTCGTTCGAAACTAAAGTGCGTTCGCTTAGCGCCGAAGAAGTTTTACTCGAATTTGAGTCCGTGAAGATGGAGTCTCCGTCGGATTCGACGAGTTTTCCATATTCGATAAGTTTGTAACTTTCGTCTCGACGCTCTTTTTCCGTGTTCGATATCTGCTTCATCAGTTCGACAGCGAGAACTTTTGTTTTCTCGTTGTATCGCTTTATCGGCAGAGCAAGTCCGGCGTCTACCAACATCCAATTTATGGAGTTTACCTCGATTACCGAAGGCGACAAGGGACCTTCGTTTTTTGCTTGCTCGACCCACAATTCCACGTAGAGACCATCTTCGTCGGGGTTCATCTTGAAGGGAAAAGAAGCATGTGATTGGACACCCGATGACATTTGAGTTTTGAGTCTCTGTTAATTAATTTACTAAATATTTATCGTCAAGATGGACGTGGTAATTATTATTTTGCGACGGGTCATTTTATGCCCAGTTGCCCAATTTTCTACTGCTCGAAAATCATTAATATTCAAGGAAATAGTTCTGAGAGTCCAATATATTTAGAATTTTTGAAAAGATTTTTTAAAAGCTATAATTTCGTTTATTTTCGTTTATGATAATTTTTTTTTCGTGTCCCTGTATGAGAAAAATTTGATGTTTGATACCCGATGACATCGAGGTTTTGAGTTAATTAATTTACGAAATATTAATCGTTAATATTAGTCTAGTCATTATTATTTTGGAGGGTCATTCCATGCCAAATGGGCCGCTTTTCGATTATTCGAAAATCATCACTTGCGAAATAATTTTTATCTATTTCCGGACGAAACATAGTGTGAAATTTTTATTTATTTTTTTCATTTTGCTGAAATTTCCACAGAAATTTCACTATCATGTTAACAAACTGCGAAAAAATCTACATAATGGCAAATTGAAATCTTCGAGACGTTTTTTTAGTAAAAAAAATATCCGATTTTAAATTTAAAAAAATATTCTCGCTTTTCGGTAATAAATTAGTGGTACTAACGTGAAAAATATTTCACAAGTCCCATTCAAAAGGTAACACAGAACGACAAATTTTATGTGGAGACATTTTGTTTCAGCAACTTTAATCTTCCGAGATATTGTTGTTGAAAAAACCGTCGTTTTTTTTTGGATTTAAAAATCTGAAAAAGTACATAGTCTCTTCTAGTGATACTTTAATGACTAAACACGCGGCAAAGCCGAGATCGTCGAAAAAAAATATACCTGAATTGACGGAATGAAAAATTTTCCAGATTTTTGTTGTGTTTAATGCTGGCCAACCTAATGTCTTTTATTAAAATATATTTTATTTTATTAACATGTATTTTAAATAGCAGAATTAACATCTCTATCGGTAGGATTACATATTAGAATGCAAATTTTATAGTTCGAGAAATTTTCATTGAAATATTTGCAAACGAAGTGAGGATCGTCAATGTCAAAATTTCGCCGGACTCGAAATAACGACCACTTCAATATTTAACGCATCAATAAAGAATATTGCTTATATTTTAGCGCTTGAAAAAGGATCTACTTACAACTTTCGATATGTAGAATTTCGACCTTTGATTCTCGAGAATGATATTCTGGAGTGCATCGCAAGAGGCTGAAGGCCAAACGGAAGATCCGCCGCAGGGCGAAATGCCAGCCAATTTAATTTTGAAAGCGTAGTATTGTGTCTGCCAAAACTTTTTCTTCAAAGCTTGGAGCTCGTTGACAGGAACTTTGGCGGTAAAAGCCAAGTCGCACAGAAAAACTTCTGCTTCGTCCGGGGAGTTAATCGCGGTAATTTTTCCGCGACAAAACAATCGATCGTGCGTTGAATAAACGACACACGGATAGTCGACCTTCCAGCCGCTCTTGTCCGAAATTTCTCTGTACTTGTTGTAAAATTTCTGCATCTGATCCATCATTTTCTGATATTTCGGCTCGTGGGTCGGATCGGCGACATAAATAACGTCGGGAGATTCGGCGCGAATTATTTTAATTTGCACACGGAAAGGATCGGCGTTTTCCGTCGTCTGCTCGGTTGTCGATTCCACCGCGAATCCGTTTTGGAGACTGTCGGGAATTTTGTCTTTCTGTCGCGTTAGATTTTTTGTTTTGCATGTTCGCGAATTACGAACTTTTTGCTTCTGAGGTTTTAGATTCCATTGGTTGTTGATTGGCACCTCAACCACGCCAGATGATCTTGAAATAGGAGAGAATTTTTTAGCGACGCATTTTTTTAATTTCTGGAAGCTTATGTCGAAACATTTGGTCAATTATGAATTTTTTGTTGCTGTATAAAGTAACCATGTTTATCATCAATTTTTTTTAAAAATATGCCAAAACATAAAGAAATTATGCCTGGATTATTTTTATAATGTTCCATAACATGCACATGATCATGTTTGGATTATTCTTAGGATGTTTAGAATGGAAAAAGTATGATCAGAATATTTACAATGTTTCAAAATATAAAAAAGTTATGTTTGTATTTTTTCTTCAGATATCCTAACACATAAAAGAATTCCCGTTTCGTAATTGAATTTTTATGAGTACATGTGTGTCAAAAAACGATTTTTTTCAAACGGCTGCTATTTTGTTATCCAGGGGTTTTTTTTTGGAAAATGAAAAACAATAATCGTCCTTCCCTCCCAGATTTGATCAAGTCTAATATTTTTTAACCTTTTTTCGTTTCAGTTAAATTGACAAACGCGTTGTTTATGACGGGAGCTGGAGCCGCTGTTTAAGACTTTTTTAAATAAATGAAATTGGATTGTATTGTATGAGTAGCATTATATTAATGCTACTCAAATGGCCAATTATCAAACGAATCCGAGGCGAAAAAAAATGGCCGAGTTGGTTGAGAATGCCTCATAAATGGGAAAAGCTTTCCGCTTTTCAATTCCAGATTTCATCAGTCAAACATCTCGATATCGGAGAGATAAAATAAGCAATGGACACAGCAGATTTCAGAGATTAATTATCGCTGTCAAAAAACTGCTCTGACCGAAGTCATTTGCGAGCAAATATTATCTAAAGGTGTAAGAAATAGTCTAAAATTGCATGACTGTCATGACGAGGCCTGCGATACTATACCTGACAACATGATCCATGGTCAGTTGTCCTTATTAACCTTCGCCGGCGATTCACGCGAAAGCCAAAAATATTAGTTCGAAGACAATATCGGTCTTATCAATTATCAGCTCTGCCTGGATTTTCTTCACTGACATAAATTCGATTTATTCTGGTCAATAGTACAATGTCCTGCTGTTTTGACGTTTTTCTCAGATTTCGAAAGATTCTATATTAGTATTTTGACAGACGCAGCTATTGTTTTGATTCTTATTCTATCGACGTGGCGCTTTATCACGTGGTACAATACAATTGCGTTAAGAGATTTTTCGTGAAGGCTCAGGGCCGTAATATATGGAACACGGATTCAAACTATAAACTTTCACATTACCTCTTAATTTTTGTTTGCTTTTTGCAAAGCTCTATGAAGAAGTATATTAATCAATTTTGGCTTTGTCATCGAGGATGCTTTGTAAAAAGCGAAAAATAGTTTGGAAACAATGGGTAAGATTTTATCTTGCATCCTTTTTCATGAGATATAGCAAAATGGAAATTCATGAAAAGTATTCAAAAGGTCATAAATACCGAACCACTTTACCGATCATTACTAAATTTGGTGAAGATCACTGAATACTATTGAACTGAACTGAAAATCACTGAATACAATTGTTAGTCTGTAGAAAGTTGCAAGCGATGCCGGAATATTAAACGTAAGTTAGCGCAAAATGAAAATTTATCGGAAATTTCTAATTTCCATAAAAATTAAAATTATTTATAGATTCATCCTAAATTCAATACGAATCCTCCTTGAGCATGGCTTTATTTATAGAAAATTATTCAGACCGATAGCTGCAAATTTTTGGCAGCTGGAGAAACTTGACATTTTTCGGAAAATTCGAATTTGAATAAAAAATAATCTTATATATATACATTTTTTCTGATCGACTTTTTTCGATGTTTGAGGTGATTCTGAATATCCCGACATGAAATTCTCATCTTTCCTAAACCACTTTTCTTAAAACGTTTTAGACGATTTTAAATATGCCGACATGAGAAACTTGAAAAAAAAATTTTGAAAACAAATTTTGTCTATGAGGACGCAAAACTAGAAAAAATTAATAAATACTTTATATTTTATCCATAGCAAAGTTCAATTGGACTTTTGGAAAGCTTCTGAAATCATTCCACGGCGTAATAAATTCGAAAATGTTAGGGGCCTCGCGAGGCGTCCATAATATTCGCAACTTAGCGCTCGGTATACCTTAAAAAACGTGATTTCTTGATGTTTTGGCACATATTTAAGGGATGACACGACTCTAGCAACAGAAAAGATGGCATCACTTTGACGATTGATTATAGGAGTATGAAAAAAGAAATAGAATTTTTTTTCAATACTTTCAACGGGAGGACGATTTTTGTCGTAAGGTAAAAGACCTGGTACAAAAAACCAAACAAATTTATAATCCATCTACGATTGGCTACAGATGTACGTACGGGATTCATTTTTAATAAAATTTCGTAGAAATGCTGCACATTTACAGAAAAGCATCGATTTTTGCGAAAGAATGAGCCGTAAATTGTTAATTAAAAAAAAAGTTTATACTAAATGAACAAACGGCTCCGTTCTTCTATAAACAATGTTATTGCAAAGCCACTGCTAAAATTTCAGACCGATCCATGCAACAATAATAAAGTAATCCGTCCTCCCAGATTGATAAAAAGTGGTTTCGAGCAAAAAGGCGTTTAAAGTTTTACGATCAACCTGAGCGTGCACTCCGAGATGTGGTGCAAAATCGATAATGGAATGTTTCGAATTTTTTTTCATTGTAGGACCGATTTCATATTATTTTTATGAACCTAAAGTATTGTGTAAACAAATAAAAAATCGATTATTAAAAAAATCCAGCGGTTTTACGCCCAAAAAAATGATTTTGAGATATTTGGGCACATATTTAACACAATGTCACTATTATAAAGCTTCGATTATTTAAAAAATCCAGTGGTTTTACGCCTAAAAAAATGATTTTTAAATATTTGGGCACATATTTAACACATTGTCACTATTATAAAGCCTCAGCTACGATAAAATATTTAATAAATGGTAAAAAAATGTTACCTGGATCCCGTACTGACTGCATAACTGCTGCTCACCAATAACGCCGCAAAATTCGTAACTTTATTGATGTACAGCGCGACGTTGTAGCCGAAATCGCTTTTTTCGAAAGCGACTACACGAGCGTAAATTTCGGCTATGTAATCTTTCGTAAATATTATGGCCTGTTCGCTCCACTGAACTCCATTAAGAGGCTCTATATCCGCCAACGATACTTTGATTGCCTTTTTCCATAAAATAAATAAAACGAAAAGAATTCACGCTATCTCTCGAATATTATTCAGCCCACGATAAAAATAAAAAATAAAACATACCTGTCCTGCGCCAACCATGAATTTCTCGTGCAAACTGCGGATTTTTTCGTGTTTCGTCGTTACTTTTGAGCCAAAGTCTATCAGAAAAACTTCGACCGTTTGAGGAGCTGGCACGTCGGAAACGAGTCCGCGACACCAGAGCCCTGAAGATTTCTCAACAGCGCACGGCATCCCTTAATAAACATTGGTGTTATTACCGTGGAATTATGAAGAAATAACAAAAAAAAAAATTAAATATTCTATCGCACAACGAATTTAAAAAGCCCCTTTCTGCATAAAAGTTTGCTTGTAAATTTTTTAATTTGCTAATATTTATAAGGGCTTTATCTATTTTTCAACGGCGAGTTTAGAGCATGATTTGTCTTTGATTTAGTGGGAAATTAACTCACCTATCTCTGGAACGTGAATCGTCCATTTGTGGGTCGTAATGATCTTTTTGTAAATCGCTGACATTTCATTCATTAGCCCAGCGAGATACACGAGATTGTCTCCAGCCTAAAAGCGTATTTTCATGATATTTAACATAGAACCAATGCTTGTAATTACTTTCGTACAACTGGAGTTAGTCCTGAATGTTTTGAGAGGGTTGAACTCATTTTCGTCAAGAATATACAACGATTTTGAGAATACAAAACAAAAACTGCAGTTTCCCGACTTTGTACCGAAAACTTTCGTTCAATACTCGAGAACAAACTTTTTTTTGAAGCTCGCGTAATTGAAGAACTCGCCCACTAATCGTACATTCTCACACCCGCTAAGAAAGATTTTTATCCTTTTTGTTTAAATTTACTATTGAAATTCACGCTTATTGTTATTAAGTCACTTTAAAAAAATTAAATCTCGCACTTCGGTGAAGATTTTTGATAATTTCTACAAATTAGGAAAACATAGATTTGTCTAACTAACAGATGTCAAAAATTGTATTACCGTGTAAAAAATGTAACTGAATTTGTGTCTAAATTTTTCACTCTGGAAATTCTCTCAAGAAAATTGATTTTCAATTCGATATTTTAGATAAATTCCACAAATCCCACTGACAAATCTTTTGGGTTAGTCTATTTAATTTATAATTAAGGTAATATTCTGCCCACAATTTAATTTAGAAATGTATTTTGTCACATATTTGCAAAAATATTGTAAACAAAAAAAATAGTTTTACGTGAATTGTTTGAAACATATAGAGAATAATACAGGAAAAGTGCGTTAATTCTAGCAATTACTTACTTTTTGAACGAAGATACAATACGGTGATTCAACATGAGAACACTTAACATTGTAGTAAGTGTTGAGATTAAAGTCTTCGCGGAAGAATCTTCGCACGGACTGCGGAATTGTACGCTGAAAATGTTAAAAAATCACAAACTGTAAGAACTGTTGAGACAAGCAATAAAATTAGACTGCATTGCATTTGTCCGACAAAAAATTGTGAGAAATCTACAAAACTCGTTATAGGAAATAAACGCCAGTAAATTTAATATGCGCCTATGGATTTTACCAATTCGGTGACATAAAATTAATACACGAGCGTCAACATGTATTTTTGGAGTTTTGGTGTCCGATTTGAAATTTAATACCCATTTTCCAATAACAAAAAAATGTCGCATTAGATCGTGAATATTTATCCTACAAATTGTTTCGTTTGATATTAAATTCATCGCAATATTATAGTTTGTAAAGAAATTGTGTCGTAATATTATTATACCGTCTATATAAAATTTCAATATAAATGTTTATGGAATTTAGTACATAGTTTGGGCATTTGGTACTTCCGACACAAGTGTAATAATTTTAGTGCGTAATATATTATTTAAATTGCGAATAAAAGAAAGCATGCAAAGTAGAACCTTGCACATTTTTGCCGTATTATATTTTGCTTTTACAAAATATCCTCTCTATGAGGATATCGATCGATTTTGGCTTCCTCTTATGGGAAGTTTTGTACAAAGTCAAATATAATCAGGAATTAATGTGCAAAATTGTACTTTGAATCCTTCTGTTATGTTGGATATTTTTTTTATCGATATTTTAAGTCGAATATCTTCACCGAATTCGATATCCATTAAAACAGCAAATCAAATTCAACATTGTAAAAATTCGATACGTTTTGGTCGAAGTTAACTTGAATTAGAATGGAATCAATTTTTTTCGAAAATCTAAACTCCTGTAAAATCTGAAACGCTTTAGGGATTTCGCTCAAATTCATTACTGACAGTAATTTTTTATTGCTTTCTTTGTCAAGAAATATTTACCTCATTCGCTAAAAAATTGCGGCAGCTAGAGAGCATATAGTCATTTTTCAGTAAATTAAAAGTCTTAAAAAATCTGTAATGTTTAAATATTGCCAAATTATATGGATAGAAAAAGGCGCCGGTTCTTTATCAATGTACCAAATTTTAGCTTGACTTTTAAAACCGTTTTTGAGATACAGCAGTTGAAATTTTGCAATCGTGCCTCACACACACAAACACATGCATGCAGACATTTTTTTCTAAAGCATTTTTCTTGACGTTTTCGACTATTTTCATTGTCGTGACATGAAAAACTCGAAAAAAAATGTCGCACGAAAACAAAGTTTCCTCTATAAGGAAGCGAGAAAAAACGAGTTCGTAACAAAAAGAAGTAAAGAATAAATAAATACGAGTAATTTCTGCGAGGTGACGAAGGTTCCGTATCCCTCAAACATGAGTGTGTCTCGGATGGAAATGTTTCGTCCTTCTCCATCTCTCGTCGGTTCCTTACAGATGTCAACGAGATAAGTATTTTCTTTCGTTTTGACGATGTACATGAACATAGATATCGGTCGACCGTCTTTCCTGAAAAAATGATGTTTTATTCATGATCGTTGCATCCTCTTTTGAGCTCGGATAATTAAAAACGTATTTAACGAGACTGGGTCACCTAAAACTAAGAGAAAGTCGAAGTGACCGTAAGAATTGTAACTTTTTTTGGGTTTGAAAAGAAGAAAAAATATAACTTTGTAAATTGCTGCCTCAATATTTTTGGATTTTTACAAGTCTAACTCTATGAAGATGTATGTTAATCTATTTTGGCTTCCTCATAGAAGAAGCTTTGTAAAAATTCAGGAATAATACGGAAGTTATCAGAAAAGTTCTCATTGCAGCCTTGTTTAAAAAAATGTTGAATGCCATTATTTTTTAACACCTCGACAGATTTTCGTCAGATTAAAGCTGATGTTCAGTTTATCTACACTTTACTTGCCTACCAAATTTAAGCCAGATGTCTTAAACATTGTGAAAGTTTGAACGCTGGAAGTAATTTTTCTAAAAATCCAATATGTCATAATCTTTCAACAATCGACGATTCGCACCAAATTCTAACTCACTCTTTGTGTACCCACGATTAATTGTGTATCAAATTTGAGCGCGATATCTTGAAAATTGCGGAAATTAGAACACGAACGAAAAATTTCAATTTTTTTTTCTAAATGCCATAAATTTTTAACCTCTCTACGGATTTACTTCAAATTCAATCCCATACCTATATTAACTACAGTCTACTTGTTAACCAAATTTGAGCCCGATATCTTAAAAATTGCGCGAGTTAGAGCACGAACGAAAAATTCAAAAAGTATGCATTTTAAATCCCCTAACGGATTGACGCCAAACTCACTCCCAAACTTTATTTAATAAGACATGTACCTTTCAACAATTTTCTTAGTTTACGCATGAGAAAAATACATGATAATTAGAAATTCTTTTGGTTTTTTTGTTGCAGAAAAAAATTAAGAATTGCGTCTTTCGAAAAGCACTTATTGCTCAGCAGATTATTATGGTATCTACCTGAGAAAAATTATTTGCACACTTTAAATACATAGGAAAATATGCTCAAAAGTTTGCTGGGTTCAGCTGTTTTTTTCACTCCCAAAAAAAATCCTCGAAAGAGATTTTTTGGGTCTTACAAAATACCATCTCCCTCAAATGGAAAATCCTATGGAAATTCATGTCTATTTATACAAAAACTCACATCTTGAAGAACTCTGTCATGAATTTTCGTGCGGAACTTCCCCAAATACCGTCTTTTGGCACGATATCGTACAACGCGCAGTTTACGACAGTTTGTGGTATCGCTGCTATTTGCTCCGGAATAGATCGCAACCGCGATTTTGGAACACGATTTTCAGTTCTTCCGAAATCCAAGTGGAAAACTTCGTAAGTGTCCGGCGCGCCCTGACTTGTGTTTATCGCGTTAACTCGACCGCGATACCATCGTTCGCCATGGCGTCTTATGGCGTAAATTTTGTCTGAGATAAAAAAAAATGTATGAAACCTCTATTAAGGCATTCCTCAAATTTGATGACGCAGTTTCTTACACTGAAAAAGTAGCAATTTTTATAAATTATTTTCAAAGATTTTTGGTCTTTTTCATGTTTTGTATTTCTCGAAAAGAAAATTCTGAAACATTCTTATTACTCTTTCACAGCTTTACATGACATATATTTTTTCTTAATTGAAGGAGATAATTTGTGTAAATCAGGACGCTCCATTAATTTAATCGTTAGTCATCTTTTTTTGCCTAAAAAATGACAAGTTGTTTTGGATTATTCTCAAGAATTTCTGCTGCAACTCTTAAAATTCGTGACACACTGAAACGAAAATGTCCTTGTTATAATTCATAAAACTGTTGAGCTGTTTGATTCAATTATCGCTCCAGATAACAATGTTCTAAAAGTTCGGTAATTTGCAACAGAATTTTCAACGATTCAATCTTCTTTATTGTCATAAAACACAACTTTCGACTGATCATAATCTTCATTGTGATATGCATCATGTAATTTTTTTATTTCGGAATGAATCAATTCCATTAGAGATATTTTTCATAATTTGGTATATTTCCAAGGGTTTGAATAAACACTGCAAAGACATAGTTATGGACAAGATCTGAAATTTTACGAAACGTACAATATAAATGTTCCTAATATTCTGACCTGAATAAAAACCGTAAACACATAAATATTCCGTTCTAAATGTTGATATCAGGCCTTATTTCAAGTAAACGTTTTTTTCTGTTCAGTATTTCTAACGTAAAAACAGATGATGAATTTATTGTTGTAGGTCAAAGTCAGAACATGAGAATTTCAGCAAGAACGGATATTAAGTATTTCAGGTCAACTCAGTGAATGTCTGACCCTGACCTTCCTTCTGACGAACCCTCTCATTATTTTTTATGCAACAGTTTTTAAGAAACATTATTTTCCGAAGCTATTTTATAAAAGGAATTTAAAAATAATAATAATTGCACATTCAACTTTTTACCGTAACTCTAAAATCTTAAAGATCCTACGCAATTGATTATTAGATAATAAAACGTTCAAGGGGATTGAGAAAACGGGCAAGATTCTTTTCTGCGTTTTCAGAAGTTACATTGCTTGAAATTTCTGTAAATTCTTTAATTGAGTGACGCAAGCTCCAAGAAAACGCATAAATCCTTATAATAAATCATATATATATGGACTAAGGTCAAACAATATTGTATACTAAATTTTTCCAGAATTATTGAGAACATTGTAATTACATGAAATTTAAAATCGGAACGTGTGTAAAATGTTTATTTACGTACAAACCTTTGGTTTATAGTTGCATAATTCTCTGACATACAGTATTTTCGAAATTATAAAGCTACTGATAGTTGAATTTATAGTCTTAAGCTCGAAATTAAGTTCGAACTTAAGTTGCGACCTAAATCGAAGCTTGAACTCCGAAACACTTGAGTTCGAAATTGAATACGAAATAAAATGTATAATTCGATTTTAAGTACGAACTTGAATTCATAATTGAGATTGTAAATTCGACTCCAAAACCAGGATATAATAATTTCTTACTTTCTCGATGGTTTTAATAGTTTTCGAATTTGTCCGCATTTTTTAATCGAAAAAAAAAGGGGAACCTTAATGAAAAATCGTTTTGTTTTTATTCAAAAAGTAAAATTAGTGCTTACGGTATAAAAAATTGTCAGGAATATTATAACCGTTAAAATATTTACCGAGTTCGGTAGAAATATCGCATATATTAATTCGTTTTTAAAAATTGTGTTCGTTTCAGAAGAAGAGCACGATATGATTTTTAGTTAAAAAAAAATAGCTTACTTTGCTGCACAACTTGTGGTGGACTTCGATTTGAGCAGTCGGAGAGCTGAGCTTCCATTTCTCCAACAAGCTGTCTGTGACTCGCCAGTCGAACGTAGAAGTTCGAAGGACTATCAATGTAACAGACGTGTACTAAGTTGAAGCCGTCTGAAATATATAGGTAAAATAATTATTTTCTACCGATTTATCGAATGCAAATAAATAAATAAATAATCAATATAATGAAGAAAAAAAAAACGCTTCGAAAAATTCGGTCAGAAATTCTCCGGAGTTCTGACATATATAAAAATGTTTAAGCAATAGCTTGAAGCGAAACGGCCTGCAGTTGAAATAAAACAGTTCAATTTAGTTCACACAATACTTTTGATACAAAAAATTCAAGTTTCGGCCTTTTTCCGGCCTCTAGGTAGATTTAGCTCCTTAATACTTTTTGAAATCCTTCCAGCTCATTATGTTTTTAAAATAAATTCTGCATATGTTGTAAAAAAAAGATAGTACCCTTCTGTTATTTCATAAAACAAACTATTGAAAGAAAAAGTAATATGATCAATTAAATGGTTTGCGGCCCTAGTGAATATTCCGAATACTTAAGATTTATTAATTTACTTTGTTTTAACGATGGAGTTTCCGAGCGACGGGAGGATGCCAAAGATTGACATGATGAGCTCCGGATGAGCGACGTGTCAAGAGAAAATGTTTCGTTCTCTGGAGAATAAGTACAAATTATTGAGCATTGTTTATTCGGGTGATAGCTAAAAAAATATGTAAAAAAAGTTATAACGTTACTAGTCAAATCTTCGATGGCGAGCGGCTCGAGTTCGTAATCCGTCGGCAAATCGTCCTTTGTGTGTAAATTATAACTAGCTACTTCCGGTAAACTAAGTTTGCAGTGATTTTCGAGCATCTCGATAATAGATGAATCGCGAGAAAACCTGCATAAAATAATTTAAAAAAACGGTAATAAACATGTTGCGATCATTATGAATAATTTAAACCCAAATTATTCAGAATTCAGCTAGAGTTTATAAAATAAATAATCTTTAGTTAAGCGTAAGGTTTTTTTGTGGTTGTGAGAAATCAATTTTTGGAGAACAGTTTGAATGGTTTCTTACTTAATATGAAACTACATTAGCTCGGTAAAAATTGATAGTTTAATAATTTGTTGGGCTTAAAGGGAAAGCAATATTTTACAAATACTTGTTTTTAATTTTTAGATTGAATGAAAAAAATGGTGTATTTTTAGTGTATGCAATTTTAACAAAATCATGATTAAGAGGAGAAACGACTGACGGCTTAAAAAAAAAATTAATGTGGAAACTTGCGCATAACACGTGCTAAATAAACCCCATGAAAAGAAATTCTATTCCCCTTTTCGTAGCCCCAAAATAAATCATCAAAGTTAGGTCTCTTTTCTGCCGATAGTGACCTTAATATATCGCGATTTCTGTTTTGTTATCTGGGACAATAATTTGAATAAAATAAACACGTTCATTCATTATCGATCTCTTAGGACAAAAAGGAATCACATCTGTTGATATTTAATAATGAAAAGAAAATCTCTATCAGAAGAATTTTATGGAATTTTTTATAATGAAAAAGCGAATGGTCTCGTGGTAGATTTATTATATAGTGTTGCAATATGGGTGAGATGTTCTCTACAATCGAAACCTGGCAGAGTTATTTTTTGGGAGAAAATATAATGACAGTTATGCATGTGAAAAAAAATTAAGCGGTAACTGATCAGGACATCTTGGCTTCTCAAGTGCGCATAAAAAGCGAATTTTATGCCAGCGACAACTAATGGAACGAATAAGACTCACATTATCTTCTCGTGGCCCGCAATGGGATCTTCAACGAGATGACAGGGCACATCGGCCAGACTCTCGAGTTTCGCAATTACATCCTTCAGACTTACTCTACTGCTAAGCTCGTTTACAGCTGCAACCATCTGTAAATATGTGAATTTTTCGTCGATTGTTTTAAATGAGGCATTCCGTGACAGTTTGGCTAACCAAAAAATTAGAAAAATCTGAACCTCTTTATAAAATTCAGATTCCATCATTTTAACGGATATATCGAATTACAACTTTTATTTTCAATCTATGGTTGTACTTTTCGGTCATTTATTATTTAAACTAATACTTTAATATCCTGAAAATTGTTTACTTTATCTTGAATATGATAATAAGAATTATCTAGAATATGATAATTTTTTCGAGTTCAATTACGTTATTTTAAATAAATTTAAAATTGTGTTATCAGGGAAGCGGCATTTTTTTTTTCACCGAAAATATTTATGTATATTATGTTAGAAAAACCCAAAATTTTGGGTCAAAATTAATTTGTGGGTCAAGAATCTGAAAAAAAGTGACAAACGTTTAATTTTTTTTCCTGTAAAACAAATTACGACAAAAACATTATTCTTGCCTAATAAAGTTCGAAAAAATGCTATCAGTGCCAATATCCATCTTAAATCGATCAATGATAAAAATGTATATGTTCAACGTGAAAAATGTCGGTTATTGGCGTCGACTTAAATTATTTGAATTCTGTTTGAAAAACAAATTGTCGAAATTGTTTGATGGGATTCGAATTTGATCAAAATTAACAACGATTTTTATAATGAAAAAAAAAGTGTGTCGCGTTTGTTTAAATTTCTAGCCCAGAATTTTGACAGAAAATTTTGTTTTGCGGAACATAACATAAGCATCAATTTTCAGTAAAATTAAAGATGCCCATTACTTTAGAACACGATTTTTGTTTGTTTACTTTGCCATTAATATTGTTCAAAATTCATGTTTGAATTAGGGCAAATTTCCTAATCCCTAAAGCGCACAAAAATACTGAGAAGTGAAAAATGACTTGAAAATTATTTAGTCAAATTATGATATTGAAAAATGATCGGTCAAATTTTCTCGGTTTTCGAAAGTAAAAATGCACGTTACACTATTTCAATTTCTCGGACTTCGGAATTCGACAGAAAAATTACAATCAATCATTCTTTATTTTACTCAACACTTTATCACGTTATTTTCAATTTTTCATAATTTTTATCATCATTAGTGTTAGCGTTATCGAATCGATTGTATCGAATGTTGAATTAAACGAATTTCTGCGGTTACACCGCAAGGAATTTCTCACCAGTAAACCAGCTTGCACTTGTTCTTCTTGGTCCTTGAGTTGTTGTTGAATAACGTTGAGATTAGTCGTCGTGTAATTCCGATGTTCGTACAGCTTGTCGATCAGACGTCTCTCAACATTCTGTAGCACGCCGTGAAGGTGCGTGAAGTGTTGATTGATAGCTGCTTCAATGGTCTCGCTGTTCTGCAGTTCGCCGGGAAATAAGAGAGCTGTCTTGAGTTTCTGCAACATAAAAGTCGGGAATTGTTAGTACTTAGGAAATATATAAAATCATAAATCAGTATATCAATGCGCATATTAAACTGTGGTTTATTGACAATATGTACGTATTAATTTTTTCCTGTACATTATAAATTATAATTCATAATTTCATTTATATATATATATATATTTTTAAATCCTTTGCCAATTGGCCATTGTCTGCGGTCTTTCAGTCCGGATTTCATTTATTTATTTATTTGTGTCATACAGACATGGTGATATTTATTCGTGCGTCATAAATCTGAGGCACGATATGTTGTGTGTACGGGATATGTGAATTTTCTGGTGACATTTTGTCTGGGTTACATACGGGGCTTTTCATACCAACTCGATGTGGGTCTAAACCCTCAATCTCTTGGATTTTATCCCCGATATTTTATCAAATTAGGAACGTCTGAATCTAGAATGGTCATCATTATGAAATACGCTATTTCAGCCATTCGCAATTTTCAGCTTCATCTTATTAAAATGCATTGAAAATAGCGAATGATAAAAATGGCGAATAGCTGAAAAAGCGAATTCCATAATTATGGACATTCTACATTAAGACGTTCCTTATTTTTAAATTCGCTATTTTAGCCAATCGGTTTTTTAGTCATTCGCTATTTTGACCCCCACCCGAATTGGTATGGAATGCCCCATATATATCGGTTGTCAGTTTCCTAATTAGGCTTTTGCAAATCGTTTGTTAAGTTTCAGGATTCTAGTTATGCGTGCGATTTCTGTTGTTTCGTAAGGCAGGATGTTGCGAGGACATATTAAAGTTTTTCGGAAACAAACAATTTCTCTTAAATTATCCATCTCTGCTGATTCAGGGCCATAAAATGAATGTCCCTGATTTTTTTACCGCATTTTTTGTAATCATTAGCACAACTCATGTCATAGAAAGGAAAAAGAAACTGAAGGACGTTGATGAATTTTAATTGGATACTAGAAATAATGTACAAAAAATCGTTATTGATCGGCAAATTATTTTTTTCGGAATAGCATCATTTCTTTTAAGATAATAATCAGTTTGAAAAAGTCATATCTTGGAAGGTAAGGTGCAACAAGTACGAAGTGATAAATGTATGGCTGGAGCAATTGTGAAGTTCCATATATTTCAAATAAGAAAATTGAGACCTCGATCGGAAGAGTTGAATAGTAAAATGAAAATTCTACATTTCAAGCAGGTTGGATATCGTCATTTTCGCGGAAAGGTGCGCATCTAAACAATGACGTGAATTTTGGCATGGAGATAGTATTTTTATCAACGAATATCCTCCCAAAATTTAAGCGCATCTTTATCATTCTGCGTTGAGTATCGAAACTTAAGGTAAGTTCTGTTGCTTGGTATTCGGTTCACGTAAGTTCGAGAACAATGAGAGAAAATACGAATACTTCGCCATGGTATGAAAGTAACAAAAAAAATCATGCTTATTAAAGATACTGGAAGGATTAATTTTGTATAATAATAATGCCAAAATGTTAACAAATCAATAAAAATAAAAATTGATGAATACATTCCCCGGCAACCCAATTTTTTTTTAAATAAAAATAATTCGCTTGGGAATTATGGAAAATTTGATTCGACTATGCGTTGGTTCGTTTAACCGAATATTCTTTTTAATCAACGAAATATTTATTTCCCGATCTGCAATCATAGATTCATTTGGTCCCACACATTTGTTTTCTGAGTGTATGAATAACATATAAATTTCCTTTCTCTTGCTAAGTAACTGATATAAAATCATCGATCTTGAGTGTATCACTTACAAATAATTTTAAAAAATCGTTGCAATCTCACGACGTTCACATTGAGAAAGCTCTCACTTTTATGTTATCTACTTTAGCTATTTACTTAGTTTACATAACTTGAGTTATTCATTGACGTAAATCAGGGACGTCTTATGACTAATATTATGAACGAAATCAATTTTACTTTTCTATTGGTGCAAATGATATTGAATAGTTAATCTTGGCCATATTTCTTTTCAATAATCAAAGCAATCTCTATAATCTGACATATCTAACCTAGGCAGTAATGTGGAATATAGGAAAGCTAACGTAATGATATCCATTAGTGTGCATCAAGGCCGTTCATAGTCATGATACAATTAAGAACACAAGCAATATTTATTATTTATCATTATCATCATTGTCGTAAATAATGAACACTCGATCTCGATCATATTTGTCATTAATAAACTTAACAATCCAACATTATCTACAGAGACTATTTATTCTCAGTAGTAAAATCCATTACAGTAGCAGATAGGACGAAAAAAGTGTATGATTTTGCACAATTTGTAACTGGCTTAACTTCAGTTATCATAGACAAGTCCATTAATGTATATTCAAATCAATGAAATTCCCGTCTGTTTACTGATCTACATATTCGACATCAATTTTTCGCAAATTCAAATCTCATAAAGTCTGTACTGCTTACGAATTTACATCAAATTTAATACTAAACGGCATTTTTCATTGCTCTATTTTTTAAGATTTTTAGCTTATTAGATAAAAATCTGCGGCCGCTAGAGAACAAACCGACAAGAAATTCAAAACCTTATGAAACCTGAAGAAAATATTACATCCATCGCGCCATTTTTTAAAACTATTTTTTTTGATATTTTAGACCATTCTGAGTAATCCGATATGAAAGTAAAGGAATTGTTTATTTCAAGAAAATAAAGCTTTCTCCATGAGGAAGCAAAAGTAGATGGTTTCCCACTACTCATAACAACTTAACCCATCATAATGATATAAATAAAATGATACCAAAAAATTGATATACAACTGTCAATCTTGCCATAATTGTTCTAAATAATCTTTAACAATTTTTTCATTTTTCTTCGTAAATAAAAGACATGACACATCGAAAGTCGATTATATCAAAACACTGAATCAGAAATAATGACGGAGAATAATGAATGGTGTAAACATGCAAATTTCATGTTTGGCCATAAGAAGACTGGTGTTTACACATAAGAAAAGAAAATTGGTGTTCACCAAAAACATCAATTTTACGAAAGCTGAAGTGCGTACGTTCTTTCATAAAAAATGGAAAAAGCTGTAAAATAAAAATGTCTGCATACAATTCACAAAACATTGCAACATTCGAAAACAAGCTACTGCTTCACTTGTATGTCAAATTTAAGCTCAATCGGTTGAACAGTTCCTAAGTTATAGATGATCGAAATTTCGAAATTCTGCACACATACATATGAGCATTTTTTTCAGTCCCCTTTTCAGGAAATCTTGAACCATTATAAGTGTCTTAACATAAAAATTCCGACAATTCTTTTTTAAAAATGATAGCAAAGCTCTCTCTAAGTGGAAGCAAAAAGTGTATGATTTTACACTTTACTTATAACAACTCAACCCACAATAATGATGTCCATAAACATAGGGACTTCCATTGACAACGAATGAATACCAATCTCAATCTCTCTCCTTGTAGCTGTTATAAAACTGTCGATGTTGATGACATTCCGTGTAAATAATCTCGAACAATCATAGCAGCCTTAATATCAAGAACGAGTGTCTCATTGACTCAGTTGAAGTTGTAAAATACGCTTTGTGGGCTCGATACGCCAGGTGAGAGGCCGTGGGCTTCTGCGAGGCAAACGAGGACAGCAAGCAGCAGTAACAGCAGCCTCATCCTTCGCGCCAGCATCAAAGAGACGCGGATGGCCTCACGGAGACGAGTGCGATAGCACGGTGGAGGTGCGGGAGAGGCAAAATGTGGTAGAGAGGAAAGCCCGTGTTGTTGGTGTATTGCAGCATAGTCGGAGAGGCCAAAAGACAGTCGAGCTCGAGACTCTGACTGCCGGCAACGAGCAGATTGGAATGGCAGGGAGAAACCAACTACTAGCAGCAGTAACAGCAAGCAGTAGAGGCAGCAGCAGGAGGAGAGGCCTTCGTGCCGGTGTTGGTCGATCGGTAGACTGTCTGCTCAGTCTTTCTCGTTCCAACGGGCTGAGTTCACGCGGCGACTCTTCGTCCATCGTTGTAACAGTTTTTCCGATCGTTCTTCTCTGACTGCGCTTCAAGTTATTATTGTGAACATATACTAAAACAAGAATAATGAGGTGTACGGGAAATTTAACAAAGTTTGAAAATAAGCGTTCATAGTCATAGAACAAAATTATCGAATTGAGTGATTAATAATTAAGGATTATTTTGAGAAGATAAATATAGGTGTGTTTGTTGGAACAGACATTCGTCGAGATGCGAACGAGACTTCTGCATTCGATGCTTGTCATCGCGAGCGCTAAAATTCTACTACCGGTTGCCGGTGAGTATACAGAGGTTTAGTTGTACAGGTGGCAGCACTGTTGGTCGAATCGATGACCGATGGTGGCGCTGTAGGCGCAGGAGTTAATGGTTTTCCAAAATTTCCAATTTGTGGGTTAATTTTGATTGGAGGAATGTTCAATGGGGCGACTCTTCGTTTATATCGTTGTAACAGTTTTTCCGATCGTTCTTCTCTGACTACGCTTCAAGTTATTATTGTGAACATACACCAAAACAAGAATAATGAGGTGTACGGGAAATTTAACAAAGTTTGAAAATATGCGTTCGTAGTCATAGAACAAAATTATCGAATTGAGTGTTTAATAATTAAGGCTAATTTTGAGAAGATAAATATAGGTGTGTTTGTTGAAAGAGACATTCGTCGAGATGCGAACGAGACTTCTGCATTCGATGCTTGTCATCGCGAGCGCTAAAATTCTACTACCGGTTGCCGGTGAGTATACAGAGGTTTCGTTGTACAGGTGGCAGCACTGTTGGTCCAATCGATGACCGATGGTGGCGCTGTAGGCGCAGGCGTTAATGGTTTTCCAAAATTTCCAATTTGTGGGTTAATTTTGATTAGAGGAATGTTCAACGCGGCGACTCTTCGTTTATCGTTGTAACAGTTTTTCCGATCGTTCTTCTCTGACTGCGCTTCAAGTTATTATTGTGAACATATACCAAAACGAGAATGATGAGGTGTACGGGAAATTTAACAAAGTTTGAAAATAAGCGCTCATTGTTACACAACAAAATTATCGACTTAAGTGATTGATAATTAAGGTTCATTTTGAGAAGATTGCTCACTGTGTGAGCCACGACCTTACACACAGATCTTGAAACTCCATCCAATTTTGCGTGGTGGGGGAGAAAGCTTTCGCTAAATTTTTTGTATCTCAACGCTGCCACTACCATCTAATTAACCATCGTTGTTAACATTGAGCTTTGTTATCGAATTAAATTGTATGACAATAAATATAATTAAATGTCGTTGACGGACTATCGTTCGTACTTGCTTATGGAATGAAGCTGCAGTACCTGCAAAAGAAACAGAACATTTATTAGAAGATTTTTATCGTGACTTTTAATTTTGATAAAGTCGAAGTCCTGCGAATGTCGTTCTTTGTTGCTTTTCGAATCTGGGTTATCTAGAAAAAAAAAGTTTATTGGAAGATTGTTTTTATTACTCACATCTGTTATGAAGTTGGGATATCTGAAAATGAAGAGAGACAAAACTGAAGCAGCATTGTTGATATTTGTTTTCGTGGTAAAGGTAGGATACTAAAAGAATCAAATCAAAAGAAATTTCTTTGAAAATATTACATTCATCCATACATACATTTAATTTGAACCCACGACGGGATAAAAAAAAGAATTCTAAGTTGTGAATCCAAGACACGAAATCCATAAACCGCACACGTTTCCACTTGACCAACTATTACTTTGGATGAGGAGATGCGAAAATGATTTATCCTCATCTCGCAGACTTTCTAGAGGCTTAAGTTGGAGAGAACCTGTTGATTTGCGAGAAATAAGGGTGCAACACCCATTTTCCATCGAATTTCATCTAATCCTTACGTATATTAAAAAATGGATAATGATACAGAACACCAATTTAAAACCTGCCGAGGAACCAAATTTGGGATTCTTCTAGGAAATTCTATGAAATGTACTGTTAATCGATTCCATTTGGGGCCCTGACAGGGTAATACTTTCTAGCACCCTCCCAAAGGAACCGTTTTAGCTTCTGGCCCAGGAAATTTGTGTGCTACTAAGTAAGGGAATCCAATTTTGAAGTACCATGATCCCATCTCAAATCATGAAACAGAATATCACTAAGAAACCTGCTCAGAGAATCTATTTAGAATCCTGTCATGAAATCCTATTTAGCGTAACCTGCGAATGAGCGTCCATATTATGATCCTGTCCGGGAATCCTATTCACGGATCAGAATATTCACAAATCACGAATAGACGCAATTATACTTGCTACATTTTTGCAATTCTAACCTCTGAAGTCCCATGTAGATTACCGAGCGCGACTATGATAAAGCTTCTTGTACCAGAAGCCTGTACAGTTCTTCGAGTTTACAATTTGTAACACGGATGATCTGATGCAAAGGTTGCTGCCAGTTAACATAATCCTTCGGCAAGGCGATAAGCGACTGTCTTTAGCCCTACCGGAAATTGCCGGTTTCACATATTGTGCTCCGGAATAATAAGAACAGCATAAACTACACTGGGATGTACTGTACAGACTGCAGGATGAACGGATACTCTAAAGCGTATCAGACAGCAGAGAGCCGGTTATAATCCCGTTTATCCGTGGTAAATTAGCCGCGAACCCTCCTTCCTCGTCTCGAGACGAGCGCTCTCGTCTTTGGAGGCGATCGCGTAAGGGGGTAAAACGAGAGCTGATAGCACCGGCAGTAGCAAGGGGTAGTGTTAATTACGGCTGAGGCAAAGGTCGAGACATAGTCAAAGGGGCTCTTCCCTCGCTTCCACGATGTTTCAACTATCTTCCTTCACCTTACCGCGGAAAGAGCTACCGGTAGCGCAGAGACGCGAAGCGGTATCATAATCGTACCAGACCGATATAAGATTAAGAAAAAAAGAAGAAGAAGAAGCAGGTCGTAATGTATATAGACACGCAGTGAAGACGGCCTCGGCTGCTGGTAGCAGATGGAGATGATCCACCGCTGCCACACCATCACCTGCTGCAGATTCTCACAGGATTCTCTATCCTGCAAACCGGATATAATCCCTCTTCGTGCCGCTCTGTCTTTACCTCTTTATCTGGGGTAGAGAGCAGGCGAAAGGGGTGCGTTCTGCACTACGAAGAGGGAGGAGGAGGAGGAGGAGGAGGAGGAGGAGGATGAAGATAGCTAGACATGCTATACATTGGATACTACTATACATAGTAATGGCGGTTGTAGTAGTAGGAAATCGGGAGCAGGATATGCGCTGCTTACGCCATAGGAATCCAGCACAACCGGGGCTGGATCATCGCGCTCTACGGATCTTTGATCCTCTCAGCTCCCGGAGAATCCCTTCGGCGCTTCGAGTTAATTGAATACCACCGGGATGCGCCACCGATACCGTTGCCGTTCAGCGAATCGCTACGATGCAACGATATCTGTACCGTGATTCGACGCGTGTGTCTATTGCTCGTTTTGGCGGCATGGTATGATGTGATTATTTTGAGATTCTAAGACTTCCGGGTGCTTAGTCGAAGACTCCAACTTTGTCATTGGATGATCAATGTGTCAGAGAAACTTTATTTTTTGAAGATTTTCTGTGAATAATATGATTTAGAAAGTCTGTTATAGTGCTTGGAAAATGGGAAAACATAAGATTTGACTCTTATAAGCGTAAGCAAGGACAATATTTTGTTACGTTCCCTTAGAAAATGTCGAGAAGAGACGAATTTAGATCAGGACCGTGATTCAAGGCATGAAACTATTGTTATTTTTAACGGTATGGAATGATGTACTTGTTTTGAGGACATAAGATCTCCGGATTTCAAGCCGAAGGCTTCAACTTAGCCATCGGGGTAACCATTCTATTCAAAGATTACAATTTTTTCAATTATTCTATGAGTAATTTCATTTTCAAGAAAAGTCTACTATGATGCTAAGAAAATGCGACAATTGAACTTTTAGAAGCTTAGGCAAGTATGATATTTCGATTTGTTCGTTTAAACATTTAATGAAACGACAAATAATGGCTATCGGTAAAATGAATTGCGTGTTACTTAAGTGGGTAGTTTTATTTCCGTAACATTGTTATGGGACTTCTTATTTATAAAATTTTGCTTCGTTTATAATCATTTAAATTATACATGTTTATATCAATACGATAGGATATTCTGATTGAACAATTTCGTAGTTTGCGAACTATGCTGTTATTTTATTCCAAAGATGTCTAGAATTACACAGAGTATCAATTTCCAAACGCTTGATGATTAAAGAAAATCGGAAAATTGAAAACTTACTAAAAACCAATATGGCCGCTCGAACTGTCAGCACCACCTGTTTCATACTATATGAACATTTCTATGGCTATTGCCAGCCCAGTGAACTCGAAATATACGGAGAACCTCATAGAATTTGCGACCAATCTCGTTTTTTGAATGTGTTTATATACTACAAAAAAGGTGGTGTTGACAGCTCGAGCAACTATATTGGTTTTCAGCAGGTTTACAAATTTACGATATTCTTCATTCTTCGAGCATTTCACCCGAAATTCTGGACAAAAATGCGCTCATGTTGATATGATAATTATGTGCATTATGAAACATATTTGTAATATTAACAACATTGTTTGTAAGGTAGTCAGAAAAAAAAATTTACTCCAGCATCCGCTTAAGTACAGCAATCCTGGATGCAGTGAAAATCGGATTCACCGTACGCGAGCTTACAATAAAGGAAGACTCATTTACACATTTAAAATCATAGCGTTGTCATAAAGGTTTAAAATGAAAACAACTATGTTCATGCTAAAATACATTTTTTGACAGATTAAATAAGACATGGAACTCTTAAATTTGTTCTCCACTTTGGTCTAAAAGTTACAAGTTGAAATTTTTTCTTTTTACCTTACACCATTTTGGTCTGCATGGCTTCACAAAAATGCAGAAGTCTATATGTACTTAATAACGTTTGCATGTAAGATTTCTTACAAGAAGGGTAATTCATAAGGTGAGGGTCAAAATAGCGAATGTTTAAAATAGTGTATTTCAAAACAATGGTCTCAATCTCGAATGGCCATCATGAAGAAATTCGCTGTGTTAGCCATTTGCCATTCTGATAATTCGCTATCTTCAATCTCACCGGTATCATTTGCAGAATTTTCTTCCTTATGACCTTTTTAGCTGTAGCGTCTAATCAAACCATACAATCGTTATTGAAATATGAATTCAGACTCGGAAATCTGCAACTTCACCAATGTTTTCAACTTTTTGAACCAGATCCTTGATCTGTCAGTTACGGAGTTTCGTACAGCTGAGCAACCCCTTCCTTTGGAGTCCTTGATCGAACAGCGTGCTGTTACTCGTTGTTTTAGAAATCGCACCCTTCGGCGTTTGAGCTAATTGAATCTGCGGGCGGAGATAGAGTGAGTCGAGCTTGCAGAGAGCGTTATACATACATGGATGCAACCGATGCTTGTACATCGCCGCCGCTTTACGGGTTCATCCGCCAAGTGCAGCGGGCGTAAATGCAACGATATCTGCATTCGTTTAGCTCGGGGCATTTCTGCATGCGAACACGTATAACGGATAGAGATGGCCAACAGTTGAGCGGAGTGGGAAGGGTGGGATAAAATGGGCAAACACCTGCAAACACCCGGAGTACGGACACTAGGGGGTCTCGTTATAAACGTAGAGTATCGTATAGAGAGTGCAACAGAGCATTGGCCATACAGGGTTTGCGTAGTGCCTGTTCGCGGTGATGCTCACCCCTCGAAGCGCGAAGTATCTATACACAACGAAATCGTTCGCTCTTTTCACAGCGTGAACTATGAAATCCCTCGTGAAACAGAATATAACATAGTGATGTTGCATGGAGAGGGAATGAGGATAGAAATAAAGGAAAAAGGAAAAAAAAACAAAATCTGCCAAGTGTATAATGAAAATTGAACGAATGACGCCCCTCTCGGCAACGGATGTTCCATCTGCAGCAGAGGCTGAAATCGGTTAAATCGCCTCGTGTTGGTGAAGACAGAATCGATTGCCGTGTTCTCGCTCGTTCGCTTACGATTCACTTCTACTCTTAACTCGTCTCCATGTTTTTCTGATGAAGTAGTTACAGTTAAGTCGCCGGCCATAATTTGATCGAACTGGAGCAAGGCCGAGATCACAATCCTTGAAGGAGAATTATTTAACGCATGTAATTATAAGAAGTACGTCGTCGTCGCGAAATCTTTTGTGGCTTGAATATTAGAGATTATTGAATTATTTAAGTTGGAGAGAAGGAGAGAGAGAAAGGGAATACGAGGCTGCAGAATTTTATGATTTGACTAGTGGATGGTTGAAGGTTTGTGAAATAAAAATTAGGACTGATTGTGAATTTTTTTCCCATAATTTATTTAACGTCGCCTCTACAACTGAGGAATTTAGCGACAAGGTATTTAAGAGAAACGTAATATGTAAAAAAAGATGGTGTGTTAAAAATAATGTAATAATGAAATTGATATGTTCAGTCTTAATATGTATTAGATTATTTTGTCAATGTCAGTCACTTCACGAAACTTCAACACTTTGGTGATATTAATGTCTTCGTTAAGGCATTATTTTAGCGACTTTGTTAATCTTAGTGTTTTCCTGGTGTTGATATGTTTGTCAGATTGTAAGTAGATGCTCAATTGACAGTGGTGAGTTGCATTCGGGACACAGTTCCGCTGATAAATGATCAAAGAGATGACGATGGGTGATGTTCGAATTGCCGATTCTCAGTTTTGTTATTAGGCATTGATTTTTCCTTTCTTCAGTGTTCGGAGATGTTTGCCAGATGTTTTCCCTGACATAGTAGAGTTTCGTTTGTCGACCCACCGTCCAGTCATCGTTCCATTTATCTTTCATTTTGTTGAAGATAGCAGCCTTCAGTTCATACTTAGAGATCGGAGTTTATTCCGTGACGTTGATTCCATCGGTGGTCGATTTTTTGGCAGCTTCATTCGCTTTTCTATTTCTCGCGATGCCCTTGTGGGAGTGATTATTAATTGTTAGCGAAGCTATAGAGATGAGCATGTGCCGGAAACCTCAGGAAAACCTCGAATATATATCATAACATTGTAGGGTTTCAAATTCGTAACGGGATATTTCCCAGGAAATGTTCACAATTCTCTACAAGTGTCTCATCGATGCAATTCATTGAGTGAGAAATATGGGTTTTTCCAATTACAAATAAAATCTTGTAATTCGATTTTAATAAATACCACTGAGCGAGTACAAAGAAATTAAACATATTTATGAGTTTAAATTTCTCGAATTGTTCAGTTTATTCTATCATATGAAATATTTTTAATCACGATAAATTGTCCTAAAATTCGAGACTATTATTAGCTGGACCTTTCAATATGCCAGAGGTCGTAGCCAATATCATAATTGATACAGACTGCCTTATTTAAATTTTCTGCCTGCAACAAGCGCACCGCAGTGGCCATAATATTCATTGAGATCTCAAAGGACGGCAATCGAAGCGCCTGTCGACACGGCGAACAATATTTTGGGTATCCAAGTGATGACGGAAATAAAAATGGTGCATCAACCAGTCCTCGTGCTGCATGTTTCAACGAACCCTCACGTCACGTACTCTTCCCTGATTC
Organism: Tromatobia lineatoria; assembly: GCA_949699805.1. Taxonomy (NCBI): domain Eukaryota; kingdom Metazoa; phylum Arthropoda; class Insecta; order Hymenoptera; family Ichneumonidae; genus Tromatobia; species Tromatobia lineatoria. The sequence continues at coordinate 13,370,171 of OX453044.1, forward strand.
GATAATTTTTTGATTTTATTTTTTCAATGTGTGTGTGTTTCAATTTTTTAAAATATTCGTCTTCTCATCGCTCGGCTCTTTCACAATGACAGGACGAAATCGCACCATACGCTCGTCTAAATCGAGAGCTTTTTTTTTTTTATCCACGATCGTCCCAGCAGCAGCAGCATTAGCGGACCCCTTTCCAACCCTATCCCCTATTTTCGTCACGATTAATTTACCGTTGCGATAAAATCTCGTTATTGGAAAATAACGGAAACGCATCGGGCACCCGTTACCGGGGCTTTCGGGGCATACGAATCTGTGAACCAGCGCGAACGAGTACACCAGTAGAGTGGAGTTGAGTGGCGTGGAGAATCCGAGCCGATCGGCACAGAGGAAAACTCCCAGTGGTCGGGGGGTTTTCCACCGTGGGTTTAAATATATATATTTTTTTAAAACCGAACGAGGAAGAGAGGAAAAATATGAGCACGTTTGTACACGCTCGGACAAGTCATCTCTGACACTTTTCGCCCGCAAATTGTGACGTAGAGCACAGCATTTTCGGGATGTTGATGCGCACGAACGTTTCGCTCTCGCGGATTGGTCCAAAATAGTTCTAACATTTATCAATAGCGACGAGGTCGAACAACACTCGTCCATGTGTGCGTCTCTATTGCCGAGCCGTTGTGGTCACTCGTTTAAAAAAAAAAAAAAGGCCAAAACACGGGTCGATGAGTAATGGGTACATTGCACCCTGCGATTCTGAATAATAGATTACTCGAAAGGCTAAATAGTTTAGTGGTTAATTTCGAACCTCATATTGTTTTCCTTCCGCTTGAAATGCCGCCTAAAAATCAACCTACAGAGGAAAAAATATTCAAAGGTCGGTTCTGAAAATAACAAATTAAAAGCGTGCAAAGTAAAACCTTGCAAATCGATTTCACTCTTTTTTTTTGTTGTTTTTCTCGAAGCCAATTCTGCGAGGAAGTAAAGGTTTGTAAAAAGAAAAAAAAAAAAAAATTATGTGGAAGCAATATACAAGGTTTTACTTTACAGGCTTGTTTAAGATTAAGAGAAAAAGGTTTACTGAATCATGAAAATCGTTGCCGATGAAATAGAGTACTTGAGTTTCAATACGATTTTTGATTTGAGTGATAATCAAGCTTAATGAAAAGTAGTGAAATTAATTCCAGGAAGCATTTCTTTAAAACGGAATTTTTCATATATTATAAAGAGATCGGCTCTGATTTAATGAAACCTTCTTCTTCGGCGTCAAAGAAAAGTGTGTTAAACGGGCCTGAATTACCTAAAAAAAAGGCACAACAGGCACAACGCTTGAATTGTGGTAATGGCGATGTCTATAGAGTTTTTATAACATTATTATCTAAGCTTTCACACAACTGATTTTAAATATATAGAAATTTGTTCGGAATATGACTTTTTTACACAACTCATATAAGTTTTCGACGTTTTTATAGATGGTTTATTGTTTAAAAAAAACATTTGTTTAGAAATCTATCCTGTGGAAGCTTAGATAATAATTTTATGGAAGTTCTGTATAAATTCGGAATTAATCGGATGAGTAGTTACACTTGAGTTCAGACACCGTCATTTCAATGATACACGCATTTTTTTAAATAGAGCTTAATAAATAAACATTGCAACCTGGCTTGGTAATTTGATTTTTTATTAATTAATCCCTACCCCATTGTTATTTAGAGGCTATTATGCCATTTTCAATCATGCCCCTTAAGCAGGTTAAAATTTTCAACCTTAAGCTTCAGTTCTCATTTATTTAATTCAATTTTTGAATTAAACTTACAATTTCAACTTCAAGATTTTTTTTTTAAACGAGTATCAACTAAAGAATTTTTTCTTATGACTTTGTTTAAGGTGACTTGACCTCCTTAATATAAGAAATTCAAAGTAAATTCAAAATCCAATGCAGGGCTTGTCGGTTCAATTGACGTTATCCCAATTCTTTATCTCAGTGGTAGTTTTTCCATTCTTGTTTTATTTTTTCTGACAAAACTACGTTTTTGCTATTATCCACCTATAATTCTCGTTGAAAAGCTGTTAAATGGAATCAATTGAGGCTGCAACGTCCAGCCGGAAGGCTCACGATACTCTGTACACCGATATAGCTTATAATAAAACAGATTGTTGGTCATAAAGGAAGAGACATGCGGTGCTGTTGTTTTCGTCCAAGTTCTTATTATTGTTTCATAGTGGTAACAAGAAATGTCTGACAAATGTTCGTTCGTCGTTATGTACCACAGTTGTCGTTGTAGCCCTCGGCCGCTTTCAAAGCCGGAAGCATAAAATACAAGGCATAAAGGAAAACATAAACGAGAGGAGAGGAAAACAAAAACAAAAGAGGGGCTGGAAGCAGGCGAAGAGAAATTTTTCTGCTTTCCACTCGATCTCAATTTTCTCCCCTGGATGTAATTTTAGTTCAAACTCTCCTCATTGTCCATTCGTTCGAACGAGAGAAAATGTATATTCACGACTGGAATGACGCTGGAAGCTCGGGGTAATCGATGGTGATCGAAGCCCGCTCACCTCGAGGACGCGTTTGCACCCCATTCCTCGGGGACGATAGATACCCTAGGGGGCTTGTGCCATACTCCACTGTCTGTATGACCTCGTCCTCCCCCTTCGCCATTTACTGACAGTCTCGCGAAGCATCCCCAATAGACGAAGGAAAGTAGACAATAAAGGAAAAAAATACATATCTGTCGCTATTGAACGGCAGTCTGCGACGATTCAACATATTAAACCGATTTTTTTTTGCGCGGCAATACAACTCCAGAATTACTTGAAAATTATATCGACTTCATCTTCTTCTTGTAAAATTATGTCTTTTGGAATAATATTTTGAAAATGTAACTATGATTTGGGTCCTCTATTTTAATTGCTATTTTAATTGCTATTACAAACGGAAATTTTAGGAATTAACTAAAAATGATTCTGAATGGGAATCGAGCATCAGATTTGAGTTTCGTGGTGGATGGGTATTTTTCAGAGTCTTATAAGGTTTTTGTGTTACTACCAGCGATTTTTTTTCTACTGCAATTATCTTCAAAGCAGAATCTATAAGATTAACTGAAAAAAAATTAAATTGCTGTATTTACATGGCTAGAATGATTAATTTGGGGATATAATTAATGAGTAATTAGGGAGAAACAAATGGTTTTTTTTCAGTGGAGCGTCGATAAGACACTTAACATCAAAAATTAATATTGAGATGGATACCGATTAGCGGCACAAAAAAGAACTAATGTGATGCAGCAGAGCTAAAAATGTTATCAAGCGAACGAGAGCGAGTTTCACCTAACATAGCATTTATTTCGATTTTTGTCTGCTATCAATTCTTTGAGAACGAGGCCGTCGCGCCTTAAAAACTTTACATCTAACCAACAGAGAAAAGAGGCGATAAAAAATAAATAGTCTATGTTATGAATATGAGTCTTGAAATCACACTTCAAGTAAAATCAATTCATTTTTATATTGAAAATTCATATATAAACATATAAGCGTCACCCGTATACTAAATTAATATGAGAATCGAAATCTTTGTCATCATTGACGCTGATAACCATAGATTATTCTTCAGTTATGTGCATTGAAAGTAACATTGTCCGCGATTTAGACCTGATAGCTTTTGTTGTTATCGCTTTGGGTATCGATAAGCAAGAGGCTTGGAATCAAAAGGTTTTTGTTTTGGGTCTGGGCATCGATAACAAAGATGTCAAGGAAGTCGACGAATTGGGCATCAGAAATCAGGTTTTCGTCAGCTTATGCATAAAAAACTGGATTTCTGATAGGCAGAGTATCGCACAGTTAGGTTATCGGCAATCCAGTCATCGACACCTAGATTTTTAGGTTGTCTGATGTCTGATCCTTAACAACCAGGTCGTAGGCTAATTAAATCTTAATAACTAGGTTGTCGGCTACCTAGGGACTGATATCCAAGATATCGGCGATAAGGACATTGATTTCCGGGTTGGTGACCAGCCCGCATTGAAAAGATGCGGCGTTCAGGATGGAATTCAGGACAGAATCCAAGATGGAGGCTGAGCTGTGTAGGATGGATTTCGGACAGGATGGATTCTGGGCAGTCCAGGACGCAGTCCAAGATGGACAATGGGATCAGATTAAATCCCATGCTCCATTCTGGACTACCTAGACTCCATCTCGGACGGCAGTGCGTCAGTTCGACAAAAACCATCTCTACACACATTAATTTGTCACGCCGAGTTCGACGGATATTTTTAATCCCCGCGCTTAATCCGCACGATAGAATTGTAAATATCCAGAACAGCACAAAAGGAAATTGCACACAATTAACGTAGTAATGAAGAAATTCTACCAATAATGAACTCATCAAACATTAACAGTCTATAGTAGCAGTACTCACGTAGAGACATGACACGGTGACTTTTGTGCATTACAAAACTTCGCACAGAACTAGTTTGCCACAAAAAAGTCATACTCCGTGTAGTTCGACACCTCAAAGTTTGTCACGACGTACATTCGCCACGGCAAACATCTACACGACCCATTTGTACACCGTGCGAGTTCGAATCCTTCCAAAAATATGTGTCGAACTGAGCACGACAAATTAATGTGTGTAGAGATGGTTTCTGACGCGCTGCCTCTTAGAATTCCCAGACTCCATCCTGGATACATTATTTTTACGCAGCAGGGCATTGAAAACCAAAATTTCAACAATGTGCGTATAAAAAATCGGCCTGTTGGCGTTGGGGTCATCAGTATCCAATGTTCCATTTGCACGAGCATCGATCATCAGGTATGACTTGAATGAATACCAGATTGATTTATTGGTATTGCATAAGCAGGACGAATAAGTACGAATCCATCCGATACTTCAGTGTTGGCATCCCCGCAGGTCTGAAAGTCAACATTTATAGCATTGCAGGTAATGTCATCGGTTGTAGAATATAATATCGCCGACTGAAATAAAAGTATAATAAAAATTGCGCAATAAATACGGGGAATACTACGACCGGTTGGAATTACGGGAATCGTTGTATGGGAAGCGCAAAACGCCACAGGCATAACACGCAGTAAACACGAAATGACGACGACGACGACGGAACGGAAACAGTCGTGACCGTTTATGCGCCTGAAACGATTTTCTCTGTCCTCTCGTTTTTCATCGTTACGTCGTCGCATGCCCATGAGCATTCCACGCGGGCATCCATAGCCGTGCCGTACTGCGTATGGACATTGCCATACGTGCCATACAAAGAGCAACGCGTGCGACTAGAGAGCGCTTGTATGTTAGCAGTCTGCCGTATCCGCCCAGCAAAGAGTGGGTTCGAGTTTCTGTACTCGTTATACTGCAGCAACCGATCAGCCTCACTGTGTTAATAGGAGAATGCCTTTATACACATCATAGTCGGCTCAAACGAACACTGGGAGGAACTATTTATGTGCAGAAGTCACAGAACTCGAAGGCGGGCATTTGTAGACACGTGACGAGGACTTGATAAAATGCAATCAGTTCAGAGACAACATGGCGATAGATAGATGTTGGCGTGCGAAGTTCAGGGTACACTCGAACCTCGATTATAGTGTCGAATTGAGGACGGTGACAAAAGATTTAATAATATGGAACTCTTTGTCCATGCAATTAATTGCGTGGACGGGTCGTCTAGGTTCGTGAAACAAGAATGGATGGAAATTCCCGCATAGAAAAAAAATGATACGGAAGCGGATCTTGCCGAGATTCTACCGAAACCTCTTGTGTCTCGAGAATCTTGCCGAGAATCTCGGAAATCTTGTCGGGAATCTCGAGAATCTTGCCGAGAATTTCGAGAATCTTGCCGAGAATCGCGAGAATCTTGCCGAGAATCGCGAGAATCTTGCCGAGAATCACGAGAATATTGCCGAGACTCTCAGGAATCTTGCTGAGAATCTGGAGAATCTCACAGCGAATCAAGTCGCGAATTTCTATGAGAGTCGAGCATAGTTCTCGCAGCAAGCTTCTTTCCGAGATTCCAGAGAATGTATCGTAGATTCCATACGAGACTCTAAAGAATCTATTGAAGCTTCTTACTAAGATACTTTAAAAAAATTTTTTGAAAAATTCGTACAAGCTATCCTAGAGTCTCATATAGGATCTCGTAAAGAATCTAGGATAAATAAAAAAATTTCAAAATATCTCGGTAAGAAGCTATGATGGATTCTCCGCAATCTCGTCTGAAATCTCGTATAAAATCTCGTAAAGAATCATGTGAAGGATCTCGTGAAGAATCTATAATAGATTGTTATGAATTAAAAAAAAAAATGTTTAACGTATTTTTGCAAGAAGACAAAATAGATTCTCTAAAATCTCGTATAGAATCCGCGATAGATTTTACAGAATCTCATAAAAAAGACTATGATAGACAATATAGTTTTTCGAAGTATCTCTTCAAGATACTAAGAGAGATTCTCTAGAATCTCGTATAGAATCTGCGACACCTTCTCCGGAATCTCGGAGATAAGCACGCCGGAGGCATGCACGACTCTCACAGAGATCCTCTACGAGATTCTTCATGAGATTCTCGAGATTTCTTTTTACCCGGGAAGTGTGAAGATAGTTTACTGTAAGTAATCACGTAATTTAGTGGCACAGTGGAACTTTGATTGAAGTGTCGTGTCGATTTTCGTATCTTATTCGACGTAGTTTACCTCCGCGCTCTATGTAACTTATTACATGGATAGCCAATACAGGTTAGGAGACTAGGGCATAGAGGAAAATCGAGGAAGAGCACAGCAAGGTTTTTACGTACAGTGCAACCTTGTGTAGTGAAGCGTCACGCGGACCATTTTTATTGAGGTTTGTCCTGCCCATGTAATAATCTCCATTCACATTACTCGAACAGGAAAGGAGAAAGTTCATAGTTAAACAGCTATAGTTTGGTCTACAGTGCAACCTCGATGCAAGCGTCTAATGAAAAACTGTAGCCGCATAATTGCGTTTGTCAAAATCTTGTCCTTGCAGTTTATTATATCGATGAAACATAAGTCACTGGCGTAAGGTTAAATATAAAGTACCTATAATGGTAAAAATTGTATTAAAGTTATTTGGAACAGTATAACCTCGGTTTTAGTAGCAAGTTGGAGACGTTTGGGCAGTATTTTAGGGAAAAGTTCACTGGAATTATCCACCTTTGCGTCTCCGTGCTTTAAAACGGAGACATTTCGAACAAAGAGTGGAAGCTCACACTTGAACCGAGGCCAGACTATATAGTAGGTTATGAGGTTTTGGCCACGCGGTTCTCGACATCGCTGCGGCACCGAGAGATCGCGAGCCCATGACAATACGCGAGCCTATGGTGAAATCGTAGAGGCGTGGATAGAGTTATGAATTGGGGAAGCCGACTGTTATAAGTCTCTTGGAAGTACCGCGATGATGATGAAGAAGCGCGAGTATGTTCAAGTGGCGCGTGGAAAGTCTGAAAGCATCCGAGTTATAGTGGGCGCGGGAATTCTCTTTCGTCTTCGCGCGTGCAGCATTACGATAGCACACTATAGTTACGCACCATTATGGCATAGAAGTGTGCAATGTATTACGAGCATGCTACCGCATAAGGCACTGATTGTCGTGACAACATCAATTGTTTTGGTCTTATTTGGAAGTGCTTGGTTCCGTTCATTTGAAACGAAACTCGATTTCGCACCTTACTTAATTGATGGAACTAACTATGTTGGTCTTTGGTTAACTTATTGCAGAGATTTCTTTTTCCAATCATGTTGAATTTTTATTCGATGATAAAGATCGTGAAAGGTGAGAAATAAGTATAACATATAGTATATGTATATTGAATACAATTGTACGTCTTATTTTTGACAGATCGAGGAACAAACCGAACAGTACATTGACATAAACAATAATCATAACATCACTAAGAGAAACCAACGATAGTACGATCACGCAAGTGAATAAGAAGTGGAATGGGGAAGAGTAACTTCAAGAAAAATGATTGCGAAGATTATTTTATCCCATCCGTCAGCACAATTATGTATAGGGTAGACGTACCATTTGTGGCCACTGTACCATTAGTGGCCACACAAGAAATGTATAGATCAATTCATCATTACTTTAATCTATAGAAATTACTAAATGAGTTTATTCTACAATAATCAAAGCAAACTTAACATTGAATATTCAATGCTTAGGATGCCTTATTGCTTAATAAATTATGTTCAAAGCCGTTTACACCATTTGTGGCCACCACTGTCATTTACATGCAATAGGTATGGCCACAAATGAATCAAATTCATGGCCACATACGGTACTAAGATGGCCACAAACGGTACTTCTACCCTATCTCATTACAATTGAACCAGATGCAACGACCGTGAGGGAAAAAAACTAACCAAGCAAGACTTTGTCAGATGACATTCTGACAGATTCTTAGTAGATACAAACTCTACCCGGCAGAATCTTCTTCAAGCAAAAACTGCCAGGCAAATGATTATCGGATGGAAACTTGACCAGATGACAACCGTGATAGTAAATACAAAAATCTGTGAAGGTAGAATTAGCAGGCTAATCACTCTACCAGCTAAAAACCTACTAGACAACGAGCCAACCAGATAGAACAGTATCATTCTAATTCTTTCATGTTACAACTCTACCAGGTCGCAACTTTATCAGACCACGATCATCCGACGATACGAATTCTCGCGTTAAAACACACAAATAAAAATGCAGCGATTCTTCCTAAGCTTCACAAAAATTCTTTGGATAACATCAAACGAGTTCCACAAATGTGACGTGGATGACAGCTGTCTTTTTAGATAAATCTACCGTTACGAAAAATTCAAGACTCACTGTTACGTTCGTTAACAGAAACGAATCAATCTACTGTTACAGTCCTTTCCCGAGCGATGTCGTGAAACTAGTTGCGAAACTCGTTGTCAACCACGCGACAATCTCATAATCTCCGTAGCTCGTGCACTCATCGCATTTCCTGCTCAGCGATGATTCGATCTTCAATCGAATTATAATTTCGCGGTTTCACAATGAGTAAAAAAAAACCAGGAGTATGGTAGTCATCATCCCAGAAGCCGGGACCTATAACGACGAAGTGAAACGGTTACGAAGGCTAATAAGTCCGTAAGCTCGAGTTTCTAAAACGTATTATCGAACTCCCCCGACAAAGTTTTCGGTACGTCATTGCGCGCTGTTCCGAGCAATAACTCTATGGAGCTTTTAAGTCTGAGATGTTGGTCCTGCCTTTCTCCTCTCCTTCCCCGTTTCCTTCCCAGAGAAGCTTTTGGCGTGCGCGAGAAATTTGTGATGATGCTCGGGCTGCGGCGGAAGTTTTGGGAGAATCGCGGCCGCGAAGAGAAAGCTCAGTGCGGCCCACGGTTGCCTTGTTTAGTCTCGTGGGGGCGCGTATGACGATATTCCGTATCCGAGGACAGAAAGCAAGAACAAGCTTTGGGTTGTCATAGCGTAGAAGTTGCCGACTGCGCCACCTTCGGCACGCGTATACAAGATAGAATTCGCCTTCCACCTTATCCCGCACGGCCGCGACAGTTAATTGCGTTTACCAACGTCTCTCAGGAGCGATAGGTAACCAGGAGCAAGACCAAACTCCTATAACCACCCCCTTTCTTCCTGTCTGTTTCTCACTATACTTCACTTGACGGTCTTGCAGCATGCGTTGTACGCCCTCGGTGGTAGTCGTTGTCGTCGTCCTCCTCGTTGCTTATAACGCCGTTCTCCAAGGCGGTGAACGTGCTGGAAACATACGGACTAGGTTAGAGAGGGTAGATTGGGAAAACGTTGGTAGGGGCATCACGTGGATGAATCAAGCATATACACTGAGGAACCACCTAACGCCAAACCACTCCACAAGTTTGGGCTTCAAGAGCAGCGAGCGGTTTCACACCACGTCTCACATTTTCTATCATCCATCGCTGAAAGTTTATCGCGTTCTCCTGGTTTAACCTACGGTTTCCTACGGCGTTAACCATACGCCCGGCTCCTGTAGCTGAGCTTGTTCTATTTTGCGGATAGAACTTCAGGGAAACGGAGGTCGCAGACACTTGTACCCGCCATACGTTCGGTGGAAGGGGTTTCAAGGTATATAGGATTTTTGGTGCGGTTGCCAAGTTATTTATCTCTTTCTCTGAATTCGTGGGTTCGTTAGAGAGGTGATTAGAGTTTGTTATTGGCATTTAGGTCTCGAATATATGCGCTGGGTTGGGAGATACGCTCGTGAGGCAATTTAAGGGTAGATTTTGACGGGGAGGAATAATATTTAACCTCGGCTTTTCAATGTCTGCCTTTTCAGAGCTATTGGTATTATGACATCAAAATTATTGACTTTATTTGGGAATTTTTAAAATATGTTTTCAGGAAAATAACGTACATTTTTTTTTGCCAGAACCGTATCTTTTTGTTTATTAATATTTAAGCAAAAATTGTATTTATCCCATGATGAGATGGAGTTCTATAGAAAACAAAAATGTACGTTTATGAAAATATTTAAAATACGACAAAATCTGAACACAACTCTACCGATCATCACGACATTTGGTACGTAGGCTCATAGAGTACTACTGTTAGTCTGTAGAAAATTTTGATCAATTTGGAGATATTTTACGTAAGTTGACGCAAAACGTAAATCCTTAAAAAATTTCGATATCCCATAACAATTAAACTTATCTATAGATTAATCCCAAATTCAATACGGATTCTTCTTGAGCATGGCTTTATTTGTAAAAAAATATTTAGCTCAATAGCCACAAATGTTCGAAAGCCAAAAAAACTGGACATTTTTTTTTAATTCGAAATTTAATAACAAATAACCTTATGTTTAAATTTAAAAAAATATATATCACAACCAAAGAAGTCTACCTGCCAAAACATATGGGAAAATTTTGACTCGATTCAACTAAAGTCGACAACCATAACCGTAAACACACACATACACGTTTAAAATGATTAAGCAAGCAAAAATTTTCATTTTAATCAATTGGAAAATGAAAAAAAAAATTCACAGAAACTTTTGCTTTTGAGTTTGACATTTTTTAATTCTGATCGAATCAACATACTGGTGGAGAACGTATATTGGACACACCACGAATAACGATTTCAGTCTGGGACGTTTATAATCCAACGTTGCGTTGATGTTACTATAAACCGAATATAGCCAGCCGTAGTTACGATGCAATTTTTACGACTATTCCTCGCATGAAAATGTAGTGTCTGAAATGGCATTTTGTCGTGGTGTACATTCGACAATGTTACCACGTGGTACGCAAACCTGAGTGGTACAATGCAACTTACACTTTGACAAACTCGCAACTCATGTAAACAATGGACAATAGACCAGCGAAGCTGAAGGCGCTCGTCTCGCGATGCTTTCATAAATCGCATAATATAATATTGGACTGTAGAGCCGCGCAAATCCTTTTTATACCGTAAAGTGACGACAGATCAGCGCCTTTTTCGTCCATAGTCACACAAAGGAAACCATTTTGGTAGGTCAGCAAATTTTTTCCTACAACAGTGCCAACATTGCGTTATTTGTTAACCTGACTGAATAAATTTTTAGCTTAACAAATTTTTCCGTTGAGCTAAAAAAACTTTTTGCTAGCCTAGCCAACAAAATTATAAGCTAAACGAATCATTTAGTTGAGCTAGAAAATCTTTTTGCTGCGCTTACAATTTATTTTGTTGGGCTAGCGAATAACCCAATACTATCAGAATTTCGGCGCATGATTTGCTGGACCAGCAAATTCGTTTTCTCTGTCTACATGTTATTATTGATAGCGATGTTTCACTAAATTTCTGAATTCAATTATAATTGTTATCAATTTTGGTGTTTTTGACGTTGTTGACATTGTTAGGAAAGTTACCATATCAGTGTGAGAAATATATTTGCTATAAGCCCATTTCTTTTTTGCAAATTGTGGATATCGGACTATCGATTTTTTTTTTTCGTCGATATTATATCTATATATGACGTTAGCCTTTTTCGTCGGCTCGTCAATTAGTCATTGCGAGTAACCACGTGCACCCCATCAAGCTCGATCAACATAATTGAAGTCCGACCAATCAATTACCGTGTTTGCGTAACCTATACCGGTTCCCGTTAAGTTTACCGGGAACGGTTCACTCGATGCAGTTGAAATCGACGGTCTATCGACATCCAGCAGACTGTCTCAGTCACTGATATGAGTGACTGGAGTAAGTGAAACGAGGAAAACGCGAGAGGAACCCTTAACTCCACACCGTTGAACTCAAATGGTGCAATGCTCCCAACTCATGGTGCTAATATTGTACTTAACAAGTGCAAAACACTCCGTGCGAAACCACTAGTCATTCGGGACCACGAGACCTCGTTAGGTTTTTGTTTATAAATTGTGACAAGCTATTCGAATTTCTGTGTAAATTTCGTGTCTTTTGCGTTAATGGTCAACCTTATCGAGCTAATTAGTTGCCACCAGAATTGAAAGCGGCTTCACACGTACATTCTCTATCAAAATATGGATTTCATTAGGATTTTAGCATTAGCAAACTGACAGTTATTTTTGATTATTTGACCCAGCGTTTCATTTAAAAAATGATCAGAGTATGAAACGAACAAAAAAATAACTATCAAAAGTGACCCACAATCACTGGAACCTTTAATCACCCAGTAAACAAATGTTCTTCTTAAGGAAGCAACGACTCAATTATTTATAAACACCATTAGCCCAAGAAATAAGATGCTCATTGATGAAAATCACAGATTTTTACCTCACTCTCATTTTGAATCGCCAGATTATAGTGATGAAATTTTCGTTGTACGAAAAATTTTGATTTGATCGTGTGCACTTCAGACGATTTATTCAAAGTCATGAATCTTCCGTTCCAGTTGCTCCAGTCAATTCACGGAAACCCCTTCAACTCGCGTCTTCTGATCTTTCCAAACCACATTTTTATATCCACATGATGTCTTCGGCCAGATAAAAAGGCCAGACCTGACGATTATCATGTACCCGTTTGATGGGACGTGACCAAACCTGCGACACGTTCGCGTCTGGAGCCTCGATGTTCCTCAACCTTAAACGACTTACCATTGTGGATCGTGCTCGTCTGCTTTTCAAGAATTTTTCGTCCAATTTGGCATAGTGTGCTCTCGGCGTTTGAGTAATCAAATAATCTCTGGCTTTCAGAACCAACGAACTGCACGTGCATTATATTCGAAAGTCTTGTCGTATTATCCCACAGCAAGGCATAAGGAGGAAGTGAAGCTTTTTTCTTTCAGCATTTATTCATCGTTCAACAGAAAGAATAATTTTGTTGGGGATTAAATAACGAGATACAGGGCATGAGATAATAATATCATGTATAGGACAGACTACTACTACTACTATAAGATGGGGAAATGGATATTAGTCATTCACGAGAGTACCGAGCGTATAATGATAATCTTTTATTGCGGCGAGCGTTCTTTCCTTCGTCCGGTGTTCCTGTCCCGGCTTCAAGGCAAGATTAATAACAGGGACCGTGCTATGCTCTCGTAGCTGTTGCCACGAGAGCAAACCCGGTCAGCTATCTCACGATCGCTGAGCATCGCGCTCTCGTTGTTAGTCGACACTAAGAAACTGTAGTACAGTAGAATCTCCATTAAGAAGATCAACCCCTCAAATTAAGCATTAAATTATGTTTTTATTGTATATATACGTTTGCTTACAAACATTTCATGAAATTATGACGTCATATAATTTTCTAATTGTAACACATTCACGAAAAGTCTCGTTCTATGTGCGCGTAAAGTGGCACTCTGTAGCAGGGGGTTGGGAAAGTGTACTTTGGTACTGATAGGCACACTTAGCTCGCTGGAGATAATCTCGCGGACACCTATCCCGTTTTAGTTTTTTTTCGCCACAGTTATCCCGTTCTAGATACTTTCCTGCACGGTTATCTCATTGTAGATACTTTGTTTACCGCTTTCTACTATACGTTTCCCTTGTTGTAAATACTTTCCTGGAAAGTTATCTCGATTTAGATACTTTTCCACACAGTTATCTCGTTGTAGATACTTTCCCGCGCGGATACCTCATTGTGGATACTTTACCGCGCAGTTATTTAATTGTAGATACTTTCCTGCACAGTTATCTCAATGTAGATACTTTCCCGCACAGTTATCCCGTTAAAGATACTTTCCAGCACAGTTATATCATTGCGACACTTTACTATACCGTTTTATCTCAAACAGTGATCTCGCTGTATATACTTTTCCGCACAACTATCTCGGTGTAGATACTTTCCCGCACAGTTATCGAACCGAAAAGCGGTTTTACAGACACAAAAAGCGCGATTTTTTTAAACGATTTTTATCCGAACATCTTACTCTTTATCCGATCGTCTGATTATCCGGGCATATTTATGGTAATACTTGACAAAAAAATTACACATGACAATCTTTTATTTTATTGTATCTTTTTTATGCAGCGTCAAAATGTCATGAGTAATTGCAACACCTTATTTTTTAAAGAGTTGCGATGCACGGTTAATCCGAACCTCGACTGACTTGATGCTATTTAATCGGGGCTCTACTGTAGATAATAATGCCTTTGAGTATGCATAGTGAGTAAATTGCACTACAAGATAGCCATGAAGTGAATTGTTTCGCAGCAGCAATCTCATCGAAGAATATCAATCGTGGCTGGTTCGGTAATGTAGGTCTATACATCCAGTAAGTAACAATTAACTTCATCGATATTCGAAGCTTATTTCGTAATTCGAATTCCCCACGACCGTGACCCGACTTGTCCTGAACACCAAGACAAGGCGTACAACTTTTAACGCGTCATCGTATTCTCGCTCTTTTTCCTGATCTTTATTCGACTCACTGCTTCGGAGGTAATTGCGCAACGTAAATCCACTCTAATAATGAGAGTGTAGAGACACTGACTATCCAACTGTGTAAACCGACGATGGAGCGAAAGGGGAACCGGAAAGATTGCGTTGAATAAATAATGGAATATCATACGCGAATCAGTAAGTACCAAAAGGACTTAGACGACATCGTATGATTTCGTTTTGACATATAACAACTTTTGTTACCACCAAATCCGGTTTTTGAATATTTTTATATTATTTTCATCCCTTTAAATTTCCAGGCAGTATATTAATTTTTTATTGCATCGTATCTAATTTTACATAGTTTTTTTTTGTAAATTGTTGTGAAATAAAAAGAGGTTCTATTGAAAAATATATCTTACTTCTGTATTCCAATGGAAAAAATGAATTCAAGTGTATAATGAGAACATTTTTAGAAATCTGTTTTTTCCAATAAATTTATTTTATAAAAAGGGGCGGAGGAGTTGGGGAAAAAACTTTTATGTTAAGATATGAACTTATACTATAATACAAACTTAAAAGAAATCACTAGGAAAAACATTTTCGGATTCCATTTTTTTGGCACAAAGTTTAATATCAATAGTGACGGAAGCAGTACGAATTTTTTGGCTACATTTTTGTTGTTAATAAGAGACTGACAAAGAATTATCTGCTTATTTTTTTTCTAAGCGACGAAAATAAATATTCTTGGTGTTCCTTTGTATACCCTGTTGGGTTTTTACGATTTTTCATTTCCTCTTTTTCTTCTATCCCTCCCTACCGGTACTTTGCTAAGCTGACCTAACTTCTGTTGCGGCCGCAGCCGACTTAGACAACTGTATCGCATTTCCACGGGCACAGGGAAACTGCGGAAAACCCGTACCGATACAGACGGCCGTATATTCTTCTAATTTTCCGGTGTATACACGAAAGTAACTCACTTGAGTACATACACCGATGCCTCATAAGAACTGACCTCCCGTTAATTGGTTGTTGAGTCAGCCGGTCCATGGCTAAGCGGTCACCCATCCAAGTTATGGTCTCAAACTATGTTGTTTAACTCGTGTGACCATCGGAGCGATACAACCACCAGTGTCGATGAAGGAAAATAAGTATAATACAATCTCTAAAAACTTGATTGAAAATTATCAGTACTATTAAGTAAAAGTCATAAAGATCTGTCTAATTAAGTTATGCAAAATATAAGAGCGGTTAACCAATTGAATTGGCAAAGTATGTTGTAAGTCTATGGAAAAAGTAGTAAAAATTGGAATAATAATCGTTCCACACACGCAGAGAAATTGGAATTGCACAGTTAATTGTCAAGTGACAACTGTTAATTTTTAGTCCACGCTACTATTTTTATAGTTACCTAACTACAAAAATGGTTATGGTAACTATTTGTTAATTACAGTAACTATTCGATGGTTCTGACATCGTGAAGAAAATAGTCGTACAAATAAAAATGAATAGTTGTCACTTTATACGTACTAACCCCATAATTTTCTCGCAGTGCAAGAATGCGCATACATCAAATGCGCCCATAACTCATTACACCCCTTACGTGAAATTGAGATTGATGGAGATGAATGTGGAATATCTATCTATATGTGTGAAAGTAAAGTTATTGGTAGTTAATTCTCGCGAAAATATAGCAACCTGGTATTTCAAAGTCGACAGTATTGCAAGGAAACTGCACGTTGAGCTATACGGAGTTAAGCCCTCATCAGTCTCGTAGAAGAATGAATAAAATATAACAAACGATAATTGAATATCGGGCTACGGCTATAGAGTCTATAGCACGTACGCGTAAACACAGCCACGATCCCGTTCGAGTATCGTCGAATTCTGATCGAACACCAGAGGCAGAGAGAAGGGATACAAGGATCTTTGGTTGGCCGGCCGGTACGCTAGCATAAAAGTATGATCCGTACAGCCGTAAAGTTCGAGCAGGTAGGATAGAATAGGATAGACGAATGCGCTTCAGCCGGAGAGTCGAATTTTATCTCGATCGTTTGTGGAAAAACATTGTGGGGTTAAGGGGGATGAGGTAGAGAGACGCCAGAAAACAGGCGGTTGCTCTTTTCCCCCTCTTTTTATCAACCTCCCCCTTCCTATAGTCGCTAGTGGTGGTGATGGTATCATCGATATTCGTCCGGAAGCAGTGGGAGGGTTGGGGGTGAAGTGGGGGTGAAAAGCACGGGTGTTCGTTGGGTTTGACGAGAGCGTGAGCCCGAGGCTGTAAAGACGAAACTTTGCATTGGCGAATAGGTATACCATGCCCCTTGAACGTACGAACTCGCCTGGACGAGGGAATCCTGCCGACGAGAAATTCCTCCTCCCTCTCGTTCTTCCCTCTCACTTCAGTCTACAACAGTTTTCTCGTTGATGCCTCCGCCGTATTTTCCGTCCCCCGTCAGTTTCTCGAAAAAGGACGAGAGGGAAGGAGGGAGGGAGGGTTGCATAGTAGCGAAAGCGGCAATATGAGAGAAGGAGGGAAGGGAAGAGTCAATGGGAGAAACGTTGGCGACTAACCCCTCAGCAGGTACTATTCTCCTTGCTACGTTTTACGTTGGGTTTTATTGTATTAAGTGAAATTGCAACGGCGCACCGTAAAGGCACTGAGGTTTTAGTGGGGAAAACGGAGGTGGAGGGATATACGCGTTTGTTGCCTAGACCAGGTAGCTGCTATCGCTTCTTCTGCAGAAGGTGGAAGCTCGGGAAGCGGGTTGCACTGTTAGTTCGATTGTACTATACCTAAACAGAGAAGGCACGCGGAGGAGGTGGAGGAGGAGGAGAAGAGCGCAGGAGGGAAGAAAGGAGGAAGGATGAGGTAGAGAAGAAAACACGCGTCCCGGAATCATGGGAGGAGAATACGTGAGGGAAGCAAGTTTTGCCGGACCTTTGCCTGGCAGAATGTTGGTAAAGGAGAGGTTGTTGAAGAGGGCGAGAGGAGGGAAGAAGGTTTCACGAGGTGCCCGGGGTAATCCATGAAACCTGTCCGGTGATACACACAGGGAGCGAGAGAGGAGTACATGTGGAAGGCCGCTTCGCTTTGCTGAAAACTCCCCCCAGCGGAAAAGCGTGAGGGAACTAGCGTTTCAGGGATCGCTCCCTCCTCCCTCACGATTCCCTCGTGCCGGTACTAGAATCCAAATGGTCACGGTGACGAGCTTTGGTTTTAAAGCCTGACGAAACAGGTACCTCCTCTGGAAAAGGAGACTCGGGGGGTGAGAACCCTCTCTTTCCCTTTCCCCCTCGGTTTTTTCCCCGGCACTACGGCTCGTAACCTTCTGTACGCAACTCCTGCAACCCTCGCACCTATATTGTATCAGATAAAATTTATCCTCGCGATACTTCGAATACTGGCTTGATCGGCGGCAGCGGATAAATGAGTTCTAGCTCTTCGTCGAAGCCTCGTGCATCCGAACTCTTGCGTACGCCCCCCTTGGTCAAATGAACCCAAGCGAGAGAGGGATCGGTTTTCATGGAGAAAATTTATTCCACTACTTTCGGAGTGATGCACATCGAGCCACTCGTCTCTCCCTCGAAACGAATTTTACTGAGGGGCCAGAGTGATGGGTATCGCTTCCATGCAACGACGAGATTCAAGCTGAAAGCACCCAGAGTTTTCTAATTTCCCTAGATATCTAACTAGTACATAGATAGAGGCTTAGACTAAAGGGGAAACGATTCCCGGTGCAATTGTAGTGGAATTTCGAAAAGAATGTACAGAAATTGTGCTGTTTACATTATTTTTTTCTTTCCCGTAGAAGGGACCTTTGTTTCGGTGAAACAAAAATTCCTGATTGTTATCTGAGTCGTCAGAATCTTTTGAAACTTCGAGAAAAGTGATTTGTACGAAATTTTTGTAAGTGTGTATGAATTTAACCAACAGCGAGTGCACGAAACGCGAGAGGCGTTTAACCCGCTAGTTAATCCGCTTTTATTTACATTACATTACAATTACAATACGAGAATATATAATTTTAAGGTAGTTCTTGCGCATAGTATTCATTTTGCATAAGTTCAAGAAACGTGAGAGCAATTGCAAACACTTATCGATAATATGAAACTTAAAAAACCATGCATATTAGAGGTACTGAAAAGATAACTTTTGCATCATAAGCATTCTAAAATGTTATTCACAAATCGATGAGAAAGTATCAAATTATTCAACAAATTTCCCGCAAATCCAACTTTTTAAACGTGAAAAGTATTTACTTTGAATTCTGAGAACATATATCATATTTTTTCGATATAAACAAAAATTCAAAGTGAATTAGAAAATCTGAAAGAATTTATACGTAAGGAAAAATAACGAATCATTTTCATTGATAAAAAAAGTTGGCTCAAGTAAAAAAGTTGACTTATGTCTTATTACTTATTCAGTACTACTAATCCGAAAGATCCACCTTAACACATTGGCAGTTTTCCGTCACAAACCCATTAGCATATTTGTAAAGCACATACGTACTGAGCTTCCTTGGATAATCATTGAGTCCGTTGGCTCCGTAACGGATACATACCTGAAAACAAAGAAAAGTCCAGTTAATCAATGTTTCAATGCGGATATAAGCACACCATTAATTTATTGAACAAATGCGATGCATATTAAGAAAACTGATACTTCGGGGGTTTACATTGAAAATTGGACTTGGTTCTCCGCTTTTTCAATTTCAGGACGTTCACTCAATACAGATGTATCTCAAAAATCTGTAACTTTTATTGGCAGACAAAATCAAAATCTGATTCGAGAAACACTTTTTTTTTCTACACAATCTAACACTTTTAGAACGTCATATGTGTACACTTTTAGAACGTAATATTTGTACACAAACGAGTCATCTTATACAGGATGTTCGCATAGAAAATCGAAATATAATTTTTAACTCTATTATTCAGAAATTTTTCGAGGCACAAATTGTTTGGGTATTAATTTTTTCAAAGTAAGTTTTGACGTACTTGAATTGGTTTGACGACATACCATTGTGTAAGTTACATTTTGCTTTTAGTGTCTCGGAGTCGCTTTCTTTGAAATCAATGAAAAACATTTTTTTTTTTGTTAAAAAGTGTTCCTTTATTTTTTTATTATTAGATTTTATCGAATTAAAAATAACTAGAAGAAAACAATGATCGTTAACCCGAGTTTTTTATTTTATCAACGTCAAGGCAATATTTCAATTGTCGTGATGCCGAACAGATTTCTCCTGATCGAGGGAATTTCCTCGCCCGGTGTGCTGAAGTTTTTGTATGATAAAAATATTTCGTCGCAACTGCGTAGAAGACAGATATTCAGACCAACTAAAGTTTCGGAGTGACAAGTCCTGAATTCCTGCAATTACTAAAGTCACGAGGTGTAAAGCCCTGGAGTGACTAACGTTCCGGAGTGTATGAATTTTCGAAGTGATTCAAGTCCTGGAGTGACTGAATTCCCAGGGTAACTAAAATCCTGAGAATGCAACCAAAGCCATCGAGTAACTAAAGTTCTGTAGCGACGGAAGTCAACGAATCCGCTTATGTGTTTCGAATTCTGAATTTAAAACAAAATTGAGTCACTTAGAATTTCCGCATGGTCCTATAAAATCGTGAAGGAAACGAAAAAACAATTAAAAAATACAACACAGTCATGGGAAACAAACACAAAAGCTATGTGTCAAAAACATATGCGTCCATCACACAATGCTTTAGCTTTAGAAATTTGCACCGAATGAATTACACGAATATCAAACTTTTTTTCATGGGCTTTTTTTTATAGTATAGAATTTTTCGATAAATTCACGTTTTTGCCTTGACTTCAACAAAATATGAGAGAACAAACTCTAATTTTATACATAAAATCAGTACTATTCATCAATGATAGATTCACAGTTTTGACATAAATTATTATAGGATTCAGTTTTTTTTAGAACTTTGAGTTTTCTTTTTAAAAAAACTGCAGAGTAAAACTTTGTAAATTGCTTCCTCATTGTTTTTAGTTGTTTTCTACAGAGCTTCCATCATGAGAAAATCAAAATCGATTATAATACTTCCTTATAGAGGTAGTTGAAAAAAAAAAAAAAATAATCAGGAAGCAATTTGCAAGGTTCTATCTCACATTTAAATATACGAAGCGTAATCGGTCTTGATAAATAATTCAATATATGATGCACCAAGCAGAAATTATTAACGTTGCTGCGTGTAACTATGATTTTAGCACCACTACGCACAGATTTTGCACCTTTAGAAAACTAAGGAAAAATCATTTGGTTCTATTAAGATGTGATGAATGTAATGTAGTATAATCGCATGTCTAAAAATCAAGGGGTTGTCCTGTAAATTTCTGTCATTCGATTTCGATGGTTAAACCCACCATCGTTATATGGTTTAAGAATATTAACACAAGCCAAGTGAGCCAATTAAATTAGGTGCACATGAAGGTAGATTTATCACAGATTAAATGAAGTATAATTTACCTCGGAGAGTCAATTATTCTTCCCGCAGTGTTTTGTGCAATGGAGTCATATTGACGCGTGGAAACTAAATGCCAGGATTTTCTCATCGTTACCCTGCTAAACTGGTCAAGTAAGATGATTAAATTACATCCGAGTACATTACTCTTATCGCGAATTATCTCAGGGAAGATGTGCGCGACTTTTTACCCGCAAATCATTTTTTTATGGATCGAAGTGGAAATGTTAGATTTCTAATTCCGCCTAATAAATTAAGCGTGGGAGTCAAAATAATAAATGGCTAAAACAGCGAGACTGAACATGATTAGCGTTTGCATTGAGAAAGGCCATCCTTATGAAATTCTATTTCATATTTTGGCCATTCGCTATTTAGACCTCTACAATGAAAGGAAAATTTTGTTGAATCAAATAGATATTTATTTGATCTAACTAAATCATTTTTCTGGCAGCATTCAGAAAAGCCAATCACTATTTTCACCTCCATCTTATTAAAATACATCTAAAATAGCGAATGATAAAAATGTCGAATGGCTGAAAGAGCGAATTTCATAATGATGACCATTCTAGATTCAGACGTTCCTCATTTTCAAATTCGATATTTTAGCCACTCGGTATTTTGGTCACTCGCCATTTTGACCTTCACAGTCCATAATTTTTTTTCTGTGACTATTGTTTAGGTGACTGTGTCAATTCAAAGGCGTGTGAAATGCGCCTACATACATAAAAAATCATATGATACGAAATCCCTCATTTTCAAATTCGATATTTTAGCCACTCGGTATTTTGGTCGCTCGCTATTTTCACCTCCACAGTTCAGAATTTTTTTTTTGTGACTATTGTTTAGGTGACTGTGTCAACTCAAAGGTGTGTGAAATGCGCCAACATACATAAAAAATCATATGATATGAAAACCCTCATTTTCAAATTCAATATTTTAGCCTCGATATTTTGGCCATTCGCTATTTTCACCTCCCGATTCCAAAATTTTTTTCCTGTGACTATTGTTTAGGTGACTGTGTCAACTCAAAGGTGTGTGAAATGCGCCTACATACATAAAAAATCATATGATACGAAATCCCTCATTTTCAAATTCGATATTTTAGTCTCGGTATTTTGGTCATTCGCTATTTTGACCTCGACCCTCCATAATTTTTTTTTCTTTGACTATTGTTTAGGTGACTGTGTTAACTCAAAGGTGTGTGAAATGCGCCTCCATACATAAAAAATCATATCATACGAAATCCCTCGAAGCGGTATTATGGAATCCACGAATCATGGCTCAGGGTCATAGAGCGACAAACAGCTTTTGCAGCGCCATTGTTGGTCGTTTAGTTTCACCTGGTCCTCACTGTATATCGCATGGAACGTAGATACGCGTTTCTTGCATAGGATTCTACCCGGAGGGTCCCTAATAACTATTTCGCTCCGGGCACATCGCATTTCGAACCAGCTCCGTATTTTCGCCCAGACATTACGTACAACATTGTACAACTTATTTTTTGTTTTCTCGTTTATAACTGAATTCAACAATCTTTATCTGGGTAAATAGAAACAGCAGTATGAAGCAAAGGAAAACAAACTCATTTTGCGATCACTTTGATCTTTCAATGGGTTTGAGCGACGAGAAGACGAATAACCCAGATACAAAAGATTCTGGAAAGGCGAAGACGAATATGTGACGCAATAGCTGCTTTTTAGCTATTCTCTCGCACAAACGATTTTCAAGGCACAAACAACCCGGGGCTCGGAAATCCGTGTGAGCAACAGCAACAGTAGCTCTGGCAGCCAGCGTGTGCAGCATCAAGTCGAGTACCAGAGACGCGGATCATGGTATAGTAACATCTACGTGAACGTTGTGAGAGGAAGATGTACAACACGGGCCACGAGACGTTAAGAGATCAGTGCGATTCGTTATTTTCTTCGCCTCGAGGCTTGCTACCATTTCAGAGCAGTGAGAGCCGGTTTTCCGTGTGTTTAAAAGACTTGGATAAAATAAGGCGTCTTCGTCCACTAAAAAAAAAAAAAAAAAATTACAAGGTGAGAAAACGCGTGCAGAGATTTAACCGGGCGAACAAGAAAAAATATAAGGCCTCCCACCCAGAAAAATGGATCTGAAGGGTTTATTTGAATCGACTATAGGGTGTATTTGAAATGAATAGAATTTTAATCAGATCAGATAGAATTTATTTCAATCAGATGAAATTTTATTTAGATAAAAAAGAGTCTATTTCGATTAAATAAAATCCTATTAGGCTGGCCATTAAATAAATAATTTACTTAATGTATATATGTATATAATATAATTAAATAAATAATTTATTTAATGGCCGGCCTAATAGTATTTTATTCAACCGAAACAGATTCTATTTGATTGAAATAAGATTGAATCTGATCGGAATAGACTCTATTTGATTGAAATGAGATTTCATTTATTCCAAATACACCACATAATTGATTTAAATAAACTCGTCAGACCCATTTCTCTGGGTGTTGTTAGGTTTTGTCTAATTTATCATTCCAAGACAAAATGGTTGCGATGGAGGCCATCTTGAAATTTGTATTTTCTTGTAACGCCTTAACGGGAGGATGGATTTATCGTAAAGTATAAGACCTGGAACAAAACACCAAACAAATTTACAATCTACATAAGCGTAGCTATAGAAGTCTGGAGGATTTTCCCTTAATTAAATTTTGTGGAAATGTTGCAATTGTGAAAACAGAAAACAGATTTTCTGCAGGAAAAAATGGGCAGTACATGAACATGTTACTGCTTACTTTATAAAAGCTAAAGTTGACACGAATTCAAAAAACGGCTACGTCCTTCTATAGAGAATGGAAATGTAAAGCTACTATCAAAATTTCAAACTGATCCATGCAACGGTGTTCAAGTAATCCGTCTTCCCAGTTTGAGAAAAATGGTTTCAGGAAAAAGGCGTGTAAATCTTTACAATCACTTTAATTCTACTCGTTTAAGAAAAACGAAATTGACTTTTCTAAATTTCCAGAATGTGTTGCCCCTTAATAAGGGAAGATTATTTTAAACTTTTAAAATCATAGCTTTGTCAGCAAGGCCTAAAATAAACATTCCTACGCTCATAATAGAATCCACTCTTTGATAACTACAACAACACATTAAACAATAACATTTGTTGACACCATTTTGTCCAGAAAATGACGATAAGTTAAAAATTTTACTTTCCACCTCACACTAATTTGGTGCACTGTATGTCTTTACAAAATTACAAAATTATAATGCTCGATATGTACTTGATAGAGTTCAAATGTAAGATTTTATAAAAGAAGATTATCATCCACAGAATTTTTTTACTTAATGACTTATTTAGGTAACTCGACCCACTTAATGAATTAACTGTTGAAATGAAACAATTAGCGGACATTGGTAAGGGAACAAGCGATTTTGCGTTAAAACCCGTGTCATATTTGTATAACGAACTTACGGAGATACAAAAGGAAGTACCATGAAAATTTCTCTACTTAAGCACGCCGCGCACAGTTACTGCGAATAATAGTACGAGGCTGTTGGGCATTCAAGCTGGCGTTTGCATTGCTTCAGCCACTACTGGCTACCGCCTGTTGCTGGGTTTCGTTATAATCCGCTCACCCCTTGACACCTCCAGCGTATTTGTACCGTTTACGCTCGACGAATATACATAACCGTCCATTGTATTAATACACCAGATTGGTAGACAATGCCAGCAATCGAATATTAAACTTGAAATTTATTATCTCAATATGATTTATTTATAATATATCTGCAAATCAAATTAATATGAATAATTAATAATATCGCATTATTTTTTTTTTATGTTGACATTTCATGGAGGATATATTTTGAAACATTTTTTTTTTCCTCAGAGAAATACAACAAAAAAGTTAAACCTTGCACATCGCTTCCTTTAATATTTTTTGCTATTTAAAAAGGTACCTCTATGAAGAAGTATGTTAATTGGTGTTAGCTCAATTCTACAGGGAACTTTGTAAAAAGGTGAAAATAATAACGAAGCAATATGCAAGCTTCCGCTTGGCATTCTTGAGTTAGATAAATAGATGGACATAAGTCAGTATTATATTGTGTACAGAAATTAGGCTTGCTATCAGGTTTGCGAAAGTTAATGCGATATGGTTTATTAATTTAATAATTCGAAATTCTATAAAATCATTCTCATGGCTAAATATTATTCTGTTTGCATACCAAATTTGTGTTTGATATCTGTTTAGCGTAATATACTAATTTTTTAGAGAGCTACAGCAGTGCCACCCTTTAAAAAAAAATTGCAGACTCCCTTCATTTTCAGAAAAACTGTTACTCAAGTAAAATATAAAAAAACTGCAAGCAATCGTTGATGAGGGGATATTTGATATTAAAAAAGTGACAGTTCAATCTTGAAGGGAAGGTACATCGTGTGCGGTCTCAGTAGCTTATTCAGAAATAGTTTAGAAACAAAATCTGATCGTTCGTCTGTAGATATTCCCCAAAAAACACGTGTACATATCACCAGTGTCAATATCATTCAACACCATATGTTTTACATCCCTCATTAGCTCAATTGGTGGACATATATAGACACTGTGCTGATGTCAATTTGAACAACACATTCTTAACAGTGCATTTTTTCCCCTAGATAACTTTTCTGGAACTTTGCACAATTCCCGGCGTTCTGAAATAAGAAACTCAACATTTTTTTCTTTTATTATGACAACAAATCTTCTTCTATGAAGAAGGAAACCTTATCGCAACTAGAAATATTTCGCAACTTTTGCTACATTCATCCGATGGTAAACCATTTTTTCATGGACGTTGGATACGTGATGTACCAAGCGAAGTTGACAATCAATACAAATAGCATATAATATAATCCACTCGAATGCGTCGTCGACAGGGGTTGCAGACCATATTGGACTCGGCGCTTTCGCAGTAGTCATGGCTTTGGGTAGGGCATGTCCTCGGTTCGCGTCACCGCACCAGTTGTCAAAAACTATACGTGGTATAATAAAAATAAAAATGATAAAATGTTCGGCGGATCACAGGGTGAAAGCAGTGGGGGAATTACACGCGGTTCGCGTTATCGACAATCAATCAGAGGACATCATATTCGCGCTATGACTCGGCTGGATTGTTGTTTGATTGAGAACATAGAAAACCACTCGACGACAAGGCGTCGTTTTTTGTAAAACCGAAATAAAATTAATATTCAAAGCCCCATGATCACTTTTAAAATCCCGTTGTCGAAATAGTTCCTTCATACTATTTAAACAGTTCGTTTTATTATATCGTTTTATGATATTGTCCAGAAAGACATTGATACAATACTCCATATAACATTTTCGATATGAAAAAGAAATGGTTATGTGGGAGTTATCAATTTCAAGGGTTTGAAATAATTAGTTTATACTTTACTACATTTATTAGTATGGCTGACGATATTTAATAGGTATGATATCCCATGACTATTCCTCTATTAGTAAAATAGTATAGAAATTTTTTTTATATGTAAATCGATAAACGAAAATTCAATATTTTTCGTTTGATTGTTGCAAAATAATTTTCGTCACGTACTGAACTCGTTATGCGTCTTTGGAAAAACAATTTCTTTTTCGGTTCAAAAATGCTGTGAATCCTAAGCAAATCCCAGTGAATTCTGCAAAATTTTTGAATATATTCAACATGACGCATTGAGAAAAATGGATGCAAAGTAGAACTTTCCGGATTGCTTCCTAATTAATTTTTATCTTTCGCAAAGTCGCAATGAGGAAGTTTATTTATTTTATTTTTAGCTTACTCATAGACGAAGCTTTGGAAAAAAAGTTTGGTCATTAGTAGGGCTGAATACTATTTTTCCTTTGCAGATACAGTCAATTTGTTGAAATTTTACCTAAATTAGAGCAAAACGACAATTTTTCAGACAATTCAAAATCACGTTGAATCTGAACCACTTTGACGATCCTACCTATTTCGATAACTACTACAAATAGATGTTAATTTTATCATGTAGAAGATTTGACAAAGTTTAGTTTAAGTTACCTTCAATTGGAATAAAAACTAAGAATTTAAAAAATTCTACGTTCTATGTAACCAAAACCGCTTATGGATTTCGCTCAAATTTAATAGCGATCGTAATTTTTTATTTCTTAATTTGACAAAAACTCTGTAGCTCATTAACTAAAAAATTGTGGAAGTTGAAAAACAGACATTTTTCGAAAGATGAAAAGCCCTATAAAATCTGAAAAAAAAAATTCGAAAATATATACATAGACAGAAACGTTGGTTTTCTACCAGCCAAATTTCGCCAACTTTAATTTTGCCTACCGCATGGACAAGCGCACGCGTGAACACACACACACGCACACATATACAGACATTTTTTATGAACTACTTTTTCCGACGTTTTAGGCTATTTTAAGTCTACTGACATGGAAAAAGGAAAAAAAATTCTGACAAATACAAAGGTTCCTCTACGAGAAAGGAAAAAACGAACAATTGTATTATTTAGTCAATACGAACGAATAAAAAGAAAAACTTCAAAATTTCTTCGACAAAAAACATCGTAATTTTCTTTAAAATATTAAAAATCAAAATACGCAATTAAAATATAAAAAACCGCGGAGATGGAATATTGCTCTAGTTTCATCAATAGACGTTCCAATATTCTACCTTCGGTTCACAAGAGCTCGATCGGCGAAGGTACACTATATGATATCATTCATCACGTTCGAACTTTCACTTTGGTCTTAGCTGCGTGCGAGAAAGGTGCGAGGGAGTGAAGTGATACGAGTGTAATAGACATTGAACAAGGAGTGAACCGCAGAGTCTGAACGTCGTGCGCCTCAAGCCTCTCATTATTTCACCAGATTTTTTTCTCAATTTTTTTTATATTTTTATTATTTTCATACACGTAATCCCTCTGCGCCAGTTCCACTCCACTCCTCATGTGGTTATTCAGCCGATCACCATCAGCTCGTGTACTAACACTCACCTACGTGGTGCTGGCTAATCGAAAGGGGTGTTAAGTACTCGAGTATAATAAGTTCTCTGGTACATAGACTACTATAACCAAGGCTTTCCAATTAACGCCACAAGCTTAATTGGAAAAGCACTGTTATAATGAATATCGAAATGGGAATACTATTTACCATAGCACTACAGACAAATATATACGGGAAGGCTTTAGAGGCGATAAATTATTGCAATCAGGCGTTTGAAAGGACATTTTTTACGCTCATTCGACAATCATCCGTTTCCCTATATTTATCGTATGTTATATTGTTCGTAATTAATATAAGTGAGATTATAATAATCGTCGTTTTACACAGAATGCATGTGCTCTTGTTTTCCAATAATGAAGATTTATTCGTACATAGGACACTCTACCGCAAATCAATATACAGAATTCAATGATTTTTATAGAATTTTGTGATATGTCTGAGAGTTCGCTCGTACTCCAGTTAACATTATTAACT
Source organism: Tromatobia lineatoria (assembly GCA_949699805.1). Lineage (NCBI taxonomy): Eukaryota > Metazoa > Arthropoda > Insecta > Hymenoptera > Ichneumonidae > Tromatobia > Tromatobia lineatoria. The sequence continues at coordinate 13,398,950 of OX453044.1, forward strand.
CTAAGACCTAATACGATGCTTCAATGATTTGATATGTCCATACATGTGGGTATCATACTATATTAAATTGAAGCAGATACTTAAGCATGTTTCTGTTAGCTAGTATTCAAGATAGAATTCGGCTACTTTTTTTTGTCAGTTGTATTGTGAAATTTGCGGCAACGACTTGCATCGCTTTTCGAGTTTAGGTTAATGGCATGCTATTTTCTTGCGTTGAAGACATTGATTGCACTTCACGTTACATCGGTTTTCACATGACATTTATAATTTTATAAATCGTCTGATATTATTTTACAAAACGGAACTGTACGCGAGTAAAACTCTACACGATTAAAACTCTAGACGAGTAAAACTCTAGACGAGTAAAACTCTCTAGACGAGTGAAACTCTAGACGAGTAAAACTCTAGACGAGTAAAACTCTAGACGAGTAAAACTCTAGACGAGTAAAACTCTAGACGAGTAAAACTCTACACGAGTAAAACTCTACACGAGTAAAACTCTACACGAGTAAAACTCTACACGAGTAAAACTCTACACGAGTAAAACTCTACACGAGTAAAACTCTACACGAGTAAAACTCTACACGAGTAAAACTCTACACGAGTAAAACTCTACACGAGTAAAACTCTACACGAGTAAAACTCTACACGAGTAAAACTCTACACGAGTAAAACTCTACACGAGTAAAACTCTACACGAGTAAAACTCTACACGAGTAAAACTCTACACGAGTAAAACTCTACACGAGTAAAACTCTACACGAGTAAAACTCTACACGAGTAAAACTCTACACGAGTAAAACTCTACACGAGTAAAACTCTACACGAGTAAAACTCTACACGAGTAAAACTCTACACGAGTAAAACTCTACACGAGTGAAACTCTACACGAGTGAAATCCTACATGAGTAAAACCATACACGAGTAAAACTTTATACGAGAAAGATTCTACACGAGTAAATAATATTAAAAATATTGAAGTGCCGTTTAACTCTACAAGGATAATTACATGTGTAATACTCTACATGTGAAACGTTGTCATCGCACTTTACATTCGCTTTGCGAATGTAAACAATGTAATGTAATGTAACAATGAATGCAATTATACGAGTATATAAATCTCAACATATGAGGAATTCTATATTGGTGAAAAGGTAAAAACCTAAAACTCTACACGTGTAATAAACAATATCACAAAATGTCGTACTGCACCTCTGTGTCTTTAACGGTCTGAAACTTTAAATGTAATTATATAAAGTAACACGCTACATTTTCAAAGCATCTCACCGTAATTCAAATACGTCTACATGTTCGTAGCGGTTGTCATCTCTGAAACAAAGTGTTCGTAAGGTCATTGACCCGAAAAGACGAAACCTCCCGCATCGGATTCTCTCGCACTTCAACGGGCTACAACGAGGACGTAACAACGAGTCAACCCAACAACCGCTGCCGCCACCGCTAGAGTAGAAGACTCGATCAACTTCCACGAGTTTCTCTCCAGGCTTGACTTACATTCTACCTTTCTTTTTAGCTTATTCTGTACCATAGATTTTCCTTTTACTTGACGTTAACACTGGCATTGGACATCTGTGCTATTTTCTTGGGGCGATTGCCCTCGGGTTGTCTAGTAAAATCCATTCAGTAGTTACAAGATTTTCTATAGCATTATCAACCACGTCGGGAAATGCATGACGTTGCCCCAGGCGTTAAATCCGGCTTCAAGTTTAATCAACCAGGTCGACAACTGCTGTTTACGAGCTGGTTAACTCGTAAGTTGCGACTACGCGTTAGGCCAGACATTGATCACGCGACAAGGTTGACAGTCCGATCGGGAAGTCGATGACTACGTGGGGAAACAGTCACCGCAGAGATGCTAGAGATCATTTCCGCAGAGCTAGTCGGATCTATGATCGATACGACATTTGGTCGATAGGAAGTCAATATAACAACGGAGAACAGTTGTGTCGTTTCAGTAGCAGGGATGTTCAGAATCCGCTACAATGAGAGGGAAAGTCGTTGAGCAGTTTTGAAATATTTGTTGAAGGTCCGTGTGATGTAAATGATGATTATGGTCTTATCGACTGACAAAATAACAAATAATAAATAAATAATTAAATTAATTAATTGGTTGTTGAAATATCGTCCGTTCGGATTGTTTTATCAATTTACGAATTGGTAAAGCAATCTGAAGGGATAAAAATCCAAAGATTTTAATGTTTGATTTTCCCGTATGAGAAGATTGATAACAATGGAATCTTCGGCATCGTTCAACTCAGACCCGAGTTACGGTTTGCCAAATTTCCATCTTAGAAATAAAAAAGGATGCAGACTGTTATCGTGGAAGCATCATAATATCTATTGAATAAATACTCAGCCAAAGTCAAAGAAGAATAGTGAATAACATTACTACGGTTTTTTGTGGTTGATTGATAGCGGAAATTTTTATTTTAGCTTAAGTTCGGTTCGTTTTGAGAATGGTGGAAGAAAACAGTTTTCACTGAGAAAGAAGTCATTGGATGCAGTGAATTTACATTTGCCGATTTTCCACTGATTGTTCAATGGGGAATACAGAAAAATTGGTCGGTTCAAGTACATAAGTCATAGAAAAACTCTAGTAGTTCTAAAGAAAATTCTAGTAGTAATTGTATTTATTGGCAATATATGTACATTTTTTAAATACAGTGATTGGTTAGATAAAATAATTCTGTTATTGCCAACAGGCCATCGACCGAAGTCCTTCAGCCTAACAAATTCTATTATATGCAGATTAAAAAAACTTTAAAGGACTGACAAAGTTCTTTAGGGTTTATTTTTTTGTCATTTCAATTTAGAGGAGTTGTATATAAAATTCACAGGAACGACTGTAAAGCGATAATAGAATATGGCTTATTATAAGAATCATCAAATCAGATTGAAAATGACTTAAATACTATTCACGTATTCTTTGAATGAATTATCATCACAATATTGAGATCCATTTAATATTAAACATTATCTTTGTAGAAATGAAACCAACGTTCCTTCAGCAAAAAGTTTTCTCGTGAATTCGTATCGTACCAATGTTGTTTTATTGATTTTTCGGCCCGCGTTTTTCTTTATTTTTCACGATTTTCCGCATCGGTGCGTGAATTACGAAAACAAAGCCAAGCAAACGACGATTGAAAAAAAGACTCGGCGTTTGTAGGGTTTCCGCTTTGCGTCGAGTTTTCACAGGAGCAGAAGTTATCTGAAGCAGTAGCAGAAACTACGAATTGTAAACTGCTGACGGATTATTGGATGAACACAACTCCGCCGTGTTCATCCATCTTCACCAGCTTGTGTACATGAGTGTAGATGCTCAACGAATGTACGCGTTTCGCATGCACTCAATATATATGTATACCTCCGCTCGACAATGTTCCAATATGTATATCTATACTTTCCCCTTTCTATAACAGGCGCGAGTCGCCGCCGTTGGAGCCAGGCGCTCGTGGTCAGCGAGAGCGTTGAATGCTAACGAGCTTAATGGCTCGAAAAGCCGTATTAAGGACTTTCGCGGCGTTAGCAATTAGAAGCAGGGGCATGCGAGTCCGATATTTACTCTCTTGTAGAGGAACAAGGTTGATTCACTAGGTCCCTTCATGTCGATGGGTCATCCAACAATTATCACTACACCAATCACGTTAATTGATACAACGTTTCATGATTCATTATAAAATTTTATAAAGGGTAAATTAAAATGACCAAACTGCAAAGGAGTTATTTTTTAAAAGCTGGTTAAAAAATGTATAAAGTTTGGGATTTTTAAAATCTCTCTCAAATTAACAAAATAAAGTGGAGTTAAATTCTTTTTGAGTTTATTGTATCATTCTTAAGCTGCAAAAATATTCGTAGTAGTAGTAAATGACATTTTCATTGATGATCGTAATTTAGACAATGTTGATACAACCGATATATAACGTGAATCGTACATGTTCCTGATCAACTGGCCATTGATCGAGGTCCTTGATGCAGATTACACGGGGTATTACAAAATCATGAAAATATTAATTGTAGTAGATTTTTTATTTTGATAAAGTTATTAATGGAATTTTTTTTTAATTTCTTGATTCCAAGAATAACTTTATTGAAAAAAAATTTAGATTTGATGGCACCCACTCCGCTAACAATTAGTGCGATTACGTCAATCGCGTTGAATAGCTGATTTAAACGATTTATAGAACCTTTCTACATTTATTACAGCGTGGAAAAACATGTTTTTAGAGTAAACTCTACCGTGCTTTTATTCCTTCACCGTCATGTTATTCTATGTGTTACATTTTGCTTTCAGAGTCTCGAAGATAATTTCATTGAAATCTGAATAAACCGGTTCACTGTTTTCAGGATAATTTTTTTTTATTAAATGACACTACATTTCCTCAAGATTGGGATCAATGAAAGGAAAGGATATCTTGTCACGTCCAAAATCAACGAGACATTGGAAACAGATATATTTTTGTAAATTCTTGTTCGAGTATTAGTAGTAAATTTATTGTCACCATAGCACATTAGGTGGAATATTTTCTGTATGTCACAGACTTAATATATTATATTAATTATGTATCATATATATATACATAAATTGAAAAATGGGCCTTCAAGCATCTCGTTCGATCAAAAGTTGAAACCCAAAAGTCGAATTGACATACGCGGCTATTTTTTATTGAAAGAACCAAATTCAAAACTTTAAATTGACTGATTAATCAGAAAAGAACACCTTCTTCATTGTCTTTTACAATAATGACTAAATACTATAAATTCGATTTATATTCAAAGATGACTTACAGCGTTATAAACGTATTTATCCAATGTTTATTAATGAAACATTGATTGGAAACTGATAATCTGAATGACTAAAAAAATGATGAAAGCGTGAACCGGAATTTTGGTAGGGTTTTCGGGAACCGTGCGATCTCAAGATGCTAACAACGCACAACACGCTTAATCAGAGAAAATAACATAAAAAGCAAAATGCACCGAAGTCCGGAATTACGAAAATGTATTAGCAATAATTAAAAGTAAATATTGGAAAGAATAAAAACAAAACAATAATCACTTCATATTCGGAAAAACAGCAAGGACGTAACATACCCAAATAATTATTTCATTGACCCAAACGAAATGTTCAATAAGCGGGTATTTCAAAAAGATTTCCTCGAATCAAGACGTATAATGCTAGACTAATAAAAGCAATAGCTCACTATGGGAATTGTCTCAGTCCATAATGCAATGACACACCCTCGTTTAATACGCATGAGCTCGTTTTGAGATCGTTGCACAGTTGGGAAAAAAAAGCGATGAGACAGAATCGAAAAAAGCTGCTTCTACAGTTATCATCAACGATGCGAGAAGGTCCTTTCGGATTCGACTCTTTCGATGTAGAAAAGCCCATCGTGTCGCTTGAGCGACAATGTCCCACGAGAAATCCGAGGGAAAATTTGCGCTTTCGCGTTTCACGAACGGAAAGCCTGTCTGGGACAAGGTAGGCTACTTGTTGGCCCGAGCGTAGTGGGGCTTATTCCCGTTGCGGCTTCTCGCATAATTTGGCGTAGGATATTAGGTCTCGTTGTTACCCGACAATCTCGATCCGGCGATGAAACGGGACAGCGGGGAGAACTCGGTCTGTTGGCATGGGGCTTCGGTGGTTCACCACGTACCTGTGGAATGGAATCCCGAGGAGAAAACGGGGATACTATGGAGAGGCGGAGAGAATGCGTGGAGGAGAGAAACATCGAAGGAAGGAAGGACGGAAGGAAGGAAGGAAGGAAGCGAGCGTGAGAGGGTGAAGAGGAGAGATGGGAGAGGGTGAACGAAATCTCGAGGTGGAAATGACATTTGTATGCATTGCAGACTGTATTGCAGTACGCCAACTCGATTCACCTCGCTCTCTTCTATCCCATACCTCTTCCCTCCTCCTCCCACTTCTTCCTTCTCTATCCTCGTTCCTCCCTCCAAAAGCCCCGCCACTTCTACCCTTTTCCCTCCTCTTCGACCGTCTTCCACTGTGTATCCATCTGTTTGTCTATCCCTGTCTCACTTTCCACGTCATTCACGTACCATCCACTCCACCTTCTCACCTGTACTCCGTACACTCGAAAGCACTGCTGTCCGGATTGTCCCGGTCCATACGGTTACTCTGTGATTACTGTTTTCCTACGTCGGGAAAGGGAGTTGCTCGTGCACGCCTCGATTCCTACGTTCTCAAAGGTATTCCGACGTGAGAGGTAGGAAATGGTGTCATACTCTCCTCGAGGCTGACACAAGTTGAGAACTACTACGAAAAATACACTAGCGTGCTGACCTAACTCATCTCAAAATGGAATTTGGGGAGAGATACTCGTCTCGTCGCGTCGAATAATACCATCGGAGTAACACTCCAAGTGTGATATACACGATAGCTATCACGTTTACTTGCGTCACTAATCTGTCGTTTCCATGATATTCATGTTTTCGCTTCAGGTATCATTACAGGTGTCTGAAACTGTGCACTGGCCATCAGGAAGTGTCGTTGGGAGATCACGATTCACCTTTGGAAGCATTTTCACACTAAATCCCGGCATTGATTGCACTGTAAAAAAAAAATCTACTTTAAATTTAGTGTACTTTCACTGGAAGTTTTTATTCATAAACTAGTATATGAAATTTAGTATACAAGTGTAATGTAAAATTAATGTATGGTAAAGCATATTCGATCATTTATTTTCATATATTTCGGAAGCAAAGTTTAAGTTATAAAAGATTAATTCAATGTTTTAAACAGGTTTATAAGGTCGTAAATTAAAAAATTGACAATTAATTTTTATAAAGAAGAAAATAACTCACGTTCATACACATACACAATAAATTTGTTCGGAAATGAAATATAATACCTTTTGGACAATTTGTAATTGTGTGACAAATGCAGACATAAATCGCAGCCTCCCGGCGTTTTCGTGTAGGGATTTTTGACCTATTGATTTTTTTATAGAAATCGATATTTTCCCGACATCTTAAGCACACTTTTATTTTATGCAATCATTTAGAACACGATACACACAAAATTATCACTCTCAGCACTTCCGCAAAACAAGGAAAAAATTATTTCTAAGACGTCATGGCTAACGAATCTGACAAGAATCGTGTATACACACTCATCGCATACAATGATATAGCAAATAAACTTTCAAAACTCGGCGTTACTCCAAAATGGTATTCCGTAGTTTGGCTTATAGGAAAACATGAAAAATGAAGTATACAATTCCCGAAATCAAGTATTGCGGAGCAGAATATAACTTTGTATCGTAAAAATATTGACTCAAAATGGGACCTGGTCAGGAATTGAGCTTTCTACCTGATCAACTTTAAGCATGGCCCGTGTAATAAAAAACTCATGGGTTCATTCCATTGAAGTTGTATTTCGTGAAGACTTTAAAAAGAGATCCATTCAATTAAAGAACGAAATATACGAAGAAATGATTAACTGTCAGGCCACTTAGTCTGATTGCGTTATATTTTTAAGTGTAAACTAACCACTCTCACCCCAAAAATCTTGAAACCGAGGGAGCGAGGCCTACTTACTACCAATGAAAGAGGGTGGCGGCTCAGTGAGAACGTCTCCTCGTGAAGAATATTGGGGTAGGGCAGGTTCGGCGTCGAGCCTCTACCCTCCGAAATGACTAATCCCCTCGAGATCCAGACAGCCCTTTCAGTGGTTTTATATAGCTGCGCCTAGACGTTCGCTGGAATTAGGGTCGCGCCCCGAGACAACTCCTGCCTTTTCCCTCTCGTTCCTCAAATATTCAAACAATGCTTAGCGAAGCTCGAGCCACTAGGGGGCCACGTGTTGCTCGAGTGTTTTTCGTATAGGTTTTCTATATCGGTCGGCGCAACAGAGTTTCACACGGCTTTCCATGCTTTTTATTCGTTTCATTTTATCGATGGAATCTTTGTGATTACAATTACATTTTTCCCGATTAGTAGTGAGAAACAATCTATTGTGACAATTTGATACTTTTTTTCTAGTATTGTAATCTTACCTAATTTAACCCTCCGTGTGTAAACTGGGTCTTTTAAGGAACAGTCGAAATTTCGAATAAAAGGCTCAAGTGGTGCCCGCGTGTAGCCAATAGCGGGCAATCACCGATCTATGCAAGTCGCGACCGTTCTTTTAAAGGGTCAGCGTACAGACGGCGTCGGTGTTTTTATAGGTAGACGGATGTAGTTTTTTTTGTTGCTTTTTTCGTAGTTTTTCGGTCATTTGATGACTAAAATACATGTTACTTGTGGTTTGTGCTTTTTTTTGGCTATTTTCATTGTACTTTTTGGTTGTTGAAAACTTGACCTTTTGCATTTTTTGTTAGCTTATTCCTCCGCCATGTTCCCATATTTTTATAAAAAATCATTTTGTATTGCATTATTCTAGCGTCTAACGACGATAATGCGGAGAACAAAACTATTCTGTAAGTGTAACACCGAACGCACTATTGCAACAACTGCGCGAGCTAAAGTTATGTTTTCGTCTTGTGTTATCAATAAAATTGTAAAATTTTTGTAATTTTCATAATAAACATTAATTTTGCACCGGATAATTACCGTTCTGTGCCTTACAACATGCCTGACTTTGTAAGATAATCCTGACGTTCAGGTACTGGAATTCCTTAACTTTTGGAAGCTCACCCCAATGCCGCTATATTCTTTTGAAAGCTTATAGTCTAAAGCTACAAAACCGTATAACCATTTTTTGAAATTTCTTTGTTGCGAAGTTATAATTTTTTCAACGAAAACCCGTTTTTTCCCCATTTTCGACTACAATTCAATTTTTATTAACAATAGATATGAAATTTTGACTTTGGAAATTTCTAGGCCGTGGAGCAGACACTTCGAGAAGTATCCCTGAATTTTTTCAGATTTTTCGAAAGCTTAGAACACTTTGAAAACTCGACTGTTTTCAATGTTTAAAGACCCAGTGTACAGACCGTGTATAGAAAAATATAGTTTACAGACAGAGGGTTAATATTTTGCTTATGATGCCTTTTATTTTTAGACTTTTAATTTAACACTTTTTTGCCGACGGGGGCACAACCCCCCAAACCTCCCGACAGGCCTTCGTTCTTAGAAGACTTACTCGAAAACTTTTTAAAAAAATTAATAAAATGAGTTCTCTATCTTGGGTTTATGCTTAAAATGTTTAGGACTCAATGTATTATATTCGTGATTTTTTGTATTGGAATCAGAGGGGTCCAAATGAGCGAAATGGTACCTTTTCTTGGTAAAATACAAAAAAAAATACAAATTCTTTTTTAATTTTGATTATTATTACCGTAAACAGTTTTGAATTACGAAAACTTTAACCTAGTTATTTTTGTCGATATGATTTTTCCACTTGACGCCAGTTTTTTTTTTCATTCTTCATTTTATGGATCAAACAAATATGACAATAAAATTCTTTAAAAATTCACAGATGCTCCGTTTGATATAGTCAACGATATAAAAAAAATTAGGAAGATTGGAGTCGGTCGGATTTTTTGCTGTGCGAAATACCGTGACCCATATACATTTTTTCAAGCATTTTCAAAGGGTCATCGACCGAAGTCCTTCAGCCTCCGATTATCACAGTATACAGCTAAATTATCATTAATATTGTTGTAAAAGCAAGACTATGCGTTTTACATTTGTATTCTATTGTCTAGGATATCCATATTATATTATAAAATTTTATATAAATTATATTATAGCTTGCATGATTAACATTGTAGACATCAAACATTCATTCTCTGAATATATTGAAAATTTGAGGTTACGTACAGATAAAATAAACAAGCCACCCAAAAAAAAAACACATCCCTTCACTTCAAGTTTCTAAGGAACCACATAAAAACTGTGATTTAGAAAACGTCCAACTCTCTCTTTTATCTTGTGCATGATGATTTCTAGCGCACACTGTCGACTTATGTATCTGACTGTTGAGCTCTCGAGTAAACTTCAGCACGCAGAAATTTCCAACGCCCCGTGTCACCACGTTCATACCTGGTAAATGACGAAACAACGATTAAAATGCATGCTATGCCTGTAGAAACGTTTTTCATGATAGGCTTTGTATTATGTATATAGTATACTGTAGATACCGCTACGCTTGTATTGGTCGTATTCTACAGCGTACAGTCATAGACATTGATACCTACCACACTGTGCTGGCTATTGTGTTTCTTCCATTGTCATTACTGAAACGTTGTCTCGATTCTCCCTCTCGTCATTTGTTGCCCCTCGCTCGTTCCTCCCTTCCTCATGTTCTTCCTCTCCTGTATATAGTACCATGTCGTTTTTACTCACCTCCTTTTACTTCTTGTCTGTCTCGTTTCCTTTATCTTCGCTTCTCTTGTCGTTATTACGAGGCTTATGCACCAAAAACCACAGGAACTGAGACTGCAAGAAAGATCACGTCGCTTGCTAGTCTTTAAGGATGTATCGCGTATACACTTTCCGCTGAAAGTCAGATTTCACGGAAATTTTGAGAGACGCGCGGTTGTAAAAAATGTGGAAAATAATCGACGATATTGAAGCTGCCAAGTACGTCGATTTCAATTTTTAACGATGCTTGAAATTCATAAGTGAATTAGTAGAAAAAAAAGAATTACAATTTTTCGAATTTTATCATTTCTTCAGCAATTTGGGCGCGCTAAATTTCCAGGCTTCACTTTTTATGCATGTACTTCAAAAATTAAGTTTTAGGGTGGTTTTTATAGTTTAAAGTTTTTAACTCAATATCGTACTTAAGATCGAGTTTCACATCTTACTTTATACTCAAATTTAAACTTGGAATTACAATGTTGACTGGTAGTATGACTGTACCCAAATTTTCATAAAACAACAGCAAATTATAGGCAAATGAAAAATGAAAATGAAAAGATAAATGTTCAACAAACGAATTAACGATTTAAAAAAATTAATTTTTTTCCCCCAGAAAGTAAACAAAAAATTCCTTATCTTCGTCGATTACACTTCAATACTATTTTAGTTCCTCACAAAATACCCAAAATCTGGAATCACAAGCTTTACGTAATACGTTAGTGAAGGTCAGTGCTAATTAAGTCAATCCATAATAAATAAATACGTTAGGTTATATAATTAACATTCACAATTTCACTTTCGAGTAACAATTACTTTGTTACCGACGTGACGTCTTTTCAGAATTGTAATATAATGCAAAATAAATTATTTTACATTTCGCCTCTTTTAAAGAAATCAAAAGTAAGATAAGAAATAATCAGCGAAAACGAGAAAATCGTTTTAGTGAAAAATCACTACAGCTTTCTCTCGAACATTGTTTTTCTCATCGTAAAATATAATATACTGATCGCAATAATTTTTGTTTGGGAATGTAAACATGATACCGTAATATCAGAAAAATATTGAGCGTGACATCATTTTAATGCGGATATTGCAGTGAGTTGTACCTATCGAACGACTTCGATAAAGAGACCGAGACAATGATAAAAATTCCCTACTCGTCCATACACGAAAGATTGATACGGAAGGAATTTCTATATCAATTTTTTACTCTCGCCGATTACCTCATGATGGTGAGATTGCTACTCCAGAGATATTCTTCGGGCGATCCACTAGTGTTTTCCAGCTTGAGCGGGCAGGAAGTGGAGAAAAGAAATGGGAGGAGGATGAGGTTGGAAAGATGAAACTCCGCATCAAGGTACAATGATAAAACTCTCAAGGGATTTGCAGAGGGGTTATTCGGTATTTTTTTATTTTCTACTTCCTTACTTCTTTTTTCTCACTCCACTTTTTTCCCGGCGTATTGTGCTTGTAGAAAGGAAGAGAGAGAGAGGGAGAGAGCGAGAGAGTGAAAGAAAAAATAAATCTCGCCTACTTTATAGAGAGAATATAATTCTACATCCTTTTATCTTCGGAGCTCGTCGATTGCGCCAATGAGACCTCCGTCCTCAGGTTTTCTTAATCTGCGATCAAAACGTACGTTTCTGCGCATAAATTGATTATGATGATCCCAACGAGATCGTTGCCAGTTACGTTACCATCTCTTTCAGGGTCTTGAACATTTTTTTTTTTTTTCAGTATCTGCAGTCTTAGAAATTAGTTCTTTATCATCGGAAAACGTCGCATTAATTTAAAGATGTATGACACGTGTCATTTAATTTGTGTACCCTATCAAAAATTTTAATTGAATTTCGATTTGGGTATTTATTTGGCAATTGATTATGATTATTTTAACGAAATCGTTGCCAGTTACGTTAGCATGTCTTTTCGGGTCTTTTACATTTTTTTGCAGTATCTGCAGTCTTAGTAATTGGTTCTTCAGCAACGGACAACGTCGCATTAATTTAACTATGTAAGTCTATAAAATTTTCATAGTCTATCTAAAATTCCAATTGAATTTCGATTTGACTATTTTGCGACAAGGGAAACATAAATGAAAAGCCGAATGTCATTGAATAATGATGCGGCGAAAATATAGTAAATTATTATTTTTTAAAAGATTTACGCCTTTTTAGCAAACTATTAATTTTTCTCATGAAATTGATTTGTCATTTTTGCGCATACCAAACATTGTTTAAAACATTTTTTACCGTTTTGGAATTTGCTATTTTTGTTGTTGAAATGTTCGCTTTATGAAGTAATAGTTTCTACGTTTAATATGGAACTTTTATCCAAAAACACAATTACCTACCATTCAATAATAATGAATATATATCCAGATGTAATTTTTCTTTAAATCATATGTATTCGTAGAAGCTTAAGAAAAATGAGATAGAACTGGAAACATTTCTCGACGGTATAAAAATGTGAAAAAATTCATCGACATCAAAGTTACTGAAGAACTCTTGCATAATAATTATTCTAAAATGGTATTAACAAATTGATAAGAAGAATTGTTCAGCATATCCCAAAATGCTGTACCATTAATTTGTTTAATAATTCGACATTATATCAAATTGAAATTTCTATAGCGTTTGCCTCTAAATAATATTTTGATTATGTCTACACTCAACAATATTTACGATAAAATCCCTAAACTTGGGCAGAAAGCTCTTTTACAAGTATACTTTTCTATACTCTTTTACGAGTATAGAAAAGTTACTACACGTGTAAAACGTCAAATTAATGTACACTCTCCTAAATTCATGCTTAAGCTCGTGCTTCTAATATAAGTTAACTTAATTTTACAACACGCACATTGAACTACCATTCTCTTTTGTACATTAAATTAAATTTCGTACACGTGTTTAGTGAAAATAAATTACACTGGTTTAGTATAAATAAATATATAGTATATGATTTTTCCAAATATTTTTACACTGTAAATATTGTTTTCTTCACATACTGAATTAAAGTTCAATGCCTCAGTTATGATTTTAAAGAAATTAATGCTATAACATCGTTTTTTTTTAAATTCACAATTCCACAAAATTTGAACCACTTCACAATTTCGAGCCGAATTCATTAGCAAGCAACATAAACCGTATATGCTCTTATAAAGAACTATTCAGCATAATAGACTAATTTTTACGGAAGTTAAAACAACCATGCCATTTTTTTACAAAAAAAAAAATTGAAAAAGCTACGAAATCCAAATTTTTCATACATTCAGTCCACAATTGCAGCAATTAATGAGGGGCGGCTACATCCGTACGGGCATTTTTTTCCCGACCACTTTTCTGGCTATTCAAGTGTCTTGACATAAGAAGCGCGATTTTTTTTAATATCATGAAAACAAAGCTTTTCCTACGAGGAAGGTAGAAAAATAGCTGTGGCCATCATGTGTAAATCTGTTCACTTTGTTTCGGAGACGAGTCGCTTAGTACTCTTATTCATTATCTTTCATGAGCCCCGCCCGAACCAAACGTCCTCACTCTCTTCCGCCTGCCTATATCCTGTTTCTCACCCCCTAGAGTGGAACCCGGGAGTGGGTAATCCGAAACGTTTACCTGTTGCTCTCGAGTTACGTTTCCGAATTGGCTGTAATTTCCGCTCATCCCTCTCTCAGCCATGTTAGCGTGTACTCTAGGCTATCGACAACAAGGCTTAACTGATTCGAGTTGAAGGTATGTTTATCGTTGTCCCTTGTACTCCAAGCATTTTGATTAATCCTATCAAAACACAGTGACGGCTTTCAATGGACATGTTTTTTTTTTGCTATCGATTGTCTATTCTGACTCATGTCGGTGTCAGATTTTTTTTCATCACTAGAGTAAAAATTCAGATGTCAACACGTTTTCAAATTTACGTCATAGACTGTACTAACATTTTACATAATATTTTCAACAAGAAAAATTAGCAGAGGTGATCCATGAATTATTCAAGAAAATGTCACTCATTTCTATTCTACTTTCCTAATTGATTTTTGACATATTGACATTCTTGACGTGATTCTTCAAATGTTCTGTTGTTCTATGTTACAAACAACACTTCTATGACGATAATCATAAAGTGTTATCAAAGCAGTCTCAAGAATAAAAAATGGAGTGTTTTTAATGGCTGTTGAAAAAAATAATTATTGGAAAAAATACTAGAGATTTTGTTTAAAAAAACAAAACTGAATCTTCGAAGTGATTTTGTATATTTTATTGATCTATTCGTTTACATCTTTGTTGCATAATTGTTGTTGTTCTTAGCATCTTAACAATGTTGATATGAAGAGACAATAATTTGATACGAAATACTCTAATTGTAACACATTCAAACTATTTTTTAGGAATCCATTTCTATCGTCCACTGTCAATAATGACTTATAACTCATTGATTTGAAGTGATTAGCTTAGGTTACATCAAGTATGTTTTATTGAGGAGCCATTAATCCGATTCTAGAAACTTAAGTGAAAAAAAAAGCTGGTTCTCTTGACACAGTACTGAGAGAAAAAAAGAGATAAATCCGTCCTCATCCCTTCAGCAAACTTAAAGTAACTAATCTCAATCGGATAACCTGTTGCTCACACGTTTATCTGTAATTCGGTAAAGAAACCGATACTCCGAGAGGGATTGGAAGAAAAATAGAGGAGAAGTTGCGCAGAGGTAGAGAAAAGTATCGTACTAATGGGCGAAAAAAAGTACACGAGTTTACTGAGTGATTCCGAACGAATGGCGAATTACCGATAGTCGAATGCAAGAGTACCGATTTTCATGCCTTCGCTAAAAAAAAAAAAAAAAAAAAAAAAAAAACTGTAGAGCAGAACTCTGCAATTTTTGGCATTACAAAAAATAAAATTCGTTATTGCTCAATAATACCGCTTTTATGTATAATATTTACGTTCGCTGTCTCATCTTTTTCTGAAGTGACGGGAACAATGTAAATTTTTAAAAGATTTCGAAACTATACAGTTCGGTTCACCTTCCCGATTTCAGTCAAATTTAATATCAAACAACATGAAAAGTACCTCCACATATAAAAAATTATTGAGCAAACTATCGTCTATTTTACGAAAGCTGGAGCGCGTACGTCTTTTTTCAGGAAAAATGTAAAAAACTATGAAACTGCAATCGGTTAAACGGTTTTTGAGTTATAGGTGGTTGGAACTGCGAAGCTTGCATACACGCACACACAGACAGTCATGTGAAAATTATTTCTAAACCACTTTTCTCCACGTTTTAGGTTCTGTCATAAAAATTTCGAAACAAAAATGTTCAGGAAATCAAAGTTACCTCTAAGGGGCAGCATAATTGAAAGAAGTTTTGAAATCCCCCCCTCCCCCAACCCCCCACCGGGGCATTAACCCTGGGCCCCACCAGGACTTCACCCCTGGACCCCACCGGGGGTTTGCCCCCGAGCCCCACGGGGGCTTCACCCCAACCCCCACCGGGGCTTTGCCCCGGAGCCCCACCAGGACTTTGCCCCTTGACGCCACCGGGGCTTCACCCCTGGACCCCACCAGGGCTTTGCCCCTGAGCCCCACCAGGTCTTGACCCCTTGACTCCATGTTGTTTGCCGTTTTTCATTGTAAACTGTTCTCAAATAGACAAAAGTTCCTACTTGACAATGAAAGGCGAGCTTACTTTGCACGCGAATTGAGCTCTACTCTCAAACGCTTCGCCAGTCATCATCGTGTTAATGTTTCGACGGTCAAACGAGGGTGAAGAAAGGTTTGAATTTCGACTCGGGGAGACTATGGAGTTCCCATCCCCGGTTCATGGACTCGTATTATCCAAGAGGATGAAATCTACACTTCGGCTTTTAAAAACTACATGCTAGGGTGTAGCTGTAATTTCATCGGTACTGTAATAATCTACCGTAATATCGACATCCAAAATGGGTTGTTTTACGAGAAACCTAATCCTACAATCCGGGAACCTCCAAATCTCTTGTGTGCATTCTTCGCGGCTTCTTCCATCATTCCCGAGTATTGGATTAGTCGGAAATCGCAAACGACAAACGACAAACGACAAACGACAAACGACGACGAGACTATGGAGTTCGCATCCCCGGTTCATGGCTGCTTGCCTGCAGCAAGCAAGCGTAAGCGCGTGGGGGCCAACGATCGTCAAGAGGTAAGAGGGAGAGGAGAAATAAGCCCTCCGGTGAGTTGAAAGCGAGGCTGCAGTAAATTTACTCCGGGGTGAAATTCCCATGCCGCGTTGGTGCCTTAACGATGGGAGAAGCTTCCCGCTCGTAACCCACCGCGCCCCGTGTTTCATATCGGCGCGTGCATAATCAGCGTCACGCGCGGATAAATACGAATTAGCGAGAATCGTAGTTATATGTTCAGGATATATGTTTGTACACACAGGTTACGCTTGTTAATATATAAATGATGACGTATATTCGTGTTCGGCTTAAATATTCATATATTCACGAAACACTCATTGGTGTTGTTGTTATCATTATTATAACTGTTGTTGTTATTACTATTATTGTACTGAAAATAGTGATACAGGGCATAGAGGGCAGACGCAGATGGAAGCAAAACGGAGATGAGAACAGAATATGTATGAATAAATATAACCTGCATATCAATGCTTTTTGCTCGGGTAATATACGAAACTCAAGCCCGCTATTTCCCACGAGTTGAACGGACACGATATCCTCTGTGCTTCGGCAACATAATTTTTGTTTTTTACAAACGTACTCTCCACCCCTCCTCGTGGCACTCATCAGACGAGAAAGCGTCGGTGGTCAGTCCACGTCCACTCGTGACCATCGACTCCACCTCTCTCCTCTTCCACCGGACATTAACGTTATTAACGACGATTCACCTCGCCCCATTTGCCTACGAGCTTAATGTATGCGCTCTATATAAATATAAATTATTATTTCAACATCAGCCATTCTTCGTACATTGAAATCATTTTTTAAATATTTGCCCTTTAGAACTCACACTCAGAGAAAAATATCGTAATTTGATAATGAAAATAGTAGGGCCGACAATGATCTAACTATAATGTATAGTTGCCAGGAGGAAGGACTATATTTTATGGTTATAGCAAATATAAGAAAATAGTTGGATCAACCATTAATATAATTCCCAGGAGCAACGTCTATATTTCGTGGTTATAACAAAAATAATTATAGTAGCAAATATCAAAATGATAATAGTTTCAAAAACTATTCTAATAGTTTTAAATATGCCGGTTGGTTGCATATACGATTTTAACGATTG
Organism: Tromatobia lineatoria; assembly: GCA_949699805.1. Classification (NCBI taxonomy): domain Eukaryota; kingdom Metazoa; phylum Arthropoda; class Insecta; order Hymenoptera; family Ichneumonidae; genus Tromatobia; species Tromatobia lineatoria. The sequence continues at coordinate 13,416,565 of OX453044.1, forward strand.
TTTTGAATAAATTTGCATGTATCGTTTATTGAACCATATTATCATCACTTCAACTATAAAACATTGCAAGCTTTCCTATATGCTTTTTCTCATGCGAAATCGTTAAGTCAACGATATACTTTTCTCTCAGTGCATGACTAGGATGATTTTACTACGACTTGATGATGTGATTTGTAATGTGTAAAGTTTTTGTGTCATGAACATACGAGATACATTTGCAGGTTTCATTTCATTTTCATACACGGAAAAAATGTTATTGATTCGTAAACTATTCGCTTGCTGCCAAAAATTTTGGTGATTTTTTCAATGCGTTCGAATCTTCGCATTGGAAAATGATTTCCTCATTTTTCAATACCGTTTTCTACAGTCTATGAGAAAGAACGATGCTCAATTTTGATTGAATTATAATTTAATTATTGTCATTATTATAGGCGTCCCAAATATTTTTTGTATTATTTTTTTATGCAACTCACAATATATCACATGTTTGTACAGATAATATCATCCATAACTCGAGATTTAAAATGAATTAGATTGTCAAAGATTAAAGTCAATACTTTAATACTACGAAATAATTTTTTTTTCGTTCTTGCCTGAATCTGAATAATTTTTTAAAACGTGTGATACATTCGCAGACAAAGACAAACGTAACATAAACTGACATATATTACTTCAAATTAGATATAGTTAATTATGAAAAATATTAGAATAAAAAAGTTGTTGAATTAGTGGACAACAACTCATAGATATTTATGCAAACTGTCGGTGGAGATTAATAAAAATGATTAGCGACTGCACGCAGCGCAGTGATATTTATTTATTTCAGTGGAGGCGTGTCGCGAAATACGTTAAACAGAGGAGACATGAATGTCATCGTCGATGAGTTATTAATTAGCTTTCACGTCACGAACTCACAAGCTCCATGACGAGATGCTGCAGCTTTGCTGTATAAACTAGTCTACATGTTTCGCCGGAATCTCGATTCATCTATTCGATATCCTCTTCCCCCTGGAGAACTAAAACCGAATTCGCGGCCAGGTGTGAGAGAGTATTTGCGTTCGGGGAAACCGAAACTCTCGAAAGGCACGATTCTCGAGATAATACAGAGAGAACGATGCACTGAGAAGAAGAGACAGGCCGCGAGGTTCAGACAGAGAAATTTCTCAATTTCTGTCTCCCCTCACGTATGAGAAACAAGGGAGACTATAGTTAAGTTACGTGTCACGAGAGAAATGATCTCATCCTGTTGCGGAAACCTTGCGCATTCCAATCGCTCTCGACTTCGTCCCGACGGGGAATTATTTTCTGACATATTAGATCCAACTACATTAACTCTATGATAATCTGTTCGGAATTTAACTTATTTTACTTTACTGCACTGGGTTATTGCTTTGGTGTTCCAAATAGCTTTTTTTGTTCCTCATGGATGAAGCTTTGTTTTTATGAAATATATATATATAATTGGAGGTTTTTATTTTGGAACACTCAAAATGGTCTGAAACTTCGAGAAAAGTGGTCTAGAAAAATTGTCCGGTTGTATGCATGTGCCTGTATGTGACGAATTCGAAAAACGTGTACAGTACGGGCTAATCTTCAATTAGTATAAATTTTATTAATATCGATTAACGGATATCATTCTAATTAAAATTAGAAAATTTCGAAACGCTCTAGCTCGAACAAATTTTCAGCTGTCGGGCTGAAACTTAGAAATAAAATTGAACAAAATGTTACGACCTTCGGTATTGAATTTGGACCAAACTGGTCGAGCGGTTCTGTTTTTAGAAGATTTTGATATAAAAAAAAAAGTTTGTTTCGCCCTAAATCAGGTACAATTTTTATAAATCGTCTAAAATTTGCAGTAAAAATAACATTCCTATAAGTATAAGTAAATAAGCCCTGCTGCATATTAGATTTGTTGATGGTCGCTAAAGCGGTTCAAAATTGTCCTTGTTTGGAATGTATAGATTCCAGGGCATGTCCTGGTTTCTAGTAATTGGGTTTCGACCCGTTTATGTGGTGGATTAAAAAAAAAAAAAAATTACGTGAATTTGAATTTTACGAAAAATTTTCGTTTTCGATCATTTGTGACTAAATTTAATGCCTTGACCACTTCTTGATTGATTCAAAATAAGGATGCAAAGTAAAACTTTGCACATTGCTTTTTCAATAATTTCCATATTTTAAAAAGCGTTCTCTGCCAGAAAGCCAAAAATAAAGTCAATAAATCAATTTTCGGGAGCTATAATCTTAATGAGGAAGCAATGTTCAAAGTTCTACTTTGCATCCTTATTATAAAATTAGTTCTAAATCGGTTAAGATGATTAGTTATTTTTTCCTCTCCCATAAATTTGTGTCAACAAGTAGATGGATTGATTAATAATAATATTAATTAATAATAAGGAGAAAAAAATATTTCTGTAAAAACTGTCTCGAAACACACTCGTTTTTTCAAGAACCCATTTTGAAAAACGTAAGAACAGACAGAATGACTTTCAAAGAAAAATTCAACTTTGTCTGCCCATATACGCTGCATAGTCATTAGTGCAGTGGCTTATGATTACCCGCTGTTATACTATAATCGTTTAATTATAATCGAGCTATTAATTCCAAGAGTAGCTCTCGGAACGAGAAAACTTTGTATAATATAATCGAAGGAGTTGAGCATAAAAGAGGGCGTAGAGATTCTTAAGCTATGGACATTACGAGACATAAATATAGATAACGTAGAGTGGATTTTCGCTCACTAAAGGTACAAAGATGACTGAAGGACAGAATCCTTATAAAAGTGAACAGTAATTTTATATGTCTAATTGTGCTTCTACTGAATCATAACTGTACACGCATTCAGGTGAATACATGTTGCACACACTTTTTCTAGCCTCTATACTGTAAAAAATCGGTTTCAATATTAACTCAGTTTCCACACGAAGGAAACAGAGTTTATAGGTGCATCAATATTGGGTAAACCTTATACACTATCATAGTGTAAACGTACGTATCAAAATCTAGGTATAAATCTTAGTTTAACACTGTAGAATTAACATTAACACCATATAATGTACGATATGAAAATATATTGAAAAATCACTGAATGGTTCGTAACCCTTGATGGCATTTCCGACCGTTAACAGTTACTTGTGAACATGATCCAACCCTAACCACATAAGTTCTCTGGCAGAAAATCCTGTATACCAATTTTTTTTCGCGAAATCTAAGCTTTCCTCGAATTTCCTCTGCCAAATTGGATCCACCATTTGGAATTTTTTCCAATTTGACGGCGCAATCGTAATCATCAACCTCGAAAACCTAAGTATACCAACTTTCAGCAAAATCCAAGTTTTCCCCAAAATTTTGTTCGCCATATTGGATCCGACATTTTGAATTTTGAAAATCTGATCGCGCAATCGTGATCAGCGATCTCGGAAACTTCTGTATACCAACTTTCAGCAAAATCTACGATTCTCTCGAAATTTTGTCCGCGATATCGGATCCGCCATTTTGAATTTTGAAAATTTGATATCTTAACCGTGATCAGCGAACTCGAAAACCCGTATTTACCAACTTTCAGTAAAATCTAAGCTTTCCTCGAAATTTCGTCCGCCATTTGGTTCCGCCATTTTGAATTTTGAAAATTTAATGGCGGAAGTGTGATCGAGGACCTCTGGAAAATCTGGCACTTCCCTCGCTTGGAACGTAATGTACTATTTTTTCTGTTGAGAATGAAGCTTGGAAACCAACAACAAAAAAGTACATTTTACGTCCATAATGGGTTAACGTATCTCCATCATTAATGACAATGCTATGGACGTATAAGCGAAATTGTTTTAGCTATACCCAGTCTACGCTACAGCTAGGACTACGTGGCACTACATGGTGAGGCATAGAAGTTGCTTCCTACTTGGTATTTTATCCGTCTGGCGGCGGCTTCAATTTTCGCTACGATGACAGTGAGTGGAACAGAAGGCGCGGGAGAAACAAACCGGCGGGCGCATTTTTCTACCTGGGTCGGTTTTCTCTCGTTCTGTGTTCCACTTGTAGGCGGAAACCCATTGTGCAGCTGTATCTTCAAAACTTCACCAGAATTACACTAATCTTCCTCGTCGTCATAATAGGAAGAACTCCCGTGATATTCGGTATAATTTACAACATATTAAGGGAGCAGTTCCGTGTTGCCTTGGCTACGACATGTTCATTAGCTTTCAAACATTCGACGATCACATTATTCTACTCGGCTTCCTTCTGTCGAATATCTTCAATTTGACTCCGCAAAAGTAATTCTCTGCTTCCAAAAAGGTGAAGATGATTCGTCTGGAAATCTTTTTTCAACAGTCGGAATAAATTGCACGTTCGATAGGTAAAGTAAAAATGCATAAAGTTCTTAAAAAAGGAGTTGAAGGATATTATATAAGTAAGTTGTTTGGAATTATTGCAACTAAAAATCGTATAGGATATAAATAATTGATAATGTTTATCAAAAGAATTTTATTATATCTTTGTCAGCATGGATTTTGAAGATATATGAGCCTGAAGTTGAGACAATCACTATTGGTACCATAGGATAACGAGTAAAAACTACGATTCATAGTGTCTAAAAATTTATTTATTAACTTTTTCCACAATAGTATATTCACGACTCAGGAAAAAAATCAAAATTGGTTGTCAGAACCCATTTACTCGTTTTTCCAAATACTTTTTAGTGTACATCGGACCTTCTAATCAAGTACTTGAACAGATCAGATGTGATTAGGAAATGATCACCGCTCTACGATTTATAATATGGGCCTTATCGCGACGCGATCGGTAGTTTGATGGCGACGGGATCAGTAGCCTGATAACGCCTAGATTAATAGCCTGACGATGACCGAATCAGGAATGGCGTTACACGTCAGATCAGGACAGAATGGCGTAGCTTCATCCGGGCCAGATCAATAATTAAGGAAAGCCTGATGGGAACCAGACCAAAGCCGGAACAAATTTCTGCTCGGGTAAAACTAAATCTTGTGCATCTCTATCGCGTTACGAGTCTTGGTTTGACAGCACGTTACGAGAGGACTAGATGCATTGACGATTCGAGATGACTTCTGCTATCCATTCATTCCTCGGATCGTTTCGCTCATATGCAACGCTAGACATAAGGTGTACAAAAGAGACAGCTATAATGAGATAGAGTGAGCGTCAGGTCTTTTGTTGCAGACGATGATTCGTAGTGTCATATATAGTAGAAGAGGCAATGAGAAGGTAGTGTCTGGGAGGGAAGAAAAGCTGGAAGGATGGTGAGCGTATACGAACGCGATGAGTCGCTCATCTCATCTCTCTATCGCTTAACTATATACACTCTGCAGTCCCGCTATTCTATACTGATATATAGTATCTTTGGCGCTTCTCCACTCTGCACTCGTTGCTTTAGATATAGTAAACCGTTGGCTAACAGGGGGCGAAAAGAGAAGCGAAACGCCAGGGTGGATATGCTGTTGCTGCTCCTGCCGCTGCTGGATAGTGAGTATCCCGTAGCGCCAGTTGCCCCGAGTTTTCTCATCAAAGGAGAACTAATTACGTACGTATTCTGTTATAGCGGGGCGTGTACGCGGGAAAGATACGCGCGATCGAGCTCTGGTTCTCTATTCGGGTATGCACTCCTATATCCCGATGGTAAACGCACTCTGCAGACCCACCCTCGGTTACCTTCCTGCTCGGCTGTACACTGTCCCGGTTCAAGCTCACACACTACCATCCACATCTAATAATGCGTTACCATGCGCTGAATCTGTTTTTTTTTCGGTGCTACGATGATAAAAGAAATCGGTATTGCGGAGTTGACTTAAAATGTCAATCCCTCAAAAAATTCTTTTGCAGAATTGACGGTAAATAAATAAAATACCGGAGTTAAAAATAGCTGCATTTGTGAGGTAGGTTGTAAGGGAAATGGGAAAAGGCCAAGGGTTGGAATGTCAGAGGAATCATTGGTGTACGAAAATAAAGGAAGTATATCCAGCATTCTCTGTCGATTCAGCCACTTTTTTTGACCCTGTCCGATCTGCCCTGCAATTCCATGTATGAAAGGACTATTGAACGCCATTCTATGTGACTTTTTAAGGCTTTTGAAAACAATTTTTGAGAAATTGCCATTTTGCAAATACAAATATCTCGGAAACGTGAAGTTAGTGAGCAAAGACATTACATTACAAACTATGTAAAAAAAAAAAGAAACAAGGAAGAACATTGACAATTATCAACTTTTGTCATCAATTTCTTAAAATCACATTTAACGTAGATTGTATAATATTGAAGGGACTCAGATCAGGATCGAAAGCGCCAACAAAATCAAATAGCAGATGAACGCTAAGTGATATCGAGATTAGAGTATTGATTCGATTGTTTTCGCATCTTGTTTCGCTTGGCGCATGATCGAGACCACATCAGTGGCTGCATGGTCAGCGTGTTGCTGGGGCGATGCCTTCAGTTAGGCAGCATTTCTCGGTTAACTTAAATGGGTGGCACTCAGTCCCCCACAGTTAACATGCTAACTGCTGAGCGTAAGCAATGTATTCTCATATAGTAGACACCCAGTGAAAATGAAGCCGCCTGTAATGACCAGGTTCACCGTACTTATCCTGTTCCTCCGTATCAATTGTGACGGTACATTATGAAAATGGACTGCGGCCAACATATAAGGAGAGATTTTAGCCACGAAAAGCCTATAAGGGTACTGACGAATACCCAATACATATAAAAAGGAACGTAGAGCAAAGGTTGAAAGAGTGTAACTGGGTACTCCTATTAATGTGGGATAAAACTCTGGAAGGAAGATAGCGTCAGCATCAAGGTTACCAGGAACTTAATAATAACCGTGCAAATCTAGGAAGAAATGACAGAAGAAAAGTAGAAGTGGCCGCGCGCTGAGACTTTCATGAACTGACTGGCATTGTTCCAAATGTAGCAAGAGTAAGAGCAAGGACGAAACAAGCGGAAAAGGAGGTTCAGAAAATTTTTGATACTCATACAAAAACAAGACAGAAGAAAAGTGAAGATAAGCCGCAGGGCAGAGAAGCTCAAAAAAGTAATGGTACCCGGACCAATATAGGAAGAGATAACGAACGGAAGGCAGAAAGAACGGAAAAGAATGGAATACGTCAAGCAGTGTTTACGACGTTACAAAATGTCAGGATTTCAGTTGAAGGAAATGAAAGCGGATGGTAATAGAGAAAAAGAGCCAGAAACTCAAGTATAAGCAACGTCCTGAATGAGAGAAAGCAGAAGAGTGCTAACGTTTGTTATGCCGAAATGCTCCGAGGCTTCGGGGCCGTTACCTTCACATCCCCCCAGGTGAAAAGGGGTCGACGGTGGATGTTCTAGGAGGATTGGTGGTGAGGCGAGAAACACGAGATGGTACAGAGAAAAGGCCAGGCGATGAAATTCCAGACGAGCGAAAACAGACGGTGGAACGAAACGAGAATGGCGGAAGATCGGGAGGGGGGGAGGGGGGGGGGGTTTAGTACTCTTTCGCGCTCTGCTCTTCAAGCTCCAAGCTCTCCGGAAATACGAGCTTCGTTAAATAATTAATCGATTCCTTGGCGCAAACCATCGGAACGAAATGGAACACCTTTCACTGCTATGCTTCAACTGCTGCTAGCTGCTACTGTTGCTGCGTTTGCCTTTAACGCTGAAGCTACGGCGCGAGAGGTTTCTACCCAAGCGCCAACTGCGGAAAGCTCCGCGCGAAATCTTACTCGGTCGTCAGAGATGAGTCTTTGCTTTGTTAACCTTACGCCCCGACGTCTTCGAAGCCCCAACCCCCCGTCATTCCTTTCCCGTTCGGATGGCGTTCGGGGAGGGCCACCACCACATTCTCGCCTCCTACGAAATCATTTATTCTTGCGAGCTGAGACGAACCGAACGAACGCTGGAGCGTAATGAGAGGCCAGACAGAGTGAACCAACGAAAGAAGACCAACGACTATCGACGATAAATTTCTTTTTTTTTGTCTGCATCGAGATTTCTCGATTGTTAATAAAGCATTTATTTATTGTATGTAGTGTTGTCCATGGGAAAACCGAAGGCGTGAAAGAACAAGCGTCTTCGTGAAAGCCGTAGTTCCGTATTGAATTAAAATGTGAATGCGGCGTTGTTCCCGCGTATTGGATCAAATTTGGTGTCGCTCAAAGTGTTGAATGGTACTTGTATCATTCAATACTTTATTGAAATTTTACAATATTTATTTTCATATATATTACGTTAAAAAAAGCATACAAGAAAACTTATCGAATTAATCCTAGATTAAAAGAATTAATATCAAAAAGTTACAGAAGTACGTTATAAAGCTAAATGCACTCAAATAACAAGCCGTTATAGACCAAAATTATTAGTTTTTAGGATTGACTGCACGTAAGAAGGTTCATGTATAAGTATGATCATTCCCCACTCGACTTTCCATAAAAAGATTTTACTGTAGCAATAGTCGCGTGTCATTCATCGGGTCAATCGTTAAGCATATTTAAATTAGTTAAAAACTAAAAAATACAACCCTTTAACAATTAAAAAGCACCTCAGAAACCCTGACCTCAAATTTATTTCGGGTCGTTCGCCATCGAACGGAGTTGAGCCGGGTTCGCCGTAATAGAAGAGAGGGGTCCACTTTTTAATTTCCTTTACCTTTAAAATTAGACTGCTGCGACACCTTATGATGCTCGAGCAGCAGAAAGCTGAACTTCTTGCATAGGCTGACCGCAATGTCGTCGTCGGATACAATCGTCACTTTGTCTGCAATTACGATTGTCCTCTTTTCCATGCTCGCCTCTCATCTTCTCTTGTGTATCGACTTGTTTAGGATAAGACTACTTTCTGTACTTCTTCTTAGTCTGTATCTTGCTATTCATGTACACTTTTTGGCTCAGGTCCTCAAGGGATTTAAATCCCAGGGCCTAATAAATTCACCTATAAACCTATAAACCTATACCTGCCGGTGAATTTACCACTCGGCCTATATTAGTTCCTAATTAATCTACAGGATATGAAAATTTTATATACTTGGGGAAATTACGTTTATTAATATTTTTGAGAAGCACTGGTGCATTTTCTTTCAAACGAAGGTCAGAACATTTCAAGAACTAGAGTCCTATATTTACTTTTCAAATGCGCATTCAATTTTAGCCTGAATAGGAAGTGTCATAACCTGTATAACAAGCAATAGAAAGCTTTTATTTTTCTAGTACAAGAGATATAGTTCTATGAGTCTCAACGTGACAGAAACATCTAGTTTTCAATCGAGCCACCACCCCATCAACTCGATTGCTAGAGCCCCGTTAATACCAGTGGTACTTAGTGGCAGACCCATTAGCGAGGAAAGTGGATCACCATCACATCCTCGTACAATTAACCTCACCTAACGGCGAGTGTCAATCGTTTGGCTTCAGAGATGGAACAAGTAATTGGCGTGACGATAGAATTCGCAATCTACTCTAGATAATCCCTCAAAGCACGTCAAAGAATCATCGAAAATCATCATGACGCATTAATCCCTTAACGTCGAATGTCATTTTTTTTTACAGGTGACGCGCAAATGGCTGGTTCATATGATGCTGGATTGAGGAACAATACAACCGATCACGAACTCCACAACCATCAACGGGATGACCACCATCACAGCAACAAGGTGTCGAAACGGGCCAAACCTTTAGATCCTGCAGAGTACGATTATTATTATGATGACGACAATGTGGACGAGAGAAACAATCCGACAAACGAGGCACCTGTCGTACCGCCAGGATTTCTGAGTCCTTCGGTACGAGAGTACCTTGATCTCGGCAAATCGATACCCGGTACGTAAACATGATCACTTTCCCATCAATGTATTGCAGGAATCGGACCGTTGAAACCTTACAAACGGGTTTGAAGTGCATACGTCCAGATCCGCTCGAACTCATACCTTTGAATCTGTTACTATCCCTTGTATCCTGCCTTTTTCGGACTTTTTCTGCCTACAATGTGAGCTTGGTAAACATACAGCATTCATTCACCGACACGAGTAAGTCGTGGTAAGCAGAAAGAACGCTAAAGATTGAAATACCTATGTGGTGATCGGCTCATCCCTAAAAAGATCTACTCGCGCTTTTTATCTCGCTTCACCGTATCTGGTGAGAGTCCCACATAGAGTTTGTTTTCCAGGTTGTCTTGCAAATATGTAAGGTATACACATTCCTTGCATGGTTGATTTTTAGTAATATTTATATTGTAAATGTAAATAACTACTAAAATGGTTTTAAGAACCTTATATGTTCCGTTCAGATCGATTGCTGATAAAGATTTTTGTTGTCACATTGAAAAAACGTTCATGCAAAGAGGCCAAAATTTTGAAATATCAGATACTTCACGCAATTCGTTTGAATACCTAAAAAGGAATGCTTCGAGGTTTAAATTTGAATACAGTTATGATATTGTAGATTATTGCGTATTTAATTGACAGTTCGTTCTATTTATTTTTTGTTCTCCTACAGTTTTACATAGACGCTTCTCTATTTTCTTCCCTTACAATCATTTGACGTTGCAGTTGAAACTCATCTATGTCTGCTGGTAATAACTAGAAGCTTCCGTCGATTCTCTGGGATTCTTTTATTCTTCCTCCTGTTATTATTCGCCGGAGTGTAGCATTTTTCCGCGTCCCCGAACTTGGAAGTAGACTAAGTGCCCCATAAGTCCTCGAGAAACAGAGGGCTAGTAAGCCTTTGTAGTAAGGGCTCGTAAGCATTTGTGCCTTGTTCGTTGTCGAGCCATTTGCGAGAGGGAGTAAAATCGTTGGATCCGTAAAGAAAATGTCATAAGGGCGATTGAATTGCTGGACGAAAATGGCATTTTCTCGCGAATGAAAAGAAAATGATTAGAAATGGATTTGTCCACGTATAATTGTATGAATGAAATCATTCGCGTTACTTTAAGCTTTCATATATATTAGAGTCATGATACTTTGAGCACTATTTTTTGTAAGTTCCAGCCCAGAGTTCTCCTCTCAGGAACCAAAAAATAATTCGTGCGAAAACTGCGGCCTGCAAACAGATATTGCGAGGTCGTTAAGAGCAATAAGGAATATCAACATTTTCTAAAAATCTATTTTTTTTAAGAATTCTTATATCTCTTAAAAAATTTAACGAAAGTTCTCCCTGATCAAAAAAACATTTACGGGTGCTCATTGCATAACAAATTTCTAGTTATTGAAAAAAATACATGTATATATATTAGGGTGTGCCAAAAAAAAAAATCAATATTTTTTTCTTTGCTCTCTGCCCAAAATATAATAGAATACGTCCTAATACAAATCCTGTCAAAAGCGGAGCTTATAATTCCAATTCTAAGAGGTCCATCATCGCGTTTGAACTTTTCCTATTTAAATAACACAGAACACTAATTTTTTTACATCCTTTAACCCTGCAAGCTAAGAAGAATTTTTTTTCCATTAATCAATGACTACATCTTATGAATCATTAAATTACGAACAAAAAATCTTATCGAGTCGAATTTCTATTTTCAATATTTGATTTTACAACGCCTTGAAATTTTGAATGTTGTAATTTTTGCGTTTTTTTTACATTTTTAAGCTAAACTATAGAATTTAGAGAAAAAAGTTCAAGAAAATTTTGTTTGAGACGTCATTTTAGGGGTGAAAGTAGGTGAAAATGGTTTGTGTGATGTTTGAAGTCGAGGTTAGCGTCGATGATAATTCCTAGGTATTTGGCTGTATTCGTTCCCTCTTATTGTTATGGTTGGCTCTGATCATTTTTTATTTTTATTGAATAAAATTATAATTATCTTTTTTGAACATTTCTTTATGTACTTATTTCTGTTAGTCCATTTTTTAATAATTAAGAATAACCCGACACGTAACCGTACAAAGAGGAATTTCGGATTGAGACAAAGAAAAAAAATGGTGCTTTAAATATTGTCACCCTAATATATATATGCATATATATATATATATATGTGCCACAACGATGCCGCACGAATGATGGGGTAGCAGTATCAACAGACAGAGGGTAGTAGCCAACATGAAACCTTCACCACGCACATATAGCGTATCAACGTAATGCACAGAGGGAATTAGCCGCATCCCGATAGAAAAATTGCGGGAGAACCCGATGTCCACCTGCTCCGATAGTTGGGAGTTCCCAAACTCGATTTATAATCGAATTTCCACCATCCTGGCCGGATAGAACGAATACGTGCATAACGCCCCGCGAGTGAGGCAGCGAAATTTCTATGCCCGTGCAACTATACAGGTAAATTCGCTAAATTATTTTCCATCCTATTTCTATTGCCATTATCTCGCGCACCGTGCAGCATTATTTTATCATGCTTACAATAAAGGAACGCGGATGCAATACACGATGTAGATCGTGTCAGTAGAATAACGTGTTGCGGAATCCGTTGATGTGTAGATACATACGCGAGGCAGTGAACAGCGATATAAGTGGATTGGAGAATAGATAAGAGGATACGAATACTGCATGAATTGTGATAAGCATAGTTGTTAATGGGGATATGAAAATACAGTAAAACGCATAACCGGACGTAAAAAATTAAGGTGAAAATACCGTGCGTCGTAATTCGTTATCCGTAACAGGCAACTTTATGATGGAAATATTGTAGAGTTTGCATGTGGCAAACTTCGGATAACAATATCGCTGAATATCCAATCGGTGACGGTATTTTTACCGCAATTTATTTTACGGTAACGTGAAGTTACATTTCTGGCCTGTAATTTTTCCGGTAAAAGTACCGCGGGATTTTTAATCGTTAAGCGGAAGCTGCAAAATACCGTATAATTGATAATACTAAGAGTAAATTATTTTTTATTTGAAATTGTACATTTCAAGTTTGTATAACTATTTTTTCGAAATAGTTATCACAATTACCAAACAGTAACTACAACTACGAAGATAATTATAGGGACTAAAAATAAATAGTCGTCACTTTATAGTTGGCTGTACTATTAACATTCCTCTCAGTGTACTATCAAAAATAGTGGCGATCGAATTATTGCCGAACCAAAACGTCGTTCTTGACCATCAGGTTGAAATATAGATGAATTCTAATTTTTTTCATGCATCGTTCGAACAAAAGATAAATATGTACCATAATAGAGGTATTGTCGTACATCCTTTACGTTTACTTGGCTGTGGCAATCAATATCTGTTTAAAGAATAATAAGTTTACTTCGTTAATACTCTTGCAAAATTGAATTCAACTTTTCCTTGAATCACAGTAGGCGATTCTCTGTAAATAACTTTTTACTTAAATGAATTCGTAATCAGTGGATATTTTATTTTAAGTATTTCGATTAATAGAATCTCTTCGTAATGATTGTCGAAGTAGCAAGTATCTGCAGGAGCAGATTGAAAAGTAGCGAAACAAGTAAAGACTTACAGGAAGAAGAGACAAATTTTTGCAAGTTAAAAAAAAACTATTAACTGAATCGATCGGAAAACTATTACGAAGTTTACTGTGTTCGACTAAAGCAGTTTCCCCTTCAGTTATCAGGATAGCATATTCTTTATATTACAGCTTTGGATATTACATCATCTTTTAAAATTTCAATCCCAAAACAGAAAAAAACGGAAAATCGTGGAATTCTATTAGCGTTCGCACGACTCATTAAATTGAAAGAAAGGAATATTTCTAAATAATTCTCAGTTGCGCAAACGATACGAGTGTAGACTGTTATTGTTTTTTTTATCTTCCTAAAGACTAAAACTATTGATTTAATAAAAACGATAACAGTGGATTTGCTATCGGTAAGTAGCTTTAGTGAGTAATGTATCCGAGATATTTAAAAAACTATACGGTCGATCAAATTCTCGTTTCAATATATACTTTCTCAAAATCGCTTATTTAATATGTTTTTTTACATATACTTTTGGCAAAGGATATTTAAAAACATGTGTTATTCACAGAACAAAATCTCTTATCTAATGCACTCAGGTTAAAACAGTGAATTTCAATAGTTAATATTTCGTCAACGAGACGCACGAATTGATCTAAATTCATCTAAATTTATCTTATCAATCGACGCAGAAAAGGTCCATCTTTTGATTCAAAAAATAAAATGAAACACTTTGCAAAAGCTGCTCATTATCGAACTATCCTAACTATGAAAGCAGTTTTTTATTGTTGTTGAGTTTCTAATGTAATCTGACACATAAAAAAGTCCGTATAAAAATTAAAAAAAAAAAAAAATGAAAACGAAGCTTTCTTAGGAAGCGAAAAAGAGTACTGAAATTTAGAAGGCCAGATTTTCATCAAATATTTGGTGGAATAACCTGTATCAATGTATAATAAAGTGCAATATTTACGGGAAACTTAAATCGTTAGCTTTAACATTGTCAAAATCAGCCTTCAGTCCTTCTTCCGAAGGGTTGCATCTGGGAGTTTAGTTCGGGGGATTGACAACGCCCGAGGAACGAAGGGTGAGAGAGGGTGAGGTGAGGTTGGCAATCGGGAGTCTCCCTCTCGTGGCACTTGGATAGGATAATGAAATACCGAGGCGGTCCCGGGACAACCCCACCGATCTCGGGGGTTTCTATACACACCGCCCGAAGCTCTTGGCTCTGCTTGTGCTCTCGGTATGCTCTGCCCTGGTTGTGAATGTGAGGGAGTTTCTCCTTGCACGCCGAGCAGAGGATCTTCGTTCTCCTTACACTTTGCTGCGCCCAAACCTCTCTCTCTCTCTCTCTCTCTCTCTCTCTTTTTCTCTCTTGCTCCTTGTCTCTCTCTGGTATCGTACTTAGCTTCAGCTCTCTGCAAGAGGGAGACATACGGACAGATAGACAGCGAGAGGTTTCACCCTCTCTACTCATTCTCAGGCTAAATCTTCCTTCCGCGTAGCCATAAACTCGCGCTCTTTAGGTAGATGCATCCAGAAATTCGTTCTCCGCTTTTCCTTTCCTCGCCGTTTACTCGCTAAATCGTCGAGTTTCTATACCTTCACCTCCGTAAACTCGGAATTCTCTCATTCAGCTGTTCACCCGACTCTAACTATATTCAAATATATGTTAAGTGCTCCAGCTTCCGAAATGTATATTTTTATTCGTCAATGTTGCTGACCGGAAACATACTCATATGGTAAATCCATTTTATTACTAAATGCGAGAAGAATATATAATTAATATTAGTGAAAAATATACGGTTCTATAACGTACACGTGCCACTTTAGTATTTCGAAGGTTGTCGGTTGTGAAAATAGTTTAAGCAGAACGGGAATTGATACTAAACCATTCTCTTAATTGTAGTTCCATCAAAATTTGCACTAAGTTATTTTTTTTGTCTTCATTTAAAGACAGCCATACTTAGTTACCTATGGTAGAAAGAGAACGGGTTCATTCGGCTGTACGAAACAGTGAGCAACGGTTTTTACCAAAAATTCCAGTAAAAAAAAACTGTGAGTTCAACTGGGTGTCACCCTTCCAAGATAATTTACGTTACTTTATTTCCGAAAGCATAAAGAATAAAAGTACATTTTGGCCGCTTGAATTAGAACTCAATTTCCAATACTATCTTTCCTTTGAATGATCTTAAACTAAATGAAAAGCGGTGACATTGATCAAGGAAATATTTATTCAAACTAATAAACCCTTTTTTATTGATATCATAGAAAAGTCTTTGGTCTTTTCTTCTGAAGAACAGCGTTATTGCTAGTCTACTGCGATTCAGCAGCCAACTAATTGAGATTCACTCGTAGATTGGTTCATCCCTTTTCCGTGTATTCCTTCTAACGCTTATCGACTGGCTTTAATCAACTACTACTACTTTATCCTGTTTCTTCGATCTTATCCAGTTCTTCTCTTCCGTGCGGTCTTTATCATCTCCGCAGTGCCTCAGGTCCGCAATTCGTTCATTCTTCTCATAACCTAAATTCACTCTTTGTCCTTCCATTCCACCTATTCTGACAGTTTCTCACTCTTTCGATCTAACCGAAGCCCGGTCCTTCCCTCATCACCTTTACCTTTTTCCCTGGCAGACTGCTATTTCTTGGCGTCAGTCATTCCAGTTCGAGCTTCCTCTTTCCTGCACCTCCGTTTTATGCACACAGTCGCGAAACTGCCGGGGTTGGCGGACTCCGTTACTACGACTACGAGCGAAGGTAGAAAGAGGTGGAGGGCGACGTACGTGCCGGAAAGTACCGCCGACTTCGTCCCGTTTGCTTGGCTGACTTTATGACGATGGCTGCATGGAAACGGAGAAATAGAAGGCCAAGAAGTAGGCGAAAAAGGGATACAGAGGTCCATTTCGAATAGGGCGCTGAAATAGCACGGTTTAATGAAACGAGATAGAAACTGAAGAGTTATGTCAAGTTGGCATCATCATTTCGTCCTTCGTTTGCGTAACCAGAGGATAGATTTTCACGAAATATATGATGAAAGGTTGGCACACACGTGCCCTGTCTCCATGCCTATCCACAAATTTGATGAAGGACAAAGAGGATATATTCTCCACCGGGTGCTCACTTGCCATTATTTGCCTAGAGAACTATTCGGATCTTTTCCTCGTTTTCCACGGTCGCTACCAAGAGCCCTTGCTTTTTTTTTATTCCCTCAATTACCTTCCTTTCATATAGCATGAGATATTCGTTGTATATAAGCGATTACAACGAAATTCAGCCATCGAAAATTTGTTCGTCTTGAAAAAATTCCATAAAGTCTGGTTTTGTTATTTTCAACACTTCGACACATTTTAATACGATAAAATAGAAATCTGATGGGATATTGGAATTTACGAATACAATTCGAAACAAATTTTTGCAGTTAAAATAAAAAATGTCGATTAAAAATTGGTAAAGGAATTTAAAAATATTCTGCATTAAAAAATAAATTAATTCACAGCAGTTGGCGAGTTTATATGCTAATGTTAACATTCAATGGTGATGAAACATGTGAGATACTTTACCAACTCGTCATGTGCAATGAGGTTATTTTTTTCGCCATGACGTAAACTGAGAGATACAAGTATGAAGATTACTGCTCTTACTTAAATACAAGTTTAAGGATTAATGTTCTTACTCATGATTTTCTAACAAAAATTATTGTATTAGTACTTCGAATTTATGGTAAAAAAAAATTAGATAAAAAAAATCGAAAAACGAACATAATATGATGACATGAGTTCACATACCTGGATAATAATAAATGGCGGTAATATATGCTTTCCCTGGCATTTTCGGATCACGTACACCGGACAATTTCGGGGGAAAAGTGGCCGACGGTTTTAAATACCCATAAAACTTCGAGCCGAGGCGTAATTAATTTCTATTAAAAAAATATCGAATATTATATAAATTTAACGAAATAGTGATTTCATTCTACAGCAGGTACTTCAAAAATATTTTATTATATAGGTGGTAGCCAAACCGTAACGGGTCACTAACTATTCGATACTCTGGGAATCCGCGTGAACGAGTAGGGGAGACTCGCATTGCTTGAAGCACCTTTCACATTTCAATATTTCATACCATAACGGGACAATCGATAAATTCGTTATCTGGCGGCATAACTGATACGATTTTCGTCAACGTGAAACAATCACACAGATGCTTTTTTAATGCACTTCTCGGATGATTCATCGGAAGCTGCTAAAGCGGACAGTTTTAATGCATTAAGTAACTCTGCGGATAAGATTACTCGACGCACTTTAAACGGACATTGGGATAATTGATGCGACAAAGATCAATAACTTCTCATTTGATCAAAGTACCGTTTTTGCAAATCTGGACGAGATTAACGGTGATCCAAAACTTGATTCTGTAACTTCTCAAAAACGAATTCAACAGGA
Source organism: Tromatobia lineatoria (assembly GCA_949699805.1). Taxonomy (NCBI): domain Eukaryota; kingdom Metazoa; phylum Arthropoda; class Insecta; order Hymenoptera; family Ichneumonidae; genus Tromatobia; species Tromatobia lineatoria. Next base: position 13,434,373 of record OX453044.1, read on the forward strand.
AACGCGTTGCATGTTTAAGGCACCGAACTCAGTTCTGAATTCGTCGTTTCAAATTTTCGCAATTGTATAATGAGAGAAAAGATTTCATTAACGACGAAAAAATGTGTTGATTGATTTATTTCTATTGTTTTTAACGGAATATTTCTGTGATATATTTCATGGTGTAATCAAGGTGTTTTAGTTTACATCACAAATTCACAGAATTTCGGTCAGACTCAAAAAAATCGTACTAGGTGTTTTGGTCAATCGAAAACTAATCGCAATCAGCAAAATATTGTCTGTCATAAATCGAGGCTGCAATAGGTTGTTATGTGAAATTACAGTATTTTCAGATATTGATAAAATAACTGAAAACTGATCGACGAATGATGGTTTCGTGATGTCATTTGTAAAGCCCATTTTACGGATGCAAGCTGACGATCATTTTTAAAGGAAAATTTCAAGTGAAAATCGCGTTTTGATCAATGAATTGTGAACGTTTATAAAATTTTCTAGCCTTATTATAATATTAATAGATATTCAAACTCATCAGTTTTTTTGCCACGCGCTTTAAGACTTCGCCCATAAAGCGGATTCAAATAGTAATTTTCATCGAATTTTGGAGAAAAAATAATGAACCCTTTAAACATTCCTTTTTGGGAAATAAGATTTTTTTTTCGGTACCCGAAGTCTTGTTCAATACCCATTCGGCATATGTCAAGATTATTATAATTTTTTCTTCTTTTTTTGTAGGATTTTATAGGATCCTGGGAATAGTCATCGTTAGTCTTCTCTTTAATGAAATGTCCTTAAATCGCAAAGATGGAAAAAGTAAAAAATTATTAATAAGAGACAGGGTTTCACAGAGACGATCTTGAGCTCCCGTCACGACTCAGTGTAGAATATAAAAAGAAGGAATATCGGAAGAGCCAGACGCACTATTTCTGTGTGAAATTTTAAGTCCCTCGTTAGTCTTGAATGCGACGTCTATCTACCTTCGTTATTATTCGTTGCTCGCGCGATAGAGCTATATTTTCCCGCATACGAAATTTCCACGCGTGTGAAGTATTTGCAGGAAAGACGAAGTAGATGATGGAAGGGAAAAAGGGAGGAAAGTCAAGAATGGTGTATCCCTCTATCCCTTTGTCATCCTCGGGTATTCTGTTCACGTTGTTGCTCTGTGCGGATCGCGCATCGAATACATTTTCCGTCGTTCTTTCATATACTTGCAAGATAAATATGCCATTGTACGGTAAAATACTTCATTATCTGATTTCCGTTATGAAAGGTACTATGCACTTCAATTTGAATTTCCAGAATTTAAAAGACTTCGTATTTGATTTTGTCAGAGGTTCTCACGAAATTAAGTAATAGAGAAGGGACTGGGCAGTGAGCACACTTGAAACCTGCTTTGCTTAGAATTTCTCCGACATTAATGATGAGTTTCACTCAGAAGAAATGGTATGCGGAAGCTGATCAAAAAAAAATGTTCGTCCTGTTGGGATTCGGGTATCTGAATATGGTTCTATTTTAGGATTTGAAAATTATGCTTTAAATGACGTTAGACTGGAATTCCCAAATATTCTGACTGTCAGAATATTCCGGAGTTCCGAATATTCCGAATATACCGGATATTCCGAATATACCGGATATTCCGAATATACCGGATATTCCGAATATACCGGATATTCCGAATATACCGGATATTCCGAATATTCTGCATATACCGAATATACCCAATATTCCGACTACCCGAATATTCCAACTATCCGGATATTCTAACTATCCGAATATTCCAACTATCCGAATATTCGAAGTATCTGTATACTCGAACTCCGTAAGTTTCAGAACGATACGAATTACTTAGGTACTCGAATTACCCGGTAATCTGAACCATTCAGATTACACGGATATAGTAACTACCCGGGAATCCGAACCCGACCGTGGAAAACGTTTGCAGAATTAAAAAAAAAAGCTCTTAACGATTTACAAAAGACGGTAGGATCTTGTCATGTTACTCTATGGACAGCAGAGTCGTGGGTTCCAAGGTCGGAAAAAGTCTCAGTAGTTATCCATCAAAATCTCAGAATAAAAAAGAATCGAATCTCAAAAGTCTCTCCTTCTGTGATGAAGGTTTTTTACCTCCTGCATCTGCACCAAGGACTGTTTTGGATAAAGCTTCCAGATAAGATTTTACTTGATATATGCGTATAGTTGTCGCTACTTAGCAACAGAAATATGTGATTAGAAAACCTGTCATAGAATGAAAGATAATTTCCAGAGATGGCATAAATGCGAAATACAGTATTTCACGCATAAGGCTTATAACCGAAATAATTAACGCATGAACCATGAAGAAATTTTTTGTTTACTGAGGAAACATGCGAATGTGTAGGTATGAGAGTACATAAGACACGCAACCCATCCTCCTCGATGTATAAGCCATATTCGTCTCATTCTCGAGCTCCTTCGACAACTTGCAAACGCACTCTCTGTTAAGCTCTCTATGCAACGCATTCTCTCTCTCTCTCTGTCTCTCTTAGTTTCTCACTCCCTTGAATCTTAGGCGAGTAAGTGAACTGAGCTTGGTGAGTTCAGTCACCAAGTTCTACGAGTGGCATGAGAACAAGCGTGCGTCAGGGCCTTTGGCAAACATCGAGGTTGATTAACCCTTTGCGAGGTGAGATATGTAATTACCTGTCGACTCACGCGAGAAACGCTACTGGGTCGTCCGTCTTCTCCTCACGTACTCACTTTATGCTACTCTTCCCTATTGCCATTGCCTCTTTCTGCTTCCATCTCTTGACGCAACATAGATGATCTCGTGACTATACTATACGCGATCGCTAATCTGAAATTTCACGCGAAGTTCATTCCTCCCTCTCACCCTCTGGTTTGACATGAACCGAACGATTCAATAGAAGGACGGAAAATTACATTGCAAAACTTGTTGATTCTTTTAAACATGCGGTCAAATTTGTAGTTACAATTCACTACTTTGTCGTGAGTAACTGCAGTATAACCTAAGCATTTCGATTGAATTTGATAGCAACGAAAGATCCTCCGTTTCTACCTTATATTTCGACCGGGTATTTCAAGCAATTATTGTCGCCGCGTGACCCTTTTGCATGTTTTGTTTATTAAATTATATAGTCTTCAGTTTAAATATTCTTTAGTCGTACCCAATCGAAATTAGAGCTTTCAAAAGATTAGATAGGCAAGTGATCTGAAGTTTTTTGCGTATTATACCAGGAAAAAAATTCAGTTAAATCAACGAAATTTTGTTTACTTCAACAAAATCGCACGAGTCTATACGTTCATATGAAGAACTGTCCAACGTGACTTAGACCCACTCTCAGTGCTGGCCTCTTCCGGCACATTCATTTAAACTGTACAAATGTCAATTTAGCAGAGGCTGGCGGTCGGTATAGATAATCCCTGACTTCTTAGCGTCCAAATATCGCTATTACATGCTGTAATAGAAATCATTCTCTACTAGGATTATTTAATAGCATTCAATGTTGATAAATTGATTACGAAAATATAGCTCTGATTTGACTTTGGAAAACGGAAAAAAATTATGAGTCGAGGGAACTAACGAAAAATGGCTTGCGAGGAATATTCATTTTGTTACGAAAACCACGTCGAAAAGACGTTCTAACAATTTAATATTGGCTGGTAATAAATAGTTGACACACAGAATCTCGTTAGTTGGCGTGTCCCATTAAAATGAGTTTCAGAGCTCACAGTCTGGAGGACTTACTAAAATGGGTTTCCACACTCATATTATTTTGCATATCCGATGAGTTTGAACGAAACGTGAGAAATTGTTTATGACCACTGCTTCTATGATGCACGACACACTTCGATTAGGTAGCTTAACTAACTCCTATAGTAGGACGCGCGCAGTTCGCCAGTGGTTTGCCTTAACCCATTTGTCGATCAACGCGACTCACTGGTCGGTCGACACGATTCATTCGTCGGTTGCCTTAACTCAATTGTCGGTCGACGCGATTCATTGGTCGGTTGCCTTAACTCAATTGTCGGCCGACGTGACTCATTGGTCGGTTGCCTTAACTCAATTGTCAGTCGACGCGATTCATTGGTCGGTTGCCTTAACTCATTTGTCGGTCGAAGTGATTCATTGCTCGGTTGGCGTCACTTGTCCATCGGTAACTGTAACCAATTCATTGAGCTTGCGCAGTCGACTGTGTTGGTGAACGAGAATCATCGTCCATCTTATTATTCGCCGCTCACTCGAATGAGCCCTGCCAACCAATTAAAATTCTGGCGCAGATTCGATTAAAAAATGGAGTCCCTACTTTTTGAATGGTTTTAACTCATTTTTTTCGTGCAATCGTACCGAACCTCCTTAACTCTTAAGCACTTCGTATTCATTCACTAACTAATTAATCTTTCACTTTTTTTTTTAGGACGTCCTGGTACGGATTACCCGGTGCTAGGGAAAGTGCCCTACACAAATTTTTACTGCGACGATCAACCCTATCCAGGTTTCTTTGCCGACGAGGAATCCCGTTGCCAGGCCTGGCACTATTGTGACATAGATGGAAGACAAGCAACGTTTTTATGCCCGAATGGCACTCAATTTAGTCAGGCAGTCTTTGTGTGTGACTGGTGGTTCAACGTGAGGTGTGAGCTCAGTTCGAAATTGTACGCTATCAACAGTAGACTCTATCAGAGGCCTGCAGAGAGTCCAACTAGACCACACCGATTAATCACCAAGGAACTGTTGGAAAATATCTTCGTGCGAAGGAAATGAGTCCGTCCGAAATGACTTCTCTTGAAATTTTTTTTGGTTACTTCGCAACTTTTGAATTGTATTTGTAATTGTATCCATTACCTGAAATAGTCAGTGAAGCGCATTAGTTTATTTACATTAAGATATAAAATCTCCGAAATCCAGTTAATGTTTTGGAATGACGCATGAGTGTTTGTGGTGCTCAGATTGAAAACAAAGAGCTACTATTTCCAGCAATATTTTCCTAAATCTTCGACGATACTCTAACTTTGTAAACAGAATTGAAAATCGAATCAGAAACTCGATACTTTATGACACGGAAAAAAAAACATTATCGAAAATACTAAGAACGTTGATTTTGTATTATAAGCATGTTGAAATATGATTAAGAAATCTGTAAAAAAAATTATCTACACAAATTCGGCAATAAGATTCATTTCTCTCCTAGATAATATGCATTGTTAGATTTTGTGAATAGATTTATTTTTATTTTATAACACATGCATGAAAAGCGGTGCTTTTTATAGCAGTTTTGCGAAGAAAAAATGATTACATTCATTCGATCTCAATACCAATCTGACTACTACGAATAATGCCCTGAGGTTGACTCACTTACCTGAAAAAGTAAAAAAAAGTCAGAAGAGAAAGAATTCTGTAGATGTACTGTTCTTGTAAAATATCTCACATTCCAACCTCATTTAATAAATTTCAAGTATTACAATTCTGCACTTTTGTATGAACATACGGTGCACCAGGATGGTGGGGGTGAAAAGTAAACATTTTCACTTATCGTAGCTTTCAGATTTAACTGATTAACAAATGTTAGTGATCAATGTCTTATTTTGTCTGTCGAAGGACAGAACTTATGGGAATTTTTATTTGAGGCATGTATGACGAAGTTGTGATTTAAAATGTGTAAATAAATCTTTCTCTATTGAAAACTCACTAAAAAATTGATTGCAGTAAATCCAATTTCCACTGCATTGGGAACAGCTACACTTAAGTCAGAATGCATTTCTCGATATGTAAATCGATCGGTCGAAAATAAAATATCTAATACTAAAATTTGTACGGCAGTTTTGTCTGAAAAAGCTACGAGTTAAAAATTTTACATTTTACCCTGACACCATTCTGGTTTACTGTATGTCTCCACAAAATAACAGAATTATAGCGCTCGATACATAATTGATGACGTTCAAATGTATGATCTTTTTAAAAGAAGGATATCATCGATACATTTTTTTTTTCTTATAATTTTTTTCAGGTGACTGGGTCCACTTAATGGCAATCCAGTAAAATTGTTCCGGTGGCACAAATTTTATTTTGGTGCCTCTACTTCTTTGTTAAGATACCGATCACAAAATATACCAGTTTAAGAGCGTCTCTAATTGCGTGCAAGCGACTTTTATTGTTCAATGTATTTTTTTCTATTCTTCGTTGTTACTATGCGTGGGAGGAATATTGAGAACTGATTGAATCAGCACTATAATCTTTCGAGAAAAGTGCAGGGATTAGTTTGATAAGATAAGATAAAGAGAATAAATAAGTGAAATACAATAATTATTCAATCAAAGTATAAATACATAAACAAATAAAAAAACAAGGAGCGAAAGAAATATAGTCAGTAGTATCAAATAGATCAATAAGATTTTTCGTAAAACATGTAATAATTCCTATTCTAAAATGTTCGTGGATCGAACAATCTGGGAAATATCCTTATACAACTGCGCATTATTAGCGCTTCATTCGTGCTCTGATTGGTTTTTGCAGTTTGGCACTAAGACAGGGACCAACTTAGTATTTCGTAACTTTGACAGTTGTCACAATTATAGGACAAAGATTACGGATACTTCAGCTTTCGCATCCGCCTAACGTTCGTATTTGTAAATTAGTTGTATTTGTATATATAAGCAAAAATGTATATCGAAACTTTATGATTTTACCAGTAATCCTAAGACTCTGAATATATTTTACGATTATTGTTATTACATAAGATTTTTTTAGAGTAAGTCCGATTTTAGTATTTTAACGCTGGAGAAACGATTTCGTGTGAAGTGTGTAATAAAAAAATAATTAAGCAAAGGTCATTATGATCAATACACGTCTTGGATTGAGTTTGTACTAATTTTGTTCCGCTATCCAGCTTTAACCTTAAATGGTGACACTGTGGTAATGAAATATTCCACAGCTTTTTTGTCTCTTATGTTATTGTTATTGCAGTATCAAGTTTCTAAGCGTGCCATGATTTCTAATAGATTTGATTCATTTAAGAAAGTGGACAGGACTTATAAAGTCATAAAAAAATCTGAAGAATAGCAGACTCACTTTCTCATAAGTATTTCTCGCACATTGCCAAATTGCTTAAAATTTTTTCGAGTATGTAAATAGTCGAGTTTATTTTATGAAAACCTTTGGTAGTAAAATGATAATAAATATAACCATTTTCCATATTGTTATTTTAACGACATTCAAGAACGGAATTTTTGTAATACTATAATTATAATTAAAAGTAATTTAACATAATCACTTGAAACATTATTATTCAATTGCTTTCACCTAATATTTACAGTACGCTTATTTTATTCAATGGTTTAAGTAGGATGAAGTCTAGAAAATCATGCAAGAACGAGAGACAGTTTTGTGAAATTGTAGAACACTAAAAATGCTATTAGCATGAAATATTTGAATTAAATCGTGTTATGAAAAAAATAATTCAAAATTTAATGAGGTACTATTCAATTTTATATCAAAATAGCAGCATTATTAATTTGCTTATGACTTAAAATAATTAAAAAATAGTAACATATGATCACTATTGATTGCTGTAAAAAAAAATACATTTTCGAGAAATGTAACTAGGCTTGAAAAAACCTAAATTTTGTACGACCCACGAAATTAATGTTTAAAAGGTTATAATATTTTATGGTGTGCAAAAATATTTGACACCGTTTCATAAAATAAATTACAGTTTTTGAGCACGACACACAACATCTGACACAATTATCTGAAAGAATTGACGTCGATAAAGATACCAATAAATTATATTCAAAATACCGCCAACTCCTCATAGATATTAGAAAATATTTTGAACAAAAACATTTTGTTAAATTTTAATTTTTTTTCATTTTAATGAATTCGTTGCAATCTCCAAACACATTAAAAAATGTTGGAAAGTTTTTACCTAGTTGTAAGTTTTTTTTTTTCGTTTAAAAAATGCTTAAAAAAATATGAATTACGGATATATTTTCGTTTAATGTGTCTGTATTGCACATAAGAAGTTTGAAATTATTTATCTCGGAATTTCATAACAGTCTCCGAAAAATCTCAAAACTGCAAATCTCCAAATGGCAACAGAGTTCTTAAAATAATTGTACGTGTTTGTAAAAGCTAGCGCATTTATTTAACGAAAGTAAGAAAATGCTTTTGTAAGATCATGGTAAAAAAATATATATATTATCAATTTCTGTATAATTATTGTTATTCAGAATCGAAGTTCTTAGCGTTCTTAATAACGTTGATTGTTTTGGATCTTTTGCAATTGTCGCAACGTACGTAAATTCTAATCATATCAAACTTTTCCCTGGATATGCACAAGTTCCTGAGAAAAATTATCTCCTGATCAACGAACATATTTTTCTTAATCAAAACATACATTATTCCTATAAAGTTGCAGTATCAAAAGACAAAACTACGCATCAGTCGCAGTCGCCGGGAGAAGCAAAGTGAAGTTGCGGATCGTGATATACACTTGTCAAGCGGATAATTCAAAACTAATTCAATCGTCCGAAACACACCCGAGGATTTAATTCCGCGAGATGTCTAACTTTTATCAAGTTCTTACCGTGGCCTCGCGGCTTGTTTCCCTTTTTTCATTTGTCCTCTTCCAACTACACCATTTCTCCGCCCAGAGACTCGTAATTTCAGATTTAAATTGAGAGAAAAATATGGCGAAAATATACAAAGAAAAGTTATGCATTTCCGCTCCTCCTTAAGTTTCATCTTTCTTTCCGGAAGCAATCATCTGTGAGTATCGCCAGCAGCAAGATACACGCAGAAGAATCGCAAACAATCGTCAAATTCCATTTCTACCGGAATGTATCCCGAAAACCTGGGATAGTATCGCCTCAGGTGGTTTCTGTTCTCGCTACCTGGTCCTTTTTTGTTATAGTTTGACCGCCGGTCTCAGCACCTCTTATTGAGAGTATTTCGTAACCGAACTAGTCATCTTTCCACAAATAGCTATAAGGACTGAGTGGATCACCTGAGACAACCGGAACAAATAATGTATGTGTTTGTGCAAAATTTCATTGCCATATTGGATTTTTTGCCGCCGTTCGGTTAGTTTCTAAGCTTTTATTCATTTAAAATACACCGCATAATTGATTGAAATAAACTCTTTTGATCTATTTCCCTGGGTGTAACTTTGTGCATATTTTTTTATATCCCTTCTATAGACACAATCAATCCAAGAGCGTTCCGCCCTCTGTACAAGATGATTCTATGTCCCTCTAAAGGTTTGTCTTAGCGATTAATGTTTCAACCCCTGGTAAAAGTCAGTATGAACACCTAGAAGTGGCTACCTAATGGTGGCTACCTAATGGAGCACATGAACATGATGGTTATATTCAGTAGAACGCACACGTAAGCGCAAAACCGTAAAAAACACTTGGCCTCATTTTTTTCGTGTCTGAAGAATCGAGGCCCACTAACGTAAGCATTGGCATTTTTTGTCCAGGGTATAAGTAAACCAGTGGTAGCAGTTAGAGATGTTTATCGTTCGTTACTTTTAACAAGACGCTTTTTGTTAATTTTTTTAACAATTCGTTTATTATCACACGTTTAGTAAACGTGATCTAGACGTTATACAACTTAATGGTTCAACGTCAAATAAAATCCTTACAACACATTTTCGGCAATGAATTTCGTGCAAACAATTGTAAAGAACATGTACCGAGTAGCGCTTAACGACAAAACTAGCGATCGTTATTTTAGTTCGTTGCATTTACTCTTTATCAAAGAGATGTTAATATGCTTCGACTTCAGATGGAAGTTTGGTAAATCGTAACTCAAGGTGTGAGTCTAACGATGCCGAAGATTCTATTGTTATCGATCTTCCTAAATAGTCCGATTTGTCCGTTCAAACTCCTTTATCGATTCGTAAATTGTTAAAGCAATCTTAACAGACGATATTTTATCAATTTATTTTAAATCGTGAAAAAATATCTCCACAACCCAGGATTTACTCCTTATAATTTTTTTCATAAAATCCATTGCCAAAAATGTGATTTGAGGATTCCATAAAACCCTGAGTTACATAAGGTGTAAGACCACATTTACTAACCGTTTCATGATAACCAAATTACAGGAAAAAAAAAAGATTGTATTCAAAATCACGGAACGATGGACATCTCTAGTAGTAGAATTCCTAAAAATAGCTATAAACATCGCCAGTTTCAGCGGGTGTGAGACGAAAGGGTGGTGCGTGAGTAGTTGTGTAGGATTACGTTCCCCTATGGATATCGTCGCCTCCGTTCGATCCTTTTCTAAACGGCGAAGCGTAAATTTGTAGTATAAGGATACTACCGGACTTGGCTTGAGAGTGGCCGAGGCGAACAAGAATGGAAGAGGAAAGTTAAGGAAGCTCGTAGGGTGTCGCTTGCAGGAGTATGCGGAAAGGAGTGGACCAGTGAGAAGGGAAGCGTGATAGAAAGGTAAGGGTATGAGGCGCAAGGAATCCATCGGAGGAAGCGGGTAATCAAGTGGAGTCGGGCGGTGGTGGACCCTGAACGGTCCGACAGAGGTCTTGGTAGCCGCGGACCACTTTCGGAAATCCAATCTCCCCGGCCATTTTTACCTCAGCCACCTATTGGTGCTATACACAGACGCCCACATATATACATACACATATATATGAGGAGCAGGCAGTATAGTTAGTTCCGTATAACCAAGTGCAGTCCAGTGATGACTTCAAGCCGCGAGACGTTCTCCTGGTGCGTTACGGTCTCTGGTAAAAGGGGAGTTTTGGCAAGATCCGGGGTTGAATTTTTCGTGAACGTCCAGCATTGAGAAAGGCGTGCGTCTATCAACCCAATAGCTGTAGCAAACGATATATTCGAGTCAACAACGGGGGAGATGAAACGAAACTTTCAGAGAGCCTCAAGCGGCGAGGGGAGGAATTGCATTGGCGGAAAGGAAGAACGGAGGTAACTACGCTTGGTCGTTTCCGCGAGAAACGGAAAATATTTTTATCCAATAAGAACGAGGCTACTCGAGAATCCGAATCGACGAAATATTGCGCCAACTGTTATATCCTTTTCTTCGGAGAATTGTTAGGCGATGGCAGTATGAGAATAGGATTGTTATAAGTGTTGCTCAAAATTCGGGTGGAAATGTCGAGATATTGTCCGAATTGTCTGAAATCCCTGGGAACGTTACGGGTAAAAGCGAATTTAGTCTGAACTATTCAGCCTATTTAGTGTGTGTGAGACAAATTTGCCTAGAGCTTAGGACAATTTCGGATACAGTTGTGTAGCCGTTTATTTGACACATTTATTTTTTGAAGATTTCCTGATTCTGAACTTTGGCCGTGTAATTTCACTGGGTTCTCGGTATTATGATGGACTCTAAGAGAGATATAAATTTTCAAAAACAAAACGAGTCTAAACCTTTCAAGGTTTAAAATGTTATCGCAGGAGAATTGATTCCCATCCAACTCATCCCGAAATTAATTAAACCCATACAATATATCATCCCATGAAAACTGATTCTCATTCAACTCATCCTTAAACTAATTGAATCATAGAAAATATTATGTGATTAATCGTCCCACGCCATTTTCCGACGAAAATTCGATCATACCGTGCAACTGACTCCTAAAAAGTTTGTTCAAATCGTTGATAAGATTGGTAATTTTATTGCAATTTGTTTATTTACATAAAAATTCGAAATCGTGTGTTTTTTTCCCCGATTCAATTACGTCGAGTCCCGGAGGGGCTTCCTTTAGGTCTTTTAGGTTCTTTAGGGTCTTTCGTTCTTGACTACTGCAGCACTATTCCTCGCAGAGCTTGCACCGTTCTCTTCAGTTGAAAAGTCTTCGGGGTGCGTAAATATGTGTTTTTATACCGTCTGTTGGTAATGTTTTTTTCTGGCTGTTTTTTTGCAGCGTCTGGCAGCAAAAACTTACACAATAATAACCTTTGTTCTATATTGAGAATACGGGTTACCATTTTTGTAAGACTTCTCCGATTCTTGTTAGAATCCCTCGTGATTTTCAAGACCATTCCGAATAAATTCAAAGATTTTCTGGACACGTGCGGCTTTCGACATTATTTTCACATTGACGAAACGACATCCTTTAATTTTCCGACCCTTTCAAGAACCCTCGAGATCTTTTCACCTTTTTAGATGGTGAGCCTTCCTAACTTTATAAAGACACTCTCTTAAGCCTTCAGAAATTTCCTTCACCCTTGCGAAATTTCCGAAGCTCCCTTCAATAAAATTAATTTTTCTGCACGCTTAGTGCTCAGTAAGTTCCTAGTCATCTGTAGTCTCTTATCGAAACCTCGCCTAATAAAATACAAACTTTTCGAGACGAGTTTTCAACATTATCATGGACTCTAAAACTGATATACATTTGTCAAAAATAATAAGAGTGCTAACCTCTCGAGGCCTCGTAATTTTTCCGAGACTTCCCGATCCTTTCTAGATACCCTAATATATTTCGACACTTATTGTCACTTCGACGGGACGAACCGCCTTAGTTTTCCGACTTTTTGTAAAACCTCCAAAATCTTTCCACCTTTTTAGAGACTCACGAGACTTCCCGACTCTAAAGATTCTCTCAAGCCTTGTGAAATTTTCTTCACCCATCAAGGACTTCCAAATCTGACTCCACCAAAATTCATTTATCTGCACGTCTGTCGTGCAGTCTATCGTTTCGCGTCGAAACCTCGCCCAATGTCGTACGAACGTAAAAGCCCTGACCACCGGTGTTCTGCAGGAAATAAAACCGGAGGTCGGATACCTATAGGTAAACCCGTTTAAACAAGACCGTAGAGCCACGGCCCGGTTAGTACTGCAAAAAAATGACGAAGAGGTGAAGAGCAGAGCGGGCGTCGAGGGGGAAACGACGTAGCAGACGAGAAGAGAATATACGTTGAGAGAGAAGCTCGGAGTAGCCTAGTAGTACTTGGTGCCCGCGCGACTGGTCTCATATTCCAGCCCGACGCGTTTAATTACCAGCTCGGTATATAGCATAGTGTATATAGTACATCGAGCTAGTTCGAACTGGGCGTCCCTTGAGCGGTGGCGCAAGCCCCCGTCGCAGCTCCCGGGCTTCAATGCTCTCGGTCTTGTTCCTTTAAGGGCGTACTGCGAATTGAGCCGTAAAACCGGTCGAGTACGCGGGGGATAGCAACGGCGTCGAACGAGACTAACAGCGGCAGCGAACGAGTGAGCAGGCTGACAGCGTAGCGTAGCGGGTGGTGTACCACCTACTACAGCCCCAGACTATACACGGCGCACCAACATCAGTGTCAGAAGCAAAAGCAGCGTTTACGAGCGGCTGAAAGTTTGGGTCAGGTCTCGCTCGCTCTCCAGCACCAAACGTGTCCCTTCTGCACCCTAGACGGGTTTTGCGGTCCTGTTTTATCGGTCTTCGAGCATATATATGTGCATTAGCTCACTGGTATACCACGACGCCCCTCATCCACTTCCAGCTTCGAGCTTGTGCCCCTTTACTCCCGTTTGGTCTCGTCCTCTTGCATCGAGCTCAGCTACACCATAGCTTTCGAGCTATATAGGAGTTAGAAAGTAATCTTCTTAGTAGGTAGGTACTCGCACCAACAGACAGCGACTGGAGCGCTTGTTACGCCAACGGGTGAAATGGAAGCGTTTGCAGGCTCCACGGGCTATATCTGTAAGCATTATGTGTATGAATATAAAAGCGCCTTGATATACGTATCTTCATGCATACACGGGGATTAAGCCGGAAGACATATATTGCTCGAATGTAAGTACGTGAAAAGGAAAACTAGAGGGTTGCAGGAGCTGAGAAGCGAGCGTCATTGCTAGAATGCAAATTTACGAGAGTTCAAAGGACGGAAACCAAAAAACCGGTTTTGCCTCTCCGACCTCAATGTTCTTCGTAGACGTTGTCGAGATGGCATTCAAGTTTTCCCTCATTGTTGATACTTCCCAACAAATAACGTCTGTCGATTCGAGTGAGTGGGTGGTTTCTATCCTTTCTGTCATCGTCTTCTCTGACTCCCGGCTATTCGAACCTGTTGGGTAATAGCGCTGTAATTTCGTTACGTACTTCATTATATATTCAGGATGGAAACTCCGGTATAAGTATAAAAGCGAATTTGGTATACGTACGAGACTATTAAATACAAAAACGGATTAAGCGTAAAATGTAAGTGAGTGAATGGGGAAGTTAATAGGATGGAGAAATAAGAGATACAGCATCCCAAGGAGAATACCAATTGACGAGAGTTAAGCAGGCGAGATCCGACTACCAGAGCGTTGCCTTTTGGCCCGTTATCCTTCCCAGTTGTTTCAAAGACAGCTTTTCTTCAGCATCCCTATTTGACTTGAAAATAATTTCCATTCATTCGAAGGAATGAGCTTGTTTCTTCTCCGTTCGTAGATGATTCTTTGAGTTGGTTCATCGTATCCCGGCTGATAAATTGGAGTGTAATTTCATAGCGGACCTTGTTATAAATTCAGGAGAGTGGTGCACTTGCGGGTAAATGCAACAAGCAGAATGTACACCAACAGGAAACTAATAGATAGTGAAATTTTAGACGGGACGACAGGTTTGAAGGGAGTGGAAAAGAGGGCTGTGACGGGGAGGGTAGAAAAATAATTTGACCGCGTTGTTTCCCGCGCCACGAGCTGAAGCCGCACCATCGAGAGCCACGGGCTACGGGGAGTAGGAGCAGAAGAGCAGTGTGGAGGCATCATCATCCCTCAACGGCCTCCGGGTTAGCAAGAGCGGTAGTATGGTGGTGTGTGGGGTGGACGTGCACACGCCCGATGCAACAATTTTCTTCATAAACCGGAGCGGGGCTGGTTGTTCGGTGTTAGCTACTGGCTCACGGGCACGTCTCGCGGCAGACAACGGTTAATCAATGGACTTCAAGCGCACGCCGGGCTAGTCCGCGGATACTCGTCCGCTCGGCTCCAGGCCGAGAGCGGGATAGCCATGCGGATCTTCCCGTGATGGACAGCGAGGAGCCCCCGGGGCAACGGAAAACTACCGAACAATTTTCCCACCCCTTATCACCTCTCCCTCCCCCTCGGAGCTTGACTCCGTACCCTGCACCACCAAAACTCCCTTTCAAGTTTCGGGCTTTGTTTACGCGCTTGAAAATAATTCGTTGAGCCGCACGAGCAGCTTGGCCCAGCCCGGTAAACGTATATATAGATGAAAAATAAAAATAAAAACAAAAATGGACGTACGTTCTTTATATATATTATAGCATAAAGCCGACGGCTGTGGTAGCCGATCATGCGGTAACCCAATCGGTATCGAAGGAGGGGGTCCATGCGTTTATTTCCAGTTGTGATGAATGCGATGGGATCAATATTATGTGGAACTTTTAGCGATAGCCCGTTTTCCTGTTTTTGTTGACGGAGAAATCTTTTTTATTTCTATTTTTTTTAATAGAAGGTAGATATTTTTGAGCTGAAAGTCTGACGGTTTTGAGCTAAATTGGTCAGGATGTGAATCTGGGATGAATTGATGGAGACTCTTTTAAATCATTTTAGCAGGACTAAATCATTTTGACTAAATTTACGTTTAAAAAAATTGAACTCTGATCAAATATAAAGACAATTCCTTGTTATGGATAGTTGAGCCCGTTCTCTTAGTCATAAGATATTTATCGAGTTTATCGATGGCGAAAATGTAAGCCATATACATCGGATATTTTATTTTAGCCCATTTACCTTGACATTTTGACGCTTCAGGCAGTAAAATCCAATTGATTTAAGAATCAATTCGATTTTTTTAAGTATATTTTTATATAGAATTGTCGTTCTTGTTGAAACTAAGATTATCAAATTTGATGAAAAAATGACAAAATAGCGGACTTCAAAAAATAAATGTGATTTTTTTAAGGCAAAAATAGAGCTGTAAAATTGGATGTTAGGGATAAAAAAAAGATCCTAGTCCCGACGATAACGACAATTCTATAGATTAATAATCAATTCGATTTTTTTTCTCAGATGTCCTCAGGAGCCAAAAGTACCGGGGCCAGCCTCGTGCCCCTTTTAGTCCAGGTATCAACTTTCCCCAATAATAATGATAATAAAACGTTGTAAAATTAAGTAAATATTTTTTTTGTATCCTTCAGATGTCAACAATAACAAACAAAAAAAAACGAAACGATTGAATTATATTTTCCCATAAAATTTTTTTATGATAAAGACGTAAAAAAAAAGGGCAAGTTACCAGACGACTACCTCAAATAAACTGTGTAGTTTATAGATGAAAATGTGAGAATTTACAACCCGAAGTCAGAATTAGCTAGAAGAAAAAAGCCTTCCGGCAATGCAATGTCGAAATTTCTCTTGACGAGTCGGGGCAGTTAACGCAGTGGTTTTTATCACTCGCTTAAAAAAAAATCATGATTTCACAAAACACATGGACACCGTGAACCGAAACACGATAGAAACGTGTACGTAAATATGCTTCTGCTTCGTCCTCTTGTCCTCGATCGACAGCCAACCCCTTCATGGTGCTGCACACAGATCAAGCGAAATTGAAAAATTTTTATCTCCGTTTTCGATTTCGCTCATCGTACGACTGTATCGATATCTGGGAGGTGGGTGAGGAGCATATCCAGAGCAATGCACATTTTTAACCAGTTTGCCAGTGAAGAGCGACCGGACAGAAGAGGGAGGTAGAAACCTGCTGCTGCTGCTGCTGTTGCTGCACATTGCTCTACTACATCCTCGAGGCGATCTGGCAGCGATCGACCTCCGACGAGGATGGCCTTTTCGCAAGCGACTGATGGAACGAGCCAATGGAAAAAATAAAAAAAATTAGTGAGTGAGCAAGTGGGCAAAAAATAAGAGTTGTGCCTTTCAAACATTTCCAGGTAGATATTTTTAACCCTTTCTTTTTTGCGTAAGGTCTATTGTTTTATTGCTTTTCTATAAAGGATATCTTCAAAGGTTAGAATATATTATACATGTTTATCAATTTTTTACAATTTGACGAAAATAACGATTAATAAAAAAGAAATATATAATTTTTTCTAACACTTTGAGATAAATCAAGATATAATTGATCGACGCCTTGCAGAAAAATGGATAATTAAAATGAAGGGATTTGGCAATTAATTAGAGACTGTTTTGTCTTTGGTTCATCCTGATCATAAAATTTAATGGCGAGCTATTTCATTGGGAACAAAGCAGCTGTTTGTGATTTCTGATTTTAATCGAGGGTGGAAAGAGATATTCAAGTTTCCTGCGATGGAATTGCTGACATGATTTTCTAAGAATGGTGAAGATTCTTAACGTGCCGTGTTATGGACTGTTGCTTAATATATTCCTAGTAAAACTTTAAAAAAGGACATTTTTTTAATTCTTCTGTTGTAATACAATTCAAATTATAATTGAATTAATTTTTTCGACTGCCTTATCCGGACATGTAACGAATGAATTAAATTTAAATAGATCTAAAACTTAGAAACTTAATTGAGAGAATATTTTTTGTTTAGTCCGTTGATTCTTCAGTTAATGGTTAATACCTGCTTTAGGAGTTTATGGAATTAAAATTAAATAAAAACACGGATAAATGCCATTTAAAGTTTTTCAGAAGTATTTAAAAAAATGCTTGGCTAAATTGTATGAATTTTTCACTCACAAAATATCATCATCCATTGTAAAATAACAATTCATAAATCAGTCGCTTCTCGATTTACCTCTGCGTGTAATATTAATAAATTCCTATTTCTGGTTTTGTAAAAGAAAAGAAAATAAATTAGCTAATTTGATTATTGCATTACTTTAGATTATGCTTTTGTATTTTTGTAAACGAAACCTCGTCTTTACAAATGATACAAAAAGATATAAAATAAGCTGCGATTTGGACAAATTATAACAAAAATAAATCCTTGAAAAATATATGCGCGACCAAATATTAATGTGTAAAAGTAATTTAACGTGCTGATCACTGTGTTGTCCGTTGATGCAGATATTTAGTTTCATGTATAATATACGATAGTTTCCGGTCCATTCGGCCTATTTCATTTGTGTTATTTGTCGATCCTTCGTTTTTTTCCTGGCATGCTAAATATAGCGACCATATTTTTGGTTCGTTCGGAATACCCCTTTTGCGTCATCCCTACCCTATTTCCGTCCATGCATCAGTGTGCCAGGAACCTCTGTTGTCGCCTATATTCCATTTCGATATTTCGTGGTCGTTCGCATGTTAATTTTCGACGAGCACTGACGACGCACGCCCTCGAGGCACAGACGTCGATGATATGCGCTAGAGCGAGATACTAAAAACAAAATGTGCGCTTGGTAGTGACTGACACCGCTGGTACAGCACATTCTCGACCGAACGAACATGCAACCCTCTTTCCACTCGTCTTCTTCACCACTCAAATTCAAAAAAATCTATTCTACGTATTGTGTACAGGTAAAAATTAATCGAGCTTCCTGGTCAGTCCATAATTACACAGAATATTTTCTATTTGCTCAAATTGTGAAACGTGACATATAGAACATCCTATTGATCCATTTGGGTTTCATCCAAGACAATACACACCGAGAGAAAATATTCCATTGATTCACGGCAATCTGCGCCAATGAAAAGAAGTACTCGAGTTTCAATACTATCTTTTCATTGAAAGACTCAAACTCAATGAAAAGAAGTGATATTAATTCAAAGAAACATTTCTTTAAACCAAGAAATCGTCTCTGTTCTTTTCCCCCACTTTCCTCATCACAGCTCAAAATGTTAAAACCTATTTTTTCCTAAACTACTCGGCAAATGAAGATAACATTTTGAGAGAACGTGTAGAAGTACGGCAGGAATTGGCTAAACTACTGGCTCCTTGAAACTCGAAGCCTTTCGTTCGGGAGAACCAAAAAACAAAAAGTGAGGTTAGGTGCAAGAGACAACTCTATAGGCGGTTAACATTGGACGACGAAATTCCCAGCACTTGCTGCCATCAAGTATATGTTTTCATTGAATCAATGAAAACTTTTTTTTCAAACAATGAAATTGTTTCTTTATCTTATGCCCATTAAATAAATGTTTCTTTACAGGCAATGAAATGTGATCTTTAAAATTTGAGTGCACTATCTCATTGAAATCAAATAGATATTTCGTTGAAATCAATGAAAAAATAATCAAACCACCCACTTCTTTGCCGTCAATGAAATCTTTTCTCCCAGTGCAGTACGTTTTGATTCATATCCGCAATGAAGAAATTTCTGTTCACAGACAGCAAAATCATTTATGGTGAAATGTGCAAAATTTTGAGAAGACTTGTTTAGTCTGCGTTTGCGTCAATAAATTTCGAGGTCTATTTTGTTGAGTCCATTGGTCAATGATTGAGTTTTGTTTCTATCGATAAAATCACCGCGCTCGTTGAATAAATTATTATCAGTAATAATAATTTATTTCTGTAAATTATATTTCAGATATTTTAGAGAAATTATATTTCAGAAATATAATTTATTTATTGTAAGCAACGCTACTGAAACCGACTATGTTACCGAGTATTTGCTGATTGAGAATATCTAAATGGTATAATAATAATAATGGAAGACTGATTCGCAGAACTAAGCGCTTTCGACAAAGTGCGTTTGGCTGTCCGTACGAAATTGAAGTCCAAATCAAATGAAGGAATCATTTCGATGAATGATAGCAAATGGTATAAAGCTTATCACCGTACCCACTTTATATTCAACAAAATAATCGGCTAATATAATTCGATATATGTTGGTTCCAAAATACAGAGGGTTTTGGGAGAACCAAATATTCTGTAGACACATGGGGTTTCACCTACAACATTTTCGGTTACTGTAACATACAATTTCTTTCATCCACACCAATATACACATTTATGTGCAAAATAATTTAATTCAATGAATTAAATATTTCATCAGAAATATTACACAATTTAATCGAATCACAAACATATCCAAACATATTTTCAGATTCAGTTCAACAAAATATTTTGTCAAAAAAAAAAAAAAATCAACTGAAAATGGTATTCAATCCGAATAAACAATTATTCGAAAAAACTAACCGTTATTACTAACACGATAATTAACTCGGATTGGAGAGGTTAACATTGGTCGTTATGTTGATACAATTGAAATTTATTCAATTCAAAAGAACGATTGTTGACTTGGCGAAATTTCCAATCAACAAAACGTATTTCTTTGAATCCACTGAATTTTTTTTTAGTATAATATGGTCCGAAGTTACTTAATTACATGCAGTTTTGTAGATGATCGTTATTAATCATGCGTGAACCTGTTTTGCAGGATGGCCAAACTAGTCGAGGTTCCAACCGCAAGTGTATCCATGGTTCATTCCGGATCTAATAACTGGATCTGGGTTTTAAATTATCCCGAATCTGTCATCCCCATCTCACATTCATCCCAAATCCGTGCATAACCGGTAACGAAGACAGTTCGTAGAGAAAGATTAAAACCAAAACTATGTGTGACAAGTGAGTCACAACCGAACAGAAGCAAAGTTGATTTACACGGCAAGATTTCGGAGACTTCGATGCTAGGAGAAATCAGAAGTGGGAGATTCCGTGTAGCCTACCGATCGAAGTCCAAGTATCGTGAAGCTGACCAGAATTCTATTAATAGTTGACATGTAAACAAATGGATGAGCATCATTTTTCCCATATTCCGATCCGGTCACTTAAAAAGGACTTACTTCAAATGCTTTAGGAATTTTAATCATAATGTAAATGTAAATGTAAATGAAAAATTATTGTTTATGATTGCAAAGTCGTGAAGGTGGCTAATATAGCTGATTTTTCGTAAAGCAGTAGTGAGACGATAATGAGTCACAATATATTGGCTTATTCCTAGGATATCAAGGAAACAAAGAAAATCTTTTTAGGTTTTCGATCCAAGTGTAACCACAAATCAATACTAGCTTAGTCGAACAAATCTAAGTAAATAATATCAATTTTCCTTGCCATACTTATTAGAACTGTTATATGAGAGTTCATCCATTTGTCTACCGGCAAACACTCCAAATTTTATCACTCATAATACACAGAGAATTTATTTATAGTTATTTTTTTTTGTTGGAAAAGTAGAACAGTAAAACATTTTTTTTTTTTTTTAGAAAATAAAAGAATTTATGGAAGAAGATCCAGACTAGGATCCGAACGTATGAAGAATTATATATATCTTTAACCTGGTCGCCAATAATCCTTAAAATAAAAATAAACCTAAACCTAAAAATGCAATCTATCGCCTTTTCCTTTATTATATGCTCACTAATTAAATGTTTCTTTACAGACAAAGAAATGGTCTCTTCGAAATTTAAGTACACTATATCATTAAAATCAATGAGAACAAAATCAACACACTCATCTCTTGATGAGATCTTTTCTCTCGGTGTATTAAACTAACAAAAAAAAGTTGTCTTAACTCACAAAATTCATGGTTGTACAGACTTACGGAAAGTGAATTTTTTTCCCCGGTCAACGAGGGAATTTCTTGAAGACACTTAGCCGTTGCGAGTATTGTCGGATTCTTACCGACTGAAAAATGATCAAGAGTGAGTCTGTACAATGACTTATGAGGCATGCCCAATGACTTATGAGGTATGCCATATACGATAAAAAGAAGTATCTTCATTCTATTAGACATTAGACAATTTGTCACACTTTAAGATAATATGTGCTCGCAAAAAAACTTCGGTAAGATAAGTTGTTTAAGCGCAATAATTTATCTCCGAAATCGACTGTCCATTGCATATTCTATTTTTCCGATATCGTGATGTTCGACTGATGAAATCTAGGGTTCAAAAGCGGTAAAAAGCTTTTCAGACATATTTCTGTGCTAATATTGCATTTGATGAAGTGACAAATAATCATTTTATGACCCACTAACTGTCCTGGGATTTTTCAACGAGATTTGATTTGACAGTCAGTAATGCGACTACGACATATAGAAATTAATAAATTTAATTTGACAGATTTCCAGGCTCAGTATGTACATAACTCAAAACAAGGTACATCGCAAGGTGCAGTGACCTTGTTACATGGAATCGAGATACTCAAACGACGACGAGAAACAACCTTGTGCAAAGGAAGAAGCTGGAGAAAGTCGCGGCAAGCGAGGGGAGAGAAGGGGAGGCTTGCTATTGGGCGCCACACTGTTTTCACGTATCAACTGGATTCTTCTGGATAGACGTTATCGTGATGCGTGTTAAATCACGCGGAGAAAGCATGTCGAGGACTGAAAAGAGACCATTGACCGACATCGAAATCCATTTGTTGATTCTTCTTGTCGTCATGACTTTTTCTATCTCCTCCCGTTTCGTTGGAATCAATTTCACGCAATCGTCTTGTCATTTATATGACTATCGTCATTTATTAGCCAAGAAATTTACGGGTTTACGATGATTTTCTAAATAGGGAACAAAAACAAAGTTCAATTAATATCTTTGAATGCGCTTAGAGATTCATGCCAGTTTTTGGAACATTATGTCCCAGATACTTTGTACGAAAAATAGTCTTGATAACATTGCATAAAAAAACAAAAGATTTCATTGACTCCAAGGAATTCCATTGAATCAGATACGATTTTTTCATAATCAATGAAAACGGTTCATTGGTTTACAAAAATGTTTCTTAGATTTAATGTCACTTTTTTTCATTGAGTACTTTATTTCAAGTACTTTGTTTCCTTGGCAACGATTTTCGTGAATCAATGAGACTTTTTCTCTCTGTGTACGTTTGTGTCTTTGGGTTTGTCTATGATGTAGGATTTTTTTGATTGAGTGAAAAACGTCAATTCAATATTGAAAAGGCAATAATTTTTCTGAGGCAAATTTCCATTTTTTTTTTTTTTCGAAACCTTCGCCATTTTGACACATTTTAATATTTTCCGAAAATCCTAGTCTATGATAACAGGAAAACCTACTTAGTTTAATAACATTTCCATTTTTAGTGGTAGGCACTCTAGCAGCCACCATTACTGCAGCAGTGAATAAACTTGTTCTTCAAGGATCTCGGTGGATAGAGTATAAGTTGCTTGCATTTAATTATTTTTTTTACCAAGAAATCCTTTTAGTCATAGCATATTTTGCAACATCTAGTTGCACTACCATACAATTATCCTTATCAAAAGTATGGCTATACCGGTGTGAATTTCGAAGATATTGGCATAAGACTCAATTTTCGCCTAACAAGGTGTTTCTTGTGCCATATCTTCTTTTACGCAACTCCGTGCGGGAAGTGCTTACTTCTCACACGTTCCGCTTCGCTTCGCGTGCGAGAAGTCGCACTTCTCGCACTAATGAAATAAAATTATATACAAAACTCGTGCGAAAAACTTTTTCTCATCTCGTTTGATTGCAACACTCGCCTTCATCTCGTGCTGCGAACTCACCCTCGTCAGAAAAAGTTTCATCGCACTCGTATCGTAATATACAATAATAAAATTTTTTTTAGCCGCACAGCTTGAGGAACATATTCTCCACATAAAAATCCATAAATTTTTTTAGAAAATCGTTTTTGTTTGTCGAGAATCCTAAAAACCTCCCCATAAGAAAACCCATAGAAAAATCGCCCTCGTATCGTAATATACTATTATAAAATTCTTTTCAGCCGCACAGTTCAAGGAACATATTCTCCACATAAAAATCCATTAAAAAATTGCAAAAAAAATCGGTTTTTTTTTTCGATCATCCTAAAAACCTCTCCATAAGAAACCCCGTGTAAAAAAAAATCACAAGCCCCCTAAAAATCAGGTCTCCATTCCGTAGCGTGCGTGTTAGTCGAGATGCAACTGCATAGTTAAACGAACGCACGAGTTGTGCGGAAATCTACATCCAAAGCGACAAAAGGACAGAAACACATCTCCTTCTCTTTCTCCCTTTCTCTCTCTAGCCGACTCTCTCCCGGGAAAGCGCAGAGAGCATCGGTCCGTTACAGACGAATTCATCGGGGCGGAAGTTTGTGATAAAACAATCCTTTGCTGGGCGGTTCGTGTTCAATGTAACGAAATAATACCCGGGAGCACTGCATCGGCGTATAGTCGCACAAGAGAACGAAGCTGCTACTGCTGCTGTTCCTGGCACGGTGTTATGTGGTGCTCTCCCCGATACCAAGCGACTCATTCCTCCTCCACTCTCCAGCCTCGCACCGGTACAGAGCTGCTCTGCTGCAGTTAACGTTGGACCGCACGCGGGCCACCGTAGCAGCATCCTCTTTCCTCTCACTAGTCCTACCTGGTATACGCCAAACCACTCTCTCCCAGTAGTGGTAGCAGTAGCAGCAGCAGTAGCAGCAGCAGCAACAGTAGTGAGACCGTCCGAATGCTTTTGGTAGCCCGCTCGACGCGCTCACTGCTGCTCCACTGGCTTAATCGCATTCAAACGCTGTGTGTGCACCGCGATGCCGCACCGGAGCCTCTCGCCGTGCCCGCTCACTGGCTCCCGAACAGGAAACACGTGTTTCTGTGATTTCGCCCTACACACACCAGCTTGTCGAACCCTCACTTTGATGACGTGAACACCACACCCGCCGTTGATTCTCATTCGGATATAGACACACGGCTGTACAGAACGCTGCAAAGCACACTGCTATTATATACACCTATCTATAGATGTATATATCAAGTATTCTGTCTCACACCGAGAGAAAAAGTTTCCTTGATTCAAAGAAATTTCTTTAAAATCCCGACCTAAGAAACATTTCTCTAGAATCAAGGAAAAAATATACTTGATCTAATATTATATTTTTTTTCGAATGATGAGAAATTCAATGGAATGTACTCAGAGAGAAAAAGTTTCCTTGATTCCAAGAGATTTCTTTGAAATCCCAACCTAAGAAACATTTGTTTAAAAACAAGGAGAAAATATACTTGATCTAATATTATATTTTTTTCTTTTAATGATGAGAAATTCAATGAAATGTGCACCGAGAAAAAAAGTTTCTTTGATTCAAAGAAATTTCTTTGAAATCACAACCTAAGAAACATCTCTTTAAAATCAAGGAAACAATATACTTGATCTAATATTATATTTTCTTTGAATGATGAGAAATTCAATGAAATGTACACCGAGAGAAAAAGTTTCCTTGATTCAAAGAAATTTCTTTGAAATCCCAACCTAAGAAACATTACTTTAAAATCAAGGAAACAATATACTTGATCTAATATTATATTTTCTTTGAATGATGAGAAATTCAATGAAATGTACACCGAGAGAAAAAGTTTCCTTGATTCAAAGAAATTTCTTTGAAATCCCAACCTAAGAAACATTACTTTAAAATCAAGGAAAAAATATACTTGATCTAATATTATCTTTTCTTTGAATGATGAGAAATTCAATGAAATGTACACCGAGAGAAACAGTTTCCTTGATTCAAAGAGATTTCTTTGAAATCCTAACTTAAGAAATATTTGTTTAGAAACAAGGAAAAAATATACTCGATCCGGGATTATGTTTTCTTTGAATTATGAGAAATTCAATAAAATGTACACCGAGAGAAAAAGTTTCCTTGATTCAAAGAGATTTCTTTGAAATCCTAACCTAAGAAACATTTTTTTTAAATCAAGGAAAAAATATACTTGATCTAATATTATCTTTACTTTAGATGATGAGAAATTCAATGAAATGTAGTGGCATTGAATTAAGGAATTTTTTCCTTGAAACAAGGAACTCTGTTTCTTTGTTTTCAAAGAACCTAACCTATAAAATCGCGTGCCGCGAAACGGCAGACGTTTGGTTGAAAAATCACTTCCCATGAGAGAAAACGTTTCTGTGAGTATATATTAATAAATTTTTCACTTGAAATATTTTCGCGTACTCGCTGAGATCGGCTCTCGCGAGAAACATTGAAACGCACCGATCCAACCAATACCGACGACTGAAACGGCGCAACAGACGCGCTCGCGGCAACCAGTGGCGGACCTGATGCCCTCAAGCAAATGTTTCTTTAAAGGCAATGAAATGTTCTTTTCGGAATTCGAAGAGAATATTTCATTAAAATAAAGTAAATATTTCTTTGAAATTATATCAACCCCTTAGATGTCTCTTGTTTTTGAATGGTGATTCAAAACTTTTTTAAAATTATTATTTACAATCAATCTTCATTACTTCTCGCACACAAATATAAGCTGAAATGAATTCTATAATTGCGTTATCTTAAACCACAATTTACCCCTTTTATGTTCTTTGATACTCTCACCACGCATTATTTTCAGCTCCTTCCCGAATTACCTTCGTTTCTTTCGTTCGTATAACAATGTAGCCAACATCAAGCGACTCCTAACTTCCAGCGTTTGCTTCTCTCTGCTGTACCATCCGAGTAATTCTAGCTTCTCCGATGTGATCTTTGCCGCCTTTACGAAGCATTCCGCGATACAAACGTTCGTCGCTTTGACTCTTTGAACCCAAACTACCTTCTCACTTTCCAACCATATCCCGTGAAATTGTGCCGTGCATCGGACCCAGAACGTGTGGTATTTTCGCCTGCAGCTTTGACGTACCATTTTACTTCGTTATGTGTGCTAATCCGACACTTTTTTTTGACCGTCTTTTTAAAACGAGTATTTAAAAAAACCTCTGTTTTTTTCAAGTGACTAGGTCTTGAAAACTAAACGTTGCAGTTTCATTCTAGCTTTTGAATGGGAGATTGACTATAATTTTTACGTTTTGGAAACACTGATACATTGCCAAAAAAAAACATGTTTTTTTTTTTTTTCAATTCAAAAGGAATGTTTTCATGGTTGATGAAATTTTAGAGTATTACTGCATGACTGTCGATATCACCAAAAAATCATCAGAGTGATACGGTGTTAGTGAGAAAAAAAAGAAAAAAAATGTAGTAATACTAAAACAGTTTTATTTTTTAAAACTTTGTTTGATTTTCTTAACCCTGGAAACGAGATCCGTGCCACTCTACTGGTTTTTTTTTTTGCGATACCGACAGTCATGCAGCAACAGTCTGTACTTTTCGGTGCAAGAAAAAAAATATCCGTTTTTAAATAAATAAAATAATTCTCCTTTTTCTCGGTCAATAATCATTATTACCATAACGTGAAGAATATTTTTAATATTCCATTAAAAAGCGTACACAAAACTACACTTCGAGTTTTCAAGATATGTTCAGTCTAAAAATAATAGCGTTATTTCGGCAAGTTTGTTGAAAAATAAAAATTTGTTTACCTGATAAAAAATTAATAACTTTGTCACCGACATTGGTGATGGTGCGGTCAGTGTAAGTCTCTGACTCTGACGGACCCCCAGTTAAGTAGTATTGTTTGTGGCCATAACTCGTTTACTGCTCAGCCGTGCAACGACTGGCACATCAATCAGTTAGCGGTCAGTTTTTCTGAGACCTCAGTGTCTACACTTAGGTAAGTTACTTTTGTGTATACACCAGGAATCTAGAAAAAGATATGGCCATCTGTACCGGTACGGGTTTCCCGCAGTTTCTCCGTGCTCAAGGCTAATGTGGTACAGTGTAGTTAAGTCGGCTGCGGTCGCATTGGAAGTTAGGATAGGTTAGGGAAGTGCGGGTACGGAGTGATAGGAAAAAAGCAAAGAAAGGTTTTCAAGGAAATACTTTCAATTCGGAGGTACACTCTGTAGTGATTCTTTTATATTGATTGTATATTATTTAATATCGAAAAAAAATGAAATATATTTCATTTCATTCATCAAGACTATATAAAATTGCACAAAAATTCTATCGGAGCTTGAAAAAAAATCCTAGGATTTTTTTTTTAGGACATGAGTATAATCGTAAATAAATATTTAATAAAGACATATTTTAGGTGACTAGATCCATTCAAATATTCAGTTACTCAACCAGCAACACGATTTTGCTGCTCCTTTCAAGGCTTATGAGAATCTGATATCTAACACAATTTTTTTTAAATTTGAGACTTTTCCGAGGCGATTCTTTTTCGTTTATTTCTAAACAGCAAAGTCTAATAGTAATTGACTAAGGGCACTTTATTTCCAATTCAAAAGAATTTCAATAATTAAAAAGCAGCTAGCAATATTTTCGAAAGCAAATTTTTCCAAATCCTGAATAAAATTATAAAACTTCAATTTCAGTGTAATCGCGGATTACGAATGTTTGTTTAACCTGAAACGATGATGACTTTGAATCACGTGTGAGATTTAGGCCAAGTTTTTCGACTACTTGGTCTAACAGCTATCAATTTTTTATATAAAAAAAATATAAAAACGGAGACCTTTCTTTTTTTAATTTCTAAACGACAAAGTCTAATAGTAATTGACTGAAAGCACTTTTTTTCAAGTCAAAAGAATTTCAATTACTAAAAAAGCAGCCAGCAATATTTTCGGAACCAATTTTTTTCAAACCCTAAATAAAATTACAAAACGGTAATTTCAGTGTAAACGGAGTACGAATATTCGTTGAACCCGAAACGATGATGATTTCGAGTCACGTGTGAGATTTAGGCCGAGTTGGTACGGAATGGCCCGTACATAACATGAGTGTACAACCGACAACAGGTACACAGCAAACAGACGGACGAACGCAACGCGTTACCCGATACGTGTGGCCGCATTTACGGAAACGATCGGTTGCATCCATGCTCCTCCCTCCCCTCTCTCTCTCTCTCTCTCTCTCTCATCTCCCTCTCTCTGTTTGTGTCCCTGTTTCTCACTCTGTCGAACTTACTCTCCACTACACGGCTTCCGACAGCTCGCGGCGAGCTCCACAAGCACTGCTCTACACCTGTGATGTTCTGAGTGTGGGACGTTGTTGATGTCCCGGTTGGTGCTTACCAAAGGACCCTCTTCGCCAATACTATCTTGTGTATATGTACGTAGACAGAGAGAAAGAGAGAGAAGGAAGAAAGGACGAGAGAGCTGGAGATAGAGATGGAATCTAGGGGGTGGTGGATGGCTGTTATAGTAGACTCGTCCTGTTGGGCTCCGGCTTGTAGGTATATTAACACGGGTTCTGTGGGACAGGTATCTATTAAACCGTGCGGAAATCGTAGACGCGACCGTCTGCCGGTGCCTTTGTTATATCGATCCCTCCCGGCATCGTCATACTCCATCCACAATACTATTATGTATGGATATATATATATATATATTTTCATATATGTACATTAATATCGATATGAGTACCTATATATACGCCCTGCAGTAACGAAGACATTTATCACAGCTTTTCGGGTACATGAAGGCGCTTTACAACATTATCGAACCCGTCTTAAGGATGTTTCAAAACATCCTTAGTGAGTCTCCAAAAGTGAGTTTCAGAGACAATTACGATCACTTCAGAAGGGGATGAAAATCTGCGAAAAAATAATGCATACAAAACGTGCTGAAGAGATTGATTTTGTATAATAATAATCCCAAAATTTTATTAACAAATTGGTGAAAAAAAAACAATTGTTCAACAATAATGAGTCAACCTAATTTTTTTCTAATGAAAATTATATGTTAATTTATTTGAATGCATACGAATTTTTTCAGATATTTTTCGTTATTTTGATTTTTTATATTTTCAAAAATGTGCGCGAAGTAACGAATTTTGGATATGTGTTCGGCATAAAATCATCTGATACACTTAAGATTTTTTTTTGCAAAACGCATACACAAAATTTGATATATTATGCGCATTTTATAATGGTGGGAGTTAAAAAGTAAAAATGTTCATTTGTACCTTTCAAATAAAACTTGTGAACCAATTTTGGTGTTCGATGTTTTATTTTATCCGTCGAAAAGTGCATACTCGATTGAATATAGCGATTCTGGATGCAGTAAAAATCAGATTTATAGTAACTCAGTGTTTAGTGATTTTCCAATAAAGAAAGATTTATTTCCACATTTGTATTCATAGCTTTATGATAAATAACTGGAACAAACATTCCTATATTGAAACCATCTATTCCTATTTTAAATATCAACTACTAAAATTTGATTACTGGTTTAGTCTGGAAACTAGGACGAGTAATAATTCAACAGAAAAGCATGAACCCTTTATTCGGTTTAATTTCCGTGTAAACCACGGTCTTGGATATATGTCTGGAAACTTCTGAAGTTGGGAGTGACTTGTTTGATGAAGTAGTAGTTAGTAGTGTACTATTCGGACACTTGGTACAGATCCTCTCAGTGCTGTTCAGGATTGTGTCAAAGGAACAGCGAAGTCCTTTGCAAACATGAAAATATAGTACATTGCGCGAAAAGGGCCGAAAGTTGGCGATTGCGACGAGCGTGCAATCGACACGAGACGCAATGTCAATTTTGACCCTCATGCACAATATATTTTGTTCGTTAGGCGCATTGATAGTACTGCTTTGAATGCTAGCTGTATGGGAAAACATTGAGAAGTGAGGTTACAAACTTTCGGCTCTAGGGACGAAAGTGAAACACCTAAGTGTCACTTGGTGTTCTTTTGCATAAGTTCGAGGAAAATGAGAAAAAATTGACAATACTTCTCGATGGTACAATAATCTGAAAAAATTCACGCATATTGAAGGTACTGAAAAGAATAATTTTGCCTTATAATAATTCTGAAATATTATCAAAAAATAAATCAAGAATTAATTAATGACAAAATTTCCTAGGAACCTAAATTTTCTATCACGAAAATCATCGGTTTACTTTGTCGGATTATGAATCGTTGCAGATTTTTAGATTTGCTTTGAATTTTATGTTTTTCCACACATTTATTCTGTATGAAATTCCAAAAATTCAAAGAAATTTAAAAATCTGGAAAAAATTCATATCTATATTCTTAAAAATGAGCAAATCATTTTTATTAAAAAATAACGGACTGAAGGACTCCGGTCGATGGCCTATTCGTTGGATAAATCATTAACCGAAGGATCGATATTGGATCGTCAACTATTGTAAACCGACAAGTATTTTCAACCAATAAATTTTTGTACTCCTACTAGAAAATGGGTTGGTTTTCCGGGGAATTTTTTGTTCTTATTTATTTTTTTATAAAACTTTGGAATTATTACTATACAAAATGTATCCTTTTAGTACCTTTAATGAGAATGAATTTCTTCAGATTTTTATGCCATCGAGAAATATTCGCAATTTTCTCTCATATTTATCTTTCAGCTACCAGACAAATTTCTACATAACACAGTTCTTCATGATATAAGTTCTAAGCGACATTATTTTTACACGTCATAAGTCGTACACGACTCAAGTTTTACACGACTTAAGTTCTATATTCCAAGGTTTTATTTGACAAAGTTCTGCATGACGTAAGTTCTACGTGGCAAAATAAGTCAATGTTTCAAAATTCGGGACTTGGTCAGTTTTCGCGACGCATCGTTTATAAATTCGACCGACCTTATCTTTTCCATTGAACTACATACAGTTTTTGCAAAGCTATCTAAAAGCATGAAGACTCACAAAATATTATGAACACAGCTATTAGAAGAGCCCTTCCACAGTCTGTCACTATGATCGATTTTGATTTCCAATAAAAAATGTTATCAAACAAAGGCGAAGTCCAGTCGATTTCGGATTGAGTCTTAGGCAAATTCCAATAAACAATTCATCGCGTTTTCTTAGGTTTTCCTGAAAGAATTTTTTTTCCATTTCAGACAAGCAGGGTGTAATTGTAATTGACAAGGAGCACCCATTCAGAAACCCGAAAAAAAATCCAAATTATTCTAGTACATACAGATTTCAATCCAATATGCTCACTTTATATTTTTTACAGATACTTCATCCTCAATTAATTCTCTCTTATAATTCTTTTTTTTTATGTGCGTTGAGTATTAGAATCGATATTATAAAATTATAATTTTGCATCAGTATAGAGGATTGAAAATGCTCAGGTGTTTGTTTTTGTTATATTGCTTTGTGAAATAGGTAAAAGGAGAGAGTAAAGGAGTTAAGGTAAGAACACCTTATGTGGGGCTTAACAGCACATTTACTAGACTGTGCTTTCGTGGGGGCTCATGATGGGTGGGGTTGAGGAGGGAAGGAGAACAATGTAGATATAGTTAAGCCGAGGGGTCGTGTCCACTGGCACGTACCCACGGTCGCAAACAACGACGATCGAAAGACTCTCTACGTCGCTGACGTCGTATCGTCGACGTTATATACGCGAAGGACTTGTAAATTCTTTGAGGCGAGGCGAGCTACACGATTTTCCGGGTAAACGCTTCCATCACACACTTCGCACGCTTCTTTATGTTGCTGGATGAATGTTCGTATTCGTGGGAGTATAATGAACGTGTTCTGCTCTACTCGGTTCGGATACTACGGACACTATGTTATACCTTTGCTTTAATTCAAAGGGGTGGACGAAGCAAAAAGGATATCGGGAAACAGGGATACTAGGGGTACAGAGGGTTCGGCTCAACCTACTCGATTATATTCTTGTGTACCTTTAATCGATATCGAACCTCAACGTGATATTACACACATGTGTTATTCGAGGTCGTCTCATTTTAATCAACGTAACGTAATTGCTACATTTTAGAAACAGGTATTTTTTTATTAACGTCTTTAATTTGAATTCAAAAATTTTGTTGACATCTAGAAAGTAGGGAATTGTATTAGAAGTAAAGTATCAATTTCTATTCTCTTCGGTAAAATATATTCAGGGATTAAATTTTCAAAACCATTTGATTCATTTTTTAGTTAGAAAAGTGAATAGAATATACTGTTTAAACAAGGTTTTTTTAAGCGTGAGAAAGGGTTTACTCGTTGAGGATGCATTTAAACACATACATATTTGTCTAATAGTTTAATGCGGTGAGAATTGACAATTGGAAACTCATAAGTGACTTGCTTTGAATGAAACGCAGGACTCTGGGATTTATGAGGTCGTTGATTACAATTCGGGGTGAAGAATTACTTCGACTCCTGATGTGCAATGTCTTTTTCAAGACTTTCAAGATCCAATAATGGATCATGTTCATTTTTTAATGGGTTAAAGAAGCAGGCTCTGATCTTAAAAAAGAATGCTAACTTGTCTCAATCTGCCAATCAAAAGAAATGGAACATACATGTTCTATTAGTGACTCAGCCGACATCTTGAAGAAGCTACAAACCTATTTCACGCCTAGTTAATTAGATTTTCCAATGACCTAGCTCTTTGTATTCGTTATTATTCTCATTCTACTAAACCAATATGATAACAACTCAGCGTACAGACCACTAGTCGCAGAGTAATATTCGGCTATGTAATAAAGCACTAGTGCAACAAGTACAAGTGGGTTAATACGACGTAATCCCATACAATGGTAGGCTCAATGCCTGTATTACTGGGTCTACAGGTAAGCAAAAGCTTCCACTTAACTTAAAGCACACGTTCGCGCTTTTGAGCCTCGCTGAGAGAAGATTACGAAACGGAGAGTGAGATTCCAGAGTCTTGAAGTTGAAAAACAGGGCAGCGTAAACAACACAGCTGAGCTGTGAAGTGTTGCTTGAACAACAAGAATTCAGAGGAAGAGGAGGTCCCGTCGCTTTGTGTGCTTCGTGATCCTTCTGCATACGCGCCGTCTAGAAGTGAGAAGGTGCGTCACGTGTTGTCTGTTACTAGGACTGGCAGCCTTTTTTTTCTCATCCGGTGGCAGGTTAACAGTTAGCAAGGTCCTCGTGTTGTGGAAGGTTGATGATGCCTCGTTGGTGTTTCACGTTGGTGGCGTCAACGAGTGACGTACGGTTAATTAGGGTCTTACGCGGGTCATGAGGAAAGGCAGAACAAGAAGTGGGGAGTAGTGTGAGGAGAGAACGCCGGAGGATGAGGGTTGAAATTCTCCGGAGTGCAGAGTGACGGTGCTGGTGTGGAAGGAGAGGAGATGAACTCACCGACAACGGGTACCTCGCGGCTACTGTATGCGGAACGTCGGCCACCGACGCGCCAAGCTTCTCTATGCATTCGTCGATGAGATGCTCGTCAAACTTGCTCGTGGTCACCTCCCGGACCCCGCTCAGTTCCTGCTTGTAGATAGTCTACATGGGACTGGCATTCAGTTCTCCTACCAACCAAATACCGGCAATATTGTTACGGTACTATTTATAGAATTAATTTTTTAGGTTAAGAAAAGGTAGATTTGGACCGGAACAAATGTAGAAAACAAAGTTGTTAGAATTTTTGTCAGAGTTGCAAACTCAATTTTTATAACACAAGGATAATTTTACGCTAAGATGGGAAAATTGAGCATACGCATGTGCAGCTTCTAGTTGCTTCACTTTCGAACCTGACCTAAGGGTTTTTTTTTTTTCGTTCACTTTCGCCCTAGTTTTAAGGAGGTACTGTCGAATAGTGTCGAGTTCGCATAAGTTTTTATATTATATGTTAAAGGTGTGGAAGAGGTTCATTTTGCATAATAATAATTTCAAAATGTTATAAACAAATTGATGAAGAATAAAACTGTTCATCAAATCTTTCGTCAACCTAATTTTTTTTTCGGTATAAATGATTCCTTTATTTTTCTGAATATACATGAATTTTTTTAAATTTTTCAATTCACTTCGAAATTCGTGATTTTCTTCAGGTAAAAAAACATGAAATTCAAACTGAATTGAAAAATTTGAAAAAATTTATGCATACTCAGAAAAATATTTTTTTTTTCACTGAAATACACGAAAATGAAGATTTTTCAGTTACAATCTTTTTAATACTTTGGAGCTGTGGGAAAGTGCGAAAGTTATAATAAATGATTTCCTTATTACAGTTTTTCGGACGGAAATTTCCGCGTTTCCCAAAGAAAAATACAGCCACCATGGGGGAAAAAATCGTTTTTGACCATGAACCTTAAAAATTACGTTTCTTAAAAATTTAGTAATTTATTATTTTTTAAACATTTTAAAAAATGTCTATATTTATCTGAGAAAGTACACTGTAAATTTTTTACTGGACTTAGCATTCGTTTAAAACCATCACTATTTTTGCAGTGTATGCACAATAAACATAATTTGCGAATACATAATAAAATTCATTTAGAACTGTACGTATGGAGTAGTAATTTATTGAAACTGAATATCCAATTTGCTAAAAGTGTTGTACATTAAGAGAGTTGGAAATGGAAAATGGTCAAGCGAGGCTCAGCGAATAAATGTTATTCGCATCGCTTTGAACGAACTACTAAAGATTCCACCTACTTAGGAGCTCGGCCTCGTGGAGGGACTGTAGGGAATCTCTCGCAGCCACTTCGTGTTGACTTTCTTCATTTCGAGTTCATCGGAGTAGGAAGTTTGACACGAAAAGTTTTCTTTAAGCCGAGCGGTCATGTCGGGCAAAACTTTGGATTCATTTAAAGAGCACTAAAGTCTGCCAGCAATTATATATGTATAGTAAATAGCCAGAACCTTTTCTCCCTCTTACCCTCGAAAAACTTTTCACGCAATTTAATCGTGAAAAACGGAAACTCAAGACGTTGAGAAATTATTAATTTGGCTCTCATTATAATTATCAGACTGCGACTTTATAATTTCACTGAAGCATTTATTATTACCAGACAGTGGTGCCTATATTATTTATAGTAGACCGTGCAGTTCCGCTGATCCCTGATGTTATTACAGTAACACAATGGCACGTGCAAAGGATGGCTGCGTATGAATGATCTTTTCGAATTGGCGCTGATTGGCGCTGGCGTATAGAAAGCCTCTAGAGATCCGTAAGTGAATCAAAATCCAACCAGAGCACAGCTTACAAATTAATTATACATTCACGCCCACTCATGCAGACGATATTATGACTTGCAAAGAAATTACAAATCGAAGCATGAATGCTTCGTGCTTCATTATTTCATGCGTGTATTACTGATTTCATGTATACGTAGCGATGTATGACACATTCTATGTCAATCCGGTTATTTTTTTTTAGAAATTAAGTAGTTACTTTTTGTACTAGATTATTTTCCTTACACTAGAAAAATTGCAAAAATACAAAATTTAATATTCGAATGAAAGTTTATTACATTTTGAGGAAAATAACCTTTTTTTTCTAATGCCCCAGTAGTTTATGTGCAAAATGTATTCAAAAATGGTGAGTTAAAAATCAAACGTGGCAATGAAAGAATGACTAAATTATTATACGATTATTATTATATCTGCGAAGATATCAATTTTTTCATTGCTGACGATAATTACATAGCGATATATCAAGAGTCGCGGTAGCGACTCGACGCCAAGTAAAAAAAAAAAATTAATAATGCATTCACATGTATCTGTCTGATCTCAAACTGAGCTCTACTACTGACTCGCCGACTCTTCTATCAAATCAGAAAAAATTGATATTCCATCCTCAAAGAATCGCGTTTATTTTTTTTTACAACTCAAGTCGAAACGCAATCAATTTTTTATTTATAATATCCATTTAGAATTTTGTTCGGGTGGTTATTTCTGTTACTTGTAGTAAAAGCAAAAATTGACAGAGAATGCGTCGTAGGTAGAGTGCGTATAGCGAGTATATTGATGTCGAAAGGCACGCGCGTGATAGAGAATGCGCTGTACAGGATTTGGAAAGCGGAGAGCAGCGAGAGGGCCATGAATCGCACAGAAATGTATAATCTCTCTGCGTATAGTAGGGACAAGGCGAATGTGGCGGTGTGATGACGTTGGAACAGTGGCGGAGGTTCGGAAACGTGCCCGCAATGGAGTTGTTTCCGCGAACCCCGACCGGTGATCACTGTTTATTGTACGTTTAGCGGATAAACAACGAGAATCGAGATGTGATGCATTGCGACGAGTGCTAGTGTGTAGACGCAGAGGTACTCGCCGAGTGTCACGAAATCGTGCGACAGCACCAGTGGAGCATCACCACCACACAGTCCATCGCAAATCCCATGCATATTTAATCAGCCAGAATTATGGCCCGTCATGTAGTTTTGCTTTGACGCTCGGACGCGCTAGATCACTAGATTTTCCGAGCGCTCGATCGACCAATTGAGAATAAAATTAGCGACCCCAGAAGCAACAGATGCAGCTGTGTTTCATTCGATTATTAAGAGTAGATGGAGGTACATTATTTATAACGTTATACACCGAGAGAAAAATTTTCCTTGATTCAAAGAAATATGTGGATTGAACTATTTTCTTTGATTTCAAAGAAATATTTACTTGATTTGTTTCTTTGATTTCAAAGAAATATTTACTTGATTTGTTTCTTTTATTTCGAAGAAATATTTACTTGATTTGTTTCTTTGGTTTCAAAGAAATATTTACTTGATTTGTTTCTATGATTTCAAAGAAATATTTACTTGATTTGTTTCTTTGATTTCAAAGAAATATTTACTTGATTTGTTTCTTTGATTTCAAAGAAATATTTACTTGATTTGTTTCTTTGATTTCAAAGAAATATTTACTTGATTTGTTTCTTTGGAGTTCAAAGAGAATATTTCATTGACTTTAAAGAAACATTTGCTTGAGAAGCGTAATCGAAGAGACGTTTTCATTGATTCAAGGAAACTGTGTCTTTGATTTAAAGAAACGATTTCCTTGACGGCATCAGGTCCGCCACTGGTTGACGTGAGCGCGTCTGTCGCGTCGCCTCCGTCGTCGGTACTGGTTGGATCGGTTTCAATGTTTTTCGCGGGAGCTGGTCTCAGCGAGTATGCGGAAATATTTCAAGTGGAAAATTTATTAATATAAACTCACAGAAACGTTTTCTCGCATGGAAAGTGATTTTTCAAACTAACGTCTGCCGTATCAATGCACGCGATTTTATAGGTTAGGTTCTTTGAAAACAAAGAAACAGATTTCCTTGTTTCAAGGAAATAATTCCTTAATTCAATGCCATTACATTTTATTGAATTTCTTATCATTCAAAGAAAAGATAATATTAAATGAAGTATATTTTTTTCCTTGATTTCAAAGAAATGTTCCTTAGGTTGGTTTTCAAAGCAATCTCTTTGAATCAAGGAAACTTTTTCTCTCGGTGCATCACCATGTTCACGATCTCGAACCTGTCTCAATCAGTTGACTATCAAAATCGAAACGTTAGTCTCGAGCTCGGTGTATTCTCGCTCGTCTCGTTCGCCCGCATCACTAGTTGCGTTATCATTGTTAAATAATCCTTTTTCGTAAGAAAAATGTTTTGTATTTCACAACTTTATGTTAAAGCCATCGAACACCACTCAGAATGCTAGACATGTTGCTCCAGTCTTCGATATTTCGACATTCGATGTGTCCTGTACCTTTTAAGAGAAGATAGTGTATTTATCAAGATCCTGGAATATTGAATTTCTTGTAGACCAAAGCAAGAAAAATATATAAACAAAAAAAAAGCAGTCGAGTACAGAAAATAAATACCGAACTAAAAAGGGCGAGACATGAGAGTAGGTGAGTTGATCGGAGGTGAGCGTAGAACAAATAGAGAAAAAACGACAAAAAAATATACGTACTTAGCTGGTTTGAAAGTTGAAATCCATGCAGCTACATACCTGAAAAAAAAAAAAATCAGAAAATGATCGGCGTTTTATTACGGTTATTTAAATTATAGCCAAATTATGGAATCAATGCCTTAAACAGGTTCCATAATCAAGAGAGTCCGGTATTAATCTTAATTATGTAAACTCGGAACTTCATAATGAAGTAACAGACACTAAAATGAATATTAACATAGTTTCACGGATCAACGACAGTTCCACTTTCGCAAAGAAGATTCGCGATTGTGACACTTTTCAGAGCTGAAATGTCAATGCCATGCATTGAAACCTTTATCTAGCATTGATTTGGCGGAATAAAAACAAGTCGTCACAAGGCATCGTTAATAGATTAATATTAAGATCAGCATATTATATCCAATGCAATTTACCTACTAAAAAACATTTCCAAAATTCATGAATAATTTCTTAATTCAATATCTATTAAAATTGCCACTGAAAGATGTTGATTCTCATATATATTTAACGAGATTGCCGTAAAAATGCCTTGAGAGTCATTTAAACAAAATATAACAAGGATGCAAAGTAGAACTTTGCAGATGGCTTCCTTATTACTTTTAACTGTTCATGAATTCACCTTTACGAGGAAGTACTAAATACGAAAAGTAGCACACGCAAACACACACACACACACATATTTCTTAACGGTTTGGACAACTCTCAGTATGCTGACATCAAAATATCGAGAAAAATGTCATGCAATGAATTCTCTCTGTAGGAGGAAGCAATATATATAGTTTTTTCATTCCGTATGCGATAAGCTCGCAGCTGGAAATGGGCACATCTTGAATGGAGACAGATTGAATGAAGAAATAAATTAAAAAAACAATGAAAATGAGGAATTATCGACCAGCAATGTATTTTTTTTAACTTTTTCTAGGCATCGCGATGAATGCAGAAGATCTCCATGTATAGGAAGCGTCCCGAAAAATTGGACACGCATTATTTTTTTTGAAGATGAATACAAAATGATTCATTCAAATTATGTTAAACGAGAATTCGATTTCCATCACATTTTAGAACAGTTCTAACTAAATACAACGAAATCTCCTACTTAATTATTTATACCTGACCCTGTTAATTAAGGAAATAATTTCAAATAACTCTTCTTATACAGAGTATAAGAATAATGTGACGAAGAATCATGTTCCGTAGGCTGAATAATCCAATCTTCAAAAAACGTGGGACTTGAAAATTAAAAATGTATCGAAATACCGAGACAAAATTAAGGCCTCCTGATTGGTCAATGATGATAGCGAAATCGCAGAGCTAATTTCGCACTTAGACAGTTAACGCAACGATCACGTATTGCGTTATCAATAGACAATCAGATTTTTTTATAATTTCATTCAGTAATAAGACTTATTATTTTGTTTGATAAGACAAATGAAACGAACTCAAAAAATGGCGTGCGATGCGAACGCGCTTTTGCTATTTCTGATAATTTCGTTAAAAAGGGTTTGATATATTTTTAAAAATATTTAAAAATATTCAATGTAAGCTACGTGAGGATCTACTGTACAGATTAGGTGGGGAGCTTATCTTAATGTGTCATAACTTTTTTCTGTCCCACTGATGACTCTTATGGTAATAACAGAAAAGAATATATGACATTGTTACGTACTCACAAAGAATAGGTGTAATAAGAGTACACACATGGTAATAACCAACCAGTACGAATCTTTTTTTTTGGCCAGCAGTGAGAATAAAACGATTGCGTGTGAAAGACAAAATTGTGGTAATAGGATCAGAGGAGAGTGGTGTTTATAATTTTTTTTTTTTTCACACGACGTGTGTCCTCGTGAACCAAAGACTGGATGCGTTGCTGAACAACTACTCCTTGAATGGTCACTATAGCAGTCAACACTGAGTATTGCAGGACTACACTGAGAGAAAAGATTTCATTGACGGCAAAGAAATGGGTGGTTTGATTCTTTTTCCATTGATTTCAACGAAATATCCATTTGATTTCAATGAGATAGTGCACTTAAATTTTAAAGAGAACATTTCATTGCCTGTAAAGAAACATTTACTTAATGGGCATAAAATAAAGAAACAATTTCATTGTTTGGAAAAAAAGTTTTCATTGATTTAATGAAAACTTTTTCTCACAGATTCTCCAAAAATGTGATACTTCACTACAAGAAAAAATTGGATTGAATCACTGAAAATAATGTTTTTTAATAAAAACACTGAGAAAAAATTATAAATCATTATTGTTCTAAGTTTTGAGATAGTTTATATGAAAATACTTAAACTACATTAAAAAATCTAACCTAACCCTGTTCAACCCATGAAAAGCTATCGAACTAAACTAAATATAAACCTACACTAATTGGCGAACCCAAACTAACTTCAACCTAAGCTAACCTAATTCAAACCACACATGATTTAAAAAGGACTTCTCACCAGATACAAACATAATAAACAAATCCTTGGCAAAAAATCAGCATTAACGTGATTACCAAGTGAAATTCTCTTCAAGGTATGAACAAGGCTTAATTCTCATCCCACTTGTACGCGAGTTTTCTCCGTGCGATGTTGCGAGCATAATCGAGATTCAGCGCAATCGATTGCAAGATGCTAAGCCAAGTATTATAGAAAGACGTGAACGGGGAACCATGCCATAGAAAATGCGTCGGTTAGCACGCAACTGGGTGATGCAAACGAGCATGCTTCCGCGGTAGGATACTAATTCCATTTTCAATTATCGTTAATCTCACTTGATAACATGACAATAGCTGTGCAATATCGCACTCATCATTTTCGTCGGAATAATTTAAATTTTCTTCAGTGGGAAATGAAAGACATTATCTTAGGTCAGCGTTATTAAATTCTGTAAATGATAGACTCCTATCATTTACAGAAAAATCTCAGATTTAAACCTAATTAAGTACAGAGATGTTATTATGCTTCGACGAGGAGAGCCTGTGATATTTTTATTTTGATGGAAGTTTGGCAAATCGTAACTCGTCTGAGTCTAACTATGCCAAAGATTGCCAAAAAAATACTAAGATTCTAAGCGTTTGATATTCCTATGCAGGAAGATCGATAACAACGGAATCTTCGGCATAGTTAGACTCCGAGTTACAATTTGCTAAACTTCCATCAAAATAAAAATATCAAGTATTCTACTCGTTGATTAGTTTTTTCCACGTCATAGACACTAATTCTCGTATTGTTTAAGACTCTATCTTTCAAATTTATTTTATTTAGCTACCTGCAATGAGGCAATGGAAGCAATTTTCGTTTCATTCCTTGACAGCTTACTCAGCAAAAATTTGGACACATCACCGGGTCAATAATAATTAGTCATGGTGCGATTTGTATGTAATACAACGCTAACAAAATTTTCTCGCATTATGCATAATATCGCAAATAACGTTTCACAAACGATGTCGTTTGTGATTTAGAAAAACTTACGGGAATAATTGACACAAAATTAATTGTAATCCTAAATATTTACCGTAAGCCGAAATATTCAATCTTATCTTGAATATTAAATGTAAAGCCTAATCTTTAATGTAAACCTGAACTGATGGAACGAGAAGTGCGAACGGTGACTAAAATATGCCTCTCAATGAAGATAACGACTACGGCGGCGACGGCGACGACGACGACGTCGTCGACGACGACTGTATTACTCGTGAAACTTTTAATTGGCACGCGCGCCAGTGAGCAATGCTATATTCTGGCTCAACTATACAGCGAATCGAGCTGTGCAGTACTGATGTGCTCGCGAGTAAAAGTACAAATTCTTATGTATACGTGCATCCGACTAAGATAGCTGATCTCGATTTGCGCCTTGGAAGCGATGCAAGTATGAAGAAGGCATTGGAGCTCGTGTACATCAGCGCAGACCGTCTTTGGAATCACGAAGAATTTAGTTCGTCCAAGATGCATCGACACGGCGAAATACGAACGACGTCGTAAATCTTCGGTTTCGTTATATTCGCACATCGATATGCACTGATGTCTCGATTCCTTGTAAAGATCGATGCAATTTTTTTTTCTGATTAATTCACGATAGAAATCAGATCTTTGAAAAGTTTACTGCTTTGGAAATAACTCAGCTGTTCTTTTTATATAAGATAAGTCTTGTACTAAGGTATTTCCAGTAAGCGAACGGACTAATTGAAAAAACTGACAATTGGTTTGCCGAGAATTCTGTTATTCATATTTTTTATTATCAAGTTTGGCTTCCCAATAATGAACGCAATTATGGAATTTATTTTGGCTTATATTGCGAGAAATAATAAAAGCGGATTATAAATAATGATAACGCAAAAAATATTAAGAATAAATATATCTTAAGCCTTGACTAAAATTGAATTTCTACATTTTTTTAAATATTTAAAATCAAAGGTTATGAAACTAAGTATTATTTTAAGCAGATAGCTTAGAACTATTGGAATCGACACGACGAATACGAACGACGCCGTAAATCTTCGGTTTCGTTATATTCGCACATCGATATGCACTGATGTCTCGATTCCTTGTAAAGATCGATGCAATATTTTTTTTCTGATTAATTCACGATAGAAATCAGATCTTTGAAAAGTTTACTGCTTTGGAAATAACTCAACTGTCCTTCTTATATAAGATGAGTCTTGTACTAAGGTATTTCCAGTAAGCGAACGGATTAATTGAAAAAACTGATAATTGGTTTCCCGAGAATTCTGTTATTCATATTTTTTATTATCAAGTTTGGCCGCCCAATAATGAAAGCAATTATGGAATTAATTTTGGCTTATATTGCGAGAAATGATAAACGCGGATTATAAATAATGATAATGCAAAAAATATTAAGAATAAATATATCTCAAGCCTTGACTAAAATTGAACTTCTACATTTTTTTTAATATTCCAAATCAAAAGTTATGAAACTAAATATTCTTTTAAGTAGATAGCTTAGAACTATTGTTTCGAACTTGAAATATCCTGCGATACGTAAAAAAATGTCGAGGCCAAAGTTTTTTAAGGACCGATTCACTTTTTTCGACGGTCTTGAATTCGTCAGATCGAAGTAACGGTGAAAAGCTCCTAAATTTTCCCAGATTTGTTAATCTAATATTTCAGAAAACACGGTTTTTTTATGTTTACTTATCTCCGAAAATTAAAATTACTTTAAAAAAAAAAATTTATAATTTTATTGTCGCCATAACATTGATTTTTTGCTGCAAAGCGGAAATTTTTTTTTCAAGAACGCCGGTTTTTTTTTGCTGGAAAATTTGCAGAATGTTGGGACGCATATGTTGATGCCGCGAAAAGAAATCGTTAAAATTCGATATTTACCTGAAATCCGTATTAGAACAATATTTTTTTTTGCAATTCTCACTTGATGATTATTATTTTTTTGGAATTCTTGCTTCATTCTACGAGAAATGGAAATAGTTTTTGTCGATGCGAACATTTTTATTCCGAGTTATTATTTTTTTAAACCGGAACCTCAATCCGGCGATTTTTTTGTGACATCAACATATGTGCCCCAAGATTCCGTAATTTTTCCAACAAATCAATAATTTCAACCAAACGCTGTTGTTGAAGAAGAAAAAATGTTTCTTGTCAGCAAAAAACTAATGTTACCGCCATAATAAAATTATTAAAAAATATTTTACTTTACATTTTCTAGAGAATTTCTTTTGTAGTAATTTCAATTTTCTGAGATATGTAAACATAAAAAAATACCGTATTTTCTAAAAATATTGGATAAAAGATCTGGAAAAAAATACGGAGGCAACATTTCAGCGTTATTTCCATGTGACGAATTATGGCGTAGTTTCAAGACCATCGAAAAAAAATAGCACACTTGACATGTCTTGCCTGAAATATTTTTAAATGCCTTTCCTATAGAATAATCTATCATCGACTGTCACACCGGAAATCAGAAGTGCTTTGAAATCCACAATTGCTTAAATCCCGGCGTGATCAACTATCCGAGTAGATAAAATCGCAGACTAGCCTTGAAATCTTGATAATCTTGGAGCAGCTAATATCGCGTAGAGGCCAAAAATTCCGAAGAGACTAAATGGCTGAAAAAGCCTATCTTCCGGGTTCACTCGAGACCTAATGTAAGGGTAATCCCGTAGTCGCTGGAATCCCGGAGTAGATGGCGTGTCGGAACCATTGAAGTTCTGACACGGCTCAAGTCCTGGAGTGGTTAAATACCAAGAGGTTAAATACGGGAGTTGCTCACATCCCAGCGTAACTAAACTCTCAGGGTGTCCAATATTATAGCTCACTCAAGTTCCGTAGTGGCTGGAAATCTGGAGCGACTACGATTCCAGAATCACTCCTAGTATTCAAATACATTAAAAATTATGATTTGATTGATTCCAAAGAAACGAGTGGCTATAATTTTGCTTGCTCATTGAGTACCCATTGAGCACCAAAACATCCTAAAAACGTTCTAAGAACGTCTCAAGGTAGACTGGTAACTTGCACTTTTTTAACATCTTTATCAGACATTTTTTCA
Source organism: Tromatobia lineatoria (assembly GCA_949699805.1). Lineage (NCBI taxonomy): Eukaryota > Metazoa > Arthropoda > Insecta > Hymenoptera > Ichneumonidae > Tromatobia > Tromatobia lineatoria. Next base: position 13,479,183 of record OX453044.1, read on the forward strand.
ATATAGGAAAAAAAAATTTAATTGTTTTGTTTCTTTAGTATGTTATTATTGACATCTGACGAAAACGATACTAATTTTTTACTTATTTTTACAATATATTGATGTTATTATTATTATTATTATTGGTCAAGTAGAAAATTTGAAAGGAAAGGTACGTGACTGGTACCAGTAATTTTGGCTCTTGAAGACATCTGAAATCGACAAAAAAAAAAATTGATTATTAATCTATAGAATTGTCGTTCTCGTTGAAACTAAGATTTTTTTTCCATATCTACCTTTCCATTCTACAGCCTGATTTGTGTCTGAAAAAAACCACTTATATATTTTCAAGTCCGGCATTCTTTTATTTTCTGATAAGAATTTAATAACCCGAGTTCCAACGAGAACGAAAATTCTATAGATAAATAATCAATTTGATTTTTTTAGTTCAGACGTCCTTAAGAGTCAAAATCACCAGAGTCAGCCACGCATTTTTTTTTTTTTTTTTGGGTATTGCCTACTTTGACTAAGTAATAATAAGAAAAAGTAGTAAAATTAAATCAAGATTTTATTTCTATTTTTCAGATGTCAATAATAACATACTTAAAAAACGAAACGAATTTCATTTCCCCATTTAAAAAAATTCCCGATAAAGACGTAATAAAAAAAGTGTACAAAACTTAATATGTCCTAAGAAATCAGGGACATTGCCTTTAATGTCCGTAACGTAACGAATAATCGACGATTGGAGAATGAAATATTTAAAAAAAAAAATTGTCAATAGAATACTTTATATCGTAAAAGTTGAAAGTTGTTAGTTACACTATGTGTTGCCTTACTTTGAGAGGATAGTTTAAATAGATGTTTCAGTCTTAGGTCCTTCTCTCAGAAGTCGAGGACAAAGTGTTGCCAAACAGTATATGAAGCATTCTCCGTCAATTCAACCACTTTTTTTTCGACCGTCTCAGAATTGTTCAATATTTGATCATATTTAAGTACCATTGTAAAGTTTTCTATGTAATTTTTTTCACATTCTTCAATACAATATTTGTTTGAAAACACCGTTTTTCGTTCTAATATACATAACTCGGAAACTTAAGGTTACTGAAAAAAATTTCGCCACATGAAAAGTTGTAGTTTTTTTTGCAAGTTTTTCATTGGAATACTGAAAATAATTTATACGTTTTGTAATACTCATTGCTTACCAAAAAGGGGTATGAGAAAGTTTGAAGGTTTAATTGCATGACTGTCGATATCGCAAGAAAATTACTAGACTGTAACAGATCGAGATTCTAGGGTTAAAAATAAAATAAGACTAAAATAAGGTCGCTTTCGTATGGAGAAGTGTTATTTTATTCTTTTTACCTCAGAACTGTGATTCGTTTGGCTCTGGAGTTTGTTTTTGTGACGTTAATGATCATGCGGCAATACTCTATAATTATCAGTCGTTTAAATAATCGTTTTTTAATAAATAAATAAATAATTCCCTTATTTGTCGGTTAAGTGTTATCAAAACGCGAGAATTATTTTTAATATTCGATCGAAAAGCTTAGACGACCATAACTTTCATGTGGAGACATTTTTGTCCAGTAACTCGAAAATTCCGAGATATCTTCAGTAAAAAAAGACGGCGTTTTTTTTAAAATATTGCACAGGAAAAAAATTCAGTTGAATCAAGAAAATTTTAGTTGATTCAAACATATCCAAACGTATTTTTAGATTCAGTTTAACAAGAAAATGTTGTCAAATCAAATAAACAGACTAAGCCGTCCGTTTGATCCAACCAAAATAAGCATTTATTCGGATTAACCAACCGTTATTTAAGTGAACCAAATTCATATCTGCCGTTTCAACTAATCGCAATATTGTTCATTTTGTTGATTCAACTGCAACTTATTTAACTTAAACAAAACTGTGTTAACTTGACAAAATCTCCAATCAACAAAACGCATTTGGTTAAATCAATTGAATTTTTCATCAGTGTGTACACCCAAAGAAATGAGTCTAATGACTTTATTTTAATCAATGACGTTGTGTATTTGGAATGAATGAAATCTCATTTCAATCAAATAGAGTCTGTTTCGGTTAAATAAAATACTATTAGACTCTCTTCTATCTAAATAAGATGTCATCTGTTTGAAATAAATTCTATCTGATCAGAATAACATTTCATTCATTTCAAATACACCCTATAATCGATTTAAATAAACCCATTTCTCTGGGTGGGCACATAAAGTTAGTACATATATGTAAATAAAATACTATTAGACTTTATTCTATCTAAATAAGAAGTCATCTGTTTGAAATAAATTCTATCTGACCTGAATAAAATTTTAATCATTTCAAATACACCGTATAATCGATTTAAATAAACCCATTTCTCTGGGTGGATTTAAAAGACAAAAAAAAGTCAAAGAGTGCGTGTTAATGATACTTTGATGTTCTTAATTATGAAGGAAATCTGAGATGGTCGAAAAAACAGTGGCCGAATTGACAGGGAATGCTTTATGTGCCGAGAAGCAGCAATAGAATCACAGGAGATATACCGTCGCTAGCTCCTTTCCCACGAGCCGTGCCCACCGTGTGGTAGCGAATGGAACTTGTTCTCTTTTTTCCGCACAAGATCACGCCGAGCAGAAGGCAGAAGAGACCGTGAAGTTACACTGCTATGCTGCATACAGCGCTTGACTTACGTTCTACTCTAACACGTGTACGTATTACAGCTAACTAACTAGACTATGGTGATCCACTGCTCATACGTGCTACGCGAATATCATAACTACTCACTTTCATTTATAGACCCAAGCTAATTATCTTTCACTTTGCGACGTCGGCGATATAAATATTAGGGGTTTCTCAAATGGTAGAATGAATGTAATGATTTTCTAATTATAAAACGGACGTTCATGAAACTATGCTCAATTAACATAATTCCAGGTAAATTATTCTTATTAATTTCTATGTACAGTAGGTAAGACGCCTGATGAGAAATGAAAAGGGAATGAAGATTCTACCATCGCTAATAATTTTCTACTTCTTTTCAAGTATCTTTAATTTTCATTCAAAGATTTTTTTTAATTTCTTTTTTCATATTTTATTCTCCTTGATACAAATATCAACGCAATGTAATAGTAGCGAAATGTCTTTTTACTAACTTCTTTTGACATTTTATTTTATTTACAGTTCTGGGTACTTAAATCTCGGTACACTTTCGATTTCAAAACAGTGCAGGAATGTCAAACTTTCTGCCCTTGTGCAGTAATATACTATTTCCGGCAAGGCACGTCCATATTTGGAAAAAAAAAATTGGATAGTTCTTTCATATTATTTTCACGCTTCTTTTATGAGGCAGACAAAAATTATTAGCATCCTTCCGCATAGAAGTGGATTTGTGAAAGTTGAAAAGTAATTGGGAAACTAATATGAACTTGTGCTTCTTAAAAAAAAAATGTATGGGAAATTTTTTTAATTAGGCATCATGGAAATGGAGGAAAAGGGAGAGGAAGGAAGCTTCATAGCGCCGGCAACGTAATTAAAGGCAAATCAATCTTGTATTTACCATAATCAATTCCCGATTCGATACTGATCGGATTTCTCGCTCCATTATGCTAAATCTTAGAGTCTCAAATCGTGGTCATGGTAATTTGAGTCGTGGTGTAAGCTGAAATCTTGAAATGGCTAAATCTCCAGAAAAGTTCACTCTCAAGGATAACTAAAACATCGAAGCAGCTGAAGAAGTCCTTGAAGTCCTTGATTCCCGGAGTAATTCAAGTTGACTCATCTAAAATTCCTTTTTTCAGTAAATTCTAATTCTACGAGTAGCCAATACCTAGGAATAGCTTAAAACCATGAGTGATCAAGCAGTCGGTCTAAATAACACTAACTTCCAAGTTTCATTATCATAATAATAAAAATTATCCGAGACGTAAAATTAAATTTTTGCTTTTACTGATTCCTTTATTTAAGTTTGTGGAGTTCTTCAAAAGATATATGCGAATAACTGATCTCATTATTTTTTATGAAGTTTCCTGTATGAAGAAGCCAAAATAGATTTATGAACTTCATCACGGTTGGGATTGTGAAAGGTAGAAAATAATGAGAAAGCAATAATGTTTTACGTTTCTATTTCACGCGTTGCAGAAGATGAGCATGAGAAGTTTCTCGTATTAATTTTTAAAAAGAGGAGTGTACTGGTAACTTTTTCAATTACGCATTATGGAAATAGAGGTAAAGAGTCCGTAGAGAAACTGATGGCGACGGTAACGTAATTCCAGCGCAATCGATCTTGTGTTTTCCATGATCGATTCTCGAATGAGGTTGAAGAGAGAAATCAAGATAGAAGGGCGACACCGCATAGATAATCACCGAGTTTCTTGCCTCATTGCGCTCGATTATCGTACAGCAATTGCGAGCAATACATGATATATAGTTCTCAAGTAATGATAATATGTATGAGCCCAAAGATCATTTAAGATGAACGTTATAATTCCAAACATTAACTTGTCAATGTATATTCGGTTCTAGAATAAATAAAAAATTACGTTTATCTACTTCCTACGGAAATTATATTTTTCTAACAACTTTCCAACCTAGTCATGATTTATTACCAGCTCGTTCAACAAGATATTGATATTAAATCGTATTTGACAGTCTCTAAGAAAAGTTCTACTACTTTCTCAACTTTTCAGAAATATTGTGCAGATATTTTGCTGAGGTCACAAACTGTTTTTGGATTATTATCTTCAGATTGAATCATTCATATTTTTTTCAATTTAAATTTTACTACATGAATCACTCTCAGCATTCAAGGGTAATAAAATTATTTTGTATTGTTATTCGCTACCGTATTGAAAACAGGTAGAAATTTTTTGATTCATCTCAACATTGGAGCTATTTTCTTTGATTCCGAATCAAGTTGAAGTCGACTTCTTGGATTTTTGGAAAGAAACCTGCGTTTTTGCGTTTGTGTTATTCAAATGATATTACTTTTGGTTTCGATAGATGAATAAAAAAATTGGTTTTATAATCATAAACCTATTCCTCAAATTATATTATTAGCTTTTCACAAAGCGTCGAATAATGCTGCACTTATTTAATTATAACTCACTTTTACCTTAAATACCGTATTTAAAAAACGTCTTTTTATTTCCCTTGTCTAGATCCGGAAAACGTGGTTTAATGACCAGACGACACGTAAGAAATGTCTTGCACAAGATGCAACTTTTTGTCGATTATTTTGGGCGTAATTGCGCATTAAAGTTGTATTTTGGATTAGGATCTGGTCCATTAGCATGATGCATTAGTCTTCGGAGGCAGGTCTTAGGAAGACTTGCATCAACCTTTCTAAAAATTTTATAATAAAGTTTCGGTTAATTTTCAACGCCTTAATGGCGGCTTTGTAGTATCCGAACTCGTCTGAAAGCGCAGTTCGCAATATTCATAGGAAGTAAGAGGCGCTTTGGAATAAGATTTTCTGAGCTATTTCCAAGTTGTCGAGATACTTAAGACCCCAGGTTGAAACAGCATATGAGAGGGTTGCTTTGCTTATGCTGTAGTATAGCTTTGAAATACTTTGTCATGAATCACATTTTGCTCCGGCAATATTCGATATAACTGTGCCGTAAACGAGTCTGGTTTTCATGATCGCTTCGTTCACAGCTGTTAATTTAAGAGGTAATAACAGTCTACAGTTTTAGACATTTTTTTTTTAAGCAAAAACAATGGCTTAGGTCCGTAAAAACAATATTCAGTTGGTCCTTCAGTGAAAAAATAAAAAATAAAAACGATTATTTATCGATTTTTGAGATTTGCGTTAACTTTTTTGCCTTAACTTTGGCAAAACATGAGATAACTAACCTAAATTTCATACATGAAATTGGTACTATTCAGTGACGATTAGTACATAGTTTCCCTATAATCTGCAATGAGTTTAAAATTTGTCAGAATTTTAACTTTCAGAGAAAATTATTTTATTACATGACTTCAGCAAAACATAACAGAGCGAACTCAAATTTTATACATGAAATCAGTAGTATTCAGCAATAATAGGTTTTGGTCATAACAAAGTTTCGTCATAATTTGTCATGGGGTTCGAATATTTCAGAAAATTGTCTTTGATAAACAAAAAAAGATGCAAAGTTGAACTTTACGAATTGCTTCCTCATTATTGTCGTTTTTATTTACAAAGTTCCTTCTATGATAAAGCTAAAATCGATAAACATACTTCCTCATAAAGGTAGCTTCGTAAAAAAAATACGAAAATAATAAATAATTGTAAAAAAAAAAACGAAAAAAATTAATGAGGAAGCAATTTGCAAAGTTCATCTATACGGCGTGATTTTCTTTCAAGCCCTTTTGTCTTTCAAACTTGACAACCTTTCAAAGTCCGCACACTTGTCACGAATAACTCTACCCTTACTTTATTTTATGAATACACGAATTGAAATTAATGTCTCTTAGACGGACTGGAGATCTCTCCATACGTGTTAAGCTTTAATTCTCGCCCAGTCTAGTTTTCAAAAGTATATTGCACGTATAGTCGCCAACGTCGAACGTTAGTTCTCCAATTCTATACGTAATAGTTTCTCACAAATGCGGCGTCTGTCTCGAGTCTCGTATCTTCTGTACTGGCGTCTTCTCGATTATCCGAAAGTCGCTGGAAATGTAACGACGTCTAAGGGGACAAGAGTAAGAGAGAGAGAAACGACGACGACGACGTGGTAGAAACAGGAGATAGTTTATAGTCGTCGAAGAACTGCGACAGCTGGTGACAGGCCTGGAGAGCAGTGTCGTTAAACGAGAACTCGCTCGCGGCAGAGCAACGTGCACTCCCGTTTCTCGAGTTAATTTTCCAGGACCAAAGTTTGCCAGTACTTGCTACTGAAGAGATAGAAGTAGAAATGAAAGCGCTGATGATAAGGTTCACATTTCAAGACAGGCCTCCAAAGTTACAAAATTCTACCTTTACGGAAACTCCATTTATTAATTAGAAACGACAGCTTTACTGGACGTCAGAATTGCTTCCCCATAACGAGCATAAATAACGTTCAAGAATAAGAAAAAGGGTAGGACGAAGATATCCTTTAAATATATCTCGCGACAAAATACACGTAGAGAAATTGTTACAGTACAGTCAACTATTCGTTCCAACCATTTTCACAGTTACGGCAATTATGATAATTGTTATAGTACCTATTTTGGTCGTTCTAGTAACTATGTAATAGTTGCAGCAATGCAGTATCTACACCTCATTTAAGCTGGAACCGCCATATGATAAAACCGACCTCAAACCTAATTAATAATGAAGGGCTCATTAAAGGGTAATTCAATGCCGTATTTCCGAATTTAATGCTTTTTTTAAACTATGTGACGGCTTGAAATCAAATTGGAAACGCCATTATGAATTATCGACTATTCACCGCGCCAATTCAAGCGCTTTCTTCTCACCAGAGAGAGACGAAAGTGAACGAAATTTCCTCTAGGGACGAAAGTGAGTAAAATGACTACTGCTAAGCGTAAATCTGTCTTTCAGATATCGCTGCGGTATCAACAGCTTTCGCCCCATAGAACTCCTACGAAAGTCGTCACTTTCGATGCATGTGTTGAAAAAAAAATTGAATTTTGACCTAACACCGTTTTTGCACACGTCTTCACATGATCGTAGACTTATGGTGCTTGTTATGTACGAAATGAGGTTTAAATGAAAAAATAATAATTTTAAAGCAGGGTATCATTTAGAAATTTTTTTCCTCATGACTTTTTTAAGTGATACTGTCCCCGTAATGCGAAATATTCCAGGTTCATGAGGCGTAAAAGAACGCTCTAGCACTTACTGCTAAGTCCTTGGCTTCGGAATAGGGATTTACGGCTCGTTCAGTGCCCGTGACGTCAGCATTTTACACCGGTTGTAACGTGGTAGCTCTCTTCATGTGCCACAGATTTTCGTTTAAATATCATCAACTGTCCTTAAAACTATCCATTCTAGCTTCTTCGTACACCCAACGGTTTAGAGAAACCGATAATGATTGGAATATAATCGTAACAACTACAAGAATTTTCTTAGAATGCTTAAAATTTCATTATTCTCTCCTAGGTGAAAAAAAAAAAAAAAATGGTTAAAATACCTAACGACAGCTATTTAAGAATAGAATCATTCAATTCGGCCTTGTCTGACAAGTCTGCTCTCACCGAGATAAGCTGACGAATGCAAGAATTTTAGCCCTCCAATATTATGGTCTGTCCAAAACGGCTTCATATCATTTTACCGCCGACTTTCTTGTACATTTTAAGAAATCCAATAGTACTGACGGACTGGTCCAATCAAAGGTATAATTCGTCATAGCGCGAAAAGGGTAAAAGCGAGGGAGAATATAAATAAAACGGTAAAATGTATGTGCGTTAAGATCATTTAGGTTAAGCGTTATAATTACAAATTTCATAACGCTCTTCGCAGTGAAAAAAAAAAAAAAAAAAAGGTTAAAATACCTAACGACAGCTATTTAAGAATGGATTCATTCGATTCGGCCTTGTCTGACAAACCTGCTCTCACCGAGATAAGCTGACGAATGCAAGAATTAGCCCTCCAATATTATGGTCTGCCCAAACCAGCTTCATACCATTTTACCGCCGACTTTCTTGTACATTTTAAGAAATCCAATAGTACTGATGGACTGGGCCGATCAAAGGTATAATTCGTCATAGCGCGAAAAGGGTAAAAGGGAGGGAGAATATAAATAAAACTGTAAAATGTGGGGAGGCTGGAAGGGAGAAGCTGTAGAAGGTGAGCTGGGCCAGAGAATTACGTTCCTACCGTCAACACAATTTCATCCGTCTGCCATTCAGGTTTTAATACGCTTTTCCTCGCTAAAACGTGTCGCTTGACGTTCCCATCGGCTCAATTTTGCGGAATGGCGAGCTAGAAAGCGCGCGGGCAGTGAAAATCTGTCAGCCATCTCGCTGGCTGCGAGCAGCCCCTGCACGCCCTCGCTTTACCCAGTAACAGTATATATTTCGTCTGTACTCACTCCCGACCACTGTCGAGCAGCAGCAAAACCTCCGGCTCGGCCGGTGGACTGAACGTAAAGTTACCCTTCCTCGAGTGACCAAACCACCTCTCTCGCTCCCTCTATCCTCTACGCACACCACTTTGGCCAAGCTTTCAGTATATCGTAGAGCCACAGTTACCTCGCGACGGCAACGGATATGTTGGGATTGCCTCCCAACAAAATCCCATCGCTCGAAAAAAACTGCAAGAATGATTAAACTCACTCGGTCGTACGCTATGCGAATTATGAACTCCACCCCAGAAACGTTTATGAATATTTTCGGGCAATCAGCGCACAGATTTTCGGAAACCTATGAACAGCACCAATTCCTATTTATTATTATGGCGAGTAAGCGACCACTCGAATGGTCATTCGTTATGAATGACGCCGGCAATAGCTGATAGAAGCTGTCAGCCACTACGCACGGCCTACGGTTACGCTGTCTGCCTTTTATGCTCGCATTTGTTATGAGAAATGTTAGTTAACGATGCTTTACACATACGTTCGTAAATTAACGATGGGTTTTATTGAAATGTGGGGTCCCTCGCAAAAAAAAAGTCAGTAAAGATAGGCGAAGAGGCTTGATTTCAATAATAATGCCGGAATAATACTTTGTGGTAGCAGTGCGTGAAAAAAAAAAATGCTCGATGGCTTAAAAATTTATAAAGGAGGCCGTGTGCCCTCCTCATGTCTGCAGTACCGTATTAAATAACGGTAGAGTAAGTTTGACGCAACGGCGCACATGTTTAAGCCTTTGCTTTTTATACAAAACTATAAATTGACTTTTTCGTCACGCGCTACAAGCACGGAAAGCGGATTTTTTTTAGGAATAAATAAGTAAATATTTTTCTCTCGCCTACTTGTGTCAAAAAATTAACTTTTCGCGTTTTTAACCTATCCGTGCTTCACACTTTGCATATTCATATAATTTTCACTGACACGTGATGTGAGTTGACAGCATTCTTAGACAACTTAATTTACCATTTACACTTTTATTATTTTAATCTTCTAACCAACCCGTTTTTAACTAAACTTCAATGAACGAACATGGAATAAATATATTATTAACGTCGAAAAGCTCAGCATTTACATGTAAGCCTATGATACAGTATTTAGTAATTATGAGCAACGACGATAAATGGAAAGTACCTTCCTGCTAAATCAATTGACAAAAAGTGTTGAATTCGATTCTTGCTACAAAAAAAATATCCGTGTGCATTAGTTCAAAATCTGAGTATCTACTCTCATTGAACAAGAACTTGCGGAAATATATCGTGCCCAATGTCTCATCAGCTCTAAATGTAACTGCTTGAAAATAAAAAAGAAAATGTTGAAAGAAAAACAAATGTTGCTTGTCAACAGGTCTCAGTGCAAAGGTTATTTTCGGTCCTTCGGTTACGCGCCATCAGAGGGCCTTCAACATCAAGACAATAGAGTGTTTCAAAATTTAATAGCCCTATTTCGTGCCGAAATATCGAATGGGGAGGAAGCATAGGGACGCGAAGCAAGGGTTTGCGCAACAAAAAGGGATTGTCATCAGAATGATAGGACCAAGACCGTAACAAGACCGTAACATATTGTGGGCAATATCCTACATTACAGAGAAAGGATCATAAACAGAATCTGTTCAGGCGCATGTACAGAAACTTGGCTACTTTCGTCTCCTCGCACACAACTGACGGCAGACCCTCGCGCATTTGCGTCGCCTCGAAATGTTTCCAGCTCTACGCTCTGTGGTAACGTTGCTCAGTGGTAGTATTGTCATACGCTTACACTTACTAACAACCGGACTGCACCCTCTGCCAATCTGCAACTCATCCCCTTTCGGGAAGTTGGTCTGACCGCAATCACATCAACGGCACCAGGTTTTGAGGCAAGCGTGCAAGACTCCATGATAATCCAAGTCTTCATGAACACGTGGAGAAAGCTGAGTTGGGAGATCGCACTCAGAGAAAAATATCGTAATTTTATAATAAAAATCGTTACGACGATAATCTAACTATAATGTATAGTTTCCAGGAAACGACTATAATTCATGGTTATAACAAATAAAAGAAAATAGTTGGATCAACCATTAATATAAGTTCGAGGATGAACGTTTATATTCCATGGTAATAGCAAATATAATTATAGTAGCAATTATCAGAATTATAATAGTTTCAAATACTATTCCAATAGTTTGAAATATATGCTGTTATGTTGCATATACGATTTCAACGTTTGTTTTCAATAAACTTGCAAGTATCGTTTATTCAACCATATTATCATCACTTTGACTATGAAACATTGCAAGCCTTCCTAAGTGCATTTTATCATGAGAAATTGTTGAATCAACGATAGCTTTTCTCTCAGTGCAACGGACACGATTGGTGCCAACCAATCCGCATGGTAATATGTATATGAATATATGACATAAACAAGTAATTGTTTGTCAGCTAATTATCTCTCGTTGATTTTGTACACTGAGACAAAAAGGTTCGTTGAATAACGGACATTTTCGCCATTTAAATAAAATACTTCGGTTTTAGTACGACCTTCTCTTCTTACGATCTCAATGAAACTCAATGAAAAGTCGTGACGTTCAAAATGATAAATACTATACGACATTATTTTTCATTATGTAGGAATATGCACAAAAAACCCGACTCGTTTACTGACTTTTTAATAATGCACTATCAATTTAAAAAAAGCTCCATTTCAAGATTTACATGCAAATTCCTAGGTGGAACATCTCTATGTAGAAAATATCGAATATACAAAGTCCGTAGCGTATCTCAGAAGGTTATTAAGGCACTTGAAAAATGTAGTCACCGCAATTTGCCAAAAAAAAAATATTGTTGAAAAATAAAAAAATTAATCCGATTTAATGTTTCAATCGTAGCCTTCGAATGCAGCAATCTTCGGTACATCGCGAAAGAATGAGTGTTTTTATAAGCTTGCCTCGATATTTTTGCCAATGCACATCATTAAAATTAATTTAACTTTTATTTTGAATTTCACTCTGATCGCCGAAAAAACGATACAACGTACAATATTTTTAGGTTAGGTTGTGTTTTGATAAATCAATAAGCTACGATTTTCAACGAAAAATAATTCAAACGAAACTTTGCTTTGAGTGAGTAAACAGAATACGTGAACATTGACTTCGAAGAACTTATCCATCTTAAAGTGTTGGTGCAAATGTATAGAGAATAAAGGGAACAAAGGCAGCATTCATGGCATATATTCCCGGGAAACGTTAGAAAGTTCGTGAGGTGTTTACTTGGCACGAAAATCGAGAGACCAGAAAGACTCGGGCGCGACTACTGGTGCAGTGTACAACAGGCAAAAGCGCTCATGTACTACACCGCACTAGTCCCGAACCCGAAACCCAACCCACTCGCCCTCGAGGCTGTCGGGCAATTTCACGCTGTAACCAACACCGACTACTTCGTACGAGCCTTTGGCTTCCTTCTTTGTTCTTTTTCTTTCTCTCGATTCAAGTACCTCGCCGTCCTTTCTTTCGACGTCCACTGATGTTTTTGCAAGTTGTCGAAGTCGACGAGACTTTTGCGAAGGTCGATAATTTGTTTTATCGCTAAGTAATGCGACACTTATTGCACCGAGGAAGCACTTGGTCGGCTATGTTGCCTGTAAACATGACAGACCCACCTATCGAGCATCGTACTCGACGTTCTTTTAGTCGTGAAAAAGTCGAGAAGGCATGTTCGGAAAATCCCGTGATGAAATACTTGAAGAAACTCTTGAACGAAAAAATTTATGACTGAGACGAGTAGGACGAGATGAGAGGGGGAAAAAAGCATTCATGTTGACAAAATCCTCTAGGCTTTGCAAGTGTTCGTCTTTCGCAATGGAATTCATTTGTCGCCTTTGAGGCATTTCAGAAAGATTCGCTCGAGTTATTTCCATTGGCGCTAATTTTATACTTTGTTTTATTGTTAAGTCATCGATTTTTAGTGTTCTCCATGTACGCAACTAAGTTGAATTGATTCAACTCGTTCAAGGCCGAAATGCGCCGACCAGGGATCGAAGCAGGTGTCTGGTGATTTATATATATATATATAAATGAAAATATTTTATAAAACACTTTATCGCAACACAACAAACAATTTTTAAAATTTTTCACAAACTACATACGGAATGTACAAAAAAAACTGGTTGATATCAGGTGAAAGAAAAAGGGTGCAATGTAAAATGTCAGAGGGCCGAAATAAATATATAATAGGCGACTGTTAATTTCGAGGGCCGACCGTCGGGTTTGACCCCCGGAGTAGAACTAACTGTATGACATTAAAAAGTGGTGTACAAGACAGCGCATTAATACAAAAAATTTGAGATGCAGGAAACCGCGCATCTGACAGGTTTGTGGTGCCCTGATAATCGCAATCGGACCGCTGACGCTGCGCTGATAAGCACGACAAAATTCTCGCAAACCGTGTGAACCATAATGATACAAGAATGCCCAATGAGTAGCAAAGAACACTACAAAATAAAGCTGAAAATTGAATTTGTTGTTATTATTATTCGAACAAAAATCAATGAATTTAAAGAATTTATTGATTTATTAGGGTTTGTAAATTTGATATGAAGTCGATTTGATTTTTATGTTTTTATTATTGATGTTTATTTATAAGAAAAATATACTCGGACGTGACATCATAATCGTTTATTTTGAGATCGGTTTTTTGACAAAATATTTCATAATAATAAAATACTTCTGCCATGATTAATTTCGATCGTCGTTAATGACCTTTGATGTTGAAGCGACTATAAATAAAACTGAATAAAAAATAAAAATAAAATACTTCACCGGGCGCGGATTGGGTCAAGGGCTGCGAGGACTCTGAATTGACAAACTATTTAAATTGAGAATCAGATGGGCGCCAGTTAGCCTTAAAAGACCTGCGTCACACCTAAAAAATGTGATGAAAATAAAAATTCTGCAGACGACACTCTTTTTTAAAAAATTCTTACATTGAAACCTCATTAAGTAGACGGAAAGTATTATAATTATGCAATTATTGAGACATCTAGTGCATCAAACCGGTGTGAGGTAAAAAGTAAAATGTTTAATCTGTCACAGCTTTCAGATTAAGCCTGTGAACAAATTTTGGAGTTGAATGTCTTATTTCATCTGTGGAGGTGTGCATTCTAGGATAAGAGTAGCAATCCTGAATACAGTGGAGATTGGATTCACTGTAACCAATTATTTAGTGAGTTTTAAATGAAGATTTATTGACCCATTTAAAATTACAGCTTTGTCAAAAAGGCATCAAACAACATTTTGCACACTTATCCTAGAATGACATTCTTTGACAGATGAAATGAAACATGGAACACTGAAATCTGCTTATTTTACGAATCAGCGACTAATACTAAACTTGCAGAATTAACACAATCAAATCTTAAATAGTTACACTTACACAAAAAATTAAACGTCATCAAATACAATATAAAAAACTTTTTTTCATCAAATTCAAAACTTGTTTTATTACCCACAACTTAAGTGAACCCCGAAAATGTCTAAAACAAAATATCCCACAACACATCGTCAAAACAGAATCGCGCAAAAAATAAGATCCCTGTCGCAATAAAATATTCCAAAAAACATTACCCTTATCATATGTGTCATAAATTTTCTGTTTTAATAAATCCAAAATTGTTATTTATTAGATCGTAGAACTGGCTTCTTAACGTTGGCACACCTTAATCTAATTCTTGATTCGAGGAAGTGTGTTATAATCGTTAATGTCCCGAGGGATTAGAAAGAGTTCAGTATGTTTAAGGAAAATTCACTGAGAATGAACGGGAAGGAGCAGTTGCTTTAGAGAGACCCCTACATTACTCACTTCTCCATAGGATAGGGAGTCACGTGATGAGATGAGTCGGGAGGTACACAGTTGCTGTGTGTACGCCGAAGGAGCATCAGCATCGAGCCAAGATCTTGAGTGTCCTGGTGTCTACGACGTCGGTAGTTCCTATCGATTCGATTACGATAACACGATTACAGGGATGCTGCGGTGTCGAAGGGTGGAAAGAGGAGGTGGAGGCGAAGGAGGAGGGGCTGAGCCGCTGAGGGAGAACGTGGAGAGACAGAGGCGAAACCTGGTGAGAAGCTCTGGCTTTGCCTTTGATCCGCCCTAGAGTGCGTCTTTCCATGTTCCTCCCTGTTTTCTCTTCGTACCGTTCTTCCCGATTCACGACTGAATTATCGCACGAGACTTTAGCTAAGCAAGCACGATTATTGGGTCTTAACTTTCACACTATATGCTTCTTTATCCAGGGGATTTATAATGAAGACACTTGTTCAGTAAGAAAAATTGAAACATCTGTCTAACAAACAGTTTTACAAAAACACTCAATATTTTTTAAATTCTACTGTTATTTAATTTGCACCTGGAGACAAGTGGAAAGTGTATCAAACCCAATAGAGCGAAGAAAGGTATTTACCCAAAAGGTAAAAAAGGCGTTAAAAAATCGGCGTACCCCTTAATTTTTTAACGCCGATCCTTGGTCATTTCCGAATACACTATTCCATTTCTCTCTTACCATCAGACAGTGAATCTTCAGCAACGTCATAGACTTCTTCGTGGCAGACTTACAATCCGTTAGTATTATATCATAATTATGTTGGCATCGTAGATTCATAAACAATTGCTATGCTTATATCCAAGACTAAATTTCGACCCCGGAAACCCGAACGAATTTTCACCCGAAGTGTTGGGATAAAGAAGAACATATGGTGACGTCCTTAAATGTAGTTTATAGAATTTTTACCATTTCCATCTAATCACTCGGAATGAGTTTGAAAATAAAACAAATCCATGATTGAAGCTGAGTCAAAAAAATGTTCAGACCATGTGAAACATCCCAATTAATAATTAACCAGTGTACTAAACGAACAGCAACCAGGAGATTCGAAGCTGATTGCACAGGGAGAAAATGACAATCCAAATGTTCACAAGACCGTTTAATATTAAAAAAATTTCTCTACCGTTATTTAACTTGCGCCTGGAGACAAGTGGAGAGTGAATGAAAGCCAATAGAGCGAGAAAAAGAGAGTTATACGCTGGAGGGTGGCAGAAATCGAGTTGGAGAAATCGAGGGTTGGATGCCACGACAAAACTACAGCAGTAGTACTACCAGTAAATGCACGAGCATCAACAACCGGGCGAGAGGGAGCAAGAGTGCAGCGCGATCCCGAACATACGTACCGATGGTGTGCTAGAGCCAATCAAACCGTCATTTGTAATCAATTAAAAGCCAATAAGCCCGACGCTGATTGGGTCGGGAGCCGGAGTTCCAGGCAGACTGCGCTGGTTGCGTGCTGGTTTCTAGCTGGGAACAGCGATTGTGCACCCGGAGAAAACGGGAACAATAATAGCGGGTTATTAGCAACGACGTAGGGTATATATTTCTATGGGAGTATGCTAGTGGAATATATGCCCGTAGTTCATTCGTACTTGATGCTTTTTTTTTCCCTCAAGAGTCGAGGCTGCGTTCTACTCCTTAACAGTGAGACGCGAACGCAGTGTTATTGCCAACGTGAATAATGCGAGGTGGTGACGAGAATTTTTCTGCGTCATGCAGCAGAGCAACTCGTCTCAGAGCTTTGCGCCCTAAGAGGCTCGATAAAATCCACAAGCCACAAGAGAAGGCTCAAGACTCGACAACCACTGCGCAGTTAGCATCGTCGAGTCAAGGAGTGAGATAAAAAAAAAAAGAAGCACCGCCATTCGCATTTATTCGCTGATTCTTATAAAAATCGTACGGAATAAAAACGTTACGATATTCGAACGAGCAAATCGATTTCATAAATTGGATGGAGATGAAATTATCCAACCAAGTCATTTATTTATTTTTTTTTTGCTGGATGCGTTCTGGGAATTTTATTGTGAATAATTATTTGAATGTACAAAACGTCACGTTGATATGAGATTATTCAACTGACATCAGGAAAAGCTCGTTTTTGTTTGGCTTCGTCAGTCAACCGAGTAAAGCGGCTTTTTTTGGGCCGTGACTTGGATGGGTGACTGATTTAAACTCTACATTCTGAATGGGTAGCGGTTTTCTAGAGTTTCCAATTTATTATCTAATGCCGTAAAAACTCAAAATAAAACTGTCGGTATCCGATAAGGATTCAGCAGTTTTGCTGTGTCCTCGTGCAAATGCGATTCAGCAGTACATACAGAAAGTGTGGCTGTGGTAAGGCGGGAATGGAAAGTAAAATAAACGAGATAGTGTAAAGTCCCGTACTTCAGAAAATATTTTGGTCGAATTTTATTTATTTATATAAAATATTCATTCGTTTTTATTGCTTTGCACAACACTGTAATGATATGTATAGATATTGTTTTTTTTTGAGGCACCAATAATCATTGAAAATCCCTGTGTAATTAACGAATACGTTGCATTCAAATTGATTTTGTAAACGCTATCAATAAAATACGAATTAAAATGATACAGACAATTTATACAAGCAAATTAATATTCATTTGATATTGTGTTAATGTAATTTCAAATAAATTGACGAAAAGCTCGAAGCAATTAATGCAATATTTTATGGCATCTGCTGAAAACTTCAAATAATAATTGAAAGGATTTCAGTACAATTCCATAATTATTCGTTCCAATGCATTAGGAGACCAGGAGAATGTTGACATTAATGATTGACTGTTAAAAGTTGCTTTAGCCGTTTATTTCAATGTGTATAAAGTGCTTCGACGAATGACGGCTTCTTTAATTTTTTTTCTTAACATTTTTACGTTTCGCCCTGATTAGTGCCTCATTAGAAATAATTTATTGGTTTTATTTGTGTACATAAAAAAAAATTATAAATAATATTATCTTAAAAAAAAAAAATAATATTGTACATTGATTTCCGGTTGATATTATTTTTCTTACCGGAATTAAGTATGTGACCTCTGTCTATTTCGAGCGGTTATATCTATTGTTATGGTCGATGACCGGGCTTTCTGGTCTTATAGGTTAAGCCTGTGTATATCGAAAATGTTGTTATGTTTGGCGTTTAAGTTTTATTACTCTCATGTGTATTGTTTTATAATGTTTTAGATACATGAGTAAGAATTTGTTGAGAAGTTTTAAACTTGTATTTTCCTTTAGAATTATTGTATTCCTTGATTTTTCAAATTTATTTGGGCCCGGAGAGTCCGGTCAGCGTGAGGTCACATTTCAAACTGCCAGTAAGTCGGTTATTATGGCGGATTTAGGTGTGCGGTCATTTGCTTAATTCTCGTCGATGATTTATGTTATGTTCTTCAATTCTATTGTGTTGCCTGTGTTTGCATATCAATTATAGAGTTAAAAATAATACTTAGATTTGCTACATCGGTTCCATAGTTTATCGAATTTTTATCTGTTTTGATCTTCATTATTTCGCTTAGCATTCTTTTATAATATGTTGGTTCTATTGTTATTATCCTTGTATTTTTGAAGTCAAACGTGTGTTTTACATGTTCTACTAGTGCTGTGTGTTCTGAATCCAAGTGGTTTTAACTGTTTTTGTGTTCTTGTATTCTAGTTTTTAGGTACCTTTCAGTTTGTCCTTCATATGTGCCTGGGAAATTTTTGCGGGGTATGTTGGATACAACATTTGACTTTGTGAGATTTGAGTATTTCAAATTTGAATATTTCACCGATATATTTATATAGAGAGCGTTTTGAACCATGAGAATGCACAATTGAGCCTTTGAGTGTACTTAGGTAATATGAGTAGTAACGGACTATACAAGGCTGAGACCGAATAGTCATTGTCGCCGAAAATTGATTTTCACCCTCTCTTGACCCCCGTGCTAAGCAGACGTGCTCTACATATTAATTGTCCAGTATATTATTTTTTGCTCGATATGATATAATTTGTGCCAGCCGGTAATAACTTCAACACGAACAATTAAGATAAGTACCAATTTATTGTCGAGAGTGCGAGATTGTATTTATATATTTTTCTGCGTTTATATGACGTGCCTACATAAAAACAATTCAATATTGGTAAAATTGATTAGCGAGAGTGTGAGATTGCGTGTGGGACTGTTTTTTTTTCAAATTTTGTTTGACTTTTTGTGTCTACCTGACAAGTGAACGACATGATCCACCTACAATTTCAACCGTTGTGTGTATCATTTTTATTATATTATTTGTTATTTATGTGCGAGAATTTCTCATGGTGAAAGCCATTTTATTGGTAAAGATACATTTTTGATAATACATGTAAAATAAATGACCGCCAAAAAATCAATAAAATATACCTTACTATCATAAAATCTAAAGTAAAAACATATATTAAAATAAATAAAAATAGAATAACATTACAACTTCGAAAATAATGGTATTTTATCGTTTGTCGATAACGTAAAAACGTTTTCATAAACAAAACAAAAACAAGAATTAAAGAAGCAGTCATTCGCCGGAGCAGCTTATACACATTAATGACTGGCCCTTGTTCGATTGCAGATGCCGTATTGCCCCCACAATTTGCTCGAGTACAAATGCTCCGTTCCACGTTCTAGGTCTCCACTTGGGCTGTTTTTATGAGGCTGGTAGTTGGTAAGCCAGAATATATAACGAGGTGACGCCAGCGACTGACGCGCACTTGAAAAAGAGGGATGCGAATGTTTTTTAAGTTTGCTAGGAGACGGGACGGGGAAGGCGGGGGTGGGAGGCAGCGGAAGGGGTGAAGCCGATATGAAACCCGTCGCAGGTCTCTATCTGGGTTAGGGGGAGGAGGTTCTTTTTGTCTCTGTTGCTCTCGCCCTGCCTTAACAGTCTACAGCCATCTCACATGTGCATAAGCAAACTGCATTGCGTCGCAAAGTACTCGAGCGAGGCGACATATATCCTCACTCAGAAGTGAGTAGCAGCAGCAGCCATTCAAGAATTCCACATGGGGTAAACGTTGAGGCAGGGTGAAACTTTACGAGAACTTTGCTGCTCCTGTGGAGCCCACATGTCCTACAGTTGTATAAGAACAAGGGCAAAATAAGTAAATGCAGATATTTTCTGAAGCGCACACAACAAAAGTTTTGAGAATAATATGATCGGTACATCAAACTATGGCAGGAATTTCGTAATACGACATGAAAAAGGGTAAGTATGAAATGGTGAGTTTCACGCTGAAGATACGATGTTAGGTTGATATTGTTCGAATAATCAGAATCGCGGTGACATTGTACACTGCTATCGGTAACACTTTTGACTCTACTAGGATACATTTGTAGCCGGTAGAAACCTAACCACTAGCAGTACGAAAATAGGCGTATTTTTCAAAACCATTTTAGGACTATAGTTAGTTTACTCGAATTACATGAATTTCGGAAGTAAGAATCTATTTAAACTCTGCCATCATAAAACGCTACTTAACCGGTTAACTCGACACGGTTAAACTCGAAAGGTAAAATGTCGTAGGTATATCCAGATGCACCATCATAAAAAGATGGCAGGTATTTCCAGATGGTTCTGTATTGAGGTTAACATGGGGAGGCTGTCATTAGGGAGAGCCCATATGCGCCCTTATGAAAATGTAGCAGGTATTCCCAAATAGTTCTATTTTGAGGTTAATATGAAGAAGGTGTCTATGCGCTTTTGTGAAAACGCTGTAGGTATTTCTAGGGGGTTTTGTTTCGAGGTTGACACGGTATAACTGGACGCGGTAAAATTTGACACGGTAAAAATGAACACGGTACAACTTGACACGGTAAAAGTCAACACGGTACGACTAGACACGGTAAATGTTGTCACGGTAAAACTCGACACAATTACCAGAGTCGAAATTTTCCTACTGTCAGTGAGTGTAAGAATACTCACAGCCCGTCATAAGTTTCTAGTTTACAATGAAAGGCGGACTTACCTTGCACGTGAATTTAGCTCTACTTTCACTTGCTTCACCAGTCATCATCGTGTTTCTGTTTCAACGGTCAAACGAGGGTGAAGGAAGGTTTAAATTTCGACTCGGGTAACATTAACACGGTAGACTTCGACACGGTAAAATGTGCCATGGTAAAAACTCGATACCGATAAGCCGATTGGTAAACGGGCTTTTACACGCATATTTCATCCTCTGGCGCGTGTTGAGCCTATCTTGCGGCACGGCCCGTTTATCAACTGCCTCTAGCCTATGTTGAATTCGGTGTTTCTGACGATACACATTCTCCCATGGATTGCCAAGACTTATCTGGCAGGGTTACGTAGAAATGTGATAAGGTATAGGAGTAGATTATTATGGTAGAAACTCTGTGGCGGAAGTTTGAAATTGCTGATAAACTAGTCGTATGGTAGAATCGTGAGTCGATGACAAATTCGATAGATTCACCATCGGGTATTTTTTTTTGTTAAAAATTTATACAGAATATTGTATTTTTAACTAGTCAATATTTCGAAGTTATGAAACACAGAGTTGTCAGTGTGTCGCCTTTCAAACCATTTCGGAGTCTAGAAATTGAATCAATGTCCAGCCGAATCATTCTGCCTCAACCCACCCTTAAAGGGCACAAGTAACCCCATCATCTTTTTAATTATCAAACGACATCGTTGCTCAATTATTGAATTCCCGTTATTACGCTAAGTATCTTCAGTTGCGAAACATTGGAATCGAGTTAGTGAATCAAAATTTTATACCTACGCTACCTTCACCCCATCCTCCTTTTTTTTTTGTTTATTATTCATTATCCAGAGAGGAAGAGCAGCGAAATAACGTTTGAAATGCCGCCGACGTAACGTAACGCGTACACAGTATATATTTAGAGGGTTGAAACTCTCGGCTAGGGCGAAAGCGCATTCATACACCCAGAGTGAGGGAGAGCGGGATAGGGAAGTGAAGAGAGGTAAGCGGGACAAAACTTGAAACGAGTCAAAATTTGTCTCTCGGTAACTGGATCTACGAAAATGCGTTCACGTTCTGTACCGACGTTCCGCTTTACGAGGGCGCTTCTCCGTGCAGCCACGTCCGTTTCTATCTCCCCTCCCCTGCCCCCCTTCGTCCCCTCGCTCGTACTTTTACCTCCCAACCCATCACTTCGTTTTAGCTGTTTCCCTCGCACTCTTGGGGGCCCGGTACAGCTTCCTTCGAATGCGCATCTATCTCACGTGCGAGCCGCGAACAAACGGTCGTCTATTTTACTGCGGATGAGCGGCGTGACGAGAAGGAGACGGTTTGAGGAGGGAAGTGAAAGGGGTAGGTCGAAATTACCAAGGAAGGTAGGATGGAGTGAGTCGGGAGAGGATGGGAGAGAAAGTGAGAGAAGGGAAGCAAAGGCGAGCAGAGCAGGGCCGAGGGGGTTTTAAACACCGAATCGGGATAAGGGAAGGGAAGGGAGTAGGACGAGTTTTACGTCGCTCGATATAATATACCTTTCCTCTTTTCCGTAAGGCTAAGGATGGGGAAGTGCGCTGGGGAGGCTAAGGGTAATAGGAGGAGCTACGACAGACGCTAGTTCCCTCTCTCTTTCTTCGTCGGTGCCACCGGAAAGGGAGTTAGTGGGAGAAGGGAAGAGAAGCTTCCTCGAGGACCCTGCAACTGGGGAAACCCATGAAGTTAAGGGGAGCGAGAGGGCAAGTTGAGATATCTTAGGAATTTCTAAACGGAAAGCTGCGCTATGGAGCATGGACTCTGCTGCTGTGCATATATGTACATACTATAACTATACTGTACATATATACTGTACCATAGATTCTCGAGGTATCCTCCTCATCCTGGACGTTACGACCGGCAAATTTCGCGGGGGTTTCACGACCTCGACGGAGTAGTATAGTACCAGGGGAGAGGACGAAGGAGGGAGGGGAAGGGGGGGGGGGGGGGGGGGGGGGGCAGCAGGGCGACGGCGACAACGCTACCCCCTGGCAGCCACACGTCGTCGTATAACCGAGTCCTTCATTCCTGTCAGCCAGTGTCGAGGATGGATTTCACGGCTGTGTTTGTGTGACTGTGTTTATGGCTCCCATACCTGTGCGTGTCTGTAGCACCTCTGCCGCGTCCTATCTGGATGAACCGGGAATTGCGATTACTGCAGGTACTATCGCGCCTGTATCAGTCAGGCAGAAATGTTGGTAGGTATGCAAGTAATACGATGCAGATATGGTTAGAGAGATGAGACGAGCCGAGGGAACCTTATGGAGGGCTCGAAACTCGAGACAACGCTTTGTGGGAATTATATTAGAACTACGGTTTTTATTCTTGGGATCCTAAAATAATAACTCCTGAATCAGCGAAAAGTTTAAGTGCTAGTCGTAATTTTTCACATTGCTTTCTCTGGGAATGGATATGAATATTTTTGACGTTTTAGTTTGATTGTAGGAGAATATTTATTATAGGTGGAAAAGGTCGAAGTAAAGGGGTTATTCTCAAGGAGAAGTGAAAAATATCATGAGAAATTCTGGAAAGTATATTATACGTATGGATGATGTTTTTATTTATTGATTAACGGTTGTATTTTACGTAACTAATAATTTAATATACTCGATTTTTTATTTTAGACGAAATAAATGTGCACCTGAAACATCTATCGATGTGACCCATTTAGAAAATAACATATTGAGTGAAAAATGTTTCGCTGTTCAAAAAAGATACATAATTAATAATTAACTGATGCGAATCCTTTCAAAATCCTTTTCAAAATTCACGAGTCTATTTTTACTGCCTTGACAATTTCCGATCCGAGCGACAGTATCGTTCAAAAATATCAGTACAAAATATTTTATGAATATATTTTTAAAAATTTACCTAAAAGTTTCTCCATTATAATGTCTTCCCTTTTTTTCAAGTCACAAAAATTGCAGTGGACCCGGAAATTGGCAAACGGCTGACTTAACTCGTCGCCAAAATTCAAGATCGAAGTATTAAGGATGAAAAAGTTAAGTTGGCTGATTGTTTGTTGAACAATTGTTTTTTTCACTAATTTGTTAATAACATTGTGGGTTTATTATTATGCGCAATCAATCTTTTCAACACGTTTTATATGCATTATTTTTCTCCGATTTTTATCCCATCGGGAAGTGATCGAAATTGTCTCTGAAACTCACTTTTGGCGGGACTGTACGTATCATACATTATTTTAACCAGCCCAAAGTATGACTAAGGTTGAGAATGATAGTAATATACCTTATTGAAAGATGAAATATGGAAAAAATGTCCTGGGATGACTTGCGTGACATGACGGGTTGGAATGTGACGCGGCGATGTTGGAAATGGGAAACCAATCGATAGACTCCTCTTTTCCTCTCCTCTGACCTGACCACAATTTTCGTTGCACGCACTTTGCGCGACATTAATATTGCACGAAACGGTGTGAGCCCCCAGCACCAACGTTTCTATATGCATCTCTCTTCTCCTCGTGTTCGTTCCTCGCGCTCTTGTTACTGATATATTGATTTCGTCCGCCGTGGCGTGCCATACCCATTCCGAGCTATTATTACGGGAAGAAGAGACGATAGACAGGACCAGAATTTATAATCATAACGGAAGTAAGCAAAATTGATTTTTTTCCCCCGATTCATTTGAGCGCCAAACCCTTTTCCTGTTTTGTCCGTATGTAAATAATGAAATAATGGCGCTGTCATTATACTTGGACATATCGCATCGATCGATCGGTAGCGATTGCTCATGAAAAAAACTCAAAGGTATTTTTTTACTGAGTATGGGAAAATGGGAAAATTGAGGGTAGAGAAGTAGAATGGCTTTATATTTTTATTTACTACGGTAGGTTGCTTACTAATGGAATCCAGTCCATTTACAGACCGCGTATTTAAGACTCTATTAAACCAATGAAATCGTGATCGTCCTAGAAGCTATTCAATTACTATAAAATCATGTCCTTGTGTGCACAACGATGAAAATTATCGACAGGATCCGGAAAAATTTAGCTTGTGTAGATTCGTCTGTCACTTTTCACATGTTACACTTATATGGTAGTAAAATTAAATCATAATTTTCTAATCCAGGGTGATTAGAAAATTATGACATTTTTTATTCTTGTGAAAATCACTTATCACGCTCTGAATTTCGCTTTTTTTAAGATGCTGGGCTTAAATTTCGCCCACGAATAGACTATTATAGAAATATTCTATAGGTTATGAATTATTCAAATTTTCTGAAAAATTAGTATTTCCGTTTTCGCAGGAGTTAAGGTATCAAATATTTATTTAGGAGTACAATGAGTTAAAAATTCGTGTTTTCGCTTCAACTCCATACAGTTGAAGATGGTTAGAAATCAGTAATAAACGTAATTAATCACACAACAAAGCTTTCTTCACGGGGAAGCCAAACATTACAAAAAAAAATCAAGAATAACAAAATGTATATGCAAGCTGTGAATTGATAGGAAGTTTTCATTAGTTTATTCATTTGTCAATTCTATGTCGTTTTTCTATTAAAATATTCACAATTGAAAAAAATTATTGCAACGAAAATTGACATTCGGTCGATGGAATCTCAAAAGCACTTCACAATTTCTCCCAGCAACCGAGAGTTATTTTTTTAGTAAAAGACAGTCTCGAAGTACATTATCAGTCTGATATCCACGTGTAATTGTAGAAGTAACGTGATTGTGACACTTCTCGTACGGTTTTTCATTTTTACCTTGTATGTGCAGACTTTTTTTAGTTTTATTATTCAAGTGATAAATGTTCATGAGGCTTCGTGACCTAAAAAATACCACGAAAAAATAATCATTTATGATGATCCTATTACTTGAAAAAATGGCATTTTATCATGGACTCTATTACGATGCTAGGATGCACGATAGGCGATAAAAAGTAAATTTCTTCAATCGTACACCAATTTGGGTATAAGAAACGTTTTTTGAGTCTATGAAATAATATATTTCAGTCAACGACATATTTTCTCCGAATAATTTCAATCATCGTGACTGACCCTTAGTGACACTTAATTGAGGAAAATTTTTCTTTGAACCAATTAAGCGTTTTGAATACATTGACATAAATAAAAATTTTGATGGAAAACTTTCACATCTGCTCGGAGACACCGACAAGCTAATGGCAAGTCTGCAACTTAACGAGAAAATGAAAAGGGATTAAAAGGTATCGGAGGGACGAATTTCGACCGCTTTTCCGGAACAAGTAGGTTTGATCTGTCTTTCTTTACCTTTTACTTCAACTTCAAATCAACTCATTTGTTTACGTGCATCTCACTCCCGATCGTGAACGAAGGCCCCGTAGAATCGAATCTACATCGTGATGCAATTAGAAGGCGTCGCAGGCCCTCTGATGGTCGCGTCGAAAGAGGATGCGGAAAAGTAAAAGGGATGGAGATGGCGATAGAACGGAAGGCGACGACTTGGTGAATGTCGTCCAACGTAATTACATCTTTTCACTCGCTCCAGTTTCGTGCATTCGTTGCGTTGCACGGCTCTCGATTTAAACGAAAAATCCAAGGTAGTGTCTGACTCATTTGACAAAAACAATTTCACCGCGAATACATTATTTTTTCGATTGCAGACTTTACGATTTGTCACGCGTAAAATCCTAGCTGAAAGTAACATCCGATGAAAATTTCATTTTTAACGGACCCAAATTATATCAGAAACTAGGAAACGTACTAATTACATTAACTAATCATGAACAATGAATAAATTATAAACAAACGTAATTTTTTAATCTTATTCAACTAATTTCATATAAATGTCATTTCAAAAATGGAACTGTTTTGATTTATTCGGTTCCGAAAATTATTTTTTAAGCTAATTTCAGAGAAATGTTTCATATAATAAAAATGTTGATTTTATGAGTTACACTGTAAATAAAAATCTACTTGAAATGTAGTGTACTTTTACAGGAAGTTTATATTCATAAACTAGTATGTGAAATTTAGTATACAAGTGTAATGTAAAATTAATGTATTATATAGCATATTCAATAATTTGGTTTACTTCTACAGTAAAAGTACTTGCATTTTAGTAATTTGCTTTAATTTTACTAAAAAAGTACATGAATTCTATACCACAATTGCTTATTAAATTTCGATGACGAGTTTATGAATAAAAACTTTAAATTTTTTCTAACAGTGTACATGGACAGTTCTGAGATACATTCGAGTAATGGTACATTTGAAAAAATCCAATTGACTCACTTCACTTCAAAAAGGAACATAAAGCTATGGATAAAATTTTTGTATTACTATTTGCTTGAACAATCAACCAAAAAGTAATATTTTGGCATCATTATTATTTGGAATCAATGTTCTAGTGATATTTAATGACCCCAATTTTTTTTTTTCCAGATTTCTCTCCTGCTCCGAAGACAGCAAATTTGATTGAATGAAACTTCTGTTTGGGAGTGTACACGCGATACATTCTTCACTTTTTACGGCAACGTTACTTTTTTACAACATCAATCATCGGATGGTCCGAGTTATGCGTGAATGCCGATTCAATTTTGTGGGCCATCACGCATATTAGAATGATCATCATTTTTCAGTTGGAAATTCGGACGAAGTAAATAACAAGGCCAGTGCTAGAAAGTTTGATGGTGTTTTCGATAGCCGAGCGTCGTGAGAATTCGGTAACTATTGAAGAGATTCCGATTCAAATGCAGAGTATATTACCATCGAAAAACACTTATACGTTCTTTTGGGTCTATCGCTTTCGATCGTGAAATGTAATAAGATTACGATCCAGCCAACGAATGCTGTCAGATCGTGATCCTACGTCACGCAGAGTGGAGATGCTTCCTGTTTTAAGGAAGATATGAGACTTACGTCAGTAAAGTACACACACGTGGACGATGAATTTTACATGGAGAGTGTTTTCTGACGGAAAATACATTTTTCTCTTATGCTGAAGACAATGTAAACCTTCAAGAATGCTAAAAAAATTACTTTGAATTTTTTTTTATCGCTAATTGATCCATTTTTTACACGTGGTGTTTTTTGGAGGATTTATTCTATGTAAAAAGAATTTGGAGTAAATTAAGAAATATGAAAGATAGATACATTTTCGGGAAAATAAACGAATTATTTTTATGAAATATAAAAGTGAGGTTTTCGGTGAATTTGTTAATTCATTTATTTTTCGATTAATTTGTAAATAAAATTAAAAATCATTATTATGGATATTTTGGAAATTATTATTATAAGAAATGATTCTTTTTAGTACCTTAAATATGCATGTCTTGAGTATGTACCTTAAGTATACATTTTATCACAAATCTTAATTGATAGATTGATTGGATATACATTTTTAAAAAGATGGTTTCGAAACATAAAAATTCGGAAAGCAACTAAGAGTACTTAAAAAACTGAACGAAAATAAACTGTATCTTGAATTAGCATCAGGCATGCTTTTTGGCTTATGCCAACATAAGCTGTAAACCTGTAATGATAAAAATCGCTATCAATGAATTGAATTATCCATATAGCCGAAATGCTGCGGTCCAGGTTTTTTGCAGACACTTAAAGTTTATCACTGATTTGCTGAGTGTGAAGAGCTGAATCCACAACCTTAACGGGACAAGTATGTGGGTAATGAGCGCGGATTTTTTTTAAGCGATGTCTTAGCCAATATATACTCTACAAGGTGCAACTTCTACGCCGAGTATTACTTACCAAAAGATTATCCGGTGGATCCTTTCACTTTTGCTCAATATACTATATCATTCGATACGGAGAAATCCGATACAGGTGTTTACCGTTGCGGAATCGTAACGATGGTAAAAGCAGAAAAACCGAATATTCTCGTTATAACCAAAACCAAGGCATGCATATGGCGTATGCGCAACGATTGACTAGACTAAATAGAACAGGTGTTTAAACCACTGATATCAGGTTTTCAATAAAAAGCCAGAAAACAGCATAAAAAGAAAATCGAAATAATGATTTACATAATTTATCAACAGCGAGCGATATTTAATATCACTTATCTCGAAGCTCTAGATACATGTACTTAGTTACACCTAGAATTACATTCAAAATGAAATAATTGTTCTGAAACAAAGCGTGAAAATGTTCACCGACAGTTATTAACTCAACCCATTCTTTTTTCAGTCAGCTCGTGTACAAAGCATGTATCAAATGAATTCTGTATCGCAACACAATGATATGTATGGCAGTATGTTTGTAGTGTTCGAGAGATTGTAGAGATTCTAGATTTAAATCTTCCTAGTGCACCGTGTAATAAGTTAGTTATTATCGTAGTGCAGTTGCATATTTTGCAGCTCTACACCTATAATTTATGACTGCGTTTGCTACAATTCCACAAAGTAATACTGTACATTGTTTCACTCTTTATTCACCATACATAACTCATCAAACTCAACAGAGTATTCTACACACGTGTAAGACTCTGAGTATGTAATTTTAGATCAATTGAACTCTACGTGTGTAAATCTGCATATTCTACAACTGTAAAACTGCACCCGTAAAACTTTACTCTCGTGAAACCCTAAATACGCAAAATTCCATACCCGTAAAACTCTTCATCCGAAAAACTCTACACGTGCAAAACTCTACACACATAAAACTTTACATCCGTGAAACTTTACAACCGTAAAATGTGTAAAATGTGTCGTGAAACTCTACACCTGCAAAACTTTGAACCTGATAAAATCTACATCCATGAAACTCGATATCTGCAAAACTCTATATCTCAAAACGCTACATCTGCAAGACTCTATACCTGTGAAACTCTACTTCTGCAAAACTCTACATCCGTGAAACTCTATATTCGCAAAACTCTACATCTGGGAGACTCTACATCCGTAAGACTCTACACCTGTACAACGTGAAACCTGTAAAAAAATTGTAAAATTGCACATCCGTGAATCTCTACACCATTAAAACTTCAAGCTTCATGAGCTCTACAAATATAATAATCTGAACTTGTTGAACTCTATAAGTGTGAACTCTACGGAATGAATTGTAATATTTCATGAAAACTGTATATAAACAAATTTGACATTTTTTGCCTTTACTTAGATAAAACTCAAATGTAAACATTCGTTTTACCAAACATGGAAAATTTTAGACAGGCATAAAATTCTACAGTGGTAACATCTCGGTTACAGACTAGAGTGCGCAGTTGTAGAGTGCAATAAGATAGAGTGTTGTTTTTGTGAAATTGAACAATGTAGAGTCTCGATCATGCAGAGTTAAACAAAATCTTCATTTATGCATGTACAAGTGAGTAACTTTTATTTCTACATATCTAGAATTGCAGCGAATTCTTAATTATGAGTGTGGACTTGTAGCAAGTATAAGAGAACCAGGAGAATTGGCCCCAGACAAAAATTTCCGGAGAAAATGTGAACCGACAAAACATTTTCGGAATTGAAGCGTCTTCCAGCCACAATCTATTTCCGGAAACTTACTTTCTGCAGCCAATGTCGATGACCATCTTTCCGGGTGACTTTTTATCTGTCATCTTTTCTCCCGGAAATTTTTTTCAGTACCTTTTCTTCCGGGATTCAGAAATAAATGTGCAACTCCATCGTGAGGGTTGAAATCGGAACTGCCATCAGTGAAAGCTTCACTAACACCCACTTGATAAAAAAAACAAAGCTTCCTCATTGGAGAAGCATAACGGAACTTATAGATTTGGCTGAAATATCCTGTTTATGCATATCGGAACAGTCAGCAGACACAATAAAGCAAACAACTGCGTACACTTACTTCCGGGTATTTGCTCTATTCTCGACACGTTACGCAAATGCAGCTGCAGTGCTGTAGTAGAGCACGCAAGCCGAGAGCAGGAGAAAGGAAGAGTGAGATGGGCGTTACAGTATTTTCGCTCAAGGAATTCCCCCTCGTTGCAACAGGTATTTATTTTTTACCAACCGGAGCCAAGAAGAGCAACCACAGTGTCCGCACGAATTTCTCCCATTGTCCCATGAACGTTTTTTCGTGACTCGACATTATACGCACTTCGCTGTGTATTATGTGACGCTCGGTCTTCGTTGCCTATAACGATGCTCTACGATGTTTGTATACATATATATCGCTTTCCAGCTGCTACTCCTACGGCTCGCCGAACCTGCTGAATTTCTTCATGACTCGACTCGCTTGTCGGGCGAATTAATTATCCTCATTGCGCTGAGCTCTGGAGAGTGTTGTAGCACAATTCACGTTGCTAATATAAGTATGCTTATTTACTGTGTATGGGGCATTCCGTAGCTATTCGATTAGCCTCCGACCCTGACCAACGTCAACTGAATTCATTTATCTTGCTTCCTCATAAAGGAAACTTTGTTCATGATTTTTTTTTTCCGAGATTGTTGTGTCAGAACACTCAGAATTGTCCAATACATCGAGAAAAATAGCTGAGAAAAAGTGTCCGTATGTTTGAGGTTGTGTGTGTGTGTTGTGCAGGGATTCGAAATTTGTATCACCTGTAACTCAAGAAACGTTTAACCGAATGAGCTAAAATTTGACACATAAGCGAAGCAGCCATCCTCTTTGCTTGTTGCAATTTTCCACAAAATATATGCAAATTTTTGATTATTTTATGGCTTCTTGAAATATTTCAAAAAAGGACGTGCGTGCTCTAAGTATCGTAAAATTGATAATATTTTCTTCAATAATCTTCATATGTGCAGATATTCTTAATGTTGTTTCGTACCGAATTTAACCGAAATCGGTAAAGCGGTTAGGATTTTATAGAGTTTTGAAATTTTCGAAATAAATCCCGTTTTTGCCCTAACTTTGAAAAAAAAAAAAAAAAATGAAAATGAGGAAGCAATTTTCACAGTTCAACTTTGCAGCTTTTTTCAATTGATCACCAGAAGGAATTTCATTGTTTATTAGACTAACAATTTGTTTCAAGATTCGAAATCCAAATTTTCAAGGATAAAAAAAAATCAAAAAATATTGTATATGTTGTAAATCAATGGTTGCAACGACTTTACTCCTGAAATTCCTCCTTCTCATTTCCTGTTTAACTAAAAAATTATGGAATAATTGACAAACAAAGTAGAATCATCGTGAGGTCATCCAGTGATATTCGGATATGTGGACAACTAATATTTCATGAGTAACAAATATTTACCCCACTCCCTAATTAGGTCTAAAATATTATACTTTACGTGTAGTATTTTTGAGAACAAAAATAGCCTTTTCGAAAAAAAAATTGTTTAGGTTTATTTGTGTTAAAAACATTTGACATCGTTAGATTTTTAAAAATACTCTCATAATATAGTGCATTTTAAAATTAACCAGATTTGTATCCAGTATATAACAATTTTTCCCATATTATAGAAAATATGAATATTCGGAAATAATTAATGTTTGCTGTTTATTAGGTGGAAATCGGTAGAAGTGTTAATGGAAAATCGTTTATTAAATTGTGAAGACTTTATTCATTCTGGCGGAAAATAAAAAATTGGAGTGGAATATCCCATATATACCTAAAGCTGTGGCGTTAGAAATGTTCTTCATACGGTGCATTTTTTTCCTAGACATCGTAATATAACCGCGCTTATGTGTGATGGGTTCAGTGCTTTGCCTGCGTTTTATATTACACTAGGAAATGGCCATCGGCACTCTCTCGATTAATAAATAACAGAACCTGTTCCTCGTGTCCGAGAGAACGTGGAGAATGTACTAAAAGAAAGGCGCGTCCCATGCTCGAAACATTAATTATGCTACGCGCTTTCCTCCAAGAAATGGCCCCGAAGTTCGTTTGTGCGCTTAAACGAGCTTATGAGTAATAATACTCCCCAGGATATTGAAGGTGATTGAATGTTTGGATAGTCTCATCCGTAATTATGAAATTAATTAACTAGCTACACATAATTCGTTACAAATTGTCTTTTGCCACGAAATCTTCGGTTTCTCGAAATCAGTTTTGAGAATTCCTAACTTACATTTTTTTAACACTGATAAAAACATATAATTGGATAAACTAAATTTTAAAATAAATCATTTATTTGAAAATATTTTTTTTAACCCGGTGTTCGAACCAATTATATATTCAATTGCATGTTCTGTTAGATAAAATAAGAATTTAATTGACGCAATAAAATATTTAATCTTTTTGACTGAATTTAGTGCTATTTTATTCAAACGTTCCTAGGAAAACGATAGACGATATACGGATTCATGTTATATCGTCAATCCTACTAAGTAAATTAATCGTTGAATCAAATTAATATTTTTTTAAACGTGGGCAATATTTATTTAAACCTAGTTCATAACCAATTGCTTCAATTAAATGAATTTGTATGTTTTAATTGTAGTGTTTTTAGTGACTCGAATGAATAGGATCTTCAGTTGTTATTTTTTACTATTTTATTCAGCGCACTCAAGGAAATACTTTTGCGACGCAATGAAAAATTGATTTCTCTCGAATCAGGTGCAATTCAATCAGTTTTTAAGCCCACTGTTTCACATATATATAAGTTACGATAGATGATTCATTTTTTTTCAACATATTTATTAAATGCATACAATTATTTATTTATTTCACTTAACACAATGAATCGTTAATTTAACCATACGTATTCAGTTGCTTTAAAAACCAAGCTATCTGAGTTAAGTATACATATTTGAAATCAATCATTTGGTGTAATTAATTATATAATTATATTATTTATAATTTCAATAAAATAAAAAGTAGTAAAGTGTAATTAAAAAAAAAGTTTATACTGAACCGAAAAACGGTTACGTAGTTCTATAGAGAATGTAATTGGGAAGGTACTGTAAAAATTTCAAACCGATCCATGCAACGGTGTTCAAGCAATCCGTCCTCTTAATTAAAAAAAAAAGTTAAATTAAATTTAAAAAAAAAAGTGCTTTCGAGAAAAACACGTTCAAACTTTCACGATCATTCTAAGCACGTGTTCCGCGACATGAAGCAAAATCGATGATGGAACGTTTCAACATTTTTTTTCACTGGAGAATCAACGGCACATCAATTTCATCAACCTAAAGTAGTGCTTACGCAACAACAAAAAATCGTTCTTTTCAAAATATGCTTCCGATATAAAAACGATCAGTTCATAACATCAGATATATTTTTTATAATTAGTCTTTTTTTTTCGTCGAATCGGTCTCGATCAATATCGGCTTCGGAAGTGCAACGTATGTTAAGTGTTACAAAACGCGAGCGAAACTGTGTTAATTCGGAGAGTCCTCTCATTTTCGGACTTGACGAAAGGAATCCTTACGCAATTCATTATGACGATAAAGGACTCGACATACGACGACCAGGAATGTGGCAAAATTACGCTATTAAACGAGTAGGTACCAAAAAGTCTGAATTCCAACATTTTCTCCACTACAGTAATTGTTATACAACGTTGAGTTACATTGTAAAGAGTGCTGCTAATTCATTTACCCTATTTTCCCTAGAACATGACGGACAAGTGCGCAATCGAACCACGAGCACTCTCACGTGTACGTTTCTTTCACAACCTACGAAGAGGACTCCGCACAAAATAATAAAGTGTACAACGCTGTGATGTTCCGGCTCGAATAGAACAATGCGTATGTTGATTTGTACGTTCACGAGATTCTTCGCTACACGCACCTCACCCCGCACGAGTGTTTTCTCTTCTGCTTCTGGTCGCGTGTCGGCACGCACATCACTCGACAATAACAAAGAGAAAAAAAAAAAAAAAAACGATACAACACGACATTTGACTGACCATTCACAATATTACCTCTAAGAAAGTTACTTTTTGTTGGTGACAAATGAAGTCGATGCCTGGAATAGCAATCGAATGGTTGGAAGGTTCGCTGCAATTCAAACGGTCTACTTAGTCCCGAGGAATTTATAGTTATCGTTATATTAATAGAGTATATATTGATATTCCATAATCCTGACGTCCTCGAACTCATTGAATTCATAACGAAGCGAAGGAGATGATTGAGAAGAGACACATAATCGGCGAATGAATGAAGTTGTTGGCGAGAACAAGAAGCGGGTGTTGAATTCGTGCCCGATGTACAGGGCATTCCACGTTAACTGAATTTGAGGAGACAGATGGAATTGATAAGAATTGTGAAGAGAGGATTAGATAAAAGGCTGATGAGAAACTGAATCAGATGAAAATCTAGTTTGGAAGGATTCACATCTGATATACAGTACATTCCATGTCAACTCAATTTGTGGTGACAGATGGAATGGATAAGAAGTGCGAAGTGAGGATTAGATAATAGACTGATGAGAAAAAGAATCAGATGTAAATCTAGTTCAAAAGGATTCACATCTGATATACAGCACATTCCATGTCAATTCAATTTGTGGTGACAGATGGGACGGATAAGAAGTGCGAAGAGGGCATTAAATTATAGGCTAGTGAGGAACAGAATCAGATGAATCCATAGTTTAGATAGTCTTACATCTGACATACGGGACATTCTACGTCAATTGAATTTTGGGTGACAGATGAAATGGATACAGAAACATGTGAAGTGAGCATTAGATAATATGCTGGTGAGAAACAAAATTAGATGAAATTTTATTCTAGATGGATTCTTATGTGATATACAAGGCATTCCATGTTAATTGAATGTAAGAGGACAGACGAAATGGATAACACGTGTGAATTTATTATCAAATAATAGGTTGATGAGAAGCAGAATTAAATTAAACTATAGTTTAGAAAGATCCAAATCAGATATACAGGGAATTTGGTGTCAATCAAATTTTAGCTAACGGGCGTGATCGATACGAAGTGTGAAGCAAGTGTCAAATATTAGACCGATGAAAAACAAGATCAGGTGAAACTATATTTCAGATAGATTCAAATCTGATACACAGGATTTTCGACGTCAATTCAATTCAAGGCAAGTTTGAAGGAATGTGAAATGTAAGATAAAAATTACAGTATGTTTCGGTGAATCGGATCAGATGAAACTATACAACACTTTTATTCACACCTGATATACAGGGCATGTCACTTCAATTAGTTCGGGGATAAAAGTGAGATTACAATGTTGTAAAATTCAATTTATTTAATGGATCAGCGAAAAAAAGAATTAGAAAAAAACGGATAGTTCAGTTCAATATATGTACACTTGATATATGGCCCATTCACCGTCAAATCATCTTTGAAATTGAGATGTATTCGATAAAATTAAAAGTTTTTGTATTGCATATAAGTATTGCATGGGAGACTTATGAAAATATATTTAGTATGCATATATTTAATGTATTTCGGAAATAAGAGTCTATTTTCAATCGAATAAATTGACTGAATACTCGCATTTTTACTCGATTTACCGAAAAGGTGTGGTTTACGATCTCAGCGTGATTAAGAGAAAGGACTTCCGTTGTTGATCTTTCATTTTCGTTATAATGAGTCCTTCTTTTTTAAAATACAGAACACTGCACGTAAAAAAATGTTCAGACTGCTTTTTTCGCATATTGCATTAGTCGGAATTCCAGACACACGTGTTATTTCCTTAGAATGTAACTTTTCATATCCGGATTTTTTTAGATAAGGCCCCATCATAACGCCTTCTTGTGTTAAAATGTTTTATAACTATGAGCTCGACATGAATGCGTGTAACATACAATGTACATTCGCTGGAATGTAACTGTCTCTTTACTTGACACGCTCCGTTTCCTACGCTCTTCAATGTATACCTTCTGCTGCCGTTACTGAAAGCGAGCGTCTGATCATGCTGCCTGTTACCACTTTGAAAAGGATTCCAACTCTTGCTTCATCTCTCGATGCAAGACAGAAAAGGAAAAAAGTAAGAAGTCGTCGAAGGTCGTCTGCTGATGGAGGCCGAAGCCTGGGATTCTTTTTCACCTATTTAGATAACATTGTTAACTACTCAAGGCGATTGTAAGATTTATACAAATAAAGAAGTCCAAAAATTGACCGTTGCTTATGATGAATTATTATGAATCAACGATTTGTCAAGGCCTCTTAAAATTGAAAGAAACCAACCACGTAAAATTGGAACAACAATAAAGTACGATCTAGCGTTGCGAATCCTACAGAGAGGAAATTAAGCAAATACAAAAAATGTATAAAATAGAAAGTTATAATATCACGATTATTTCCATTTTTTAAAATTCAACGAGAAAAAAAAATGATAATTCGAAATTCTTTTTTTCTTTAAGTAAGACTTACGAACTGTATCATTTCCGCCAACTCGTTGATCGGCAGTTTATTAGTGAATCTATACCTTCAAAAAAATTATTTTTACATTCAAAGGCTTACTTCTATTTCACCGCAAAAAAAAGAGGTATTTTCGTGCTTTTTTTTCGGAAAATCGTTGCAGCTTTCCAACTTTTTGTTTCACAGCAAAGAGTATGGTTTGAAATATTTTTTACAATTTTACGGCGATGACGACTTGATGATTTTTTTTAATACAATGAACTTTTTACTTTTCGCCCTGATCAGGGCCTCTCCAGATTGTTTATTTATATCGAAGATATACCTTCATTCGTATGAAAAGGTCCTGATGAGGGCAAAACGTAAAAAGTTCATTGAATAAAAAAAAAATTCAATCACCTTTTCATGTTTCGCCCTGATCAGAGCCTGTTTAGACTGTTCATTTATATCGAAGATATATCTTCATATATATAAAGCGATCCTGATCAGGGAAAAACGTACAAAGCTCATTGAATCAAAATAAAAATCATTAAGCCGTCATCTCCGAAGCACAACCACCCAACATAACAAAATATACCCAAAGTTCGTCGCGCTGAATCTTTTTCTCCCTTTCTAAAAAAAATCCTCAAAGAAAAAAATTATCTTAGGTCCTCCGAAGCAAGATGCCCTCCCCTTAAAGGTCAGTTTCACTCCAATTTATTACGGAAGGCATTCGTTAATCGTCTCTCTCTCTCATTAAATTTCACAAAATTAGAGCGTAAATGTGTAATTTCTATAGTCTGGGTGCTTCGATCGATATATGAATGATCCATAACGATGCCTGACGGCAGTTAGCTACCCAATCATCAGGAGCAATGCGCACCTAAGTTCTACTTACCGTAAAAGTGGCAATCCGCGTGGTGGCGGGAAGCCAACGTCCGGAGAAGTCTCCGAAGAGAGAAGGGGACCAACAGTGGAAGTGGGCCTCTCGGACCCACTAACGTCCTTTCTTCTTCTCCTTCCAAGAAGCATCGGTAGCAAGGAGCGAGAGAGGTACTTGAAGAGTGAAGAGTTGCCAGTGGGTAAGCTCCTTGTGCCGATCTGGCGCGATAGCAAAAGTAAAGGTGATCGCCTTCGCGTTCAGTTCGGTTTTTCTGTGCGCTCTCAAAATCTCAGCTGCATCGACACGCGCATAGATGTCAGCTCGCGAAATTCATACGCAGTGTGTTCCGCCTCAAAACAGTGTTTTGTTTCACATCACGCACAAGCATTTCCACGGAGGAAAATAATAAAAAGTTGCGACAAACCATTAAGCAAAAAAGTAATAAAATGTTCATCGCGAGGTTCGCGTTGTTGCTTTTTGCATCCGGTGAGTTGTTACTATACCTATTTATGGATAATGTGCTTCCGAATGAAAGCTTCAATGTGAGGAAAATAAATGTAAATTAAGTCTTTAACGACGAGTGGTGAAAACGACACTCAATTCACTTACACTTCGAAGTTTATAGTTTTGTTTTTCTCATTGTGTGTTTCTTGATAATAAAAATTATTTTTATTACCTATCTTAGGAATTGAAAATTATGGTTCTAAGATATACTCGGAAAGTCGATGTTTTTCACCATTTACACTGGAGTTATCTTTGGAAAAACATAGAAATGTTTGTTTTCACGAGTTACAGAAACTCGCCTAAAGTTAGAATGATTGCTGCTTCGTATTGTTGTTAAATGTGTTTAGATGTGTAGACTTTACGATTTTACAGAATAAGGAACCCAATATTTTCGTAGGGCCTTACACACGCGTATAGTTACGCAATTAGCTTTAGAATTGTTATTTTGTAATATAGAGCATTTTACTGAGTTTTAGTCGTGTAGAATCTTACATCAATACAATTCTATCCGTGTAAGAGCACAACATCACTGGAATTCTACGTGTGTAGAGTCGACACTGCTAGAGTCTTAACTGTGTAGAGTCGACACTAGTAGAGTCTTAACTGTGTCGAATTTACACTGGTAGAGTCTTAACTGTCTAGAATTGACACTGGTAGTCTCAACTGTGTAGAATTTACACTCGTAGACTTAACTGTGTAGAATTTACACTGGTAGAGTTTTAACTGTATAGAGTTTAAACTGGTACAGTTTTACCTGTGTAGAGTTCACACTAGCAGAGTTTTACCTGTGTAGAGTTAACACCAGTAGTTTCAACTGTGTACAATTTACCCTAGTAGAATTTTGCCCATGTACAATTTAATTTAGTAGACTTCCACTTGTGTAGAGTATACACTCCATATTTCTGCTAGTGTAGAGTCGATCAGCTGGACAGTTTTTTTAAAAACTTCACAAAAGTCGAACGCTGAATCAATGATCTCGTAGGCATTGACGCGATTTATATCGTCCTTTACATATCCTCAATATACACAGTACAACAAGTGTGATACAATTGTTGAGTGCATTTGCAGGACTGCATATAATTGCACGTCTAGTTCTCCGTTGCCAAACTGCAATGAACGCTGAAGACGCTTACTTTAGATCAATCAAGTTGAGTTTTAGGTGTAACGTTATTCACCGATAAAGTTTTACAAGTGTTCCTCAAGATTATGCGACTCTACAATTGAAAAAGTCAACGTATCAGAAGTTTCAGTTTCACAAACTGCAATGATTGCTGTGGAGATTTGCAGATGTAGTGTTTTATCACGTGTGACTAAAAGTGTGGTAATTTGAAAGCGAGTTGAAGCTGGCACACCCGCATGGCATTAAGCCGTACGACTTGCATGAAAACTATACCTGTCATACGTAAAACTTACTTGTAACTCTATCTGGCGTACATATCGTATATTTTGCATGGATCTGTTCACATGTAATTCTTCCACGTGAATAATTACACGATTGCATAACTTTGCGGTATCGACTACTGTAACTCGTAATGTCAAACGGCCAGCAAAAGGAAATAAGGCAGACCGGAATAATTATTATCAGTGTAACGATTATGGGAAAAAATTCAATGTCAATCTCGGATGACCCATATTTAATTTGTTCAATTTTCAAAGAATTTTCGAAATACGATGAAAAATCAATGTTGAAAATACACGATCACTGGAGTGAGAAAAATCGAGATGGTCCTGGTAAACTATTCAATAATGATTATGTTTTACTAGCCTAAGTGATTTTTTTCGGAGTTACATTAAATGTCTCGGAGTTAAATTGAGTTGATGTCACTACGAAAATAGTAAAATGGATTCATAAATCAGATTCATCACTGAATGGTTATCAGGCCTAACTCAATTTCTCTCAGTGTGCCTATAATATACCATAATATATGATAGATTTTGTGAATAAAAAGTTATCTGTTTGTACTCAGGATAATATTATGTTAAAACATCTTTAGCATTTCAGTATCTACTTCCTTAGCTCATTTTGAAGACACTTTGTCCAAATTCAATTTTTCATAATCGTTTTTTGGGGTCATTCTGTCGGAAAACCCTCGTTTCTTTGACACAAAAAACGTCTGAATATTATAGTATAGTATATTTATCAAGGTCCTGGAATATAACATATCCTGAGGACGTGTACAGGACATGTACCGAATGTCATCAAGAGTTGCTGCTGTAGAACCGACTGTATATAAAATAGGATGAAAATGCGCTGAAAAAAAAAAAAACAGTTCGTTAAATATAATACAATATCTAAAGTGGGATTCAACAGGATTTAATCACGAGAATATTTTTAAAAAAATTGAATTCTAACGATAAATCGTCAAAGATTATTGAAGCTTTAGAGCGTTCCAGTGATTGTTAAAGGGTGAAAAAAAAAAAAAAAAAACAAATGGGAAAAAAATACGTCCTCGACTATTGAAAACGGGCTAAATCATCCTCGAGCGGAAAAGTGCTCCTTGTACACTCGGTACGTTTAAGTTGGCTTCGAGTGGCCGACCAGGCGCAAACGCTCGTCCCAATCACATAGGTACCTACAGGTTCCAATCCAAACGGGAGAGGGACTTTGGCTCTCACTCGGTGCGCTCGTGTTTCGCGTACAGGCGCGAGCTAGTTTCACGTAAAATCCGAGTGTATTCGACGAATGTTTGTACGAGCGATTACGAATTTAACCCGTATTGATCGTGCGAACGTTGAGTAGGGCTGGCTAATACGTCTAAAGGACTCCCGAGATTGTGCCTCTCCAATAGCTATGCTATGGCTGTTATGCTCTTATTCCGCAACTG
This sequence comes from Tromatobia lineatoria, assembly GCA_949699805.1. NCBI lineage: Eukaryota > Metazoa > Arthropoda > Insecta > Hymenoptera > Ichneumonidae > Tromatobia > Tromatobia lineatoria. The sequence continues at coordinate 13,520,423 of OX453044.1, forward strand.
CATCATAGCCAGCAGCAGCATCGCCGGCCCAACACACCCTGTTCCTGCAGTTCCGGCTGTACTACCGTCACGAACTACCGTCGAGAGTACAACGTATATATAGTTGCGCAGAGAGAGCATATAATCCCGGACCGTCGACGATAATCCGCGGGCTGTACAATCATTTTACCCGACAACGTTGAAACGTCGATAACATTTATCGCTTCGGAAAATTATTACTAAACTCGCACGCGGCTTTCAGCGATGTCGACGAGCACCAATGAAGTACATACTATCCGCAGGGTACTTCGGATATTCAAGCATATTCCAACAGTAAAAGCGACGCGTGGGCTTATCTGTCTCGGAAAAAAATCTTTGGCAAATCCTCATTATTTTCTTGGTCATCTTGTATTAGTCTTTTTTTCAGTAATGACTGTCAACCTTAGACTGTAAATTTTTTCACAGTAATAATAAAAAAAAAAAGGTTAAATATTTCTTAATAATTTGTACTATTAGAAGCGATTGTTTTTTTTTTTTTTTCTTTTTCAATAAAGTGCTTTTTTTGCGTGATGAAAATAAAAAAAGAAATGGCGATAGATTTGTGATATAAACTGGTCAATCGAGTTTCGATTTTAATACCCGTGAGCTAGAAATTCTTCAGTGTTTAAGAGTCTCAAACAAAAATATGGTTTGTAAAATCCAAAAAAAAAAGACACGATATGCGAGCAAACTTGATGAAATTAAACAATCAACCTTTTTTTTTTAACGAAATGTATTATTTAAGAAAAATCAATTTTCACTTTAATTATGCGCCCAATACAGAAAGAACATGGGGTTCAACCGTGAAAGAAAATCCCTTATCAAATGCGATTAAGGATTACAACATTAGTCCTCGGACAGTTTTCATTTTTTTTTTAAATCTTTCTCAGAGCTTAGTCATAGTAAAAATTTTGACAAGCCTCAAAATGTTAAAACCTATTTTTTCCTAAACTACTCGGCAAATAAAGATTACATTTTGAGAGAACGTGTAGAAGTACGGCAGGAATTGGCTAAACTACTGGCTCCTTGAAAGTCAAAGCCTTTCGTTCGGGAGAACCGAAAAACAAAAAGTGAGGTTAGGTGCAAGAGAGACAAACCTATAGGCGGTTAACATTGGAAGACGAAATTCGCAGCACTTGCTGCCATCAAGTATATGTTTTCATTAAATCAATGAAAACTTTTCTTTAAAACAATGAAATTGTTTATTTATTTTATGCCCATTAAGTAAATGTTTCTTTACAGACAATGAAATGTTCTCTTTAAAATTTAAGTGCACTGTCTCATTGAAATCAAATAGATATTTCGTTGAAATCAATGAAAAAAGAATCAAACCACCCATTTCTTTGCCGTCAATAAAATCTTTTCTCTCAGTGAACTATTCACGATTCGTTCTCACAATTATTGCGGCTATCATTCGAATGGTCTTTATATTATAATTCGATAGTTGACACTATCATTTGATTTGTGAGGGAAATAGAATAATCGATTGGTTGTGTCAAGTCAACTTTTGGTTATGGTAACTAATCTTTTCTTTTAGTGATACTATAGGTGAAAGCGAGAAAACAAAGTGAGAGAAAAACAAGGATAGCGTGATGCACGAGACGAGTGCCGAAAATTGGGGTCGTGCTGTAGGGTCCAGTTTTAATCTTGGTCTTGTGGCAATCAATTCTACTTCAACTTGAGCGCTATTTCAATATCGATCGGGAGAATCCGGGAATTAGACGATCTACCGATATCACGTCGTAAAAGTACTAAACTATGTTGACATTTGAAAATTCAACACGGAAAATCAACATTGCTTGAATCAACACACTCCCTCTTAACACGTCACACTCAACGTATATAATTTTAATATATCGAAAATAATAGAACATCTTTACTTTGTCGAAATCAAAGCCTTTTTTTAGAACCCTTTCGTGAGTGAAAAAATATGTTTTTCTATTTTTCCGAGTCATGAATAATATTTTTCCTCAAAATCAAAAGAAAATAATATTTTCACGGCTTGCAAAGGTTTTAATGAAAAATATTTTTAAATCGGGCTTGAAAATCTCAGGAAAAAAAAACCAAGACATTCTTGGAATACTATACACGATTCTATCCTGAAGTTACATGAGATGGATGTCGTAGAATCTGCGAATAAACCGGTTTTTATTAAGGGGACCCAGTCACCTAAAAACAGTCATAAAAAGTAAAATTCTGTGAATGATATCCTTCTTTCAAAAAATCTTACATTAGAACCTCATTAAGCAGATGATTATTAATATTCTCCAATTTTGTCAACCTATGTGGTAAGACAGAATGGTGTGAGTTAAGTAAAAAAATTTCCTTGTATTTTTGCCGACTAAAATAGCGAACAAATTTTAGAAACTGACGTATATTTTTATCTGTCGAATAGAGAATTCTGGTTTGAGTATAGGAATTTTTATTGAGGCCATCTTGACAAAACTATGATTTACAAGGTGCAAATAAATTTTTCTTCATGGAAAACTCACTAAACAATTGGTTACAATAAATCCAATTTCCACTGAAACCACAATCTCTACACTTAGACCAAAATGCACTCTTGGACTGATAAAATAATGCACCAAATACTAAAATTTGTTTCACCGGATTCCGTCTGAAAGCTGCTTCAACTGAAAAATGTCATCTTTACCTAACACTATTAGAAGTGCACTGTATATGTTCACAAAATTTGGCACCAATAATGCTTGTTATTTACTTGATGAGATTCAAATGTAAGATTCTTCAAAAGGTATCATCTGCATCACTTTTTTCCCATGATATTATTCAGGTGACTCGGTCCCCTCAAATCACCTGTGCACCTAAAATTAAAACATATTTCTTATTCAAAATTCTAAAATTTTGATTTTTATCTTGGAAAAACTCTGGTGATCGGACCCCAGTAATAAATCTGAATTTTGTGACCACTTTTGAAATGAGGACTACGCCGACATTAGAAGTTTGATACGTGGCTCATCAGCGTGTACGGAGTCTCAAACCAAGTCTCGGCGGAGTCGACGGTGCGTCGAGTCCCGCGTCATACTGCAGCATTGGTAACAAAAAAAATCGTTGAGGGTTATCCTCTTCAGCGGATCTCTTGACTGTACGGAGAACACCACGGGGAAATCAAGCGTGACCGTAGCTTTTATTTGCATAAAATGATGGGACTGGGACACGTGACGTTTCATGGACGTCACACAGAGATTGTGCTGCTCGCTTACACTGACGTGTGTCCACTCTTTTCCCCAGTGTTTCTTTCACGCCTTGTTTTTTTTTATTCTTTTATTTTTGTTTTTTTTTTTTTGGCGGGGGTTTTTATATATTGAACCAAGTGAACCTCTCGAGGAATTCTCAATCCTTGCCATGATCTGCAAACTGCAGAGACCCGACAGTTCGTGCGAAGGTTGGCACGTTCTCGTTGGCCATTAATGTTCTCTCGCTGGTTTCGATTCGGTAGCACAACTACGTGGTGCAAAGTTGAATCGTCGAAAGCGTATACAGTAAGAATACAGCTAAGGACTCCCTCATACGTTGGCTGGTGTAACCGTTGGTACCCGTGAGAGGACATAAAATGCGATTCTTCAACGTGCTACGACGGCGACCAGGCCAGACAGAGAGTCTCGCTGACGCTGGCTTTTCCTGCTGAAGCTCTTTATACGCCTTGAACACTTGCAGACCAGTCACGAGTTTCTTGGCTATAGAGAGAGATTCTGGCTTCGTAAATCGTGCTTGCTGCTGACCCTATTACTTTCATTTTCTTAGGAGGTAAAAATAAGCCTGCAATGTAGGATGTTACACAGTGCTTACTCATTATTTTTCACCTTGTGCTGAGTCACCTTTGAAGAAGTCTATTGACCCTAGGCTGCGTTCGTAGAGATTCAAAATGACGGTCATTTTGAGCGAATGTTGATTGACTGTCACTTTTCAGTTCATTGACAGCGGCCCAAAATGACGGTCAGCTATGGAAAGATTCTAGTTAGATAAACTGATCTCGCTGCTGATCCTATTTCTATTATCTTCTTAGTAGTAAAAAAATGAGCCTGCAATGTAGAATGATGCACATCGCTTCCTCATTATTTTCTTGGTCATCTTATATTAGTCTTTTGTTCAGTAATAACTGTCAACCTTACACTGTGAATTTTTTCACAGTAATAATTTTAAAAAAAGGTTAAATATTTTTTAATAATTTGTACTATTAGAAGCGATTGTTTCTTTTTAATCAAGTGCTTTTTTGCGTGATGAAAATAAAAAAAGGAATGTCGATAGATTTGTGATATAATGTCGTCAATCGAGTTTCGATTTTTATTCCCGTGAGCTAGAAATTCTTCAGTGTTTAAGAGTCTCAAACAAAAATATGGTTTGTAAAATCCAAGAAAAGACACAATATGCGGACAATCTTGATAAAATTGAACAATCAACCTTTTTTTAACAAAATGTATTATTTAAGAAAAATCAATCTTCACTTTATTTATGCGCCTAATACAGAAAAAAACATAGGGTTCAACCGTGAAAGAAAGTCCCTTATCAAATGCGATTAAGGCTTACAACATTAGTCCTCGGACAGTTTTCTTTTTTTTTTAGATCTTTCTCAGAGCTTAGTCATAGTAAAAAATTTTACAAGCCCATAAAATTAAGAAATAAGATATTTCAAGTTTTATAAAATTTTAAAACCCTCTTCCTATTTGACGAATTCAAGTAAAGTTAGTTTGGTAAGAACTTGACACGGCGACGGCAATGTGCCACCTTTTGTACAATATGAAGGCTATATTCCCTAAAATTCATTGCTAGGACTTTCATAATTTGTCTATGTGAACCGGTGGAAAAAATGCTACGTAATATGACTTCTCACATTCATTCGATAAATATCTAGTTGAAGTGAGCATAATGTTAGAAAAATAGAAAACGTAATTAGTACAAGTTCTACGTTAATTTCGAGTACATATTTCACAAGGCACATTGTCACTATCCTGACCCGAATGTACGTGTAGCCATTAAACATACATTTGTCGCGTTTCTAACGGGTCACTTTTTTGGCGGCCTGAAAAGATCGACATTAGGTCGACACAGTTACATGGAATTGCATAACTTTGGCTTAGACTAATCATGTGACATAATATGTCGATGGGCAAGAATATGTTTAATGGAACGAGTTTAGCAAAATATTAAGGAATCGCTCTATCGCAGGAAATATAATTTAAACCCCTTGTGACACGATCATCAAACCGCGAAGATGCGATTTTTTACTTCTTAGGCAAATACCGGTTTTTGGAAGCCGTGAGAAAAGGGTAAACGAGAAAAAAAAGTCATCTAAAGAAGACCAGACAAATTTATTTTTGAAACGTTCATAGGTATTCGTCGAAGATCCTTTCATTGGACGTGATTCTTAAGAACATTTTTTAAATACATATTCATGATTCCTAGCATTTAAGCATACATTGATTCTATATCTATGTATGTGTATAGATTTTTGTGTATAGAAACGAACAGTTTAATTCAATGATAATTTATCAATACTTTAATGTCAATATGTCAATGAAAAAGCAAAGAACATTAATTTTAAATACTAATTGAAGCCGGGCGAAAAAATGTATATACAAAAACGTTATGTTTTTCGATGGACTATTTAAATTGAAAAATGCTATATTTTTTTTGACATCAAAAAAGCCATTTTTACCCAAAAACATGCAATTCGTTTTTTAATATGATATCTTTCATTTTACTGTCAATTTGACAGGCACAGGATATTCAAAGCGGATGAAAAAAATAAATTATGTTTAAAAATAAAAGTTATGTTTTCCCTGCGATATCTTTTATGTTACTGTAGATTTTTTGAGTTTATAGAAAAATATATTGGCATCATGGAACTCAACGTTCTTGCTTACTTGGAGTTAAATGCTAAACCTCCAGGCTTCGTGAGGTCCTCTAGCCTCATTCGAATAAATCAGCCTCCGGAGTCGCCACATTTTATTCACTCGACAATATTTATTATTGTAGAGTCATTGTCCTTGAAAGGATCTATCTATGATGAAATTACGTCCAACGATAATAAAAAGTCGAGACCGATCGTAAATTTTCATCAGGTTAATCGCCGAGGTCGTGAGGAGGCTGAATCACTTTAATATGTGTTAATTCGTTGCAAAAATATCAATATATATGGAGTCGTATCCTACGTTTAAAAGTAAATCGAAACACTCATTCCCCGAAATTAAAATAGCGGCATGGAAATAAAAAAATTGGTCTAAAAACCCGATGACCTTACTTTCCCTTTCACTAATCCGGCTCTCTGCACGTCCAAATTATTCATCTTCCTTTTGAGCCTCCGCAGTTTTTCAGATCAAAGTATAATAATATTGAGAAATAATTATCATTTTGGTTTTATAAATTTTCGGACGTTCGACGCCCCTAAATATTTTCGGGATGAATCACAGGTAACCGTAACTTAAACTTTTGGAATGACGAAGGCCGTTCGCGATCTCACTAATGCAACAGAATTTACTATTTACGGTAGTCCTTGCGATTGATATTCATTTCGCATAAGTTCGAGAAAAATGAAAGGGAATTGCAAATTCTTTTTGATGATATAAAAATCTGAAAAAATGCATGCAAATAAAAGGTATTGAAAAGATTCATTTTGCAGAATAATTATTCTGAAAAGTTATCAACAAATTCATGAAAAAAAAATTGTTCTACAAATTTCCCGAAAAAACAACTTTTTTTAAAAATGAAAATGATTCGTCACTGTTTCTATATACGTATGAATTTTTTTCCAAATTTTTAATTAATCTCTAATTTTGTGTTTTTTCACATATTTATTTTCATATGAAAAAGAAAAAATTCAAAGTGAATGAAAGAATTTGCAAAAATGCATAGGTATTGAGGAAAATTAATCATTTTTATTTTTAAAAAAGCTGGGTTCTCGGAAAGTTTGTTAAACATTTTTTCTTTTTATCAATTTGTTGATAACATTTACGAATAATTATTATGCAAAAGTGATCTTTCCAGGACCTTTAATGTGTACGATTTTTTAATTTTAGATTCTTATATCATCGTTAAGTGTTTGCAATTCTCTCCGAACTTTTTTTCGAACTTATGCGAAATAAATAAAGCCAGGCGCAAGGACTACCTTAAGGATGCTTTCCAATTACATTACTAAATAAACATTTATTCCGCTACAAATATTAGTCCAACAGTACTTTAGTTCTCAGGATATTGATTTCCAATAACAGTAATGGAAAATAATAATATACAATCCACTCATTCTATTAACGAATATTAAGAATAATTTTTGTGATGGGTTTACAAATCGTTGAAAGAATAAAACAATTTTCCACAGTAGGATCATTGAAAACCCATCGTGTTATAATGCTTGAATTATAATACTTTGGGCATTTCAAAAATTCTTTTTAATATTCGTTAATAGAATGCGCGGATTGCTTTTTGAAAAATATCTCACAAAAATCTTTGACCTGCCAGTTTTATTCTCCATTTTAGTTTGAAACTTTTACAGATATTAACCCTACCCTTAACGTGTCGCAACTTTTTTTTGCTAAAAAAAAAAAAAAAAAAAAATTATACCTTTCGCTATAAATACATGAAAATCGTGCATACAGTAAATATTTCCAACGCTACGCGACAATAGCTGTAGCATGCACGCAACTGAACGAGGGGCAAGAGAGGGCAGTGTTATATTATCCTTTAGTTTTCCCTACAATACTATTTGCATACATATAAAGAAAAATAAAAATAAAAATAAAAAGATAGACTGGCACGTCGAACAAGTGAAAGACAGACTGACAGACGAATATATGTTCCGTCGTATATCTACGATGGACGGCCATCCGTACAAAGAGGAGAAATAAATGAGAGAGAGCAATAGAGAGTAAAGAGAAGAGAGAGAAGGAAAGAGGCCGTGGGCTAATACACAGCACCGGCAACGATCTCTTTTTTTATTTCAAGTTTTTTTTTTATGTGTGCCTCTATATAGTGGTCTCCGTTACAGCCACAGCCCTGACCAGTACCGATCCTTCTCTTCCTCTCATTCTCCACAAGACTTGTTTATTTCTTTTTTAGCCAAACCACCCGCTATTCTGAATTCATACCGCAACGTCCAGCCGTCACTACTATGCCACGGGGTGCAATCCCTCCTCCTGCACCTTTTCCCTCGCTTTTTTTATTCACCGCTTGCTCTCGTACGCTCGCTTGCTATAACAACCGGTATGCGCATATACGACGCACCATATCACCATAAAAATTTATAGTACCTTCACCGCATCGGGCGAGTAAATTGTATTATCTCGAACGAACCGCGATCCCCCCGTTTGTGTGTGTACCCCTCCCCAATTCACCGGTGCAGGGTCCTTGTCGAAATTTCCTTTGGCAAAACGCGCTCTTTGAAACCATCGACTTGTTTTACTACTCGACTGTGTGACATTTTTGTATGTGCCTTGAAAAGCTTTTTCTCCTTTTTCTTCTAATTTCGGATAATATTTCTGTTTCTCCTGCGAGCGGATTTTCGTTAGCTTTGAATATTAAAAATTATGATTATTTTGTGTGGTTTTTTTGCGGCGCCTAATCAGTAAACATAAGTATTCAATGTTTTTTTTTTTGTTAGCTTTGGATATAAAAAATTATGATTCTCTTTATGTGGTGTTTTGCGACGCCTAATCAGTAAACATAAGTATTCAAGGTTTTTTTCGTTAGCGTTGAATATAAAATGTGATAATTTTTTAATGGGGTTTTTTGCGAGGCTTAATGAGTAAGAATGAGTACTCAAGGTTTTTTTCGATAGTTGGAAGTTGTTTAGTCGATCTTTGGCGGGCAGAATAGTTAAGAACATCAAAAAACCTACATCTCAAGTTGTTACGACCTGTTACGTAACGAGTCTGAGTTCTGCTCAATTGTTGATTATAATTTGTTGTATTTGTTTATGCTATTTTGTGTCTGCATGCTGTGATTTTTGTGTGTATTTGTTCTTTTCTCGTTGATATTGGTGACCATGTGCTATGTATTCTCATAGATTATCTTCTTCGTTGTTGGTAAAAAACTTTTTGTTAAGTCATTACATTTTTACACTTGTTGCACTAAAGAGCTCGGCGAATAGGCTCTCTGGTCCTATTATAATAAAAAAATTAAGAAGAACTCAGACCAGGTCCGAAACGTTTCAAAACGAAGGTTTTTTTTTTTAATTGACCTGGCCGCCAAAATCTAACGAACCACCTTTTATCTACATGCTACCGCCACAGCAACGTCTTATCAATTTTATGTTTTGAGTCACAAATTGCGCAATGTGTTATGAAATTTTATATTTTATTTATATATTTTTTAAAATTCTAGTTTGATTCTAAGTATACGTATTTTGAAATAATCTGGATATTCTTACAAATGTTCTCTTTCATCATTTGAATCGAAGAAATCGATTGGGAGTTCAAAATTATATTATTCAAATAATGAACAATGTTGCCAATTTTACTGTTTCAATACCAATCTTGATAAAAAAAGTACGGATGTAATATTAAATTATAATCCTAACAGTTTCTTGAGCGTTTCCTTAAAAAACGCTTCCCACACTTAGTTTAATTGATTCCACGCAAAATGCTTGACAGCTTAGACCTTGCATTATTTTGATTCACTTCCCACACATCGCAGATGATCGCATCTTTTTGGATGACGAAAGCCGATCCCGATCCCACTGATGCAACAGAAATTACTATTTAAGGTAGTTTTTGCGCTTGATATTCATTTCGCATGAGTTCGAGAAAAATGAGAGGGAAACTGCAAACTCTCCTCGATGATATAAAAATCTGAAAAAATGCATGCACATTAAAAGTACTGAAAATATTTATATTTCATGATAATTATTCTAAAAAGTTATTAACAAATTGATGAAAAAAAAATTATTTAACCAATTTCCCGAAGAACCAACTTTAAAAAAATAAAAATGATTTACTAATTTTTCTACATACGTATGACTTTTTTTTAGATTTGTTAAATCACGTTGAATTTTGTGTTTTTATAAATATTTTCCCATATAAAAAAAGAGAATCATTTTCGTTTTGAAAAAAAGGTGGGGTTTCGGAAAATTTATTGAACAATTTTTCTTCTCATCAATTTGATAATAACAATTCAAAATAATCATTATGCAAAAGTTATCTTTTCAAGCCCTGTAACGTGCGTGATTTTTTTTTGACATTTCTATACCGTCGAGAATTGTTTGCAATTCCCTCTCATTTTTCTATTTTCATTTCGAACTAATGCGAAATGAATACCAGCGAAAGGATGCTTCCTCCCACTTACATTACCAACTGAATTTTTTTTTTGTCCAAAATATTAGTAAGACAATTTTTACATAAGCTGATAGAAAAAACGTAAAAAAAAAAAGTTTAATGAAAACAAGCATTTTCTATGAGAAAGCAAAAAAAAATGTATTATTGATTCTCTCTATTGCAATCCATTTGATTGTAGGACTACTATCATGTCCTTTTCATAATTAGGGACTTGTATTAATTAACCGATTCATGAGGAAGGATTCGAGCGAGTATCGAGCAGAACACAGAGAATAGAGGAACCGGAAGAGTTATGGTATGGTAGTAGATGAAAGGATATATGGACTAGATATAGAGAAGGGGCATGAAAGCGTTCTATCGTGATGCGCCTGTGTATTTATGCGTTTGATATAATCGGCCCGGATGGGCGGATGAGAGATTGGGGAAGGGGGGGAGGGGGTGGATTTGGTAAATTTGCACGTGTGATGCATAAACTGGATTACGCGCACTGCCGATCGTTAATTAGGTACGAGCGGCCGATTAGCTCGGGGGATGCGGAGTATTGGGCGGCAGAGCCAAGGGGGCAGAGGTTCCGGGGAGTTCGGATGGGTAGATGCGCGCATCGCGGTAAGACTCAATTCGGCGGTCGTATGCGCAACAATGCTTTCGGAATTCCACCTATTCTGGATGCTGTCGGTGGAATTAAGCGAGCGAGAATGACGAAGAGAATATTTATGTGCTACCAATGGTGATTAAACGAATGCACGGTCAATGGGTGAACTTATCCGAGCATTTTCCAAATTTACGCATCCCAAATAATATCGGATCATTTGTTGAAAAAAAAAAAGAAAATTAAAAAATTTGCAAACATTCATACGTATTGAGAAAAATTAATGAATCATTTTTGTTTTGAAAAAAAAAGTTGGGTTATCGGAAACTTTGTTGAACAATTTTTCTTTCCAACAATTTGATCATAACAATTCAAAATAATCATTATGCAAATGTAATCTTTGCAAGACCTGTAACGTGCGTGATTTTTTTTTTTTGAGATTTTTATACCATCGAGGAATATTTGCAATTGTCTCCTATTTTACTATTTTTATTTCCGAGGAGTTTGGATGGGTAGATGCGCCCTTCGCGGTAAGCCTCAATTCGGCGCATTAATGCTTTCGGAATTCCACCGATTCTGGATGCTGTCAGTGGAATAAGCGAGCAAGAGTGACGAAGAGAATATTTATGTGCTACCAATGGCGATTAAACGAATGCACGGTCAATGGGTGAACTTATCCGAGCATTTTCCAAATTTACCCATCCCAACTAATATCGGATCATTTGTTAAAAAAAAATAACACTTGACAGATTTTCTATAAACCGAATATCACTTACCGATGAAGCCGAGAAATTTAGGACGAAATCCTCGATCAAATTGAACTCACCTACAACATAAGAGAAAACATTTTATTACTATAGAGAAAAACAATTACCCAGTAAACACGTTCAATTACGGGAACTTAAACCGAGAGAAAAATATTTTATTGATTCACGACAATCTTGGTTAATGAAAAGACAATAGTTGACTTTCTGTACTATATTTTCATTGATATCACTAAACGGGCAGCGACACTTCAGCCATACGCTTAGAATTTTGAGACCTTTTTTCCCTAAACTACTCAAAAAATAAATCTTAAATTTAAACAGAATGTGCTTAAGTACGGCAGAAATTGACTGATGTACGTGCTCCTTAAAATTCGAATCCGTTTGTGAGGGAAAACCAGAAAACAAAAAAGTGAGGTTAGGTGCGAGAGAGACAGGCCGATATGTATTTAACATTGCACGAAATTCCCAGCATTTGCCGTTATCGAGCATATCTTTTTAATGACCCGAAAAGACCGTTTCTTTATATCATCAAAAACTTTCCTTTAAAACAATGAAACTGTCCCTTTATTGATGTGCTCATTAACGAAATGTTTCTTTAGGACAATGAGATGTTCTTTCGAAATTCAAGTGTACTATTTCATTGGAATCATAGAAATATTTCGTTGAAATCAATGAAAACAAGATCAACTCACTAATTTTTTCGGCATTAACGAAACGACAGTTCTCGGAATGGCTAAACTCCCGGAGTGGCTAAATTACCGGAATGACTTGAAAACCGGCGTGACTAAATCACCGGAATGGCTTGAAACCCAGAGTGGTTAAATTACCGAAATGACTAAAATCCCGGAGTGGTTACTCCCGGAATGGCTTAGATCACGGAGGGGTTAGTCCCCGAACGACTACACTCCCGGAGTGACCAATCAGTAAAAGTAACTACAATCTATTGATTAAGCCATTTGGAACTAAGGTCCCCGAATGGCTTCAACCCCGGAGTAGTTAGTCCCGGAATGACTAACGTCCCGGAGTATTTAAGGTCTGGCAATGAAAGAGTTCTCAAATTGTCTACAGTCCCGGAGTAAATGAGATCCCAGAAAGACTCGAGTTCTGGAGCAAGTCCAGGGTGATTTAAATTTAGTCACTCAGAGTGTCTAAAGTCCCGGAATGGCTAACGCTTCGGGGTAATAGAAGACCTGGCGTGGCTAACGTACCGGGATAACTGAACATTGCCAGTCCCTCAGGTTCCGCGGTGGCGAAGTGCCCACAGTTAATAAAATCTCAGAGCGGTTAAGCAGATTAGAGTGCTAGGCTCGAGGGACGATAGGCACAAAGAACCCGCGCTGTGCGGATCCGATAGTGACTAAGTGAGAAAATCGACGGTGTGAAAATCCAAGCGTTGCGATACAAGAGCTGGGAAGGTCGATTTCAGTCGTACTATATTACAAAGTTAAAAATTAATTATTCATAAAATTAACCATATATTTTCAGCCAGAATTGCCTTGACATAGTTCATTGTACAAATGACAATCTTTTAACATTTTATTGCAGCATCAATTTATATGCAATAAATCGTAATAGCCATGTTAAATAACCGAAATTTGGTTATTAATGTCTCAGCAACTGAACGATGAATTTATTGTTAATTTAACCCGTTACGACTATTCGTAGTAATAGCAAAAAAAATAACAAGATCTTTTATCCGTTCATTTATTCATTTTTATGCAATTTTGTAGAACATATTAACCATAAATACATCTGAAAATTGCCAAGCCCGTAATTTTTCCATGGAGAAAGGTTCATTCAATTGCTCTTTAGTGTAATTTCCTTTGATTCCTTCTCCTTCACCTTAATATTTTCACTTGTAAATAATTTTTCTCAGTTAGCAGTAAAAAGTGAGACAGAGATCAGAAAATCCATATCTTCTTTCCGCTCCACTTCCGTTTCGTACCCTCAGCGATATCCTATTACCACTTGGCCGCACCTTTCAGTGCGGTTCTCTCGGCGTTGCCCCGGAGAGTACCTCACCAGGATTTATAGCATGAAGTAAACGTTTATCGTTCGAGTGGCAAACATTCATCTCGATCGGCCAGAGAGTTGGAACCGAGACTGCGATACCCAGGAATAAGTAGGTACACGTCGCTCGCTCGGCTTCGTCCTCGTACACGCAAACCCTCCTTCTCATTTTGTTATATTTCGAGTTATGGAAGTAGTAACTCCTTACGAAACCGTCGACGACGCGGAAAGAACCTCGATCTCACGATCGAGAATTGTCTCTTTACGCAGATGTAGATATGAGACATTCTCTGTCAACGCGGATACTTCTTTTATCCACTGAGATTTACTTCAGATCACCTAAGATTTATATTTTAATAACAATTTAAAGTACATTCAAAGACGCAGAATACCGAACTATCAAATCGGCAGAGCCGGAAACGAGCGATCAACAAAGTCCTAACAACACCTAACAGCCGAAAAGACTAATATATGATAATTACACGAGGATCTTATCACACCTGTCTGATGAACAAAAACTACAAATGTAACCACTGTAACCTCAAAATAAAAATTAAATTGTTTTTCATCATCATTATCAAAGTACTTTCTCTAGTGGTTTGAATATGAACATCCCAAAAATTGACTGTTTGATTATTTATTATTCATTTAGCTTTTGATGTTTTAAAGAAAAAACGCACGAGCAAAATGAACAACATGAAGTTTTAAATGTAAAGTAAACTAGTGAATGCGGTAAATGTATACTATATTACTTTGAAGTGACTGAAACTTAATTTTTAAATGCAATAATAAAAATAAAAAAAAGTATTTCAAATAACGCTACACTTTATATTGCCGTTGAACTTTTACAAATCCACGTAAATATTTGTCAAGTCCACAGTAAAGTCGACAAGGTGGGAATTTAACAAGTCGAAAAAATTCTCTGCATTTGAAATCATAAAATTTCACTTTTTCATGATAATTAAATAATAATTGCTTCGACTAATTTTCCAGAAAAATCAACGGTGTATCCGACGATGGGCAGACAAAACAATCCTCTGTACATTCCCCGAGGCTTTATGTCCGCTTTCGCTGTGGTACTTTATTTTCAGAGGGTTTTTCGTCCGGGATGCGTGTCTAACATATGCGGATAAAGTTAGTTTTGAAACATTATCATTACTGACCAATCAAAAGGTTTACAAACTTGTTTCAGTATTCCGATATACTTCGAATTTCGATATGCCATGTCTCTTTTCAAGCGACGTTTCGACATATTCTAACAATCGATACACCATGTCTTTTGTAATAGAAGATTCCACATATTTCGGCTCGCGATATGTCTTTTTTAGCAGAGGATTCGATATATTTCGACTTTCGATATGTCAAGTCTTTTTTAAAAAAGGGTTGCATATATTTTGATTTTTCATATGTTGTGTCTCTTTAAAGAAAAGATATATAAGAGAGGATCAGAAGAAAAACGGTTGGATTGACAAATAATGTTTGATGTATCCTTCGAGAAAAGTAGCAAGGAGATATGAGAAAAGCACAAACGGGGTCTAGCTTGCATAACGGGAGGGAAGCAGAAACTTCGTTTTGTTGTTATATTTTGCAAGCGAGACGAAGCGACCAGCAACTACCTCTTGTTTCGTTGTATAAATAATAAAATATACGTAGAATGACCGAAAAAGGAAGAAGAAGCGGAGCGATAGAAGCGTAATAGTACCGTAGCCCCTCGGGGAACGTTATACTCGCAGTCGAATGAGACAAAAATGGAGAGGTAGTCACCTCCCGCTCTCTCATTCGCGTTCCGTAAACACGAACGTTCGGTGGGATTATTACCAAGAGAAAAGCGCAAAAAGTTTGTGCACAAAAATGTTCGTCGTCTGCTCGTTGTGCTCACTGGAAATGGCCACGGCTGCTTTTCTGAACGGGGCCGACGGGTACCAAAAAATCCTCGAATAAAGGCAGATGAGCACACTCGTATTTGCCACAGGAACTCGAAATTTCCTTCACTCCATAATTTCCACTTTTTAATAAAGAATTTATTAAATACCTTGTAAATTAAATAAGAAGAAAAAAGAAAACACACACAACGAAACATAAAAAAGTGGAAATACGAGGGACATTGCGAAAATGCGTTTTCCCCCGTCGTTCACTCGTGACCCTCTTTGATCCGAGGATTTGGTGCGAGAGATGAGGACTCAGTTTCCAACTTGTGTCCCGCCGAATTTCACTTTGAGCGCGAGTAGTGCAAAGCGAGAGAAAAGCATCGAGAAAAACGAGGATCTCCAGGTGATGTAGTCTCTTCTACTCTCTCTCACTTCCTCTTTTCGCCCTCTTCGGAGACTTTCTTTTTTTCCCCGACGTTTTATTTCCTGACAGACCTTTCCTGAGGACTTTGTATCCACTGTCGACGCTTCTTGCTTCGAACGAGGCTGGGTAAATAAAATTCATCGGAGGATCCTCGATATTATATGAGAAGAGGCTAAAAAAAAAAACAGAAAAATAGTGAGCAGTTCTTGTAGCATCGAAGAAGAGGGATGGAAAATGCAAAGAGGAGCTGTGGATGTTGATACCTTCTTTTTTTTTCGTGTTGTCTGTTGTCCGTTGTGTGACACGATGTACATCACAGATGCTCTACGTCTGGCTGATGCATACGTCAAGGCATAATATTTCGCATAAAGGATATCAGGTGTCATAAAGCTGGCCGTGGGTTCGGGACCTGAGCCCGATACACCAGAGGAATCAACACTCATGTTGGCTGGGGTTCATCTGGCCATAGTTGGATATCAATGCAACGGTAGCTCACTGAACAACTATATACGTAGGTGGTTTGGTCAAAAGGTTATGGAGATGCGAAAGGTTCGGTTACGTAGGTGAAATGGGAGAAAAGACAGGGCAAAAATAGTGGAAATACAAGACGTAAGAAATTTAGGAGAGAGAGGGACATAATTTGTCACTTTTTTTTTCAAGTAAATTTGTGCTTTTTGTGCAGTAGTGTAATAAAAAAATACGATGTATAATCAATTATTGCGGACCTTCAATACAATACAGCTCGAAACAATGCTGCAAAATGATAATAGGTACTTGAATAATTAGATTTTTCCCAAATCACAAAATTATACGTTGTACCTCACTGGTGGCGTACGGATAGACGATAACATGGCGAATTTAAAAATAATGGCTGTTCTAGATTTGGACGTTCAGTATATTTAAATTCGCTATTTCAGCCATAACTGTTTCGACCTCAAACCGTACTCTACTAATGGGGTTCGCTGATGTGTCGGATAGTGGAGAACGGTCGAAGTGTGTTATAGGCTGCGACCGAATATCATTGACGTTACTTTTGGCATCTACTATTAGCGGTTATTTTTTTTTAAATGGAATTTTTGCGAAGTACATCTCGGGTTTGAGACAGTAATCGCTAGATTCAAAGCGCGTGAAAATGAGCCCGTGAAAAAATATTCTTGTCAGACTATATCAGGCTAGATATAAATCGTCCATATCAGACTATATGTCCTGATATGTCGAAATATTTATATCCTTATCTATATATATCAGGTCTATTCAGTTATATCAGGTCTAACCAGATAACTGTATGTAAGCATATTAGACCGGATATGGCGATATCAGCCTATAATCAAACTAGATCAAAAAATTTCTTTTCAGGGTAACACAAAAATGATTAGTATATATGTCCAGATCAAGACATATTAAATTTGATCAGATTTTTTTTTCATTAGCATATCTAACTATATATACCCATATAAGGTTATACTAGGTTATAATGATACATGCACTATATCAAGTCATATCAAGCCTGATATAGGCATATCAAGTTGATAAGACATCAGACCATATCTGGATATATCAAAATTTAGATATGGGCATATCAGATTATAGCATGCCAGATATAGTTATATCCAAAGTTTTGACATTTATCAAGTCATTTATCAAGGCCTTATCAAGTCATATCAGGCCCGATCGAAATTTTCCTTCACGGGAGGCTTTGTCGACAGTAAAAGAAGACATAAAATACTAAAATTAGTTCACCTGTCTGAAAGTTATGTCAAGTTAAAGTTGTACACTTTACACATTATTTTAGTGCATGGTATATCTTGACAAAATGGCAGATCTGTAGTTGGTATGTACTCAATGAGGTTCGAATATAAGATTATTTAAAAGAAGTATTGAAAAACTCAAATACTTTTACTGAATTTCAGATTGAAATGTCCGTTAATTACGTATTAATCTTCCCTTAATAAAAGAAAAATAGTCATAACCTGAGAGGCAACTTAAAATTTTACTCCGCTACCTAAGGCTACATTATCCAACATCACGATAATCCTATCCATTTTACAGGTCCAGACGCAAGAAAAGTAAAAATAGAAAATTTCACTAGCGAACTGGAAGCTGCAAAGTTTCGTTCAGCGCGTTGCTGGCGCGATAAAAAAAATGCTGTGTGTGTGTGACACTACAGAACCCGAGCGGTACTCAAGTAGAGTAGTGACCTGGAGTCGAAGAGGTAATGGAGGCCATATTACCAGATGCGTGAGTACTTTGCGGTCAGTAGTGTTCGCTATGTTGGGGTGCATTTGCCTGAGCTTCTACCTCAGCGCATGCATGCGAATAGAGTGTGCGAATGAGCAGAGTCGGTTTGTGGCATAGCTCACTAAAGAGGATCGAGGAAAGCTGCCGAGAAACGGAGAGAAAACGAGAAACGAAAGATTGGCCAGGTATCACGAGAATTGCGAACTTAACGAAACGCCTAGCGCATTTTTTCCCCCTTTTTTTTTTACGTGCACCAAGCGGGAGAATCTCGCGAGGCTATGAAATGCGCGATGCAGCAAGAGCTGCAGTATCAACAACAGCAGCAAGAGAGCATTTTCTGAAAAATATATGGAAAATGCTGCACGATCGCTCTTTTTCATTATATGCTTACCTATGCGTGTGTTAGCCTTGCAAGCATATAAATAAAAACAGACTGCTCACGTTGTGTGGATATTCAAATAAACAGAATAAAACAGATGAATTGATGCGAAAAAAAAATATGGAATACGAGACTGAAATAAATTGAAGGGAAAAGTACCTTTGAAGTTACTGCGTTTGTCTGCAAATTTTTTATGCATGCAAAATCCCTTTTCGGAGATTTTTTTTATGGATGTCTTCTGAAACGGAACATTAATTAGATTGGGAATAAAGCATTCCGCGGTAAGTACTAATATTGGTAACAAAAATCAATGGCAGTGCAAACACTAAAGCCGTTGTTTTTAGATGATGACAATAATTCCAAAATATTATTGATGCATTAATTTGAATAAAATAAATTTTTACTTTGATCTTCTTTTCTCATTACATAATTTTCCAACATTTCGATTTACTTGTAATTTTAGAAAAATTTTAACAAATAGTTGGAAAGTCGTGATTCCTAGATAAGTTTCAGTTTCCCATATCTTAAGTTTAAGGGTTATTAAACATGTCTTTGTGAAAACAGTAAGAAATTTTTGAAACCGTAAACAATTCCTTTAAAATACTATGAGTATTCGGCAAAATGATATATTGAATTCCGTCAATTATATAAAAAAAGCCGAATTACTTGAGTAAAAAAAAACGAGTACATTTATTTAATCAAGTACCTAAATAATTGTATATATTTACTATATATTTAAATCAATAGAACCGGGCATATGTTCAATTTGAAAATTCATTTGTTTGAAGACAATTGAATATCAAACAAATTTTAATAAATATAATTTACTATAACAAAAATTGTAAAAAATATTCTATCCGATTCACCGAATCCACCATTGTGTCTGACGTTTTTAATATGATAGTTTTATTGAACACCACAATCTTAATTTAAAAATTTTGAATATTTTCTTGAAACAATAAAATTGTTATTCAACTAAAAAAAACAAGCAATCAAATATAAAATTGCTTTAAATGAAGGGCTTATTCAAATATTCTCGAATGAACGATTTATTGAAAAATTAAGTCTCTTCAATTATATGTTTCTCTCAGGGCATTCACTCTGTTTAAATAGGTCCGATTTATCTCTCTATTTCTAATAGCTTATTTAACGTTCGAATATAACGATAGATTTCTGCGTGACTTGGGTCGGCTTAGTGTCGGAACAAGGATAAATATGTAGTGAGAAAAGAGGTTGACATTATTACTCCACATCTGGTACCGAAACTGTGGTGTTTTTAGAGGAGGGTTTGGATAGAGCAACAGGTCCGGGAAAGGCGAGTAGTCTCAAGGGGGTGGTAGCCTGGCCTTTCCCTTAAACTTCGCCCGGTGAAATAGCCCCCATGTATCTTTTGCCTTGCGCCTTAAGCGGGTGGAGTATTGGAATGAGGAAAGGAAAGAGAAGCAGACAGTGAAAGAGAGGCACCGAGGGTGAATTGAGCCTGGAGGCTCGACAGTCTACGGCCGAACACCCGAGAGTTCGGCTCAGAGCTGAACGGACCGTTCACAGCCCACGTACCTACTAAAAGTGATCTCTTAACCCTTTTTGCTGCGCTTAAAGAATTAATAGGTGAAGAAAGCTTCACTGCACTCGACCATCCTACAGGCAATTCGTTACGGAATCTTTCTTTTTCGAATTATCAATATTTAACGGGCTCCATCGACTTACAGGCGCGAAAAAAGGTTGAATTTTGTTTGATTTTCAAAGAAATTGGTTGAAATGAAATTTCTTTATAATTTATTGGAGGAACGAAAATTATGTTTTCTATTTAAATTGAATACACAATAAAAAAAAATTTTAATATTCATAAAAAAATAAGAAAAATATGAAAGACATGGCTGCCGGTTTTTCGAGGCGTTTTGAAGTGGACAATCTCCAGCTGAAATGATTTATTTAAAATGGAAAACCAAACGGGCATTTGAAGTCAATGACAACTACTAATCATTGAATATCGTCGATTTTTTATTTTTTTTCCTTTTTACAAAATAGCGACGAATGAAAACTCTAAACGTTGAATATCCATGAGAAAAAGTAGTAATTTTTAGGTAATTATTCTAGAATAAAGATCGATTGAATAAAAAATTCAAGATCCTCAGCGACCTCTTCATGTTTCTAAGCGTATTTTTGTAAGTTTGAGAATGATGTATCTTAGCGGTTCTCGAGGTATGATGACCGGCGGTACAAAAAATCGTTTCGTTGGCCAACGACCACATCTTAATGTTTTTTTATTTTTTTGTAATTATTTCTTTGTGTCAACCTTTTTACGGGCTTCTCGGTAAATGTAGCCCTTCAAGGGAATCAACATTTAAAAAGTCACAAAAAAACTATTTTTGTAAATTATAGCCTTTTCTTGAATTTAAAAAAAAAAAAAAAAAAAAAAATTTGAAGCTCATTAAGCACATACCAAGCATTATAATTATGTAATTTTAGAAAGACATACGTACAAATATGGTGGTATGTAAAAAATAAAATTTTGAACTGAAAGTTTAGTTGTTTCCAGACAAAACTGATAAACAAACTTTAGTGTTCGATGTCTTTTTTTATCTGTTGAAGAATGCATCTGAGTCTGAGTTTAGACATTTTTATTTCAGGGCCTTAAAACAGTTATGATTTTAAACGTGACAACGAATCATTTTTTTTAATCACTAAAAAATTGATATTTGTGAACCCAATTTTCACTGGATCCGGGATTACTACATTCATACTAAAATGCACGCATTAACAGATAATATAAAACATTCAACACTAAAATTCGTTGACTGGTTTGATCTGAAAGTTGCAACAAGTTGAAATTTCTTCTATTTATTTCACATTATTTGGGTGCAATTTATATCTTCACAAAATAGCAGGATTATAAGGTTACATATGTACTCATGAGTGACGTTCAAATGTGAGATTTTTTATAAAAAAGATGTCATCGGCAGAATTTTTTTTCTTACGACTATTTGTAGGTGACTTAGTTCCCTTAAACGAGGCAGAAAACATTCACTGTGGAATGTGAAAACATAAACAAAGTACTACGAATATCCAGTCAAATTCGTTATCTCTTTTCAATAAATAACACAAAAGTTTTATGGAATATTGACAAGACGTTTTATCTACGTTTGGACTCATATTTTATACATTACTCGGATATTTATGAAATGTTGCGCGGCCGTTAAGATATTAGAAAGATTTCATTTGAATAATTTCAGATATATCAAATATGATAATGTGGAATATTTCCTATAGGTGATTGCAATCACCTATCAATCAATTTAGATATTTTGTGAACATCATTGATCAGACGCCCACGAAATATTGATGTGCGTTGAGTCTATGAATGTTGACTTGCCAACTCCGGTTGTGGCAGTTTATTAGCAATAAGAAGTCTTATTATACAATTCAAAAAATATTATGTGCAAAGTAAAGAAGTTTCGCTTATTGAAATCTATAAAATGCAGACATCCATACTTTTTTCTTCCCGCAACTGTGCGATTGGATTTCGTAAATTCGGAAACATTTTTCAGCCAGCTCAAATTAGAATTTTAACCTAAAAAATAGGTACGTCGGAGTTTTCGCTATGAGAAAGCAAAATTGAAAAAATATTAAGGGAGCCAGAGGAAACAGTGGAACGTCGCCCTAGCTATTTAGAACAGCTTCAGCTCCAGCCTTTTGACGTGTAAATGAGGGCGTTTACAACGTCTAGCTTGGAAAGCCCCTCGTTCGCATGAAAAAACGCTGCTTACTGATTCTCCGTCACAGTACGTACTCGACCTATACACGGTTTTATGAACAACGAGAAGCCCTCTGAAAGGAACATATATCACAGGAGAAAAATGTGCTAAAAATGGAGCAGCAACCAAACACAACAACAAGTTTTCACAATAAATATACTGCAGACTCTCTCAGAGTTGCAGACGGAACAAAATATCCTTGGCCAATTGAAAATAAAACAATACAATAGATATCTTCCAGCACAAATCAAGCAAATCCAAGCCGAGGAATTTCGCCATACCGAAAATTCGAATACGGTTGAGAGTTTTATTTTCATGCCACACTCAGAATCAGATGCGCAATGTCAGAAACAATTTCAAATTCATTTTCTAACTGAATTACTACTCCATTTTTTATGAATCACCGGAAAATGTAGCCCTTAATATCCTTCGTTCACGTTGGTCTAGATTGGATATTAGGAATTTATTGGAATATTCATTGGATGATTTATGAATTGTTTTGGATCATGGAAAACCCTTAGAGAGGAACGAAAAGCACCTTCCCAAAAATGATAACACTAAATCAGCAGCTAAACACCGAGTGTCTAAACAAACAGCGCGGTCAAACGAACTCCAGCTTATCAAAATATCCGAAGCTAATTTTGAATGAACCGTCCGACAGAGTAACCGTTGATAGTGCGGGGTACTCAGAGGGTTTATATAAATTAACGTTGAAACTGAACCGAACCGAACTACTCTCTCCGCACTGTAAACGTTATTTAGACAAACCTAATATCTAATCCGGTTTGGTTTGCCATACCGCAAAACTCGATTCCTATTTGAAGATTGGGATTTACATGGGCCCCCCAAACACAGACATACGTACCCACGCAGCCGAGATTGCGTACACGTTTGTAAGACCTCTTAAACCGTAGGAAGGTACACAGCTCTCCGAATCGCACGAGTACGACTCTATTTGTATTTGTGTGTACGGGATTGTGTGTTTATCGAGGTTCCGGGATGAATGCACGGGTTTGTGTTCGAGTTACCAACGGAGATGAGGATATTAGAGGGTCGGTGGTCACACCAACAGACCCAGTAGCAGTAATACCAGGAGGAAGCGAGGCGCGCGCCAGCGGGAGGGATAATAAACGGAAACCGAACGTTGAGTTCGGCTTAATGTCCCGTAGACAGGCGAATAGATGAGGTTGCTCCGACGTTGATAGGGACTCTGGGCTTCGGTGCACTCGGCAGGGACGGAAGATTGACACTCCTACTGTGTTCGGGCTATTGCTGCGACCGGGAGATCGAGCACGGGAGAATGAAGGGAGGACGAAGCCTAGGAATAGAGTGCGTTGCAGCGCCGACAACTTATGCACTGATGATCGAGGGCATTGAGATATTTATTGGAGTAAATAGGTGTCAGTTGTTATTGGAAGCTTCATATGCCTTTTGGATATGAAACAAATCGATGGTTCGATAAAAAATATGAAAGTATGGTACTCGATTAAGAGGATTTGGGAGGTTTGCCCGAGAAAAAATTTAGTCATGATGGATTGTGTGTAATAGGGGTAAAATAGAAATTGAACGCTTTTCCTTGTAGTAAATGTGAATTTTAACATTATTCAATTGGGAGATAGATTGGAATTTTTTAAAATATTTTTAACAATATTGTTTTTTCACCATACCTGCGCGAGAAGTTCGACTTCGCGCCCTAGGGGCTTCACGTAATTCGAACTTTTCGCTGCAGATATGGTGAAAAATAGTATACTACCCTCGGGAGTGAAAGTAGACCATCCCTAGAGGTGTAATATACTACTGTTGCTTATGGGAAACTAGGACTTTTCAACCATTATCACGATTCTGAGAAACAAACAGAGAATTTGCCTTGCGTGTATTGAAGTGAAGTTGTTTTCGATATCCTGCTCTATTGACTGAACCTTAAAACAAATATCTTTGAACAAAGTTCACGGAATAGCGAGCTCAAAAATAATTAAAAAAAAAATTTGAAAATGAGATATTTGCCAATGTAAAAAGTGAAGAAATCATTACATTCAATTTCTTAAGTATTTCCCACTGCTTTTTGAGCTGGGAAAAAAAAAGAAAGTTCCGACAAAAATCCAAGTTCGATATGATCCCCCCTAATAACTAATTAACAAGCACATCCGAGATGATCATGAACATTGTAGCCAAATTGACAGAGAGAAGTATTCCAATTGAAAAAGGACAGTGTTTTCCGAATTCCAGTACTTTTTTTTTTAGCCCGTCAGAGCGGACGACAACTGGTAAGCAAAAAGACAGAAACGCGAGGGACTGTAAAGTGGTAACCGCAGTGCTCAGTTGGGGGGCCATTGGGAACAGATTGGAACTCTCGAACGCCGCAAACCAGGGCCAGTCGCAGCTCACAGCAGTAGTTGCAGTAACCAACCAACGAAGCAAGCAACGTATAGTTGCCATTTCCAACCCCACCGCGGCTCATCAACTACCTCCGGCAGTGTAGTATAGCCCTCTACCGTAACACTCTCCCTCGACCTCGCTATTTCCTCCGTATTCTCTTCTCTTTCTGGTCTAGCTGGCTGCTCTTCCATACAGCTAGCATCGCCGTTCTCCTCTCCAGGGCGCGTGCACTCGCGGGCCTCTCCATTCCGCGCGTGTCCACATGGTGCTTCTGCACTGGTTGCTGCTGTTGGTTCAGTGAAGCTGTGGAAGCGATGGAGGGCGGCGCACGTTCCCCGTCCCATAGCCGCACGTCTGACACCACCGTCTGTTGCACCCCTTCCAACCACCACCACCAGACGACCCTGCTTACCTCGTCCGGGACAAAATACCTGACAGCCCCATTGCCGCACCTATTAACAGGTGTTAGAGCGCACAATTAACTCGAAATACTCCTCACTCCCTTCTCGTACA
Source organism: Tromatobia lineatoria (assembly GCA_949699805.1). NCBI lineage: Eukaryota > Metazoa > Arthropoda > Insecta > Hymenoptera > Ichneumonidae > Tromatobia > Tromatobia lineatoria. The sequence continues at coordinate 13,545,643 of OX453044.1, forward strand.
ACCAAGTCTACTTCAATCGATCAGATCTCACACAACAATACTTAGTATTGCTTCGTTTGCACCATCACTCGCGTGTTCAGTTACCCGGCTCATTTTACTCATAGCATTTCGGTTTATACTAAATTATTGCGAGATCCCGAATCGTTGAAAAATATTGACATTTTGTATTAATTCGTTTTGAGGTATTGTATGTGGTAATTTAGGTTTTTTTGATATTACGTTTTGTTCAAAATATAATAGTATTTTTTTTATGTAATAATGCACGCAGCAATTTTCTGTTTTTATGACGATGGATGCTTTGATATTTACAAACTGATGCATATAGACAATAAACAGATATGATGCAATCCGACTAATCATCGTCGAAATTGTTTTATAAACATTCTAATACCATACAACATTTAGAGTACTTGTACTTATGAAGTGTCATTTAGCAAAATGTAGCCAATTTTAGGAATGATAGAGGGTATATGTTATTTTTTTAAATAATTCAAAAAGTTATGAAATAAAAAATCCTGCATACATTTTGATCAAAAATGCGACAATCAAAGACATAGTACTGTTCAACTTGAGTGCATAATTTTAGCTCAATCGGTCAAACGGTTTTTGAGATATAAGTGATTGAACTTTTGCTCTACACACACACACACGGATACTTTTTCTAAACCACTTTTCTCGATGTTTCGAACCATTATGAATGTCCTAGAATGAAATACTCGAGAAAAAAAGAAAAAAAAATGGCATGAAAATAAAGTTTCCTTTGTGTGGAAGCAAAATAAGTTGATTTTACTTCAAGTGTGATTTCGAGACTTTAATTCGTACAATTTTTCCATCGAATCCTCGAAGGACACACGTAAATTTTAACGTACTTTAGACACACAACGCTTTTTTTTGTGTGGACCCGCAGCAAAAAGCGACGAATTCCCTAACGTTTGTTATTTAAAGATTATGGAAAAACATTACAGTCATATTTAGGCAAAATATAACTGATACTTTTACGAAAACTTTACACACTACCGCATTCACCAATTAATACAAATAAAACGTAATTAGCATGAGATATCAAAAAAAATTTCTCATAAAGCTTTCGGTGAAATATGTTACGGGTAAATTAGTCTCTCACCTCAATATTTGCGACTCAGCGGGTATTTTGCGTGAGCTTTATGCTGCGTAAAATAATTTTATAGTAAATGTATTAACGAGATATTCCTTTCACGAATTTTAATTTGACGGCGGAAGTTTACACGGCTTTTTACATCACAACAAAAAATCAATTTGCACGGAAGCTTCAAATCTGTTGATCCTCTGTCAAATGACGATTCGCTTTATATTGAATGCACAGCCTCCGTACATAGGCAGTGTGTGCACATAGCATTTATACACGGTTAACTGAATATGTTAATAAATGGATTAAATGAATATTATGATCATCGACTAGCGGAGAAAATTACGAATCGGCGATCTCACCAAGCGTAAGAGTCAAATATTTACTGTTACGATTCGAATTCGATGCTAATAACGAAAATTCATGGGGTGAGCATACAACAACGGCGCCACCGTGTGTTTGTTTTTTTAGGTGAATATGAGAGGAGCAAAGGGACCGGCCAGAGAGCCATAATATTAATAAATGATAAACAAGTCACTCACGATGGAAATTAAAATGAAATCATTTTTGATATTTCGCTATTTCGCAAAGAGGCTAAAAAGAAAGTAATACTATTGAAATTCTGTTATCACGTCATGGTTAAAAGTTTGAATAATGATTACTAGCCAATGACTGAGTTACCTGCACGGAAAGAAAAGATTAGTTACCATAACCAAAAAATGAGTTGACATAACCAATCGATTATTCTATTTCTCTTACAACTCAGATGATAGTGCCAACGGTTCGAATGATAGTCGCAATAATTCGAGTGGTAGTCGCAACGATTGGATTGGTTAACCTCACTTATCTCGCGAGGACTAATCGTGAATAGTTGAGGTTACTATTCGATATGGTTGAGGCAACAAATTTTTTGAAGATTGTTTACAGCAAATTGAAAACATAGTTGTCACAACCAAACATTTCTTTGCGTGTGGCCCCATGCCATGATGTAACCACGTTTTTTCTCTTTTTGCTAGTTTTATTTACGCCTTTTTCTGGTCCTTGGTGGCTTAAAACCCTTCTAATTAAACAGTCCTCGACGGATGAAGGTTAGTCGTCTTCGTGTTTGCCCACACTCTTCTCTGTTGTCAGTTACAACCGGGATTTAAGCCCTGCGGGTTGGATGCAATACCGTTAACTTCGTACTTTTTGCCTGCATCGGGATGACACTAATAATAACTTTTTTTTCCTTCCCATTAACTTTGATCAAATATTTCTTTGCAATTGAAGATAATATTGAATTGTTCTAAGGAAACAGTTTTCTCGATTTAAACACGGAAAGACAGCTTGGTTGGATTAATCAATAACTTGGTTGATCTAACCAATAACTCAGTTCTCTTAACTAATAACTTGATCGTTTTCAGCAATAACTTGGTAAACGACATGTTATTTCATGGATTACGTTTTTCTGCTTATCGTCTTAGAGACACTAAGACGATTTATTCGAAATCAGTAGTTCGAACAAAAATTCTTTCAATTCAATAACTATTACATTCTACGGAGTTCGAAATCTTTTACAGAAAAAATAATAAGCTGAAGTACATTATTTTATTGACGTTTAGATTTTCAGAGATTTCCTTGAATCAAGGAAACGATATAATAGAAAAAATTGTCCATGGAAAAAATTCAATACCTTTTTTTATAAAAAAGATATCGCAATTTTTTCGATTCTCATGAATAAATAGGAATAGGGACGAACTTTGGTTTGATCTACCAAATACGACGCAGAAATAAACGTTTGGTTGTGCCTATCAATTATGTGGTGAAACATGTGATAGCCAATTCACTGCGGTTAGACAAACTAAGTTATTGGTGAGATCGACCAAGTTCCTTGGTTGTGTTAACCAATGATTTGGTTGACCTAACCGCAATTGATCGGCGGTCACATATTTAAAGGAGTTTTTTGTTCCGTGCAGCGTTTTACGGTATTAGATGTTCAATATTAACCGGTTGAACTGAAGTTTGTGTTCTGTGCTTGTATTACGATGATATATTTATTTTAGCAGAAAATTGATAAAGCACTGAATCTTGAACAGTGCTCTCAAATTTTTTTTAGCTCGACGAGCTACGAAATCGTCTTTATAAAAAAGTTCGTTCCACTATTTAAATTTTATCCCAAGCTAATCATCATGGAATTCGGAAAAAGACTGAAAAAATGCTGTCATGAACAAGATAACACAGCAATTGATCAAATTTCGACACAACCTGATGTTGCATTTAAGCGTTGGAATTAGGTACCACAATAAATTACGAATTGAGATGTAAGCAACTTAATAATTTTTATTTGATATAAAATAAATAGTATAATGGATAAAATAAATTAGTAATAGCGAACGCTATCATTTTTTAGCATATTCGACAACAATTGTCCGTTTATAGACGTCTACGGATTACATTTGTTCGTTAATTCGAATAAATTCGTAAATGTCGAAGCAATTGTTTTATTAGAGTAACAAGCGGATTTGATTCGTATTTCACAGAGTTATTTTTGCGAAACGTTGCACGGATTTTTTTAAGGTTTATTTTTCACACGTGTACAGCTGCCAGCATATATAAGGTAGCATACCGTATACGCGACGACCTTCATTAAATAGTTTCCCCCTCATTTTTACTCACCCCCTTCGCCGTAGTGAGTTTACTCAATACCCCGTTTCCGTTGGTACCGTTGCTACTGCAACCCTCAGTTATGTGTAACATACATGTGTAAACTTTAACGTAGCAGCTTTTACGGGATAAACACTGCCATATTCGTAACGGCTGCTGCAGCTGCGGCACGGACCGCTGCGAATTGAGTCGACAAAACTCCCTCATATTTGTACCACTCGTCCGAATATCACTAAAATTGGTAGTCATAATAATAATCCAGGCAATCCGAAGTTTTTATTTATTTTCCTACTCAAGGGCATGGTACAACAATATTCAATATTGAATAAATCGTAACCCCGTTTTAGGTCGTATGTTTTCCCATAAATCTCTAGTTTAAGGACAAATATTATTCCGAAAGCGAAAGTTATGTATATGACTTTGGTTTATAACAATATCGGGGCACCGCTGCTGCCATAGCGAGCGAAGGTGGTGTTTATTCTAATCCTGACTCAGATTATTCTTAGTCACTCTACGGATTATTCTTCAACCCCCGATAAGATCCCCTTCCCCCTTCCAGATTATTGTCCATAAGGTCTCGAAGTCCGATTTCGTTTGAAGTTCTGATGACGTCTCAAGCTAGAATTTATTGGAGGGCCCCCTAAGCCGGATGACCATCAGAATTTTCTAAACCCAGCGATTTACATCGATACTGATGTAGAAATTGCTAACAGGCTTAAAACTGGCTTACTTGTGACTTGTAAGAACTCTCAATATTGGCCAACAATATCAACAGTTCTGCAGTATGCGGTAATATCTAAATCTGTACTGGTCTAATAATGTCATTTTCACATCAGACCGTATTTTTGCGGTAACTTCGAACCGGTTTTGGCCACTAGATTTCGGCCCAGTATTTCAAGCCAAGAATCGGAACATTTCAATATTGTTGAATGCATGAATTCTAGACCACGAATACGGGCATTGTATTCCAATATGGCTACTTAACCCTTTAAGTCATATATATGTCATTTCCGAAATTATAAAACTCATTAATAATTGTCAGAAATTAGCTAACAATAGTTAAATCTGAGCGAAAGCAAGTGCATCGTGCCTACTGTGACTCAAAGGGTTAAGAAATTGGACGGAAAGTACCAATTACCGTAAAATTCTTACCTATCATAAGAGTATCAAAATAGTTTTAGATACTCAGTACCAAAAATGATTTACATAGTAAATGCTGTGACAGGAGAATCAAAACACATTCTTCGAAGATAACGCGTTCTTCTCGATTTTACGAGCGCTGTCGAGTCTGTACGGTCTAATCATAACTGTAAATTATTGGGAAATTGTAACAGCTACTATGACGATTGGTAGACGAATTGTGACTACTCTAATCCAATCCTCATAACCTATAATTTTTAGACAAATGTGTTACTTTACTGTCTTTTATTATATATCAAATGTTCCATCTTTTCAAATATTCAGTTGGACTATATAGCCAAGTGACTAAATATTCGGTCACGTTCGGAAATTGGTACCATTGCTCGTTTGGTGACCACTTTTCGAATGGCATTCGAATTGCCATAATTACGTTACAAACATTAATCCTTGATTGGATCCAAGTTGGCATAAAAGACAATAGATAAAAGCTTCCGTCGATGCTTTGAACCTTGGAAAAGCACGAGAGTACAAAACATCACATGTCTGGTGATAGTGATGGTACCGGTGCAGCAGAAGCATCCCTCATAGCTGCATTTCAGCCCCATAGGCCCTCCCCGATAAAATCGAGGTCGTAACCAGGAGCCCGGGGATGTTACTGCTTTCGGTGCTAGCGTTAGCAGCGCGTTTCGATATAAACGGGACTCGATCTCGTATTTGCGACCTGGCAATTAAAGTTTACGATCGCAGGAGGGGAGACCAGCCCGGTGTGCATCTCCGGCTTGAACGTAACCTGTTTCGAGCGCTTCAGCTCGTTCCACCTTTTGCTGTCTCTCACTCTGGCTCTTCTGTCTGGCCGGGCTCCCGCATCATCGACCAATTTCTCAACCCCTCACTGGAACGTCCCTTGTATCGCCGCGTCCTCATCCTTGCTCACTGTAAACCTCCTCATAACTCTAGCTTTTGCTTACGATTTACGGCTTTTTGCCCACAAATCGTAGCGGGTGCTTTTTTCGGCCTCTACGAATAGAATTTTGGCACATTTGCATCTTTAACGGCTCCATCGAATCACAACTTTATGCTGGAACTCTACCGTAATATTGATGAGACGAGAGCATACAATTCATCTAGTTATCAGCTGTAGCTGGTAATCCACTTCACTCAACCTAACAATTCCAATGGATAGAAATTTCACTTTTGAATTTTTTTTTTCTACAGGGTAAAATCCTACCGGGTAGAGCTTAGGAATTACTAAATCATAATCTCTATCAATCGAGAACTCGTTTAGAAGAACGCAAACAAAATTCAACAATGCAAAATTCAACAGAAGTCAACAATGCACCAGCTAATATCGGTACAGCGATACCAGGTAACTTTGGAAAAAAAAAAATGCGCAAATACTATTTATGCTGAATTCCGCGGTACTTTCGCCACCCAAAAAAAAATCTTCATTTTTCCTAAAAATCGAAAAATCGGGTTCAGTTGTGTCTATAGATTTAACAAATTTTTGAAAAAAAATATATTTGGCCGTTCAATGGAATCTCCCTTATATATAAGTAAAGAATAGTCGAATAAACAACCGCGATGTTTAGAGACAGCAAAAAAACTTCGCAGCGATGTCTTTACGATAACGGTGGACGAGAATGTGAAAACGACCAGCTGCAATATTTGGTCAAAAATCATCAAAATAACAAACGACTGGTGTTAAAAGACACCGAGAAAAGGCATCATCAGTGGGTTTGTTTTTACATTAATAACTAATTTTCCAAGAATATGAACCTCAGTGCAGGTACAAATGACAGAAATTAAAAATTTGGCAGCCATTGGAAAGCTCCTAAAGTGTGTTCCCCGCTTAAAAGAAGCAGTTCCTTTAATCAAGAATTTTTTTGCATTTTCGCGATTCTCGCTCGGTCTTGCCAGTCAATTTAAGACAATTCGGGACAAGATGTTCACATTGAACGATCGATACAAGATACGCGAACAAATGACAAGCGCAATCAGAAACGAGCGAAATTAACAGAATTCTCGTCTCTTGTCGAATCACTAAATTACATATTGGCAAGGCAAAATTTTAGTTCACTAGAGAGTCGTGTTATAATAAATATGTAACTGCGTTATGTGGTCAAACTTCCAGACGACCGAAGGATTGTAGAGGTTCAAAGGCTATTAAAATGGTAGTAACCTGGTAGGCTGACAAGCAGCGATTCGATTTATCCAATTTTTTACATCAGCTATAAATCCACTAGATTTCTTATCTTATAGAGGATCTTAAACGGTAGCGATAGCTACTTATTTTCATTTAGAATTCATAATATTGTTGAAATGTATCTGGTAGCGGTGTAAATGTGCTGACATCACCCGCTAGCAGGCGAAAATTGAATGATTGCGGAGATTAGAACGCAGCAGAAATCCCAGAGGCTGCTTCTCGTGCGCCTGCCGTGCAACTATTTGATCCAGCGAGCAAACTTGGGTTGTAAGCCCCACAGCCGGAAGCCAGTTCTTGGGTAATTATGCATAATAGCGACGGAGGTTGCTGCCAGCTGGCTCGCGTCGTCCATCCTTGGGGTTTACCTGTTGCGCAAGATGTCCGTCCAGATTACAGTTTCATGGTAACTTCTCTATCGTGTCAGGGGAATGCAGATCCAAGGCAGAGAAAAAAATAAAAAAAACAAAAACTTATTTTTCAAGTTCATGAGTCATCTATGTCCGTTCACGACTGGTTTTAAATTGAACAGTTTAAACGTGACGTTTGATGTTCAGGGTTATTTCGGTTCAAGTTTCGGACTTTCTTCAGTTTTCTTTATGCTCCCTATAAATTTTGATCAGTTATTCGGCTTTTAAAGCATTTTCAGCAGCCGGCTTTAATCTTCCTGAGAATTTTCCTTAAAAATCTGGTTCAGTTAAATTCCTTGAATGGCAGGTTTCCACCCCAGCTAGCGTATCGTTACCGTATGACGGGAATTCATCTTTAAAGGTTTAAGCATATACGTTCTCTCAAGGGTAAGCGACTCTTCGACGCATGTAGCAGAGTTGGAACTCGCTAGCGCTCTAAGCATTAGTGACAGAGACAAACAGACGGTTCGTGAATGCGCTTCTTAAGGCGAATTAGTGGAGTGTTGCTATCACTGATACAAAAACAACTATCTTTGTTGGCAATTCCTGAGACGAGGTAATTCGGAGAGAAACCCACAGAGACATAATCCAGCAACAGAAAGAAAAAGACCCCACAAGAACTCCAGACAGAAACGGTGGTGCAGATCTCTGGATAGAAACATCAATAAGATAAACTGTATAGCGTGCATGATAATAACAGTCTAGAAGGAGTTAGAGATAAAGACCGAGCTACGGGAAAGTGAAAAGAGTGAAGTGAGTGCACCATATTCCCGGGAGAAAGAAAAATTCCAAGGAGGTGCCGACGAGAGTAGGTAAGGAGTTCAGAGTTCGCCGAGCCGAGAGGCAAGTGCAGTATTCACTCCAGTCACAGCGGCGGAGGAAACGAAGAGGTAGAAAGAATGATAGCAACGTCGCTTTTTGCCTCTTCTCGTTCGCATCTATGCTGTAGTACAGTACTAGTGGTAGTGGCCATCGTCGTATGCCGATTTACTCGTAGTGGCCACGAAGCTCTGTTTTCGGATTCAGGAATATGGCACGTACGGAAATACTGGATTTACAAGGATATCTGGGGTGAGATCCACGAAAGCCCGGTCGCCGCCTCGGCATCACTCTACCTTTTCTACTGTGCCCGGTGGCACCCCAACCACTCGTACAACCTGTTACACTTTATCCGGCACTGTGCTGTTGCCCACTCTTTTCCTCTTTTTCTCTCGTATCTTCTACTATCATTCTTCACACGCTTTTCCAGACCAGCCGTACAATGTTTTCTGTACACTTGATCTGACTTGTTTTTGTTTTGTCCCAAGATCGAGGAAGACAGATAAGGTGAACGACCTAATTCCTGATCGTAGTCCAATTTGCGCCCACTCCACATATTTTTTACGATAAAAGATTTATGTTTTACGTTCTTCTTTAAGACAAGCTACGGAATAACATTTTTGGAGTATCGTAAAAATTTTTAACTTCAACTGCGGATCTTGAAGACAGGTGCTGCTTATTTTCTTGTCAGATTTGTTCAGTCATGACGTTTTGGAAAGGATTTTTCTTTTGATTCTCGAAAGCGCTGCTAGCGATAATCTTGGTCGTGGTGTGTTATAAGGGATATGGATACACAATAGTAGTGTGCTGAAAAGGACAGAGAAATAACGACTTTTATTGAAAATCGATAGGTCAAAAATAGATGCACAAAAATGTCGGGGTATCGCCATTGATGTCCGGTGGGTAACGATTTTTCTTCTTCATTACACAATGAATGGAACAGTTATTTGAATGTATTAAACCAATAGCTATTAGAATGCATGTTCTATAATCTGTTATTTGTTATTGTTACAAAAATGAAACACGAACATAAATGTGTGAAGAATGTAACATGAAGTTGCTCAAAAAAGAAAATGCTAGCCTCAATATTTTTCTTAATGTGAAAATGTTCAAATATTAGAACGCGGATTCGCACACACAAAATAAATCAATATAGGAGGAAGCAGGAGTAATAAGAGAAGTTCAAATCCAAAGCTGAGCTTTGTAGTCTATCTTGGTGGAGATTTCTTAGCTGAGCCCAAAAATCAATAGAACAAGCAAAATTAAGTTGAACGTGTGTCATTAATCATTTTTTTTTTTTAATTATATGCTCAAGGTCGCATCAACAGCATTGGATATTAGTGACCATTATATAATAAATCGTTTGATTGTCTCTTGTTTCAAATTATATGATGTCCATGATTTTAGTCACTTTACAGAACTTTACCACTTTTTCGTGTTGGTGGAAGTGTTAGCGTTTCGCGGTAGTTTCTACATTCTGGACAGTCTATCAGTAAGTCTTCCACTGAGAAGTCTTTGTTGTAGTTGTCACATCTGGGCTTCGGTGAATAGTTGAAAAGGTGACTGCGTGTTATGTTCGTGTGTCCAATTCGTAATCTCTGGATGAGGCATTGATCTTTTCCCTCTTTTGTGTCCGGTACTTTTTCGGAGACGTTAGCTCTCGTATAATGCAGTTTAGTTAGGTCATTGGTGGTTCAGACCTCGTTCCATTTTTCCATACAGCTTCCAAACTTGACGTCTTGAATTCCCGACTGGATATTGAAACGTTTGAGATCTCGTTTAGGCCATTGGTTGTATTAATTATCTTTGTAACTCCGCGTGCTAGCCCATACGAATTTATAGAACGCTGATCAATATTTCGAGAAACTATAGTTGAGAAAAATCTTTTCTCGACCTCTCTCGTTGAAAAATGAGTCAACAAAGTTCCCTGGTTGATTCTGCCAGAAGTCATATGCTTCTCTAAACAATTTAGTCATCAATATCATTTTATGGCATTTCCAAACATTGGAAATCGATAACTGGAATTGGTATATTCAGGCTTCCAAGTTACATCAGCTCGAAATCTTTTGTGTCGCGAATAAATGCACGAATTAGCCCAGGACAAACGTTGTCCACGTTTTATGACATTTCAAAACATATGGCATCGATGACTGGAAGCCGGTGTGTCTCACTGAATAGTTATAATGTGGTAAACGCCTATATCGATTCAAGCGAAATACACTAAAAGTATACCGAACATCCACGTACATAATTCCGCGCAAAAATATATGTACGAAAATATCCTATATTTCGTCACAGAAACGAAGCACAAAAATAAATGTGGAGAATAACGACGGCGAAGCGACGATTTGGGGTTTCTCGGTTTGGTTAATGATTACAATAAATATTTGAAATTATTACACATTAAATATTTATTCAACGATTCAATTTATCAAAAAAGCGAAAATTGATATTATTCATTATTTTAGTACGGATGTTAAAAATTCTTAATCGTCACCGCTGACGAATATAAATGAGCTTAACTATTTAAGGTGAACGCTACGCAAAAGTGCTTACAATATATTCAATTGATGTTAGTTGTTTAAAAATTGATTGAAGACTGACAAATAAAAAATTTCAAACAACGAAGAAGGTGTGAAAACGGTTTTAAGTGGGAGGTTTTGGAGAACCTGAAATCGAATATTAAAAAAAAGACATGTTTTCATACAGAAGGGATAATTTCAATTCCATGGACGTACCACACGTGTGACGTTAGGGCGATTGAACGGGGAAGACTCAAAGCACGGATGAACTGTCGACAAATCGCATCAGAACTCTCGGATTGCCGTACAAGACTGCATGAATTTTGAAAGTTAAATCGCAGCGCAGCGATACTTAGATTCGGCGAGGTGTAAAAAATGTCGAATCACGTGCGCTCCAAGGAGTTTAGTGAAGGAAAAACTTGTCTGTCGAAGTAGATGCTTCTACTCGTGTTGCTTTTGCCGGGTGACGGAAGGAAATGAGCGTGCTTGTCGGTATCGTCGCTGGACCGAAGATGCCAGTCGCCTGGACCGACTGCCTTCACAGAAGGAATCGCTATCGTTAACGTTGTTACCGGAAAGTACAGGAAAGAGTAAGCGTCGCGTGAGAGGTCGGGCATTGGATGAAAGCATCTTCGGTACAGAAAGTATCCAAATTAGCGAAACTTCTGTGAGTCGAGACGCATCGCTTTGTATTGTTAGTCAGCTAGAGCGACATCAACGGGAAAACCTTCCTCTTCCTTTGGCTCCCCAAGAAAACACGTTGTCGTGAATGGAAAATAAAACAGATAAACAACATCAACAAAAAAAAACTAAACGCGAAGAGCAAAGACGGTGGATGGATATGAGAGAATGACGGAAGGGGGAGGAGAAGGAGAAAGCTGAAGAGGAAAGGAGGTGTCTATCTATCTAAGGAACCTCGAGAAAATCAAGCGACGGGAATAATTGAAAAGTTCTCTTAGCAAGAGAAGCAGATGAGGAAGACGTAGGAGAACCGTGTTGTAGCATAGAATTTGTATGGAGCATTCCGTACCAAGTAGATCTGGAACAAAAACAGCGACGTTCATTGTTTGTTCCAGAATTATTATGTTAGAATTCTAACTTTAAGGAGCGTAAAGGTTTGTTACCAGGTTTTCTGGCTAACTTGATTAATCGATGATCACTATTTAAATAATGTAAAAATTCAAAGAATTGAAATGCTGACAAACAATTATCAATCAATTATTCATTACTTTAAAATGAATTTCAATATTTTTAAGCTGTTTGAAGGATGTATGATACGTACAGCCCCGCCAATCGTGAGTTTCAGAGGAAATTTCGATTACTTCCCGATGAGATAAAAATCGGAAAAAAATAATCGATATGAAACGTGCTGAGAAAATAAATTTTGCATAGTAATAATTCCAAAATATTATTAAAAAATTTCTAGGAAAAAAAAAAAAAAAAAAAAAAAAAAAAGTTTGGTCAACAATCAGTCTACCTAACTTTTTTCTAATGAAAATGATGTGTTAATTTATTGGGATGTGTGTGAATTCTTTTAGATTTTTTCCCTTTATTATGATTTCGACTTTCTTTATTTTCAAAAATGTGGGCCGAATAATGAATTTTGGATATGTGTTCGGCATAAACCTATCGACTACACTTAAGATTTTTTTGCAAAACGCATATCCAAAATTTGTTATATTCTACGCATTAAAAAAAAAAAAAAAATCGAAATCAAAATAAAGAAAAAAATCTGAAATAATTCATACGCATTCCAAAAATTTTACACATTATTTTCATTAAAAAAAAAGTTAGGTTGACTGTTTATTTGTTGAACAAATGTTTTTTTTGCATTTTATATGCAATATTATGTATTATGCATTAATTTTTTCCGATTTTTATCCCATCGGGATGTAATCGAAATTGTCTCTAAAACTCACTTTTGGCGGGACCGTACGTATCATACATCCTTAAAGGTCAAGATTTAACTTTTTTTTTTCTATCTAATATGTAACGATCCACTCATTATTTAATTTTTGTTTTAATTCTATAATCTCTTTGGTTAGAATGAATAGGTTCATCTTTTTTTTATTTTCAAAAAGGATCTAGCAAAAATGCGATTACATTTTAGTTTTGAAATGAACCATTAAGAATTTGTGGATCAAAGTCGAAAATAGAGACTTCCACTGAGATCGATTTGGTACGGAATGCCCCATGTACATCAGACTGTGCGCGCTATGCTATGCACCTCACACTCTCTTCCGCAAACATGGAAGATTCGCGAGAGCATGAGCGCCCAATAGACGAGCGAAAAGAAGGTTTTTGCGCGCGAATGAAGATTCCACAGTGCGAGAACGAACTCGAGAAATGGAAGGCAACATTGAACGAATGAACGAACGGACGACTGTTAACTTGGGTGAGACCTTTTCCGTTCTCTGCGTGTTGGCGGAGTTACTGGGAAATTCGTTCGCGAAACTCTTTGTTAGACGCAGGTATTAAGAAAATGATTTTGCAAAAGGAGGACAACGAAGACCACGATGAAACGACAAGAATGGCAAATGAGTTCGGAAAGTCAGAGATTTGTTAGTTTTACATTTGGACGAAGACGGTAGAAAGATTCGGTGAGACATTGTTCCTTTAGAAGATAAAAATGCAATTCGACAAACATTTGATTCTACATACTCTATTCTACACGAAATGATGTTGGACGTACTAGTTTGCTCAATTTAGGTTTTATTTTATTTTTTAAATTTCTGCTACACTTAATGGTGGTCTTCTTTGCTTTCAAGTGTACTTTTATGTGAGCACATTGCTAAAATTGATCTGTCAATTACAAATAATGTTTTTACAGACTTTAATCTAAAAATCGTTTTTTTTTCTCCTTCAAGCATTTTTATCGTTAATAAAAACTTCTCAAAAATACTATATGCAAATATGAATATTCAAAGCCAAATCGAAGCGTGGGATAAAATCCATAATTTATTCTTGTATTATTTGGTTTTCAAATCTTTTTTTTTCGTTACTTATGAAACGTTAATTTTTTATACCTGAATGACACGCTGATTTTTTATTGGTTTTATATTTTCCTAAAATTAGCAATCATTTTTTCAAGGGTAATATTGATCCTCTGCTATTTTTATAAGTCGTTTTAGCGGGTAACCAATAAAAAAAAGCATTGGGACAGTTGGTACCAGTGACTGAAAATTTAGCCACTCAAGCGGAAAAACAATTTTAATGATATCGCCTATGGTTTTATTTAAGGGAGCCGAATCAACTTGAAAAAGTCATATTAATAAAAAATCTGTCATTGATACCCTCTAAACATAATAACCCAACAAAAAAACTTGAAACCATTGTGATTCTTCCAAAAGTGATTTTGGAGTCAGTTATTTCAAAGTCGTGTGTTATTTTGCGTGGAGTTATTTTGACGTGTCATCAGTCAAAAAGGCCTGAGATTAAAATCCTACCAGAATGCACTTTTCGACAGACAAGACAATAAGACATTTCACAGGATAATTTTTTCATCGGTTTAGTCTGACGACCAGTAAAAAAAATTCACTTATATTATACCATTTTAGTGCCCTTTATATATTTAAAATTGCATAATTATAACACTTCATGGGAACTCAACGAGGTTAAAATGTAAGATTTTTTCAAAGAAGGGTATTATTTGCTGAATTCATTTTCTTATGACTTTTTTAAGGTGACTTTGTGCCCTTAATAAAGTATTACGCATAATTACTTAATTTAAACGATATTTTTCTCATTGCCCATATCCGACCCGGTAACAGGAAATTATATGCAGATATCAACTTCTGATTTCGCTCATATTGCTATTGTATTTCCACCCTTTTTTTCAGTACAAGGGGGTGAAAGGAACACACATTTAACACCCGCAGTTGTACTCGGTCACGAGTGTAATCACAGTAGAATGGAGCTTGGGCAACAGTGGGAGTCGCTAAAATGAAGGGAATTTCATGGTTCGTGGGCGCACTCCCGTTAGCGAGTCAGAAAAATAATTACTATTTGTTTTCACGAGAGGTTCTCGCGAAAAACGGTGGAACGCTTGACCACGCGTGCATGCAACACATGTCGAGTGGAGGTTGCTCTGAATCCTTAACATTCCACTGGTACTGCAGGCCACTGGTTACATAACTCATTTTCCTGCGGAGCCAACTTCAATCCCAGGAAGCTTTGCCTTCGTCCTTCTCATTATAATGCCCCGACCGAGCTAAACATTACTGTCGGTTTGTGAACTTTTCGAAATTTAATTGGCTTCATTTCCGATTATTTTATCAAATTGAAACCCGTGAATTAGAAGCTGCTCACTTTCAGTACTCTGAAATTACACCCAATTGAGAATTCAGAGGATGTCGGGCACATGGGTCATTACACGTAATTATTACAATTTCAGGTGAGAGTCAAGACACAGAATTTCAAAATAATTAACTTCTGCATGTAGAATGATTATCATTATCAAATCAGCCATCCGCTATATCGATCATTCATTATTTGGACCCGTATCTTATTAAAATGGAGTTGAAAAAGGGATTGCGCGCAAAAGATTGAGTCAACTAAAAAACGATGATTTAATGATGAATTCATTGTTTCTATGAAATGGAAAGTTAGCTCACCAGAATAGAAGTTGACTTTTTCTGTTGAAGTTGGTTTAAGGATGGATGATAGATACAGTCCCGCCAAAAGTGAGTTCTAGAGACAATTTCGATCACTTCCCGATGGGATTAAAATCGGAACAAAATAATGCATATGAAACGCGCTGAAAATATTTATTTCTCATAATAATAATCCCAAAATTTTATTAACGAATTGGTGAAAAAAAAACAATTGTTCAACAAATAAATAGTCAACATAACTTTTCTCTTATGAAAATGCTATGTACATTTTTTTGAATGCGTATGAATTTTTTCAGATTTTTTTCTATATTTTGATCATGATTTTTTTTATTTTGAAAAATGCGCAGAATGTAAAAAATTTTGGATATGCGTTTTGCAAAAAAATCTTGAGTGTAGTAGATGGTTTTGTACCGAACACATATCCAAAATTCGTGATTCCACGCACATTTTTAAAAATAAAAAAATCAAAATTAAGAAAAAAATCTGAAAGAATGCATACGCATTCAAATAAATTAACATATCATTTTCATTAAAAAAAAGTTAGGTCGACAGATGGAATCGATGTTGAGCCAACCCTACGACGGTGCCTCCACCTACTACGTGTATGTTGACTTTATTTCCGATTTTTCTCATTGTAATAATGGCCATTTTTTATTCAAACGTTTATTATATAAAAATTCGACATTTTAGCTATTCATTATTTTCATAATGCGCTATTTTGACCCCGACCCACAATTTCGATTGTTGAAAAAACAACGGACATTTTGTAGCACCTAAGACACATTTCGTCACAGTTAATTTAGTAGGGCTTGTTTAAGGTAATTCTATAAATAGCTAGTGAGGTCACCACTTTGTTATTTTAGTTGTGACCGTAAATTCGATCGAGTCTATCGAGGCTGATGTAACGGAACTTTTCGGTACGAAATATAATTGGGTCAATTGGGACACAATTAGGGCTATTTCGTAAATGGCATTTTCGCACTGCCTGATTAATTTCATCCAGTTCTGCTTGCAATGCTAGCTTGCCTAAAGATTCAGTTCAGGCTAAATTGTTTTCGTACAGTCTTATTCTCCTTGCGAAAAGTCCCTGTTTAATTCGGAATTATTTCTTTTCGATTATTCGTATATTATTAATGACATATATTAAAAATAAACGACTATGAATACGTAGTAAGTCCAGCACTTTGTTATTTTGGTTGTGACCGTAAATTTCATCGAGTCTATAGAGGCCAATAAAACGTACGTTCCGGCACTAAACCTAATTGGGTTAATTAGAACGATTTCGGCTACTTCGTAAATGGCATTTTTTAACTGCTTGATTTAGTTTATTCAATTCTACTCGTGCTGCTAAACTTGCCCAAAAATATAGTTCAAACTACATAGTTTTAGCACAGTTATATTCTTTTTGTAAGGAGACTCTTTCTAATTTTGATGTATACACCATTTATTATTAATATATCAAGAACAACATATGCCGTTATAATATATAACGGGTGTATAAAGGGCGTCACGCCTTTACATAGGTTTCAACGAGACACCATGTTCGAACAACATTTGCTTAAGTATAAAACAAGAAAAAAGTGCAGGAAACACTTAATGTCACAAAACTTTGCGCTAAGCAGAGTAAAAAAATTAATAGTCCAAATGTAGGATTTTCGGTTTAAAAAGTTTACTAACATCACAATCTCATTAATTATATTAAAAAATAAATAAGATTTTTCTTTTTTCTTCTATATCAACTTGTTACTTAAATAAAAAATATATATAATTGTATGATTCACAAGATTTCACATGCGCAACTGCAGCCAAGTTGCATTGTTTATGATATCGACCTGCAATTAAATTTTCAACCGGTCGATAATATTGTTATTGTTCAAAATATTTGTCAGTAACGCAAAGCAGTATGTAACGATACGTAATTTCTAAAAATCTTCTGATATCTACTGTCTTGAGTGTCTCGCATTTGGAATAAATACCATCCATGAGGTACAAGCTTGTAGAGCGACTAAAATATAATAGGATAATGCGAGAATACGGTGGGTGGACGAAAACGAGCTTTGGGACGACGTATCGTAGCGAATGCCACGACAGAGACGCTAATTAGGGATTTGCTCACAAACCGGGAATGTGGATGTTATTAATTGGCAACGAGATAACTTGGCGAAGAGAAACGAAGGTGAAGGGGAAGAGAGGCCACGAAACCACTGCGCTGATTCACTGTGCATATACTTAATAGTTGACATAACGATGCTAGGACAAAACGAACGGATTTGAACCCCGTTGCATACGTTTCGCAACGAACATAGAATGGAAACTCCACATTGATGTTTATTATCTGCGAATTTTGTGTAACGTATCCGCCCTTGGTGATTTGTGGTAAAATTACTGGTCGAAACTCCAAGAGAACGTTCATTTTCTATAGAGTAAGCAGTACAGATATTCGATACAGTTATTAGCAACCTTAAGATAAATTATCCATTGAACATATAGGAGACATTCTCAGTGAAGCCTTTTTTTAAATAGATAAACCCTCTTGATATTTTTCCTGATCAGTCAAATTGTGATAACACTCAAATTCAAATTCAGGATAACATTTGCGGTTTTTTATTTTATTTTTTTCATTTCGGTGTTTGCACCGAAAAAATTGCACAAATGATACATACGGGTAAAAGGATATTTTTCTTTATGAACTCTTGATTGTAATGAATTCAAAGTTCCAGTTGGTTAAATGCAAGAAAAACATTTTTTCATAAAACCGATAACTATTTTTCATTCCGCGCGAGAAAACTCATTTTACTTTCAATTTTACAATATGTGTAAAGACATGTATGGAATCCATAGAAAAATGTATGGTGCAGAAATCTAATATTTAAATAAATCTAGAGTATTTCATTCATACGAAATCTCATTCTCTTTGACAATTGTTTTACTATTTTGCATTTTCGATTCTCCAGTGGCCTTAAAAGTCATCTCTAAATATAATTTAGAGATGACTTTTAATTTTGACTTTCGAAGATGAATTTCGTCTTTCGTAAATTTCGAAATGCTTTCAATAAAGTCCAAGGCATTAGAAAAAAAAAAAATTTTTAATAAAAAAAAAATTGCATCCGAAATTTTGAAAACCCCATATTTTTCGGTTGTGTATACTTTCGTTTTAAGATTCAAGTATGTATCACTCAATCTGCATATTCAAAAATTATAATTACAGGATTTACCCTCAAGTAATGGGATAATTTTGTTTATTATTATATATCTGAAAGAATCAGGATAAATGTAAGCGAATTAACGGAGAACAACTCATAGCGGAGGGCGATTTTAACATGCAAATTACATGTATTGAGCAAATCCTTAAGAGGCCAAACGCTGTGACCTTTCCCCTACACCGGTTATACATAATTCAGAAATTCTCTAATTTTCCTAATCCTCTATGCCTTGCTTTCGCTAGCTGAGTTATCTGTGTACTTCCATCCCTCCTGTTGCTGATGCATCTCACCGCTAATATCTGGGTACAATAATACGAAACCGTGTTTATATGTTTAGTATATCCTGTTGCAATGTTCCTCGTGCCTTTCAATGGCTCGTTTCTCGAGTTGTATCCTATCCTATACATTAACTTCGGCACTGAATACTCGTAATATCAAAGTCTGAACATTAACACTGGAAAAACAGAATCAACGTGACGAGTACATCAACTTTTCCCCGGATTATTCAGTAAATAGTAATTATTAATTTATTTCAGATTCCATTAAGATATTCCGGTCGGTACGCAAAAAGCTATTGTACATGATATATATTCTAGATAAAATTGCAGAACTTTTGACAATGCTGCAGTGAGAGAAAAAAAACAATGATTCCAAATTACCAAATCATTCATTTAAAATATATATAATCGACTCAAGAAGCATTTTATTTAAAGCAACTATATTGGTTGCGCCAATGATATTTTGTATCAATTATATAAGAAAGGCGAATTATTAGAGTCCAAGAACCAATACAATTGAAGCACTTATATATTTCGTTGAGTCAAATAAATAGATTATTGTAAGTATTTAATATATATTCGGATAATTAGAAGCATTTTGTTAATAAAATTGAATGTTTTATTTGAAAATCCATCTGGTTAAAGCAATTGAATATCAAATAAGTTTCAATTTTTAAGTCCACTATGATAAACATTTGTTGGTAGATATGATGATATGAATAAATAATTATTTTGACGTTTTCATTTCATTGAATCGACACACTACTTATGCAAAAATAATTGAATTTTTGTTGAGTCAATAAAATTTTGATTAAATCTAACAAAATGAGCAATTATAGAGATACATATTTTTTAAATTTCAATTCGTTCTTTCAATTTGCACGGATTTCTCCTAAAAAAAATTATATAATTATTAATTATACAGAACCTACAAGAAAATTCGCGGAGCAGGCAAAGTATTTTGTGTAAGAGTTACACTGACTGAACTGCTGATGTATGCCTCATACAGAACAATAAAATATGATTTAAACCATGTGAATTGATAAAATAGTACTAAGGTTCATGTTTACTACAAGACTTTTTAATCATCCAATATATCAAGAACGACTTATTCTCCCTTGCATGAGAGAAAGGCCTGACACTTGGGCGAATCTAGTGCGGCTTTCTCCCATGCATGAAGTGCCACGTCTGAACAAAATCAAGTTCGACCACTTGAACTAAACCAGTTCATTTTTATTGGGACTTTTAAATGCGATAATCTCTTAAAATGTTCAAACCAAGTAGGTCGCATTTTAATTTGAAAGAAATGTTGAAACTCTGAATAATTTTTGGACTTAAAAAGCTTTTAATTTCATACTGTTAATTTTTTTAAAGTTTAGATTGTTTCAGTTTCTGAAGCTAATGACTTCGTAATAGAGTCGTAATCGCTCATTCGTTTGATAGTAATGTTGATGGTACATTTGATTCTGTGATTTTACGTTCTCACACTGAGGGAACAAAAACCGTTAAATAAACGTAACCATTTTTTTAAATCCTATATAATTGATTCAAATAGCATTTCAAACAGTATTTGAAGCAACTATACGTATAGTATAAACGATATATTTCGTTGAGTCAATTATATAAAAATAGTCGATTTTATGGAGTCAAAAAAATCAGTACAATTGAAGCAATTATATGCAGGTATTCAAGATATGTATATATATATATATATATATATTTGGATCAATAAAATGATTTAATTCAACCTTCAAAATTATAATATGATGTTTATAATTTCGAACAGCTACACAACATATCCTGCGTTTATGATATTTCATAGTAATCTTTAAAAAAAAATTAAAACACAGTTCATACTACACCATTTCAATGAATTTTTCCCAATCCTTCAATTTCTATTCAATTTTTTCTTGAATTTCGCACATATTGCTTCCTCATAAAAAAAGCTTTGTTTTCATGAAAAAATTTTGTTTTCAAAATATTTATGACAGGACCATCAAAGTGGTTCAAAACATCAATTTAACACGCATAAAAGTCAAATATGGTCTTTTATCCATGTGAAAAAACAGGAAGTACGTGAAAAATCAAGGATCGTCCTATTAGCAATACTTTTTCACGTATTTCTCACGGACCCCGGATGAATCCCTGATGTACTAGATTTTTTAACACGGGTCTGTAAAGAAAAAAACCATAAATAATGAGTAGGGAATTTGCAACGATCGTTCATGCAATTTTTAAAAATTTCAATAGTATTTTTTCTTAGTTCATCTGCACACGGTATGAAAGTCGTCAATCCTAAAACTCTTCCGGACCTAAAATAACTACCACCATAATAAGGCATAATTTCGAATTTTCCCGAACGAGAGTTTCACCGAATTCTCGACATCGATTAACTTTCGGGAAGCTCGTACACCGATGACAAAGGTACAGTGTCGCAGTGGCAACAATAGCAACGTCTACTCCATTATACTCGATAGCTAACCATTAAAGTTTTGTAGAAAAGAAAAGCTGCTCGTATGCTTCTATAACATTCTCGAATATTATTTGTCATATGCGGTCAGACTAACTGAAATGTCTCCCATAGAGATTTTTTAGCGTCTCTTCGTCATCTCGCGACGTGCGTTGCGACAACGACGGGTAAGTAAAGGATGAGAAGGATGAGTGGAAACTATCCAGTTACTAACTACCGTAACGGGTGCTTGCAGAGCCACGCAGCCAAAGCTTATCCGTCATAACGTTAATTACGTCGCCGAAGCTCACCGTAGTATAGCGTCGGCGTAGGAGGCGTCGCACCGTGACACAGAATTCTGTGGGAGCGAGGATACAAACGAGCAGAAAACGGGGAAACGTCGGGGTCTCGATAGGAAGGAGAAAGGGAGGGAGACTCGGGGAGGCTTGTGGTGACACCCTCCTTTACTTCCTCTTTCCCTTTCACTCCGAGCCCTGTCGGGTTTTCCACCCACCCATTTCCCCCTTAAAACGAGCAGAAGTTAGGAATTCGTTAATTATTAATTGGATACGCAATTACGCCGTTAACATAAACTTTATAGCGTAGTTATAATATACTTGGTTATTTTTATATTCTAAATGCACTTTGCGCTTCTGACTACGTGTTTACAGAACAAGCGAGAGGAGACTCGATTTTTTTTTCTCACGATTTTATAACGGAGAAGATATTCGTTAGTTGACTTTTCTTTACTCGGAGAATTAGGTTTATGTCTGTACACCTGATTTTGATTTTTTTTTTTTGGGTTTTAGATGAATATTGATTTCTTTTTTTTTTTTTGTTAATTGTTTCGATTTTCACGGGTGCGTGAAGTAATATTGACGTTGAAAGAAATGGGCAGGTTGAAATTAATGTACCTAAGTTGAAATATTAAAGTTATGTACATACGTAATTGATTGAGTTCACTGCTAAAAAAACGCGGTTTATAACCAGAAATTTCATTCGTTAATTAATGTTAATTGTTGAATACACGAGTATAGTAAATTGCTAAACTTTTATATTGGAATTCGCAATTTTGGAAATATTTTCTATAGACTACTTCACATTTATTACTAACTTGTGTATCAAATTTAATGTACCAGTTTATGTATAACATTTTTCAGTGCCCGTAAGGAAAATAATTTTTTCTTGGTTCATTTTCTTTCAAGGAGAAAAATTGGGTTACATGTAGGTGAGTCGTTCTACTCTTACAGTGTGGAAAAAAATCTTGAGTGTAGTAGATGGTTTTATACCGAACACATATCCTAAATTCGTTATTTCGTGTACATTTTTGTAAATAAAAAAAATAAATAAATAAATAAAAAATCTGAAGAAATTCGTGTGCATTCAAATAAATAATTTCCATTAGAAAAAAAGTTAGGCTGACTGATTGTTTGTTGAACAATTGTTTTTTGACCAATTTGTTAATAACATTTTGGGATTATTAGTATGCGAAATCAATCTTTTAAGCACCTTTTATATGCATTATTTTTTTCCGATTTTTATCCCATCGGGAAGTGGTCGAAATTGTCTCTGAAACTCACTTTTGGCGGGACTGTACGTATCATACATCCTTAAATAACGCCAGTGACAGTGCGTCGCCTCCCAATGCTCGCTGCGCCAACTTAATATCGTGAAGTATCCCACAAGGGAGACATAGAGCTAACAACGATAATTAGTGTCCCGATACCTATAATCCAATTAATTATTTACCAGAAAACGATAGTTGATGCAACCACAAGAGGCTCCTTATTCACAAGTTTATCCGTTACTGTAGCGACCCCTATACTATTAAACTCACGGAAAACCAGAAATCCGACAAATGAGCGAGCATAATACATAGTCACTATTGAAATTGGTCAGAAAAATTCCCTGACCTTCCCTGACCAAATTACAAAATTTCCATGACTTTTGGAACTTCCTTTGGAAATAGCGAAATTAAAAAACATTTCTTCGAATTGTATCAAGTTCTTTATAATCGGCAATTATAAAATCTTCAATACATTGGTACAATTTCCGTTTTATGACCTACGGAATCAAAATGATGGACACAGAATGAAATACAGTCTCTTCCGGTACTTTGATCCTGATTTATTAAGAAGTTCGCTGACTTTTTCCTGATTTCTTTGAGCTTTTTTTTCCCTGACTTTTTTTCTGATTTCTTTGAGCTTTTTTCCCTGACTTTTTTCTGATTTCTTTGAGCTTCTTTTCCCTGACTTTTTTTCTGATTCATTTGAGCTTTTATTTCCTCTGACTTTTTTCTGATTTCTTTGAGCTTTTTTTTCCCTGACTTTTTTCTGATTTTCCTGAATTCCCTGACGAATGGCCACCATGTAATGAAAGACCTGAATGCCGACAAACCGTCTACAAAATCCGTTCTTATTTGTCGGATTTACAGAAGCCGAATGGAGTTGCGCCATTTGTCCTTACGCTTCGCTTATCTCGCTTGCGCTTGAGAGGCAGTAGTGGGATAGTCCGTGACATGAAATGAAAAAAAGTTAAAAAAAAAAAGTAAAGATCTTCACAATATCCAGGGCAACGAATGGACCGGCAAAAGCCGCATCTACAGCAGCTACCAGTATTTCTCTACCTGAAACGAATGCGAAGAAGTAAAGCGTAAGGGAGCAAAGCAAAAAAAATGTTTAAAAAAGGAGTTAAATCCGAGAAAGGCTGAGATGAACGAAGTGAGGATGACAACACTCCTTTCGTTCTTCTCGTCCCTCATGTGATGTCCTGTATTGCTATATCAGGCATTCCGTATCAATTCAGCAAAGAAAAAAAATATTTCAAGGGATTCCTAAAATATTCAAAAATGCTGCAGGAATATCCAAATTTTATCACTGTATTATATCACATACAATAAATCGTATCGCAATCCCTTTAAAAACAAAATAAGATGTTCTTTTTTCATGGCCAACGAAAAGAAATGTATTTAAAATTATTTGTGTAGTTTCAGGTCATGTTTTATGACAAAAACAACAACATATATATATGTATATAATTTTTTTATACAAGATCTTCCGTTATCGCCACAAAGAAAATTGCCTCAATCTGTGAGTGATCGCTGAATTTTGGGTATTTTTCATCAGTTCCCCAAATGTTTATCAATTACAGCAAAAAATAAATAAATAAATAAAATTGCAAAGAACAACTATTTAAAAAATGCTGCGATGTCAGTACACGCAATATCGGTAATATCAATTGCCGACCGGAATTATCTCAGGAATCCTTTTTCTTGTTGGTCATAAAAAAACGCACAGTTGCGTTTTTTAGATGTCGGTACTGTTGTTCCTGCGATAATAACAATTGAAACGAAAATGAAAAAATGTATATAATACTGCAGGACTTATCTATTTATTTGGTAAATTTATTGGAACTACTGATTTTTAGAAATATTTTGAGAACCCTATTTTTTTTTGGTAGCTAAATTGATATGGAATGCCTCATATGTGTGCGGAAACGTGTGCAAGTCTCTCAAATATCGACTGCGGAACGACGCAAAGGAGAGACTACATCGAGAATCAACAGTATCAAGTCTCTCTGTACTTGGGACTCGCCAGGATAAAGGAAGGAGGCCAGGTCCTCGAGAAAGAGCTTTCTGATTTTCTCGCTTTTTTTCCCGACCTTTTCTTCCAGTTTGGTGAAGGTTTCTGTTGCGACGACGAGTATAACTGCCAGCGGTATGTCAGTGAACGAACATCCTGTGAACTGAGGTACATGAAGAGAGAAAGAGGGACTCATGTTTGCTGTTGCAGCCAAATATGCAAAAATTGCTGGTGGTGATAAAGCGGTTGTGTCTATCAGTTGACGAAGAAGATATAAGAATCGCCTCCGGGACTTTTTGTGCGGGAAAACACTTTCTTTTCATAGTAGATAGTCAGAAGGGTATTGTTGTTGTTCGTGTGGATGTCAATTTATGATTCCGTGGAGATTTAGAAGACAAGAGGCAGAAGTAAAGAAGAAGACAAAAGTAGTCAGAAAACCGCATGTATAGGTTATAAAAAATTAGAGCTGAGACAAACTAAGAAAAAGCATAATGAATACAAGCCAACACAACGTATATATTGCATACAAGCCAAGAAACACCAAATGCCGAGAAACGATATCAACCTGGGGGAATAAAGCCAAAATTTGCCTCCTAAAACAAACAATTGGAACTCCCAGAAAATTAGCAAGTCGTGCAAATGAATTACCTAGTCTCGAGACCCGAGGAAGCCAACTGAAGAAACCGTAATTCGTGCGATAAAGCGGGACAGAAAATAACTGGGCATTTCTTGTTTCTCTTACACCCTCACGAAGTTGCACCAGTGAACATTGGCTCGGAGATTTGAAGTTATTGTTGAGAACTTTATGAAGAAAAGTCAGATATGCTATCTTACTACGGTCACTGAGCGAGTTTGCGTTTAGATAATACTAAATTGGGGAGAAATTATGATCTAAGACACTCATCGCCGAGCCAAGCCAGAAGGCCACAAATCACAAGAATCTATGTTGCATACGTTCATACAATGTTATAAAGTTCAGTTGGTATGGAGACCATATTAGCATATTACCATATTACATCAATTCAACAAAATATTCCGTTGGAAGCTACGAATGTGACTAGAATACAACGGATATTCCAGGGCGATAAACACCCGGATATATGTGAATATTCATTAAATTTTCGAGGTAATAGAAACAAAACAAAATCTAAATGGAGTGGATGATACATATAGTTTTAAGCATAAAATTGGGCGTGTACATATAGACTGTTTACACTTTATATACAATTTACATAACTATATATAAATACAACATTATTTCAAGTTTCATATATAAATTGTATATAGATTATGCATAGAATGTATGCAGACTATATATGCTCAATTCCATACGTAAGACCAGATATTTCTTTTTACTTGGAAAAACAAAGTATTTTCTGTTTTATCCGGATGTTTATTGCCCGTAGAGCTGTAATTCTGTAAAACTGTACTAGAGTGGTGTTACAAAATAGTTGATGTGTTCTCAGAAGTTTTCATTCTGGAAGGAGTTGTTTTCGGGTAGAGATGTGAGCTATCCTTAAATCCTGGAGAGTTGCAGGTTGGAGGAGATAAAATATGGTGGTTTGGGTGGAAGATTCCACGAGGAGTTGGACTTTGTAGCGCAAGGATCTATTTTTAGTTTATTTTAAAACTTTTTACACATATCGGATATGATTGACGTTAATGTACTTGCCTAAAGTTTTTTTTACATAAGATACTTCAAAACAATTCCCTTTCATGAAAGATACTTCTTTTAATAATGTGTACATCAAACCTTTATTAAATGCATAATAATCATAATTTACTATTCTTGTCCACTGTATTTCTCTACAAAATAGCTGAATTATAATGCTTGTGATGTACTTAATTAGTTTGAAATTGCATATTTTTTAAAAGAAGGAATTTACGTGATCATTTTTCTTATGACTTTTTATAAATTTACCGGGTCTTCTTAAATTCGAGTCCAGTGAGCTTGAAAAATGTTGCTACCGTCGCAATAAGATTTCGATGTCCATGCATTAATTGGACAATTTAATCGCGGTATCAAAATTCTTACTGTACCAACACATTTTGTGGTTTCGTACGAAGAAGCTGGAACCTGGAGACGAGTTTTTAAGTCTTGATATGACGAATATTGGATATTCTGTCTCGAATATACCATTCGAATTTTCTAGACATCTTCAATGACCTTTTTTAGCTTGCCTATTAATGCTATATGAGTGCATGTCGGTGCGTGACAGTTTCAATCCGGCTTTCTCTACAGCACACGGTATTCACGTATCGAGCGCACAGAGAGATCTACGGCGGCTGGATCGCCATTCAGTTGTCCTGCCGATAATGAGAATTAGAAATTTGGGACATAAGTGTGGACCACTTAGGGAGAGGGTCTTTCAGGTAGTTGGAAACATTGGTCATGCGAAGGAGGCCGAGTCGGTAGAAAATCCAAGAAATAACATTTTATTGCAATTGCATATAGGACATTCTTCATCAATACGACCTCCTTTTCTCGTCTCTTTCAGATCTGTTTGATGATTGGCCATAAATTTGGTACCACTTTGAAATACTCTCTCTGGATTTTTTCCATTTTTTTAAGTCACTCATTTCGGAGATGAGTTTTCGTATCGCTTCGGTGAATCGCGGGAAAATTAACGACCGGCAAAAAATGTAGGACCTAAAAAGTTATGTTTTCCCTTGGACAATTTAATTCAAAATATGTTGTTTTTAATTGCACCAAAAGTCATTTTTATAAAGAAAAAAAAATTGAACATAAATTTATATACATTTAAATGCGATACCTTTTCTTTCAATATCGATTTTGCAAGGTATTTAACACGATATTCATGCATTAATTAATTGAATTGTCTGTAAAATACTTTTTTTTTGCTGTCAAGAATTTAGAGTTCGTAATGCATATTTTTTTATACGCTCTGAAAAAAAAATTATTCAATTCAATTCAATCAAAAAAGAACTCCGTTAAGCCTTAGCTATGTCATTGGCAAAGACCTTATAGTCAACGCATATTTCTTCAGCTCTGTTATTATATCTTCTTAAAGATCCAATTTTGAGATTATACAAAAATTCCCTTAATAATACGTTTCCTTTTCCTCGTCATATTAAAAGAAAGTTTATTTACGATAGAAATATAGGATATCACCGTGCAGGCGAGAGGAATTAGGTTTTAGAATGTAATGGGCAGTAGCGAAATCGTGGAACCAGATTTCAGCCTCTGTCTACTGCCTTGTGACGATTGTATGTACCACGCGAAACCTTTCGCCGTAAAATCACAAATTGCTTTACACGTGAGAAGATTGAGAAATTCCCTACTTTTCCACGGTAAAGCACACATTGACGTTTCCGCTGTGCGATATACTTGACACGCATGGGTAGAATAAAGCCGGCCGAATACGCACCGGGTGTCAACGAACTTCCAACGAACGATCGGTTACTCTGCTATATCGTCTTTGTATGCGAATGACTGTATCGACTGCTTGTTGCATTCGTAGCCGGTAACGGCTTCGACTGTGTATACGGGTCACTCGCACTTTCTATTTACCTGCTATATGCACGACGACCGTGTGTTCCTGCCGGAAGTAGCCCAACGCTCGGCTACATATCTTTGGCACGCTTAGACGGATTCGAGATATCAAATCACCAAGTTTTCCGCCGTACACGTAAATTACGTTGGGTCTATAAAAACTGTTTGAAATTTGCTACACTGTTGTGAATACCTGGAACGTAAAAAAAGCCATAAGAAGAAAATAAAGTAAATTATACACGACTTTTAAAAAATCTTGGAATCAACACCTCATTAACAAGCATGATAATTCTGCACATACACTTTTTCAAGACGTACAGCTCATCAGCATGATGTAAGGTTGAAAGTAAGAATTTTCACGTGTCGCATGTTTCAAAGCGAACCGCTGAACTAATTCTAGGGTTTAATGTCTCATTTTATTCGGCGAAGAGTGCATTTTGGATTAAATGTAGGAATTTTTATTTCACGTCTCCATGACAAAGCTATGACTTTAAATGCTTAAATTGATATTTGTCTATTAAAAACAATTGGTTATACTAAATGTAATTTATCCTGCATCCAGAATCGCTACATTCAATCCAGAATGCACATTGAATACTAAATTTTGGTCACGGGCATAAAAAGGAAACGAAAAAAAAATCAAAGCAGAGAGCAAAGTTTCTATTTAATGGAACAAAGTTTTTTTGGTTTCCGAAATATTTTTCGTGGTACAAAATCCTTAAATTTTTATTACTAGAAAAGTGTTTTTTGACGATAAAATGAACGTGTGAGGAATGTTTGAAAAAGAATCGTAATGCATTAATCTAAATTACGTTCCAATATGATTTTAATGAATTTTGATCATAATATTGGACATTCTTGGATGCTATATTTTTTTCGACTGTTATTTCTCATTTCACTATGCCGACAAGATATTGAGTTGGTTTACAGGGAACGAGAAAGGGTAAAAGTCAACCAAGTGAAATTGAGTTCGGTTTACGAATTATCGGAAATTCGTCGTTTATCATCGTTGTCACGATAGTGGCGAAGTCAGAAGAGGGTTCACGATCGACTTGTGTTCTCCTACGAACTTGTACTCTAAAGTCTCTGAAGGGGTTTCGACGGAACACGGTGTTCCTTGTCGGAAGACTTTCCCTCAGTACTATCTGCGTTATTCGCTCTGTCGAACTAGCAGTTTCCAGTTACCGTTCAAACCGATGTGAAATTTTGTACTTGAAGCCAATTCTCTAACGATATCTAGTAAGCGACGAGAGTCTGCTGCTAGCGCCTTTACATAATCGAGATTTAGGTCGACACCCGAATAAATACCAAAATACGAGGCAAATGTGACCAAATAGCAAGAGGATCAAATATTATATACCTGAAAACGAAGCTGATCTTTTGAAAACACCAGACACAACGTTATGTGGTTGTTTTTTTAACCCTTTCTCGTTTACGAAATGTAAATTTGGACGGGATGTGAAAACGAATTTTCTGTGGGTTTGGCATTAAAAAGTTGTAATGTCGTAATCAAACTGCAAATATTGGTGAAAATTTGGATGAAAATCTTTGCTCAGAAATCTTGTTTAGAATCTCAAAAGAGTGAAGGATATTACGAGATGCGCCTGAAAAACGATATAGTACATGAACTCCTTCAGAGATTCTCGTGAATCTGTCCCAGATTCTCACCAAGATTCTAAACAATTTACTCTAGCTTCTTTTGAAAATATATCTGCAAATATGTAAATGAATAGAATGTAGCCCACATAGTAATTAACCTCGAAGCGAATCTGAAATATATTTAATGCATTCGCAAATTTTATTGCAAATGTTGCCATGAAGATAGGATCAAATTTCGAAAAGTCTCTAAAAGCATCATGGAAAGGATCTCGAAAAAAATTTCGAAGAGTCTCTAGTTTTCCGGAAAGAATTTCGGAGAGAATCTCTAGAATCTCTGAGAGTATCTTGAGAACGCTGAATCTCGGAGAGTCGAGAATCTGTGCATCTTGGAGAGAAGCTCTAAGCTCTCGGGAAAAATCTCTGAATCAATCCCTTAGATCCCGGGAAAAAATCTTTAAAATCTCGGAAAAAATCTTCAAAATCTCGGGGAAAAAACTCTAGAATCTCGGTAAAAATCTCTAAAATCTCGGAAAAAATCTTCAAAACTCGGTAAAAATCTCTAAAATCTCGGAAAAAATCTTCAAGATCTCGGAAAAAATCTTCAAATCTTGGTAAAAATTTCTAGAATCTCGGGGAAAAAACTCTAAAATCTCGGAAAAAAAATTCTAGAATCTCGGAAAAAAAATTCTAGAAACTCGGAAAAAAAATTCTAGAAACTCGGTACAAATCTCTAAAATCTCAGAAAAAAACTCTAGAACGTCAGAAAAATCTCTAGAATCTTAGAAAGAATTTGGGATTAATTGTCCGGTATTTTTCAAGTATATATGTCTCAATCGAGTCGTTATTCTCATTTATTTCGAGGTAAGATTCCCATTCAAATTCTCGGCGAGGTTCTCGATTAAAATCACCACCATATTACTTTCGTTACAATTGAAAGCATCTTAATCAAAGCCACACCAATAACGTCGTGCCAGAAAACTATTCAGGATCCGAGTGCCCCAAGAGTCTAATCTAGGGTGATATCTGATATCGGTACGCTGATGACTCCGTTCTGCACCTATAATGCACTCCAATCAAGACTAATGATATTCAGATCTTCGTGATAACCCCCATTACAACTTCTTTTTCGATTTCCCAACACAGTGGAAAATTTTTTCTATAATATTCAGAAAAAAATCTATGCCCGATTTTCTTTTTTTAACAATGGGAGGGAATGTGGCAAGTTTCCTTTCACATTATATTTTAACAACAACGCACTCGGAGTTGAATTGAAAAATCCTCAATTTATCAATACTTACCACTTCGGAAAAGCGTGCAAAACCCTCTTGAAAAAAATAAAATAAAAAAAAACAAACTGCAACTGCCCATACAGAATACATGCAGGATTTCAGTTCAATTCGATTAAAATTCCCGGCATAACTTGAACTCTCTATATACCCTTTCCTCCTTGCCTATCCACGAACACGCGCCGTCCCGCGAGCGTGTTAGGATACATGGATGAATTTCACAACCTAACAGTTGGAGGCTCGTTTGCGAATTCGATCAAGAGCAATCGTGCATAGAGTGCTTCGCGTGCAGGAAAAAACACGGCAAAGTAGCAGGCAAACGCACTACAACTCTGAATAAAGAAGAAAAAAAAGGACTAAAACAAATATGTTAAATTGTGATCGACTAATCATTTATAAATGTGGAGTATTATTTCAATGGTTCATGTCATGAACCAAGATCATCATCGTTGATTGGATCGACTGATTACGAATCTATTACAACTTAAAATTTTATTAAACTGGAGTTGAATAATAATTGATATTCGACCAATAATACAAGTTTTTCAATTCTATCTATTATTTTTGTAAGTCCTAACTTAAACGCTAAATCATCCAATCATTTAGAATAATTGGTTAATATAAACAAAATTTGTTTCGAATTCATTCCATTGTAATGAGATTATTAATTAAATTTTTTTTGTACCGTACAGGATTTGTTTTAATGAAAAATTTAATTCTCCAATATCACGTCAACGAAAACTGTAATGGAATGGGTAAAGGATTTTTTATTTGTTTTTTTTTCCACTATGCAGCAAAAATGTACATTTTCTATCATTGAAAGGAACATTTATTATATTGAAGAAAACATATTTATTTACTCAAATAAATCAGTGGCGAACTCTTTAATGTGAATATGGTGTTCAACTTCATCATATATGTAATATTGATAAAATAATTACTAGATATAAATATCGCGAGAAGTGTAAATCAATACTATTTCATTTAAGTGAAAAAAATAAAATAACCGGAGAACCGATGACATATTTTACAGCCAACATTGGAAAAAAAGTTTGCCTCGATAAATAAAATATTATATTTCAATAATAATGCCTTTCAGTGGAGTAGATACCCGACAAAGAAAAGCCGTAATGCTCGCTATTAGTGTGAAGGCAAGTGCCAATATAGTGAAAATTACGTAAGAGCGTGTAAATAGGCCAATTAGCGACACATGGATCGCATGAGGACTCGGACAGAGATCGCTACTGATAAAGGCCTCTGAAACAGTGTCTACCCTGCGCTGCAATTGCAAGCAAATCGATCTTCGGCTGGTTGTCGGATCGCGCTATTGCTTCGTCGACAGTGATCACGCGATTTCTGAAGATCGAACGTTACGATTGACTAGCTTATGGCACTGAGACTGCCATCGCGTGTAAAAGCCTGACGACGATGCGTTTTAAGGATGCACCACACATACAATCCCAACTAAAAGTTTTATTCGATTGGAATTTGTTTTTTTCATGACACCATAAAATCTTTCAAAGAAATTGATGTCATAGTTTTTGGATATTGATCAAAAAGACATTTTTTCTTTGATGAAAACAAAGCTTCCTCTACGAGAAAGCAAAAAAGAGGCGCCAAATTATTTTAAAAAAAATTTGAAACGACAAAACCGATGAGTCATTCACATTTTCACTTTTGTCGGCCTCATTTGCTATCCAATCGATTCCTGTCGACGTCACGTGTTGATGTCGAGCTGCGTATTAATTGCAGTTTCAATAGAACAAATCCGGCGAGTCTAGCACTCACACATGGCGATATTATACGCAGAGTATAGTACCAAAATGAATATGGGAGGACAGTACTCATTCCACGAATAATGCGGAATCAATCTTCGTGTAAACACAGATCTGATGCTGTCATAGTTATTCCTTGATATACAACGGACAGGCGACAGCATCAGCAATCTAAATTAAGAAATATAGAATACATGTAAATGTCACTAAATGCGCCATATTGATAAATGCCGCAATATGAATGTGAACCCCAATCTATCGTGTTTTTTAAAAATGAAATCAACTTTTTGTTGGGCGGTGTGAACAAAAATCCGTTCACGAATGCATCTATAAAAGCGTTCGTATCCCAGGTTTAAACTGAAATTTTCGGCTTTTATTTATTTTATTCATTTATGCCACGTAAAAAATGTTCGTGGTATTGGAAAAAATATCCAACAACATCGTGTAAAATTTAAATAGAATAGGTCCAGCCGTTTTGGAGATATTATTGGTGAACAATAATATAATTTAATAACCACGTTTCAAATTAATGGATGCTCGAAAAATTCTCGGTCCTTTTCATCAAGGAGAACAAAGGAAAATCCTTTATTTTGAATAGTCCTATTGATATATCCTCACTGGTATTGCACTGAGGGGAGAAATACGCGTAATATTTTTGTTCCCTCACAGAAAGCTGTCGCAAAATTGGCGATATTTTGCTGAATAGTTTTTCATACGTGTTGTTACTTTTAATCATGTTTGGGATCGCATTTGGCGCCAATCGGCTTAAACGTCTGAATTTAAAAGCATTTTGAAAGTTTCTGAACGAGTCATTTTGCGCTAAAATGTACGTAAATCACGAATTATTCGGCTGACATTTAGAACACAAATAGACTAACATTAAATGATGATCGGTGCTAAATTAGGCGATAATCGATAGAGTGGTTTAAATTTTATTACAATTTTAATCATTTTAAATATCTGTACTCCACTTCAACTACCGTAAATTGAAAGATATCTGGCTGCGATTTTCAATGTGAATGAATAATCATTGAATATCAATAAATTATGGGTATTTTTTGAAAGCTGTAAAAAAAATCGACTCGAAAATAGTAATAGTATCAAAATTTCTACCCAAGAACGATATACAATGAATGTACGTTACAGTAGTTCAAATAATTCAAAGTTTTTTACATCACGAACGTAGATTATATTTAATCGACGCGTTCATGCAATTCTAGTCGTTTTTAATAATGTATAACGTTGATACTGTTTTATCGATTCATTTGAAACTTTCTCTGGATTCTACGAATGTCTTAACAGTTATAAAAAAGCAACTTTTAGACCTGTATTTAAGGCCGTTACAGAGTTACACCTGCTGTGTGTAATCCCTGCATTTTTGCACATTATAACGAGAGTTTAATATTTACTTTTTGTAAATAGTTGGCAAGACAAATTATGAAGAACCTATTACTTTCGAGAAAATAAGAATAGTTTATACTTTGGAGCTGTTTTATACATTTCTTTAACAGCTCCAAACGTTGGAAAAAAAGTGAGATTGACATCCGTCAGTTTGTTGAACAAGTTTTTTTCACCTATTTGTTAATAAAATTTTGTAATTATTAATATTTAAAATCAATCTTTTTCGCACTTTTTGTATGCATGATTTTTTTCAGATTTTTATTTCATCGAGAAGTGTTCGAATATCTCTCTGAATTGTAACTTTTCAGAAAGTTGGACAAGTCATTGCGCTTCTACATCCTTAAGTATATACTTAAGAGGGTCGAGGTGACAAAATTAACAAAATTGCATCGTTATAATGCTTGATATGTACTTAGTGAGGTATAAATGTTAGATTAAAAAAAAAAAAGATATGATCTACAGAATTTTTTTTTACGAGGTTTTTCAAGTGCCTCGGTCCTCTTAATGGGATTGCTTTGAGGATATATCAATAAGGATTCAGTGGATGAGTTCAAAGCGTCGAAAATCTCAAATTCAAACGATATATCCGCAAATATCGAGAAAGGGACATGAGTAACTGAGAATCGTCTATCCAAGTCACGTACTCGGAGCACATTATACACAACTACCACCGTTGAACGATCCTAGCAACCGCTCCGTATAACGATTGCAACGAAGCGAGGAAAACGGAAAGAAAATGAAAACGACGAAAACTTTAAATTCTAAGTACGTACGTCCACACATATGGTGACAGGGTAACGCGAAGTCAGGGGAAAAGAGGTTAAAGTGCATTGTTGTTACGGAGGAGAAGCGTTTAAGACAACGAGCGAACTCACACAGGAAAAAGTGCTTAGTTGAGAAAACCAATCTTTAAATGCTTGGAGCGTCAGACGTAGTTTGGTTGACATTACCCATCGTGCGGTCGGCGACCAATCGATTGGTTCTGAAACATAATAACTTACTAATGCCATATTTTGCCATGCCCGTTAGTTGCCACTTACTAATTCCATGGTTGGTACAACTACACTCTTTTCTCCGACGCTTTTACGTCTGATCATTTAGCTTACATGCATTTAAAAAAACACTATATTTGCTTTCATTTTTGAAAATCCATTCATTATATTACAGGAATGGACAATATTACAGTAGAAATGGAAAACTATATTTTTGGCGATTTGAATAACAGTGATTTACTGTTAAGTGCATCATATTCATTTTTTTTCTATTTTAATTTATTTTTTCAATCATATCGTTCAAGATAATTAACATATTGAGGATTAATAAAGGTTATTATCGGTAGTTCTTAAGCATGAATGAGCTATTTTATCCGCATATTTATGTGGCTGTGAAAATATCATCCGAGCAGAAGAATGGCAGAATTTGCCATGAGTGTACAATTCTTCCCTAGATTTGAGATTGACTGTACGTTTTAAATTATAAAATCATAGCGCAATTGGTACTATATGGAAGACTGAACAGCCATAAAATGATGCTAGTTAGAAATTATATTAATGGACCGTCGAATAATAATAAAAAAATTAGCTCCTAGAGAATTAGTATTACAACGGTACCCAAAATCGATGTATCACATCGTATAATTGACTAGATTTCACTGAGTATTTTGTCAGATTACTCACTCCAAAAACGTAGGCTTACTTGTTTTCACAACTTTTCATATCTTGGAGCAGAAAAGTGGGGCAAAAAATAAAGGTGAAAAATGCAGATTTTAAATCAACTTGAACTTCGCACTTAAACAACCGACAACTTAATTTAGAGCAAAGCTGCAAGTAAAAAATACTTCCCTTTACTTCACGCTATTTTGGTGCATCGTATGTCTTTACAAAATTGCAGAATTAAAATATTTGGTATTTACTTAAGGAAGAGATGTTATGATGCTTCGACAATGATTTAAGGAGGTTTGAATGTAAGATTTTTTAAAACCCGGGTATCATCTACAGAATGTTTTTTAATGAGTTGTTTTTAAGTGACGCGACTCTCTTAAGCATTACAACTTTTGATAAAGCGTAAAAAAAGTTCCCTATTCAAGCTTTTAGGATCGATTTCCCTCAAATTATTTGGCATACTGAACAAATTCGAGAAGTGAATAATACACTCAGAGAAATCGTAGAAGTACAGTTAACTATACAGTAATATATATTAATTTTCAGTCCATGCAACATTTCCATAGTTACAAACTATGAAAATAGTGATAGTAACTATTTGGTAATGACAGTAACTATTCGATGATTGCGGCAACTGAAAAAAAAATAGTTGTCCCAATTAAAAACGAATTGTTGTCACTTTATAGTTACTAATACCATAATTCTCTCTCAGTGTATCATAACATGAGGTCATTGACGGCGCTGAAACTGGCAGACATCATCAAGCAGGAGCAACGCCAGCGGCAAGCGGTTGAATCAACTAACCCTGCCAGTTTCAGCCTATCATCCACCGTAGGACGCCATGTAATGTGCCAAAGCCTCGTGTATATATAATTGCTCTGCATGCTACGCACAGCGGAAATTTAAAAAAATCGACATAATGATTAAAAAATCAATGCTCCGGAATTCCAAAAACAGTTGAATAAATAGCGAACGAAATATAATAACAACCACAACTACAACTGACCGATTTCTTTTATTGCTCGCAAGCTCGAGTTGAATTTAATTCCTCGTAAATAATTCATCGGTTCACGAGAGCCGTGATCGGCGATTACTCGTTTAAGTTTCCCTTCGCGATCAAGAAATTCCTTTCACTGTTTTTAAGACGTATCGCCCTTGTGCGATCGACATCAATTAGCGACGTAGTCAATGATAACCAAAACATAAAAACAGTAAACATAGACAGCATGGAACGCGGAGTTTAGATAATCACAAAATCGATATAATGATTGACTTCATTAACAGATCTCCAATATTTCCGAGATTTTAAATGTTGGTATTTTAACTGTTCGGTGTTTTTTCTGTCGGTATTGTAATTGTCGGTGAAACGGAAGGCACTCATTTTTTATTTACATAAAAAAGAAAGTACCGATATCTTTGAAATATCGATACACGGTTTTATTTTGCCAGAGAGTATCGATGCAAAATATCGATATTTCCAACGGAAGTATCGATACGATCGACGGCTAAAAAGTCGTCTCTAGAATCAATTAACTCTGTCTCTCGGTTTCAGCGTAAAATTTACCATAAGCCGCCATGTAATTTATCCAAAGCCTCATACATATAATAATCACACTCTATAACACTGCATGACGACGGAAAAGGTGCACTGATAGTTACTTCTTTTTAATTGCACGCGCCGTCAAAGAACAGGTCGGAGTTGAGGAGACCCTCTGTCGGCCTAATCACCATCTATCTAAGCATCCATGCGGAGCGTTCATTTCTCACACCTCGGGTCACGCGACGCGTACTCTACATTCGTATCCAAGCGAAAACTCGCGAGCTACGCAAATGGAATGGGACGAGAGGTCAATTATAAACTTTCATAATTCATATAATTAAACGCATGCTGGTCTCCCGACCAGAAGCGGTAGCACACATTTCCGTCCTCACGCTTCCTTTCCTCGAGCTATCCTACATCTCGTCGCACCATTTAAAAGGCTTCTTTTTTTCGGAGACTCGTAAATCTGTGAGATAAATTATAATTACTCGTTGCCTGGGACGACACTACAGCCTGTCTCTTCTATATAAACACTGCTGATATATTAATTGTCAACTTGGATGCAACGCATGTATTTATGAATTCTGAACAGTTTTGAGTATTTATTTATAAAGACACAATTTTTTCTTCAAATCAATACAAGGTTTAGAACGTGATACAGTATTTCTTTGAACGAACGGACTGGCGATGTTAAAAATACGTGGGACATTATTTTTAATAATCGTAAGACCGAAAAGTCACTAATTGACCTGTTTTTTTAAATGAATTTGATTCATGATAGAATATATAAGAATTTTTCAATTCCGTTATTTCTGGTTTTAAAAATTGTTAAAATCACGATTTTTTAAAAGATTTTGTACAGAATCTTGATATTTAATTTAACGAAATTTGAAATTCTTGAACGAAAAGGTGCACGAAGATAGTCTTGAAAAATCTCAAAAACTGAAATAAAATCGCTGGAAATTTCCTTGAGTATCGATGATTTAGAAAATTTACTTATGATCCAAAATGTAATAAGTAGTTAGTTAGTAAAATTCATTCAAGGGAGCCAAGTTGCCTAAAAAAGTCATAAGGAAAAATTCTGTAGATGATACCCTTCCTTTCTTATCGTTTAATTCGTTTAAATTACTTCCAGATAAAAAAAAAATTCGGAATGATTTTAAAAATCTGGAAAAATTCATACGTATGCAGAAAAATTAACGAATGTTTTTCATTTTGTTTATTGGCTTTTCGGAAAATGTCTTTAATAACTTTTTCACCCTTTTGTTTGTAGGCCTTTATAACGAAGCTATACTTTTAAATGTGTAAACAAATCTTTCTCTATTAAAAACTGACTGAATACCTGTTTACAGTAAATCCAATTTCTATTGCATCCACAATTGTTACATTCATATTAGAATGCACTCTTTGACAGATAAAATAAGACATTTAACACTAAAATTTGTTCACCGTTTCGGTCTGAAAGCTACAAGTTGAAAATTTTACTTTTCACCTCAAACCATTTTGTTGCACCGAATTCCTGTGCGAAGCTAGAGAATTATAATACTCGCTATATACTTAGTGAGATTTAAATGTAAGATTCTCCAAATAAAGGGTATTATCTACAGAATTTCGTTGCGTATAACTTTTTTAACGTGTAGTATTCACACGAAAACCAGACTATTTTTCAGGATCTTTTTTTCCGCCGTTGAAGGCAATTTTTGGTATCCTCACATCAGAATCTCTCCAGAAAAAAAAGTGCACGGAAAAACCTTTATCTATGAGGAACCGAAAGTAATTAATAACTGATATTTATGGAATAAACCGCGTGAGTTGAAAGCCATGGGATGATTACAACTCTACTCGCGCAGTGTATTATTATGCCCACATTTTGTATCATCTACGTGCGGTGCTGCTGCTGCCATAGTAGACTACACTCGGAGAAAGCTCCTGCGGAAACAATTAAAACGTATCGATCCACTTAATGCTGGCTGGCTGATTCCCGATAGTGTGCAGTACAGGGTGGCGTGCGTTAATGCGTTACGCATCCCCCCGCGAGTAATGCACTGCAGGGGGCGCTACGGATGAAAGAGGAGAACGAGAAAAAATAGAATAGGAGTACTGTGTGCAACGAACGCGTTGGAAAATCAGCGCGAGGCCATACAACAACGAAGAGTCGACATTGCCATGTACTATTTCATGCATTTATGACGTGCTGCTCGGGGAATGCTATACGGGGAGCGGCTCTCGAAAGGGGTAAATCTCTCGCTCTCTCTAGTTGGCGAGAAAAAAAAAAAAAAAAAAAAATCGCAATCGGCGACGGAGAGAAATCCGGGAAAAATTGTGTCTGTATATTATATTGTGAATTGTACAGGCGGGAAGAGAGCAGCACGACCGAAAAAGTTAACACGCACGCTGGCCTCACTGCGACTGCATGCTATACAGTCACTAGAATCGAGTAATTTATTGGGGATAGAAGAGAGACAAAGGGCCAGGTATCGAACGTTGGATGAGTTTTTACCGATCTAAACTACGGCCAGTAAAAAAAGCCTCACCGTTCTACAGATTTCCTTCCCTTTTTTCTGTGTGTAACTGTTGGTGAGAAATTTGACAAAATAAAAATAAATATTACAAAAAAGAAGAGAAAGAAAGTATAGGAGAAGGAAAAGAGGCACAAAGAGAGGATATTCAATTCGCCGTCAATCGAAAACTAGAGAGAGGCAATTTTACTTCGAGGTCCGAACACGATGCAGAAAAACCTCAGGATTCACAAAGTGGTGAGAATATTGGTATATTCAGCAGGCTTGTCTACGAAATACGGTGAATGAGACTCGTGCGGTAGTCTCCATTAATGAAAACGATTTTTAGTAACTGGAATGGTTTATAACTGAACAGAGTTGTAACTATTCTATTAGTTTTGAAGTTATTTTGGATCAGGATGCGCCGAGAATCAAATCTTTACAGATATTTAGTTCAATTACAATTGGGATGGAAAATTACAATGCTTTCTACTGAATCCTATGATAATTTGGGGGCTTAATGTCAGAATTGGTAATTCTCCTCTCGTGTATTAAATTCAATATCAGCTACAAAATTTCGTTAATGTAAATTTGCAAACATGTTCAACAGTGCAGAGCGTGTAATTGGTTGAATTATGGACATGACAAATACATTTTCAGCCCTCTGTCCATAAATGTGTAATTTTCGCGAGAGTCAAGAACTGCAAATTCCCGACGTCGCAATGATAAATTTTCGTTCAACACTAGAGAGAAATCATTCATTTAACTCGTTTGATTGTAGTAATCGAGCTTGAATCGAAGGACACACCGACATTTCCAAGGGAAAGTTTTTTTCCTCTCTAAAAATGAAATGTACATTACACTAAAATTAAAAACGGTTGAACGATAACATCATCGATTGATTTTACAGCTTGTCTTTACCCAATTGGTTTATTAATTCAACCACTATTTCCAATCGTGTGTTCTTTATTTTTATTTTTTAAGAGGTATTTTTATTTCATAATTTCTGAAGTCATGTTTTTTAAAACACTTTTATCTGAGCGAATTACTATTTCATTGTAACGAAAGACATCTTATAACAATTCACTTTCCAAATCTATATTTCAAATTTGGTTTATCGTGATTTTGAGGAAAAGTGGCGTCACAGAAAAGTGTATCGATCAGTAACCGCTAAACGCATAACTCTCGTTTATTCCGACGGACGATCGGGAATAAAAAATTAATGTGTACCAGCATAAATTTGATAATCATAAATGCACACCTAGTCAAGAGAAGCGCTTCTTGTTGCGAAATCTAAAAATACGCTTGAACTATTCATTCGCATAGAAACTTTGGACACGAATTGTTTCCGAAGTAAATTCACACGAAATTTGCCCAATTCAAGTAATTCTCTGACCATTCGGACTAATTATAGAGAATCTAAAATCAGGTATTTTTTTTTTTTTTTTCAAAATCATAACTTTCCTACGAAACGCCAGAACTAATATCGAGCATAGAATGAATGGAAATAATATGAAATTTTCGTATTGACGGTTTTCGTCTGATCTATTAAACTTTGATTATTTTAATGTAAAATAAAAAACAATACAAAATTGAAGAGTTCTTAAAAAAACCCGAGGAAAAAATAGTATTACAAATTTTAAAAAATAAAGGAGCAGGGATCGGCGCACTTTAGCTCCAATATTTTTATTTTGAAAAATTGTCAAATTAGGAGAAAGAAAATTTCGAGCTCTTTTGAAATTTGAAACAATACCACAAAAAATTGGGACAAAATCCAAGAGGTCGAGGGTCAGACCCAGGTTGAAACTAACGGGAACACATTCTTCGTGATCAGAGAGTAAAAAATGAGAGAACTGGATAATCAAAAAAAGAAGGTTAAGGTGAAAGAAGAAAGGTTTAATCGGGAAGCTAATCATATCTTTATACATTTTTGGTGAGATATTAAATAAGTTAGCTAAAAAAATGCAAAGAAACCGGACTGAATTTTTTTTCATAACTAGTATATAATCTTAAAGAATAGAGAGCAAAGAAAAAAGATTTATGAGGGAACATAATCAATTATCCAAACGGGAAACTAATTGCAGACATATTCATCTAACTTCCGGAATCCACAAAATAATCTGCAATTGTAGAATTAGTACGTAAAAGTGCGAAGAAATACTTGTGAAGTCGTAGAATGACTTTCCAATTATCACAAGAAAATACCCGAAGAAAGA
The DNA here is from genome assembly GCA_949699805.1 of Tromatobia lineatoria. NCBI lineage: Eukaryota > Metazoa > Arthropoda > Insecta > Hymenoptera > Ichneumonidae > Tromatobia > Tromatobia lineatoria. The sequence goes on from OX453044.1 coordinate 13,588,096, forward strand.
ATTATTATCAGATCTATCGTAAAAATGTATAATTCTCGGGTTAAGAGAATGTTGAATTAAACCCTACAAGAAGAAGACTCGAACAAATGAATTCGAATATGCGAAGGAAAATTACAAACTCCGGATTGGATAAACCCGCCGAAATTAAACAACTCGCAGCATTTTTGTAGTGCGCCTTAACCTGATGACAAAGATAACTACTGTTTTTTTTGTCAACTCTTAGGCGAGACAACAGCACGACAAAATCTTTTACAAAGACACTCGAATCGCTCTCTTCGGTCTGCTCTTGTGCAATGATATTTCGTTGCTGTTGGTGTCATTGCTGGTAAGACGAGAATTTCTTTTGTTTTCTTTGCATTCTTTCCTCAAACCTGAGAGAAGCGAGCTCTCGCTACTCCGTAGGAGCCTCTGCGAAGCAGCGTCTTGGCTGCCCTCCTCTTGCCAATAATGGGGAGGGAAAGCGTCGTAAAAAAAATCGTCTTAGCCCCGTTCCACCTTCATTCGGGGAGTAGCACGGCGGTGAGGAGGAACGTAACTATGGTAGCAATGAGAGGCTGGGGGAAAAGGATTTTCTGGAATTTTCCGAACGCTTATGCACGCCTTCGTTGGCTGCTCTGCTTCTCTCATCCCCATTGCTCTTCATTGCTCCTTTTATTTCTCTGTCTTTGTTTCGTCTCTTCTCTACTCTCGACTCGATATTTTCGCAAGCGTTTCACGCTTTAGAGACGTCTTTTTTTCCCTGGTATCTCAAGACTTCGGGTTGCTTTCGCGCCCGGAGACGAAGATTTTCCTTTCATTGTGCGGGTTCTTCAAGTCTTTCTCATATTTCCTCATAGATTCCTTCATTGTCTTCTGAATCATGCATATTTGAGGCATTCACCGTCAGTTCAGCCACTATTCATTTGGAAACGTGATTTTTTACCTCCCAAAATATTTATTGGCCACTCTCCCAATTTCCTGTAGGTTTCTTTAATCTATTTTACCGAAAGTCTTGCAATAGCTTTTGTACTTCTGAAAGTCATATCGAATTAGCGGTGAGCTAAACAATTTGTTAATTATCGACAAATTATTTGACGATACATCATCTGACATTTTGGACTTCTGAATCCTTAACAAGCAGATTACACTGATTAACAAAAAGTATCGTGTTCTTCTATCGGGCTGCTCATCAAGAATCATTTTCACTTGAAATAAAAAATTATCAACTCTTGCAAGGTGACATTTTTTTTTTTTTTCTTAATTATTTTATCGTATTCGTTTCAGTCAAATTTGAAACGAAACATGAACTATTCAAACGTGGCAACGGAAACGCAAAAAAAACCATCAACAATCATGTACATACTCTTTACGTTGCAATTTGCGAAAAAAAAACGATCCTCCGAAAATGTTATCCCTATTAGACGCCGTCTTGCTTAGGCAGCAGCCACATAAGCAAAGTTTTCTCTTACACTAGTTGGTAGAGTACGAAAATGGAAACATAAACCATAAATCAGAAAGACACATAGCATCATCTCATCGAGATCTCTTTCCCAAATCCATAAAAGCCTCGCGACTCTAACAGTATTGTTGAAGGTAGTTTGTCTCGAAGAAAACATCAAGACAGAAACCTTGGCTCGGTCCAAGTAGAGGAAAAGAAGAGAGCTCCACGCGCTTTGCGGATTTTTCAATAACGCTTCGTCACTGACGGGATTAATAAAGCGAGCGCCGAGTTTCTAGACTCATTTCGTGCAGAATCGAATTGAATTTCCAGGTCGGGCTTTGCCGAGGCATTCTGTCTCCGTCGTGACTCGTTTCGCCGGTACCTATTCCCCGGCTGAGCAGTCCTCCTATCTCCACTGTATACCTGTCCGTTAACACTTGCTCCATCCCTCTCGGTCTCGATTCCGCTAGTGTCTCCTGTCACGTGTGCGTGCGTAGAGGACGTGCCCGTCGGCTCTATGGGCGCAACGACGAGCGCGATATCCCTTTGATGTGCTGTGAAAGCCACGAGGGGCTGCAACACAGCCCACCGTTCCATTCTGCACACCACCGCGCTTTGTTACATCGGGCTAAATAATAGGTTTATAAAAATTCATGGCGAGTCTAGTGAGGCGCGGGTTTATACCCGGCGCTCGCTGCTCTTGGTTGAAACGGGCGTTCTCTTTCTCTCTTATACCAGCGATAACGTGACGAACTGTTGGAACGAACGGTGAGGAAAAAAGAAGACGAGCGAGCGAGTGAGCGAGCGAGCGACCCGCCAGAATGATAGAGGAACGACGATGGTCAGTCACTGAGGGAACGAGAGGAACGAGAGAAACGATAGAAAAGCGGTAAACGTGGCAGGACAAAAAATATGAATGTGAGTGGGGGGAAAACGGGGAGGAACGGGGGAAGTGGAGGGTGGTTTCGCAGTGGTCACATCACTCGAACGTGACCAGCCCGCTCGGATATGACATGCGTGGACTGACTATTCCAGAGAGGAGAGCGTTATTCCGTGAACGTTTATTTATGTCGAATGGTGAGCCGCCGGACGCGATTCGAATATATACCACTGTCAATGGGGGGGTGTCTATTTCCATTGAAAATTAATTCTGACCCTCAAAAAAAAAAAAAAAAAAAATCTTTCGCCATGTCGATCAATTATTTTGTTTGTTTTAAACGGATTATGGGGAATGGGGATTTTGCCTTCGAAAGAGAGAACGCACAGGAGTTTTCAGCTTTTTTTTTTATCGCTTCTACAACCTTTAACTAGTCGTGCGTTGTGAGCATTCTGGTATTATCGAATACACGCTGTTTGTTTGTTTGCTCGATACATCATTTGAATATCAATAGACTATAAATTATCGTATCGGTTAGACGATATATCGTCTTATGGGTGTTGAGAATTAACGCCAATTTTAAGTTAGTTTTATGGGAAAATATGATTAACATTAGACTGATTCGAAAAAAAAGTGCGTTTCTTTCACTTGTCACATCAAATATTCTGTAACCTAATATTAACCCTGGTGAAAGGAAAACTTCGTACGAATTTTTTTTAGAGGTGCCACAACAACCTTTTGGATTTCACATTTGATTTACACATAGAAAATCAAGTAGAAGAATTGCAAACACTACTCAATGGTAAAAAATCGGAAAAAATTCATTGAAGGTACTAAAAGGATTAATTCGTCATAATAATCATTTCAAAATGTTATTAGAACATATTTAACATAGTCAAATGACCGACAGACACAAACAAACAACCCATTTTCAGTGTTTACGGTTGTTGAAAACAACAACACCGCTGAAAAGTTCCTAGGATTAAAAACGCACTCCAAATTCTCAAAATATATAATATATTTTCATTGTTTTCAGTATTCCTCGCGCAATGGCCGGCCGCAAAATCGTCGGAAGTCAACTCAACAGCAACAACAAAAACGACCCTGTCAAGTTTATTTCTTGACGACAACGACGACGACGACGACGATGACGATGAAGTAGACGAAGCCCTGGAAAACATGGACTTCGCAGAGTTCAAGGAGCGCTACAGACGACTCATCCAGTACAGAACCTACTTCGTAGCGAGCAACTACCTGAATTCTCAAGTTTTGGGGACCGGGCATCAGCAACATCCGCACAATTACGAGAGGGAGACCGCATTGCCGACGAATCCATTGATAAGAAAACCGCAGCGTCTAGTACCAGTCGGACGACCCATTGATCCATCGCGAAGGAAGCCAAATGTAAGACCATCAAACGTGGCCACGAGCCCGTCGTCGCATAAACACGAAGACAAGTTTGTACCTTCGGTACAATACGACCCCAAGGAAATTGGCGGTGATACCGATTACTTTACTCCCGTTAAATACGCTCCGAAATTAAATTACGATACTATGGAGTACAGCGCAACCGGAAGTAGTCCAGGTCACTACGAAAGGCCGCAACAGAGGCCACCAATTTATCAGGAAGTCGTAGCTTCCGCTCCGACGAATTTGCGTCAAGAAACTGGCTACTACAGCAAGGAAAGACTGCCAGTAAGACCCTCGAACAATATTTACTTGAGAAAGTACATCCCGAACAAGCATAAAGCACCAGTCGCGAGTCTCCATCAAGATTATCTTTTGGATTACGGTGCGAGAACGTCGAAGCCTAAAGGGAATTTTCCCAGCAACGATTATTCTTATCCCGCTGATGATTTCGAGTCTGTGAGATACGTTAACATCGAACCTCCTCTTCCACCTCCGCCTCCTCCTCCTCCGAGTCATCCTAAGCCTACGAGAATTCTGGCGCAGTCTCAACCTAGACAACCATCGCATGTTTACTTAGACAGAAATCCTCCAGTCAATCTCAACGATATCATGAAGAGTCTCCAGCTTACGAACAGATTGCCAGAAATGCTCAACAAGGACAACATTGACAGCAGTATCAAGACTCTGGTCGAGATTCTGAGTATATTGAACAACGCTAAGCAGACGGATTATCCGCAAGTGCCGGAAAATCATGGGAGTAACGCGCCGATACGGTACGGAGAGAATTATAATAATTACAAGCATTACACGAGACCGAAAGTTGTCACGGAGACGAGATTTCAAGCAACACCGCGGCCGCCAATTCTGCAGGAAGAAAATATTCGATATGAGGAAAATTACGAGCCGAATGTCAATTATGTCACCAATAAACCGAAACAACATCACGTGGTCGAATATTATACGCCTTTGATTCAGGATATCGATGAGGTCAAGGAGGAGAGATTTAAAAATACGGAGAGACCACATAACGTTGAGGGTAACACCGAACATACTTATGAAATCACTGAAGATCTTGCCGATGATATACTGCAACCGGAGAAATACGCTTTACCGGCTACGACGGAAGTACCTGTCAGCAAGTTTCAACTGCCGGACGGCGTATCTACGCATACGCAACTTGTGCCACCGACTACGCTTAAATATGGGGCTACCAGAGGGAAACCGAACGTCGATTATCCCGCTTATGCTGCGATACCCGAGACAGAATTCAATTGCAAGGAACAGAGATACAAGGGATTCTTTGGCGACCCTTCTACTGGCTGCCAGGTTTGTTATGTTTTCATGCTTTGGTTATTAGCCACAGTATATTTTAGGCAGCGATCGTGTATTATTAACCCTTTGAGTCATACATTTGTCATTTCCGAAACAATAAAACTCATTAAGGGGTCTACCCTAATTAGACGGGCAAAAAAATGGCTATTTTCACGAATTTTTTTAACCGGTAAAAATTATAAATATGGATATAAATAATAGTACCTGCACGTATGAAGAATTATTTAGCGAAGTATCGTCATTTTTACGTAAGCCAGAGCGCGCACGTGCTTATCTTAATAAATTCAAAAAGCTATAAAATCAAAATTTCTGCATATATTTAAAAAAACTGCTGCTTCACTTGTGTACCAAGTTTTAGCTCAATCGGTTGAACGGTTCTTGAATTACAGGCCATCGCAATTTCGAAGCCCTGCGCACATACACACACACGGAAAGTTTTTCTAAACCACTTTTTATGTTTTGGACAAATTTTTTTTTTTCACATTTTCATGTCGGGATACCCAAAATGGTCTAAAACGTCGAAAAAAGTGGTTTAAACAAAATGTCTGGATGGATGTACGTGTGTATGTGCGTGTGTGACAGGTTTGCAAAAGTCAAACCACTGAATCTCGAAAACGGCTCTAGCAATCAAACTGAAATTTAGTACATCGGTAGAGGAGTAAACGCTCCTTTCAATGTTTACATTTTCGAACAAATAGAAACATCTTTCCAGATTTTATAAGACTTAATTTTTCGAAAAATGTACGTTCTGCAGCTTTCGCAATTTTTCAACTAATGAGCTAAATAGTTATTCAAAAATAAAGTAATAAAAAATGACTGTAGGTATTGAATTTGACCGAAATCGATTAAACGATTCGATTTTATAGAATTTTGAATTTTCGAAAAGTTGATGTTTTCGTGATAATTTAAATCAACTACCATCAACTCGGGTCAAAATTTATGCAGAAATACAGCTTATATGAGCAATAAAGCTCAGGTAGAAATCTTACACGAATCGCTAAAGCGGTTCAAATTTTGTGACTTCGAATTTTTAGAAAACCGTCTCTCAAGTTGAAACAAACCTACAAAGTAGGAGCTTGAAAATTACTTTCATATTATTTTTGTTTGATTTGAACGAAGCTTTTCCTATGACAAAACCAAAATCGATCAACGCACTTTCTCATAGAGAAGCTGTATAAAAAGCTAAAAAATAATAAGGAAGTAATTTGCAACGTTATACAGTCTCTTCAGGCTGTTAACATATTTCTTAAAGATTTTTTTTCAATAAAAAAGACATCGTTATAATTCCACGAAACAATAAAAAATCTTTTCGTTCGACTGAAATATCAACCTCTGTCGGCCTTGATACTTTTTACTTTCCCCTAAAAATTGTCACTTATAATATTTTAATTAATTCTGTTCAGGTGTGGCACTACTGCGATCTAAACGGCGGAAAATCGTCGTTCCTCTGTCCCAACGGAACGATATTCAGTCAAGTAGCCCTCACATGCGACTGGTGGTTCAACGTACAATGCGAAGCAACGACTCAACTCTACGTTCTGAACGAACGTCTTTACAAGTACATTTTGCCCATAATGCCCAAGTTTCCGGAGGATTTCAGTGGACCAGAAGTCGATAGATACTTGGAGTTGAAGTTTAAAGAAATGGAAGCCAAGTTGAAGGAAAAGAAATTGAAGAAGCAACAGCAAAAGGCCAAAGCCAAGGCAAAACAGCAATCACTCGAAACTGAGGAGTAGTCACGAGGAATTCACCGAAATGTACACGAATGTTTTAGAAGCGACAAAAAAAATAGTAGTCATATCGAACAAATTGACTAAAAATGATCGACAATTTACGCCACACTTTTTATTTTGTATTCCGCAAGCAAAATTATCATTGCTTCTTACAGTCGTAACCGTCACTAATAATTCACTATGAATTCAGATTTGTCCATCTAATTTGGATACAAAATTACGGTCATTTCCATTTTCATAAAAAAAACAATCTGTTATCTTTTGTATGTAAGTAACAGCTTTTATTTGCTATTTTGCAAACAAAATCAACAGCACTTGTCAAAATCGCGATCAACGCGAAACAAGAGTTATTTATTCCGTGGATTCGTCTCATTTAGATGACAAAGTGACGATTATTTACATTGCAGTAAAAAATTACGGTCATCTTATTATTAAGGATTGTGATCAAGTGTATCAATTAATCATGAAGTTGGGTTAGTGCGTCTATGAAGATGCAATATTCGTCGTTGCTGTTTCGGCGAAACGAACAGTGTGCTGTCATTTTTATAACATGTACTTAAGTACATTAAAAAAAAACTTTTAATTAAATAACTGTATCGGTAATTTTTTTCGTGATCAAAATATTTCACGAAAAAAATTGCCAGCAATGATTTCGAGTTGCATCTCTCTAATTTACTAACACATTTCGAACCGAAGATTTGATTCGATACGAATTTTTCTATTCTGCGATCAGAGAAAAAAGATCAAATCTATCGAACTGATTATTTTATTTTATTTTTTCTACGCCAGTTAATTCCAAAATCAATGTTAGTATCAACATAGTTCTCGGGAGAAAAAATTAAGGCATTTAGATAATATTCTTCAAAATATTACACATTTATTTCATAGGATTAAAAAAAAATTTTCAAAATGTATAAAAATTCCAAAATCAATGTCAATATCAATATAATTTTTTGAAGAAAAATTTAAGATGTCTAGAACACATTGAAACAATTTTTGACACATTTTTTCGAAAGATTATAAAGAATTGAGTTTTTCGAAGGATTTTTGAAATTATGTCAATGAGATTTAGTAAAAAGTCGGTCTCTGATCGTAAAGTGCAAGAATACCGATCGAATTAAATTTTTTTTATTAGAAATGCGTATGAAAGATCCTTAAGGTTACAGAATTGTACGGGTTTCGTTGCCATTACGTTACGATACGTCACTGTGTTATACTTAATCGTAGAATTGAAATAATCCCAGTAGAATGGAAGATTTTAATAAGTGCGCGTTGAGCACCGTGAAAGGAAAACGGATAATTGGGATTTTCATACTTTTAGTTTTCGTTCTCTCTTTCTTCCTCTAGTCATGTTTTTTTACTTGCGCAATTATTTATGAGACTATTTATGAGACTCCGAGCCAGCTTTCTCTCAACGCGTATCCTCTATTATCTAAGGGGAGGACGAGATCGAACGAATCTCAACAGTCTATAACGAATAATAATCAATTTGTGGTGTAGGGTAATTAATCTTTTTGTTTATCGCAATAACTATCATCACTTTCGATGATAAGATGTAAAAATCAATAAACAACGATTATTTTAATGATCTACTAGAATTCAGGATCGGCATTTAAGCGGCCGAGCCTCGTTTGTGTACCTTATAATTTTAATGTCTAGTTTGTACGGAAAGCTGTTCAATAAAGAATTATTTATCCAGCTTTTTTTTAAATGATGGCTATTTTTATTCACTCATGCGATATGTTTTTTTAAATCCTACCTTTTGCGCCTGACGAATCCGCTGCCTAGTTTCGGCGAGTTTCTCGTGAACCTTGTGAAAATCCTCCATGTATTCTTGGTTCTACAATCGAAAATAAAAATTTAATAATCGATTTTTTCGGAAAACATATTCATCGGCTCGCGACGAAAAATAAGTAGTACATACATTTCTGACTTAATACATAGTAGACGGCTGTCAATATTTTTTTATTCTGATGAGTTTAATTGAACGGACACAAATTATTGAGAAAAAAAGTTGATTTTTTTTTTTACCAATTTACTGCTTTTATTTAATTTAAATGACTACATTTCATTTTTATTTCCAAAATTTTGCCAAAAATATTTATTCCAACAACATCAATAAATAGAAAAACGACGTCAGGATAAAACAGGAGGAGTTCAGAAGACCATTAATTGTGGAATAATAATCTTAGAGTCGATTTTGAAGAAAGGAAACGTAAAATTTTTCTAATTGTTGTACCGGATCGAATTTGATCCTACAGAATCCATTTTACACGATCGTTTGTTTTTTTTTTCCTTCATTTTTTCTAGTGGCAAAAACGGCTAACTTATATTCCATTACTTATAAACAATAAAATAAGATATGTAAAAATATATATATAATATATGTTAACCAGAAATTCACTTTTTATAACGATATGATCGTAGAACAAAAATATTTCCTAGGAATGAGACACAAACCTTGACACTTTGCCGCACTGTGTTGTGTACTTTATGAAATTCCAACATACAATGTGGACAACCCGAAACTTCACAGTCCTCACAATAATAATCGAATATCCCATCGTGCAAATGGCACCTTTTGGTTTCGAATATCGAATCCTTTCTGTAATCGGTGAGCATCACTCGGAAGTGGCCTTCATTCTGCCCTTCGGATTTTAATTCACTGTGAATCTGTAATAGTTAAACAATATTTTTGACAACTGCCCTACTGTTCTTTTATATTTGTTACCTATTCCAACTCTTTTGATAAATGACATAGAATGAATATTACACTAAAAACATTATAAAATAATCTAAAACGAAAGGAAATCTGTGAAAGGTCATACAGTCATATTCACATAAAAGATACAAACATTTTATACGTGAACCAGTCACAAATAAAAAGTAATCCAAGAAATTTAAAAAATAATCAATCTTAATCATTCACGTAAAATAAGTTAAAAATGCACGTGTAGTACTTTTAATCATTCTTTTATAACAATAGAAAAGGTCTAACATTTCAAAAAGCCGGTTTTTAGGTTTAGTCATGTAAGAAACTTAATTCAAAAATATAATATCATTGTTACAAAATTCGTCCTGGATCTATCAGTTTATAAGCCGTATTGTACATTTTAATAATCAATTTTTCGAAATTGAAATTTTTCGAAAATCCGGTTCGGAAAAAAAAAAAATAGCGCACGAATATATACATATCATTTATAGCGAAGTTGATGAAGATATTTTTTCAGCTTAGAAATCGTGTAAAATTCAAGGATATTCGAAGACTTCTGAGGACAGACAAAATTTCACAACATTTCAAGGATTTTAAGGGCCACTGACCACCATAGATTATATTTTGAAGTGATTCGATTACAAAAAGTTTCTCCAAAAAATCTTTTACTACATTTATTGAAAAACCTGGATTTTTTTAGCTGAACTAGAACGTTTCCTGATTTTTCCCCGATTGACTGACTAATTATTTCTTCCCTAGCATTTTCCGGATTTCTCTGACCGCGGACAAGATACTGAATTTTTTCATTACACTGAAAATCGTGTTGTTTGATTACCGCATTTGTGAATTAACTTTTGTGGCCAAATGGTCAGTGGTCATAGGAACGTGATCGGGAATGGGGACATTTTAACCTTACGAGGTCACAAAAAACGATTATATCTGGAAAGTAAAATTGTTGAGTTGTTGAAAAGTCAAGTTTATCCACGGTAATACTTTTTTCGACCGACCTTGCTCGAACATGTATGGCACAGAAGTTCGTTGCACTGCAAACATTTGAGTACAGCTTGCCAACCGCATTGGAAGCAATGTCCTTGATTCATAGATCGTTGCATCATTTTTGTCGACATCGATTGCGAAAAGGCTATATCAGGCTCCTCTCTGTGTACAGGCCGCGTTCCAGCCACGCCGAACAACCCGATAACATAGACGTTAACCGGAAGGAGCTTTTCTGCCTTAGAGTAATTGAACTCGACTGTTGCTTTGCACAGTGGGCAGGGATCTTCGGTGTGATTTGTAGCGCAATTCTGGCAAACCGCATGACCGCAGTTTAAAAGTAAGGGAAGGTGCTTCCCTTTCAGGTAACCCAAGTCTACAGATAAAAACAAAAATTTAATTCAAGTTTCTCGCATCAAGAGGCTAAATGAAACTGCTGCAAAAAACATCTTTTTGCTTGCCACACCAAAAACCTATGGATTGAACCGTGTGAAGGAAAGATGTAGAAAATTAATTCTTCTATTTAAACCGATATTATTATTCTTGGCCGCATAGTTTCCGAGATTTTCCATTCTACGTAAACAGATGTATCATACTTTTCATAAAATTTTCTATCCAAGACAAACTGCTATCTCTGTAATTCTAATTTGTATAAAAGTTCTCACGGATATGGAAAAACTATTCATCATACAATTTAGCCTTATTTGTGATCATTAAAGTTGTTACTATTTAACAAATACATCCTTATGAAAGTGGCAAATAATTTTTGTTCCTGCTATATATGTCTGAAGATCGCGATCTATGCTATAACATTGAGTCTCATACTAGGCGACAACATGTGGGTTATTGTAAAAGGTAGCAAGAAAAATTTTCCATATTTTACATTTGCAACAATTTTTTATAAACAGTGCCGACATTTAGATTCGGATATTCAGATGATTTTTACTATCGGAATATTCGGATATACGAATCCGCGTCTATTACGATATACGGATCCAAATACTGTAAGAATGTAATCGCTAAAAAAAATCACTACCAATAACGTCCGCGTACAAAGATTTTGAAAAACGTGTAGAAAATTAAAAAGTATGCTTGTAAGGTTTTTTTTTAGTTTCACCCTTAAATTCCTTTCTTTGTTTTTTATAAAGAAGTATTATTATTGTGAGATACACATGTTGCGAGAAACGCGGTTTCACGTACGTTTTGCGCCCATAAATTCCACTTTTTACACATATTTTTTACAGCTATTAAATCCTACCATAGATAGTACCATCCAGTGTGTAAAAAAATTTTAAAACCGGTCCAAACAAAAGACTTTCTGGTCTACCCGTTAATCAAATAGGAAATAGGAAGGGCTGTTGTAGCACTTCAAAAAAAATTGTACTAAGCTTTCCTTTCACGAGGTTCAATATTCAAGTACAGACCATCGGTTTTTGGTAGGCGCAGATAAAATAAAACGGTTTTGTTTTTAAACAGCATATGGCTACATTCACCTAGAGATCCGAAAAAGGTCGAAATTCGTTTTATTTTTACGAAAAATACGGGTCGGAATAAAACCATTTAAAAAAAAATAGATTTCAAGTAAAACAAGGTTTTATGATTGAAAAAATAATAAACATCAAAGAATAGGAAAGGAAGATTTTAAAAATCGAACAAATATTGAATTGAAGTTGGTTTTGCAATAAAAATTACGGTCGAAATATGTTTTATTTTTAAATGACGTATTGGTTGAACTAAAAAAACTTCAAAAAAATTGATTTGTCCAGCTAAAACATTGATTTTTCTATTGTAAAGTAAAATAATCATAAAACAAAAGAACAAAGTATGGCGGTCGGTCGATAATGCAATTATTTTCGAGGCATTTTGTGGTGGGCAGTGTCAAGCTGAAACGGTTCATCTGGAATAAAAATACAAACCGGGCCAATCAAGTCAATAACAAATACTGATTGTTGACAATCATCGATGGTTAAATTTTTTTTTTTTTTTTTTTTTTTTTTTTTAATTTACAAAATGTCGACAAATTAAAACTCGAACATGAAGTATCCGTGAGAAAATTTCCGCGTAATTATTCAAGAATCGAAATCAATTTTAATAATGATCAATCAAACGATTTTCGAAATTTCTATCAGTAAAAAATCGCGTCGTCGACCGATGATCATATCTTTATTTTTCATATTTTTTTATGTTTTTTTTTTTCCCGAGGAGAAAACATCATTAATTATAATCACTACAAAAAATTGTTAGTTTGACTAATACTTTCTCTTTGAAAAAAGAAATATTGAGCATTTTTCAAGCCTCTAGGTGAATGTAGCCTGAGAATGTAGCCGTAAAAAAATATTTTTCTATTATCAATCATTTATAAATATTCCTTATTTGAACTTTGTTCTATGAATGAACCTACATAAAAAAAACAAGTACAGAAACAAGGCAGTTCCTATCTAAGCAATTTTTTCCCTCGTTTAGCTTTTTGAAAAATCACACAATTATTGATTGACTTTTTACATTTTGATATAAACAAAAACCATTAACCTAAACATTTTTGAATAATTTTTAGATTTACAAAAGATGCATAGGTGACAATATAGGTAAAAATATTTTTTGCCTCTGAGCTTAAATGCAAGAAAATAATGAATAAAAAGATGATGAAAATTGAGCACTTGCGGAAAGTAAAAAATTAACAGTCGTTTCACAAATATTCAAAAATCAAGATACAGAAAAACTATTGTATCATGAATAACCAATGAATACCTTTTAATAGAATTTTTGTTCTAATCAAGTTGCGTAAAATCGAGTACAGTTATAAGGACATGTTTAATTTAAATAAGACATTTTCTTCTTTAGCTTTTTTGAAAAAGCTTATAATCATTAGCAAAGAAAAAAGGCATTCATCCCAAATTTTTTTTAATAGTCCTTACATTCAAAAAAGACCTTCAAATATCTTTTGTTTTTGTGATTAAATGCAAGAAAATATCAATTAAACAAATTATAAAACTTAGCACTTGCAAGCCATAAAAAGTAACATCCATTTTACAAATATTCAAAAATCAAGATACAAAAAAATAAATTATTATATCATGAATAATTAATAAATATTCCTGAATTAAACATTGTTCTGTAAATCAAGCTCAGTAAAATGCAAGTACAGACACAAAGAGGTTCCTAATTTAAACAAAATCCTTCTCTTTAGCTTTTCAAAAAACTTATAATTATTGATTTAAAAAAAAAACCATTAATCTCAATATTTTTGGATAATTCTTAGATTCGCGAATTCAATGCAAGAAAATATCAAATAAAATTTTTGAAAATGTAGCATTTGCAGAATCTACAGTGACATTGATTTCACAAATATTTGAAAATCAAAATAGAAATGAAAAAACAATAACGACTTCATCATGAATAATCAATAAATACCCCTTCGATGTATTTTGTTCTATAAATCAAGTTGAATAAAGGCGAGTAGAGAAACAAAGCAGTTCGCAATATAAACAAACTTCCCTCCCCCTCTTTTTGGGGGGGAGGTGAGTAAGGCCTTTGTCTAAATCATCGGATCAGATACGCGAACAATGAAACGTACAGTTCGTTTGACAACCTCAAGACATTGATCGTAGTGAAAAGATTAACATTTCAGCTTAAAACTGCATGTAGATAGCGATCTAAATACAAATAATTACGTTTGCCGAAATGCGGCTAAGTGACAATGAACAAAGAGGTCGTCGAATCTTACCTCGTATGTAAAACTGATGTCTGCAGAAAACGCACGATATGTTTTTCAGTTTTGTCGATGGAAATGTGCAGGTCGGCGTTTGTTCCATCCTCGGACTGTGTTTGTTCAACATTTTGACGTTTTTTTAACAGGGAATTTCGGATTCGCGATACGAACGTAATTCACTTCGCGGGTAAAACTATCACGAGCCACTCTTCAAGTTTCAACGGGAACAAAGCTCGCGTATCACGTAAACGCAGCCAGTGCCTTCTAGATCGTCCGCCGGCCGCTCAGCCAATCACGTGGCCCCGCTGGAACGACGCGCTGTGATTAGCGCCAGTGCGAAATGCGCGCGGCGCTAAATATCGGTTCAAATATTTTGTCTAGCATAAAATGCGTTAATAGGCGTATTGTTGGAGAATTATGTGTTTTGTTAATATATATTGGCAATTTAATGATTTTCCGATAATAGGAGCGCTTCATAATAGCGGAAAAAACTGTTAGGTTGTTTAGTGGGAATTACGAGATGATTGATTTTGGACGTTCTGCGCAGGTGCGACTCGAGTCCGTGGCGGCAAATTTAAACGCGTAGTTAAGTAATTCTGAGAATTTTTTCATTTTTCAAAATTCCATGGAATACAAATCTTTGTATCGTTTGCCACTAAATTATATATTCATTAAGGCTGAGTATCATTTTGTTCAAGTACCAAATTGTGAGCTCGATATGTCACATAAGATTTTGGAAAAGATAATGTCATTTTTTTGAAAAATTAAAAATTTCATAAGTTCTGAACCAGTTGACCGATACGGACTTTTTTTCAAATATATTTTTAAAGTGACAGATCGAACGTCAAAACTTGAAAATCTGACAAAATTCTGAAAAACACATGATTCAATATCAACATTTTTTAGCTTCTAGACAAAGTGAGCGAAATTTCTCTTCTCTTCGTTCTTAAGATTTCGTGATAAAAAAAAAATGTTAATAAAATTTTCAAAACTATAAAAAGAAAAATCTTGATCGCACTTTAACAATAATCTAGATAATTTTTATTTTCAACAGTGTTTTTCAAAATTTTTGCACATTTTTAAATTATGGCATTCGATATGTTACTTTAAAAAAATATTCAAATAAAATTTGCATAATCCGGAAATGTCTGGAAAAATTTATAAAAATCTGAGAAAATTCTAGAAAATCCAGTTTCACACAAGTAAATATTTGACCAATTGCCCGTAGTAGATTAATTTTATTTATACTTTTCAATAAATTTTTTGATAAACAAACTTAAAAAGAATAAAACGAAAAATCTGGTCCACTTCGAAATCTAAGCTAGAAAATTTTGATATTGAACCAAGTATTTTTCAGAACTTTTTCATTCTTCAGAACCTTAAATTATGGTGTTCGATATGTCACTCTGAACATACTCAAAAAAATGTCCATAAAACAAATAATCTGGTACATTTGAGATCCAACAACGAAGCCGGTAAAATGGCAAAAAACCATTCTAAGTGTCCTGACATAAGAATCTCGAAAAAAAATTTTATTCATCGAAACAAAGCTTCCGTTATGAGAAATAAAAAAAGTTGTATGTCTAATCATTCTTAAAAAGTGAGGTTAGAAGGTGATTGCACTTTGGAACTTCCGTCTACTTGGAGGAACAAAGGTTTGTGTCTACCGAACGTTTTTATGGACTTTCATTATCACGTGTGTGGTTCGAAGAGGGGGAATAGGTACTTTTATGTGAATCCCCGGCGAACGATTTCTATTCGCATCCACGCGAATACGGCACGTCTGGTAGACGGAAATTAAAAGTCATAAAAGACACGGCCCTTGCCTTTGGAACTAGACAGACGTGTTGGGCCGTAAAGCGTTGTAAGAACGCGAGGCGATTACCTTTTTGAGAAAGAGGAGAAGTGAGTTGAGATGGATCGAGGACGCGACGCGGAATCGAGAATATACTTCTTTACAGTTTTATCGTCGTCGACAGTAGCTCACGAACGAGATTAACTCTTTCAGAATAATAAACCCTGAATAAACGAGATATACTGAAAAAATAATTCCGTTAATATAACTTAATGGGTTTTGTGGATTGGAGATTTTGTCAAGTCAAAAAACGTTTGTTTGGATTAAATATATTTTACTCGAATCATCAAAATGAACAACGCTGAACCTCAGGTTAATTATCGCGCTTAGTTGAAATAGCAGATATGGATTTAGTTCACTTGAATAACGTTTGTTGAATTCGAATAAATGCTTATTTTGGTCAAATCAAACAGAGTCAAGTCCGTTTATTTGATTTGACAAAATATTTTGTTGAACTGAATCTGAAAATCATGTAATATTTCTGATGAAACATCTGATGCAATTAAACTAAATCATTTTGCACATAAATGTGTATATTGGTTCAGATGAAAGAAATTCTATGTGAAAGTTACCCAAAACCTTGGTAAAACCCCATCTGCTCACAAAATACTTGGTGTTTTCAAAACCCTCAGTGTTTTAGAACAAACATATATCGAATTATGTTAAACAATTATTTTTTTAAGTATAAATTCAGTACGATGATCAACTTTACACCATTTGGCATCATTCATCGAAATAATTCGCTTATGTGATTGTACAATAATAACTATTATATAATTGGTAATAATATTTTATTATATCATAGTAAATTAATCTTTTCAGTGCCTTTAATATGCATGAATTCCTTCAGGTATTTATACCATCGAGGAGAGTTTGAAATTCTCTTTCATTTTCCTCGTACTTTATGCCCAATGAACACTAGGCGCAATGACTACTTTACCAAAGTGATATTCAGCCATGCTATATATAAAATTCAGTGAAGACCGTTAGAGGGCTTCGCATTTTATTCTAATTAGAATTCATCCTTCTTACTTCTTAAAGCTTAAAATATCTCGCTAAGTTTGAGTTTTCTAAATCAACGTAAAACAAGAATAATGCAAGATCGAACCTTGCGCGATTGATTCTCATTATTTTCCACTTACTACAAAGCGCCATCTACGAAAAAGCAGAAATCGACGGACATACTTCGGCATAGAGGTATATTCGCAATAAGTAAAAAAAAAAATACTGAGGTAGCAGTGTGCAAGCTTCTAGTTCGCATCCTTTTACAAATTCCTAAAGAAGAATTTCAAGTATGCTTCGTCTTTCGCCCGTAGGAGGTCGCCCTAGTTGCGCTTTTCGCACAGCTCACTGACCAACGGAATAAAAATCTCCTTCTCATATATCTCCTTCGCCGCAAATAAATGCAGCTAACGAAAAAAACAGGAAGGGGCGAGAGTGGGGGAAGGGCAGATTGGTATTGAAGTTATGCGGGCTTAGGTGCGGTTCTGAGAACCCGTTATGTATCTCCGACAAGCTGATATGTCGAAGGGAATAGTCGTTTCTATTCTCAGGTTGCTAGGATGCGACGATGGACTTCGCATGAGGTGGAGTAGACCGTGAACTAAACTTCAGGTCACAGTGGGTTAAGGTAGTACTTTCGCATTAGCTAGTCACATCAGTGATAAATTTCCAATCGCATTTCTACACATTTTCGTAGTTCTGCCGACTCTTCTGAAGAGTGGCATGCTAATCAGCATTATAGTGATATGAATCCATCCACAAACTCGCTTTGAAATAAAAATACCTTGATATATAATTCAAGTAAAATTTATTTGATCCAAACAAACGTTTGTTGACTGGACAAAATCTCCAATCAACAAAACACATTGAGTTATATCAACGGAATTTTTGTCAGTGTATCACGCGAATACATTTTTTCATATTTTTTTCGAAAAAAAAAAAATGTCATGGCACATCGAAAGTCGATTATATCGAAACACTAAAGGACAAATAGAGTCACGAATCGTATAAATATGCAAATATCATGTTTAGCCATAAGAAGAGACAAATGAAAGAAAAAGAGTGCGAGCACGTTGATGCTAGTACCGCTTTAATTCCCCGAAGAGACGATCACATCGATTGTTACCGGATACTATATATTTGATTAGGTGACCTATGATTATATTTGCAGCTATTTTTCTCTGTCATTGTCGTAACTAAAAAATATAATCGTCCCTTCTGGGAATTATATTGTATTGTAAAAGTACAGTATTGTTGCTTCTAACATGTGTTTTTCTCTCAATGCAATTAGTACTCAACGGGCTAACGTATGACGAAGCTGTTTTGTCAAAAAATAATTGCAAATAAACAAAAAGCATTGATTCTGGAAGGTTCAACAATTGTAGGTTAATTTTGTAACAGCCAATCAGCGCACAAATATTTTGGCAACACTGGACTTCGATATTTTGAGATATCACCTTGACATAAATTTACTATATTAAAATGATGAATATTATCTTATGAGAGTACTCAATACGTATCGTATTCCACAAATGGTAGTCCAAAAAAAAAGATATAAGTATTCTAGAAAAAAAGTACGTAATCAAATTTTTTGGCGAAACGAAAAAGCCCACGAATAAATCGGCAGCAAAGCGTTTCGATATTTTGATATTTTAATATTTCGATATTTTTATATTTCGATATCTTAATATTTCGATATTTTAATATTTCGATATTTTAATATTTCGATATCTTAATATTTCGATATTTTAATATTTCGATATTTTAATATTGCGACATTTTAATATTTCGATATTTCGGTATTTCAATACGTTGATGTTCCCCGATAATAATTAAACTTGAACTTCGTGTATTAAACCATATCAATTTAAAATAATCATTAGACTGATGAAAAATATTGCCATTTATCTTAAAAATCTAACCTTTGATTATCTCTAAAAGCGTTGCATTTCGAAATGGGGTTCGATGGAGGGGAGAAAAAGGTTTAAAGTTATTATACAGGTCTGCATTTCTAGGGACCCGTTACGTTTGAGGACTACGAAATAATATGTGCAAGAGAATAGTCCTTTCTGCTCTTGAGGAAGTTCGATGCCGGCTACGCTAGTAAAGTACAGGTCTGTTTTATCCACCAATATTAAAATGTTATAAACATGTGCAATAACCGTTATATTTTTGTGCTTTGTTTTGACGGACTGACTATATTAATATAATGTGACACTTGATGCACGTTGTACACCATCTTTTCGACATTTGGCAACGCAGCAATCTCCGTATTTGTCGGTTGACATGTGCTGAGCAGTTACAAGATCTCGTATTGTTCTTAGCCAGTAAAAATGTTGGGAATAGATCAAATAGAAAATGAGAAAAAGAATGATAATGATTCAACGAAAGCTTTATTGAGAGATAAGGGCTGGTTCTGCCCAAAAAATGTATGCCGGTGGAAAGAAAACATTTGTATAGCGAATAAAAAGCGCCGTTTGGAGGTTATACCTTCTCGCCGGGCTTTTCGATCTAACGGTCGATGCATCGTCGAAGTTTCCCAATTTATCCATGTTTTCAGGTTTTGCAGAAGTTTTCAGATTATATTACAGCTGAATTTTCATGCTCTAGCATATTTAATTGATGCTCTAAGTGGTTAGTTCAATAAAACAAAAATATTGCAGTATTTGCGAAGCTAACATAACCCTTCTACTTTATATTCAAACGTAGCTTACATTTCGTTCAAATTTTCGCGGATATGCGACGTTGACAAGCGTCAAAGACGTTTGGCAACGTCAAAGACATGGTGGCTAAGACGTCACCATGAATTTCGTTGACTAAATTTTCGGTATTTCTCTCCACTTTATTTCGATGTTCCATCTTTGTTGTGCCGGTACGTGTGCCATTTTGACTTTTCTTAATAACCAAAAATGATTAACGATAACAACGATATGTTTCCTATGAGCATATCTTGGTTCTAAGAAATAGAAAAAAATCTAAATATGAGATATTGTGATCCTAATGCTATTCCACACGTATGAGAGCCAGCGACTTTACCATTTAATATCTCAAAAACGGTCAAAATTGATCAACACACTTCCTCATAGAGGTAGCTTTGTAGAAAGCAAGAAATAATGAGGGAGCAATTTGCAAGGTTCTACTTTTTATATGTTATACGGAATCGTGACACTCTAATGAATCCATTGCACATTTGATATTGTATAAAAGTTCAGTTTATACATATTAATTTTCGTTCCGAAGTACGAAATCGGTTAGTTTCCCATAAGAGCCCGTGCCTAAGAATTCTTTTTTTGATATTTATATTTTCCGTCATCTAGTCGATAACCCAGCTTGAAACTTTGCAATCGCATTTCGAAGGGATTCAACCATAATATAAAAAAATGTTAAGTCTTAAAGTTCGGAAAGGTTAATGCGCAAGGACTACCTTAAAAGCTGCTAGGATGGACATTGCCTGAGGAGGAGCAGACAGCGAAACGCAAAACCTTAGGTCACGGTGAGTTAGTGGTGGGGGTAAGGCCATCGAACGTCTCGTGACGGTAGATCTAGGCACAGCTAGGCTAACGGAGCGAGTTTCCGCTGCGGCGGAGCCGGCAGCAGCATCGGCGAAGCTGCTAGGCAAGGTCTAGGCTGCTTCGTCGACATTCAAGGTCGCGCGGAGAGCGCAAAGCCCGGATGGATCCCCACTCCGCTGGACAGCTCCGGCGCGGTGTTGGCGAAGCGAAATGCCTTTCTCCCTCTCTCTCTTTTAGTTTTATCGGTGCAGTCTCCTCTCTCGCTCTACAACATTTGTCCTATAGGTTACGTAGTCTCGAGCTCCAGCAGTGGCGCTGTGTTCCCCTCTCTTCATCATTGTACCGTACAATCTGAGCTCCACAGTTGCTGGTTACATGCCAGTGATTGGACGGTCCTCGTCAATGGAGTACCAGAGGAAATGCGGCGACTTCATTGTTTCTTCTGTTCCATTTCATTCGCTGGAAAAGAACCATTCCAATAGCTGACTTCGGAATGTGATACAGCTCATCATAGTTTTTCATTTCTTTTTATGAATAATGAAAGTCTTATTATTTTTATAGAATTTTGCTTCCTCATAGATAAGGCTTTGTTTTCGTAAGAAAAATTCCGTGGTTTCCATGTCAGTACACTCAGAATGGTCCAAATCGTCGAGAAATGTGTTTCAGAAAAATGTGTGTGTGCGTGTGTGCACGCTTATTACAAAGCTTCCGCTATATGAGGAAGTTGAAGTTCATTAGCATAATTCTTCATAGAGGTAACTTTGTAAAATCCGTTTTTTGAATCTTTTGCTCCCCCATAGAGAAAGATTCGTTTTCGTTAAATTTTATTTGTTAAATGGACTAAAACGCCGGGAAAAGTGGTTTGGAAAAATATCTTGATGTCTGTGTCTGTGTGACAAGCTTGCAAAATTCAGCCAAAACCGAGTGCTGCTCATTTTGCTTATGCAGAAAAGAGAACTCTCCCAAAAATGTGTGGCGAACATAGAAACGACGCATCATCAAACATTTACCAACGGTTGCTCAGTAATCAGTTTATTTATTTATTTATCTACATATTTGTTAATTTATTCATATATTTGTCAATTCATCCATATAATCGTTAATTTATTAATATATTTATCCATTCATTTATCTATTAATTTTGTTTATTTTTCATGTATTCATTCTTTTATTTTTTATAATGCGATCATCATTAAACTCGGGTACGGCGTAAATGTACAAATAGAATAGAAATAGAATAGAAATAGAATAGAAATTCCGACAATAGAATAGAAAATCTATTGTCGGAAGAAAAATGTACTCCATTTCACAACTGCAGGAAAAAACAACAATTTAAAAAGCGCGCCACGCGTGATCCTGCAGTGATTATAAGAATCTGAAGTTGGCTTTATGTCGAAGCTATCGATGACCCCTCAGAATGCTAGGAAGCCGGCTTTAGTCTTCGATATATCGCCTTTCGATGTGCCACGTCTTTTTTAAAAGGCGTTAGCTCTCTATAGTTTATCGAATAAGTTTTTTTTTGGGTTTCATCCCAGAATCCAAAGACGGTGTCTTTATCGTTTGTGGCGCCCCAATAAGAGGCAAAAGCATGGGAGAAAATTTCCATTTGGAAATCACCGGCTTTGAGAGCTCAATTCCACCATAATAAGTTATCTCTGATACACGTTAATTTTAGCATCGACTATTAGTATTCAATTTTTCTTATAAGCTTATTATTATAAATTATTAGAAAAAAATGCAAATAGATTCTTGTGCTGAATTTTCATAAAGCAAGTATTTGTTTTTGTTTGATTTTCAGTAAGCAAATATGTCATTCTGTTTAGTTTTTAACAAGCAAGCTTTTGCTTTTGTCCTTTTTTAATTAAGCAAGTATGTACTATTGTGTACTTTCCAGTAAGCAAGCATTTACTTTTGTTTACTTTTTAGTAAGAAAGTATTTACTTCAGTTTAGTTTTCAGCAAGCAAGTACTTACTTCAGTTTAGTTTTCAGCAAGCAAGTACTTACGTCAGTTTAGTTGTCAGCAAGCAAGTATTTTCTCAATGTTTACTTTTTAGTAAGGAAGTACTTGCTTTTCTTTAGTTTCCTACAATCAAATATTTAGCTTTGTTTAGTTCTACAGAAGCGCGTATTTGTCTTTGAGAGAAAACGTGGAAGCGTATTCGAGGTAAAATAGGATTTCCAGGGTCCCTCGAGACGCGCCAGTGACTGTACAACGGTAGGAAGCTTTATAGTAGCGTACTATAGCTGCGCTTGACGCCCTGCTCCCCACTTCGTACCGCCGCGCGTGCAACATCGATTTATCCATAAAAATTCCCCGCTCTCGCGACTCTATCACTTCGCTATTACTTCCTGCCCGGGCTGTAAGCTTCATCGCGGCTCCTGGATTTCGAATGCAATTCCCGAGACCAAGGACGCAAAGCAACGGTAGCGCCACATTCAAGAGAAAATGTGAGACGCCGCGAGAGAGAAAATGCAGCTATAGGTAGGCGATGAGAAAACTGTCTCCTCAAGGCAAACGCAGATATCCTCGGTGATCGCTCTCTCCAGCTTTCGCCACTCCTCATCGCATGAACACTGTACTCGTACTCGTGCTGCCACTGCATACCGTTTGCTCTCCGCCTCATCTATTGTTGAATCTCTTCATGTACCCAATTCACACTGAAAACGTTGTATACCATGAAAAACTCCTAAACGAGGCGGAAATTGCGCACCAACGATCTTTTCCTTTTCCTTAGATTTTTTTTAACAAAGATTAAAGTCAATTTTACTCTGCATTGTGCTTTTTTGGTCAGCGAGATGAATAATATGAAATTGAAAAAAAAAATAGTCACTGGCGTGACGCAACACGTGACTTTCTCATCACGATTGTTAGCGTTGTGACGTTGGTGTTGTTGTGACGTTAGCGTTGTTGTGACGTTAGTGTTGTTGTGACGTTAGTGTTGTTGTGACGTTAGTGTTGTTGTGACGTTAGTGTTGTTGTGACGTTAGTGTTGTTGTGACGTTAGTGTTGTTGTGACGTTAGTGCTGTTGTGACGTTAGTGTTGTTGTGACGTTAGTGTTGTTTTGACATTAGTGTTGTTTTGACATTAGTGTTGTTGTGACGTTAGTGTTGTTGTGATGTTAGTGTTGTTGTGACGTTAGTTTTGCTGTGACGTTAGTGCTGTTGTGACGTTAGTGTTGTTGTGATGTTAGTGTTGTTGTGACGTTAGTGTTGTTGTGACGTTAGTATCGTTGTGACGTTAGTGTCGTTGTGACGTTAGTGTAGTTGTGCCGTGAGTGTTGTTGTGACGTTAGTGTTGGGATATACTACTCCTCATTGCAAGGAAACTATACTCGTACTTGTGCCACTGTATACCGTTTGCTTTCCATCTGATCTATTACTGAATCTCTTTATGTACCCTACTCACATTGGAGATCGTTGCATATCATCAGAAATTCCTGAACGAGGCAGAAATTGCGCACCAACGATATTTTACTTATATTTTTTTTTAACAAAGTGTACAGTAAATTTTTTGTGCTTTCTGCTATTTTGTTCACTGTAATAAACATTAAAACATATGAAGAGAAGAAAATGGTTCCTTTTTTAAAGTCGAAGAATTGATTTAATAATTCATTAATTAAATATGTTTACGATACTGTAGCAATATTTTATTAAGCTTGAATTCAGTAATATCGAATAAACATTCGATATGTATAATATCAACTTTTCACTTCTCGAAATAATTTCATTCACTTTTGGACAAAAAATTACTGATTTAATTATATTATATTATATTAGATTATTGGAGCTTGAAAGAATGGTTTCAATATTATTTTATTATCTCGGAGAAATTATCGATAAATTTTATCGAAAATTTTACGAGAGCTGCAGTGACCACGCCCTTTTAAAACATTTAAAAAGGCTCAGAATCGAGATCTCTGCATAAATTGCATAGAAAATCACAGCCATCAAAGCGGGGCTAATTGCTTCACTTTTGTGATAACTGCAGAATTCCAGTTCAATCAGTTACAAGTGATTTCAATTTCGAAGTCCTTTACGCACGTGCACACAATCGCTCTTTTCAACGAAATATGATTTCTGACCTTTTCTCGAATTTTGGATTCAGTGACATTGAAACCTCGAAAAAAGCTCGCTATAACAAAGATTTTTCCATGTAGATGGCAAAATCCCTTACGGTAAAAAACTATTAGAGTTGCCAATACATTATTAAGGCCAAATAGTAATTATTAGTTTTTAATAATTCTCATTTTTTTAAATTAGTTATTAGTTGTCTTTTAGTTTTCAATAATGGATATCATTAATAAATTGATAATTTTAAATTAATAGTAACTATTTAATCCAAAAAAATTTTGTCGACTCCAATCGTTTTTTTTTTCTGGCAGGGAATAAACTAGAGCTTAGTGTTTGTAGCAATCGATATTCCGCTCTTAAAAAAGACACGACACATCGAAAGTCGAAATATCGAAGTCTAAAGCCACCTGTCTACCATTCTGATTGGTCGTCCATGGCTTTGACATAAAGCCAACTTCAAGCTGTTATAATCGTTGGAGAATCACGCGTGGCGCGCTTTTTGAATCACCGTTTTTTCGCAGTTGTGAAATGGAATACATTTTTCTTTTGAAAATAGATTTTCTTTCCTTCCTTTAATTTTTCTTCGTAAAAATAGACATGGCACATCGAAAGTCGATTATATCAAAACACTCAAGCAGAAATAGAGTTATGACTGAAATGGTTCGACGAAAAAATTTACATTTTTAATTCGTCGTAGCTTTCGGATTTTTAATAATGAAGTTTAATTTACAGAATTTTTTTTCTCATGCCTTTTTTAGGTGACTCAGCACTTCCTACCAAAAATTATGTATTCATTACGTAACATATTTCTAACAATTTCAGTATTATTTGAGTGATACTCAGATAATGTTAAATTGTCGTAACGTAGTAATACCATAATAACGAAATATATATGTCTAATATGCTTATGACGATTTCATGTCCGCTAGATGGCCGACGGCTCTCGAACGTATCTCGCAAGCGATTCGTGACCTCAGCATCTAGGGTGAAGGAGCCAATGGATGGACGGTCCCAGTAAATGGACACTGTCCATAAAAGCACGTACATAAAAAACGTCCATTCACTGGGTTTTTCGTCTGCTTGACTGTCTATTCACTGGTCGGTTCACCCTACAAGACTGTGAATCTACGCTATCCATTCCGCGGGACTCTCTTCTTATACCACGGGACATTCCCATACCGCAGGACTCTCTTTTCATCCCTCGGGACTTTTCCATTCCACGGGATTCTTTTTTTATCCCTCGGGACTTTTTCATCTCACGGGACTCTCTCATCCCTCGGGACTTTTCTATTTCGCGGGATTCTCATATTTCACGAAATTCCGAAGGAGGTAGAACAGATAAATAGACAAATAGACAAACAGATAACTTTATAAAATATAGATATATATGAAGTTGTACGACGGTAACGTAACGGTGAAAATTCAAGCGGATTCTCCTCGAAACCTTTTCTCATACCCCTTCGTTCTTCGGCTGTTTCCACCCCGAGGTTGCAGTGCAGTTACGTGAAAGTACCACGTCGATTTAGCGAGTGTTACGGGTGGCTATGCTTTCCTCCGTCAGGTTAAATCCTCCCGCGTTACATTTTTCTCTTCTCTCGACTTCCTTTTTCGTCCGCTGTTCTTTTTCACTCTACACACCGTTTCATGCAAACACACTGTGTTTTTCGACGCTACGGTTCTTCTGTTACCCTTTTTTTTACCCTCGTTCTTAGCTAAGTATTTTGCTTCCACGTACATTTCCGTTTTTATCGTGCACTCTTGGGCATGCTACCCATAAATACAATATGAGAAACTCCGAGTTGGGGAATGGATGACTACTGCTTGGAAAATATCGTAAAATTTCAATTTTTTTTTTCACTCGTCCTTCGTGTTTTAATGACATTGCAGTGGATTTCCTTAATTTGTCTCCTGTGAAAATTGAAATCGTTTATAATTGAGTGATTAATTTCTCAAACGATCACATAATTTAATTATTAATTAATTAAATGCCACAACAATCAATCGAATCATGTATTTATTAAATGACCAAATAATATAATTATTAATTGATTCAATGAGCAAATAATTATTTCATTTATTCGTTATCGGGCCATGCCGTCCATCTTAATTTGGCATGGGCTAGTTATTATATCGAACATTTCTTGCTCTGTCAGCTTACGTACATGATAATCAACTGATTAAATATGCCGGGCTATTAAACTAAGACAATTAATTAAATAATCTAATTTTTTTTAACATCCTTTCTTGTGCATATGAAAGACACCATCTTTTAAATAAGCATTTGGCGTGACTTATAGTCATTGAAATTAACTGTCATTCATTTTTTTATTTTTTTTTATTTTCCAAAATGTGCGCTAAATAACGATTTTTGGATATGTGTTCGGCATAAAACTATCTACTACACTCAAGATTTTTTTGCAAAATTTATAACCAAAATATGTTATATTCTGCGCATTTTTCAAAAAAAAAAAAAATAAAAATCAAAATAAAGAAAAAAATCTGAAAAAATTCTTATGAATTCAAATAAATTAACATATCATTTTCATTAGATAAAAAGTTAGGTTGACTGATTGTTTGTTGAACAATTGTTTTTTTCACCAATTTGTTAATAACAGTTTGGGATTATTATTATGCGAAATCAATCTTTTCAGCACGTTCTATATGCATTATTGTTTTCTGATTTTTATCCCATCGGAAAGTAATCGAAATTGTCTCTGAAACTCACTTTTGATGGGACTGTACGTATCATACATCCTTAATGTAAATACGAGTACTACCAGTAGTGCTTTCATTTTTTATTTTCAACTTCTGATACTCAATTGACGAGCGCTCCCACATCCATAAGTTTCTGGGTATGAGTGCTAAATTTTTTCGTAATTCATCTGCTGCCGTTAAAAAAAAAATTTTGGCTGTTCATTGAAATATAGAAATTTCAACGATTCTCAAAATTCAAAAAGTTATAGTATGTAGTAAAAAAAACTCATTTCGAGATAGCAATTTAAGCATAGGTCATCTTTTCATTAAACTAACAGTCAATCGAAAAATGCCGCGCTGATAATCTTTTTATTTTCACACTTTTTCCATGATACTCGACAGTGAGGAAAATTCCTCTCTTCCAGTTCAGTGGAATGAAAATGAAATTCCGAAAATTTTCGTGTATTTTTTTCAGAATTTTATTCTGAGTATTTGTCACCGTTATTTGAGGGGCCGAAATAAAATTCCAAATAAACCACTCTGACGGAAGTTGATTCTAATTAACTAGTTCCTTCAAAATGAGGTAGCAAATAACACATTTTTTAAAAAAGTTTTGGGATAATTTGGTTCAGTAAAGAAAAGGAGCAATTAAATCACTAGCGTTAAAATTAGGATTCTTCTTTTTGAACGGATGAAGTTTTTTTTTAGAGCAATTCATTTTATAATGTGAATTTTCAGTGGATGAGGGCGCAGCGAAGCGTTTAAAATCTTCTCCTCGAAAATCGTGATAACTTACTGCGAATTAAACTTGAAGGGATTCTAAAAAATTGAATTTGGGAATACAATGTCATCAAAATTTAATTGCATACAAAATTGACTAGTAAACTATATTGTTGGTACTCGATGAAAGGATTTTACACTGTCGTCTGACTTGCGTATTCTTTCGATATCAACTTAAGCAAAGATCTTAGGTTTTCCACTCATGATTTAGACCGAACTACTAGACAGAATTGGACTAATTGACATCTTATTCTCTCCTTCATGTGAAAATACACCGGCTAAGTGGAAAAAATATTTATAAAAAGTAATATATTCTGATTGACATTATTATTATTGAATAAATTTTATGCTAATTTCTAAATCAGTGATCAACTTTGTTTTCCAAATAGAAAAAAATACTTTGCTCCACTTAGCCAGTGTATCTTTTTATGGAGTAAAATTTAAGACGTCACCTAGACCAATTTGTCTAGCAGCTCAGTCAGAATAATGCGCAGAGTCGGAATATTAAGGTCTTTGCTTAAGTTGATATCGAAAGGCAAGTCAAACGACAGTAAAAAATCTTTTCATCGACTACCAACAATATAATTTGCTGCTCATTGATATATGCAATATCTTTCAGATGATATTGAATTTCCAAATCCAATTATTTAGACCTGTCTTCCTCCCCTTAAAATTTTATGCTATAAGAATGTAGCACGAACCGAAAATTAACTTTTCAAATGTTTCCTGTATAATCGCGCCTCAAGCCAATTATTCTTTTTCTAAGTCGAATCAGCTTCATTTATAAATTTATATTTATATTTTCAGAATTATATTCGTATATTCATTTATATTTGTAAAACATGCTCAAAAAATATTTTCCAGCGGAAATAATTAAAATTTCCTATATACTTCACCATTACGAATTTTATAGGCCAACACAATGAAAAAATTCTGTCAAATAAAAAATATGAAAATTGCGACCCCGAAACAGAACAAACGATAAATTCAACCTCAACGTAAAAAAAAAGGCACAAAAGTCCCGAGACCAGTTCGGAATCCATAAGTCTTTCAGCCACCCTTTCCTCCCTCATTTATCTCCGACTTTATTATTTCCTTATCCGAGACTCCAGAATCCGAAGAATAAGGTAAATGAAGCGATCTAAAGAGCGGCGAAAGGTTGAATTCTGATTTTTCGAATCATCGTCGAAGATAGTACCGAGTGTTGGGAGTACTTACGCACTAGTCTAGCTCGGCCAAGCGGCTGTGAATGGGATCGATGAATTATTCCCCCGGTGAGCGACACCGTTCGGGCTCGAGCAGGGCTCGTACCAGAAGCGGACTATAAAAGGGGTGAGAGGAATATGGACGGTGATAGAAGAAGGATTGCGACGAAATCCGGTGGTGGAGGGAACGCGTGCGAAAGAGTAAAGGGAGCTTTCGGAGGGATGAGGTATGAGGTAGGGGACAGTACGACAGGTAGATACAGAGTACAGTACGGCGGCGGCGGGGGAGGGGAGGAAGAGTAAAGGGTAGGCGGTGTGAAGCCATCGGTTGAAATTTTCATCGGCTTTCGTGTGTTCGCATCGATTATTTATTCACGAGCTAACGAACGAACGAGCGGACGGAATAACGGGGATTGCGCATAGGTATGGTATGTATATAGACGCGAGGGTGGTGAGTGCTATGGTGAATTGAAAAAAATGAAAATAAAAAGAAATTAAAAAGAAGAACAAAAAAAAAACGTCAACCAAAAAATATGGCTCAACAACCGTGGTGGACAGAGAAAGTCCGGCGTAAAGCGAACGAGTGAATAAAACACTGGGAGAGATTGTAAAGCGCAGATAAAAAAGAACCTTCGGGGAAAAAAGATTATTAATAAGAGGGAAAAAGTGGAATTAATAGCTGGGCTGTCGAGTGAATCTTACTGTCTTTGCAATTCTGGTATTGGGAGGGAAATTTTCAATCGTTGGAGAGACAATTGTGAGTCGAATTAGCAAAATATATCATTTTCCCACGAGGCACACAATTTTCGTCACACGGTGAAAGACTTATTCAAGAGATATTATGGGGACTTTGATATTTTATAAACGTTTCTGTATTTTGTGGGTTTTAACTTGAGTTACATTTCACGACTTGAAATTCGACTCCCAGGTAGTTTGTAGCTGAAGTTCGTAATTAGAGCTTATAAGAAGCCTATGGGAGTGAAATTGGAGAGTTCGTAGGTCCTTAGGCAAGATGCGCAGGTTGAACTCGTCATTGGAATTGGTGAGTGGAATTCGTGAGCGGAATTGTCGAGTAGAATTGGTGAGTGGAATCGGTGAGTCGAATTTATGAGTGGAATTGATGAGTAGAATTGATGAGTGGAATTGATGAGTGGAATTGATGAGTGGAATTGATGAGTGGAATTGATGAGTGGAATTGATGAGTGGAATTGATGAGTGGAATTGATGAGTGGAATTGATGAGTGGAATTGATGGGTGGAATTGATGAGTGGAATTGATGGGTGGAATTGATGAGTGGAATTGATGAGTGGAATTGATGAGTGGAATTGATGAGTGGAATTGATGAGTGGAATTGATGAGTGGAATTGATGAGTGGAATTGATGAGTGGAATCGATGAGTGGAATTAATGAGTGGGATTGATGAGTGGAATTGATGAGTGGAATCGATGAGTGGAATTAATGAGTGGAATTAGTAAGTAGATTTAGCGAGTAGAATTGATAAGTAGAATTGATGGGTAGAATTGTTAAGTGAAATTTGTATGTAGGATTCATGAGTGGAATTTGTGAATAGTGATTCGGAGTCAAACTCGTCAGTAGATTTCGTCAATAGAGTTTGTTAGTACACTCTGTCAGTAGAATCAAGAGTAGGGCTTGTAGGTACATTCCTCAAGCAGAATCGTCGAACAGAATTGCGAAGCGATCATGATTACAGTATGTAAGTGGAGCTCTTCAGGCGAGTTTGCAAATGGGGTTCGTGGGTAGTGTTCAGAAATAGACCTCGCAGAAAGAGTAAGTCTGTTCAGATCGTAGCCGGAAGCGAGCGATGACGTGAATAATAAATTGAAAATAAAACAGCAAATGAACCATATTGTTCAACAACCACGGTCCAGGAACAAAACTTGCGTTAACAGAATGAGTGGAGCATCCATTAGAAAATATCGAGGGGAAAAATCCTTTGGAAAAAAAAAATGGATGAAGTAAAACCAAGTAAATTACTGGACTGACCGGGCAAAACTTACTTGGCGTTCTCTCTGGAACATTTGGCACCGAACACGTTCCCTTTGTCTCGAATTTTTCCCCTCTATGCACTGATTAACTTCAGAAGGGAGAAAATAGAACTAAAATGATAATAAAAATGTGTCTTAGGTTTCCTGTTTTCACGTCAGTCACGAACCGGCTAGTTGCCTCTTTTGTGGTCGGAAACGTAAGCTTCATCCTTTTACGATCGCATGTCCCGCTAACTGAACAGCAGTAGTTCGTTTTCCCTTGATTCACTGACTTTCTCGGGTTTTTAGTCCTAGATTTTGCTGGTATCAGATTTCATTTTTCCGTTTTCGCTTTCAGCTGTAACGTCAAGAAGAACCGGGGAGGGCCAATGAAAAAAAGGCGGGAGGGAAGCTAAAGAGGATAGCCGAGTGCGAAAAGCTTGGGAAAAAGCCAAGATCAGAACTGGGAATAAGAGCTGGGAAAGGTGGTGTGTTTACTCGAATGGAATGGTCGCGTTAGCAAAAACTTTCTGTAAGTTTGTTTTGTGCAATCGTTTCCGTACTAAGCAGCGGCCCTATCATTTCTTATGTACGTCGATCGACAATTTTATGACTGGACAGTCGCATTGTTGTTGTTGTTCAATTAACTTTACTTGGATGATCCCGTCAAGAAAACTTATCAGGGTTTTTTTAAGGTCCCAGCACCAATGGACTAATTCTTTTCGGGGTCTTATGTGAAAGCCTCGTAACGTTTCCTGAATGACCGTCACGCTGTTCTTTCAGGACCTTAAGGCTAAATTTTCGTCTTCACCATCGTTCTTAAGTCGTATATTGCACCCCGAAAAACACCCGTTACAACCATTTTTGGAGTGGTTTTGAAAAAAGTAACTTTTGTCCGTTTCTGATAGCAGAATTCACAGATCCGACATATGGTCGGCGAATCCAACAAAAAATTTTCTTCTTCAAGATATCGAATTTTCGTCTTCACCATCGTTCTTAAGTCGTATATTGCACCCCTGAAAACATCCATTATAACCATTTTTGAAGTGATTTTGAAAAAAGTAACTTTTGTCCATTTCGGTCCGCTTTTTCCTTTATCGTCGCGCTCGGCCAGCAACATAACCTGGCAGTTTCCGTGAATTTGTTACAAAAAGTAGTATGCGATACTTGTACGTGAAATCGGACTCCCGACGGCTGTTGTAAAGTCCACTTCCACGAACTAGTATCGCAAGGTACTATTGCATATGTGTTTCATATTTCATGAGATATATAATAACTATACAAAATATTGGCGATAAATACGCTACTCATATAAGTTGGCATATATTCGACATACATACGTATGTCCATACGGACGAGACCTGGAAAAACCTTTTCAATTTTGCAACGTTGGGCACTTTACCTCTATATTGGAATGACCTACATACCTTCGCGAAATATGCGAGATTCTACTGTACCCAAAATCATTTAGATATGTACTTTCTTCTATTTCCAGTAGCTTCGGTTGTGCATTCCATGGATTCATTGCTGGGCTACGGTCACCAAAGGCAATTCGGCGCAATCGAGCACACGACGATTTTGGATAGCGACCAGAAGTGATCCAATGTTCGTCTGGCGCCGAACGTTCAGTTTACAGCGTTGCCTTTCCCTTCCTCCTTCTTTGATCTGTCGTGGGATTCCCATATTTACCGGATTGGTCGACGCACCGCGAGTTAAGGGAAACACACATAAGAAAGATCATAACCCGAAAATGGGAAGGGAAGATTGCATCGACGATAACAGCAGCTAAGCAGCTTTGAGCTATGAGACATTCTCTATCAGCTTAGCCATCTTTTTCCAACCCCCTCGAGTATTCCTCAATTTTGATGAATTTCTAAACTAGTCAAGTTTATATTTTGTGAATTTATGCAGATTTTTATTTCAATTTCTTCTAGTTACTAAACCACTTGAGCGGATCAATTTTAATTACTTCACACTTTGTGCAGTAATAATAATAGTATATTGTGTACCAAGAGCGAAAAGTTGATCATTTCCGGCGAGTGTGTTGGGACATGCCCGAGGTGTGCCAAAAGGGTCTTATAGGACTTTTTTCCCGAAGGCACCTAATACACAAAGTGGGACAACTCCGGCCGCGTTGCTCAAACGATTTTTTCACATACTTGTCACAGAAAGTTAGGTAAAGTTCCTATCATGACTTCCACAAGAGCCCCCGAAAATTTACTAACCTTAATTAATAATACAATAAAAGTATGAATAAGTAAATAGATCCATTTTCGAACGAAACTTTCAAACAATTTAATTGAAAAATTTAATGCATAGAAATTTCTCTGAAATAATAGTAAACATTTTTGCGAAGTATGAGAAACTTCCATGAGGGTAAAAAACAGTCCAACCGACGGAGAATCCCTGTTGTACCTTTGCAATTTGTAAATTTGGAAGATTCCGACGGCGCAAGGAATTTCGAAGATGGAGAAAATATCTATTCTCTGCTGCTATTCATTTCACGATACAAAAAAAACTCTGCTGATTATGTTGGAAAATCAACGATGCTTAATTAAAATTACAATGAAAACAGTAATGGATAAAAAGACCCTTTTTCAAATGAGACTAAGTAATTTGATTAAAAAATGTAACGCATAGAAATATCTCCAAAAAAATAGTAAGCGTTTTTGCGAAGCATGAGAAACTTCCATGAGGGTAAAAAACAGTCGAACCGATGGAGAATCCCTGTTGTACCTTTGCAATTTGTAAATTTGGAAGATTCCGACGGCGCAAGGAATTTCGAAGATAGAGACAATATCTATTCTCTGCTGCTATTCATTTCACGATACAAAAAAAACTCTGCTGATTATGTTGGAAAATCAACCATGCTTAATTAAAACTACAATGAAAAATGAAATGGATAAAAAGACCCATTTTCAAATGAGACTAAGTAATTTGATTAAAAAATGTAACGCATAGAAATATCTCCAAAAAAATAGTAAGCGTTTTTGCGAAGCATGAGAAACTTCCATGAGGGTAAAAAACAGTCCAATCGACGGAGAATCCCTGTTGTACCTTTGCAATTTGTAAATTTGGAAGATTCCGACGGCGCAAGGAATTTCGAAGATAGAGAAAATAGCTATTCTCTGGTACCGCTCTATATACTTTCTTCAGCTTGGGCTGCGGCGTCGATCGGTTATTTTACGTTACCCAAGCTTTCCAAGAGTTTTTCGTATTGTGCTACCGTGGTGGTATCCACAAGAGGGGAAAAACAAGTCGTCGACGTAGCCAGCTCGTTGTGAACTGACCTACATCCCTTAGAACTCACAACTGTATGGTCGATTCGTAAAGATTTCGGCTTCCAAACACGCTCCGAGCCGCAAGAAGGAAATGGAAGAACCTTCGCCCATTCCCTTTCTTCTTCCTCGCGTGCACTTAGCCAATGCTACGGTGGGTGTAGGTTTTTGGAGAACTACCAAAAACCTCGGGCTCACCCTGAAGCCCCTTTAGCCTCCAGTGAGCGCGAGATGCCTACAGATCGCTCGATCAACATATATATGTGTACGTATGTACTTGGTTGTAAAAGTCTGCGTTACAGAGAGGTGGATTTGAACAGAGCGTATCTTGTGCATCGAATCGCAGCTTCGTGATTCCCCTCGGCAATCTACCGGAAATTTAAGAGCGGCTGTTACATTTCGGTATCAACCTAGTCCTTGCAACCAATACTAGTCAACTGATAGAATTGAATAAACAAGCCTGCAAAAATAGAACCTTACAAATTGCTTCTTCATTTTTTTTTGCTATGCACAAATCTATTTCTATGAGCAAGTATGGTCATTGATTTAAGCTTCCCCAGAAAGAAAGCAAGAAGTATTTAGCTCATTTGCTGAAAAATTGGGGAAGCTAGAGAACACACAGATTTTTTTAAAGAAAAATATGAATCTTCTTGAAAAAATATGGACCTACTTGTTTTTTTTAACCATTTTAATTTTTGATTAGCAATCCAACGTCAGTTTCACTAACGCCTAATCTACCCTAAGTCGATCAAACGTATTTTGAGCCAACTGCAAGATACCTATTACGTAAATGTCGTATGGGATGAAATATGTCCGTCCTAATTTCCCATTTTTCCTCCTCCCACTTTTTTTCTTCATTCAGCAGCCTTCTACTGCCAAATCCCGTCACACCATTATCCATATGCCATCATGTCGCCTTCCAATCAAATGCACCCGGTCAACCAAGTAAAACGCCCAAAGCTCCAAATTTCCCCATCGTATATCATATTCTCGCTAGCAGACTAAAAAAAAAAGAAGCAGAAGAAGATTTCAAGTCAGATTGACTCGTGCGGATGCTCCTCCTCCACAGAGCGAATGCGATTGAGTGGAAGAGCGTCGAGTCTGTCAGTATACAATGTGGAAACGAAATACTTGGTCGCAAGTAGCGTGCAGAGGAGTGCGGAAAACTCGACGACAACGACGACGTCGGCTACGATTCCGAGTTAGCGCACTCCATTCCAGGATTCCGGTAGGACGACGGACTGCGAGAGCTCCGGAGACGATTTATCTTCGTGTAACGGGTAATAACGACAATTTGGCCTCGTTTATCACCACTTGTAGCTCCACCCCTGGTCACCCACACTGCGAGAAGCCCATAGTTGGTGAGCTTTGCTCTCGCTCTCTATGCATATATATACCGAAGCGCCCTGCGTTACCTTCTGTCTTGCTCGCGGTCGGTACGTTCGCACGTACCAGACCTCTCTCTTCCTCGGGACACGTGTACGCCGCCGAATTACCCCACCAACCCCCTCGAGGCACGAGCGTAACCCAACCCCGTCAACAAGCCCCCTGACGCGGCTTGCACCACTGCGTTCGTTTCTTCTACAGTAGATCTTGTCAGAGTTAAACCGTCCGGAACGGACCGTGTAATTATGCATTCAATCTCCGGACCCAATGAGGTCAAGAACACACAGGAGGTGTTAGAAATATATAATTATATGATGATGGAGATGGATAGTCAAGTTAAAAAGTTTTATCTGGTCTGAAAAAATAGAATAGGGCACATGAAGTCTGCATAAATTCTATGACTGTCTATATGGGCATATCTCACGAACCTTTGACTTTTGCGTAACTTTCCTGTGGAATGCGATTGTAATTTACACAGAATTACACGAGTATCGAACTTGAAATATACGAGCATAATCGATCTTCTAAAATATGATTCAATTTTGTCATGCAACAGTTGACGGTTTTGTAACTATGATTTAAGTATGATTTTAGCATTATTTCAAACGGGTTTTGTTTTATAGTCATTGTTAGAAAAATAAGAAAAAAATCGTGAACTTCTGGGAATGTGGAATTAGTATATTGTGCAACAAGGGTCAAAAGTTTGCGATTGCGGCTCATGTGATTGCAGTCCTGGCTTCGCTTGGGCAGCAAACCTTACGTCGCAATCGCTTATTTCGGCCCATTCTACACACTTTTTTTGTAACGAGTGCATGAATAGTGGTGCATTAGATGGTAGTTTTGAGGGGAGAACAGTGAGAATTGAGGTTCGAAACTTTAGTCCTTAGGGTCGAAAGTAACTAAGACCTAAGCTCGAATAAAACCCTAGGGACGATTTCACGTCCCTAGGGACGAAAGTAACTCACTGAAAAGATGAAAATGAAAAAAAGACGAGCGATACTCGCGTCGATCGATTGTTTTAACACCGCCATAAAACTAGCCACTTTCTTGTAGGAGGTTGATTTTTCAACCTCCTAGAAATATCAAGCCCCCTTAATTGAACCAATTAAAGTGAATGCACATGAAGGTGTTAGATTTCGGTATCACGAATTCGCGGCTCCAAATAAACAGTCAGAAAAACTTTTCGAAGGTGCCCCAAGTTATTGGCATTATTTACCAATAGCTTTTTCTACTTTTCATTGCAGCGGCCAATTTTTTTTCCCGGATGATAGTGATTTCGCAAGCCGTGAAACTTTGTTGTGGATTTACAATTTACAAAAGTACTACACGTGACGTTACCTTCCGAAGTTGCGCTTGCACAACTTTCATATTATTTGGTACATTACAATTTCATGATACAAGGTGTTAGCAACATAACAGAATTATTACGATTATGCAACGCAGGTTACATAACCTGGTAACGTTAGTAAGTGGGAAATAATAACTTACAAGTTAAAAGTGATGTTACTTGTTGCATTGGGTTACATTACTGACATATAGCTGTAATGTTACCGTGTTTACTAGGCAAAGGTTCTATGTATGCGTAACTTGAATCCACCAGGAAAACGTGCAATTTCGGGACGTTAGAACTCTACGTCACTTAATCTCCAGCGACTGTAGTCAGCTTTTGTGCAAACAGTGTTCACGTGCGCACGTCTCTTTGTATATAAACGTATAAGGAAATGGTAGAAAATCCGTGGCCCGTGTAGTGAGACGGTGATTTTCCACATTTACGTTTCCTCGGTTATGTGCAAACGGTTTTAGATAAGATTATATCCAAAATTCGGAATAAAATAAAAGTGACATATTTTCAGAACGTTTCTGATTACATTGTTAATTAATTTATATAAAATTTAGTAATTTAAATTATATTGAGGATTTATTTATTTATGTATTTCCCTGACACTGACGGGACGATCATAATGACGGGGAAAATGACGGTGCAATATTGATCATGATAACAGAAAAATGATGGTCCATGAAAAAATTCCGACTGAATAACGGTGCGATCAGCGAATATTGGACCGTTAATGAGATGTACAAAAACGACCGTCATTTTCCCGTCATTATGGCATATAATCACCGTTATCGTGAGTGTTAGGGTTTCAGTTAAATCAAACCCACAGTTAGTTTCATGTAAGTTATGAACGGTTCTACTGTACACGTTTTTGGGAGTAAATCAACAATTCTATCGACGCTGATGGAAACACAGTGGAGCACATTAACAGTTTATAAAATGAACGACCCAATTACTGACCGCGCCACAATTAGTGTCCGGTTGACACATCAAACTTTCTGTTTATGTTCTTTTTTATTTGTATTTTGCAGTATCAGGAGCGCCGAAAATTAATTTTCAATGTTAATTTTTTAGAAAACTATTGAGTTGTGAAATTGGCAACGTCTACAATTTTCCAAACAATTACTAGGAATAGCAATTTAATAAGAATCGTACTAGGAATTTACGAAATTCGTAGTACATCTTTTTTACATTATCTGAGTATCACTCAAGATATATTAAAGTTACTACCATGTTCCACAATAACCACCTATTAACCAGTGCGCTGGTCTAGTAGTTAGTGTACTGGCCTGTAGTCCATCGGTAAGTCGTGGGTTTGAATCCCGGTGCCGTAGTTTCGTCGAAAATAAAAATACGGGCTCGATAAAGCTCCAGATGTATACATGAGACACACACAGAAAATGTACCTTCAAAGGTCACATATATACAGCTGTAGTCCGTGTTTACATTTTCGACGAAACGTGACGTAGCTTCGACACCGGGAGGCGAACTCGGGACCGACTATATCGGGATAGGTTTCCTGTTGTTTTGTTGTGCCTATAGCGAAAATGCTATGGTGAATGCGATATAAAAGGGGAAATTGGATGCGGCCACATGCGGGCCTAGTTACTGATCCGGACCAGATACTCACCGATGATGGGCTACTGATCCGGACCAGATCCTCACCGATGACGGGCTACTGATCCGGACCAGATCCTCACCGATGACTAGTTACTGATCTGGACTTGTTCCTCAAGGGGACCTGGCTACTGATCCGGGCCAGATCCTCAGGGGTATTGACTACTAATCCAGACTGGATCCTCACTGGGGATTGGCTACTGATCCGGACCGGATCCTCAGGGCAATCTGGTCACTGAACTGGACCAGATTCTCATGGAAGACTGGCTACTGTTTCCGAACAGATCCTCAAAGAGACTGGCTGCTAATCCGGACAAAATCTTCAGAACCTACTTTCTGCTGATCCGGACCAAACCCTCAGTAGGACTGGCTACAGACCCAGGCTGACCCTGCAATAGGATGACTGCTTGCTGACGGGAAAAAATGCAACTAAAGAATAAAACGATCTGTTACATATTGTAAGAATACATTAATTAATTGCATTTACATGTAACTTCCATGTTATGTTGCCGCCATTAACGCTAGTATTCTTTTAACCGGGTTGCGTTATGAAAATTCCTACTGTATACCTGCGCTGTTCTTATTCTTTTTCGTTCCCTAGTGGATTTAGGCGGGGGTGCCGATTGCCAGACCTGCGCTATCCCTCTGCGCGATCCCACCTCACCCATCAAGTCCCTTCCCTCCCGCCCCTCTCCTTCTCCACCGCAGAACTCCCGCTTGAACCTCCGCCACGCGCGCATCCCTTCCCTTTTCCCTGTTCCCCCCGTAGATCCCACGGCGCTACTTTCAGCCCATTTCCACTTTCCACGGGCGGCGCCAGCGAGCGATAACTCTCGTGTTCCTCTGTCTCTATTGCCATGTCGTGGGGTTTCGACAGACGAACGGAAAACCCGGGTTGGGGCCTAGCAGGGGCTAAATGTAGGTTAAATTGAGGTAGGCACCACCGAAGGCGCTCGAATGGCCCTAACCTTAACCGCACTTTCGTTGCCCAGGAAGATCGTAGGTCGGTGACGTAATACGAGAGCACTGAAGGGCCGGAAGGAAAGGGAAGTAGAAATTCGGCGCCCTCACGTCGTCACTTATACTTGGCTCATAGTCACTTGGGGAGAAACGCGCGTGCCGAACTCCCGACCGATCGACCCACTTCCCGCTTAACTAAATTAGCTCTTTAGGCATCTCTGCTCGTGGCGAGCCCTTCTCCACTGCTCCCCCTTCTCCCTTCGTTCCCCTCTCCTACAACTGTTCCTCTTATCGAGATGCACCCGACAACTACTATATATGTATTTAATACTCAACACAGCTGTAGCGTCTGCTTCTGGTTCTAGTGCTGTTGCTGATGTTACTGGAAAGTGGAAACCACCAACGTAGTCTCCATTCCTCCACGTGCTCTATTACATTCTACTCTACCCATATGCCATGATGCAGTCGCAAAGTTCAAAGGATCAAAGTTCCGATTGCTTTTTGAGAGCTTCAGCTCGTGGACTCAGTGAGGGTAAACTCTCTTCAGCATTGGGCTACATCATATTATGTGCAGCGAGGTGACGGGAAAAAAAGCGTTCTGTTTTTTACTTGACTTTTATGATTGTGGTACGATTGATGGGGAATCTACAATAACCACCAGTCGCTCTGTTTGTCGTAAGATTGATTCAGTTTGGACTTGACTAGAATAGATGAACGAATGTTGCAGTTTGGTCACCGGGAAAAAATTAGTATTCTATTTTTTCATCACTAACGCGGTCCACTTATGCCTTAAAGGATTGTATCCGGATTATCTTCTCAAATTCCCTCCTCTATGGGTAGTGGAATATTTGAACAATAGGCACGAAACAAACCAAATTTTTGCAACCAGAACTTTCTTTAAATGCTATTTCGGCGCCATCCAATTTTTTTGCAATTTTCCATAGGTGTGGGCGTTGGTCTTCCGGATATTTTGGA
Organism: Tromatobia lineatoria; assembly: GCA_949699805.1. Classification (NCBI taxonomy): domain Eukaryota; kingdom Metazoa; phylum Arthropoda; class Insecta; order Hymenoptera; family Ichneumonidae; genus Tromatobia; species Tromatobia lineatoria. Next base: position 13,628,941 of record OX453044.1, read on the forward strand.
ACCCCTTATTATAAAATCATGCAAGATTACGATAGACGTGGCGTGCAGTCTAGATGGTCTGTTATCCGCATATCGATTGAACTTTCAGCTTTCGTTTCTTCCTATTCTTGACGTTCACCAAGAAAATAGGTTTCGTCCTTCCTTCCCGGATTGTTGATAAGCTCACAGAAAATGTTACGCAAATAGATGTTGCCCGAATGATTCCACCTGAGCGAATTCACCACCACTACAACTCTCGTGGTCTGCGATTAACTGGGTACTGAATAAATATCATCAATGTTGTCAACCATTACCGGATGTCGATGCCCAGCAATATTGAATAAGCTGTACCATTTCAAGTGTATGCAACGAATCCGCTGATGTATAATGAGCCATTATGTAATTTGCAGAAAATATGATTTGTTATTCCAGATTTTATGGTCAAGTTTTATTCTGTTTCTTGTCATTCTCATACTCGTGAAAAAGGTTTAGGTAGATCAATCAAAGCCTGCGGTTAGTCAGCCAAGTTATTGGATACACCAACAGAATCAACTTCATTGATCAACGAATATCTTGATTGGTCAACGAATGACTTGATTGGTCAACGAATGTCTTGATTGGTCAACGAATATCTTGATTGGTCAACGAATATCTTGATTGGTCAACGAATATCTTGATTGGTCAACGAATATCTTGATTGGTCAACGAATATCTTGATTGGTCAACGAATATCTTGATTGGTCAACGAATAACTTGGTTGGTCTTCCTCCCTACGAAATAATGGATTGTACGAGTCAGAGGTTGGAAATAAGTGATTTTGCGGTTCCATTACGCGCACAAAATGAACTTATTTCAACGACGTCTTAAAATAAGAAAAAAATCCCTCCTATTCTGCTGATCATTATCTCCCGTACCCGTGACTTACCAACTAAGACGACCTCCTTTATCATCAGATAGCGTCTTACGCATACGTATAACAATCACGAGCAGCTATTATGTTCCTTCCCCGTACAGCTTCTTACTGGCTCACTGTAGTACTACCTGCATATGCAAGCCTTTGTGCTCCTTCTGATGCTTCTTTCACTTCGTACCTTGCACCCTATCCTCCCGACACGATGAAGAGCTGGTTGAGTCTGACGACTCTGAGATATGGCTTCGAGTAGTTCGTCGATCGTCTACCGATCTCAAAACTCTTTCCTTCTCCATCCTCCGTCACAGGACGGAAACGCAAACCAAGGTGGCGGGAGGGTGAAGGGGGAGGCGATGCACACTTTCGTGATGCAGCCGGGCGCCGGGTCATAAAACGGATGAGATCGAACGTTACTTGCTCTCCAGGGTGGATGACAAGGGGCCTCTCCACGTGCAGAGAACGAAGAGGAAAACATAGTGAGAGGGATGAGTTAACGGTGAAGGTGCTGGTGGTAGTGGTTGCAGATGCCTTGCCGAGTGGAAAGGGAATGGAAGATGGTTGACTATCCATAAACTGCTACCGAGGGTGAAGGGACGAAGGTCGGAACGCGGTAGCTGACGTCAACGTCGACGAAGGGAGGAAGGGCAAGAGGAAGAGAAATAAAGAGAGCAGAGAAGGGAAAGAAGCGGGAGTAGACGCGATAGACGAGAACTGTGTGTTGAGAAAGTGGGGAAATTGGTAGCAGCAGCAGGGCGAGGCATCGACTCCTAGACCGTCTTGAAACACGACGAAGAGAGGAAATTAACGACCCGTCTTTCTTCTTTTTCTCGTCAATTTTATTGCGAGAATTCCGACTCGCTTATATATAGGTTTCATCATGACAGGAGTTTATACATGGTGGAGATTCTGAGGCAGATCCAGACTAGGAAAACGTCGAGGTTCTCTTGATTGCTACTGAGCATCATATAAGACGGCAGCAAAGATCTGATTGACAAAGCAAGGAACACAAAGTGCACCGCTCAGGCTGTTGAAGGTTTTCCCATTTCTTGCTGGTAAATTTATTGTAACCGCGGGTTTTGTCGTGAATGTTTTTTTTTTCACCTTCTTTTGTGTTTGTTTTCCTGGTTTTGTTTGTTGGATTGTCTGTGAGAGTTAGGAAGAATATCCAGTACGTTGTTGGCGAAGTGGAATGAAGATTCTGTCTGTCTCTTTCAAACCAGATTTAGGCTTTTATCTTGTCTTCCCCTTTGTAATTCTAACTTTCTTTGCCACGACATTTCCGACTAGTGAGTTTTGATAAGCTTACCCCATGAATCATCCAAATGGGCTCAACGTTTGTATAATCATTTGATAACATTACCTTGGGAGAACGTACAAGATTTTCCCCGGGTATCCGAACAAATCAATTAGTCGACTAAGTTGATCAGTTCATCGCTCTAACTAGGATAACCGGTATTTTGAATTTAGCAGTTGGTTGTATCGATCCGATCAATCACTTAGACATCATAACCGAACAGTTGGTTTTTACCCAATGATATAAATATCATAATCAGTTGGTTATTTAACCAAGCATTTCAGTATCATAACCGATCACTTGACGCTTGAACTGATAATTTGAATACTGTAGAAGGCATAACATGTAATGGAAAAGCGAAATGTTTATATTTATTAATTATTTATTCGCTTAGGTGACTGGGTCCGATTTATTACCTACAAAGGGCCAGTGAACATTATTGATATGATTGCTACAATAATTTCCATTCAAACTTGATCAAATGCGCGCACACACTCACTAAAATTTGTCGAAGCAACAGAACGATCCTATCAAGGACGAAGGTCTGCTGCAGGACAACAGGAATTGAAAAATTCTCGAAGCTTCTACCTTGTCGAATCCAAAAAAGTGTTCGTAGGATTCAAAAGATATACCCTCGTCGTAGTGTACAATGCTCACAGTATATTTATTTGTTTGCTTCGCACCGTCGTTTCACGACGTGGTGGGAAACCTTTCCGATATTCTATAGAGTTTTCACCCACGGTATAGAAATAACATGACTGCATAGCATTATTACGACTTTGCATTTCGCAGTGTGAATTCCCAACGCAGCACATAGGGCATCTGAGAAAGTGAAAAATGCGTGATATTGAGATGAACGCTGTTCTAATTTAAAAAATGCTATATAGAATATAGTTTTTAAAAAATGAATATATATATTCATTTATAATTTTACGTATAGAATTAGGCATAGGATATTCGTATACACTGTATATGCATGTATTGGCGATTTTTTTTATTAGTGAGCTTATCAAATGCTCGTTAAATGATGGCGGCTCATTCACCGAAAATTGAACCGAACGTAGTTTATCACATATACCATTTGTCAGCAGATCCTTGTCGATGCTGCCCACGATTCTGCACCGAGAAAATTTTCTGGTAATCATCATTAAAAAAGTTTAGAGATGGTTTCCATGCTGCATAGTAAATTGGTTTATTCTACTAGTTTGACGATGTTTGCTATGCAATAAATTGAACGCGTATTTTTTCGTGTATACTATATAGTATGGCAATCGATGCTAGGTTGGTTGACCAATCACTTACTAAGTTACATTATAATAATGAAATCATTCTTGAAAAATAGGGTTCAGCACAGCTGTAAAAACAATATTCTTCGACGGTCATGTCGGAATTGTCAACCTCTTCCTTACGCACATGAGTGGACAAAAATCAGCATTTGGAGATGACGCCAAGATTATGCTTTTCGGGTTCACATATTCAGAGCACCGAAAATACATAGACTAAAAAAAATGTTTAGTTGAAAAAACAAAATATTTTCTTGCTTGTGCAAAATGAAATACATGACTTACAATATGATATTAAGTTGTTGAAATAAAATTCGGTTTATAATAATAAAATACTTTGAATAGAGTAAAATTTTGTTGTATAGAGACAGATTCAGCTTCACAAAATATTTTGTCAAATCAAATGAACGAACGCTGTCTAGAATGAAATCCAGGATGGAGTCTAGAATGGAATCCAGGATGGAGTCTAGAATGGAATCCAGGATGGAGTCTAGGATGGCATCTAGGATGGAGTCCAGAATGGAATCTAGGATAGAGTCCAGGGTAGAATCCAGGATGGAGTCTAGGATGGAATCCAGGATATACTCTACAATAGAATCAGGGATGGAGTCCAGAATGGAATCCGGGATAGAGTCCAGGTAATCCCGGATCTATCCGGACTCTAGTCCAGGATGGAAAATAGAATTTGATCCAATTCCATTCTCCATTCTAGACACCATTCACGATTCAGACCTGGAGTCCGTACTGGGCACCAATTTACATTTCATTCTGGATATAAAGTTAAATTCCATTCTTGACACTATCCTAAACACTAACTTGGATTCCATCCTAGACACCATCCTAGATTTCAACTTACACCCCATCCTGGACTCCAGCTTAAACTCCATCCTGGACTCCACCTTAGACTCCGTCCTGGTCTCCAACTAAAACTCCATACTAACCTCTATGCTGGACGTTACTTTTTGAATTCCATCCTGGACAAGACCCTGGACTACAACGTAGACTTTATCCGGGTCTCCACCCTGAACATTGCATCGCCGGTTCCGTTCCAGACTTCATTCAGGATTCCAACCAGGACTTATTTTTTCAACGTCAGTAGAAACGTGGTACTTGCGCAGTAGACTCAAAATGTCAATATGGAGAAAATCGCAACCATCTTCCTTGCAGTCATATGCCACGTCATAAGACTTGTATGTAATCCCTTTTTCAGGCAACTTAAACCTATCATTCGTATTCCATACTACATCGTGAACGCTATCGAAAATCTATATAAATTCCATCTCTTTCGCAAGTCTATAAATAATGCACATAACCTCAAGGCGGATTTCCAGGAATTGTCAACACCCCTTAAAATGCTCCGTCGCTCTACACAATTTTCCTTGATTTCCATGCGAAATCAAGCCCCTGATGGTGTACCAAAATAGACGTATATGACATTGCATTGCATTGCATTGTGGCTTACATTTACACATGTATCGAAATAAAGCATCGACAACACGGCGTCGTTCAGCATTAGTCAAATAAACAACTGCATTGAGGGTTGACGCTGGCTGGTGTCCATATAGGCGGCGGATGGCTTGGTTATCGTCACGTCCGACAGTGCGAAAGCGTAAAAAAGCAAACGAGCGAGATAGAGAGCAGGTAAAACGTGCATGAGCGAACCACAGAGTTACCCAATGTTTGAGCAAGCACTGGCTCTACCCCAGATCCTCTACCATCAACGGACGGAGCAATCACTGCGAATGTTTGCCGGGCCCTTTTCCAATCCGCTATCATGGTGGTCTGCCGCGAACTCGTTCAACGAAAATATCCGTCCAGCGATCTAATTTCGATCTTTAACTGATCAGAAAATTATGCTGCCACCATCATTTCGACGGTATGTTTATTGACCGACAATAGAAAATTATTGGCCGTTGTCTGTGACAAATTCGACAGAGTATTGAAAAAAAACCTGCAAAGCACCTTGCAAATTACTTCCTCACTGCTTTTGCTTCGTCATAGAGAAAGCTTTTGTTTTCATTTTTTTTTAATTCGAGATTTTTAGCTTTTTTTTTTCATTTAAAAAAATTCCAGGTATTTAGCTCTTTTTTTTTTCGTTAACAGTAAAATTCGAGATTTTTAGCTTTTTTTTATTTAAAAAAAATTCGAGATTTTTAGCTCTTTTTTTTCATAAAAAAAATTCGAGGTATTTAGCTCTTTTTTTAAATTAAAACAAAAATTCGTGAGCCCAGGACACTCAGAATGGTGAAAAATGGCGAGAAAAGTGATCTGGAGAAAAGATTGTTAAGACCTATTAATTAGCCTCGACCTTTTGTTAAGACCTATTTAGCTCATTAACTAAAAAATGGCAGCGGCTAAGGAACATACACAAATTTTTCGGAAAATTCAAAATCTTATAAAATCTGAAAATCGGTATAATTTATTTTCTAAATTCATACATAGGAAGGGATATTGCTGCTTTACTAGTGTACCAACACACACTCGCATTGATTTTTTTAAAACCATCCATCTGAATACTTTGGGCCATTCTGATTGACCTAATATGAAAATCTCAAAAAAAAAAAAAGTCATGAAAATGAAGCTTCCTTTTTGAAAAAGCAAAACGTAACTAAAAATAAGTAAACGACCGCAAATTTCAAGAAGTCCCTGAACGTCATACGACATTAAAAAACGATGTAGAAAAAAGTTGACGCATTATGACTGAAAAAAGTATGCAAATAAATAATAATCAATATTTAAATAAAGTTCCTCTAACTGACCGATGAAAATAACGATGGAATTCACAGAAAAGTATTCAACTATAAGTGATCACCAGAAAGAAATGACGGATGAATATTCGAGCACCAAGAGAAAAAAAATTAAGACAATAGATACAAAAAAGTTACCTAAATTTACTTTCAATTACGTTTGAAAGTCATGAAAATGATAATAACGTCATAAGACAGTTATTCTAACTTGACGGAGCTCGGAAATTGAGGTCATTTTCCATTATTAGCACCGTTTCGATCGTTGGTCTAACTAGGAGGACCAGATTATTCTCGACATTGCTCTTATAACACAATCATGTATTCGTAATCATGATGCCATTACATCTACTCGGTGAATCGCGTAGCTCTACTGGGACTACGGTTCGATCGATATTTCCACTTAGCTTTCGTCTTTTCCTTCTTTCTTATTCCTCTTTCTAATTTCGTTTCTTTTTTATGCTTACAACGAGGGTGGATGTATGGAAGCTAATTGCGTAACGAGTGCTAATAACACGGGCGAAGGACGCGGCATATGAGCCACTCTCTATCAGTTTCAGCCACTTTTCCATGAATTACATTCAAATTTCTCACAATCAGACAAAAGTTACTATTAATTGCGAGCACTTCATGGTAACTTTGCCAGGATTTTTCTCACAAATTTAAGGTAATTCGATGATGATCAGCTTTTGCTAAAAAATTTTGTTTTTTTTTATATCAAAAGTTTCAACTCTCCTCCATGAATAGAAGCCCGGAAAGACGTAATTGACCGTCCCGTTCTTTAGATATTCAATTTCGAAAGTAGGTAGTTTTAACATTGGTCTTCTAAAAAAATCGGAGGTTTCGGATAACCCGAATTTTCTCATTTTGTATAGTAAAAAATAGCCGTTTAAAAATATATAGAAATGCAAAGAGGACAGTGTGATAAAACGTACGCTTAAAGATAAAGCTGATTTGCCGTATAGTTTCTCAAAAATCCATAATTACCAACCGAATTCCGATCGAAATCGCTTACTCTCAAAAATCGACAGTAGCGACAGTAGTAAATTTAAAATCTCTAAATGGGAAAACTGTGACAAACTATGAAGAGCCGCTATTTTGATTAAACGAGTGTGTGTGTGTTCGTTTGTGTCACTCAGGAACTATTCAACCGATTGAGCTAAAATTTCTCACACAAGTCAAGTAACAGTTCGTCTTAGATTGTAAGAAAATAGTTGGATCAACCACTAATATAATTCCCAGAAGGAACGTCTATATTTTATGGTTATAGCAAATATAATTATAGTAGTAATTATTAAAATGATAATAGTTTCAAAAATGCCGTTTTTTTGCAAATACGTTTTCAACATTTGTTTCCAATAACCTTACAAGTATCGTTTATTCAACCATATTATCATCGCTTCAACCATAAAAATTGCAAGCCTGCCTATATTCGTTTTACCATGTAAAATCGTTAAATAAACGATATGCTTTTCTCTCAGTGTATAGTGTGCAATAAAGCTTGCAGGGCTTCGTCGCTCCCACGTCTCGCCGCTCATTCTGTTTCTATTATCTCGTCGCACGACTGCCATCACGCAGTATCACATGGAGTTGCCTTACTCCTCGATGTCACTTTTCCGAGATTTTTAGCTTTCCTGCTCTAATGAGAAAAAAAAATCTCGAATCCGCAAAGCCCTCTGCTCTTGAATTTAGTGGACGAGTTAAACCTGAAGGACTGTGAATTGATCCTCGAGGGGGCAGCAAAGTTTTATATACCCCGGTATCGAGGGGCAGCTGTTGAAACTTTATCAGAGTCTAGTGAAAGTTGCCATGGCGTTATTCTGTATTTTTATCACTATACAACTAGTTTGAAAAATTGCATTTTTCTTTTATTACACTGGAATATAAATGTTATTACATTTTGATTGAGGTATCTATAACGGTGAATTTTTTTAACTGGAATAATTATATAACGTGGAGTAATTATTATTACTGAAATTGAGAGAGGAAGAATTATTCAAATGGACTCATGTTAGAAGTGGAAATGAAAGAGATTCAGAATATAGTTGTTTTTTATGATTATTTAAACGTATGTTCCCAATGGAAAGTTATTCCATTTTAATTTGTGTACTTAAAAAATTGTGTAATAAAACGATGAAAAATAAACACGTTATTGGCGATGCCAAAAAATATTTATCTTAAAAAATAATAAAGCTAAGAAATAAAATAAAGAGTTTCTATTTTATAATATTACTATTTTATAATAATATATAATAATATTTTATTTTAATAATTACAATTTTTGAAATAAAAAAAACCACAATTTTTTTTAATTGAAAAAAATCACAAATTTTTAAATCGTTAAAAAATTACAATTCTTTTAAATTGTTAAGAAATCACAATTTTTGAAAATTCGAAAAAATTCTGAAAAATCTTTGAAAATGTAACAAAATTTTTAAGCCCTGTGCGTAGATGGAAATGACATAACTGCTAAAGACAAATTTGAAAAATAGAATAAAACATTAGAATGCATTTTTGGGAAAAAAAATGGATAAAAAAGTTCCTTATAATATAAATCGAACAAGTGATGATATCAAAATGGCGGAATGATGACTATTCCAGATTCAGGCATTTCATGACACCTGGAGCAGGATCTGGCGATAATGTCTGAGATCAACTCCGTAATTTTTTCGTCGAAAATACGTTTTGAAAAACACGTTCCACATTTTTTGAAGATTTTTTAAAACTTTCCACCTAAGATATAATTTCCGAAGTTGTTCAAAAACCTCAATTTTTATTTACTTGCAAAACCGTTTGAAAAATCTTTAAAAAATTTGATACGTGTTTTTCGAACAGTATTTTATATATAATGATAAAATGAATTACGAAGCTTATCTGAGATGGCATCATGGAATGCCCCCTATACAACGTTTTATAGAAAGATAGGATCGTTTCAACAGAAAAAAATATTAAATGAAAAGTGTTTATGTACAATAATCGAAAAGAATTCCGATGTTAAAAAAAATATATTAATGCAATTATTATTTATATTTATAAAAACATACATCAAAATCTAATAATGTGATTATAGGAACAATTTTCACAAGATGAATCCATGTAAAAATTTGTTCAATTACAAAAAATCTTCGGCGCCGAAAATTACCAAATTTGGAAAATCAAAACCCCTCAACATTTACCATATTTCAGGGTAAATTTCGTTTTTGTTTTTACCTATTACTTATATAATGTAGATAATTTTAAAAAATGAATCAAAACTGATTCAAAAAAATCGTTTTCTGATTATTAAATAAGAGCATTAAAAATAATTTCTATTTCCAATATTAGTGACATAGTAATATGTTATCAATTTTTTTTATATTTAGGAAAAATCTTTGAATTTATTGACATTTTTATTAGTTATGATAACAGACATTGTAGTTGCCGAGGAAGACAATAACGAATAAAAAGACTAGGTCACTTCGCATTCTATCCTCGAATCTCGTGCTTCCTCACGCACAAGGCACGATGCAAAGCTGCATCCATGAAGAGGGTTTGTTTTTGTTAAACCCCTTATGTCATCGGAGTATACTGCCGTGCGACGTTCGTACTAGGAATGGGTGCTCTTAAGGGCAGAATTGTCAACCAACAGCGAGGCGACGAAAACAATAAAACAGCAACTTTCCAGCACAGAAAAGAAAAGTGCATGTTCGTATCTTCATAAAATATAATTTCTTTTACAAAAATGTAAAAAAAATTGGAACAACACCGCAGAATAAATGAAAACCCTTTTTTAATGTAGTGATATCTTATTATTTATCAAAATCTGATTTAGTATTCGATTCAAAAAAATACATTCAATAAGGATGCAAAGTAGTACATTGCACATTCCTCCCTCGGTAATTGTTATCTTTCGCAATATTTTCTCTACGCTGTATAAAATAAATTTACTTGAATCAACAAAATTTTGTTTGCTTTAACAAAATGGCACTGGTCCATACGTTTATATAAATATTAAAAACCACGAATGAAATATTTTCTTTCATCTCTTACTTACAATATGATATTAGGGTGTTTCAATCAAATTCGGTTTATAATAATAAAATAAATATTTTGCGTCCCGAACACTACTTTTTGAGACAAGAGCTGTGCTTCGAATACATGACACTTGTTTAGTACTTCAAGTACCAGGTGCGAGAAGTGCTTACTTTTCACATTTTCCGTTTCGCTTCGCGTGCGAGAAATCGCACTTCTCGCACTGGTGAAATAAAATTTTATACGAAACTCGTGCGAGAAACTTTTTCTCAACTCGTTTGTTTGCAACCCTCGTCTTCGGCTCAAACTCAGTGCTGCAAACTCACCCTCGTCAGAAAAAGTTTTATCGCACTCGTATCGTAATATATTATTCCAATCAGTTCTACTGCGACGGCCGAACCCGACGGTCGCCGCTCGCAATAATACTGAAATGAAATATTTTGAACCGTTTTATAAAAAATTTTGTATTGTAACCAGTCAGTGGGAATGTATAGTTCTAGTGCTTCAAATTTCAATATTTATTTATTCATAATTCAAAATCATCGGGTACCCACATCGATCTTTGGCCGTCGCATTCCGGCCTAAAACGAGGCAAAATTAATTTAATTTCGTTCCGTTAATGGAAATCTACCAAAATTCATGACGTAACAGACCAAATTCAAAAAGTACTTTAATATCCGTGAAATTCAGTACTCACCTGTTTTCGAGACTGCTAATCACGAATCCGGCCTCAAAATCGACATTTAAAAACAGGAAAGTTTAATATTTAGAATATAAAAAAAAACCAACAGTTATTTTTCAACCCCCAAGCATGTTTTTCAAGCACTTTTTGCAAGCGAAATTTCTAAAAACCCTCTCGAGGTATATTTCACCCCGACACTGTAGAATTCTCCCTTAATTACTGGGCCACACTACAGCGAACAAAAGGAAGGATCCACGGTCGCGAAGATACCGCGAGCTTATTCCATTACTACCCTTGAGATTTTCTTACGTCAAACTCCAATTAAGAGTGACAGAGATGTGCAGTGGGTTGAAGGATGAGCCGAAGGTCGAGAATTATCCAAAGGTGTATGTGCATACATTGAGAAACGAGGCGAAAGCAAAGACGACTTGAATGTGAGGGTGTCGAGAAGAGATCCTTTGCCAGTCTATTTACTTTCCTCTAACGCGATCCTTTCAGGCGTTGCGATAGTTTTACCCTCGGCATACAGTCCCTCCTGCTTTTGCACACCCTTATAGCGATTAAATTAAAAGATCTGAATAATTTTCCAGCGCCCGGCTACCTCAACGACGCCCACTCGTACCCCGGCTTCCGGTTTACACGTACTTACGAGTTGTTAACTTCCGTTTCGCTTTTCCGCACTTTCCATCGCTCTGACTTTCACTCCTCACTATATATATTTCCCGGAAAGCTCCAACCGCACTCTATACACTCACAGCCAAAACCAGCTGCAGTTGACGGCTTGGTAGGCACTCGACTTTCTCACTCACGTCTAGTAGCTGCGTCCTTTACTTCCTGCAACTCAAGTCGATGCAGCAGAAGCAATAGCACCACCACCAACGCCACCAAGGAACCTCTGGAAAAGCTTGGCAAGTTTATTAAAGCGCTTCGTTGCAAGCTTTATGCTCCCTCCACTATACACGTTTATGTACGAGACATTCTATGTCAATTCAGACACTTTTTTTCTCACTCTCTTTAATATTTTCCGCAATTTGCTGGGTTTCATAACTGCTCAAGAGCACTTCCGCCCGGATTTTTTAAGGGGGTTCAGATTTTTTGTTGATTTTTTTTTATTCGCGATATTCAAGTATCATTTTTTTCAAGAAGATACTTAACACTGTGAGAAATGGTGATAAGTCTGACCACCTTCACTTACTTTGGGGCAAACGAATTTTTTCGGGTCGAAGAAATTTTAGTGACGCTATATTTTGGGGATGGAAGTTGGGTCAAAGTCATGACAAGGTTAAGTCTGACGAATCTTATGTTGAGTTTTTGTCAATCGCAACATGCACCTGAAACTACTTGGTCTCCAGTTTTTGGTGAAACTAATTCGTTTCCTAGTATGATTGGAACCTGTCAGTTTTAAGTTTTACTTACAATTTTTCAGTTTCAAGTTTTAATTGAGACTTTTCAGTTTCAAGTTCTAATAAAAACTTTTCAGTTTCAAGTTCTAATAAAAACTTTTCAGTTTCAACTTCTAATAAAAACTTTTCAGTTTCAAGTTCTAATAAAAACTTTTCAGTTTCAAGTTCTAATAAAAACTTTTCAGTTTCAAGTTGTGATCAAAAACTTTCCTGTTTCAAGTTTTACTCAAAACTTTTCAGTCTATAATTTCAGTTGAAAATATTTGAGTGAAACTATTTGGATTCAAGTTTCAGTTGAAACCATTCCGTTTCAAGTTTTATTCAAAACCATTCAGTCTCAAATTTCAGTTGAAACTTATCAAATGAAACTGTATAAAATTGTATCTAACCCAGAATTTTATCACCTGATTTTTTGTATGCAATATTTTTTATTTTCATACGCACCAGAATGTTCAATAATTTTTTCCTCGATTAACTTATCTATTTATAAATACCATTTTGGAAGCCTATTATTGGAAGTCACATTTTCAACTCAACCTGGAAAATAAACAAGCGTAAATAACATAACAAACAGCTATGTTATAAACAAGAGTAAATAACATGACAAACAGTTATGTTATAAACAAGAGTAAATAACATAACAAATAATTATGTTATAAACAAGAGTAAATAACATAACAAATAATTATGTTATAAACAAGAGTAAATAACATAACAAATAGTTATGTTATTTACGCTACTTACTCGATTAAGTCTTTGAAATGACAAAGAATGACTGGTACACCGAAGAAGATCCACCAAACGAAACATTCAACCTGTACGTATGTACTATCGAGTTTATATAGGAGCACAACGAAAAAGCTAAACAGTCTGGCACTATTAAGGAGGGGAGCCCGTATTCCTAAAAGGAGCATGTATCCATGTGGTAAAGTTGTAAAAGTAGTGGTATTATAAGAGAGAGAGAGAGAGAGAGAGAGAGAGAGAGAGAGAGAGAGAGAAGGTATTGTAGGTAGTACCAACGTTATAAGACGCTTCGCGCCTCACTCGTCTCAATCCCGACGTCGTAACTCGGCCACTTAGCAAACCGCCCCATCGCCCGAATGCATTCTGAATAAGTCAGTTCCTCTTCTTACTCCGACAGTATCACTATAGAAGTTCTAGTCAGAGGAAGCAACGATTTTGCGCGGGCCTCAAGCCTTCCCTACCCTTTCGTTTCCTCAGCGCGCTTTCCTCCAGCTTCGGTACTGACGGATTTAATAGTAAAGACTAGAAGGTGGAGGAAGAGATTGAGGCTGAGGAGGAGAAGGAGCAGCGCCAGGATGAGAGAGGAAGAGGAGGAACCGAGCTACGCCTAGCGGAACATCAACGTGGTAAGCCACAACCCGAACCCGAATACTTCATGTAAATGTCAGACAAAGCACCAACGTTTTAACTTGACGACCTCGGGACTTCCAAGAGACTTCACAGTCCTCCTTCCGACAGCGTCCCACACTTTTCCCGCCACTTTTCACAACATGGCCTCCCGCGGTCTTCGATGTTTTTCTCAAATGTCCACGAGACCTTTTGACATTTTTCATTTTTACCCACTATAAATTTTACCGAGCTAAAAGGCTTTGACTAAGCTCTCATCGTAATCTCGCAAAGCGGAGGAACCGGAGAAAGTGGTTTATTATTAACATGTCTGCAAAATGGTGTCGCATCCAACTTCCAACGGGAAATCTAATTCACTTCTTACTTTCTCATGACATGCAAAGTTTGTGAAAAAGATAGTAGGGCTTTTTTTAAAATCGGCTCTTGGATTGGAACAAAGTATAGGATACATTTTTTTTAAATTATTTTTTGAAACGAATGTTGGAGATTTTTGGTCCTTATGCTCGATATTCATTTGGCATAAGTCAGGAAAAAGGTCAGAGGGAATTGCAAACACTTCTTGGTGGCATACAAATCTGAAAAATCTTGCAAAGTAGATCTTTCAAATCGCTTTCTCATTATTTTTGTTTTCTTGAACTGAGCTACCTCTATAAAGAATTGTGGTAATCGATTTTGATTTCTTCATAGACAAAGCTTTCCAAATGTAAAAAATGATGAGGGTGCCATTTTCAAGGTTCTACTTTGTAGACTTGCTTTGACTTGAGAAACGTTACTGTAGAAATTCAAGATGCCATGAAATTTGAACGACGTGTAATGAAATTTTAGTATCGTCGAAAATCATTTAGTTCTGAAGACTTTTATCCTCCGTTTGGAATCCGTCACCCATGGAGAAATAATATATTTTAAAAATATAATTAAATCACAATATTAATTAATAAGAAATTAATTGACTTAGAATAACATAAATAAGAATATACAGACTTTTGAATATACTTTCCTCTATACATTATTTCCATGGGGTGACAAGGAATACGCAAAGTAATATCCATTTTTTTATTTGCAGGAAACTCGATCTTTTTAAAAGATTCAAGAAAAGCAGGTGTAACGAATTCGCACAGTTTGTTGAAATCCTTGCGGATTTTCTTGTTTAACTAGAGCATCCGAGTATCACTCATCTTTTTTAATCCTTCACCGCTTCCACAGCTTGGATGTAGTTTTATTTTTCGCTCTTACTCTCGGATATACGTTTTGTTTAGAGGTCGAATGTTTATTCAGACTCGGGGCTAGAGAAGCTGAGAGGACCAGGAGGAGGTTCTTCCTCCTTTCTCCCCATGTTTTAAGTAGTCGGATGATTCGCTCGTGGATAAATATTGTCCAATCCCCAGGAGCGATCCCACGGGCACTCGAGTTTCAATTGATCTCCTGGTTTCAAACGAAGTAAGCGAGAAAGATGCTCGGACGAAATGCTCAAGTTTTTCCCTCACTCTGTTGCTTCCTCTTTCTCTTCAGTTCCACTTCTGCCGCTTCTTCTACTTCTTCTTCTTCTTCCTGTTCGTCCTACGCTCGGTAGAATTTCCTTCAAGATCCTAGACGCCATCCTCTCCCCATTTGCCATGGCAGAGCTTCCTCAACCACCACTAGTTCGAATACCGAGACCCTGGGGCCCTCCTTGAATTTCAGGAATGTGTTACTGTCCTGTACATCCACCAACTACAGTCTACTCGCCCTCCTTCGACTGGACGTCTTGCCCGGAGACAACCCTCCGAATTGCTCCTACACTCTGCATTGAGTACTATTTTGGTCTAGTGCCTGCACATATGCATTATTACAATGTAAATTACTGCTTCCGAATCATTCGTTTTATTTTGGCGGTGAATTCACAGTTTGCTTGCTCACATATAAACCTTGTCGTTATGATTTTTTTCTTGTTTTCCAAGATTTTCATACCACGGGACCTAATAATGCCTGAAAGGACTCGAATGAAAGGTTTGAAAAATTTGTACGTGTATGTATAGCGTTGAGTGTGCGTGTGCGTGCGAGTGTGAGTGCGAGTGTGAGTGTGAGTGTGAGTGTGAGTAAGTGTGGGTGTCAGTGTCAGTGTCAGTGCGAGTGTGAGTCAGTGTGGGTGTTAGTGTCAGTGTCAGTGGGAGTGTCAGTGTGAATGTGAGTGAGTGTGAGTGTGAATGTGAGTGCAACAATTATACAAAATTAGTATTTCTGGCTTTTAGAGAAAAAAAATTGATTGAATCGCATTTATATTTTTGATGAAAGTCCGTGGTTGTCATAACTTTTATAAAATTTTGGCCATACTGCTGAATAGTTCTGCAGAAGTACGAATGTAATCAACAGTGTTTGATATTGATTTTAACTTAAAACGACGAGGCAGTTCGGCTTTCATGAAATTTTGATTTTAAAAAAGTTATGTCTAGAATTAATTTGAACCTTAGTTAAAAAAATTGATTGAAGATGTGGAGTAGAACCTTGCACATTTTTATCTCATTACTTACTCTCACTGCTTACAATGCTTCCTCTATGAGGAAGCCAATATCGTAAAACATACTTCGTCGTAGCTTCACAAAAAGAAGGAATAAATTATGAGAAAACAATGGGCAAGGTTTTATATTGCATTCTTTTTTCTTCCGTACTATTGATTAAGTATTGTTTCTCCTTTACATTTCTATTTTTGTTAAGTGGAAAATTTAAAAAATGCCATTATCATTGAGTCGCAATTAATGAAGAAGGTCATTCATGCGCGAAATGTTTGCTAATCAATGAAAAAGAATGAGAAACCAATCTGCAGATTCCATTTGCTGCGATTTTTCAAAAACACATTATTGTGAATTATTGGTGATAATCAATTTCAATTGCCAATCAAGTATAGTACAGTATATTTCGATTATTCCGGAAACGTCATGCAGAAAAGCCTATGAAGCGTTTATATCGAAAACAATGCTAGGGTAAGCGGCACAGTCTATGGCCATCCCCCAGCGATGGATGATCTCTGCGTTCAATCGAACTGAATCGCAGAACACAGTAGTATATGCCAATAACTGTATTTTTCAAATGTCAACTCTATTCCGTGAAATTGAGGTATACATTTTTTAAATATAACAACTCAATTAATGTGATATATATTTCAAAATGTTTATTAATAATGAAAATGTAAACATCCTAAATAAACAAATTGTGAATATTACGATCGACCTTAAAATGCTAAATTATGATGCGGAGATAGTTGTAAATCATTAAATAACACAAATCTCACAGAATTAACAGTTTCTCAAATAGTTACATTCAAACGATGGAATCCAGCATACAAGAGAAAAATAAATATAAATAAATTGATGAATAAAAGTAACTCTACTTTGAGAAGATTAATATAGTCTATTCAATTATGTGGAATACTAACTGTTGTTACCCGTGTCTTGTCCAGTTCGATTCCGTCCAGTCCGGTCCTGTTCAGTCCGTTCCTGTCCAGTCCGATCCTATCCAGTCCGCTCTTGTCCAGTCCGATCCTATCCAGTCCGATCCTATCCAGTCCGTTCCTGTCCAGTCCGTACCGATCCAGTCTGTTCTTGTCCAGTCTGTTCTTGTCCAGTCTGTTCCTGTCCAGTCCGATCCTGTTCAGTCCGATCCTGTCCAGTCCGATCTTGCCCAGTCCGATCCTGTCCAGTCTACTTCAGTCCAATCCACTCCAGACCAATCAGACGATTTCTTGTAGCCATAGACTTCCCACATGAACCGTCAATCTTAATATTCATTGTATAACGGTCCAATCATTGAATGTACTATGATTAAATTTACCACTAATTTGCATGTATTTTCAATAACTATAAAATGAAGACGTTTTTTGCACGAATTATTCGTAGTACAGTTTACTAAACGCACGATAAATCTCTCTCATGGCATGAAAATAATTAATTTCTTCAAGAGTTTCGAAAGGTTTAACTATTAAAGAGCCGATAAAAGCTTCAATCACCCTAACAGAAACTTTTGTCTTAATCCCACGTGGAAAAGCTGAGAGTGTGCGGAAAAGCCCGTAAAGTAGAAGAAGCTCGTATATTGGGGCCCTCATTATTTTCAACCTATCATAAAATCACGTAAAAAAAAGTATGGTGATCGATTTTGACTTTACCGAAGTGAAAGTTCTTTCAGAGGTGATAAAGCAAAGCACCTTGATAAGGAAATCCTCATTATTTCCCATCAATAAAAAAATTGCTTTATGAGGTAATAAAAACTATAAACTTATGTGGTTGTGCTTTTCAATTATAAATTATTTATTTAAAAAAAAAATTTAAATTCTTATCAAAACTAAAAAAATGTTTTGCTTTTTTCATAAATCCATACCCGAGGATGGGCGTTGCAGCTTTACCAGTGTACCAAATTTTACCATGATTGTTACAGCCGCTTACGAAGTACAACGGTTTGGATTTTGACATACATGCATACAACCGAACATACTAAGCCACGTTTTTCCATATTTTACATCATTCTGAGTAATCTGTCATGAAAATCGAAGAAAGGTTTTTTTTTCAAAACGCAGCTTCCTCTATGAGGTAGCAAAATTGAGGACTAATTTGACTATGGCGAAACGTAGTAGCTACGTTGAGCATTAAATGTTATCCAATAGAATTACACTTGTCGAATAAGGGGTGAGAGCGAAGGACATGGTTGAAGCAGTAGATAGTGCGATTCGAGGTATTTGCAGGATGTCGAAATTTCCAACTGGTAGTACACGTGTACATAATGTACCATTCTATACAGATACATTACTATTATATGCAGTTATCACCAGTGGATTCGAAACGTTGATGTTGAACATGGGAGATTCAGCAGCAGTTCCAATAGCACCAGAAGCAGCATTCGAAGTCCATATATAGCAATAGTGGCTATATCACCACTGCTATACTGTGGTTCAGCTAGTAAACCGTCGACGATCCACGAATTTGCGGATGCCAGTGCCATGAGTTCCACAGTCGGTTTCAACGGCGTCTATGGCGTTCCACAAGCACGCGAAGGTGGTCTCCGTTTCTAGAGCATTTCCTGTCGTTGATCTTAACTCGAAGATCCCACGGAATTGCCAAGATGAATTAACGAATTATGGCACCGTGATAAATTTGATAATAGTAGCGATTTGTGAAGGCTACGATTCATAATGTCGATCTTTAATCGTAAGATTTGTTGTCTTATCTGTTTAAGGGGGGTTTCTTCTTTAGAGGGCCTAAGAAAAGCTTTTATTGAGCTTTTTTTTTTGGCCGGGAAACAAACTACTCAACCCCGCAAAGATTGGTGTATATTTGTTTTTGTAATTCAAGTCTCAAAATTCATTTTTGTATAGTTGATACGATAATAAACTGCAGAGCAATGAGCCCTTTTGTTGAAGCTGCTTTTTTCTACTACTACTACTGTAATTTCCAATTGGCGGGAAACGTGCAGTTTGTAATTGTTGCCTGAAAAAAAAAATAATAATAATAAAGAAAATTTCTAATCATCATACGTTTTTCTTTTTGAATAAATTAAGAATCAGTGGAAATTATCGTAAAATTATAACTTTTTTTGGGTTCGAAAAAAATCACTCTACGGTGCTGTAAAAAAGGAAAAAAAAATTTGAAAATATTTTTTGACAATTTTTTCAGTTCACGCGGAAGAAAAATCATATGATAATTGGAAATTCTTTTGGTCTTTTAGCTGTAGGAAATTTAGACGAAAAAAGAAGAGTTTTTCTTGCATATATGTACTTATTCTGGTAGTTGTGGCAGCAATCGACTATTCCAGATGAAATACTTTTTTTCTCAGAATCTTCGTGATACCTGTATTTTCATCAAATCCGAAAGTTTTTGATCAATACAACACGCAGAATTTCGACGGAAACTCCAACTTTCTCTAACACCATAAAATTTTTTCGGTACTGAGCAACGAGTGGGAGAAGTTTCATGAATTAAAATCCCGAGCGCGTAGCGCAGAGAATTTTGGTGCGAAACTTATCCCGATGCAATATCCAGGTGGAATTTCTGATGAAATTTTTAACAAATGAACTCGATTACTGAGAATACCGCTCTGTGATTGGTTGAATCTTCGCCCGACAAATAATCACAAACATCTCCAAAATTTTCAGAAAAATCTCCAAAATTTTCAGAAAAATCTCCAAAATTTTCAGAAAAATCTCCTAAATTTTCAGGAAAATTACAAGATTCTCAGGAAAATCTCAAGACCTTCCCAAATTTTCAAGACTACAGAAGCAAAGTTTTCCAGCTCTTGCGCAAACCTACTGCCCTATATTTTCAAAATCGCAGTTCCCAAAATTTTCCCTGCAACCGAAAAGAAAATCCCTCCCCAAAAACGCCTCTTCCGGCAAGTCTCAAAAAGCGCGTCGGTCACAAAATGCCGAACGATCGGGTTCGTAGTTAGTTGATCTGGAGGTTGGCGATGCAGATATGTCGCGGCCGGATGGTGAAGCGGCAACCGCCGTTGACACCGTTGCCCGCGGAAGGACCGCAGCAGCACCATAGCGTGGGATCGGGGAAGGGCGGCACACGAAGCGCGTTCTTCGAGGCGCGACGAGCGCCCACGAACGGAGGATGCGGAGCGAGAGGACGCAAACGCGGAAAGCGCCCCACAGACGGAGTGCAGGGAGGAGGAGGACCAGCCCCTCCTTCCCCTTTCCGAGGGAAAGAGAGGGCGCGAGGGTCGATACGTAGAAACGAACGAGAAAGTGGAATGGAACGGCGCGCCAGGAAGGAGTTGGGAGAAAGGGGTTTGGGGGGGTTGGCTCATGCCGCCGCCGGTCGCCCCCGTTCGCCGGGGTTACGGTGGGTCGGGGGTGGCGGCGTCGCCGGCGATCGTCGAGGTGGAGGCGGCGGCGGCGTCAACGGCGTCGACGGGGGCTGCAGTGGAGGTGGTGAACATAAAATCCCTCGCACATGCCTGGTGCATTCATTAGGGGGGATGTGCCCGTGCAGCGTGCACGCAGTCCTGCATAAGCGCAGCGAGTCCCGACACAAGGCTTCAGTCGCGTATCGCGTATCGAACAGTAATAACCCACGAGCGTTTGATTGTATACCGATAAACTGGTCATATCTTGATCCAAAATAACAATCGTTGAAAATCACGGTAATAACCGATTGTGGACATCCGCGAAATTGGTTCCTCAATTAAAGTGATCGAAAACGAAAGAAAGTAGGAAGAGAAGGAGTCAGACTGTTTATTCTATCCGTTTTAACGTTATCGCTAAAAAAAAATAATGGACTTTAAATAATAATCCTCATGATAATCGAAAGTGTGATTTTTCTCCGCAATATTAAATAATATTAAGGAATAAGGCTTATTCACGAGACTTTTTAAGTGAAGGACAATTGGGTGACGAAAGTCTTGGGCAACTGTGTGGATCAGCTGAGGATTGTACCTTAAGCGCAGTCGGTTTCCGGGCGCAAACGGGATCTATCGACTTGACAATTTTCCTTCCTTCCCTCCAAGTGAATCCGGAAAGAAGTTCTAAGTGACTGTCTTTATTAATCGTCGTGTGTCATCGGTGTTTGTCGCTCGACAATTTCTTCAAAGCTTATTCTGTGTTCTGTAAAGAAAAATTAACGATAGTCGCTAAGTATTAAGTAACTATGAACTCTGTGGCCGAGAAAATAGCTCGAAGGTGGAGAGAAACATGCTGAACATCGAGGACAGTGCGCGAAATTGTTGTCCGAGTTTTAAACTCCAAAGCTATCGAGTGATGAATCGAAAAGTGTGAAGGAGAAGAAGAAATTAAGAGGGGTTCGAGGTGCGGAAGCTTTCGAGGCTATCTCATCAGGGAAGATCGTTCGCCAATCACCCCGGAAGATCGTGGAGCTCGGCTACGAGAACTTCCTTGCAAGATTACATCCGGCTGATTTCGTCATCCGAAGACTCGTTTCCCGTCTCTTCGTTTGTAACCGCTGCGTTTCATCTTCTATTTTCATCGGGCCCGCGTCATCGCCGGCCTTAGGGGGCCCCCCCAAGAAGATTTCATGTTCACGAATTTTAATAGACCAGGTAACCAATGCGAGCTCCACGTACCAAATTATTTTTGGCGGGTCACGCGTTGATTTATCAATATATCTATTTCTGTTTGTTATATCTATAAAGATAGTGAACTTTTTCTGTACCAAGCTTTGCTATAATAATATTTTGCCTAGACCGCTAATACTTGTATACAAAATTGCGCGGAGTTTGATAATTTGCATTGCAAAATCTCGAGTCTGTAAATTCATCAGCAAAACGATGCGGCGAGGCCACGTGACTCCGAGAAATCGTCTCGAGAGCTATCGATCCGTGACTTCCAACAGTGAAGAGTATCACCGCGGAAGATTTCACCACAATATTAATCCGTCTATGCAGAACGACCGAGTGCCCCTCGACACCGGATAAAAGAAATCTCTGCTCTATTTATTTAAAGACTTTTAATAAAGTTTATTTTTATGAATATGAAACTACCGTGCGAGTAGTAGTAAAAGCGCGTCCGTTTCCGACGTTCTGCAAGCATAGAAACGCGCTATCAACAAAAGGCGAGGGTGAAGGGCCCTCGGTGGCAGGTCTCCATTGAGGAAATGGTCGGGCGAAGGCATTTTTAAAAAGCTCGTAAAAAATGCGATATAATAGGGTGCGGGGAAGATTTGCGAAATTAAATGTTAGTCTGGAAATCAAAGGGGAAAATATGAGAACGAAAACGGAGAAAAGTCACCGCGGAAGAGTTCAGCATCGTATTCATCCGTTTATGCAGTGCCGACTGCGTCTTGGCGTGGCATAAAAGACGTTCTTTCAATAAATATCAAACTACTGACCGAGTAGTAGGGAACGCGAGTTCGTCTCCGAGGTTCCGCAAGCTGAGGGCCACGCTATCAACGAAAGGCGGAGGTAAAGGGCGCTTATTGACAGAATCAAAATTGTGAAAATCATTATTCGCAGGTACTTTAGAAAGCTCGTGAAAAATACAATCAAGTAGGGTGTTGGGAAGATTAGGGAATTTTAGAGTAAAGCTGCGAATTTGCGAGGAGCAATGTGAGGAAAAAAGGCGGGAGATCACCGCGGAAGAGTTTACCACAATATTAATCCGTCTAGACAGAATGACCGAGTGCTGCTTGATACCGGATAAAACAAAGTCACCGCTGTGTCATTCAAATGACTTTCAAGGATGTTTGTTTTTCTTGATATCGGACTATCGTCCAAGTAGTAGTAAACGCGAGTCCCTTTTCGACGTTCTGCAAGTCCATAATCGTGCTATCAACAAAAGGCCAAAGTGAAGGGCCCTCGGTAGGAACATCGCCATTGTGAAAATCGTTGATCGAAGACATTTTCGAAAGCTAGTGCAAAATGCAACTTAGTAGGGTGTAGGGAAGATTTAGAGAACTGAAGGTTAGACCGCGAATCCGAAGGGAGCAAAATGAAGAAGAAAAAAGAGGGAAATTGCCGCGGAAGTTAATCACAATATTAATCCGTCTATCCAGACAGATCGACTATACCTTGACCTCGGATGAAAGGAATCTTTCCATTCTTCATTCAATGACTCTCAATTAAGTTTCTACACCTAGATATCAATCTGATCAGACAGTAGAAAACGCAAGTGCGCCGGCAATGTTCTGCAGTCTGAGACTCCACCAACAAAAGGTGAAGGACCCTTATTGACAGGATTGCGATTATTAAAATCGCTGGTCGAAGGCATTTTGGGAAGCTCGTGGAAAATACAATGCAACAGGGTATGGGGAAGATCTGGGAAATTTAAGGTTAGAGTAAGGAATTCTAATGGAAAAGAAAAATGTAAAAACAGAAGCGATCACTTTCCGGGAAGATGTTGAAGTTGGACGTGCCAGTTAGTAATACGTAAAACACGAACAGTAGGCAGGCTGTATATATATATAGACCCGCCGTGTGTTTGAAGATCGAACACTCAAAGCACGCTCGGCCCTCCTGTTGCACGGAGGAGCAGAAACGTGCGCAGTATTGGACGCAAGTCGAGATATAGGCACGCGGAAGTATATATACCTTATGTCTGTAGGCTCGATGTCGAGCGAGAGCGACAGGCCGGAACCCTTCCATGTCTGGAAGGGACACTTCCCACTCGCATCGCTTTTCCCACGAACGAGGCGTTAGAAATGGAAGGTTCAATAGAGACAACGCTAGAATTGAAACAGATACATAACAAATGGAATAGACAGTTATAAAAGTTCTGTTTTGGACAGATTTTGCGCACTCCGAGTTTTATAATCTACGATTTTTTCCGAGCTGAGAAAAATAAAAGGCGGAACACTTGTAGAAGTCCCGGAAACGCCTCAACAACGATAAACGTTAGTCCAAATGAGAGAATTTGACGAACAGGCTTTATGTCGAAGGAGAGTGAGAGGCTGAAACCCTTCTATGGAAGGGACACTTTCCACTCACATCACTTCTCTCGGAAATGAGGCGCTGGAAATAAAAGGGACCACAGAATGAACGCTTAAATAGAACAAATGGGACGGCCAGTCATAAAACTGCCATTTTAGAAAAATTTGTGCATCCAATAACCCACGAATCATGGCAAGTTGAAGGAAACAAAAGGTGGAAAACTTGTAGAAGTCTCGAAAACGCCTCGACAGGGATAAACCTTAGTCCGAGTGCGACAATTTGAAGAGTGGAAGTGTCTACGCTATGCCCGTAGGTTCTGTCTGTCACCGGAGCGTTAAACCAGAAACTTTCCTTTGCTGGGAGGGACATTTTACTACATATCTCATCAACGTTGCAAGATCAGAATGAAAATGGAAGGAAGCAGTTGCGACGATGTGATCAAAAAGCGACACGTTTGCCGACAAAAATGTTTCAGGCAAAATGTTGTGGCATCGAGAACTTCTCACCAACTTAGAGTTCCAACACTTGTCGGTCTTAACAAGTTGAGGGGAGTAAACGATAGAAAATTTGTAGAATAGTCGAATGAAAACTTCACAAGGACAGAATCTGTAATAGAGGAAGTCCCAGTCTGCATCCCGTTTATGTCTGAAAGAACATTTCTCGTTTGCACAACGTACCTCTCGAATAGAGAATTGGGAATGAAAGGATAGACAGCAAAACGACTCGCTGGAAAATGAAAGGGTATTGATTCCTGAATTAAAGGGTTTTACAGCACAAATCGACGGTATCGGGACTATTTTATGCTGTCAGAGTTCTCACATTCATCAGACATAAAACTCTAGGGAATAAAAGGTAGAAGAGTGGAAGGCGTTTGAATGAAGGGTCAACGAAGACTAAACAATTCTATGGGAGCAAAACGATAAAAGAAGAAATCTATAGGGTTCCTCGCAGACGGAAGGGATAGACCGGATTGCGTCGATGTCTGGAAGGGACACTTTACGCCCGCCAATCGGAGGCTGAAAATGAAGATATAGACGGTGAAAGAGATATGATCGAAACAAAAAAGAAAAAAGTTTCGAGACGGAAGTGTTTTGCAGGACAAATCTGATTTATCGGGTAGATTTTATGCACTCCAAGTTTTAACGCTCATCCCTCTTGCCAAGTTAAGAGAAAGGAGAGGCGAAAGAGTCGTGAGAAACTTGAGAAAAGGTTCAGCAAAGGCGCAGCCCTGGTCGTACTTAGGAATTGGATGTGATTAACAAAAAAATACTGCGGGACATCCGCAGTTTATTACTCTGATTTAAAACCGCCTGGGTAAGGGAACTGTAGAGTAGAGAATACTCTCAAAATGGTCGGAAACTCGGGGACCAAGAAATAATTCAAGACCGCTTCGGCAGGAATAGACAAAACTGAAACTCCCTTTTATTGACATCAACAAAAAAAGCGTCCCGACGCAGATACTTCGACTGTCCATTTATTTACAAAAAAAAAACAGTCACCAGAAATGGGAATACCTTGGAAATATCCCAGTGAAAATATATGATGCATTGGACGTCTTGTCGTCAAACGTCAAATGCAGTAACAGAAGTGAAAATCTCGGGTTTCCCTCCGCTACAAAGCTGCATCTACGTATATAACGTTTTATGGGTTCTCCCTTCGGTTGGTTCGCCCTGAGCCACTCATATTGGAGGGGGAGGGTGTCGGAAAGGCAGATTCGCAACCCGTAAACGCTAACGGATGACGGGGAGAGGGAGCACGAGGCCACAGAGAGTACAACAACAGCGGGGAAGCACGGTGACGACGCCGACAGTGAAGACGACGTGGAAAACGATGAGGGAAGAGGAGAAGGACAAGGGAGGAAAGCAGCTAGTTCGCTGCTACTGCCGGTGCTTGCTCTCCTCGTGCCCATATCGACTTTTCACTCGACATCGAAAGCTCTAAGCACTAGACGCCAGTGCAACGAGGCTGGTGGAGTTGAAAATAATAAAAATGTGGATTTCAGGGAGAGAGAGAGAGGCTCGGGGGTAGAGCCAACTCGTTCACTCGTTCTCCCACTCGACAGGCCAGTGCCGAGATTTATCGAATTTTCACGTCGTGTCGCGCGCGCTCTCTCCCTGTCCTACTACCGCCCCAAAGTGGCTTGGACGTACTGACGCTAGTGGAATAGGGAGCGCGGGAACGCGAAAACGAGACACGAGAGCTAGAGCTCATAAGTGGAGGGCTTATGATGCCAGTGGAAACGAGAGCAGGACGTGGATGAGAAGGAAGAGGACTAAACCGAGCTGATGCTCGGCCGACGGGAAACCGGGCGCTAAAGTGTAATAAGGTACTCCTCTGGTATGAAGGATACCACGGGGGAGGGAAACTCCCCAGGGTTAAGGTTGTAGGACATCATGGAAGATCCACTTTTGAGAAGTTCTCGACACTGGAAGAATTATTTTCATGACGGGATCCACGGAAAGAACGGTGGCACATGCAAAAGGTGAGAGCATCTATTCTGGAACCCAGTTGAGTTACTTGGGAAGCTACTTTTGCATACTAATTATCCTCTATTTATGGACATAGAAAAGCGATGGCTTTATATAGCCAATCTACTTGTTTAGATTACTACTTTGAGGTATGCGACTATTCTCATTCAATCGTAAATGATGGAATTTTTGCGAAGCTCATATCGGGACTGAGACAGTGATCGGCAGATTCAAAGCCTGTGAAATCGAAGCCCAATTCGGATTTCATCAATGCGCACCTCTGAACATATCGACAGTAGCTGCTTGATTAATTGAATTAATTAGTCAAGCAGCCACGCTCGATGAAATTGATCTCGAACAAATTTTGAAAAAATTATGCCACGACCAGGGTTCGAATCGGGAACCCCAAGAATTCTAGCCTGGTGAGTTACCAATTACGCCAGCAGGGTCTTGGCAAAATTGATTCACAATCGTTTATTTAGAGATAACATTTAACCACAGTGAATTCACAATTGTCAACTAAGAGTAAATATGAATTCTGAAGTGGCGATTGTGAATCAATTCTGTCAGGGCTGCGGTGGTGTAATTGGTAACGCACCAGACTAGAATTCTGAGTGTTCCCGAATCGAACCCGGGTCGTGGCAAAATTTGTCACATTTTGTTCGAGATGAATTCCTTCGAGTGTGGCTGCTGGATCAATTGATTTAATTAGTTATGCAGCTCCAGTCGATATTTGTAAAGATTCGCATATATGATATTTGAATTGGGCTTCGGTTTCGCGCGCTTTGAATCTAGCGATGACTGTCTCAGACCCGAGATATGGCTCACAAAATTCCATCATTGATAACTGACCGGAAATAGTCGCATACCTTATAACAATGATGATAAAAATACACGGTCTATAATATATTCTACTTAATTAGAATATGTAGTGTTTGTAATTGGGTATTCGCAACTTGCGTTATATCGGGCACAAATCCGGGCCTGATGGGGCCATGAGAAGGCCCGGATAGGACCTTGAAGTAGCCGCATCAATCAACGTATACTTTTTGAAAAAGGTTTTCCGTTTTTATAGGAAAGAGCCAAACTGTGCTAAAAATGCGAATTTTACCCATTCACGAATCATAATCGGCCTTAAACCCGTATGATCGCCATCGACTTTCGTTAAATCGGTATCGAAAACTGTTAAGATATTTCAAAAATAGTTCTTGACATTTCGGTAGCGAAGCAGATCAAAGAAACGTTGAAAAAAATCGGTTTCTCCCTCGATTTCCTCATAACCTTAAGGTGATTGAATTAGAAACCGAAACTCAGTTACTCCAATATTTGTTTTTTATTTGGCTGATAAATATGGCATTCTAAGAATTCGGATGAATATTCTATCGTTGTCAAGATCTAATTGATTAATCGGTTTATCGCAAACTCGATTATGACGTTTTCTTCTCTGCGCGAGATTTAAAACCGCTCAAAAAATTGCGTTCCATGGCGTTCCACCTTTTTTTTAACAACATTTGATGGCCAATCACTCAAGGCCTTTTCTGCAAGACCCAGAAATCAAATATATTAACGGATTTAAAATCACCCACAAAATTATTTTTGAATTTCGAGGGTTGAATGTTAAATTTCTCAAAGTTTCAACTGTTTTTGTGAATCTTTCCAGTCAACGACTGTAAACTGTGATTACGATAAAAATAAGACATCATTGAGCTAAATCCATTGAGCAGTTTGTTCTGAATCATCGGCAGAGCTGATGAAATGTCCATTTCTGGCCAGTGAACAAATTGGTTAACCAAATCGATTACGTCAGAAAAATTCTTTACTGTAGTCCTTAAATATCCTTTTTTTATCATATTCATCAGACGAAATGCAAAAACAATCATCCACTTAAAATCATTTTTACACCCAATTTGCCCCCTAAATATAAAACCGACCGGTTTGAGAAGGTAGCATTTGTAGGGATGACGTATTCTGCACACTTCGCTTTTACACAGTATTAACTGAACGCAAACTGTACTTGAAAACAAGGTTTCAGATGACGATTGTACTTGTGTCGAAACTCGGCTCTTTATGCCATGTTGATTACACATATTCTAACCAACCTGAAACCAAACCGTCAATTAGGGCACCACCCTAACACTCATTCTCCGCCCTTTTGTCATCCGATTCTACTATTGATTTAACGAGATCAACGTAAATTGTAATGACAATTCTAGAAGCCCCAGATTCTAATCCAAATGTTGCCTGAAATTCCTGAAACACACTCTTTGAGTTAGATATTTGTAGTTTTTGGTCGATCATTTTCATTGATTGATCAGTCGATCAGATGCAAAAAAAATTGACCGAGATTGGATGCCATATCCTAAGATTTACGTTTCAAATTTTCAACTTTTGTAATTAAAAAATGTTGTCATGTAACAACAATTTAGTCCATAGAACTTGGTTGATTCTAATGAACAAAAGCTGTTAAGTTCCATCGGAAAGCCATATACTGATTTTTCACCCTTGAGTTCTACATGCAAACGTCTACACAAGTGTTGACTGTACGCCTCCTAAATGGTCACAATACCATTACTCTCAGTAAAGACACAAGAACAGATAACGATACGGAGGGCTACACAAATGCTGATTTACAACACGTTCGTTTTCCCTAAAATGAACTGTGCACAAAATAATCTCTACACGTTCAGTCGCATAATTGTATTAAGACCAACTATACGAATTGCACAGCGTTCTTGGTTCAGACGTCGTCTACTGTATAGCCGCAAAATTGTAGAATAGCATTTGTGTTGTAATTGTGCACACTTCTTGTGCACACTCGTGTTATAAGTTAAATGGTTTTGTGTACTGTGGTATAATCGCTTTAGTATAGACCGTTACGTCTACAGTTTTTTTACGTCGGCATTCCATTGTTTTAACATCCACTGTGTAGACTTGTCAAGACTGCACATAATTCCGTGTGGTTTACATTTATTTTGAAGTCTACATCTCGATTCGTGTACTCAACATTGGGTTTCGAGGCAACTTCATTTTTGTAGACCCTTCTACACGTTTTCGTGTCCATCCGTGATGGTATCCAGACAGTAAGCGCTGTGTACTCATCTAGTCTACATCTGCATTCGTGTAGACCGATGGTAGTTCAATTTTGTTTATGTGAATCCCTCATTATGTCAAGTTATAATGCACTTTGAAGTCTTTACATAATTTCGTGTAATCTACAAATGATTCCGTGCAGTTTACATTTACTTTGAAGTCTACATATAAAAACGTGTACGCAACACTGGGTTTCAAGGCAACACCATTTTTTGTAAACCCTTGTACACTTTTCCATCCTTAGTGGCTTTCCATCTCTGCGTGTGAACTCATTCAGTCTACATCTAAGTTCGTGTAGAAACATGCTACTACAGTTTTGTTTGTATGAATCTCCCACTATGTTAAGATATAATCTGCTTTATATAGCTTCGTGTAATCTACATATAATTCCGTCTAGTCCAGATATACTTCTGCGTAATCTACATATCATTCCGTGTATCTACATATAATTGCGTGCAGTTTAAATTTACTCCCAAGGCTTGATATAATTTCATGTTGCATACATATAGTTCCGTGTAGTCTACATATGCTTTCAAGTGCACATATAATTTCGTGTAATCCATATAAACTTTCGTATATCTTACTTATAATTTCGTGTCGTCCATATTTACTTTCGTATACCTTACTTATAATTTCGTGTAGTCCACATTTACTTTCGTATATCTTCCATATAATTCCGTGTAGAATACATGTTATTTCATTACTACATGAATTTTCTTCTCGTCTGGCCCTTGTAAAACGTGTTGCAATGCACAGAGTCCTTAAAAGTGTACACTAATTTTCGTGTAGGCAGTATCAAGTACAGTTTTTCCGCGTTTGGTTGTTATTGTGTCAAGTGATAGTGTGTAGGGTTGCATCGCACTTATTAGTGGAGATAAAGGCGAAGGTATATAGAGGACACTCGTTACATGATCTCCTCTCGTGCACGTACAATCTAGTATGCAGTACTTCTATAATCACGAGGGCATGTAACGCTTCGAAGAATATGTAGGGATAGTGGAAAATAATAGGTCATCGATCGTTGCATACGGTCGACGGCGGGTCTCGGGCGAAACTCGTGCCTCGTTGCTGCTACTGCTGCTGCTGCTGCTGGTCTCTGGCTTCGATATGCTGGAGTTCAAGAGAACCTCGGCCAAGGTCGCTCCGACAAGAGCGAATATTAGATGAACCGGATCGAATATCAATCGTGCTTAAAAACGCAAGTTGAAAACTATTCATCAGCGCTTTTTTTGGTCACCCTTAAGGGAACCTAGTCACCTAATGAACAAACCCCTCCCGGAATTGACTAACTGTTAGCCAACCCAATTCCAATTGGCTGGTTTGTGTAAAAAAGTAAACCGTAATCAACCAAATTTCAATCATCACATAGGGTAAAGGGTGGAATTTGATAAGTTTTTTGTAAGACCAACCGACTATCTTACTAATTGCTATGCCGAGTAAAGGTTTGAATTTGGTAGGAATTCATAAAAACAACCGTTAATCCAACTGAGGTTTACTTTCAAGCGGTTGGAATCTGGTTGGTTACGGTTTGATTTTTTTTACAAAACAACCGGTAGGAATTCGGTTGATATTTAGTTGAACAACCCAAGTCCTAACGAAAGTTGACTCGAAATCGGAATTTTTTTACAATCATACCGAAAACTTACCAAGATTCAACCGAATACCAATCAATAAAAGGGTAGGATTAGTCCGTGAGGGTCATAAGAAGAAGAATTTTATGATTTCCTTCTTTTGAAAAATCTTACATTTAAACCTCATTAAAGTCAACTCGAAAGAGTCATAAGAAAAAAAATTCTGTCAAAGATGCCCGCCTTCAAAAAATGTTTACATTTAAACCTCATTAAGTAAGTACCAAGCATTATAATTCTGCAATTTTGCATAGACATACACTGTATCGAAATGGTGTGAGGAAAAACCGTAAAATTTTTAACCTGTCGTCTTTTGCATCAAATGGATGAACAAATTTTGATGTTCGATGTCTTGTTTCATTTGTCAAAGAGTGTACCGTAGGATGAGGTTAAGAATTTTCGTTTGAGGTCTTTTTGGCAAGGCTATGATTTGAAATGTGTAAATAAATCTTTCTTTATTAAAAACTTTGACAGATGTAAAAGCCATTTTTTCTCACACCATTATGGACTGTATGTCTTTACAAAATTTCAGAATTATAATACTTGGTATGTACTTAATGAGGTTTGTATGCGAACATTTTTATACAGAATGTACAACATTTTTTCTTATGATTTTTTTTTTTTAAGGCATACCCCTTAAGGAGGGGCGGGAGATCGCAGCGAAACTTAGCTATTGGAAATAATCGTACGAAAAAACGATTAAAAGAATTAGCGAGATGCCTTTTCTATCTTTTTACAACATATTCTAAACCGAAAAAAGAACATCGATTTTTTAGCACTGTCGATTTTGTAGGATAACCAAAAAACATTATTGAAAAATCTGCTACGCTTCGTTGTTGAAAAATAGTGTAATAGCCTAAATAAACTGTAAGTATACTCAAAGTTATATCCGATATATCAAATTTTTCCATGTGGCAAATTCAGATGTTGAATAGTCCTCAATATTTGATCGGCAAATAATCGGTGGAGAAGTATTATTGGGATGATGGGTTCTCTGCAGACCACAACTACAAGTTCTTTTTCATTGTGAAAATAAAACGTAATTACAAAAAGGCTGCAAAGTAGAATTTTGGAAATCGCTTTCGCATTTTTTTAAAGTATTGACTTTACAAAATTACTTCTATGAGAAACTATATTAATCGTTTTTGGCTTTCTCATAGTGAAAGCTTTCATGAAATTTTTTGTTTCTAGATTTTCACCTCAAGACACTCAAAATGCTCAAAAATGTCGAAAAAAGTGGCTTAGATAAAATGTCATTTGTATGTATGTGTGCAGGGCTTTGGAATTTCAATCATCCCCAAAATACAAAGTAAAAGAAACTCAAACGTCAAAAGGTTATTCTGAAATTATTTATAAAATTAATTAACGAACAAGTTGAAAATTATCGAGATGATTACAATTGGGGACAGAGGTACAGAATTTCCGAGGCGATGCGTTAATTGATGTTGGGAGCCACTATTATTTCTATAGCTTCGAAGCATAGGAGATTGTAATCAATTCGATACGCGACGCGCTCGAAACTCGATGACCATCACTCTCTGCTTAAAGTGATACAACAAGAGGTGCAAAAGGGATACGACGGCCCTATGATGGAACGACAGAAGTGCTATTCTGCATTACAAATTGTAGATCGAATCATCTTAAGGTGATACAACATATCACCGATGAGTCTGCCTTGATTATAATGAAATGCGATCCATATTTGCTCTAAAATCAATAATATTAGGGATGAGAATAATCAAATTTGAAAACACTATAAATTTACAGTAACCGCATTTTTTTTATAGCCGGTAATCATAGTTTAAAAAATAGCTTGCGGTTTGTCAAGATTTTAATTTTTCAAGGGACAGCAACAATGCAACGATTATTTATATATTGTAAAGTAATATTCGTAAGTGAATTCAAAAAATCACGTTTTATAAACTAATTTCCTTAAATGGAATATTTTTAATATGTTGCAAAATTATAAATTCTCTATACACTTGTAAAGACAATTTGGTTCTTGATATTTTGCCCAATTTCTGATTTGGTGTTAAAAATTAACTGAGATTCGCGAGGAAACAATTACGAATTTATTATTACAATGAAAACGTGCGTAAAGCTTACAACCATAAAAATGGCTGTAATTTTCAAATGAAGAATATTATCAAATATATAGACGGTGAGTGCGTAGAACATCTTCCAACTAAGAGAATGAACCGTGTTACATAATAATCGAGCAAGAAATACGGATAATTCTTATAAAAAACTGAGCGAATATGTACCTTTTTGAAAATTAGCATAAGCCAGTTAATATTTTTTGTAAATTCACTAAAATTCATGTTTTAACATGTCAAAGATATCTAATTTCATCCAATGCATAATTAATTATAGTAAATTGATGCATAATATTTTGTATACGCGATTTTAAAAAATTCGCAGTCATTTGACTGCTGATTTTTCCTGCGCTCTAACCTCTTTAAACTGAAAGAATGGAAGTTTTTCAAAATTCTTTGTAAGATATATATTTTTTTATCAGTCTAACTTATTGCTGATCTAGTGAATAAAATTAAAAAAAAGATAAATTTGAATTAGCGTCATAAATAATAGTAGGAAACATTTACGAAGCGCAGTAAAAAAAAAACAAACTTGAATTCTCCGATTGAAAAAAATGATATATGTGTAAAAAGAACGACGTCATAGATTTAATCTGAAATCTCCCCTTCGTGTGTAGAACGCTTCAAATTTATTCGAATATTCTGTTTACATGTGAAAGGTCGTTTCGCCTGCAACATCGGAAATATTCGTGCCAATTTGTTTCCTGCCCTTTTTAAAATCTGTTAGTCGAGATTTTTTAAATTGCCTACTTTTGAGGGGTCAAGTCTTCAAAGGATAACTTTTTTCTGAGCTTCACATTTCAATATTCGGTAACTGTAAAAATTTAGTTGCATTCCAATTCTTATTTTTGTCGAAGAAATTTATAGACAGGACATTTTTTTACAGCTTTCCGATAAAAACAAATGTGTAAAAGATTTCAATTGTATAATAAATTACGAGATAATCGTATTGAATTCATAGCAGAAGACAAAGGTGAAAATATTTTACATTTTTTTGAAACCATTCGTAACTTTTTGAATCCTCATAGTTTTACAAATATAATACAACGGGTAAAGGTTCAAAATAGGAATTTTTTGTTGGGCTCTATCCTTAAAGACTTGATAGCCAAAAATAATTATTTGTGATTCAATTATAATTTTTGTAATTTATGAACAGAAACGAATCGAAGTAAAGTAAACGACAAAATTACTGATCGTGACTCAGTTAGTGTCCGTTCGTCATAAATAACACTAAATAAAATTTCAAAAAATTATATCTCTGGAAATATCCATCAAAACTATAAATATTGAAGGACCCAATTTCCATTAATTCAACTGCACATTACGACAAAAAAAATGGTGGTACTCAAAAGTAAGAAAGAAATGTATCAATCCTCGTTTCGAAAAGAATGCATCTTTTTCTACAATTTTTAATATTCTGACCTGCCAATTTTTTTTCGTGCTTTGCATACTATTCTCAACAATCAACTATGGCAGATTTTTTATATACTTTCTTTTGGCTATTCTAAAAAATTGTGCTCAAAAATCGATGTTTTTTTCTGCACGGAGAGAAGAGTCTGCAAACAGCTACGAGGGTTTCCGTTCTTAGTTACTATAATTCTTGTACCGGGGTGACACATGGGGTTTATCGTCATTGCTTTTATGCACGTAGAAGCATTCAAAATGTGTATAGTAATCGTTCCGATTTGGCTTTTGTACCATTCATATTATTCGTATATAAATGTTTCCTACCGAGATTTTACTTATACATATACGTATGAAAGTATTCCCTTTTTATATAGGAATAATTAATGATTTTTTGGTACTGTTTTCAATATGATACTGGAATCAGTAATAGGAGGATTTTTTATGCTTTCGGTTAAATATATTAATACTTTGCAAGTAGCGTGTCAAAAATGTAGTAGTGAACCCTTTTATAGATTCCATCATAAATTATTATTTTATTTCACTGACTATTGTGCTAACACTGCAAACACGCTAGCCAAAGTTGGTCGAATTGTCATAAAATTATAAATCAACTTATATGGTAATTCGACCAAAACTATTAATTCAGGCAGTATTTCCGCCATGTCTTCGATGTTCCACGAAAGACAATTTCAGCGAAAATTCTGCACCTTATATGCACCGCCGTAGATCTTTTCGGTTACGAGAAAAGTCGTGATCATTCGCCATCTAGCGGCAGAAAGCTCACGCAATTTCAGTACTTCATATTAATTGATATATTGGATGTTCTGTTCTACATTTAGTATTGTATTCCTTAATATGTACACAGAACCGCGTCATTTCGTATATGCTTACGAGCGACTTACATGTATACCACTATGTATATAGTGAGGCGGCACATGTGTACAACAAACACCACAAATAATATGGGTGTATTTAGAATTCACATTTGAGCGATCGCTATATATCGCGGCTTCTCATGCAGTATAGTAATCGAAACTGTACGCATAGATTTAGTTCGCATGAAGATAGCGCTAGTCGCCAATGTGATGCGACGTCGTCTTATGGTGTATAGTGATTGCACCTACATGTATAAGAACGTTCTGCACAAGTAATCTCAACATTTCTTATAGATCCTAGATTCACAGTTTTACTTTCTTATGTCGTCGCCAGATGGCAATTTCGTATACCGATTCTCGTCAATGGAGGTGACTACGGAGGTGCATATAAGTCGGAAGGATTAATGCCGATTCGTCCTGTGGCATTATACCACAGGGCTATATATAGAATTTTTGTCGCTCTGTTCGGGTCGTTATGAAACAATAACGACCCAATGCTTTTTAATGAAAGAAAAGCTAACAAAAACCTCGAACAGCAATCGTATGTTGTAACCATATTCTATATCACTCGTGCACGCATACATTCTCCCATCATCATCATTAACTATGATGTCATTTGCGAATCTCAAGAAACCTTACATGTTAATAATCCCAAAACAGTATAGGAAATTAATACAGATAGACACTAATAAGAACCATATAAATAAAGATTACTACAATGTTGTCACATTTCAGACCGATACAGATGCAACGGATTACAATACTGTTAAGGAATAGGTCATTGCTGTGATAGAGCAAATTTGGGACGATTACAATACGTATCGTAGTCTGTGAATAGTTTATATGAGCTATGATAATAAAGCCCATGTGTCACCTCAGTACTATATTTTCTGAGAGTGGCATCTATATTCGAGGCTCCATTTCTCTCCGTGTGGTCTAAAATTTGTCGTAAAAAGTAAAAGAACGGCATCTAGGTACATTTTTTCCGTTTTTTCCCGCGATTATTTCCAATAGCTACCTCTCCCTCCCCCACTTTTTCAGATTCATTATCAAATAGATTGAAGTATTTTCAAATTATAATGGAAATTGTGAAGCTAATCGCATAAAATTCATTGTAGGATATTAATGCGGAGTAATGAATTAGATGATTATAATTGCAAAAGATGCTGATGGGTCGGAAAAGGTCCGAGGACGGTAAGAGGGTTAATCAATGATAATTCGAGAATAGATGAGAGCAGAGGGCTGTAGGAAGACTGGTAGTAAATCTGGCCCGACGTCATTCTCGACCAATTTAGGACGTCCGAAATAATTGAGAGGAGTAAAACAATGGCCCACTTTCTAATGTACCAATATAGAAGGATTATAAGTGTCTAAATCGAAATCAACGGAGGTAAATGGCCCAGTTGCTACCCACGGTCCAATTATATTTATTTACTATTTAAAAAAAAAATATATTTCGTTTAGCTTCCTCATAAAGAGAGCTTTGGTTCCATGAAAACTTTCTCTAAAGATTTTCATGTTAGGAGACTCAAAAAACTCCAATATATCGAGAAAAGAGGTTTAGAAAATTTTTTCACATGTATGTGTGTGTGTGTGTGTGTGCAGGGCGTTGAAATTTCGATCACCTGTGACTCAAGAACGGTTCAACCGATTGAGCTAAAATTAGGTACGCAAGTGAAATAGCAGTCCATCTTTGACTGATGCATATTTTTTTCGAAATTTTTGCAGAAATTTTTATTCCAAACGATACACAAATAAACGATTCGTACCATTTTAATTTTTTTTAACAACGGATATGTGCGTTCATTCATTTATTCATTGGAAATAAGGAGGCAAAGTAGAAACTTGCACATTACTTCCTCATTATCTTTCGTTTCTCACAAAGTTTTCGCTGGGAGCAAGTCAGAATTATAGAATTCATGCCGTTATTACTATATAAAATGTATTGTAGATTAGTCTCTTCATATTCGGAAAAATATTCATTTCACTATCGTCGTGCAAGAAAAACTGCATATTTTTCGAAAATGTCGAATTATTACACTACTTTCTTCTTTTACTGTTTGCACATGAAGACAATGATAAAACTTATAAGTGAGTATCGAACTACTGAGTTATTTGTGTTTACCAATGTGAGATAACACATTTCGTGTCCTTTTGACCGCAACTTGCAGATCCCTTTTTCCGGCAAGCAATCAATAATCACAAATTTAGAGCTACTAATTCGCGGATAAGATATTTGTTTCCGGAGTAGAGAAATTTTGACAACACATTTTGACAAACAGACATTTATTTCATACCATTACAATTAAAAATGAGAACTCCAACAGTGCAATCTTACAATCAGTGTCGAGCTTGTATAGTGTAGGGTCCGAGTAAGATCGGATATGTATTATGGGTGTTCTATAGAAACGGTTCTGTGTAGTATCTGAATTGTGCCAGAACAGTGTTGTGTTGTGTCAAACTTGGATATGAAGCGGTTTTGTGTGATGTAATATTTAATGCAGTAACGCGTTTGTTAAAAGAAATTCACGGCTTTTTTAAAAACGGTTTTGTGTATAGCATCATGCTTGTGCAGAAATGATTTTGTGTATAGCATAATGCTTGTGTAGGCACGGTTTTGTGTATAGCATGATACTTGTGTAGAAAAGGTTTAGTGTATACTATCCGGTTTGTGTTGGAAAGGTTTTGTGTATACAATTGGGCTTGTGTACAAAAGAGTTTGTCTATACGATAGGGTTTGTGTTAAAGTGGTTTTGTGTATACGACCGGGCTTCTGTAGAAAAGATTTCGTATGTACGATAGTGTTTGTGTTGACAAGGTTTTGTATGTACGATGGGGCTTGTGTAGGAATGGTTTTGTGTTGTATTGAAGTTGGGATTGAGACACTTTGACGTAGTTAGAGTTTTGATACGATATCGAGTTTGTGTAGAAATGTATTTGTTTTGCACTTGGGTTGGAAACGGTTCTGTCGAACATGAATAGAACTGAAGTGTTGAACTTACAACAGTATAGAAATCGTTTATGTGTAGTATTACGCTTGTTGTGTACATTTTTAACTTGAATTGTCCAGGGCTTCTGTAATAATAGTATCGAGTAGTTTTGGGTTTTTGTGTTGTATCGGGCGTCCGCAGAGAGTAACTTGTGTCGGACTTGGGTTTTGAGGCGATTTTCTGAATACAGCTTGTGTAGATGGTTTCTTGAAGTATCCAACTTATGTGGGAACGGTTTTGTGGTGTATCCTGCTTGTATGGAAACGGTTTTGTAAAGTATGCGGCTTGTGTAGCAACGATTTTGTGAAATAACGAGCGGGGTAGAAACGCTTTTGTGAAGTACCCGGTTTGTGTATAAACGATTATGTGGGATATCCGGCTTATGTAGAAACGATTTTGAGTATTTGTTTTGTGTAGAAATATACTCGTTTCGCACTTTGCTTCAAAACGGTTTTATGAAGTATTGCGCTCGAGTAGAAACTGTTTGTGTAGTATTACGCTCATTGGGTAGAATATCGGGTTGCATGAAATCAAAGCTTTTGTGTAGTATCAGCCTTTTGTCGAAACGATCTTGTGTTGTATTGAACTTCGGTAGGTCTCAAATTTGTTGTATCAGGTTTTTATTGTCTGTGGAACCGGTATTGAGTAGTAACAGATTGGTACTATAATAGTATTATCGATCTTGTGGAGAAACAAGTGCGCATTTCATAAGTTTGTGGAGTATCATCGTGTGTGGTATTGGATGTGTACAAATAGACCAAAAAAAAGAGGGTGCTGGAGATTGTAATGATGTAATAATGGTAGCACGCAAGTGTCATGACGAGATGCCAGTGATGCATGTCAGTAGGTAATGGCCGCCACCCGCAGAACAATTAATTTTTGTTAGGGTCGTAAAATCGGAAATTGTTGGAGCTCCGCACTTGCGTAGAAATCGAGTGTTCGAGGTACGAGTTTTGAAAAATTTGATATATTTTTTCTTTTTAGTTATAAATATAAATGATTCCATCAAATATAAATACCTAATAATAAAAATTCGATAACGAACTATGAAGTTTCCATACATGCACTGACGCCCCAGATAATGTATTTAAAAATGGAAATGAATAAACTCAACACAGGGTACTCCATCAGACCACAGAAACCGATCATACACTAAAGGTCCATCATACCCCAAAAATCCACCATAACGCAACTGGTCCATCATACCTCAATGATTCTCTAAGGGTCCATCATACCGGTCCATCATAACCCACAGTTCCATCATACCCAGTGGTCAATTATATCCCAA
This sequence comes from Tromatobia lineatoria, assembly GCA_949699805.1. NCBI lineage: Eukaryota > Metazoa > Arthropoda > Insecta > Hymenoptera > Ichneumonidae > Tromatobia > Tromatobia lineatoria. The sequence goes on from OX453044.1 coordinate 13,668,807, forward strand.
AAGATCATTATACCCTAGGGTTCCATCATTCCCTCAATGGTCTTCTAAGGGTCCATCATACCGTAGAAGGCCATCATGTTCTGGAGGTTTTCCATACACAGAGTGATCCATTATATCCCACGAGAACTCTATACCTTAGGGCTCTGCTATTCCCTAAAGCTTTCATCATTTCTCGAAGGGTCATCATATCCTGAAGGCCTTTCATACAACCGATGGTCCATTATATACCGGAATATTGTTATACCCTAGTGCTCCATCGTTCCCTAAAGGATCTTTCATTCTTCGTAAGGAATAGAACCTCAAAGGGTCATCATATTCTTGCGGTCTTGTGTATACCCAGTGGTCCATTAAATCGTAGGGCTCCAATATCGCCTAAGGGGTCCATTATTCCTCAAAAGGTCAACCCAGAGAGCCATGATAGTTTGGAGGTTATTCATACAACCAGTGGTCCACTATATCCCGGGAGATCATATACGGCTCAGGCGTTCCCTAAAGGGTCCATCATACCCCAGAGGGTCATCATGCTCTGGAAGTCCTTCATACACCCAGAGTTCAATTATATCCCAGGAGGCAATACTCCAACATCCCCTTAAGAACTAATGCTGACTAGCATGCTACTCTTCAAAATTGTCCGCAAAATTTAAATGTAGTGTGGAAATTGCGATTTGAAATTCAGCACTGATTTGACTAGCTGATGCGAAAGGACTGCCTTAAATTCCACAATTCAAGCGTCATACCCCCATCACATAAGTTTCAAGCTGCGGATAGCGGCCATGAGGTGGCGCTTTCGGCGATACTTCAAAACCGTATACTCATTGGCCCATCATACTTCAAGTGACCCACTATAACCCTAAATTCCATTAGTCTCTATAACCTGCTAGTTTTTTTAGAAAAACATAAATAAATAAACGCATACTTCCAAGAGCTAGTATAATCCACAACTCCTCCCTTTCAGTACTTCCTTTCATGAAACATCACCCCGAAACACGATATTCCTACCAAACTATGGTAGTGACGGAAACGCCAAACTTTCTCAACTGCGGGGCGTTTATTCGTTTATTATGTGCAGCAGGATAGAAGATAACGAAATTAAACCAAAACACACCTTAAATTACATGCCATATCCACATATAAACACATATGGAAACTCATACTCACTGATTTACACGTACACATAATTTCTGCGTTATGTACTGTGGGCTTCGACTGTGTAGACATAGACCCTCCATTTTGATACCAACCAGCAAAGTGTTAAATAAAGTTACTAGAGGGCCAAAAGCTAGACCCGAGAGTCTCAATGGCTGTGGGAATCAACTTTGTTAGTAAATAGGATCGCCAACTATCAGTGTTCCCTCCCAGTTTGCCCGCCGTTTGTTTATCCATTCAAACTGCACGAGTAGAGTTATAAAGGGTAGAGGGGGAGGATGAAGGGAGAGAGCTAAAGAGCTTTCAGGTTGATTGGTCGAAATTTAATTTATATTGCAATTATCGATTTGTCCCCGGGATATACGTAAGATGTGTATGTTTGACGTAATTTATTCGAGCTCGATGTGTCGATGGCCAGTGATAGCAGCATCACCACCAGCAGCAGCACTAAGCGGACATTGATTTTCCGCGCGCTATCCAAACTACTATCGGCACTAGTCAACCCTGATAACCATAATTTAATCTGTGTGCACGGGCTCAGAGTAACGTCAGTATATATCAGTCGTGTATATATTAGACACTCCACGTCAAGTCAATCACTTGATTTTTTAAATTGAGCTTTCCCGATTCGACATGAGTCTGACCCTCGACCTTATCGATTTGGCTCTTTATTTTTTGTAGGATTGGTTAGTGCCTCAAATGGACCAGATTTTTTTTTATTGGATGAAATTTTTTTTTTACATATTTTTAGTGTGACATATTAAATACCATAATTTAAAAATCTGAAAAAAATTCTGAACAATACTTTATGTGTTTTACCATTTCCTAGTTCATACCCAAAATGGGCGAGATGTTTCTTCTTATCGCTTTTTGCTTCCTCATAGAGTAACGTCAGTATATATATGTAGCGTATATATTAGACACTCCACGTCAAGTCAATCACTTGATTTTTTCAATTGAGCTTTCCCGATTCGACATGAGTCTGACCCTCGACCTTCTCGATTTGGCTTTTTATTTTTTGTGGGATTGGTTAGGGCCTCAAATGGACCAGATTTTTTTTTTATTGGATGAAATTTTTTTTTTTACATATTTTTAGTGTGACATATTAAATACCATAATTTAAAAATCTGAAAAAAATTCTGAACAATACTTTATGTGTTTTACCATTTCCTAGTTCATACCCAAAATGGGCGAGATTTTTCTTCTTATCGCTTTTTGCTTCCTCATAGAGTAACGTCAGTATATATATGTGGCGTATATATTAGACACTCCACGTCAAGTCGATCACTTGATTTTTTAAATTGAGCTTTCCCGATTCGACATGAGTCTGACCCTCGACCTTCTCGATTTGGCTCCTTATTTTTTGTAGGATTGGTTAGGGCCTCAAATGGACCAGATTTTTTTTTATTGGATGAAATTTTTTTTTCTTCACGCCACAATTCAATTTATTTAAATGCCTAAATTAAATAAATTAAATAATCAAATTTAAATGCCACAATTAAAAATTAAAAAAAATTCTGAACAATAGTTTGTTGAATATCATCATTTCCTAGTTCATATCCAAAGTGGGCGAGGTTTTTCTTCTTATCGTGTTTGAGCTGTTGCTCATAGAGGAAGATTAGTTTTCATGAGAAAAGAAAGTTCAAGATCTTAATGTCGGGATACGCAGGATAGTCTAGAAATCCCAAAAAAATGATCTAGAAAAAATGTGTGTATGTGAAGCATTGTGTCTCAATTTAACCCTTTTTTTGGACCCTCTCCGATCTGCTCCATAATTGGTAATATGAAAGTACCAGTAAAGGGTAATATAATTTTTTTAAATAATATTTTAGAAAATGACGTTTTTATTTAAATGCAAATATCTCGAAAACTTGAAATTGCTGGAAAAAAAAATTTTAGTAAAATTATTATCTGAGTAACCACTCATTTTTTCGATAGACTTTATGGAATATTGTTTATTAATTATTACGCATAAAAAATCGTTTATTCCAAATTCAAAATAAGAGAAAAACTAAAACCGCAAACCATTCACAAGAATATCGAAAGTATAAATTTATTTATTATTATTAAAAATCTGTTATAAGTTTACACATATTTTACAATTTTACATTTTTTTTAGTACGATTTTTTTTTTTACGTGTTTCATTCTTTTAATACCCTCGTTGGCGCTCATTTAATAGCACTGTTTTGTTCTTCTTTCTTCTTTAAAAATGAATAGTTCTTAAAACTCTTTAATTATTTTTATCTAAAAAAGAAAATAAAAAATAAAACGCTCAAGTAGTGGTTAAAAATATGGCCAGTTAGAGTCTGAGAGGGTCACTAAAAAAATGGCTGAATGAACACACCTCGTACATGATTTGCCCAAAATAATATAGATATAGACGAAAAAATGCATAAGAATCTCGAGGAGTTGAACGCTGGTCGTAATATGACTCGATGCCAATAATTGAAGAGGAAAAGAGTAGAAACTGAACGAGCGAATCAAGCTTTTCGCCTCGGCGATTCCAAACGGACTTGAGATATTGAAATGGAAAATCTGGGGGCAAAAATACAAGACCATTATAAATACTCTCATATTAATCGTGCGGACTGTGGAGAATGGCAGACGTTGTTGTACAACAAAATAAAAATAAAAATAAGAAGAACGAAAAAGGTCGGAGTGCACCAGTATATTAACAATAGAAGAAAAAGAAAAGTCTCATTAAATGTCGCGCGTGTATAAAGAAAGAAAGATGAATTCGTACTGTGGAAAACGTTTACCGACGCTGAGAAGAAAACGACCGCATACTTTACAATAATTTGCTGACTCTGGAACGACGTACAGTGGATGCTTTTAAGGTGGTCCCCTCTATACTACCTGATGCATATAACGTGGGAAATTAAACTAAAAGACGCGGGAATATCTCGTCGACATTTAATATAACAATGAGTCGAAATGTGATCAAGGGAAAAGTAATAAATAGATAGGAAAAATTTGGCGCCCTTTATTTGAAATTATGCGCGATGCGTACATTGCGCATGCGCCTTAACGGAAATAGGTTCTGAATTATTAGGGTTAGGTTATTGTTCAAATTACAGTTTGCTTAATGAAATTAATGCATATGACGTCGGAAATGAAACGTTAAGACGTGAGAATATCTCATCAAACTTAATCTAATAGTTAGTCGAAATTTAATCAAATGAAGAATATTAAATAGGTAGGCGAAATTTGGCGCGCTGTACATGAATATGTGCGCAGTCGATGATCACGAGAACACTGCGCATGCGCATCAACGGAAATAGGTTTTTAATTATTAGGGTTAGATTATTGTGGGAATTATAGTTTTTACACAAAAATAATGCATTTACGTAGGAGATAAATCTCTAAGATCCGGCAATATTTCCTTAAATTTTGATACTATAGTAAGTTTAAAAATAATAAGTCGAAATATGATTGAGGGAAGAAGAATAAATAGGTAGGGGAAATTTGGCGCGCTGTACTTTGATATATGCGCAGTTGGTTGGTCACCACGGGTCCATTGCGCATGCGCGCTAACAGAAATAGGTTTTTAATTATTAGGATTAGGTCATTGTTCAAATTACAGGTTTTTTTTACTAAATGACAATGTTGAAATTATTTTCTTTCTTTCTTGAAAATGAAGTGACGAGAGAAAAAATTAATAAAAGTAAACACTTTGTAATATATTCATCCTCAACATTGATGATTAGACAAGTTAGAATATCAAAAATAAGGTAATGATAAAAAAAACCGTCAGCACAAATTTTGTTTCTGTGTTGAATTCTGATTCAACTTTTCACTCAATTCTATTTAAAATAATGATCGACACCAGTTTATTTAAGACAAAGAACATTTTTTACTTGCACTATTTTTTTTTTCTTAAGAAAAAAAAACTTTTCATAATATTTGACACAGAAAATAAGTTTCCTGTTTTGAAGATCCTATTGAAACCGTATCGGTCTTTATCGGTTTGAATTGGGTTTTTTGTCCATCCTATTGGTCTCAGTAGGATTTTTCGAGCAGGCTCATAGCAAAAAAGTTGCCACGATTTTCCAACGAGCTGATTTTAAAGCACCTTTAAAAAAAACTAAAACGTTCATGTTTTTATTTTTTATAACAATGTTCTTGACATAAACAAAATACGATACTTTTGATTTATTCGAACAAGATCATTGTTTTATGCTGCAAATGATACGTGCGAAAATAAATCATAACGGTGAAGCATTTAGAGATTAAAAACATGCATTACACGACGAAAAAAGTAAATTACAAGCTTGCTACCGATTCATATATTTCATAGATTCAATTGATACTTTTTCGTGATTAAAACTATATAAAAAAGAGATAACTTTCGTACAGTTTTCATTTTTTCATCGGTATTTTCTTCGAACCGATTCAAACTTCCTGTAAAAGTATAGAACCGTTGAATTCAGAGTAAAAATAACTTTGCTTTTGTGTGAAATGTAAACGCATTTGAAGAAAGTTTGTATTCTAGTACAATACCGGCTTCTCCCAAGTCGATATGAGATACCGATGATCGATAACATAAATCTGTAATGCATAACGCTTAGAGCGAAAAAAAAAATTAGTTTCGCCTTTGAAATGCTTTGAGATGAGGTGGTAATAATTTTGTTATGACGTAAAACGATCAGTAACCGTGAAAAAGTTGGATTACAGTTCTGTCCTACCGACCGTGGTATTTTATACGTCGGAAAGTATCTTCTAAATCTGGTATCTTAATTTTATCGGTAATTGATAATTAAGATATATTAGAATTAGCATGTAATTGCTGTAATATATTGAACTTAATACGTAAATCAACACGAAATCGTGAATACATCGGTAAAAATATTTTCAGTCGATAAAGAGATCGCGCACTTACCGACAATGTTTTTTTAAATGAAATTCTCGTCGCTTCGGGCATATTTGGGGAAATGCGACGTTGATACAGCATAAACTTCATCTCGCACAAGTTTTGAGTAAAATCAAATTAAAGCTGACTTCATCAATCAATTAGTCACCTGTACTTGCAAAGTTTCAAACAATTATATTCAGACATTTATGAGAATATAGTGGATGGCAGATTCTAGGAAATTGTCGGTATCACTTCATATCAACAATGCCGAAATATATTAATAATCACCGAGGCACGAAAATGAAAATAAAAATACAAACTATTATTTAACGAATATCGGGAAAAGTTCGGACGTCAATTAAAAAGTCTGTAGCTGTTGGTGGCAGCATCAATGTTATTCGCGCATCAAATTCTCTGCAAAGGTCAACTATTTAATAAAATGTCGGCTAAAAATAAATTAATACATAATATAATAATTTTTATCTTTATTTAACTAATAAATATTACTTTAAGATTGTAAAACGTGTTAACCGCTCTAAACCAGCTATAATTTCGTATTTTTTAAATTTCATCGTATTAACCACAAATCATTAAGCAACAATTAATTGTTGCTATTGCTAATTGAATAAAAAAATTCAATTGTCGATTATTATCTATTGATATAATGATGTCATCAATGTAACGGATGAATTAAAAAATTTTTTAACTTACCGCTGGCAAAAAACAAACCACCAGTGATTCAAGTTATTTTTCTGTATAATATCTCAATAATTTTTCTTGTTTCAAAAATATTGAATTATTCTACTCCAAAAAATTTATATAAAACTTGTATAATAGTAAAAACATACATCAATAATAAAAAGAGCGAAATAACAGATAAAAAAAAAACTTTTTAAGAATACGCGTATTTTAGATTTTGTTTTTTCAAATGAAACTATTTCATTTAATTATTTTTTAAATATTAGTTTTCGTACGTTATATATTGCTTTACTAAGTATAGTATAGTTTTTCTCTTCAAAAACCATTACAATTACTCCAAAAATATTATCAAAGTTCTGTAGCAAGCTTGAGAATATAAATACAATTTTCTAGAAGTGTCTTATACCCTCGTTTACTATTTAATAAAATGTAACACAAGATCAACAAATATTTTTGAGCCGAGTCACTGTTTATCGCGTTTTTTATGATAAAAGTAATAATTTTTCATTAGAGAGGAATGTTCAGTTTTCGAAAAAAGGTAAAGCATTTTTAATTTATAGTTTTTTGTTTCGCGAGATTGCATCATTTTAAGATTCCCAAAAAAAAACACAACATTCCATAATAAAAAGAATTATATCTCAATACGCGTAGAAAATTAATAAACAATATTGATGAAAATAAAATAAGAAACATGATTTTCGAATTTGCGATTTTCAAAAACAAAATTATGAACTAGTGCAAAAATGTGCTTGGAATCGTAAAATCATCCTCAGAATCTAAGACTAATTTTGTATGAGAACTCTAACTATAACAAAATATACAAATATTTAAAAAAAGAAAAAAGCTCGACCGTGATAACGTTATTTTTTCGTCATAATGATTTGCTTATTTTTCTGAATAGATATGAATTTTTTCAGATTTTTCAATGTGCTTAGAAATTATTTTTTTCTTCATATAGATATGTATAAATAAATGTCATAAGAACAGACGAAATTTGAAGGGAATTTAAAAATCTAAAAAAATTCGAAAGTTGTCAGAAAAATTAATTAATCATATTTATAATTAAAGAAAAAAAAAAAGGGTGCCATGAGATTGGTGAATTAACATTTTGGAATTATTAGTATGCAAAATGATTGGTTTCAGTATTTTTTTTGACCTTATGCGAAATCGTGAAATCATCCTCAGAATCTCAATAAAAATCCGTATAAAACTGCAACAAGCTATTCAAAAATAATAAAAAACACTATAAGAAAAGTTCAAGAATAAGTTTCGTTACCAAACTATCTTGTAATACCAACATAACAAGGCCATAAAAAAAACCAAATAAAAAAATATATATATCAATCAATCTCCCGAAAAACTGTAAACCGCCAATGAGTAAACACGTGGCAATCAGTTCAACACGCGTAAAAGTTAAAAATTCAAGATGGCATCGAGCTAAAATAAAACCCATTTTTACATGATTCACAATTTTCTCAACTTTCAAAAACAAAATAACGAAGTACTCCAAAAATATGCTCAAAATCCCCAAATCATCCTCAGAATCTAAAAAAAAACCGTACGAAACCTCCAACTACACCAAAAACCACAAAAACAAAAAACAGTAAAATAAAAGTTCAAGCCTAACTTTTGTTACAAACCCGTCAGCCCTGTAATACCGACAGAAAAAAAGCCATTCAAAGAAGGCAAATAAAAAAAAGCACATATTAATGAATCTCCCGAAAAATCCCAAACCGCCAATTAGTAAGCACGTGGCAATGTATGCATTCGTATTTCAGTGCAACACGCGCAGAAGTTAAAAATTCAAGATGGCAGTGTGTTTATTCCGGAGCACGTGGCTCTTAGCGTGTACTTTCTTAGTCAATCGATACTCCTCATGCGCGCGAGAGTCGTAGCAAAACATTTCCTTCGTTCTATCCAAGAGAAGCATTCGATAATATCTCCGAAAAACAATAAGAAAAAGGATGTAACAAAAGTGGGAAAACGCGTGGCACGTTTCCGACGTTTGAATTCCTCGCGCCCTTAGCGCCTCCGTCCGCATCACGGCAGATGCGCGAAGGTCAAAAAGTATTTTAAAAATAAGGCCGAGTAGGCATTGGCAGATTGGTATGGCAGTGGACGTTAAGGGTCGGGTGGCGTTGTAATGGCAAAAAGTTTGCAAAAGGTGAGTAACGAAAGCGGACATAAACAAAGCCGTTAAAGCGTTAAGAGTGTTCTTAAAATGTGTTTAAACGATCCATCATCATTGTAACATCGGGACGAAGCGAGATAAATGAAAAGTGTGCTATTGTGGATTAGCGTCGTTGATGAAAAATAGGGAATACGAGATTTTTGCGCGAGTAGTAGACTCGCGGTGTCGTGTGAAGCACACGAGAGAGTCTCGTCGCGACAATGGCGCCTCGGCATCGCGAATATTGACGTTGCCGAAAACATAATCCTGTGTATATTTTGTCGGTGAATATTAGAAGAATCTCGTATAAGAGTTACGTGGGTGGGCAGATAAACTGCGTCGCAATATTCTTATTTTGCTAACCTCATATTTAAAAGGATAAACGAGCGGTGATAAAAGTTTCGAAATATAAAAGCCCCGAAATAACCTCATTACCGCCCAAAGCCCTGTTTATATACGAATATAATAATTATCATAATATACCGAACCGCATCCTCCGAGGTTATGCGAAAAATAATGTTTTTGGCACGTATAGTAGTGATCCGTGAACCCTGAAGGGTTTTACAGTTATACTGCAATGTGGCACATTTGCAGAAGCGTAGAGAACGTTGGGTCGGTACTAGAGTCGTCTGTTTGTAATCGAGGTGATTAGTTTTGAGGGTCCGTAGTGTTGTAAACGCGCTGTTTATCTGTTAGTTGCCGTTAAAAAACGGTCAGTAGTTACTAACTAAAGGGTTATATACAGGATAAGGCCTTGATTATTTTTTTTTTTTCTCCTTAAGGCCTTTTTCTATTATATTTTTGTGTTTCTAGCTTAACACACGAGTTTTTTTTTTTTTTTTGTCAATGGGGTCTCACAGACCCCAGTGTCCCATTAGTGTCGGAAAGTACCCACGAGCCTTCAGTGTGATAAGCTAGACATGTTTTTCAAATTGCCAGGTTCGTCGGATGCATACGTCCCATTTTATTCACTACGGACTGTACGGTGCGTCCCAGGAACTTGAGCGATAGGTTTTTTTTTTCTTTAGATAGCAATGTTTTTTTGTAACGCTCGCAACTAACTCGTAGCATGTTCGCCTCTGACCTCTTCAGGACAAGCTAGTTTGGTTGTAGGGTCGGGATTGGAGATAGACAAGATGGACCAGCAGTATTGCCTCCGTTGGAATAATCATCCGGCAAATTTGACGGACGTACTCAGCTCGCTACTCGCCAGGGAAGCATTGTGCGACGTAACGCTTGCTTGCGTCGGCGAAACGTTCAAAGCTCATCAGACGATACTATCGGCGTGCAGTCCGTACTTTGAGAACATATTTCTTCAGAATATACATCCGCATCCTATTATATTTCTCAAGGATGTTAACGACACAGAGATGAAGGCGCTGCTGCACTTTATGTACAAGGGCGAAGTCAATGTCAGCCAGCATCTTCTACCGATGTTCCTCAAAACTGCGGAGGCGCTACAGATCAGAGGCCTCACCGATAATAGTGTAAATAATAAAACTGAGGTGAAAAGCCCATCGCCTGAACCAGAAACACAGACCGCCGCGAGGCACGCTGAATCGCCTAATCTACAGCCACATCCCGAGAAGAGGAAACGAAAGGCCTCTGGGAGCTATGATGTCTCACTCACCGGACCACCCAGCGAACGCTTCTTGTCCGATTCTCAGGTATTTATCAATGTTTATCTAATTTATCGTTCTAGCCGTTAATTGTAAATTGTTCTGTCATTTTTTTCGTGATGTGTTGTTTTTTAAAATGAAGGTTTATTTTCGTGGCTGAGGGAATTACTGGTAAAATTAGTTTTTTGTGGGATGGTTTTCTAAAAGGGTTTATCGATTTTTTTAGGGCTATAGAATATACAAAATATGGAATTTATTCTATGGAAATGCGGAAAAAAATGGTATAAATCTAGCTACAATCTATGATTTAAAATATGTTTTTTTTAATTAAAAGGTTTTTTGTCAGAATTTATGAATTTTTCTGCGAGATATAAAATATGTAAAATTTGGTATTCATTTTATGAGGTTGCTGAAAAATATTGGAAAAATCCAGCTAGAATCTGAGATGGAAAAATTTGGAAATAATTTTTATAAGAATGCAGAAAAAATATTGTATAAATTCAGCTAAAATGTAGAATATAAATTAGATTTTTTTTAGTGGAAAGGTTTTCTACAAGAATTTATACATTTTTCTGAGGGCTATAAAATATAAAAAATTTGAAATTAATTTGATAAGAATGCAAAAAAAAAAATTATATAAATCCAGCTAAAATCTAGGATGGAAAATTTGATACTATTAGTGGAAAGTTCTTCTAGAGGAGTTGATACATTTTTTGTTAGGGCTCCAAAATATAGAGAATTTGTAACTAATTTTATGAGAATGCAGAAATTTTGTTTATAAATTCATCAACAATCTAGGATGTAATAAAAGGAGTATCAATTCTCCAATTGTAGGGAAAAAATTCTATAAAACGGAAGTTTTTTTCATTGTTGAGTATTCTGAAAACCATAGAAATTGTTGTCACCTGAGAATGCATAAATATTCTAGGATAAATTTCATAATAATCCAATATTAAAAGTTGTTCATGCATGTATTGCTTGAGATCAATTTAAAAAAATACACGGTTAATTGTATCACCCTCTAAAGAGCCCCAATGTATTTTTCAAAGGTTTTTAAAATTTTAAGAACAGCAGAAACGATTTGTTAGATCTGCCAAAATATTGCAAAAAAAAAATCCCATTCCATAATGTTTTGATAGAATTTTCGTAAAATGTACAAACTTGTTGAGCAGGTCAAAATAACAGACCGTTAAGTTATGAACCTATTGGAGAAGAAATTCTGTGCAGTCTTTTTTTAAATGACTTTTAGAAATAGTCGAATTTGACGTTTCCATAGCTGAGGATATTTTTATAAAAATTTCTAACATTATTAAGTAGCTAAAACCACTGAAAAACTTTCAAATTAAGCTTAGAATGACAAAAACTTTTCTGTCATAATCCCGTTGTTCCTCAATTTATGCAGACGTAATTAAGTCGTTTGATTGGTAAAAACCGTAATAATTCTTTTTGTTATTCCGTAAATTTTCCTAAAATTTGGAGTCCCAATTTAGGAGCTGAAATTACCATAAAATTGTGAATTTAATTTCCATAACATAGGAAAGTTTTCTGCCATAAATCACTTCAATTTCTCGTTATTTACGATGAACATAATTATTTAGTGGGGTGGGAAAACTAAAATTATAATTCTCAATATTTCGGTGATTAAAAAAAAAAATTTGAATCTCGATTTCGGAGCTATGATAAATACAAAACCTTTCGCGTTACTTCCTTATTCGTTTGAATTGCATAACAAGTAGTCTTCTCTGTGAGAAAGTATGTTAATTAATTTTTTGCTCATGAAGAAAACATCGCACCGTGGTTCAAAAGCCCAAGGAAATAATTTCATCAAACTGTCCAAACCTTTTCTAAAATTAATTTTAAGTCACTGCAGTAATTTATAAAATTTATACACTCCTGAATATTTTTTAATTTCTATATTTTTCATTACGAATACTTTTTCTCAATTCTGTCAAATTTGTGCAGATTATTTAAGCTCACTATCCCGACATTTTTAAGCGTTGCACAACTTATTACATTTTTTTAAAACCCTATTTTTCCCTAAAACGAACTATTAACGCCAAATTTAATTCTTGAAAAACCTAATTTAATGAAAGTTTTTTTAAAAACCCTTTTTTATGTTTTAACCATAAAAAACTCGAGGAAATGAATGTTCTAAAAAAAACAAAGCTTCCTCTATGAGAAATAAAAAGATTAAGAAGGTTGTTGTGATCGATCGTATAAATCTGGCGTAAACGCGGCTAAAAATCTCTGCGAAATATAATCGTCGATGAAAAAAAGAGCCCATTTTGCGCGTGCGTCCTACGAATTTTTATTAGCGGGCGCGTCGTTTTTTCCGATTTTTTTTTTCTTTCGAATGACTGGACGAAAATAGAACAAAGTAAACATAGTTGTCAAGGCCCTGCAGTGTTTTATATATGCAAATTTCGTTTTCTTTTCTCTCTTTTTTTTCCCTCATCTGTCGGAGGTCCGGTTTAGCCAATGTCTGGAAATCGCGCAAGGGATCGCGCGTCATCTCCAATAGAACATTCTAGAACGATTTGTAGATCCCTTTTTCGGCTGTGCTATAGTAAACGCGTATATATGGTAGTCGCGGTTGAAACCTAGCGCGAACGGAAATAACCTTTCGTTACATTGAAATATCGACTATTTATTGAACTATCTTCTGAAGAATTGATTATCAATTACTCTGCAATGATGATTTTTTTATATCGTTGAGAAAAAAATTATTTAAAAATGGGCAAAAAAAAAGTTACAAAATAAAATAAACGATTGTTAGTTTGACTTTTTTCGTGTTGCCACGTTTATTTATTTTTACTATATATTTGAAAAAAATTCCATTCAACGGAAATGTAATGGATATAATAGTTTTTTTCCATTCATCGGCTGCGCAATCGTAAAAAGAAATGTATAGGGTAGCCCTTTTTGAAACCGGGCGAAAATAGGAGTCAACATTTCGTTGCTTTAAAATATACACTGTTCGTTTATTTATCCTAGAATGCATTAATTATCAATCTATTCTCAATAATTTGTTTATAGAGTTAAAAGAAAAATTATGAATTAACCGGGGCAAACAAATGATAAAATTTATCGATCTATTTTCAATTTGATTTCACCTTCTTGCTACTTTTATTTGTTTTTCACTGCATATTGTTTCAATTCTATTCAATGGAAACGTTATAGATTTACTTAATGGGTTTTTTTTCGTATTTCGGTTACGCAATCATACAAACGAATATATAGGGTAGCCCTTTTTCAAATCGAGCGAAGATAGATTCCACTTTTCGTTGGATTTAAATATTTAATGTTCGTTAATTTATCCTTCGATGAATTAATTATGAATTAATTTACAAAAATTACCTCTATTTTATAATAATAACAAATGTTCGTGAAAACTCTTAATAACGAAAGATTTATGAAGCACATGACGAACCATTTTTATGTGTACCATTATGTGGTATTTTATCTTTTTGCTGTATATTTCATCGATTCAATAGATTCGCTTGAAATGTAATAATCATAAGGAATTCGTTTCTTCTTTCGAATGCGCAATCGTGAACGCGAATATATAGGGTGACCCTTTCGGAAGGGATAAAAATTGACACGATTATCTCAAGTTATTTATTGTCGTTTACTCAACAAAAAAAAACGATTTCGTAATAGAATGTAAATAAATAATATCTCGCTGTGAATTTCTTGAAAGAAATGATAACAAAATTATGGTAACGATCGTTCCTTTCACCGTTATTCGTTATTCCTTAAATTCTATTTTTCACAATTTGCATAAAAAATAAATTTAAAAAATTAGAAGTAGCGATTTTAAAAGTAGAGAGATTGATTTTTGTAACGAGTGCGAAGACCATTTGAAAAATAATTCCAAAAGTTCTGTTAGCGAAGCAACAGCCGGTGTCGAGACTTTATAGATTTCACATTTGGCGTGAATAATGAATAATGCTAATCGTGAATCATGAGAATAACGATATGAGATACGACGAAATCGTTGTCCCAAGACAACACTTTCTTGCAAACGTCTAAATAGCCATTTCCTACCGACAATAAAAATCGTATCATCACCGTGGAAATTTATTTCTTATAAAAATATATATATATATATAAGCCCGTACAGTATATTTCGAGATATAACTTGTCAAGGTCTTTGCTTATCTACTTATCGCACTGCGTCGAATTTTTCGGCAACGGAAATTGGCCCTATACATATCCATTTCGTTTCTCGAAAGTGTTTTCATCTTGCTCAGATTATTTTTCACACTAATACAAATTTCGCTTTTTTTTTCAATGCTGACTTTAGACATTTTTAATCCATTTTCTTATCATCAAATTTCTCTTCAACGCATTTTTGCAATGAATTCAAATCTTTTATAACGGTTTCTTTTTGGGGGTAAAATATAATTTTTTTTTCAATATAGAAGTAAAAAAAATTGCCAATTAGTTTTTTAAAGCTTGTTTAATATTGTTTATCACAAAATCTTCGACAAACCTCATCATTATTATTCACAATCAATTTGTAACTGTACAGAAATCGTTGGAAAAATTTCAGTCGGATAAAAAGTAACACCTGAGTATTTGGTGTCGAATAAATTATGAATCAATTGTAAGTCAGCAAAAAGTTTCATATTTCAAAGCAGCAAAAATTTTCCGTCTCTGGAAACGAGTCCCTTGACGACTCAGATGCAACCTCGCTGTTACTCATTAGGCAACATCTGTCCAGTAATTACATACGACGTTGAGTACAAACTAATCTCCACAGGAATGTTTTTAACAGCTGATACAGTATTACAATGTAGAGTTTCTACGTGATTCACGGAGAAAAAATTTACGAAAACGAGGCCAATAAGTGAAAAATATATATTTCCCTTTTTATCTACAGTCTTGAAGTAAACGTTGAAGCCCTTATCGCAACCGAAATAGATCATAGGTCGACTCCCCGTGTGATTCATAATTTTCTTGGTCATGATTCTCAAAAGGAAAGTTTACGACAATCTATGAGATGGATGAAAAAGATATATTGCTCTTTTACGGTCGCAAAATAAATTTTAAGCCTTTACCGCAACCCAAATGGATCATGGTTCGATTCCTTTCATGATTTATCATTTTCTTGATCATAGAATATTTATACGTGATTCGCGAAAGAAAAGTTTACGACAATTTGGTTGGAAATTATGTTTTCCCATTTAATTTAACGGTTGGAAAGTGAATTTCAAGCCCTTATCGCGACCCGAATTTTATTCGATTTCTCTTATACTTTATAATTTCCTTGGGCATATAATGTCCTTTGAACTTTCGAAACTTTCTCCTCGTAGGTCCTAGGCACGAATTTATATGACCTAGTTTTAGATCAGGATTCCTACCTCATTGAGTCACCAGTTTTTGAATGTTTCCTTTCTCTGGGCTGAAAGCATTTAGCACGGAAGGCAAAATCGTCTGGGCTGTTTCGCGAGACTCGCGTAGCGCTTATGATAATTTTTTTTTTTTTTCTCTCTCGGCTCTTCTGACGAGGGATTTGCAGTACCCGTTGTCCTTGAAAACTCGAGCGCGGAACAATGATGTTAGAAGCTAGTATGCAACTTCGATAATACATCACATGTATTGCGCGCTACTTATCAGACGCGTCAACCTTTACTGATGCTGTCGCTGCTGGTTGCAAGCAAAACACGTTTTTACTTTTCTCAACGAGCTTTGGAATTTTTTTAAACATCCATATTTTTCAAATTTGCACGGCAAATAATTGTAGAAAATTTAATTCCGCAGAATGAATCGCGTTTTTATTTCCTCAACCAGTTCCACGATTTTATGTCTTATCCCCTTATCGACGTATTTGGAAAATTAAAAAGATTAAAATATACTTTTAAAGAACTAGAGAATTTCATACGATTATTTTTCTGGATTTTCATAGCTAAGGATTGTTAAAAAAAAGGTGGAAGAATGAAACGGGCTTAACATTTCTAAAAAAACGTCGGAATACAAAAAAATCTATATTGTCTGTGATTTTGTAGTGAGAAATTGTAGAATAAGAACAAGCAATTTTGGTTTCTCAAGAAGTTTCGGAATAAAAATAAACAAATTGTACGATTTAGAGATTGCAGAAAAATAAATGTTAGAGAACAAAATAAGTATATTTTTTAAATGAAATTTAGAGTTGATAATGAATTACGTGTTAACTAAGCTTCAAAATTAAGAAAAGAATTGCAATTCTATTTTATGCTCAATAAAGAGTTGTAATTATTAATTTCAGAATAGATAAAATAGAACAGCTTCAAATAGAGTAGAATTTTTTTTTTTTTGTATAAAAAAACATAGCCATTACCAATTATTTTGCAGTACACTTTCGCAGTAATTACTTATTACTTTGCGTAACTATTTTGCAAACAAATTATTAACGAATAAACAAAAAAATTACACTTCTAAGTTATTGCCGAAAATTGCTTTCATCTGCATATAAAATAGAATGAAAAATAATTCTGCAATAAATATCGCGAAGAAATTTTTTTTGAAAAATTTTAACGAATAGAGATAACGTCATTTGAAATGTTGTTCTACCGTTCGAATTTTGAGACATTAATTTATATTAAACTTCGTCGTGCTTTATCCACGACAAAATTAATGATATGAGAAGAATCAGCGATAAAGTTGTCACCTTCCATCAGAATGGGAACGACATTATACATCCTAAATACGTGATGCAATAAACTGGATTTTTTACTTCACAATTTGCACCCGAATTTTTATATTTCCAGGAGGATCTTGTAGATTATAAATTTGGATTTTGTTACCAAAGAGCATTTAAAATTAAATGCAATTCGCTATTAGAACGCGTGTATTGACAGGCTCGGAAAATAATAATTCTTTAATATCGTCCGGCAATTATCGTTGCGTTGAAATTCGCGTATCAAAACCTAATGTACGAGTGATTACTCAGCTTTTCAAATAACTGTACTTCGTAACCTTGGGAATTGGAGCTGCCTGTAACACGTCGTGTATACAACGAGTCAGCTATGTTTGCGCAATGTGTTACAGAGTCTGGCCCTTGCGTACGGCGGTACTTATTATTCTCATTTAAAAAAAACCTTCACATAGTAATAAAACACGTTTTTACTCTGAATAATTACGGCATTTTATCGGAGTAATAATTTTCCTCGTCATTTACAACTAATTAGGTTTTATAAATGTGAAAAAATATTCCTTTGCTTCAGTTAGTATTTCACATACATTCTTTTGAAATAAAAAAATATATATATTTCGACAGAAATATAAAATAAAAAATAAAAATTTCAATGAACACAAATTCGTATTTCGGATACGAACGGAAAATGTGTGAATTTTTTATTTGAAAAAAAAAATATATTTGTATATCGCAAGATGTTTTCTTTTTAATAATTCTCATATTTTTCACATAATTTCCATCGAAATAAATGAATATTGGGAATATTATTTTACTAATTGCCCTAAATATGTAAATAATTAAGATTGTAGCGTTAGTACTTGTCAATCAATTTAAGCTAAGATTTCAAAAACCGTTTTAATAAAGAAACTAGTGTAAATTAAAGTAGATTTGGTTCGAAAAGCTGTTATTTTACCTAGGGAAAATTTATAACATTTATTCAACCAAATAACGACTTATTTTGCGCAAAAAAATCGCAGGCATATTTTTACGCAGTTTTTAATGCAAAAAATTTGTAATTTTATTGCGACTTTGACGAGGGGAGTCTTCTTTCCTTGAAGATGCTTCACGAATTCACCGATTGATTTACTTAGTCTTACTTCGAATCGGGAATGAATTTTGGTTAATATCGTAGCTTCATCACTCCTGTGTTAATTTTCCCATAAGCAAACAACTGTAATTAATTAATTATCAATATCATCATTATTTTAATATTCGCATAGTATCTATCGAGAGACAAAATGAGCTATCACTTGGCAAGATCGAAATAAAATTACAAATTTCTCACAAAAAAATTTAATTATTTCTGAATCCATCGTTATATATTTTCTGTTCATTAATCGAGAACTTTTTGAATCAAATTTACCTTAGTTTACGTTACTTTCTCTTTTAGAATATTTCGAAGCGTTTTATGAACTCTACTTAAGATTGTAGAAGTTTTGCAATTTCTGCTGTAATAGAATAAACTCACCAGTGAATTGACAGAACGATTTTTGTATCATGACTTTCTATAAAATATCATATTTCCGGTTGAGTTAAAAATTTTAACGGACGAGCAGAATCTCGAATTATCTGATACGACTAAAAAAATGTGCAGTTGAATTGTTAAAATTTGTCAATAACTCTCAGCAATTTGTTGTTTATTCATTGGTGACTTCAATCACTCTTGCAATCACCCCATATTATTTCATAATTCGTTCGATAATTTATCGATGTTTTTTTTTTTAAATCTTTTTCAGGCATCGTCTCAATGTAGTTACAAATCGAGTCCTACAGTGATTCCAAAGTTAAACAATACACTAGGCGGCGATATTGAGGATGGCGGCCGGCCAATGTCCCCATCGACTCAAGCCCAAGCTCCTATCAAACAAGAGCTCGACCACCATATGCCTGACTTCCATGACAACATTTCCCTCCCTGTAAGTAACACAAAATAATAATAATTAATAAACATATATGATTTTGTTTGCATGCAGTAGAATTGCATAACACAACATTATAGACAAAAATAAGGCAAATTGTCCATCATTTTCCGCCTTTTAATAGAAAGTACTGTGCATAAAAAATTAGTGTGTTGATCAATTCCGACGTCATGATAAAATATATGTAATTTAAAATTGAGTGATCGTATTTGGCTTTTGCGTAGCGAAATCGCCGTAAAATAAAAACACTTTGATCCATCTTAGCTTTTTTCTTTATGAAAAGCATGTTAAAAAATTACGAATTTTCGGCATCATGCAGAAAAAAACCGTGTGAATAAATAAGGAATTATATTCATCAATTTTGATCTCCTTGTTGAACAACTGGGTAAAAAATGGTGTTGACCAGTTTCCACCTCAGGATAAAGACATGCAAAAAAAGCAAATTAATTAATGATGATAAAATTGTGAACTCAATTTTTTAATTCGTAATATCACTGAAGATTGAAATTGCTTACCATAAGATTAACCTGAAGGAAACTAAATAAAAAATATTGAAAGTCGACGACGTATAAATTGTCATTTTTTTTTCTGACATTGAATTTTTGGGAGGATGCAAAGTTTTATGAAACATTTTTTGCGACAGACTACGGCTTTAAATATTAAATTTTGTGACTAAAGACAATGATTAAAAATGGTTCTTACGCGTCTCTGACTTTGTTATATTTTTTATACAACGAGTTACTTAAGACGAACTAAATTTCAGAGAGAAATATCGGTATTTGATTATCGCTCAAGCGATAAATCCGCTCAGCCACTTTAGCAGCTAATCAAGTGTGCATCCAGTAATTATCGGCATTTTCCCCCCCAATTTCATCAAGTTTTAGTAACAAAAAGTATAAAAAATGAACAACCAAAAACCATAATAAATGTAACAAAAATGATGATGGTTTTGGCGAAAAATTGAATATTTAAAGCTTTTTTCCCATTAATTGAATATCAATTTTTTTCGTAAGCCTTGCAAAGTTCCAGAAGTACGAAAAAATTTCAGAAAATAATGATTTCTATCATAAATTCAAATTCCTTTATCTGTCGTACGATCTTCAAATTTTGTTTTATCCTGCGGGTAATTCAGGCGCTAATTTTATGGCGACAATATTTTAAGTATGTGGTAAAATTATTCTAAATCTAGGAAAAATTTAGAGAACTTTGATTCTGTGAAATAAATATAAATTATATGTAAGTGAAAGCGATGTAATAGACATTTTTACGTTTTTTTTGTAGTCCACATAACGGATTACTGATTGATTACCTAGAATTACATTTTCGTGATAATAATGCGTTGCATGGTTTGGTGAATAAGCATATTTTAGTTTAATATTCGGGCTAATACAGAAAAAAACATAATGATAATACTGATTTGCTTGGATAAACGTTTTCTCGCTGCTGAAAGGAAGAAAAAACGTTGAAGTTGAGTTGCGCGCGTTGCTGTTTTGTATCGATGCTTAGATTACCTCGTGGGGAAGCCACGACTCTTGTTGAGCGGGAAGCGCAGTCAGATATGCGTGCGCATCACGTATCCCATACATATATATGACTTTTCCCGCGTCTACGTCGCGATCACGCGGCAATACACGTGCGACATCGGGTAGGACAAATCGTTCATTAACGAATGAGTGCCGTACCTTTTTTTTTTCTTTTAGTTCCCCTTTCAAGGAAGTTTTCTGCAAACCTAAACGTATTTCCGTTACTAATTACACAAAAAAATTAAACAGACGGAAAATATAGAAAAAAATGATGCGAGTTTCTTCATTTTTTACGTCGAGTAGGACAAATTGTTTATCAACGAATAAACGTCGTACCTTTTTTTTCTTTTATTTTCCTTTCAAGGAAATTTTTTGAAAACCTTAACGTATTTTCTTCGCCAATTGCACAAAAAAATTGAACAGACGGGAAATATAGAAAAAAAACGATGCGAGTTTTTTCATTTTTTGAAAAAATGATAAATTGTTTATCAACGAATAAATGCCGCATATTTTATTTTTATTTTATTTTATTTTTAAGTTTGCTTTTAAGGAAGCTTTCAGCAAAACTGTATTCAGTTTCGTTACTGATTCCACAAATAATGAGACATGGAAAATCGATAAACAGAGAATGAAGTTTCGAAGGAAGCTTTCTATAAAACTACATAGTTTGGTTACTCATTACTCGTTTTTTACATCGTGTAGGACAAATCGTTCATTAACGATCAAATTCTATACCTTTTTTTTTCCTTTAGTTTCTTTTTAAGGTATGTATGAATTTGCAAAAAAAAATTCGCAAATCTCTACATAGTTTCTTCACGACTCACAACAACAGAAATTGACGAGAGGAAAAAAAGGTAGAATTAATTCAAATAAAAAAAAAGGATTTAAAGTAGATAATGAGGAATCAACATTCAAGATTCTACTTTGCATCCTCGTTTTAAATAAATTTGAAAAATTGAAGGTCACGATAAGCTACATCATTGAATAATTATTTAAACAAAAAACTAACGATGCAAAGCGAAACCTTGCATTTAATTTATTTTCATTTCTCACTTATTGCAAATCGCCATTTCTGAGGAAGTGTGTTCCTTGATTTTGCCTTCCATATAAAAAAAAATTTTGTAAAAAGTGAAAAGTAACGACAAAGCAATATGTAAGGTTACACTTTGTATCTGAGTTTGAAATAAACTCAAGAAACTGGAGCTTAATGGACTTTCTGAAGACCACGCCCTTTTTTGAAATACCTTAATTTATACAATCTCAATTTCTACATAAGTTTATTTTCAAAATTCGTTGAATACTTCGTGAGTTGTAGGTAATCGGATTTTTTTTTTCAAACCACTTCTTTCGACGTTGCGATAATGTAGAATATTATGACTTGAAAATCTAATTTGTAAAAAATTCTTCAAAGCAAAACGTCAAAGCGAATATGAGGAAGCAAATATGAAAGCGTATGGTCGAGTCCATTTTATTTTGCCTTTTTACTTCAGCATAGAAAAAGCTTCCAGTAAAATGATTCCATGTTGTTACGACTTCCACGAAAAAAAGCGGGAAAAAGAGATTATGAAATAACAAAATAGCTTTTATTTTCCCTCCGTTAACATTAATTGATTAAAACACTGTATCACATCTTCGCATTGCTTTGGTAATTAGATTATCGATGGATTAATTTGCGAAGTGAATCGAATCGAAATACAGAAGAAAGGGATTATCGCAAAAAAATTAGTTTATAGCTTTTAAAAAGAAGAAAAAGACGTATTGTTGAAATGTGTCTAAAAAGTTTATCTTTTCTTTCTCTGTCAACAGAATCTCTTGTTTAATTTATATTTTCGTTACGAGATGCACAAAAGATATATAAATAAAATATCTGATTGACCACTATTTTATTTATCTGTATTTGAAGAATTCCGTGTGATATAACGAATCAAATAAATATATGAAACGCAGAAGGAATGGATCAGCGCAAAAAAATTTGCTTATAGCTATAAAAAAAGCAGAGGACGAAATTCGAAATGTGTTGAATTAAGCTCATCATTTCCTTCTCTGTTAACAGAATTTTAATATCAATTCATAGTTCCATAGCGATACGCAAAAACAAAAGATACAAATGCTAATGATAGAAAGAATCAAATAAAAAAATTAAATGAAACATATGTTGAGAGATACAGGTGATGATGACAGAAATGAATAAATCAATAAATAAATAAATGGAACGAATAAATAAATAATACAAATATTGACGATGAAAAAAATCGAATATAACGAGGATGCAAAGTAAAACCTTGAACATTGGATCCTCAATAATTTTCGCTTTTGACAAAGCTTACCGCCGTCAAGAAAGTTAATCAACATCGGCTTCCTCATAGAGGAAACTTTGTAAAATGCGAACAATAATGAGGGAGCAATGTCCGAGATTTTACTTTGTATCCTTGTTATAAATAAATAAATAAGCACATACTCCCGCTTGATAAAAATACAATAATGAGGAGCGATCGGGAAGGACTCTCGAATAACCTATCTTCTTTGTTTTTTATTTTTTTTCCTCTAGAAGATGGCTTTCCAAATTTCATTGGAAAGCAAAAATATGGTTAGTTTATACGAAATAAATCGCTACTCATCGCAATATACATTGTACAAAATCGCTATAAAAATGTGGTATCGTTCATCATTTTGGGCTAGACCTGATGTATTATTTTCTGTTTATCAAGAAGCTGACACTCATTCAACTCCCAGCTCAATATTTGATACCAAAGTTCGCATCGGAAAAAAAATCGAAAAATAAAAAAAATCAAAACCTCATAAAATTTCAACGGTTAGACCGATCTCTACCAAATTCAATATGGATCACCGGTGTATGAAAGCTCACATTCATACCAATTTTGAGCTGAATATCTTGAGAATTGAAAAAGTTATCCCGTTAACAGACATTTTTGAAAAAATTCAAAAAGGCGTAAGAATTCAACGATCATGGGGATTTAAGCAAAAAAATGTATGATCGATGAGCATTGACCTCTTTATCTATGGTGAAAATTTCAGCTTGATATCTCAAGGCTTTCTCGAGTTATAGAAAATAAAATTTTTCGAGCGTGTAACACACATACACACATACAGACATATTTTCTAAACCACTTTTCTCAAAGTTTTGGACCATTCTGAGTATTGACATGAAATTGTCAAAAATAAAAATTCACGAAAACAATGCTTTCCGTATGGGAAGGCAAAAAAAAAATAATAAAACGCAGAAGGAACGGATTATCGCGAAAAAAATTGGCTTTTAGCTTGTAAAGAGAAAGAAAAAAAAGACTAAAAAAAGGCAAAAGACAAAATTTGAAATGTGTTGAATTAAGCACATATCCTTTCCTTCTCTGTTGACAGACTAGTGTGGAGAGGGAGGTTCAAAGGGATGGGAAGAGTGATGAAACTATGGATGTACAGAGCATGTCTCGAGCTGGTCGTCAAGCCGCAAATCTCTCGCAAATCTCTCGTGAAAGCGCCATCATGGCCGGAGGCTCTCTATGTATCGATATGTCCGCAACCATTCCAGAGTACCAGCGCGCTCCTGTCAAGCTGCCTCACAACAAACTCAAAATTCCGATTGAGAGCCCAAAAGCCTCTTTTCACCATCATTACAATTCTCCCGGTAGCGGAACCCTCGATACCGCGTTTTCTCCTCGCAATAGCTATTCGAACGCGTCACCGGTTGACAATACCATTTTTCGCGAGACAGAAACAAGCGTAACCAAGCATTTTCGCGGTTCGGAAACTTTATCACAAGGCACATCGGTTATACAGTCGACAATGTCCCAAATAAGCGTCACTCGTCCAATTTCGCAGGGTAGAAAAGCCGGTAGATTCAAAAGCTCTTGGCTCGACGCTTATCCTTGGCTCCAATACGACCAAAACTCCAATCTAATGTTCTGCAAATATTGCAGAAAATGGAGTGAAACAATACCCGAAATTCGGACTTCATTCGCCGCCGGAAATGGCAACTTTAGGCTCGAAATAGTCAATCATCATGATAAATGCAAGGCTCATAATTTGTGCGTTCTGAAAGAAGGGGACACTAAAGCTGGATATACTTTTGTTATTGAGTAAAGTCAATAAAAAAAAAAAAACAATTGCAAAAATCGCAAAGCGTTTACCATATGAATGTGGTATACAATTGAAGCTATTTAGACCGAAAGACGATGCTTTTAGTTGTCCCATGAAATTTAAATATATCCGAACGAAATTGTCGATTTTTGTTGAATATTTAGGATTTTTTTTTGTTTTGGGAAATTGAATATACACGGGAATATATTCTCTGTATATTTTCTAGCATTTTCTTGGCGAGTTTGTATCAAATTATTTGAAAGATATATAACGTTGACGGTAGATATATCTGATATACATACAAATATATTTTGAATTGAATGTATTAGAAAAAATGTGGAAAATAGATTGAATATTCGGGAAATATTCTTGATATTTTTATACACTTTCCGTTACATATCATAAATGATACACACAAAAACATATCTAATATTTCCAGAAT
Source organism: Tromatobia lineatoria (assembly GCA_949699805.1). Lineage (NCBI taxonomy): Eukaryota > Metazoa > Arthropoda > Insecta > Hymenoptera > Ichneumonidae > Tromatobia > Tromatobia lineatoria. The sequence continues at coordinate 13,693,949 of OX453044.1, forward strand.
ATACGAAAAATATTCAATTCGTCATGTATCTGATATATGCAAAAATATATTTTTATCAAGTATATTAGGAAAATATGTTAATTATATACATTTTTTTTGGAGAAAAAGTTATCTGATACATACAGAAGTATACTTCGAATATATTTTTCTTTTCTGGGGCTTATTTTTCTACAAGAATTACGGTCTAGTTTAACGGTTCAAAGTTGCCACTTTTAGAGTAGTTTTATGGTTATATTTTAGTTACTGTTGACTTATTTTACAACTAAAAATAGGATAGACGTAAATAGTTCCGAAATGCTTATTATAGGAGTTGTAAATTAAGAAACATCATAAATTATCGCTTGGGAAGGATGAGAATGCTACAGAATAGTACTTTACTTCTCTTGGTGCGATAATCAACGTTTTACACACGCTTTCTGTATATAGAACCTCAATTTCCGCACCTTGTGGAGTAACATATTGCATAATAATCGGAGGAAAAACTATTTTTTAACGTGTAATTGCAACACAGAATCAGAAAACGATTTATTTCACTCGGTGCGAGAAACGCAGTTTTACGCATGCTTCGCGAGCATAATTTGTTCTTCACACCTTGTGAAATAATATTTCGTACGATATTCGTGCGATAAACGTTTTCTCAACTTGTGTAATTGACGCGCTCGTCAAAAAATTTTTTATCGCACTAAGGGAAAAAAGTTTTTGCAAATACTAAATAATTTCTTGAATAAATGATAATTCTGTAAAAAAAATTTTCTTCAATGTCTCACTAATGTTTCTATTCTCTTCTAAAAACAAATTTAGGATCAAAATTCTTTTTTTTTTAAACGTTAATGAAGCCGACCAAATACTTACAAGATCTAGATCTAGAAATATTTATTTATAAATCTTTTTTTTTACACGGAATATGTAATATCAACTATGTGTGCAACAATGGATTTTTCAAATAATAGTCGACTTGCAAAATACTCTTCGATACAAAAACCTCTATTTCTTTAATGACTAAAACAGTTAAAATAACAGAGATTCGATTAATGACATTTTTTAAAAATCATTCTAGGTTTTCTTTCTTTTTTTTTTATCGAAAAGAGTGCGTAAACAAAAATGTCAATTATGTTATCAAAGATAGAAATAAATATAGGTAGTTTACAATTAAAGGTGGCAACAGTTCCCGGTATTTACGATTAATTGCGAAGACAATCGATTTAAGCGAATGTGATACTCGTCGCGATCTTTTCGACTACTCTTAACAACAAGTTCCTATCTTGAAAAATATCCAACCGTAACGAAAACCGTACTCAGAGAAATCTATTCGAAATAAAAAAACACTTTTTTTGGACCAAATAAATTTTATCTAATATTAATAAGATTTATTTGTATGTAATAAATTTTATTTGGTTAAAATAGTATCATATTCTGTTAGCCATTCAGCAATTTTTCACCAAATGCTAGCAGACAAATTTTTTACTTTGATTGAATTAAATTTATTGCATTCAAGTAAATCGTATTCATTTTTTGAATAATACATTTAATCGGAATAAAATTTTATTTATTGTAATAGGATTTATTCAATTAATAAAAATAATTCAATATTTTAAATAATTTTGATTGGAATAAACCTATAAAACCGAAATTTCTGGGTGCGTTGTAATACGGTGCCTTAATCTTTTGTAATTTTTGTATTTATTGCATATTTTCGTTGATGCGAAAAATATCGGTTATATACTCTCAGGAAACATTCAACAAAAACAGCGTAGCTGTTTTAATGTACTATTATTACAAAAGTGCTCTTTTACCATAGCTTTCCCTTTATTTCTGTGATGAAGTTGAATTATAAAATCTTAATCTTAAGGTTTTCCGAACACCGATCGAATGAGGAACAACAATTAACAGATGCTTGATTGCAAACTTATTCGAGTTGTCACGAATTTTATAAATGGTGAACTAAACGAATTGAAAGTGGTACGAAAATTAATTTTCTAGTTGGAAGAATGTTTTTGGTGCTTCAGATTTAAAAGTTTTTGCGAGGATCTTTTTAAAAAATAATTTTAGTCATTAAAAACAAAGATACCAAGATCCAGATTAATTTATTACTCTTAAAAGTTGCGTTCACATAATTTGTCTCGAATTCTGTAAGAATATAATACAATTTTCATTATAAAGTATAACACAACTTTTTGGTAGAAATAATTTTCATTTTCGGGGGAATTTCTCGATCGTTTTAAAGTTAAACAAAATTACATTAATTTCACCCAATGATTTTTTTTTCTTACGTTGGTAACAAAAATTTGAACGCTGATCTAAAAGCTCTTAAAAAATACAAAGGTTTCGTAAAACTTTCTCTGTGCCATTTTATTTGAAATTATTTAGTTCTCACATTTACTGTAGATGTTCCTGATGAAATTATTCGTATTTTACATCGCGCTAGATAAATCGTTGTTTATAATTTCCGTTTAATTATCGTTATACTCTATGTGATTTTTAACAAGTCATTGATTGACTATGAAAACAGGAATTAACATATAAAGATTTTATTCGTACGCTAGATTTTTGTGTTACGACTAACGTAAGTACAATGGTTATGCAGTTGTAAGTTGTAATTGTTTACTACGACACCAATGAAATAAATGTTGTTATTTTTAGATCGTTTAAAGTAAATTTATTGTTTCGCACAAAATTTCGAAACCAGATCATGTCACATTCCTAATCCAAAACACTTATGCGATATTTTGCGTGTCTTTTGACCTTGAAAAACTCGGCAAGTTGTCAATCGAAAAACTCAGCTTATTAAAAAAAATATTATACACGGTGAATAATTTCCTCTACATCAAAATCATCTTGAATGCCATGAAAAATCGAAATAACCAATTCGAAATATACTAAAAAAACAAAAAAATAGAATATCGTTCACCCAAAAATGTTCTTGTGAATTGATAATATACTGTGCTTTTTTTTTAATTTATTAAAATGTGATGAAATTAAGAAAATGAAAATTTGTTCCTTACTCATCAAATGATTTATAAACAATAATTTATAATTTTATGTAAACTTTGAAACTAAAAAGAATTTAAAAAACGAAATTCATTAAGAATGAAAATGAAGATAAAAGTGTGATTGAAATAAAAAATTACGTCTCGGGCGCTTGAAACCGGTAGATTAGTCGCCCGGAGGAAAAACAGGCGTTTATTCCTTTTGCACGAAGCAATGAACAACGTTTATCCTCGCTTTATTCAGTAACGATGAAATGAATAAATTTTTTAAAGATAATCAAATATCAATAATTAAAGAATAGTAAAATAAAGAAAGGAATAATTTCAATTTATTTACATTCAAAAAAATTTTCCCTCTTCGAGAAAAATGATATTTTTTCAGATGAGATTTTTGCATGTAAATCGTAAAAATGAACAAATTTGCCTGGATCGTGTTTCTGCTGCTTTTGCTATTTTTACTTTTTTTATGACAATTGTTGTATGCTATACATCGTTTTTATTGACATCTTCTTTTAGTATTATTTCATTTTTTTTACCATAGTATCTCAATCGTGCCACTTTGGCGATTTTTTTCGCAATATCGGCAGTCATTTAGGAATACTCTGTAATTTTCCCGACAAAAAATATCCATTTTTAAAAAAGAAAAAAAAATCCCTGTTTTTCGGTAGGAAATCAGTGTTACCAGACCGTGAAAATGATTAAAAATGTTCCATTCAAAAGCCAACTCGAAATCACAACTTTCATTTGGAGACATTTTTTTCACTAACTTCGATTTGCCGACGAATCAGTATATAATTTATGAAATATTGTATTTTAAAAATTGAAAAAAAAAAATTAATAGATTCTATCAATTATTGACCATTTAACTTTGACAAAATAATGCATGGACAACCATTCATTTGTTACATTATGACAGAATAATGAATGGAATACGATTCTTCATTTTGACTGAAAATAAATAATGAATGAAAAACCATTATTGAAAAAAAATACATTTTGCCTATCCCTGAACCGTTGATCACTATTTTGTGGAATCACTCATATGTTTATTGTATTTGATTGTGACCCAAAGTACTATTTGATTCATTTTGCTTCCTCATAGAGGAAGGTTTTGTTTACGTGAAATTTTTTTTTTTTCCGTCATTTTCTTAATAGAAGAGTCAACCCTCGCCGTTCATACAAATTTTTGTTAAAATCCCCATGATCGTTAAATTCTTACATGGACTTGAATTTTTGTTTAAATGTCTCTTAATACGATAACTCTTTCAATTTTCGCTATATTGAGCTGAAAATTTAAATGAATATGAGCTTCCATACACCGGTGATCCCCATTGAATTTAGTTAAGATCGGTTGAACCGTTAAAATCTTATAAGGTGTTGATTTTTTTTCAATGCGAATTTTGGTATCAAATATCGAGCTGAGAGTTAAATGATTGCCAGATTCATGATTGAAAGAAAAAAATACGTCAGATGTAGCCCAAAAATAATAAACAATACCATATTACAATACATAGCGATTATGTACAGTCTATATTGAGAAGAGTAGCGATTTATGTCGTATAAACTAGCCATATCCTTGCTCCCCAATGAAATTTCAGAGAACCCCGGATTTCTATTGTATTCTACAGAAAAAACAGAAAAGATAGGGTATTCGAGGGTCTGGGCAGGGTTAAAATCCCGAATCTTAAATACACAAAGGTCTAAAATTCCGAAATTTAATATTTCACCTGAATTTTTGACGAAATGTTTTCTAGCAAATTTCCTCAAAAATCTAGGTGACACATTACAATAGGAATATCAGACTTTGGTTCATTTACTATTCGGAACTTTGACCCCGATTCCCTTGCCTCTTGGAGACAAAGTTCCAAAAGATAGATACTCGAAGGTCTGAAATTTCGAAATTTAATATCTCACCCACATTTTTGACGAAATTCGCTAGAAAAATGTTCATCAAAAATGTAAGTGGGATATTAATTTTCGGAATTTTTTACCTTCGTGTATTTACCGTTCGGAACTCTAACCCCACCCCGAAAAATAATGAGGAAGCAATGTGCAATGTTCTACTTTGCATCCTTTTTTTTTTCAAGCATTCTTTAATATTTCTTAGACAATGAGCTCACGATCGGATGACATGTAACATGTGATGCTCGACGGAAAAGTATTTGAGTCCCACAAGCATCGAATGACTAACCCGTGACTTTCCAGGATGTAGTTGTACTAGCGACTTTTTCGCAATATGGCGCAGGTCAGAGTGTCAGTCTGTACGTGCTCAGCGTTCCTAACACAAGATTTGTTATGTTCAGGGACATCCGGTTGGAATGTTAGGGGAAGACGGAGGACCTACAGCAGGGGCGCTTAGTGACGGTGTGCCAGGAATCGAAACCTCCGAGCACCACAATCCTCCAGAAATGCTCGATGGACTTGATGGTAAGACTTGAAAAACTTTTTAAAACCGACTTTTCCGAAGGATCTTAAATATTTCCCGATCAGTCACTGTCACTAATTTTATATTTCTCCGACGAGATTAACATAATATCAACCTTCGTTGTCTGTAAAAAATCACGTGCTGAACTGAGTCATAGTCTTCAAATTTAGAAACGACTCATATTATTCAAAACTATTCGAAACTATGTCTGATTTGATCGAAAGAATTGCGGGGTAAATACTGCAGTATATGGTCTAAAAAATATAATAACGGGTTAAATTTAATAACGATATGCTCCAATCAATGAAAGGTTAGCATACACTTTAGTTCTGAATTTCTTAAAACGAATTTGAGAGAACTTTGTTTTTTTTTTTGTAATTGACGTGTTTTGAATAGTTCAAAGGTTATTGGAGTATTTCGAACGCGGCAATGTTCCGATAATTGGAACATCGTGAATAACTCGAATAGAATGCTAATACCGAATTATGCGAATTGTTTAAAAAGCTCGAATTATCTGAACCTTTCGAATGATTCGAATACCTCAAACATTTCTTAAAATTGATCTATTCAAATTATTCGAAAGATTCAGCAAATAGTTAAATTATTAGACAATTTCACTATTCTTAACTCTTAAAAATATTCAAACAAAGAACTCACATAAATCTCTCTATGATCATTGAACTCAGATTATCGCAGTCCATATTCTTTTTCCTAAAAACCGTAGCCTTTTAAAAATAGTTACTTAAACGAAAAACCTCAAAAAAACCTGAACAATTAATACATTTTTCATTTTTTCTCTCGCTATAAATTTCAAGCAGTCTTTCGATGTAAATGATAATAAATGTCCAAATAGCTAATGACAACTTAGGTTCAAAAAACGGTCAAGAAAAAGTTGAATGGCTTGGGAAAAATGTAAGATCCTCGAAATAGCGGACGATGTGCATGCACGTTTTGGAATGACTCCGCGAACTGGCGTAATTAGTCGTACGAGACGAGCATCCCCTCTATTTCCAAATTTTTTGCGAAGCGTAGCCGAGTGTACAGATTCTAGACGAACGGAGAATACCTACCTCAACCCCCTTAATGTATGGTATATATATTTATATAAATGAAAAAAAAAAAAAATCATAAAAATATATATACATATATATACAAATTATCCACTATTACATAGGCCCTTTTAGTGTTGTGGTGATGGTATCGTGCATTTGCTATGTCATTGTCGTAGTAACAAATAATGGTCTCGCCCTTTCGCTCACTCTCTTCTGTCACATTTTATAAAAAAAGACCATCAACGAAGCATTAAGAAAAAAAAAAAAAAAAAAAACGATAATGATGACGACGAAGATCACGAAGATGATGATAATTATGAGGATGACTATTATTATTATCATATTAATTACATGGAAACGCACTTAACAACAATTTGGTTTTGGGAAAGTGGTGTACAAGCAAATGGACAGTACTCGGTTGTGTCTGAGGTTGGTGCGTGGGTTGAGATATGCGTACGGCTGGATTGGCTCTTTCGAGTTCTCGTTGTAATTATTTACACGTGTTCAACGTTTCAGTTACAGAATTTCAGCATTTTTTAAGCATAAATACAATATGGATTGAAAAAGAATTTTTATTGATGTTATTTGTTATTTAGTTAGCTGCAAAACCGTACAAATCACAGCTTAAGCAAATAAAATCAAGGCTTTTTTCGCAGAAAAAATCGTTTCCTCATTTTTTGTGGTTCGCTTTACCGTTTTGGTGGATATTTTAGAGGAAATGTGTGTCCTCAACATAGATAAAAATTTATAGTCACGAAATAAAAAAAAAGATTGATCGAGAATTCACAATCTCAGAAAAAGTTTATTTGTAAGAAAATATAAAGCGATAAACCATTTATTTAGCCTATCGAAAAATGCTTCAATCATTATTCAGCTAGATTTTTTATATCATTAATTGTTCGTCAGTTATAAGCGTAAAAATGAGTTGAATAAACAGAATGAGCTATTGATAGTCATAGTCGAGCCATTATTATGATTTTTTAGAAAAGCCACAATCAGAGATCGTGGAAAATTGCTTAAAAATCTATCGCTGACTTTTAAGTACTGAAAAGTCCGAAGGATTAAAAACATGTTATGAAAATGAATACATTTTTTACTCAATAATTAATTACGTTGTTTACTTGATCTGAAAGAAATGTGAAGTAAAGTTTCATTGTAATTATGCGAAAAAAATGGTTTAATTCTGTTGTCTTCTGTATATTATCTATGCCACCGGGTTGGTCGGATTAGTACGATACTCTACGTGTATATAAGTACGTTTACATGTGTATCCATAAGTCCGTTGATTTATATATAATATATATATATATAGAAAGCGGAATAACGACGGGTCTTCTCTGTGCATGTCTTTAAACTGTTTTTTCTCTACCTTCTATAATTGAAAAACTTCCCCGACGCGTTCATCGTCGCCCAACGGTTGACAACAAGTATAAACGACACTCATATTTAATAAACATTGAAAAAGAAACGAATAAATAAATAAATAAGACATACTCTGCGCTCTCAGTTCGTCGCTGCATGAGCTTGAAAAATAGCTGGACGTGAGTTAGTCGAGTCTTCGTCTTCGCTTATCGTTATCCTCTCTTCGAGACGAAATTTCCTTCGTCTTCTCGGCAACAAAATTGCAGGGCGCCTGGAAAAAATGACTGAAGCGTCTGAACCGCAATCCACCCTCGCGATTACCTCGTTTCGCTGACATTTCTGTCTTCTGCTCATCGTCCTTGAGACGAGACTTAACAAAAAATAAGTAAAGAGTGTTTCGCTCGCAGAAATGGCCGATATTCACATAAGAATAGATGCAAAATAATTTTTGCTTCGAAAATTTCGAATATTTTTAGTTTCGATAATTTTTTAATTTTAATAATCTCTGCTTTGTTTTATGTATCTCAAAGAATCATCGTTATTCAAACTGTGATTAATGAATTATTTTTCGGAACGAAGAAAACTTTCGATGAAATTTAATTCTAAACAAAACGTATCTTTAAAAATTCTTTTAAGCTGAAATCAAATCACGGCATTTTGATTAAAATAGAATATTAGGAATGAACTTTCCTTGTAATCAAAGAAGACTGAATTAATATCTATTCGACACGAAAAATATTCGGTACGAAATTTCAATTCGCACCAGAAATGACTTTGGGATAATTTTTATCTGAAAATCGCCTATTCCTGCTCGAAAAACGCATAATTGAGACATCATGAAAATCATCAAAAAAGCTCAAGCGCTTCCGCTTATTATTTCATAAAAAGAAAACCGACATCAAAGTAAAGTTAACATCGAAACCCCATTTTCTTTCCCAAAGAGTGTTTCTTCTTCGTTTTTTTTTTTTTTTTTTTCTTTTCTTCGACCTACTTTCTTTCCGTAGTTCTATCGTTTCATTTGTCTGCCGATTGTTTGAAATAACTTAGTTTCAATTTGTTTTACACGAGAATTTTGACTTTGAGCTGTGAAAAACATATGAGCAAACTAAAAATGTAGGTGTGTGCTGTTGCGAAGTTTGCTGCGAAGTAGTTTAATTAAGAGTGTGGTAATTATAAAGAGGAATACGTACTTGCACGTATATATTTCTCGGCTGTTTGACGAAGTGTGACATCGTGATTTACACTGTACTTGCTACTCAAAATTTCCTCTCTATCCTTTGTTTTTCTTTGTTTTTTTTTTTTTTTTTCTTTTTCTACATATTATTTCTCTGAGATATTCTTGATTTATGGGTTATTTTTTTCTTTAAAGTAGAGCGTGACAAAAACAAAACATTTCGTAGAATCTGTTGAGTGCACAAATGCAACGGAAACGAGAATTGGAATGAAAATAAATAATTTGAAACAAACAATAAAAACAAAACGCATCAAAATTCAAACGGAATCCTTGTATTCCAGGAACAACAGGAAACGAAAAGGATATTAACGAAAAGTATGACTTTCACAATAAGTTAGACCAACAACTCGGTACGGAAAGTTGTAGGCTGTGCGGTAAGAGCGTTGCCAATATTAAGAAACACATGAAATCACATTTTCCGGACAAGTATCAGTGCCATATATGCATGATATCGCTCACGAGATCGGACAATCTCAAAAGGCATATCAAGCTCAAGCACGGTATACGAAGCGAAGGATCAATATTGTCACCGTTTACGCGCCTGGAGACGAAACATTTCCTAGCTAAATCCGAGGAATATCTCACTTAGCCGCTAAAACGAGCTGGTGTGTGAGACACAATAACAACCACGCATACAGCATTAAAAAACAACAACAAAAATCACCCACAAGTCCACACGAAAATAAACGAAAAAAACAAACGCTAATTAACATCGCAGCGGTTTAAATCACAAACAGATCAACAAAAAGAAAAATATATATCGATAGAGACGTTCATAAACGTTCCCTTCGTGGCGCGTCGAGGCACCGAAATTTCCTCTCATCGCTCACGAAAAAAAAAAAAAATACGCGCCTTCTTATTTATTCTAAAGACTAACGAGAGTATTTTTTTAACGATAATAATGATAAGTTAGGATTAAAGAAGAGCGTTGTGCTGAAGCTCCGAAACGCAGGGCTCGGTCGCGCAGCGACAGTACCTCCTATAATAATGCGATTGTCTGTCTAATATATAATTTTCATTTAGGTTTATCGATACGACGAACACGTGTGTGCTTGATTTTTTAATATTACTCTTAGATAAAGCCAAAAAAAATTGACAAACTGATACTCTTAATTTATAATAATTTATTTGTAATATTATATATTTATATTTTTAATGTGTACTCGTTTTTTCTCGCTCGTGGTAGGCTGATTATTGGCGAGGCTCTTAGTGATGTGAATTCGATTTTTTTTTCTACGGTCAGGAAGTTGAATTGTAGACGCGGTCACGAAATGAAATTCGGTGGTTTCAAATGTTACGAAAAAAAGAACATTAGAATACTTAGTGACCGCAAAATGATCGTCATTTTTTAAATGTGAAATTTTACTCAACTTTAACTGTCATTTGACCGTCGTACGGACATTTCACGCGAAAAGTGACCCTTATTTTCAAAAATTTTTAGTGACGGTCAAATGACCGGCGTTTCTAAAGTAGCCGTTAGGCATTATCGAATTGTCAACGACGAATGTACGGTGAAAAAAAGTTACCAAGGTTATCCGGTCATATGACCAAATGGAAACGACCGCAATTTGCCACATATGTTCATATAATGTCATTTGACCGCCACTAGAAAAAACATCGACGAAAAAAGTTACCAGAAAATAAGGGTCATTTTTAAAACAAACATCCCGAACATATACCGATACCGATATAAATTTCTACCAAAAGCTATCACACATTTTTTCATCGCGAAAAATTCTTAAAATAATATTCGCCATTATTCGACGCCATACCAAAAATGACGGTCATTTTTCCGCGACAACTTTGTGTCTCGGTATCAGCATGATTGTTACCGGTCATTGTAATTGAACATTTTTTCATCACGAAAGATTCCCAAAATAATCGCCGGTATTCCACACCACAACAAAAATGACGGTCATTTTTCCATGACATTTTGTTTCTCGGTGTTAGCATAATTTTTACCGAATATTGTAATAATACATTTTGTCATCACGAAAAATTCCCAAAACGATATTCGTCGGTATTCGACGCCACACCAAAAATGACGGTCATTTTTCCATGACATCTTTGCGTCTCGGTATTAGCATAATTTTTACCGAAAATTGTAATTAAACATTCTTTCATCACGAATAATTCCCAAAACGATATTCGCCGGTATTCGACGCCGCACCAAATATTGCGGTCATTTTTCCATGACAACTTTGTGTCTCCATGTTAGCATGATTTAGTGGGAGGAAGTAGTCGGCAGTGAAGCTCTCGAAGCGAATCTCGGTCTCTCCTATTTCCCTCGTGGAAAAGTATCTCGACCGGGAAATCGTGGCAAACGAAATCTCACGTTTTACGTTTGAGAGGTGTTGGCAAATGCATAGCAAAAGAGGCGAAGGGCAAAGAGAGAAGAAAAGGAAAAAGAGTAGGAGTTTGGTACGTCGAGGCGGAAGATATCCACGTCGGAAAACCCGTCGTCGTCGTCGTCGTCGTAGTCGTCTCCTCTCTTTGCCCCTTCGCCTCTTTCCTTTCCCCTTCTCATCTCGCCTTTCACATACTCTTTCATTTACTCAACGGTTCTCTCTCCGTAATATCTCATAAACTTCACCGTAGACTTCTCGAATTTTACGCGTTTTCCAAAGTCGAATATCTCTACTAAATCCCTCGGGTATTTATATATATTTAACCAGCCGGTCATATAACACGCTGTAGTAGTAACCAAGTCGAATTTTCGCGCAGGAGAATCGTGATGAGGCGTGAGTTGAAACAAACAACTATATACTCTCTCTCGTTCACGTTCGCTGTGCTTATACACGTTCGCAATTAACGCCACTCGTTTATTATTCTGCGCGGTCGGACTAAATATTTCCGGAGTTGAGAGGAGCGCGAGAGAAACAACCTGCTGCTGCTACTGGTTGTTTGAGTGCCTTCCCGAGAGAGGATTCGAGCGCCCGTGACCGTGCATCGTTATCGAGAGTTCCGCGCGTACTCCGACACTTCCAAACCCCTTGAAATATATTATAAAAATTCCGCCGGTGATTCAGCCACCTGGCAACAACATTATCATCCTCGTTCGCCTATTTTTCCCATTGCTATTTTTATCATTTTCAAACGAGCAGTATTAAAAAAAAACGGACACCGAGAGTCCGGCGCAGGTTGTGAATTACTTTCAAGGTACTTTGATTGGCACTAGTTTGATAAGTTTTCGATTTTTGTAATCGTTACATTTTGGACTTTTTTTGTATCTTTTAAAGTGTTAAACAGTCATGTCCTTTTTTCCCCTAAATGTGTGGGTATTTATTTGATAATTATTGTTTGAAAACTGCAAACAAATTTTCATGAAGAATCACAGGATAATTTATTTGAAATATGAGAGGATTTTAGTTTTTTTTTAGGTTTTTATTTTGTGGCAGCGGTGAAATAATATTTGATTGCGGACATTTCGAGATTTAGACTTTATTGAGCGCTACTGGAGATTATTATTGAATATAAATTATGGAATTATTTAAGTAAGAAATGTGAATTGTATAGAGTAATAAGCGTTTGCAATTCGAGTTTTTTTCCTGATGAAATTGGGATGTAACTTAGATGGTCAGTTAATGTATTTTTTTTTATCACATAAATTTATTTAAAAGTTTTTAATATAAACTTTACTCTCCATCACATTTTTATATTGAATGTAATATAGCAGTTTATACATAAATCATCATTCATACAAATTCATCAAATACAATTTTTAGCAGTTTTTTTCACACTCAACTTTGTAACTTCTTATATAGTGAATTAATTAATGAAAAGTACACATATTGAGGATTAAACGAAAAATAGAAAGAAAAAAACCATAGTGACATCATCTGGAGCATTTTTAGACGATTATTTGATTGACTCGAAATAAATATGACGTCTTGAATTTTTCCATCGGACTTTATTATTTAACTGAAAAACTTACGGGACGACATGAACAATCAAAATTAGCACCGCATTTTCTGTTCTTCAATAATAACGATTTTTTTAGTGTGATTTTTATGTGATTCGCCTAATATTTTTTTTCAAAAGCTGCTTTCCGAAATCACAAACTAGATATTTTAGTAACGTCAAGCTATTAAAAATAACAATCTACTGTTTGAGCTTTGAAAAACGACCCAATAAAGAAAATGATATTATTTTCAAACGGGTAACACTACATAAAGTTTACATAATGAATTCGCGGAGCAACTTTCAATGAAAAAATAAAGCCAAGTCGCATTAAAATCACCAATTTTTTTAAATAATTGATTTTTATTTTACGAAAACTCAGTAAAAATACTGATAATAATGGCAATTTTTTTTTTTCTTGGTAGAAAATCTCATTGCAAATTCCTTTCAAAATATCGTTAGTAACAATGTTTTATAGATACTTTTCAAATCTCAGGTTCGAATATAAAACGTGGTAACGGTTTCCGAAAAAAAAAAATCGAAAAAACTAAAACTCTGTCTAAATTTAACCACATTTGCAGAAATTTCTTCTTTTACTTAGAACATTCCCCGAATCAAGCAATTGAATAGAATGATTTATACAACTTTTGATTAACCGATACAAAAAACCCATTTTTTTAAAAAAACGAATTATAAAAACGATCGCTAATTTTTCCAGTGCAAATCGCAGTACCTCATGCAAACAAAAACCCGAAATCCTACTAAGAGAGAAACCGCGGAAGACTGAGAAACGCAGCAAAAAAAAGCGATAAGAGCTCGAGGCTCGAAATAGTCAAGTTAAACTAGTCCGAAAGCCGCGCTTAATTGTACAGGCTAACAAAGAAGAAAATCACGGTTTTCGTGTTCCTTTCTGTTTTTTTTTGCGTTGAGGCTTTTTAAAGGTGCCTTCTCTCCCCCGTTTAAGTACAAGGAACCAGCGTAATTTAAAAAAAACAAATAGTTATTTAAAAAAAAATAGCTGAATAGCGAATAATAATCGAATGACGATGGCTCCCGATGATTATTTATAAAATAATAATAATAATAATAATAATAATAATGTGAACGTAATATTTATGATATTTATTATATATATTTTTTTAAGGTACGTGCATGAAACAAAACAAAAATCGTAGATACTCTGTTCGGAGATAAAAATGTACGTAAAGCTCGTAGCTTGTCTCGATTATCCGATATTCTCATCCTCGGATTCCCAAAAGCCATCGGCAAATATTTCTCTTCTGGAACATATATGTGAAATCCTCTGGAAAACGAACTTCAATGCATCAACGACAACTTCTCCAATCGATATACTATCTATCTGCATTTTTTTTTCCGTTACACGGCTCCCATCGAAATCCCCTAATCTTTTTTTTTGTTTTTACCTCTCGCTTATTTCTCTATTTGCAGATTCGTCATTTTTAAATCCGAGCGTTGAATACGCCCCGATAACCGAGCTAGACCGTGTACACGTCTCAGACTATTTCGTAAAGCTGCCCAACTCCTATACCAGCAAATGTAAAATGTGCGGTCGTGTTGTGTCGAATCTTAGGAATCATTACCTCACTCACAATCCAGGTAATTTTGTCTGTCCAATGTGCGGCTGTAGACGGACCAGATTGGACAATCTGAAGGTTCACATTAAACAAAAACATCCGGAAATAAATATAACGCTAGAAAATATACGAGGCAACACGATACTTAGTTAGAAAAGAAAAATGTGTCTTTTCTATCATTTAAAATACCGCATTAAAAATTCCATCCAGCAGATAATTTGTAAAATGGTTTTTGTCTGTATTTTAAAATAATAAATCCAAATTCGAAAACAATGAATTTCAACGATTCTTTAGTAGGGCCCGAAAATAGACGAGGGAACACGATACTTACTTTAAAAAGAAGAATGTGCGATGTGGCTTTTCTATCATTAGAAAAAAAAACGCATTGAAAAATCCGTGCAGCAAATAATTTGTAAAATGGTTTTTGATTGTATTTATGACAATTCCAAATTCGAATACAATGAATTTAAGTGATTCTTTGGCAGGGTCCGAAAATATACGAGGCAACGCGTAACGCAGTTAAAAAACGATGTGTAATGTGTATTTTCTATCATTTAAAAAATCGTATTAAAAATTTCGTGCAGCAAATAATTTGTAAAAGTGTTTCAATTATATTTTGTAAGTCTCCTAATTCGAATACAACGAATTTCACCGATTTTTTAGCAGAACTAGCAAATACACGAGGCAACATGATATTCAGTTTAAAAAAGGGATTGTGTTATGTCTTTCCTACCATTAAAAAAAACGGCATTAAAAATTCCGCGCAGCAAATAATTTGTGAAAGTGTTTGGATAATTATATTTTTTTGAATTCCTAATTTTCTTACAACAAATTTTAGGGAGTTCAGCAGATCAGTTTCGAATTTTTCCAATAATACTTATATTTCGAATCTAATATAGCAGTTCGTATTGTAGAACGTCCGCAACTTGATCGGTTAAACTTACCATTTTCAAGACAATGTCGTTTAAGCAATTGAAAAACACAGTGTGTTATATATTTTCTGCCTTTAAAAATCACGTAAAAAAGTTCGATGCGAAAGATCGTTTTTCAATAATACAACAAACTTCAGACATTTCTGCGAAAAAAAAAATATTCAGGTTAAATAAAAACATCCGAAAAGAAATATAAGGCTAGAAAATATATGAGGCAATAAAATTAATTTCAAAAATTCCTCTATATACCGACATTACTTGACGCATTTTTAGGACGATTATTTCAGGCCCTAAAAATGAAAAAAAAAGATCAATGTGCTACATATTTTCGGTCTTAAAAAATCGCATGGAAAAGTTCCATGCAAAGATCCTTTTTTGATAATACAACAAAATTCCCCATATT
Source organism: Tromatobia lineatoria (assembly GCA_949699805.1). Taxonomy (NCBI): domain Eukaryota; kingdom Metazoa; phylum Arthropoda; class Insecta; order Hymenoptera; family Ichneumonidae; genus Tromatobia; species Tromatobia lineatoria. Next base: position 13,709,839 of record OX453044.1, read on the forward strand.
AAAAATTTGAAACATTTCTGCGGAAAAGAAGTTTCACGTTAAGAAAAAAGTATCCGGATGTAAAGTTAGAAAGTATATGAGGCAACGCGATACTCAGATGTAAAAAAAATGTCTCGTGTTTCAAATGCGATACCAAAAATGCTTTTTAACACTTCTCACAACTTCCTGCTCACCAAACCACAGTCACCTAATTCTCTAGTTTTTTTGCTCATAATCTCGTCGTCTCGGAGGGAGAGTTTTCGCTCCTACCCCCTTTCAACCCGTTCTTCCGTACTGCCAGTCCCTTCCGCTTCGCAGCTCCTGACACTCGCTAAAAACAAGTGGAAAAAGAGAAGAAACAAAAAAAGAAAAGAAAAAAATTGACTGTCCAACTCCAGCCAAGCAGTCACTCACTCGTTATTCTCTATTTTTCCCATGTAAGCTCGACTTTCCAACGGAAAAGACACTCTCGACACACATATCTTCGCTGATTCTATATAACTCCGCCATTTTTTTTATCCACCACGCAACCTAAACGATACAATCTACCTCTCAACTTTTTCTGTTCATTATTGTAACATCTACTATTATCACTATTAATTTCATTGTAATTATAACTATTCTCATTGTCATTATTATTGTAGAGTAAGTTTGACAAATATGGAAATATTGAGGGGAGATTATGGATTGTATATATTAACTCTTGTCAAGGATTATTCGTCGATTTGGGTTTTTACTTAATAACTGTGGAAATTTTGAAGCTTTTGGATTCCTGAGATCTCAAGCAGAAAATTGGGCACATTTTGTTTCTTGCGAGTTTTTGGTGAAGCGACTTAAGAATTTTTCAGGGTTTTTATTTAACCCTAACCTACAATCCGTATGGAAGGGTTTTCGATACTTGGTAAAGTTTTTCGTATTTGATTGAATGAAAAATCTCGGATTCACAAATTGTGAATACATTTTTAGGAAATATGTGATACAAGTTTTAAGCCAATTCATGAAAAAGATTCGCATAGAATTCTTTTTTTATTGATGATCTCAGTTTCCAGGTACGATTGGTTTTTTTTCCGAAAATTGGAAAAAAATTATATGATTTAAGGTATTTTTTTTATCCCAAGAAAATTGAGGAATGTTAAAAAAATACATCTGGAATTTAGAAGATTTTAATGCATAGAATATTTTTAAAAAAATGTATTTTACATATTAAAATAATGTATTTTTTGCTTATATTATATTTTACGTGAAGTATATATATCATCTATATAACACATTCTGTACGCCAGAATCTTTCGCATAATGTTACACACAATTAATGCTAAAAATATATTATTTCTATGTACCAAATATACAAAAAGTATATTTTATGCGTTGAAATCCTTTAAATTTCAAGTACACTTTTTAAATATAAAATATACATCACATAGCATATTTATAATTGGAAGATGAATAAATTCGTCTTCATCTCTATACATTTTCTTGAAAAAAATTTTTAATGATAAAAATTGGTTTTTCCTGAACTAAGAATATTTTTTCATTGACAAAAATATTTTAGCACTACCATAAAGAAAAACCCATTGCCAAAATTATTTCGTAAAATCTAATTAAAAAAAAAATAATAACTAAGATCTCCCCTCAATTATTCCAACAAAAAAAACGATATTTGTCCTCTGATGCAAACAGAAAAAAGTCATAAAAAAAATTTGCGAAAAATGTAAGTAATGACAAAATGTACATGTCTATCATTAATTTGTATATGTTTTTGATATTAACACTCGGTAGAGTTATAGTCCTGCAACTTAATTCCACTACTTTAATTATGATTAACGATGAAACCTCGAGGCTGAGCTCTGCATTTGGATTTCTCGTCGTTGGCTCACGTAGAGGAAATAACACACAATGCTGCGTAGTAACGAGTTGTTATTGTCGTCGTTGCGTCGCAGGGTTTGCTGCTTTCAGGGCAGAGGGACAAAAGGGGAGCTCGGTGCTCGAATGGACCAGCGAACAGGAGCGCAGAAAGTTCATAAAATGAAAAATACACCTTTCTCTTTTTCATTTTTCGCCGTGAAGAAAATAAACCGGTGAAAACGTCCTTTACGAGCTCTGCGCTCCTGCTGCGAGATACCGACGTGTTTAATGTCCTGAAATAGGAGGAGGAACGAAAATTGTGGAAGCTCAGTGGTTACACGTGTCGTATACGTCAGGAGGGTCTTCATGTCCGGTCTTTTGTCAACCGGGACGAATTTTCCAACTGTAAATTTTCCCCCCTTCGTTTGGATCTTGCAGTCCGCGGAAATAGTTTTCGAGTAGAAGAAACACCTGCCAGTTTAGGGCTTTTTGTCATCTCCGAAATCATACGGGCCATTTTATACCAACTAGACCTCTCGAATTTCATCCGCGATTTTTTATAGTATGGATCCATCTCTAAAAAGCAATCACAATTTTTATTAGATTTTTTTAAACATGATTTATGTATTTATGATTTTTTATAACGAACATATGGAGGATTGTATTATAAAAATCAGACAAAATTCTCATAATTCCTGTATCAGATGTCAACATTTCTAAGCTTAGACCTAAAGTAGCTTGGGCCTTGCTTCTATTTTTTAGGATTTTTTTCCTAAATGGAAATTGAAAGAATTTAAATGCGCAATAATAATTTCATTGCAGACCTTTGCTTAAATATTTTTATGTAAATCAGGACTTCGCAAATTCTTTACGGATTTTTTCAAAGCTATTTTTTTTCATTACAAAAAAAAGAAAATTCGTCAACGTTCTAACAAACATAGCAATGTTTAAGCAAATGCTTACTGTGCATAAGTCCTGTATTAGAAATCAATATTTTTAAGCTTAAACCCAAAATGGTTAGACCGCCATTTTGAATTTAAATTTTTTTTTTTAAACATAAATTGAAAAAATCCTCTGCGTAAAAATCCTCTTACTGCAGACTTTTGCTTGGAAGTTTCGACATAGAGCAAGAATTTTTTTTAATTCTTAATTTTTTCAAAAATATAATGTACATTTTACAAAAGTGCTTTGAAAAAATCGGAAAAAATGTCGAAGTCCTGATAGATATAAAAATTTTTGTACCAAAAACCTACAACGGAAAAAATTTTCGTTGTTCACACTTTTTTGTTCGAGAGTCAGACTTAGGTCGAGTTGGTATGGAATGCCCCGTACGTTGAAGTCTGAGGCAACTCTGCATGCACAAGATGATTTTCACTAAAGATAGGAAAAGGTGTTGAGGAAACTTCGAACTAAGGGAATGCAAAGACTCGAAGGAGAAAGAGAGACGAAAAGAGCATTCGTGCTGAGGGAAAACTTCGAAACGCAGAAAACATAGCAGCAGCTACCTTCGGTGATTTTATCCTGTATTCTCGGATCTCAGACTCGCAAGACTTGTGATTTATTAACGAGACCGATGGAGAATTGTGGTGTGAGATCGAAGCAAATAGAGTGGAAAATATACAATATTTTTTAGTGCAAAATATATCTTTGCATATGTTTTTTGTATATCGTACATATTAACTATGAACCATGTGCAGAATAAATTATTTTCCATGTGACATATAGAAGACTTTGGGATGTAAAATATATTTCATATCTAAAATATGAAAGATTTTATTGTGTAAAATATATTTGACATATAGTCATTTGTAGATATGCAAATAATATTTTTTTCTCATAAAACATATTCTATCTACTATTTTATGATTCTATTTTGTTGTATATGTCTACTTTTTAATTTAATTTGCGAACTAATTTCACAAGGGTTTTAATTTAGATTTGGGAAAATTGATGGGCACTCTACAAACTGAAATATTCTTAAAGCAGATTCTTTTCATTCTCTTTCATTTTATTTTAGATTTTCAAAAATTGAAACTGTTTAATCAGATTTTTAAAAAATGTAACATCGATATCTTTACTGAAAATGTTGCCATCAATAAATTAATCTTGTTGTTAAAATAAATTCAAGATTTAGCTGCAAATAGAATTCAAAACCCGTTTTCACAATTTCCCAAAATAGCCCTTTAACAATTCATACCATGCTAAATTTTCACATTCATTATATTGCGTTAATACGCAAAAATAATTTTTGAAAAAAGTGCTAAAAATTTCGTATCGATTGTCAGCAAAACAAAAGAAAACGATTTTGCTTGGCTCGCGTAAAGAATCAAAGACGCCTTCGATTTCAAGATAATTAATTATTCATACTTAGAATAATGTCAACAAAATATGAATGAATCATAAAAATTCAAACGTTTATTCTTAAAACTTCCGTTTTCCAGATTTCTGAAAAAAAAAAAAAAACATCTGAAAATCATAAACCGACAATTTGCGAATTCCACACAATTAAAAAAAAAACAAGTCCGAAAATGGCGTCTACAATATTCAAGTTTAGGTCAAATTTTGCCTGATTCCATTTTGATGCACTTCACGTCTTCACGAAATTGCAGAATTTTAATACTTCGTATCCATTTAATGATTTTTGAATCCACGATTTAAAAAATGGACGTTCTACAGCATTTTTTCCCTATGCCATTTTTCATCAACTCAATAACCTTCGATAATTTCACAAAGTAGTGACCAATTTTTATAACACATAAATTCCCAGCGTCAATATTCGTTCGTAAACTGGACCTTAATATTCTCTGACCTTACCTTATTGGCAATAGCCCCCAAAAAAAAACGAACCCTAGTCACATGCATTTTTTTCTCCCCTTTCATCCAAAAGATAAGCTGCTTAACGTCATCTAATCTCACTCCTTATTACAGTTGCCTCTTCTTCTCGGTTTCCCCGATAAGAGGATCAGTGGAGGTTCGTGACAAAATGTGCAAAGAGGAGAGAGAGAGAGCGAGAGAGAGTTCGCTCTCCGCAAAAGCTCGTATCTCGAACGCTTTGCTTTTGCTTCGTTTCCGCGTCTCGTTCTCCACCAGCAACTAGCGGTAATTCTGAGATCGGTGTTTCTTCCACAACTCCTTCACGTCTTCTCTCTGTGTATCTTTCTGTGGAGACTCAGTCAAGAGAGAGAAGAAGCTACTCGAGAATATCGGTTACGCGATGTTTTGCGCCTTCTTCACTCGCGGTTTACTTCTCGAGTTCTCCTCCTTCTCTGTCTATCATCGTGGCTGGATAGTTTGTAGCAGAGACTCAACATCGCAACTGTACCAATTGCCCGGGGACCGGCAGGTTGCTCGGTGAACGGGAATAAGTAGCTTCCGCCAACTCCTTGCGTACTGCAACCCTCCGGACGTGAGATTCCTCGCGTGTGACCAAAGTAGTGGTAACTATCGAACACAGCATCTATACGTATGGATATATCCTGTATATATCTATGAGTTGGGTTATGTACCACCTTTCAACTTGGTCTGGTCGCATTATGCGCTGCATATTATATATATGTGCGCATATCTATCGAGGTAGCGTTTTCATTGAATGCTGAAGAGCTCCTTGGTACTTACTGTCGACTAATGCGGATTAATTTCACACAAAATCGTAGTTCGTACGGAAACGTACCTGCGGATTTGTATATCGGATTTCATTATTTTGTGTAGTAGAATAATATTATATGATATAGTATTCTGAGAGTATTTGAGTACTGAAGTGGAAATGGAATTCTTATTTTTATGGAGATAGTAATATAGATTTTTAATAAATGTATCTTTATAACAGTTTTTTTTTTATTTAGAAGAAAAAGGTGAGGAAATATTTTAAGTGAGGTTAAAATAGCGATTTTTAAAAATATTTTACGTATGGATTTAAGATGGGCTTCATTATGAAATTCGATATTTTAACCATTCGATATTTTTATCTCAAACCTATATTTTGAGGTTTTGAAGTAAAATATCTACCAAGTTCTGGTCTTTGAATTCTTATTTAATCGTCTTCTAGAGATGATGATAAAAACCACAAATGAGAATTTAATGATAGGCTTATTTTACTATTTTGGCACTTGTTTCCTACTTTGGACTTCTTTAATTCATAACAGTTTTAGAAGAAGTGGCAATTATTCAACTTAGACTAGGCGCATTATGTAGTAAATATGATATATATGCGCATATATGTTAAGGTAGCGCTTTCATTGAATGATGAAGAGCTCCTTGGAAATTACTGTCGAGTAATGCGGATTAATTTCACACAAAATCGTAGTTCGTACGGAAACAGAAGTGCGGATTTGTATACCGGATTTAATTATTTTATGTAGTATTCTTGTGTGTACTGAGAAAAAAATTGACTTGAAATTTAATATACGTGTACTGGAAGTTTTTATTCATAAACTGAAATACTAAATTTACTAATGAAGAGCGATGTCATTTTAATAATTTTCTTTAATTTAACTGTAAAAGTATTTCAATAGAAAAAATTTACTCTAATTTTATTGCAAAAGTACCTTAATTTTACGTATGTACATTGAATTTAATTGACGCGTTTATGTATCGTAGAATAACATCCAATGATATAAATGTTTAATAGACAAATCTTCAGAGCAATTGGTTTTTATTTTGGGGAATGTTAAGGAAATATTTTGCGGTTCTCGATAAAAATATCATTCAGATTCCGGTCCTTAAATCCTCACGTAATTGTTCTTTAAATATGATGATAAACTCCTGATATTTGTACTAAAGTGAAGAAAGAATTTGTGAATTGTTTTGACCGTCATGTTTTGCCAATTGAGAGAAAATGAGTTTTTATTTTGATATGAAGATACAGATATAGGTTTTTAATAAATTAATATTCAGAGCAATTGGTGGTGATCTTGAAGAAACTTCAGAAAAAATTCTCCAGATCTTTGACACAGACTTCAGGAGTACATAGAATTTAAATATAATTGAGATCCTGGTCCTTGCTATTTTGTACCCTAAAAACGGTCTTTGAATCCTGAAGTAAACGTCTTTTAAAGGTGATGAGAAACCCAATTGAGGATTAAATGAGTCTTATTTAAGTATTTTGGCACTTGTTGCCTTCCTTGGATGACGACGAGATTCAAAGCTCTATTCAAAACGTATTTTAAATCTGATCTTGTTCTTTTTGCCTCCTAATTGACGCTTCTTTAACCCTTAACAATTTTTAAAGAGTCTTAATTAGCCAATTAAGCTTATCGTCTGAGTACTTCGCCTTGAATACCACTAACTGTGCCACTGGAGATTTAGGGATGAACGAAAAATTTGCCTCAAACTAAACTGAATTGTTCTACTGTTTTTGTATTCGTTTTACTGGAAAATAGATATCGTAACTCAAATTATGATTAATATTCAAACAGTATATTAACCGCTTTATTTATTCCATGAAACAAATTTCTTGAAGGCGTTTCTTAAAAAAATTATTCTTCCAATCCATACAATTTTCTTCATATTTATCAATTACAGAAAACTAAACGACACATTTCCAAAAATATTTACGGTGCAAATAATATAGAAAAATGATTTAAAAATGCGACAACTTTTTTTACTTCTTTCTATTACTTATTTTCACAGGCGATGTGTAATTTACACACAGACAAACTGTTGTCTATTTACCCTTTTTAAAAAAAATCTTATATGTAAATTTCATTAAGTACATTTCAAGCATTATAATTCTGCAATTTTGTAAAGACATACATTGCACCAAAATGGTATAAGTAAAATATAAAAATGAGGTAAAAAGTAAAATTGTTTATTTGTCGTAGCATTCATATCAAACCAGCGAACAAATTGCAGTGTTCGATGTCTAATTTTATCTGTCGAAGAGTGCATTCTGATTTGAATATAGGAATTTTTTTCAGCTTTTACTAGAAAGCTATGATATTGAATGTGTAAATACATTTTTGTTTATTTAGGACTCAATAAATAATTAGTTATTGAGTCTTAAGTAAAGACTTAATTAGTTACTTAAGCCAGAATGCACTCTTCGATAAATGGAATAAGATATCGAACACTAAAATTTGGTCACCAGTTTCATCTGAAAGCTACGACAAGTTAAAAATTTTACTTTTTACCCCACATAATTTTGGTACATTGGATCTCCTCACAAAATTACAGAATTATGGTGCTTGATGTGTACTTGATGAAATTGAGATGTACGGTTTGTTTTAGAAAAAAGGTATCATCAATAAATTTTTTTTTTCTTATAATTTTTTTGAAGTGACTGAGTCCTCTTAAACACGCATGTTCTCTAATAGGCGCCACTTCTATGCTTAACCCAATTGAGGCCTACATGAGGGGCTCTTTTGTAGTGAATGAACAGACGTCGCCCGGCGAGAAAGGCAATTAGGCCTATAGTCCATTTAAACTTGACATTCACACCTTCTCGGCAACCATGAAAGAAGAAGGGCGTTAAAAAATGCCAAAACAGAGCTTTGTTTAAGGTCGTACCACAGATACAGTACAATCCAATCGACCTTTAAGGTCCCAAATATGGTTTAAACCGTTTTAAGGTTTTAAATATGGTTTAAAGTGTTTTAAGGTTACAAATACGGCTCAAACTGCTTTAAAAGAGAAACTTTCGTAAATTAAGGCGAATCTGGTATAAAATAAAAATAAATAGTGCAAAATGAAAATTCAATTTGCATCATTAAATTTGCAAATATATTTTTTACCCATTTTTTTAATGATCTAAATTTGAAATTTTATTTTCAACTTGGTGAGTTGTTATTCCAGTTTTCAAATTTTAGAATGTGCTTTACGAATGAACTAAGTAATTAAATAAAGTCATTAAATGCCATAGAATTGGTTTATCACCGAATTATCGTAATCTGATCACGATGCACATCGTCATGAATTTTTTTCGGTGTAATTTTAGAATATCTATCGAATTGATTGATCGATGAATTTCACGTGGATCGATGTTTTTCACGTGGAAAGATAGTAAAAAGTACGGATCAAGTATAGGTCCAAAATTCAGCGATTAAAGACGTAAAAAGTACATGAAAAATACGTATTTACGTTAGCGTAAAAGTACATACAAGTCTATATTTCTATGTACAGAACTTATTTACTTAAACATAGCAGTATATGAAAAGTACATATTTGCGCTAGCGCAGGAGTACATAAGAAGTACATGAAAAGTCCATATTTTATTTTTATGTGTATAGAATTTATCTCAAGTACATGAAAATATATACCATACCATAACCGTCAAATATGAACGTTGCACGTACTTTTCAAGTACTCCCAAGCTCACGCAAATATGTACTTTTCATGTACTTTCATATACTTCTAAGCTAACGAAAATATGTACTTTTCACGTTATAAAACCGCTGAATTTCCGACCTGAACCTCACACATACTTTTTCATATCTTCCCCCGTGAAAAACTGAAAGTACATGAAAAGTAACAGATCATCCCATCAGCGGTACTTTTTCATATACACGATATTTTTACACGTGTAATTAGACCTCCACCCAAAAGAAGAAAAAAAAAGAACAAATAAAAAACGACCAAATAATCCATGTATCAAACATCCATCGTTGCCAATTCGAACCCCGCTGAACTTTTACTCCGAAAATAATTTTCTCTCGAAGCCGTTGCTTCGTCACGTACCCCAAAGTGTTATGGACCAGTGATGGATAGCAACGCGACTAGAATCCAGAAGCGATGCAGTTGCAAGGGGAGGAAGAAAGGAAAGGAAAAAAAAAAGAAAGAAAAGAGAAAAAGGGTCGCCTCCCTTTTCATGTGCCCGTTTTGGTATATCCTCCCTGTATACAAACAGCAGGCAGGCACCCTCTCAATCTCATTCACCGCATCCCTCTCGCTCTTTCTCTCTCTCTCGCTCTCTCCATGATCAGCCCTTTCTGCCGCTCTCTTTCGGTCTCTCTCTATCTCTCTGTTACAGTGTTGGCCACTGGTGTCTCACTGAAGAGAGAGGAGGGGTTTGTCCCAGAAGGTCAGGCTGCAGGAACGGAGCTACAGCTGTTGTCCTGTTGGATGCCTGCTCCACGCCTTCTGCCCTTGCCTGATGCGCCCCAAGGGCCAAGGGATGATGGAAATGGTTTGGCTGTTAGTGCCGTCGGTGGCGTTAGCGTCGACGTTGGAGGAGATGAGCGGGATGAACAAGGAGGGAGTTCATTGGACGCTGGTTTGAGTTCCTCGCATAATCATCATAATAATCATCATGATCACCATCATCATCAGCATCATCATCATCAGCAGCACTACGATATGTTTGTACGGGTACCGGACGACGGTTGTCGTCGTGCCCAACTCTACAGCTGTCTCCATTGTGGCAAATGGGTCAGTAACCGATGGCATCACATAAGATCCCACCGTTCGCAAAATTGCCACTGTCCTTACTGCAACAACGTTTTCACACGTAGCGACAATCTCAAGGCGCATATTAGAAGCAAGCATCCGGAAGTGCTTCGTTTTTGAGCTGACTTATCGACCATCGGAATCTTATTATTTAGGCCACTTTGGTTCGTCAGGATTGAAGGTGGTTTTCGTGGGAGACACTGAGAGAGAAATTTTATTGGATACACTGAAACTTCACATGATACTTTTATTCGAAAATGTTGGAGTGCAAGGGTTTTTTTTTCAACGATTGTGTATTCGATTCCTTGTTTTGTTGTATGAAATAATACAATTCGCCATAGCTAATGTTGCCAATTGAATTTAGGGTTGAATCTAAATAATATCTTTTTCTGTGTGGTCAATGTTTATTTTAAATTATGTAATATTCGGAAATGGATTTTTTAGAGGTTTAATCAAAAGGTTTTAATTATTCAACTCAAAGTATATGGCAGTTTCGAATAAATGATTTGGGGTATTCTCATTATATTTTTCTCTCAGTGGAGGAGACTTTTGACTTTACTATGGTGATTAAGGGTGACGCTGTGTTTAAAGTTGACATTTTTCTGAAGAAATTCTGATTGAGTACATGAGAAATAAGAGGTACTAAAAGATTTTGTTGGTGAATATCTTTATTAGGGTGATTCACCAATATTTTGAAATTTAGTAAAAACATTTGATTCAAGCAGACTTGATAAACTTAGCAGTAAATCATTGTTTCAGGGAGGCTCTTAAAATTTATCCCTAATTTAAATCAATTATATATATTTTAAATTCATTATTTGGTGTATTTTTATTATGTTTTTCCTCAGTGTAGGAGACTTTTGGCTTTTTGGCGATTTATGGCGACGCTATTTTTAAAGTTGTCGATTTTATAGAGATTCTGACCGAGTACATGAAAAAAAATTTTATCGGTTATTCCTCAGTATGCCACTTGGCTTTCACTATCCCCTCCCCTTTATTTACCATTCTATTCCTTGAGGAGTCGGGGTCAAAATAGCGAATGACAAAAATAGCGAATAACGAAAATAGCGAATAACGAAAATAGCGAATGGCTAAAATAGCGAATTTAAAAATAAGGAACGTCTGAATGTAGAATGGCCATAATTATGAAATTCGCCTTTTCAGCCATTCGCTATTTTGATTGGATTTTAATAAGATGGAGGTCAAAATAGCGAATTCCATTATGATGACCATTCTACATTTAGACGTTTCTAATTTCGAAATTCGCTGTTTCAAACATTCACTATTTTGGTCATTCGCTATTTTGGCCCCTACTTCACAGGGAAACTGCGGAAAACCTGGCCATTACAGGCGGCTCCACTTTTACTGAGTTTCTACTGTATGAGAATTAATTGAAAACTCAGAAAAATTGCCTCCCGCTCAACAGTTGGCGTGCAAACCCGTGCATGGCTAAGCGGTCACCCATCCAAGTTATGGCCGCAAACAATGCTGCTTAACTCTGGAGACAACCGAAGCCACACACTGACAGCGCGTCCACTGATGTCGGTTGAAAAATGAGAGGTAAAATAAGATGTTTTCAGTGAATACGTTTATCAGGTTGTTGAACATATTTTCCAAAGTCCAGAAATTTTTTTAATTTTACGAGAAGTTTGAATAAAGTCAAATAGTTACATCCAATTTCTCTTCTTGCTGCAAACTACCGGAAGTTCTTCATTTAAAAAAAGAAATTCGCGTCAACTATAAAAATAATCAGTGATCGACATAATCGCCTAAACCAATTCTTTCCTAAAGTTTTTCCCGTTTAATTACGCCAATTACCCGACAACTTTTACAATAGGTGCTTAAGTAATAGAAAATTAAAGTATTTGAAATATGATTCTAGTATTCTTACTGTATCTGATTAAAACAGGATAATCCAAATTATTCGTGAAATAATACGTAAAAAAAAAAAAAATTAACGACAACTGTAAATAATCAGCAAGCCACATAATTATCGAAGTCAAATTTCTCACTAAATCTTCCACGTTCAGTGACGTCAATTGGTCGACAATTTTTCCATTTAGCAGTTAAGTAACGGAGAATTGAAGTATTTTAAATATAATTTGAGTATTCTTATTGTATATGATCAAAAAAAAATAATCCAGATTATTCGTGAAATAATATGTAAAAAAAAATAACCGACAACTGTAAATAATCAAGCCACACAATTTCCAAAGTCAAATTTCTCACCAAATCTTCCACGTTGAGTGACGCCAATTGGCCCACAAATTTTCCATTTAGTAATTAAGTAACGGAGAATTGAAGTATTCCAAATATAATTTCAGTATTCTTGTTGTATCCGATTTAAACAAAATAATCCAAATTATTCGTGAAATAATATGTAAAACAAAAAAAAAATTAATGACAACTGTGAATAATCAGCAAGCCACACAATTTCCGAAGTCAAATTTCTCACTAAATCTTCCACGTTAAGTGACGCCAATTGGCCGACAATTTTTCCATTTAGCAGTTAAGTAACGGAGAATTGAAGTATTCCAAATATAATTTCAGTATTCTTATTGTATCGGATTAAAATAGGACAATCGTGATAATTCGTGAAATTACATCCTACCCGAAGGCAGAGCTCGGTGTGTCTCATGGCTATCGCTCAGACAAATAATTTTCCATCTCGCTTCAGTAGTCAAAACAATGTACCTCCCTTCGCTTCTCATTTTGCCCTATTGTCTCTGACTCCACCCTCAAACCATACATTTTTTTCCCCCTTCGTCTCTTACGCTCTTTATCTCGTATACAGAAGCGTCGTTTCTTTGTTCCGTGGTAGAAGCCTCTGAATGTCGCATCGAAACAGTGTGTTAAACGTGGCATGCATGAATGTGACGGAAAGGAAAGAGAAGAGGAGATACGGTGGCCCCGGTGAGTAGGGGAGGATGAGGAGGAGGAGAAGAAGCGAGAGCGGTTGGAAAGCCAAGAGTGAAGAGAACGAACTGGAACAGCACAACACCGGGAGCATTTAGAGGCTCGCCCTAAAGTAGGCCACGTCCGGGAAAACCCTCTAGCATCATCGTCGTCGTTCCTGTTGTCGTCGTCATCGTCGACGTCTCGTACTCGACGCTTTACCATCGTTTACTTCTCAACGCTCCCTTATACAGACACACAGTATATACTCGAGACGTCTATAAGCATCCCTAGTTGTTAACCAGTTAGTACTAACCCAGGTAACAATTTTCGAGAAGTTATCCAAAGGGAAACTAAATGGGTACCCGCCAAATTGCTATTTTCGAGTACCTATAAGTCTGACACGTCTAATCATATGCTATTGCTTAGGAAGATTGTCAATTTATACGCAAATTATAGGTAAAACTGGTTTAAATCTAGGGGAGCCCTAAAGTTCGGTAACTTCGGGAAAATCTCTTCGTATTTGACGTTTAGCCGTCGGTTAAATTTTAAATGTCCTTGTAGGAATATTCAGTGTATGGTCAGACGTCTATAAGCCTTTCGAGTTGTTAACCAGTTGGTACTAACCCAGGTGACAGTTTTTGACAAGTTATCCAAAGGGAGACTAAATGGGTACCCGCCAAATTGCTATTTTCGAGTACCTATAAGTCTGACACGTCTAATCATATGCTATTGCTTAGGAAGATTGTCAATTTATACGCAAATTATAGGTAAAACTGGTTTAAATCTAGGGGAGCCCTAAAGTTCGGTAACTTCGGGAAAATCTCTTCGTATTTGACGTTTAGCCGTCGGTTAAATTTTAAATGTCCTTGTGGGAATATTCAGTGTATGGTCAGACGTCTATAAGCCTTTCGAGTTGTTAACCAGTTGGTACTAACCCAGGTGACAGTTTTTGACAAGTTATCCAAAGGGAGACTGAATGGGTGCCCGCCAAATGGCCATTTTCGAGTACCTATAAGTCTGACATGTCTGATTACATGTTATTACTGAGAAAGATTGTTAATTTATAGGTAAATTATAGGAAAAACTGGTTTAAATCTAGGGGAGCCCTAAAGTTCGGTACCTTCGGGAAAATGTCTTCGTATTTGACGTTTAGCCATCGTTTAAATTTTAAATGTCCTTGTAGGAACATTCACTGTATGGTCAGACGTCTATAAGCCTTCCGAGTTGTTAACCAGTTGGTACTAACCCAAGTAACAATTTTTTGAGAAGTTATCCAAAGGGAGACTAAATGGGTACCCGCCAAATTGCTATTTTCGAGTACCTATAAGTCTGACACGTCTAATCATATGCTATTGCTTAGGAAGATTGTCAATTTATACGCAAATTACAGGTAAAACTGGTTTAAATCTAGGGTAGCCCTAAAGTTCGGTACCTTCGGGAAAATCTCTTCGTATTTGACGTTTAGCCATCGTTTAAATTTCAAATGTCCTTGTAGGAATATTCAGTATATGGTCAGACGTCTATAAGCCTTTCGAGTTGTTAACCAGTTGGTACTAACCCAGGTAACAATTTTTTGAGAAGTTATCCAAAGGGAGACTAAATGGGTATCCGCCAAATGACCATTTGCGAGTACCTATAAGTCTGACATGTCTAATTATATGCTATTGCTTAGGAAGACTGTCAATTTATACGCAAATTATAGGTAAAACTGGTTTAAATCTAGGGGAGCCCTAAAGTTCGGTACCTTCGGGAAAATGTCTTCGTATTTGACGTTTGGCCATCATTTAAATTTTAACTCGTCAGACTCATTTATCCGGATGAGATAAGGTCAATTGTTAATAACTGACGTGTGTCACCTTATCAAATGCCGCTCAGGATCGAACCAATCACTTTGCAACGATTATCCGAGTATCCCAAGCTCTTCAGGGGCAAAGCCAAGCCTGTCTCTTCCAGCCTCGGCCTTTCCAATATCTCGTCGCAACAGGTCTCCTATCTCTCTCTTTCTCCCTCTCGCGCGCTCCCTCTTCACACCTTTAGCAACCCTCGCCGCTAGGTTAACCGGCAGGCATTACCCGAGCAACCGTACACACCAACTTGGCCCTATACTCCTGCTACCGCCGCCTATACTTCGCCCCTTGACACGCAAACACGTAGCCGGGTAAGCACAACCCCTTTCGCACACTCACTACGAGCCTTCGACCCTCTGGCTTCTACGTTTCTCCCGTAAAGGACGGCAAAGCTGCTCCCGCACACGTTGCCAGCCTCTGCGCCCCCTTAAGAGTCCCTTGGTTCTCCTCTACAATTCTACCTATACGACTATGCGACTATAAACCCAAGCCAGGTTTGTCGCTGGCGAACCAAGTCTCTCTCTCTCTCTCTCTCTATTTCTCTCTTGCGCGGAACCGAAAGCAACGAGGCGCGAAGGCCAAAACGTGGAAGTAAGGATCAAACGCGTGCTCGACTGTAAGCAAAGGATTTTACGTACGGAACGGTTCGTTGTATGGGCGCCACTCGCTGTAAGTTCAATCGTTCATCCTATCGCTCTTTGGGTTTGTAAGCGAAACATATATTTTTATGGTTATCAGGCATTCTCTGTTAAAAGAGACTTTTCTGTTTTTGGCTATCTTAGATTTTTGACTATAAATGGGCGGACTATTTTAGCACTTGATTTTAATTCTTGTGATTTTTTTTTAGATTCTTTAATCCTTGGCAAATGTTGCATTATTTTTTACTGAACATACTAGAAAAATTATTGTCTTTTAAGATAAAATTCTGGCTGTAATATGAATATTTAAAGAAAATTTTTGAACATTTCATTGGACTGTAAAACTGATTTTTTTTACTATGGGAAGTATTTATAGTTTGTATTCAAGGTACCGTTTATTTTGGTAACAAACATTTTTACATCTGAGTCTAATGGTTTTCGAGCCACGCTGAATTTGGAAAGAAATGCCGAATTTGTCAGAAAAAAAGTTTTAAAGAGATAAAAAAAAACTACACACAATACGTTCAAGAAGTAATAAATTAGGTGTGAACTAAAGTTGTAAGTCCTCATTACGTATGGAAATGAAAATGTGCGGTAAAATTAGTTCCACAATCATTATTTTATGACGATGAATCGCAGGGCTTGGGAATAAAAGTTCAAACTTCTGAATAAAAGCAGAAAAATTTGTATTGGATAAAACTTCACGAACAATTGTGAAATCGATTGACGGGATTATGTCGTCCATGTATTTTTCAAGGAGTTAAGTAGATTGCTCCAATTTTTTAAGGACGTCTGTTAAATTTAATAATTTAATAATTTAATTAATAAATACACAGTCACGGTTTTAAAAAAAATTACAATGATAAGTAAGCGATGAAATATTTCTGTAACCGAGTTTTTTTTTTTTGTTAAAATTATCCATTTATAAATTCGATTATGACGAGCTCCATTGGCGCAATATCTTACTTTGCGTAATTGATTGACCGAGTCAGTACTTTATCGCATTTGTTGTTAAAAATCTACATTCATGTATATGTCTAATGTTAGGTTATGTTGGATAATTAAGTTGTCATTTTTTGCTTATGAAACGATAAAAAAAATCTTCTTATTCCGTTAATAAATGCAGCTTTCACTTAAAAAAATTATCGATTACTCGTCACAATCGAACTGATAGAATGGATTTTTCAACAACAAAAATCCAACCAAAATCATCATATTTACATTTGCACATTTACATTCGTATTTTCTTTTCGAACTATAGCTGTAGATGTATTTATGCACTGAGAAATATATATAAGCGGATATACTAAATTTTTAAATAAAGCATTTATTTGAAAATATCCCCATAAACAAATTCATTGGAAAAAATTATATATTCAATTGTTTGTTTTGTTGCATGAAATAAAATTTTCGCGGCTCAACAAAATATTCAATCTTTTTGACTAAACATTGTATTGGTTCAATGAAACTAACCTATAAAAACGTCAGGCAAAATACTTATTCGTTTTAAAGTGATTCTAAACAACATTTATTTCAATATTTATCATAGTGGACATATTTATTAAAACTTGCTTAATATTCAATTACTTCAATTGAATAAATTTTCCAATAAAACCTAAATCTGATTCATTTTCATTAACTAAATGCTTCTATTCATTCAAGTATGTAACAAATACACAAAATCATTTACTTATTTGATTCAACAAAATACATAATTGCTCCAATAATACCTTCGACAAAAATAATACGCCCTTTTTACATAATTAACATAATATATTGTTGATCTAATCGTCCACATTATGGTTGTTTAAAATACCAAGCTACTTGAGTCAATTCTGTATATCTCAAATAAATTATTTGGTATATTCAATTTTTGTTCTCTCAGTGTGAAAAAAATTCTAATGAACGAATCACTCTTGGGAACCGTAAAATCGGCCACCAAAATTTTTTTAAACATTTTTTAGAATCGATTTTACTCGCAAGTTCCAACTCGACTCTCTTGAGGGGGTTTAAGTGTGTGTATGTGTCTGCCAAAGCTCTACGAGGCTCCAAAGCGTACGCGCCTGGCTCGAAGATTGTTACACGCCCGATTGCATCTTTCCTACGGCTCTTCCACGTCGCCAAGTATATACGTTAGCTTGTGAAATAGGCAAGAACGGCAGTTTGAGCTTTCCCGAAGTTATACCGAGAGGGAGTTACGGTTAGGGTTTGTTAGGTTCGCGGGGCTTGAACCGCTAAGGTTTTGCTCGGCGTAGGGACGCCCGAATCTGGGTCGAGCCTCTCGCTTCCACACGGAACGTCATCTATAGACTCTTCAGGAGTTTCACTCCTGGAGGAAAAAAAAAAAAAAAAACTACGACTCGGTTCAGGGGCTTCCGTGGAAAGGAAATACGTTGCATTCGCTTCGTCAAATCTTCCATCAATTTTCTGAGTTTTCGCACTTCGTTTCAAAGTTTGATCGACTCAAACTGCAATTCGGTGGCTAAGAGTTCCATTTTTTTTTCTTCGTATTCGAGAGAGTAATTTCTATTTTCTTTTAGTTCTCATCGTTTTAGGTTTTTTTTAATTGAAAAAAAAAAAAAAAAAAAAAAAAAAAAATCTCTAATCGTCATACGTATTTGCAATAACGACAATTGTTTTTGGGCCTATCATTGACTTTTCGGTTTATGGATGGAGGCTTTTCCATTCACCTTGCTTCAATTCATTTTTTTTTTAGACAATGTGAACTTGACAAATCGTTGTATGAACGGAGAAATTTTTTTGAGTTCGTTGTATGGAAGAAAAATCTTCAACGCTGAGTCGTCCTTGAAAAAAAAAAAAAAAAAAAAAAAAAAACAACAACCTAATCTAAAGACTTCAGTGGAAAGGAAAAACGTGGCATTCGCCTCGTCAAATTCTCCATCAATTTTTCCACTCTTCGCACTTCGTTTTAAAGTTTGATTGACGCAAACTGGAATTCGGAGGCTAAGTTCAATTTTTTTTTAGACTCGAAAAAGAAATTCGCACTTAGTTTGAGGTTTTTTCGTTTCGGCTTTTTTTAGAAAACGTACAGTGACGACAATTCTTTCCAGGTCTATCATTGAGTTGATCGATTTTTTAATGAACGCCTTTGCAGTCACTCTGCTACGATTGATTTTATCTTTATAAAATCGGAGTCGGTCGGAGGTATTTTTCTGGACTCGCTGCGTGAAAGAAAAAAATTACGCTGTATCGTCCTTGCATCTCTGATATGCATTCTTCTTTATTTCGTTATTTAATCATCTGCTGAAGCTTGGTTCAAAGTTGGTTGGATCGTCAGTATGTACATAAGGTTTCGATAGATCGTTTATCTCGCTCCTGAAAATCCCCTCCCAGAAGATCTTCCAGTCGTCTTTGTGATAAACCGTTTGAAGACCGGATCGAAAGTCGGAAACTTAAGGCAACAACTGAGTTGAATGACAGTTCAATTCAAAGTTAACACATTATTTCAATTTGAACCTGATTTGCAGCTTATATTAAACCGAGCTGTTAATCAAGTTTGGATTATATCGATCAAGTTCAAATCTGATGTTAAGATTCAACTCAAATTACGTTCGAAATTAATCTGAAGCTTAATTCAAGATTAACTCCAAACCTGATTTTAAACTTTCTACGGAATTGATTTTAAACTTGATTTAAACTTGTCGAAGACAAGTTGAAATTTTGCTTGAAAGCTTCATTGAAATAAAGTTCAGACTTGGCTAAAATATAATTCAAACTTAATTTGATTTGTGGAGTAAAATTAAGTTCAGTCCTAATTTGATGCTCGAATCAGAATCGAGTTGGAACTTAAATCAAAATGAGGTTCAAACTTGATTTTCGAATCAAGTTTGAATCAACGCTTCGCAGCTTTGGCTTGGATAAAAATTAAGTTCAACCTTAATTGAAAGCTTTGATAAAAATCAAGTTTAATTTTATTTTGGAGCTTGAATCAAAGTTGCGTGCAACTTTCACTCAAAACTTGAATCAGATTTAAGTTCAAAGTTAATTTTAAGATTGAATCAAAACAAGGTTCGAACTCCATTTTCCAGCCGGGCAATATTAAGTTTCAGCTTGAGCACAGCATTAACTTGTTGAGAAAAATAAAACATTGATATTCAATTCAAGCTCAACACTAAAATCCATTCAAAGCTCTATATCAGACACAAAGTTAAATCTGAACTTGGACCTAAACACAGAATTCAGTATCGATGCTTGCATCTGTAAATTTGCAAACCATTTTCTTAAAATTATAAGTCGCGCTTGAACTTAATTTTTCAACTTGGCATTAAGCTTAAGTTTAATATAAAAATTAAGTTTAAACTTGATTTAAACATTGCGAAAACTGAAATTAATTATTTTTTAGGGCTTAAAATAAAAACTGAACTTTAATCTTTATTTCACATTCAACACCCAAGTTGATTTCAATCTTAATATAATACTCTATTTCGAACTTTAGCACATAAAGTTCAAACTTAAGTTCATGCTTAAGTCTCCAGGTTCGCTTTTTGAATTCTCTACTTTTATTTCAACCTCATCATCGCAAATTACTTCTAAGAAGTCATTTTCGCTTTCACTTGCGTACCAAATACTCGAAGAAACTACCGATCGTACATGGTGCCATAACTTAAACAATAGTTATTACGACCTAAGTAAGATCCGTGCAAAAATTCGTCACGCTGTTCAAATGTATAATTATTTATGCATATATTAACCTACAGTAAAGAAAAACCATAAGCACTTAATGATAATAATATTAAAGAATTAATAATTACGAGTAACGAAGGAAATAAAATTATGATAAATTGTATATGTTTATTTACGTAAACGCTTAAGAGTCAGGATTGGAATCATAGAGACTAGTAGAATTAAGAAACAACATGATTCGTGAATTGTAATATTTTTGTACTTTACCATTTGTGAAAATAAATGACAATGAAATACGAGATGAGCTATATATATTTTTTTAATAAAAATTAATAAGGAAAACAAATACATCGAAAGATAACAATTGTGTATCTTCGTGTGTGAGTGTCGTGAAAACGTACGTTTGTGTTTATGTGTGCCTCGCTATTTTTTTTTCTTTTTTTTTTTGCGCGAAAAGAACCGATTTGGCAATTTTTACGAGCAATTACAACAAAACACCCTTAAAGTGGCTCCTTGGTCGATTGGGGTTGCCTCTTATCAGAAGCATATTGTGATTTGGCGAAGACGTTTGCAGCGTGATTGCAGCCAAACTCATCTCATCTGTTCATTTGTTTATTTATTTATTTTTTAAAATAAAGAACATTTCGCTTATAATTCATTTTTTTCACAGAACACCTTCAATTGCTTAATCCCAAAACGGTTTTTCACTCATTTAGAAAAAAAAACAAAGAGCCTTCGTGTCCCAAAAAAAAAATCCTTATCTGGCATTAATGATTTCTTCCTATCTATGTATCACTTTCTCTATCGCTCTCACAAGTAATCACACGCAACTGACATTTTCCAGAGGTCTAACGAAAATATATATATTTACATATATACTACATTACTTAAGTAAATACCTAACCGAGGATTCCCACTCTAACAAAGGTACTCTTTATCGTTCCGAATTTTGTATATATATGTTATATACAAGAATGAAAAATAAGCTTAGAGTAGATACCGAGTGCGACAACTCGATGTCGGCCAGCTTGTCGATTGTATAAAGTTAAATATGTACAAAGAAATAAAAATTAGAAATTAAGATAAATGGCGACAAGTTGGCAAGCATGGGTTGGACATATCAAGCTCGACCAGGTGGTTTTATATCTCTAAGGGAGGACTAAGACTTTAAGTTCGCGCACTGTACAATCTCTGGACACTCGACGCTGTAAACAAAACAATACTGTACAAATAACTGATAAAAACTTGGTGAACGCGGTCGTAAAAAAAAGGGCAAGTCAGGAAGCTATTCGAGGTGACGCGTCTTCGAGGTTCGATTTATTCGGAAGGGTGGTGAGGGGCTTAACAAAAAAAAAACAAATTAATAATCGTTAGTGGTGTGCAGCAAAGAAATTGAGGAAATATCAAATTTTACGAAATCAAGGGCCGAATTTGTAGTCGTACGTTTGAACTCAAAAAATAACAACACATTTCCGAGCTAAGTTTGTAAATAAAATTGCGACTCACGGTTGTACTTGAATCCATTATTTGCCGCAAAATTTGTAAATAAATTTCTATATATTATCGACAAAAATAAAACTAAAAATCGACATATACATCAAAGCATCGTTATATCATAATTGAACTTAAGTTTTGAGTTCGTCTTGCGGTTGAACCAAAATTTAGACTGTAATTCGAAATCGGGTTGAATGTTTAAAGTGAATTTGAGGTTAAACTGCGAATGATTCCAATTATAATTTAGTTCCAAATCTTGACTGTTCTTCGTTCAAGTTTCAATTGAAGATCGGACTGTGACTCTAGATTACTCAAATTTTGATAACTTTTGGGTATCATTTATTTGCCACATGAATTTCTCCTCGGATCAACCTTGAGTTTGTTCATGAGTTCGATTTGAGTCTACTTGAATTTCACTTTAAGTTTGAACTTTGACTGCCGTTAACTTACTTTGCGACTCACTTTTAAAATTTAATTTAAAATAACTTCCCGACTCAACTCCGAACTTAACTTAGTTTCTTAATTAAATTCGAACATTGACTTGACTTAAAACAACTTTAGTTCGAATTTTGATTTTCGTTTATCTGGATTGCAGTGCAATTGCAAACTTTGATTTGAGTTCAGTTCAATTACAACTTGATATCAAATTTTTTTACTTGAACTTCAATTCAAGTTCGAACTTCAACTAAGGTTAACCTAATTGTCAACTCAAGATTAAAATTTTACTGGATATTTAACCCGTGAGTGCGAACTTGTGTAATTTCAACAGAAAGCAGAACTTCAAATTCAGTGTTAACTTGGAATAAATTTTTATGTTGTTTCATCTTGAGTTTGAAATTTTCTTCGACGTTTAACTTTTTAATGCAAACTTGGACTCAAGTTTCAGTTTGAAAAACAGAAATTTATGCTTATTTTCAACTTACATTCAGGCTTTATGTCTTTAATCTCGAGGTCAAACTTTTACATCAGTTGCAGCTTAAGTTCAAACTTTTACTGCTTTTCAATTTAAGATTAGGTATAAAACTTTAGTTTTACCTTTAACTTTAGAATAAAATCATATTTTAAACTTGAACAACAGTTTCAAATTCAACTTAAATTTCGACTTCAGTTCATTTTCAGAAACTTGAGATTTACCTTTAACTTCAAATTAAACTCACGTTTTAATCCCAAACTGATTGACTCAAATGTTAACTTTAACTTGAATTTTAACATAAAATCGGACTCAAGCTTAAATTTTTACTGAAGTTGTGAAAAATAATACTTTTATTTAATTCTTAACTAACATTCAAGCTTTGCGTCTGTCCATCTCAAGTTCAAACTTTAACTTTGTTTTCATTTTAAGATAAAGTACCAAACTTGAGTTTCACCTTTGAATTTAACTCACTCAATGTTATCTCAAACTACACAACTTAGTCGTCAACTTTAACTCAAATTTCAACTCAAGTTCCGGCTCAAGGCCAAACTTTAACTCAATCTAAAAAACCAATATAACTCAAATCTCAAGCTTAACGTCCATTCATCTGAAGTCCAAACTTTGGCATCTTTATTTCAAGACAGTCTACAAAATTCGAGTTTTATCCCCAACTTAGAATCAAACTCGCTCATTTTATTAATCAAACTTACCTCAACTTTAAAAACAAATATAACTCAAATCTCAAGCTTAACGTCCATTCATCTAAAGTCCAAACCTTGCCATCTTTATTTCAAGACAGTCTCCAAAATTCGAGTGTTATCCCGAACTTAGAATCAAACTCATTCATTTTTAACTCAAACTACTCAACATACTTGTCAACTTGAATTCCGGCACCGAGTTCAATCGTACGATAACGCATTCGACCCTGAGAAACGGCTTTGAAGGATTAGCGAACAAGAAAAATAGAAAGTTTGTAAAAAGAAAGAAAGAAAGATGAAAAAAAAGCTAAGAAATAAAAATCGTAGGTTAGCCCCGGGCCCGTGTGAGGACGATGAGGAGAGGAGGGCCGGGCACCTCCATTAGGGTCGCGGGAAGCATCAGTTTAGTGACTTGTCTTGTGTTGATGTTGCAGGTTCAAAAGCCTGGCACATGCGGCTGACCTTTGACCGGGTGCCAGGCGGCTGCAACCTTCACAGGTGCAAGCTGTGCGGCAAGGTCGTGACGCACATCAGGAACCACTACCACGTCCACTTCCCCGGCAGGTTTGAGTGTCCTCTCTGTCGTGCCACCTACACTCGTAGCGACAACCTGCGTACGCACTTTAAATTCAAACACCCCGAGGCAAGAAAAATCGATCTGAACGATTTTATGGCCGGCTCGTTGGCCCTATCCGCGA